>OX031009.1:126272938-127548550 GCA_943735925.1 Pollenia amentaria
TAAAAGTAGTATTGATAGCAGCCCGCGAATTCAGTGAAAGAAAATGTTGTATAAAGAATCACTTATCCTAAAAAAAATACTATTAGTATTTAATAAAGCCGTAAAAGGATTAACACAAAATTTAGCTAAACAATTTATATTCCAGAACTTGATAAGAAATGCTATTATTCTAAAGATGTAGAAGACAAGTAATTTATTATTTAAAACCAAAGGCTTTATAACAGTCTTTTTGAGGATATTGATGATGGACGACTTGAAAGAATGCAATCATAACAAAAATACCAGATTATTTTAAATAAACTTGGAAAAAATATTTCTATTGTATTATAAACTTTCTATATGTACATATATAAACTCATAAGGTTGGAAAACGAAATAAATGATGGAAAAATCATATAATAAAAATAATGGCAGTCTGCTGAAAGCAAAAAACTAAGGACCTGCAGATGGTACTATTTATTCTTGGAAATTCATAGCGTATAGGAGTGCAATGGGTTAAGCTGTGAAATTTCTAACAGTCCAATGTAGAAGAAGCTAATAGTCATACTTAATATAGGTTTTTCAATACATATATATATATATATATATATATATATATATATATATGGATTCGGTTTATATTTATTTTACAGCACTGTTTTTCTTTTTGCTTATGCAATACTGTGCAGTTTGATCACTTATTCCACTAACACGTTCAGAGTATGAAACAGAATACCCATTTTTGACGTTAAAAAAAATGAATGTGTTCGTAAAAATATATCAAATACTCTGCTAATTTTTTTTTAATTAAGATTATTCATTATGTTTTTTAAGGAAATTATTTACTTAATGATAAGCCATTTTTGATTTTTTTAATAGCTTGGATATTTTTTAAGGTGGATGTTTAAATTTTTTTTTAAATATTTAACGTGAATCGTAATCAATAAAAAAGTCTATTTCAAAATTTTCAATGATACATTGCTTTGCATTTTAGCAAACCATATGTATACTATTGCAAAAAAAATGTATGCTTTAAAAAGCGTCGGTCCCTTTCTTAAGCAGACATAAAGGCAAAACTTATTGAAAAAAAAAACTCCATGAACAAGTATAGAAACCTGGGCGCTGTTTCTCAAAACAACAAATTACAAATCTACAAGTAAAATACATTTGAACAAAAACCAAAGTTGTAAAATTGTTGTTTTTTTAACGTAAATGAAGTGATTTTATGGTCCCATGCAGTTTTATTATAGGGAAGTTCGATTTTACCTGCTGTCACATTTGCTTTTACACATAATTTTTAGCAAAACAAGCCTTTTTTACTTTAATTTCAAATATTTGTTACCTACTTAAGAAAAATGTTATCAACGAACAACCGTTTTGGTTGGTAAAACCAAAACTGTATTACAACAACAACACGTATTGAGTACTTGGAATTTTTTTTCAATGAGTTTTGCATTTATGTCTGCTTAAGAAAAGGACCGACCCTTTTTAAAGCATCAAAGAATTTTTTACAACAGTATAAATATCGTTTGCTAAAATGCAAAGCAATGTATCATTGAAAATTTTGAAATAGACTGTTTATTGATTACGATTCACATTAAATATTTAAAAAAAATTTTAAACTTCCACCTTAAAAAATATCCAAGCTATTAAAAAAATCAAAAATGGCTTATCATTAAGTAAATAATTTCCTTAAAAAACATAATGAATAATCTTAATTAAAAAAAAATTAGCAGAGTATTTGATATATTTTTACGAACACATTCATTTTTTTTACGTCAAAAATGGGTATTCTGTTTCATACTCTGAACGTGTTAGTGGAATAAGTGATCAAACTGCACATTATTGCATAAGCAAAAAGAAAAACAGTGCTGTAAAATTAATATAAACCGAATCCATATATATATATATATATGTATTGAAAAACCTATATTAAGTATGACTATTAGCGTCTTCTACATTGGACTGTTAGAAATTTCACAGCTTAACCCATTGCACTCCCATACGCTATGAATTTCCAAGAATAAATAGTACCATCTGCAGGTCCTTAGTTTTTGCTTCTAGCAGACTGCCATTATTTTTATTATATGATTTTTCCATCATTTATTTCGTTTTCCAATCTTATGAGTTTATATATGCAGATATATACTTTTTAATAAATTTTAATACAGTCGAATTTCCCTATAATGAATCTGTTGCTATTGGATCAGAATATATCTTCATTATTAATATAGAAAGTTTATAATACAATAGAAATATTTTTTCGACGTTTATTTAAAATAATCTGGAATTTTGGTTAGGATTGCATTCTTCCAAGTCGTCCTTCATCAATATTCTCAAAAAGACTGTTATAAAGCCTTTGGTTTTAAATAATAAATTACTTGTCTTCTACATTTTTAGAATAATATCATTTCTTATCAAGTGCTGGAATATAAATTGTTTAGCTAAATGTTGTGTTAATCCTTTTACGGCTTTATTAAATACTAATAGTATTTTTTTAGGATAAGTGCTTCTTGGTATAACATTTTTGGTTCACTGAATTCGCGGGCTGCTATCAATACTACTTTTAATTGAAAAACTCTTTCATTCTTCTTATTTAAATTTTTCAGAAATTAACTAATTAAAATTTACTTCTTGCAGAAGTTTTTTCGAAATAATTCCTTATATGGAGACAAATATGCATATATGTATATGAGTCAAATTTTTTACAAAACTTGTTTATTGTAAAGATAAATTCCATTGAGAAAATTCATTATAAGGACATCAAAATACACGTTAGTTATAAATGAAAAGTTGGATTTTTAAAATTAATTTAAATTTAATGAAGTACTTTTTTTTAGTTTAATTTACTTCTAATTAGAAATAAAAAACTATAAATAATATGTCATAATAATATCTCTAATAATATAACATATCTACGTTCTGAAATGCAGTACTGCATGCACTGCATTAGAAAAGCAAACTTATTTCACCATGTCAACGCAATCCTAATGATGCTGCATATTAATTGTGTGATTGTCATTTTTATATGTGCATTTAACCATATATAAATTTATAGTTTAAACGCAGTATTGCATTTATAACCATGTACATTATCTTTATATTCTATTATACCTGTAACTTAACAGAAATATTTAATTATTTAATGTTTTAAATGATTGGTTAACTTAATATTATCATACTTTCGTTGATGATTTGTCGTTTTGCTTTAGAGAATTACAAATTAAAATAACGTAACACACATAACTAAATAAATAACAGTAAAAATAATATTTTTTTATCAAAAAAAAAAAACTGGTTATCGCATTTTATTCTAAATATTAAATATTTCTCTAATATCTCATATAATTTCCATTTTACAACGTTTTTTGCTTCTCATGTAAACTTATGAAATTTGATGTTACAATATTCTGCATTTAAGATGACGATATGTGCAGTTCTCTTATTTTTTTTTTCTTCAATAATATTTGCCTACAAAAATAAAAAACAACACACACATTTTGGTTCACCAGTCAAGAAATAATTTTACAAAAAAAATACACACAGACTAAACGTGCTGCCCGGCGGGAAAAATTGCAAGCGAATCACTTTTTAGGCCTTTAAGAATGTTTACAATTGAATTTTTAGTAATCTTTTACTTATTCCAATCTGCCTTTTTTGAAAAGGTCTTTTAGAAAGGTTTTTATTTAATATTTTACAAATTCAAATTTTCTATTCTAAGATAAGGCCTGTCGCAATCGTTTTATTAGTAGTTATGTTAGAACGTGTTGCAAGTTTAGTTATTAATTTACTCACTTCGTATTATTAGCCACAACAATTAAACTTGGATAAAGCTTTATTCTTAAATCTGTTTAGAACCCCTTTCAGAAGAGTTTAACATATATGCAAAAGTCTCCAATGACACACCTTGCTAATTGGTAATAAAGTTGGAATGCGGCTGGGAGATCTTATGTCTGCAAAAAGGCCTTCTATAAGGCCTCTTTACTACTTGATTTTTCCCGCTGGAAATGGTTGGGAAAATTTCATTTTTTTTCCTTGTGAAGAATTTTAACGTGAATTTTTTCAAAATTTTCATATCTGTAAAATCACATATGAATTTTTTGTTTTTGCTCACTCCTCATGAGCGAGGAAAATCAAAATAGTTTTTTTCCTCACCCTCATGAGGATGAATTTCCAGAAAATTTTTTAAATTTTCACGCTCGCTCATGAATGAAGAATGAGCGAGCGTTTCGGTACTCTGTAAAACAGCTTTTATTAACTACGAGATCGTCCGAGAGGTTTTGAACGTAAAATTATTATAAAGAAGGAACATGCTAATATAAAAATTTTATAGGAAATGCATAACGTCAGCCAAAATTAACGATACACCATTACATTTGTATATATAATTTCAGGGCCACCGATCCTTCAAAAATATGTGATGGCGTAAGAAATTGCTGGGACAAGAGTGATGAGAGTCCGGTTTTGTGCAATTGTACCTCAGAACATTTTCAGTGTGGACCGTAAGTTTATTTACTAAAACAAACATAGAACTTAAAGCCAAATTAATAAAACTTAACCCTAGGTCCTCAAAAGACTGTGTACCTCGCGAATTCGTTTGCGACAAGGAAACTGATTGCCCTAATGGGGAAGATGAACGTTATTGTTTTGGTATTGAACATCCCATACAACAAAGTGATAGTCTACAACAAAAGTAAAAACCGTATTGAACAATTCTTAACATATTTAAAAAAAACAAACACATTTTTTTTCTCTCGCAGCCAATATTTACGACCACCCCAATATGGTCAACTTATAGAACAAAGTTATGGAATATGGCATACGAAATGTTTTCCAAAATCCATCCCACCCGATATGTCAGAAGTTAGACAAATATGCCAAAAATTGGGCTATAGTCCATATCGTCAGCCCAGTTATCGTCTTATTGATGATGCTCTCAATGATGTTATATTCACAAAAGAATCGCCCGACGAACGTGGTCGCTCGTTTAGCAGTGATCCATTAGAGGGAAGATATCGTTCTTCTACTAAAGCTGTTATAAAAACTAAATTTTCACCTCTACTTCTTAATGAACAATTGACACTGTTTATTAAACCAAGTCGTCCAATTGCAGAGTTGGTACGTTGGAATACTACAGATTCGGCAAATTGTTTAAGGTTAGAAATCAAATGCTCGTAGTAATTAGAATTTGCTTAAATTTTTTTGTTTTGCATGTAAGTTAATAGTAAATTTTTTTGTACTTTTTGTTAAATAAATATTAAAGACTTTTTTTTTATACTTGTGCATGAGTTAAATTTATGTATGTATATGAATTGAATCTTTCCAATCTCCTATGTTAGCATTATTATTTAATACAGGAGCAGTTCGGTGAATCTTTGTCCCTCAACATAAACGAGTAACTACTGTAAGCGGTTTTATGCGTAATAATAATTTAATAGCTTAAAGAAATTCCCCGTTTACGTTCTATTTCAGCTGGGATTTTTCTTTATTTTATCTAAATAATAGTTCCAATTTTTTAATGTCCCCGAAACATTTCAAGATGTTGAAGATATTTTTCTTTTTGTTTTATAAAAACATAAGTCTGAACTTTCAGAGAGCCGTAATAGTGAAATAAAAATTTTAACAAATATATGAAGTTGTTGTTTGTTTCAGTTGGAAACAACATACAGAAAGTGGGGGCTAATTCTGGGGGTCGTGATCGAATATTTTTTCAATTTGAAAGCAATTTCATTTCTAATGCTTTCAGTTGACTCTGAACGAATCGATATTATTTTTTCAGTGTTGTATAAACTCAAATAAATGCTTTACAACTTTTTTATTATTTGTTTCATTTTGAATATATTTTTTATTTTTCAATTTTTTTCTTACCGTTCAAAGCGGAAACTTTTCTGACAAAAATGTTACTGACACACTTTTTCTTTAAATTGGCGAGTAATTTCTTTACGTGACAGCTCTAACTCGTCCATAAAAAAGTTTTGGAGACAGTAGGTGTTTTAATTTACTAAAATTTTTTACGAATTTGTAACAATTGCTACTGGAAAGCGTTCATTAACCCAAAAAATTTGCAAGTAGTGAGCGTCAAAATAGTGCAAAAAATTAAAGACAAAAAAATTCTTGCAAATTTTTACTGGTAAAATTTTTATCTGCAAGAAGTTTAAAAACAGCTGTTTCATGATTTTGTTTACAAAAGGTGTGTTCCACAAGATCTCGGGCAAGTTCAGACTAATGAGAGTAAAATGAAAATTACTCTCTAAATTTGCCAAAACTACCCAAAATAGCTGGAACGCCAAAAAAAAATTTTTGCACTTCTTCAACTACTAATGCTGCTTACTTTTCAAATTAAGATATATTTAAGTGATTTTAGACGCTTAAAAGTCATAACATTATATAACCAAAATATTTGCATCATTGTCATTTTTTATATTTTGTTTTTTTTTTTTTTATATTACAGATTAAGGGAAATATGTATGCAATAATGTATTTACCACTTTTTTCATTGAAGCCCTACAATTTGCTTAAAAATAGACATTTTTAATAAAAACTTAACTTTTTCTTTTGCTTGCAAGTTTTCTGATTAATTGATCAGTTTTATACGTAAACAAAAGCAGCTGATTGTTTATTCTTGTCCGAACTTACCCAAAGAAAAAGTTCGTGCAAATTTGTACAGGAAATGAAAAAAATACTCTCTCAATTACTCGTATTCGAAATAATCTGAAAGTGAGAAGGAGACTATTATTATTTACTTACCCGTTTCACATGTATTTTCCACTTTTGTTGCGCCTTTTGTTTACAGAAGAACTCTCAAATACAAGACACCTGCAGCATGCCCGATATGGTTTTCGTAATAATTCTACTTTGGAAATTTGATGCATTTAACTAAATAATTTAAAAAATAGAATATGGGAATTATTGCTTCTTATTTTACTTTTTAAATATGAAAATAATCTGTATTTTTCTTTTTGTTGTGATGTTGTTGTTTTTACGTCAAACTTTTACAAACACGCATATTGGTTTTGGAAAGTTATCCAATTTTGGATTGTTTAAAATTTTAAGAACGACTCGTTATAAAGTAAATAGAAAAAACGTAAATATGGTACTAGTTATTTCTTTCTGTGTACCTTTTTACTCTCTCGTTGCAAGTTTCTGCTACCAAAGTAAATGACCACACCTAGTTTAGTGAAAAAACTGCTATTTATTTCAATTGATGGTATTTTTGTTTAATTTCACACTTTTCAATCGAAAAGTTTCTCGACGCGGGAGTTACAAAACATGGTCAGAGAACACCTCTGTAGGTTATCTTAAAAAAAAATATCTTTTGTTACACTGCAGCCACACGATCATGTTTTTATTGATAGACTTTTACATACACTGTTTGTCATAATGTCAAAAAATTTAAAGCTGTGACGTAGGCGGCACGCAATTTTTGAGCAATTTACTTTCAAGATGTCATCAAGAAAACCATTCATAAAGCCAAACTCAAAATTTGCTCACTGACCTTGTAATCATCTGCTTTGAAAGAGAATTTTAAAGGCAGGTTCGTTTAAATTTTTAAAAGTATGGGTGTATTGGTAAAAAAGTGTGAGTGTATTAAAACTTGAAAGGCAAAACTTGATCGGGTAACCCCCAAGTTATAAATATTTAACTGAAAATCGTATAAATATTGGGTCGGACTGTCAAGGGCATTGGCGTAAACGCCTTACACAACAGGCCTTTTAAGTTTTAAACGCATTAGTATCAGTTTTGTTTGGATATTAAAAAAATAATTTTATCTAAAATTACTACTCCTCGCGATTTGTTTTAAAACTTTAAACTCCGCCCACTTCAAACGGTTCGTTAGTAAGCCATCTTGGAGCTCAAAAACCCGAAGGCTCTTGATTGCGTTGAACCAGATTGGGCTCTTTTGGTTGCGATAGAGGAATAGTAAATTTTTTGTCCATATTGCTGCATATCCATGCGAGCGCAACGTCTAAATAGAAGTTCTGTCTCAAGCTGTGAGATTGTATTTGCACCCCAAAGTAGAAAAAAACCTTTTTTATATTATGAAAATTGTTCATTTATTTAGTTTTATTACTTTGAAAGTATGTTAAGGGAAAAAGGATTAACAAAAGATTATAAATATAGTTGTTTATTATAAGTATGTATCTGTATGTACGAATGTACTTATAAAGAAAATATTTTAAACAAAGTATAGATTTGTTTAGTTGGATTTTATAAAATAATTAATTAATTACACGTATAATAGTTTAACATGGATAACAGTAAAAAAAAATAAAACAGGTACATTTACTGCCTGTTAGAAAATTAAAACAAAAACAAATTCGTGTGAGAAATTAAATTGTAAACAAAAAACAAATTTTCGTATTTTATTCATACGAAATTTTATTTTTATCTTATTTTATTTTTATCTTAAGTATTGATTTTATGAAAAATTTTGTTAGCTTTTATGTAGACTTGATTTATAACAAATTTATTTATTTTACGTGATTGTTTCTTCATTTTTAATGTTGTTGTTAGATCGTTAATAATTATATCCATTAAACTAGTTAATCTAATCATATTATAACAAACAGCTACTCCCACTAAAAGTGGGACACCTCATAAAAATTTCCGATTTGTGGAAGAATTCTTTCGTTCCTACAACAACATTTAAATAGGCATCAGAAATTAAGAATCGACAACTTAAAATTTAAGTTTTTCATTTGAAAAATTCAAAACTCATGGGTACAAAATAAATTTTTTTTTCTATCAGTTAAAAAAAAAATACGAAACACAAAAAAGATATTTATTTTTAAAGTACAATATGTGTTTTGTACATGAAAAGAATCAAAAAAAAAACAAAAATTTGAAAAATACACAAAAACGTTTTATTTTTTTTTTTTGATCATTGGTGTTCAAAGCATGTTTTCAACTGTACAAAAAAAAAAAAAATAAAAATTATTTTGTTTTATTTGTTCTGCAAAGTTCAAAATAATAAAGTTCTTAAAAAAAACGTTTTTGAGAAAAATATTTTTTTTTTTGTTTTTAGAAACTAACAATAAAAACTCAATTTGAAGTTAAAATTGTGAATTTTAATTAAAATTATAATACAAAATTGTGTTTAAAATTGTAATTGCAAGAAATCTTTAGAGATTCTTAATTATCAAAACTAGCTGCTGTTGCATTAGCTGTACCCGCAACACAGGTATCTGTGGAGACAGCCTTCAGTGCTTTGCCAATTATTATGACCAAAAATAGAAGGAATTTAAGTTCTGAGCATGTAGAAAATTTATTGTTGCTCAAACTCAACATCAAGCTAATTGATAAGATTACTATTTAGTTCTAGGATAATCTTTATCATGTTATAATTACATATTATTAATTAGCTTTATATTTTTTACTATAATTTTGTACGTATGAGTTTAAATTTTGTCAATAAAAAAATTCAATTTTAAGTTTTCGGTTCATTTTTTTCTTTTCATGTACAAAATAATATTGTACTGAAAAAATAAATATCATGATTTTTAAATTTTTAAAAAGAAAAAATTAATAGCCTATTTCCAATGTGCGAAAGAATTCTTTCGTTCGCATAACTACATTCAAAACAAAAACAAAGTCTAAAAATTTGTTTTTATTTTCAATGTAGTTATACGAAAGAAAGAATTCTTTCGCACATCGGAAATTGGCTATAAATTTTCGGTTCGTAATTTTTTGTACAAAAGTACAAAAAAAAAATATTTTCTAAAAACCTTTTTTTTTTGAGAACTTTTTTTATTTTGAACTTAAAGAAACATTATAAAACAAAATATTTTTATCTATTTTTGGTTATTGTACAATTTAAAATATTTTTCAAACACCAATGATAAATATTTTTAAAAAAACATAAAAAAAACCTTTTTCCGGTCCTTGCATTTAAAACAAAAACAAAGTTTTTAGAATTTGCTTTTGTTTTAAATGTAGATATTGGAAAGAAAGAATTCTTTGCACATCGAAAATAGGCTATTAGACTACATAGTTTATGTTAATTATTTTATGTAAGTCTGCATTAAATTGAGATAATTTATTTCATATAAACTATATAAAATCAAGTGTATATTAAATGAAAATATTTAATTAAACTAACATTCAGATTGATAAAATATTTGAAAGCAAACATCAAATATTTCATTAACGTAGTCTGAACACAAAATATTTTTGAGTGTCAAATAAAATAACAGCTGATTTTGAGCAAATAAAAGTATTTGCTGGCAAACAAATATTTATCCAACGCGAACATAGTGTGAACACAAAAAATCAAATATTTTAGTAATTTTTGAGCAAACATTTATTTGATATTACAAAAAAATTGTAAGAGCAAACAACGACAAATAATTTTACCCATGTCCCCGATAGAAGCAATTTTTCCTGTAAGCTTTCAGATTCTTTACAGCTTTAAACGATTTTCAATAATTATTAGGCTTTGCTATCATGCCTCTATTAGCAAATTTTTGCGAATTTCCGCTAATTAAGCAATTTTTACAGAGTTTTTGCAATTCCTTATACTTTTAGGGACTTTTGCTTTTTTTTGCAAAATTTTATTTTGTTATTTTCCGAAATTTTGTTTTTTTAACCGATTTCAAATAAATTTTAGGGTTTGTCTCCAAGTTTGCAATTTTTTGCGAATTTTAGCCATGTTCGCGATAAATTGTCTTCCAATTTTTTTTTCTTTTACATTCTCTTGTTCTAACATCATAAGAGATGCTGCTCCACAGCGTAAAACAAATAAATTATCTTCTGCGCTCATTTTTACTATTTGTGAAAAATAATTTTATGTTTGAACACTTTCATTAAATAATTATTTGATGCAAATATTTGTTTTAGTCTGAACGCATGGCAAACATGATTTTATTTAACACTATTTGCCAACTGTTTCAACAAACAAAAATTGTCAAATATTTGGGCTTAGTATGAATATTAAACAAAATATTTTTTTGTTTAACACAGTTTGAAGCAAATATCAGAACAAATATTTTCGTCAAATATTTCATTAGTCTGAACATACCTTAAGGCTTTAATTTTGAGTTTCAAACATAGCAACATAAGACTTTTTCTATATGAACGACATAAAGTGTGAGTATCTGTTTGTACGCATTTACTATGTATTTTTTTTATTATTAATTTTTTGTATTAGTTTTCGCTTACATATTTAGCCAGGTATAAAAATTATTTAATTAATTATAAAAAAACATAAGTTTGTTTATTAAGGGATTATATGTATAGTAAAGTTAGTTAAGGTTAGATAAAGTTTAAAGCACTTAAATTTTATGGAAAAAATTTTCAGGTTTTATTTTTTAAGCAACTTTTTTTGTAAGATTTTTCTTCTAAATTTTAAATATTTTTAGTTTAAGTTTAAATTCCTTTAAATCTAATTGATGTAAGTAATTCAACAAATTTTTCAAAAACAAATGTTGTAAAATACATTTTAAATAAGGGGTAACATTAAGGGACATTTACGGAAATTAAACGACAGCCGAACTTATTACTTGCGGATAAATTTTACAATTACTTAACTGACTGAATCATTCTTCTAAAAGTATTAGTTTTAAATTTATCAAAAAAAAGCTTGTCTTAGTTTCTTCCAAATGTTCGAAGGATATCTTGAGAGACCTCTCATACAATTTATTTATTGTAATATTTGATCTGAAAAAGCAACTTCACACTACACCCAAACCTTGTGATAATTTTAGAAATCTGCGTATACAATACAATTGGGGAAAGTAGTTTTTAATATTATTTTACTTTTTCTTGGAAGTCTATAAAAAATTATGTATATTTATTGAATTTTTTGTTTTAAATATGGATCTAAATATGGGGAGAGCATTAAATCTCTAACGTAAACAAAACGATACTTTTTCATGAAATCGGGAGATGTATAAGCAACAAAAAATATCCGCGCTTCAAAGTCTGACAACAAATGACTTTGAACCATAGGAAAATTCTATAAGAGTTTGCTCTTATATAAGATCTGGTGCTGGAAGTGATTTAAAATATTTAAGCAGGACTCATCCACCCTCTAAATGTTTTTATTTTATTTTATTTATTAAATTTCGATAGGCCATAAGCGCCTACCAATGTTTTTGAAAAAATTTACAATATAATTTTACGTTTTTTGTTTATTTGTAAATATTCTTATGCGTGTTTGTTCGGCTTTTTATACATGAATTTAAATTGATGCGTTATTTTTAAAATCGCAAACGAATCAATCATATTTATAAGAAGCTAGTACAGCGATTACGGAATTCGTATGAGATTTCCTGCCTAACGGATTAATCGCATAAGCCGGTGCACAGTGGGTGAAACAAAAAATCTAGCGGAAATTAATTAATATCTTGGCTGTTTCTTATCCGATCGGCACCATACCGAAATAATTTTTTGTATATCTCCTAATATATTTGTCAAACATCGGGCAAATCGTACCACTTAAATCCAATATTTCGATTTTTTTTTTTAATTTTTTTCATACGATTTTAATAAAATAGCTTATACTCATATTTGAATACTTTAAATTATTTCATTTGTATTTTTATTTTAAAACTCTTATGTTAATTTAGTAAATTATAATAATATAAAGTGGTAGAAGAAATTACTCAGAATCTGACAGGTATGCTGCAGCTCAGCACAAGAAAGACGACTTTTATGGGTCGATTACGGATGGCAACTGAAATGAAGTTGAGCGTTTTAAAATGAGCGACGTTGCCTAATTTTGCTGCTGGCAACTCAACTTCACTTTTGTTCGCATCCGTAATCGACCGATTACACTGTGCAAGAAATTGACACTTTTTTTTCATGACAAGCTGGGCACCTAGCGTTTTAACATTATTCGGGTACGCTGAATCCAGTGGTGCCCGCGGTTTTTTAAGATTGGCTCTGGTTTTCGAGATATAACGTTATTTCGAAAATGGAGGAGGTGGCACAACATAGGCTCGCATAACTCAAAAACCCTTTAGCTAATTGAAAAAGCTTAAAACCGAAATTCCGCAATAAAATTTCCTTTAACAAAAGTAAAACTTCTTTCTAATATCCGCAGTCGTTTTAGAAACAAAATTTTAATTACAAATATTGCGTTTTATGAAATTCTTAAATTAATTAAAATTTGTCGACTTTTGTGAATAAAATCAAAAGTTGCAAACATATTTTATGGCTTGTTTTGTTTGGAATTTCGTTTTATATACGTCTGCAAAAAATTAGAAGCATATCTGCATTTTCCAATTTTTTATGAATTTTTAAAAAACAAAAATTTCGAAATTTTGTTAAAAAAATAATTTTTTTTCCAAAAAAAAATTATGTTTCTAAAACGACTGCGGATATTAGAAAGAAGTTTTACTTTTCTTAAAGGAAATTTTATTGCGGAATTTCGGTTTTTTAAGCTTTTTCAATTAGCTGAGTTACGCGAGCATATGTTGTGCAACCTCCTCCATTTTCGAAATAACGATATATCTCGAAAACCAGAGCCAATCTTAAAAAACTGTGGGCACCACTGGATTCAGCGTACCCGAAATATGTTTAAACGCCATGTGCCCGGCTTGTCTGTTTTTTCAACTAGCATAGTGTTATTTTTCTTGCAAGACCTGAGTGTAGATTTAGACAATGATGATATAAATTTTTATTTACTGGTAAATTTTGGATCACATTCAGATCATTGATTATTTCAACAAATTCTGCACGTTTGTGATGATGTTTCCACAATAGCACTAAACACTTTTCTATCTATCATTGTTATGTAGAACTGAAGATAAACTTGGAATGTGCTCACACTTGTTAGTCTAAAATAAGACATTTGAGTTTGTTACGGCTAACCGTAAACATATGCTCATCGGCCATATTTTTTTCAGGATCACTGTATCTTGGTCGGTAGGTAAAATGTCCGCTACAGCCATTACATCTCCATTTATAATTTGCAACGACTTTTTCAAGATTACATTGGTACTGACATTTTGAAATAATTCAGGGTGCGCTGCAATGATAATAGCTACAGTGTGGTCCACCAAGCTCTGAAGGGGCACTTCACCAGATAAATCTGTCACCAATAATCCAATAGCATAGCACCTCTGCATAGCTAGTCTCAAAACGTCATAGCTTGGGTAAATATTGGCACTTCGAGCTTTGGCACCAGCCTGCATTAATTTGTAAGAGAGTTTCCATCAATATAAAGAGCCATGACTTTTTTGGAATACAACATTGAAATTACCTTGGATACAGTTCTTTTCCCTCCTGTCCTGTAAAGACTAGAACAAGTTGCAGCAATTAACCCGCTACACGAAAATTCATTAATAAAGAAACTTAATGTAACTGACTTTTTATAGTCCAACACATATTTATTTAATTTACTTGTTTATCTACACAAGTAAATCTCTCGACAAGCTTTTATATCATATAAATTGTGTAATGACGTTATAAGTTCACAGTAAAAATTTATTTTTTATCGCATTTTAATAAACGCTTGTTTTTAAAAAAGGGGTTTTACTTTTAATTTATTTAAAACTCGTATTCGTATTTTAAGCAAGCATTAGTCCGCCATACTGGACTGGAGTAACGTCAATTTATTTTTCAACTTATTCTCAACAAGTAATTTCATTTGATACCCATATTGTAGGAATGCATTAAAAATAATTAGTGTGCCATCTTGGGTGTACGACTATGTTGGATGTAGAATAACGTCACACAGCTAACCATGTATTGTCATCCAAACTGAATGTACATACTAAATTTCAGCTCAATTCGTTGAAGTTACATATAAGCTTCAAAATTTATTTTTAAGCTTTAAAAGTCCGACATATTGGATTTAGAGTGACTTCACTTTATTCTTCGTCACAGTTATTCTTAGCAAGCCCTTTTATTTGATACCCATATTGTAGGAGTGCAAATTAGATTAAGAACGACATCACAAAGTTAACCACGTATTGTCATCCAAACTGAACGTGTATACAAAATTTCAGCTCAATCCATTGAAGATATCTGCATCAAAATTAAGTTGCAAGATTCCATCCAAACAAATATACATACATACATGCATATGTATGTATGTAGGTACATTGTAAAATATATACATATGTATAAGATGTAATCAATTATTGACAATCCATATTTGTTAAACGGCAAACCCCTCTAAAGAGATTGTGTGGTTACAATCGAAACTAGTCGGGGCAACTTGTCCGTGAAAACCTGGGTTCAATTCCCAGCTCAGTCAGGAATGAAAAATTATCAATACATATTAATTCATTTTATGTTGTAAAATTCCTTTCTTCATAAAAATAATTTAATGAAAATTAAATTTAATAAAATTTGGATTAAAATCCATATTTATATATATTTTTTCGCAGTTCGAAAACTAAATCCGGGTTTAAAAAACTAAAACAGAGTTAAAATTTATTAATGGGCTTTTTTACATTGCTAAACTGCCAGGTAATGCCAGTAAAACTTCAATTTATGTCGAAAGCTTCCGCAAGAAAATTCTAAAATTCTTGTTAACATATTTTCGGGAGAATGTTTTTGTCAAATTTCAGGCCACCTTTTCCAATAGGAACTTTTTTCAGAATTTATGTATGTCTTAAAATTCTGATAATAAACTAAGTTGATAAAAAAAATAATGGAGCAAATGCATGTTTAATTTATTAACTACAATTTTAAGCGTTTATTTTTTTGGAAGAAAACTGCTTCTAAAGCGAATTTTGGTAAACATTTTTGAATTGGGGTTATGACTCGAAAAACATCTAGAACCTAGTCGGGTACTGCTAGTGGACCCAATCTGATTAAAAGCGAGATCTAACTAATAATCAGTGATGCCAATACAAATTTCAAGAAAATCTCTACGTGTCTATAAAAAATTCCCTCTTTTCCCTACAACCAAAAAAATTATCCCTACACTATTCCCTACGTTAAAATTGTATTGGTTTATCTTCAGGCAAACAAATACATACTCTGTTAACATTTTGTAAATATTATAATTAAAGCATTTATTAACATTTATTATATAAGTATTTGTTAAGAAAAAGAAAAAACCAAACATATAAAAATTCAATTAAAAAAAAAACACTGTGTGACATATTTAATCTTTTTCTTTTTGACGGAAACGTCACTATATATCCTTCAAAAGGCAAAACTAAGTCAAACTACGTGTTTGATTTTCATTTCAAGAATACTTTTTTTAAATAATTTTTTAATATAAGCATATAATATTTTTTATAAAACTCGGTACCAAATAAAAGGGAAGGAGCTGTATAATTTTAAAAAAAATTAACTTCAGTTTCCCTAAATAGGAATATAAAAAAATATATCCTTCCGCATCCTTAAAAGTTTTTATTAAATTTTTTTAAAAATTTCAAATTGTATGATTTTATTTCTCTTAGCTTACTTTTTTCTCTGAACAAAATTATTTTCTATGTAGAAATTTCATTCACTAAATATTTCCTTTTTATATTCGCACACATTGAAGCGAATGTGAGAACGAATGCAAATAGCAAAATTAAGCGAATAGTTCGCAAATGCGAGCCCGAATATTCGACGCCCCAAAATGTATACGTACATGTTTTTGGCACTTGTTGAAGATTGCCAGGCTGTTAGGGCTCATAGTATAGGGCTTCGGTTGAAAAATACTACATTTGTACTTAAATGCTGTTGCATATGAAACATTTAAATTTTTAAATGAAAATAATACGAATATTTAAGTTTTTTTTCACAATATATTGAAAATGAGATAATATTTTGAAAATTCCCTACATTTCCCTTAAAATAAAAATTCTGTCCTTTTTCCCCTACGCTTTAAATTTTCCGGAAAAATCCCTACAAAAAGGGAAAATTCCCTACTATTGGCATCACTGCTAATAATCTATAAAACAGACAACTTCGTATCATTGTCTTTAGGGGAAATGAGGCCAGTCCATTGAACTTATGTTCTTTATTGTTTTTAAATTTAATTTAATTTGGTTTTACATTTCCCCTAAATAAAACTTTTTGTTAAATAAATTATTTTTCTATGAATGCAAGAATTTTTAAATTTCAATGGTAAAATATTTTTTTTTCCTTTTCTTTTTTTGGACATTCCATTTCTTTTTAAAATATCTTTTCGTGTTTTTAAAGAATAGCAAAAAATCTCCACCATCCGATTAGATTAAGTGTTTTCTAGCTTCTACATTTGTTTATAATTAACCATATAATATTGTATCTTCCTCGTATTTTTTTCACTCCACCATTAGTGGAGTGTCATATCCAATGATGCCAACTTTTTTAGAGCAAAAATAACTTTTAAATGTAAAAAAGCACCAAAAAGCACTATTTCAAGCAAAAAAAAAAAAAAGCACTAAGCCACGACGGCGTTGTTGGATGACCATTTTCGTACATAACTTTAATTTTGAACATCATAAGTTGAGTTTGAATTTAAGTAATATTTTGATTTTTTGTATGTTTCATTGGAAAAGATATCACTGCAGACACACTAGGTGGTAGAGTGTACTCATAACAGCATGAATTATGTCGACGAAGTTCATATTTAATGTGAGGAAATGAGTTTATATAGTTCCAGGATAATCCGTTTCTAATTTTGGATTTACTGTAGTTCATCGAACTTAATGTTCTTTTAATTTCCGCGTTGGAGTATGACAAGCTTTAAATTCTTAATGCAAAATTAGACAAATCTAAAAAAAGATTTTATCCCATTGAGTCGTTCAAATCGTTGACTCCTATCCAAAAAGATCAGGAATTAATGTAACAAAAACTGCAAGTCTGGGCGAGTGAGCTTACTTTGTAAACAGTTTCCATACTAAAAGAATGTATTTACACTTAACAAAATTTTTACTGCATAATTAATTAAAAAATTGTAGAAAAATCTAAAAATTGTAAAAAGCACTAAAGGCACTAACGGAAAATTGAAAAAGCAACAAGTAAGTGCCTTTTCTTAGTTTGGCACTAAAAATAAAATTTTGGTGTTTCGAGGCATCAAAATAGTGCCAAAATAAATAGTGCCAAAAGCACTAAGTTGGCATCACTGATCACATCATCGTGTGAACTTTTTTAATATTCATCTAAGACCCCATGAAGTATATATATATTCTGTGTCCTTAAGTAATAATAAGTCTTTGTCTGTTGAAAACACTTTTACTTTCGAACAGTTCAAGAGAAAAGAACAATATTGGCCTCAAATTGCTTCTAGTTATCATAAGCAGCAAAATCGGTTCAGTAGGATAAGAGTTATGAATCCAAATGTGGAACAGCCACCCTGAAAAATTGATAATTTTGTGACAAAAACTTACTTAAATAAATGGTGCGAAATTCACGGATTGATATTCGATATTGCACAAATTCGTTATATAAGACTAGAAATCACACTGTCAAAAGTACATACTTTTGGTCCTTCGGGTTTACTATAGTCCGTAAATGACTTCCTACTTGTTTGATTGCTAAATTTGCTGAATTACTGATTTTTTTTTTACAAAATAAAAGGTACTAATTTTTGTTTATATAAAGAAAAAATAAACATTAAACTCTTAATTGTTTAAATTTGGCCAAGAAATACTGGAAAATACTGGAGTTTGTAACTTTTTTTTGTTGTATAATGTTATAAATTTGAATCAAGTTTTTAACTTTTAAAAGGGATACAAATTTCTAATAAATTAAATCATTATTAGTTAATGTTTTTTTTTATAATAATAAATAGGGCATAAAAACAAATTTGTTTAATAGATTTTTTTCTATAAGTTTTAATTAAATATAGTGTTAACAATAGATTTTATTTATGCGTAGTTTTTTAGTCATAAAATAGTTTTTTTTCTGTTTTGAGCAATTTAACTTTTAGTGTAAATAGTTAATGATTTGTGTAGATTGTTAATCTTTGGTGCAGTTTTCAATTTATAATTTATTTTTTAGTATAAATAGTAGAAATCTCTTAATTATGTTTTGTTGTATTACATACATGCGTTTTAATTTAGGGTTAACAAAAAAAAAAAAAAAAAGAAAAAATTATGTTTTTAAAAAAAAAAGATTTTAAAACAAATTTACAATTAACATGATTTTTATTATAAATAATCTCTAGTAGTTTTAAGATTTTAGTATTGTAAGCAAAAGAAGCATATAAAATATTTGAAAGCTTTTGTTTTATGATAATTTTTAACGATCGATGATTTGTTTTGTTTTCACTATTCAAGTACTATTTTTTAAAATTTAAGTACTTATTTTTAATATTTTCTATGAGAATTTAGAAAATTTATATGTTAAGAACATTTAGTTTGAATTTTGTTTATTTGTTATATTAGTTTAGTTTAAAATATTTATTTTTTTAAGAATTTTATTAGTTTATACAAGAAATTATAGTTTTAGTAACGATAAATTATTTACTTTTTTTTGTATATTTAACACAACCATTATTAAATTCTAAGCATATCGAAATTTGGATAAAATTTTTTCAAGGGACAAATTCGGTCAAAGCCACTGATGCATTCTAAAAATGGTAATGCACGTTAAAATAGTAAAATAATACTTCTTTAAATTTACTTTATTACAATAATGAGTGTTCGATCAAGTTTGACTATAAAAATTTACCTTTAACCATTGAAATTTTATATACAATTTTTTAAATTAAATATTATCCCCCTAATGCAAAAAAAAAAAATAAGTTCACATTAGTTAACCAAGACATTAAGCCCAGCGAGAGTGTATGGGCTTAATGAACAGTCAATGGGACACCATTGTTGTAACAGCTCGACTTGTGTGCTGGGTTGACAACCTTTGGTAGGTGCATTTGGTGCTCAAGTCGTTTCGGTACGTAGACCTAATTGTCGAGCGAACGTATTTAAGAGAAGTGGAGTCTGGTGTGCGAAAGGAAAATATGTACAGAAAATGTAATGAGGACCTATACCAAACCTGTTTTCTTTCGCTTAAAGCATTTAAATGCAAGCAAAAAATGCTCCTAACCTAGAAGCAATTTTTAAGGGACACGATCTTACGTAATAACTAACCAATGCGCATTTATAAGGCATGATTTTTGTTCGAGATGATCCACTAAAAAGCAATAGTGTGTACTTAATCGTACCCTTACTTTATTAACCATGATTAATCCATTCGCGACTACTGTACCCATTTGAGAGTACATATTTACTAAAGGCATATACATATAAAAGTAGTTGATGTCATCCAATATATTTTTGCATTATTGATAAGCTGAAAGTTTAGACATTTTATTTGGTTTAAAAAAAGTTAATTGCAGTACGTGATTTCGCGGTAAAAATCTTTTTAATTATTTCATGATTTTTTTAGCACTTAAAATATTTCTGCGCCAATTTGGGTCCAATGGCTACAAGTGTACTAAATATTTGAATTCTAAGACTGAGTTTTTGAGATCACAGTTAAACTAGGCTAAGTTAATCTGAAAACAGATTTTTGCCGCCATTACGAAAATTGTATACAAAATTTTAATGGAATGAGCTTTGTTTTTCTTAAAATGTTGGTCTTTAATGAAATAATAAAAAAAAATCACATTTAACCGGAAAAATCCAAGTTTTACAGTACTTTAAACTAAGTTTAAACTTAATCCACTTCTTAAAAACCCGGCCTAGTAGCAATACTACCGTACTTAGGAAAAACGCAGTCAAATTCACGTACTGCCTTTTTTAATTTTAATGCCAATTATTTTTTTTTTTAATAATTTTCTACGCATCAAATATAAAGTAAATCATTAAACATGTTAATTCAAAGAAAGAGCAATTTTTAAAGCTAGTCAAATTTTTTAAATTAATTAGCCATGTTTTGGAAATCGAATTCGAGGGAATTTAAAATCGAACAAATTTTTTTTATATATGTATGTACATACTTCATACTTTGAGGGCCACTCATAAATCAGGAAAATCTACTTTTATTTGAAAAAAATTTAAATTGAAAATCTCCATCGATTTCAATATCACTTGATTTCGATTTTTAGAACATGGCCGTATATCAAAATACAAAATTGTATTTGCTTTTCACACAGCTTCGTTTAGGGAAAACTTAAAAAAGGAATATTTTCTTGATTCTTGACGAGCACTGGAAATTTTTGTAAGTCAAGAAAATCTGGACAGTCTGGCAAGCCTAATTGGAATCACTAAACAACTCAATATCGAAGGCAATCGAGTTAGGTCCTTTCTACATGGAACCAACGATTCCTATGATCCGATAGATACATAGAATTATTTAGAAAAAAAGGAAAGAAACTACATAATTAAAACTTAAATGTATGAAAAGAGTAGACGAGGTGGGCCACATCAAAAAAAGAAAAAAAGTTGAATGGTTTTATTACCTACATGATAGACATGGCTTTGCCAAATACTTGGCGCTTGCGTATATGTATGTAGTATAGAAAACTGCATTGATAAGTAATTATTTTGACGATCAATAGCTATATTTTACGCAAAGCTATCACCAAAATGGCGCGCTGCTCGTTCATCGTAACCAAAGTTTACACCTTGACAGCACCGATCACGTTCCCGAAAAGCTTTAATGGCGTGTACGTTGTGTCATCTAACACAACAGACGGTCTTGGAGCTGCACAAAATGCAATAAAACTCTTTGCGTTGATAATGAGTGCTTTTGTACCGGAGTCGTAGTCGAAGAGCCCACAAACACTCGCAACTCCGACTACAAATTTTTTCGGCATAACAAATTTAAAAAAATTTTCTAAAATTTTTCGAAATAAAAATTCTTTGAAATTGGCGATGCAATAATTTTCTTGCTTTATTTAACCATTTAAAAGGTACTGCATTAAAAGAAAAGAGTTTAAAGTCAAATAAGGACCAGTCTCATATATATTTAGCATTAATGTTAGAGTAGGAGTCGGGCTTAACAAATTTTACCGGTTGAAGTCGGAGTTAGAACTATTTTTTGAAAACTCCACAGCCCTGCTTTTAAGTCCTCAAAAAATTAACTTTTGGTTTTTCTGTTTTCTTGTACTCCTTATTTAAAATAAATACATAATTTTTTCAAATTATCAAATGTCGTTTTAGTTTTGTATTTAAATGGGTTAAGTAATCGGTGTTTTGCCTTTATGGTCATTTACTGCTTCCAAATGTTCCTACTTTTTTGCTGGTTCGGTTTGAAGTTTAAGGGCATCGTGCGGTGAATGCAAAAACAAATTGTTTATTATAATTTATCGATCTGCTACGAAAATCTGAGCCCGTTCAGATTGTATTTTTTTATTATTTATGAGCTGCTGATATCTGGTCACACTTTCACGAAGAATTGGATATGTTTATAAAGAGTAATCAACGAAGAACGACCAGATATGTTAACTGGCACAAAGTTAAAATTTTCTACTATGACAGTGTTCGTCTTCATGTTAATTTATCAGTACTTTTTTTTTAGCTGCAAATGCAACTTAAGTTCACCCCACCCGTCTTATTTAAAAAATCTTGCTCCTTCTGATTACGACTGGCTTTTACCGATGTAAAATCATTTGGTTGATATATGCTTTGTTTTATTCGGGTAGATTCCGTCTAATTTTCTAACTTCCTGGCTTAAAAAGATGATAAGTTCACAAGACGTGAAAACTGTAGGAAGAAAGAAAAACAGATTTTTTGTACTTCTGGAAGTCTGACTTAAGAATCTGAAATTAATAGAGAAGA
This sequence comes from Pollenia amentaria, assembly GCA_943735925.1. NCBI lineage: Eukaryota > Metazoa > Arthropoda > Insecta > Diptera > Polleniidae > Pollenia > Pollenia amentaria. Next base: position 126,295,513 of record OX031009.1, read on the forward strand.
TAAGGGGTACGTTCGTAAATACATCACTGCGCTGCTCAGAAAAGCAAACTTTTTTAATGACGATAAAAAAGTAATTATAATTTTTTTTTGTATGACTATAATTTTTGTGGAGTATTTGAAAATTTTTTAGTCCACATCTACTTCATTGTTATATATATATAAACATTTTAAATCACTGAAGAAGCGAGCGCAGTGATGCATTTACGAACGTACCTAAGATTCTTACATTACTAACCTAAACCAGCATAACTCAAAATTGTAAGAATACTTTTAAAATTGCTGATTAGCATTAACATCAATTCCTTGATCGAACACTAACCATTATAAACGTTTGTTTTAGTTTTAACAAAATTTGAAAAGATTTTGTATCTACAAATGTCTTATTTTACAAAAGTTTGTTCTATTTAGTTAAGAATTTGTTTTAATTTTCCTAATCCAAAATTAATTACCTTATATTTTATTATTACTTAATAATTTTAATTTGGATGATTGTATGAATATTAAATAATTTTCTTTTCTTTATTAATTACGTTGTCATGAAACACAATACTTGCTCTTGAATGATTAATCTTTGGTATTTTGTTATGTACAAAAAAACTAAATAAAAAAAATTATATGGATTTTTCAATTATAAATGTACTCGTATTTAAAATGGGACTAACTACTCGTTTGGTATTCAATATTCTTAATTTATAAACAAACTTTTTATGAAACATTAATTTAATTTAATGGTTTTACTATTTGTAATTATGACTAATTGGTGCGAGTTTTGCTTTTGTTTATTTATTTACATTATGGTTTAATTTGTAACAATTAACTTGTTATAAAAATTATAACAAAAAATATTGTAGAAAAATTTACAAAATATACTACATAATAGTAAATTATTGAACGAAAATACATAACAATTAAATTAGCAATGAATCTAAGGCGTTTTCTGAAGGAAGTTTATATGTAAATGAAATTTAACAAGATATTAATCAATACAATTAAGTTAAATAGTTCATAGGATAATAATGTTATAAATGTTTTTTTTATTGTTGATTTTAGGAAATTTTCATTTAATTTATATATATATAAATATTCAGGGACTTTTTTGCTTTTCCTATTTTTACAATTAAATTTACATACATAGGAAAAATGGGAGAAGGGAAAAAACACCCGGGGAATTTTTATTCATAATTGGGTTTATTAACTCAAAGAAATTTTAGAGTGAGCTAGTTTATAAATGAAGAAATGAGAAAAGTTATAATTAGGGATGTGCGATTAATCGATTAATTAAAAATTTAATTAATCAAATTCTTGATTAATCGACAAAATTTAGTTTCATAGTTAATCAATTAATTTGTAATTTGAAATTTTTTTTCCATGTTTTACAAGTTTCAGTATCTAATGGGTGTTCATTCACTTTATTTGATAAACCATTATTTTATTCATAGCAATAGTTTTATTTTGTTTAATTTTTTTTAGTTTTATAATTTTTTAATAACTTTATTATCAAAAAAGTTGTTTTTGGGAATACATAATTTTTTTTATTAGAAGATTTTATTTATTGTGCTTAATTCGCTTTTTTTTTGGAGTGTAGGTAATTCTCATTCCCTCTTTAGTCTTTTTTGCTGATAGCTTTGGCTTTTCTAAAATTATTTAGGAGAACGTTTCCTGATGATCTGGCCTAAGCAACCAGTGAAATGCGCATAGGAACAGCTTATCCTCCAACAATAAATTTTAGTATTTTTATCAATTATAAAAAGGGAATTAGAATTAAGCAAAATAAATAAAATCTTTTAATGAAAAAAATTTTTTAATAACATTTTTCAAACTTGTTTAATTCAAAATTTAAACTATCCAATTAGTCAGAAATGTTTATTAACCCATTTTTTTGTCGCACCAAGTAACTTGACAATATAATAATGAAATACGATTTTAAGCAACCGACAGGAAAAACAAACATTGCAATCAAAAAAAAAAAAAAAAAAAAAAAAAAAAAAAAAAAGAGTATGATTATTATCACCGGTCGGCGAAAAATGGGTTAATAAAAATTTAGAATATCCGATTAATCGCACATCCCTAGTTATAATGTTTTAAAATAATATAAATATCTTTCTTTATTTATCCAAACAAAATAAAATATATAATATATGTATATAACACTGAGATTAAGTATTCACGAAGAACATAGGGCATCCCTCGTCACTGAAAACAATGAATAGAAGGATTTTCAACATCTACCTATAAAACTTAGGATCTACCTATAAAACAATTTTTAGTCAATTATGACGAACTTTATGCGATATCCCTAAAGGTAGAATTTTATCGGCCGTATAAAAAGAGTTCCATTATTAAAAATTATGTTACAACAAAACCAAAACTAAGAAAAACAAATCAAAAACAGGATCAATTTAGGTATGCCGATCGACTCAGAATCACTTTCTGAGTTGATATAACGATGTCCGTCTGTCCTGCTGGCTGCCTGTGTAAACCTTATGCACAAAGTACAGGTCGCAGTTTTGGACATAATTTGGTGAAATTTGAGAATTTGTCACAAGGAACAAGCCTATTGAAAATGGTAAGAATAATTCCATTATTTTACATAGGCCCTATACAAGCTGCTACCGGAATAGGGTCTTTCAATAGCCTTTGTGTACATAAACCATCTTATTATTTATGTTGCTATTAAGATTAAATTTGGTCTAGAATTATTTCATTGAAATCTAAATCTTACCAAATTTACGACTTCATCGTTTTTTGAAATTTTTCTAAACGCTATTACTTTCCATTGGATCAGGGTTGCATTTTAACAAAAGCATGTTCATGTGTGATAGTGTGACTAAAAACTGTAATGTTACATTAGATTTTTTGACAGTCATAACAAAACTCAATAGATTCCTATCTCACAAAGTATTTTGGAATCCGTAAGAAATGTTTTATAGTGTAAACTAGCCTTAAAAGGCAAACAACTATCATTAAGATCATAGATGGAGGTAGTGCACTCATTTTGCAGTTTCAACTTACAGTTAGTGATAGTGCAAAATTATTGCAATCATTTTGTTGATGTTGAGTGATGAATTGAAATTTGCAGCCTCACTAAACATGAGTGATAGTGATGCTAAAAACTTTTTTCAAATTTTAGTGAGAGTCTGTTTATATTCGCCTTTGTTGATTGCAAGTACAAATTTTGTGATAGTGAAAAAATTTGCAATATCACTAATTTTTTTTAGTAGTAGTTAAAAAAATAGCAATCATCGCTGAAGCTGATAAAGAAGAGTGCAAAATAATTTTTTTGCAATTTTATTTAGTGATAGTGCACTGCTAATTGAAATCAATATTTAGTGCACTACCCCGTATGATAAAGATGACGATATCAAAATAATATTCTCCACAGAGAACTCTAACATGAATCTTAATATAATAACATAATTTTGTTCTGGCAGGTCTGCCCAATTCTCCCAAATAGGGTACGCTCAAAATTTTTTTAAATGCTTGTAATGTAGAATATCATATGTTTGGACTTGACCGACTATAGGTTAGGTTAGGTTCCATGGGCAGCCATCGAGAGATAGCTCACTTGGGTCCTTCAGCGGTCCCTTTGTGATACCCAGCGCCAATGCCCATCCCAAAGAGCAGCTACTCAGACGGCGTCACTGCAGAGTTTAGCCAATTCGTCTTCCTAATGAAGAGAAGAAAGTGAAGCACAGTCTCCTCTTCCTCCTCATCATGACAACTTCTACAGTAGTCATTGAATTTCAGACCCATTCTTCTATCATGAGTCCCAACAGGCCAGTGTCCAGTCATGACCGACACCACAGTCCTGATTTGGTCCCTATTAAACCCATGTAGAGATTTGGTTCTCCGTTCATCATAGCCAGGCCAAAGTGCCCTGGATATGGAGCAGGTGGACTCCCAGGTCCATCCCTCTTGCGCAATTCTATAATTCTCGCGCAAAACGAGTAACTTACAGTGAGCCATTGGAAGGCCAATGGATTGATCAATGAATGTGTCGTCCATGCGACCACCTTCCTTGGCCAGCTCATCTGCTATCCCGTTTCCCGGGAAGTCTGAGTGCCCTGGTATCCATATAAGCGTTAACTCTGAATGTTCAGCAATCTCATTCAAAGACATCCGGCATTCCACAGTTAACCTAGATGTTGTGTAGACACCCGCAAGAGAACCGACTATTGAATTTAAATAGGAAATGTGGGACGAGGGAGAAAACTCACGGGGGATTTTTATAAATAATTGGGGCTCGATTGATTAATGAGGTACTAATTAAAACCATTTTAATTTTTCTATACAAATAATAAATTAATAATCTTAAATAAAAAGTCGACAAATAAAACAATTTTGAATATGAAATAAAAACATTTATTAATTAAAATTAACTTTTAACTCATTTAAATTAATATAGATTTTTTTATGTCGTGTTTTGTATAAATTTTTTTAGCTTTTCAAATTAAATTAAACTAAATGCATTAAATAAATTAATGAAGTACAAAAAATAAACACAAATTAAAAAGTAAACTAAATTTTAAGAATAATGAATTAAAAAAAAATAAATTAAGGTATGTATATTTTAACTACTATAGATGTTAAAAAATAATGAGAAATTGTATTCATTATTAGTTATTTGACTATAATTATATTAACGGTCACGAAATTGATTATATGTAAGTTTCACAAGATAACTGATAGATTTCGATTACAATTAATTAAAAAGTAATCGGGATTACTTAAAATTACTTATGATAAAATAAATCAAAAGTAATACCTGGGGGACTACTTTCTATTTCGATACCATAGCAATTTCAATACAAAAGCTAAATGCGATAAGAGGCTAATTTGGTACTCTTTAGCACAACACTGGCGGTTAATAAAGATGACGCAGATTGACAGTAATAGAATGTCAAAATATGTAAAAAAAAATAAAAAAGGACCGACCGCTTAATGAATTTTTGTTTGAAAATTTAATTAAAAACAAATAGTGATGATTTGCGAAAAGAAAAAAAAGATGCGAAGGACACATGCGCAAACGCATTAGAGAGCATCAATCATTCGATTTGCTACCATTTTTTCACATCGCAATAGAGAGTAGCCCCCACCCAACCCTATTTCAGACTATGCTAGAAAACGCTGCAAAAATATTTGTATTTTCTTTTGGTTTCCCTGCGAAAGCTCATACACATTCGGACTTTATTTTTTTAATTGCAAATTCTAAAAATGTATACGAAACATATTGCACACTAAATCATAAGCAGTCACAACTCAAAATTTATCAAAATCGTTTACTTTTTCATATACCACTTCCAAAATCTACAACGACCACGAAAATTTCGTTTGTGTCACAGTCTTTAACATTTGTGCTACTCAATTTGATTAAAAAATTGCAACGATGTTTTTGAAGCCAGTTTTTTTGCCTTCCTGAAAATTTTTTTATCCACACCAAAATAGTGGGGAGAGTATTATGCCTTTGTGCTAATGTTAGTCACACCTTAAAATATTGGTCCTAGACCCACCTTTAAATATGCCGATCGACTCAATGCCCGTCCGGCCGGCTGGCTGGAAATGTAAACTTTGTGCGCAAAGTACAGGCCGCGATTTTGGAGATAATTTTTTACTTTGATTGATTGAAACTAATTGCCAAAAGGCCCAAGCCCTTTGGAAATGGGGAGAATCGATCTATAATTTACATAACCCCCATTTCCGGAATAAAGTCTTTGTGCCCAAAAACCATCTTAAATTTGTTCCAAACTTATTTTATTGCAATCTAAATCACCCTTCCAAATTTTATTGGAATTGGTCCATATTTGACCATAGTTCCCATACAAATACTACTCCCGAAAATAGCTTTTAATGCCATAACTTCCTTATAAATAAATGTTGGTATTAACATTGAAATTGGCGACAACAAATTTTTGATAAATATTACGATAGCTACTATGTATGTCATGACAAAATGATGAGATGGTATATCTAAAATTAACCAAAGGTCCCATGTAAATCCCATTTCTAGAATCACTTAAAGATAAACAAATCTCATATAGACGACGATATCTTAATAATATTCGAGGAAAACATTTTTTACATGAGTCTTAACCTCATAACATAATTTTTCTCCGGCGGGTCCATATGATACCCTACATCACAGGCTTCCCCGACTATACTTTCCTTCTTGTTAAATTTTGTGTTTATCGGCCATGTTCTGACATTCGCACGATTTGATATTGCAAAACGCCAGATTTATTTAAAGGTGTTCTGAAACTCGAAATTTCATGCGCCAAACTTATTGCGATTAACAAAACACCTTTTATGCGATTTTAAGTCAAAATCGCAAATATAAAGCGTTTTGCGATTGTCAGAACATGCCCCTATGATTTAGTGTGCGATATGCATTAAAGAGGAACTTGAAATTATTGCTTGATTTTACATATTGTGATGCGTTAGAAAGGAATTTCAAGTTGTTGCTTGATTTTACATATAGTGATGCTTTGTTTACCCTGCAAGTGTCTCCACACCCTTCGGCACAATCTTTTGTTTCATGAAATTTCAAATAAAATAAATCAAATAAAAAATCTACTTATCATTAGTTCTGAATAAAAGATTTGAGGGCTTAGGGAATAATGAAATCTATTGTTTATCATCGATCGACTTTAATCGTATCGAAAAAACGACTTAGTAAGCTGCTACGACTATCCATTCTGAAATTGTGGAAGACACGGTCACCTCTACACAAAGTAAAAGTTCTGATACGTTTAAAATGGCCTTTGAGCGTTTGTGAACAAATTATAAGAAAATTCGAGGAGGATGAGCCTCTGTCCATCCTAAGTTCTAGTTCTACTAAAGAAGCCAAGATAAATCTTAGATCTTAGATAATACTAGAGACATAGATCCGCTTGGTGCAGAATACCTAAGCCTTCAAATGAGTTCTGTCGCATCTGAGATAATATTTTCCACTGCAAGTCTGGTTTGAACGGATTTGCGGTCTCCGTAAAAGTTGAAAGTAAATTGTATTTTTAACAAAAATGTTATTAATTTCAATTTTAAATATTTAAAATCTCTTTAGTGTTCAAACAGAACTGCGTCGAGACTACATTTACCATACAATTTGGCATAAAAATTTGTCGCAGAAAGCCGTCGTGAACAGCGTTGCCATTTTGGTGCCTTTCGGGTATGTTTTGGTGCTTTTTTGCTTATGCAATACCCGAAATTTTGTTAAACACCCGTTTTTGAAAAGCGGGTATTTATAGTGCTTTTAACAATTTCTCACAGTGCTTTTAAGTGCCTTTTAAGTAATCTACATATATTTTTGGCACTGATTCATTTTGCTGCTATTATGTAAATACAGCGAATACTTTTTTAACCAACTGCGTATTATTTGCATTTGTGTTTTGAGTGTTATTCGCAAACTCTTCTAGTCTTTTCTCAAGCATCATTGTTTAGCAGTTTTTTTATTATATCAGTTGATTTGTTTTTGTGCAATTTTAAGCAAGAAAGTGCATTGGCTATTATAAAGTTACACAGTTGTATTAAAAGTAAGTTCTTCATTAATTTTTTGTTTGTTAAAGTTTATCAACTAAAAATGGCTTTCCTTTAGATGGAAAAGCAAAAATATAGAAAAGCTTGGGACTCTTTGTTTCTGTTTATTTAATTTTAATAAAACCCAACCGATCTCAATACAAAAATCAAGCGTTTTTTATCTTTTCGTTATAAAATATCAATAATAAGAAAAATTTAGGTTGGTGCTTTTTTGCCAGCATTTTTTTTTTTCATTTTTACCCTTTTTTACCCTATTTCTATATGCTCACAGTGCTTTTGATGATGCAAGAGTTGGCATCACTGGTCGTGAAATAAAATCTATTTTATTTTGAGAGCGTTTTTGCTAATGTTCTCACCAGGCCTGCCAGATAATTTTGATAAAAAATCGGCATATTTTCGAAAAAAAATCGGCATTATCGGCACTTCAATTAAAAAAATCAGCAAAAAAATCGGCAAATGAATAATAACCATTTTAAGAACAATAAAACATATTTCTATTAACACACAAAATAACAACACAGAAAATTTCAGCATTAACTTACATATAACCCATACAAAAACATAAAAATTAATAAAAAAATGAATATTTTTATAAATAAATTGTAGTTAATTTAAAAAAATTTTGTACATTAGGTTAAAATTGTTTTTATAGTTGACAAATATATTTCAACATTTTATTTTAGCAAATATTTTATAGATACATATTTGAGTTTAATAGTTTAATTAAATCCATTTTAATATCAACATCAAAACAGTTTGCATTATTAAATTTTAAGTAATCTTTAGAAAAAAGAATTCCTTGAAAGGATTCATTTTCCAGGGAACATCGAAATTTGGTTTTATTAAGGTTCACTTAGCTACAAATTCTTTCCACGTTTGCGGAAGAAAGTAGAAGGACCATAATTTCTTGTACAAACTATGACAGCACTGGAAATGCATCCGTAGAACCCCCACGTTTGCCAAAAAGTTTGCAAATTTACTTCAATTCCCTATAAATCTTCTTAAAAATTTAAAAATTTTAACTCTATACATTCAGAATATAAAATTTGTATTTCTTTTTCAGAAATAAAGCTGGGGAACTCTTTCAGAATTTCCATAAAAGAAATATTTTCCTTTTTCATAATTTTGTTAGGGTTATCATATTTAAAGATTTATAAGATTTTTGTTCAAAATCAAAACGTTTTAATAGTTGATTTAAAAGTTCTATAAAAAAATTAATACATTTATTAACAATTTTGTTAATATCGCTTTTGTTGAGTTTTGATTTTAGAAAGTAACTCATTAGCCAATAAGCCCAAATACTAATCATTAAAGTTCAAAAAATGCTTTGTGTTCATAAATTCCGTTAAGTAAATTTAATTTTCCAATCGTTTTTTTGTAAAATTAGTTAATACAGTTTTAAACACCATTTGGTTGGTTGTAGAGGTAATGACAATTGCTTCAAAGTTGCCCAAAATTAATAAATTACACGTTGACAAGCAAAGTTACCGTTATTTAAGTTTATATAAAAAAATCGGCATTTTTGGAGCAAAAATCGACCAATCGGCACTTTGCTAATTTTAAGGCAAAAAATCGCCAAAATGCCGATAAATCGGCAAATATGGCAGGCCTGGTTCTCACATATAGACAATTATTCTCCCAACAATGCTACCATACTTTCATTAAATTTCATACATTTTGTAAACAGAAAATAAATACAAAAGAAAATAAAAAATTAAAACAATAAAATGAGTGAGAATTTAAAGTTACTGCCGACGTTTTAATTATGGGCTTTAGGATTTTTGTCTGAAGTTGAAGACTCAATTCTGTTTGAACACTTACTCGATTCTTTTCTATAAAAACATTATTTATTGGTTGTTAATATTACCTAAAAATTAAATTCTAATTTTTAAATTAAGTTGATGTCAGTTTAAATATTAACAATCTCTTACACTATAATTATGTATTATGAAAAAATTATTCTGCTTGAGTTTTGTAAATTTACGTTGACTTCAAATTTTATATTCGTATCGGTATCGGCGATACTTGTTTTTGAGTATCGGTATCGTATCGGCAAAAAGGTGTATCGTTACGTCCCTAATTATAATTCGCTACCATTTCACAAACTTAATTTCTTTCCCACACAATTTGCTTCATTTTTTTTCCTTTTTCTTGTTTTTTTTCAATTGACAACCAAATTTGACGTTTTATATTAGCAATAATTGTCAACGAAAATTGACTAAAAATTATTGTTAAATAAATTTCCGGCAATGAATATGTACAAAAAAAGCTGTCTACATTAAAGATAACATCATTTTGACATTTACTGCAATATTTATCTATGGCATAGACCGGCAGTAAAGCCCGTCTTCTTCACCACCAGGCAGTTTGGAAACTGTCAAATTCTATTACTTACACAAGATATTAACGTGTTCCATGCATAACTATGTGTTAAAATACGTACTATTCAGTAATAAATGTTATATGTAATACGTTGCTGAGCAATTATCTTTCAACACTATCTGTCAAATTTAATTGCAATTTTCTACAGAGTTATTTTTTAACGGTAGAAAAATAAAAAAACATAAAAAATTAGAAAAAAACTTATTTATGTATGTTTTTTAAAACACTACAAGTAAATAAAACTGAACAATTACTTGCTTCTGACGTAATTTTGACGTCAATGCAAAGCCACAATAAACATTGCGTGTTGTGTGATGACGTCAAAATTACGTCAGAACCACATGCGCATGTGTCTTTTTACATGCCGTGTACTATAGGCTTAAGGCATGTATGTACCCAGTAAAAAATTGTGTTTTTTGAAGCACTTAAGAGAAAAAGCGCATAATCGAGAGCTTCAATAAGAGAGCTCTTATACAGCAGTAAATGATAACGAATTATATATACAAAAAAGCTGCTATTTAAGTGCTGACAACGAAGAAGGTTTTAAAGCGAATAAAAAATATATTATGGTATACGAAAATGATTGAAAAAGGCATTAAAGTAAGTAAAAGCAAAATATTGAGGGGTGTTCTGGAAATCGAAAACGCAAGAATTTAAAAGTAGTTTTTTTAATAAGATTTTTGTAGTAAAAGTAATACAAATACAATACAATACAAATATTTCTCTATTAAACAGATTTCTATAAGAAAATTATAAAAAATTGGATTAAGAGTGTATTAAAAAGAACTTAAAAATTCTTGCGTTTTGCGTTTTCGATTTCCAGAACACCCCTGATTAATGAATATGTTAAAATAGTTAGCCCTTAAAAAAGCACTTTAGGAGTGCTTAATTTGCTTGTTTTATTAAGTTTAAAGAAGAGCTTATTGTCAGCAGAAAATAGTCCTCCAAACCTGGAACAACCCATACAAAAATCAGGCATCCTGTCAGCAGGTTTGAAGCGATTTAAGGTATGAATTCATACATAAAACCTGCTCCTTTTGGAGCACATTTTTTACTGGGTAAATATTTTAATATTTATCGCTCATTCTTTTCTTTGAAATGAAAATAATACACAACCTCTCTTCAGCATATTTTTTAATTTATATTCTAAGATATGAACATATATAAGATATAAGATTCAACATTGACTTTTTTACGCAATTATCCTGCCGGTGTTATTGCTTGTATTAAGACATCACAAATTGCAACAGACATGAAATGCTTAACATTAACACTATAGGCTCATCATGTTTTCTCATTTTTCAACAGCGTTTCTAAGCAATCTGTCTTGAAACCTGTTTCATAAAATCTTTTCTTAATATCATTTGACGGCTAGTGGAGACCTAGGGTTGTACTCTATGCCTCGGGTTAGGAACTATAAACATCTGACGCGGTCGTCACTTCAAGGTGGCCACCATTGTCTAATTTACTTTTAGAAATAAGTATTTAAAGAGAAATGTTTTTGAGATTTGGCAACTTTATTTTTAAGAGGATTTTGTATCTAAACGTCTTTAGCGCTTTTGAGAACACCAACAACAAATAGTTCTTTAAATGAAGGTCTAATTGTGAATACATACATACAAGGTTTCGAATTAAATTTAACAGTTCTTAAAATAATTGTAATCAGAATTTGTTTTCCAGCGATATATGAACACAATTCCTTATAACAAAAAATTTAATTAACTGATAATCGCAAACGAAATTTAATTTCAATATATATTTAACAGAAATATTGTTTTTCAAATACTTAGTCAATACTTAATATTAAATTATAACTTAAATACCAATAAAAACTAAAACAAACAAATATGTATGTATACAATTAATTAATTAGTGAACAAAATATATAATTGAAACTAATGAATTGAATTCGTTATTAAGGAAAATGAAAGTAACGTTTTGTAGAAATTAAAAGTTTGAAAATCAAAACAATATTATTTTAATGACATAGTTTATATACCTATTATGAATGTATTAAATGTAAGTATAACAAAAAAAAGAGGCAATTATTAAAACAATCAATTGTCCACAAAAATTAATTTTTTTCTATTGTTGCACAGGTTCTTCGAATTAACAAAAATATCAAAACGTTTATCTTCGAAAATTCTTTCTTGAAGTCCTTTTTTACAGTGACTTCTAATTTAACATATAAAAACATTTATAGATTACATACAAGTTACTAAATTTTGTACTTTGAGTACAGTTTTAACTGAATTTATTTCTAGTTTTTTGCTTTTTTTTTAAAGATTAACACAGCATTTCCAAGTGAGGTAAAATGAAATTAGTATTCAGAACATAAAAGTTAAACCAAAACTATAAAATTATGAAAAAAAAATTAAAAAAAATATTTTTAATAATATGTCATAATATGACGTAGCTCTTTCTTTTTATCAATTCTTACATCTTTTGGAACACCCAAGTTTGGTCAAATAATTTCTTAGTTTTTCGAATCGAGAAAAGGTATTTTAAAACCGGACTTTTTAACCGCAGTTGGAGAGATTTTATTTGTTAATGCACTAGACGGTGGAACAGCATCCAAAGGAGGATTTTGTTGTGAACGATCAACATGTGGTGGCAGTTGCAAATTTAACGGATCGCGCAAGCGTCTCAAATCATATTCAATTTCGGCGATTTGACGTTTCAATTGATTGTAGGTTTCAACATCGAAATTCTTCTTTTTGGCACGTTTATACAAGGCAATGAGGTATTGACGGTCTTTAACTTCGGGCATATTGTATTCCTAGAAAAGACAAGAGAAAAGAAAACACACGTTATTAAGGCGAAAAAGAGATATTCAAATTTTTAAAAATTACTTACAGTTTTTGTTATGCAATAGTATGCGTACATGGCCATGGCTGTGCCATAGGTAACAAAGTATGTAACTGGTTCCATAATATCCCAAGAATATTCCCACCATGTCAGTCTTGCCAAAATGCCAAATTGTACGGACATCAATCCCAAGCCAACCCAGGTCATTACGTTCGTTTTACGTTCAGCTTGAGTGCTAAGCTCCGTTTTTTCCTGCAAAGAAAAATCGGAATTTTTAAAATTTAGGGATTTTTAGTACATATTTTTTGGTTTTTTTTTTTCGTTTTTGAGAAAATCCTCCAATTTTAGTGATTTTAATTCTTATTTTATGGATTCTATTTTTAAATTTCCTATTTTGTTTCCCTCAGATTTTAAAATTAAGTTTACTGCCAATTTCACTAAATACGAAAGAACTCCCATTTTCACACAACTAAATTTAAGACATTAAGAACGCATCGGGAAAAAGAAGGAGTACGGATGACTTCTAGAAGGCCTGTGTACTCCTTCTTTTGGATATACAAGGCCTGCTCGCTCCATTCCATACTCTTTCTTTGCGGGGTGGGCCTTCCGCACTCGCTTCTCTGGCAAAAAAATTATTCTTTTACTTTTGCTCTAGAAAAAAAAAACAAACAAAAATGCTACTCCTTCTTTCTTTGCGGGGTGGGCCTTCCGCACTCACTTCTTTGGCAAACAAATTATTCTTTTACTTTTGCTCTAAAAAAAAAAAAAATGCTACTCCTTTTCTTCTCCCTTCTCATAGAAGCGAGTGTGGAATCTGTATCTTGTCTTTTAGACGGAGGTCTTCTATAAGGCATTTTTAGAAGTTAGATAAGAATGGTGAATGAATCCAAAAAATTTTTAAGCAGGCCTTTAATAAGGCCTGAAGTAAGAAGGTCTTCCCGCTGGTAAAATTGTGTGTTTTTAAATGTATTTGTGCAATAGAAAGAGTTTTTTCGACCTCGTGAAATGGCATTTAAATTTTGTAGTTATTTTTTCATATTTAAGATTTTTGCGTTTTTCTTTCTCCAATTTATTTTAGCGTTTTTAAAACAAAGGAGTTTTAGTGTTAAACCAACTTTATTTGTGTTTTTAATGATATTTCTGAGTCTATCAACAATTGTTTCTACTTTAACTATTTGCCGATTTCTTGATCTTGTAAAATCAGATTTTAGTAATTTTTAATCGATTTAGCAATTTGATCTTGGTGATTTGTTTTAAATTTGTTGTTTTTTTTTTAAATTCTGGGTATTCTTTGGAATTTAAATCGGAAGTCTTGTTATAATTTTTTAGTTGTATATTTGTATAATGAATTTACTCTTTTAAGCTTATGAAATAATTTAGTAACGTTCTTTGTTATGAAGTTATAGTACATAGAATTACACCCACCTATGTATGTAAGAACCGCCTTTATTAATTTCTTGGGCTGATGAGTTACCCGAAGACTACCAAGATCTACCATAATATCCATTAAAAATAACGGTGTGGTGTGCTTTATGGGCTGGTGGAATCATTGGCCAACACAAAAATTAAAATTTACCCCAAATTTGGAGCAATTTTTCATAATGCAATATGACTCCATTTTTTTAATCAAAATTTACCAAAAAAAAAAAAAAAAAAAATTAAAAATAGCCCTTAAAGATAATGAAATATTACCCCAAATTTGGGGTTATTCTTCATTATGAAAAATCACCTCAAAACTTTTTATGAACTTTAACCCCAAAGAAAGTTAGCATTAATAAAACACAAAGGGTATTCTTTGGAATTTAAATCGGAAGTCTTGTTATAATTTTTTAGTTGTATATTTGTATAATGAATTTACTCTTTTAAGCTTATGAAATAATTTAGTAACGTTCTTTGTTATGAAGTTATAGTACATAGAATTACACCCACCTATGTATGTAAGAACCGCCTTTATTAATTTCTTGGGCTGATGAGTTACCCGAAGACTACCAAGATCTACCATAATATCCATTAAAAATAACGGTGTGGTGTGCTTTATGGGCTGGTGGAATCATTGGCCAACACAAAAATTAAAATTTACCCCAAATTTGGAGCAATTTTTCATAATGCAATATGACTCCATTTTTTTAATCAAAATTTACCAAAAAAAAAAAAAAAAAAAATTAAAAATAGCCCTTAAAGATAATGAAATATTACCCCAAATTTGGGGTTATTCTTCATTATGAAAAATCACCTCAAAACTTTTTATGAACTTTAACCCCAAAGAAAGTTAGCATTAATAAAACACAAAGGGTATTCTTTGGAATTTAAATCGGAAGTCTTGTTATAATTTTTTTAGTTGTATATTTGTATAATGAATTTACTCTTTTAAGCCTATATAATAATTTAGTAACGTTCTATCTTATGACGTAATAGTACATATGTATGTAAGAACCGCCTTTATTAATTTCTCTACTGTTTAATAAAAGTTCATCAAAACAAATTTTGAACAAATTTTGCTATTTTAGGTTTTCTTTTTTGTATTTAAGGGACTTTTTCAAATTCGAAGACAAAAAGATTTCATGAATAGCTGCCCCTGGTATCTTAAAAACTCAAATATTCATAAGGATCTCAATGTGCCATTTCTTAAAACTATGATTACGAAATGTGATTGAACTGCACCCAAATCCACTAGCTCGAACTATTTTAAATGATGGCGGGCACACTCGCTTAAGGTTATAGATACTGCAGGACTTATCCGTTTAGAAGATCATTAAGCACCTATAAATTCCAACAGAAACCTTGAAGGGCAACAGTTTCGCCCGGCACTGGCGATACATAAAATACCGTATTAGAATAAGATTTGATTAATTTTTGTTAGTTCAAATTATCATAAAAAGATTCAATAAATAAATAATGAAGAACAAAAAAAAAATTTGGCCCTTTATTCTGTTCTAATATCATCAATTATCAACGACGATATATAGATTGTTTTTTTGTTTACTTACTCTTTCTAAAGGTGCTACTTGATATTTTAAATCTTCTAATTTAGTTGCCAGTTCTCGCTCTTTTTGTATGTGATATTCGCCAACATGTAGGGCTTCGTATAACTGTAAACAAAAATATAAACAAGTTAAATTTAACTAACGAAATAGTAGAGAGAGTTTGTAAAACTTACTTGGGAAACTAAGGCTTTAATGTCACCTAATTTATGAAGATCTTCAACTTGAATTCTTTCCCTTTGGGGAGGAACTACTTGATATTTTTGATCGTTAATATGTATCCTAGAATAAAGTAAGTTACGATAATAGTAAATATATTAAAAAAAAAAAAATTTAAATTATAGTTATTATTCATGGTTTAATAAACAATACCATAGTTATTACTAAGAAACAAAAAAAAAACTTCAAATTTTGTTAAAAATTTCACTATCAATTCAAAATTTCGACGTTTTAAAAAATGTTTTCGAAAATAATTCCAGCGGAATGTACTGGTCGAGTTCTACGAAAAAGTAAGCGACATGCATAGTTTATCTCTTATATAGGTTGATTCATCGTGAGGTTTGATTTTCAATATGCTTTTTTAGAGAGCACTTGTGACTCATATCAAACCGCTTTGTCATTTTTTTTCAGTATCGTTGGCAAGTCAACATGGAACTCACACCACAACAGCGTTCTGTGAAAAAAGAGAATCCGGTGTTTGTCGTGAAATTTTGTTAAGTGATGAAGCATATTTCTGGCTCAATGGATACGTTAGTAAACAAATTGCCGTATTTGGGCTGATGAGTTACCCGAAGACTACCAAGATCTACTATAATATCCAATAAAAACAAAGGTGTAGTGTGCTTTATGGGCTGGTAGTATCATTGGCCAACACAAAAATGAAAATTGACCCCTTTTTTTGGAATTTGGGGCAATTTTCCATAATGCAATATGAATCTATTTTTAAATAAAAATTTACAAAAAAAAAAAAAAAATTAAAAATAGCCCTTAAAGAAGATGAATTATGACCCCAAATTTGGGGTTATTCGTCATTATGAAAATCACCTCTAAAACTTTTTATGAACTTTAACCACAAAGAAACACCAAATAAACATTTGGGTTAGGTTCATATGCCCGAAACTTAAAATCCCAAATTAAAAATTGCGAATTTCAAAATCCCAAGTCTAAAAATCGAGAAATCATCATTTTTAATAACCTGAATAATTATACAGTTTTGGTTATAAAAATCGCACGACAGATAACATGGTTAGGCCTTCGGCCGAGGATTTTCTTCTCTATAGTAAAACCAACACTGACTTCGCTAACTAAAACTTATCTAAATAGTCGGTCTTCAACCGGGCGCAAGGATTTCCTGCTCTATGGTATAACAAACATCGGCTTCGCTAACTAAAGCGTTCCTGCATAGCATAAAAGTTTCCTTTCGTCTGCCGGATGGATGTAGTGTCCCGCAGGCGAAAATCTCGGTTATAGGGCGGGCAGCCAACTGGCTAAAGTATTATCGCACATCGGGAGATATACGTATATTTACTGATAGCAAGGCTGCCATTGCGGGTGTTAACACGACATCTAGGTTAACTGTAGAATGTCGGATGTCATTGAATGATATTGCTGAACATTCAGGGGTAATGCTTATATGGATGCCAGGGCACTCAGACTGCCCGGAGAACCAGATAGCAGCTGGCCAAGGAAGGTGGTGGGTGAAAAAGAATTTATTTAATTGTAATTTTCATTAGCACCGATTACTTCTATTAGCCGACATTACCTCTGTTATCCGAAATTATAAACAAATTTATGCTTTTTTTCGTTTACTTTTGAACAATAAAAAAAAATGTAAATAAGCAAAGAAAGGGAATTCCCAAACGCACTGGAAGCATGCTCTGCCAAAATACACAAATAAATATTTCTACCAGAATGCTGCCGGTCCCGTCAGTTATGAATAATCGAGGTCTCACTGTATTTTTAACCTGACACTTCAAAGTAAGAAAAATAAAAAAACCAAGCAAGAAGAATTTAAAAGAGAAATATAAAAAAACGACATGAAAAAAACAAATCGCGTATTTTTGTTTACCCCTCTTTCTTCTCTACACCGTTTGCCTACAATCAAAAAGCGACGTCGTAAAAGCTCCCGTGAAAATTGGGTGAAACAAAGTCGTAAAAGGTTTTTAACTGTGGCCGACAAATGGACAGATATTTCGTACAAAAAATATGCTCATATTACTATGCGTTTCTATAATTCTAAAACAATATCATTTGAAATATAAATCTAGACTGAGATTTTGTTTGAAAATTTTTAAAAATATGGTGAAGTCTATTGATGCATATAGACAAGCTTAACCACCCAGAAATAAAATTAAAAAAAAAAAAAAATTGGGAAAATATCTCAAATAATACACTAGTCGGCATAAGTATTTCGTCAAAATACTTATGCCGACTAGTGTAAATTAATTAAGTTCCTATAAATTTTTAAAACCAAACTTCTTTAAAAATTCCAAGAAATAACTATTTTGTATAACTACCTTTGAAAATTTTTTTGTTTTTATTCAAATAAACTTTTTATTTCAAAAACTAATTTGATTTTTGTTTTCTTATTTATTCGAAGAAAAACGGTTAACCGGTTATTTTTTAAATGCTTAACCGAAAACTGGGTTTTTTTAAAATGGCAACTATTCGGAATATTCGAAAACCGGTTTCTGAACAAAATCGAATAATCGATCTCCCAAGTGATTGGTTATTTGTATTGACGAGATTTGTTATTAAAATGTCGATCTAAACCGTTTTTTTTAATCTCACACTAAAAAGTGCTCAAATATTGCTGAAAAGAAAATTTCTTTCTTATATTTTATTTAAAACAAACTGTAGGTTTTTATGATTGTTTTCAATTTAAATATAAAAGAAATCCTATTTTCGACATTATGGGCCAGTCAGTAAATAAAACCAGCCAGTCTCGCTTGAGCTTTTTCATCGAATGTTGCTTGCATCCAGTGTTGTCATATCGTAAGATTTATCTTTTTTTTGCAAGTTTTTTGAGAAGCAACAATGTGCAAAAAGTTTTTTTCTAAAAAAAAAAGTTTTTCGGAAATTTAAGCAGCTCACATAAATTAAGTTATAATTTGTAAAAAATTAATCTTCACGTAGTTTAGTTCATTTCAAAATAAAGAATTTAATAGGTTATATAAAACAAATGAATGTATTAAATTTTTATTATATATTTTGTATATATTCAAAATTTTTTTATTTTTCGAATTTATTCTATTAGTTAAATTTCAATTAAGTATTTTATAAAGCTTTTTGTAATAGTTCTATTCCTTAAATTTTTTAGGAATGACTTTATACACTACCAGAATATGATCTTGTATCTTCTTGTTACATTTTACTTTAGCTATCCTTTGGATTGTAATGAAGTACAGAAAAATTTACAATTATTAGACACCAGCAGAATGTAATACATTTTCTGGCCCGCTACGGCCTTCGTCCGCATTCTTTGTGTCACACTGGCATACTGCCATTTAACACCTGTTTGCGTTGTATGTGGAGAATTGCATGGTACAGCTCTCTGCGATAAGTCTAAAAACGACCCCAATGTAAAAAAATGCAGCAACTGTGGTGGTAATCACACTGCCAACTATAGAGGATGCCCTGTATACTCTATCGTCAAGCGCTCGGTTGGACCGAAACCTAATCCACCTCAAATTCAGGAAACACATCAAAATAATACTAATGACATTCAGGTACCGCAGCCTAGTAATAACAGAACATCCTACGCTAACGTCCTAAAATCAAACCATATGCCAATGCAAGGTGATTTGCCAAATAATGATGAGACCCCAGTTTCTAATTTAAGTCGTCTAGAAAAAACCATGGAAACACTAGTACAAACAGTAACAAACTTTACGAATACAATGGGTAATATGATGCAGGAAATGTTAAGAATGCAATCGATGTTATTGCAAGCTGTACTTAACAAGCCATGAATTGCTTAAAAATTTGTTTTTGGAACGCAAACGGCATTCGCCAACATAAAAATGAACTAGAATATTTTCTTAAAAGTAAACAAATTGATGTAATGATGGTTTCTGAAACTCATTTGACCTCAAGAAATACGTTTAAAATTAATGGTTATATATTATATGATACCAAGGACCCTCGAGATAGAGCTTGTGGAGGTTCTGCTATTTTGATAAAAACCCGAATCAAACACTACTTAATGTGTGATCATCGTGAAGATTATCTGCAAGCAACGAACATTTGTGTTGAAGAGCTAAATCGAAACTTTGTACTTTCATCTTTATACTCTCCACCTAGATTTTCAATATCAGAAAGCCAATATT
This sequence comes from Pollenia amentaria, assembly GCA_943735925.1. Lineage (NCBI taxonomy): Eukaryota > Metazoa > Arthropoda > Insecta > Diptera > Polleniidae > Pollenia > Pollenia amentaria. The sequence goes on from OX031009.1 coordinate 126,315,542, forward strand.
ATAAATACTTTAAATCATTAGGACCCTGTTTCCTAGCCGCTGGCGATTACAACGCTAAACATACCTTCTGGGGTTCACGGCTCATTACACCAAAGGGTCGTGTTTTGTATAATACAATGTCTAAAATGGATTTAAATGTGGTCGCGAGTGGACAACCAACTTATTGGCCTACTGATCAGCAAAAAATTCCAGATGTCATCGATTTTGGCGTGGTTAAAAACATCCCCGCAGAAACGATTCACGTTGAAGCTTCTTTAGAATTATCTTCTGATCACACACCTACAATTCTTACCATATCAAACCCTTATAGAATTGTATCACCGTCTGGTTACTTAGTGACGTCAGCCACACAAATAAATTGGTTAAAATATAAAAAATATCTCAGTACCCACTGCACTGAAAATATTCCGCTTAGAACACCGGAGAATGTGAATCTTTCTATTGTAAATTTTGACAATTATCTCAAACTAGCTGTTCAACATTCTAGCATAGCCCGCAAAAATATCAAAAATAGTAAAATATATTCTACTGATGTCGAGCGTCTCTTGACTGAAAAAAGGAGAGTTCGAAGAGAGTGGCAATTGCACAGATCCCCTCAACTTAAAAATTTACTAAAAGAGTGCACAAAAAGGCTAAGAAACTTACTGCAGTCTCAAAAAACGGCTTCTCTGAAAAAATATCTTAAGGAACTTGATGCAACTCCTCAATCTGATTACTCATTATGGCGTGCAGCTAGAAATCTCAAAAGACCAGTTATCACTAAACCACCATTAAGAAACTTAAATGGACGTTGGGCACGAAATGACATAGAAAAAGGAAATATTTTCGTTAATCATTTGAAAACCGTATTTACCCCTCATACATCTTTCGATACTGCGGTCGAGTTACCACCTGTTGCTTTTTAGATCAGCTGTTCCACTAAGGTTTGAAGTAAGAGAAATCGAGAAGGCTATTCATGATTTAAACCCCAAGAAAGCCCCTGGTTTTGATAAGATCAGTAACAAAATGCTTTTGGAGCTACCCAGCATAGCAAAGAAAATTATTCTACTAATTTTTAATGCTATTTTACGCCTTGAATACTACCCACAAGAGTGGAAAGTATCCTTAGTTACCATTATACCAAAACCAGGAAAGGATCCCACAAAAGTTGAGTCATATAGACCTATAAGCCTATTGTCTAATATATCAAAGCTATTTGAGAAACTTCTAGTGTCTAAATTAACGCCGATTTTAAATGGTAACAGATGTATTCCCAATCATCAATTCGGTTTTAGAAGAAAACACAGCACAATTGAACAAACTCATCGAATAGTAAATGTCATAAGAAAAGCCTTTGAAGAAAAAAAATATTGCTCAGCACTCTTCATCGATGTGTCTCAAGCTTTTGATAAAGTCTGGCATGAAGGTTTACTACTGAAATTGCAGCAAAACTTACCAGCAAATATACACAAGCTGTTAGAAAGCTACTTAGTCGGTCGTCAATTTATTATTAAAGAAGGCGAATTTTTAAGTTCTCCACAGCCAATTAACGCTGGAGTCTCACAAGGCAGCATCCTGGGCCCTCTATTATACTTAATTTATACTTCGGACTTGCCAACAAACAGCTACACCCATACCTCAACATTTGCGGACGACACAGCTTTTCTAAGCGTACACGCAAACTGTCAAGAAGCATCTCGTTATCTACAGGATCATATATTTGAACTAGAAAGGTGGTTAAAAAAATGGAGGATAAAGATCAATGAGCAAAAATGCGCACATATAACATTCACATTGCGTCGGGAAACATGACCCCCTATTAAAATAAATAATCAAATAATACCCCAACACTCGCATGTAAAATACCTCGGTATACATCTAGATCGGCGTTTAACGTGGAAATGGCATATAGAAGCGAAATTAACTCAAATGAAACTAAAAGCAATCCAAATTAATTGGCTTATTGGAAGAAATTCTGTTCTTAGTCTCGATTGCAAACTTCTACTCTACAACTCTATCTTAAAGCCAATTTGGTGCTACGGTATTCAGTTATGGGGCACTGCCTCGGCTTCTAACATCGAAAAAATTCAAAGGCGCCAAAATAAACTTCTTCGAATAATCACAGCCGCCCCCTGGTACGTCAAAAACTCAAATATCCACAAGGATCTCAATGTGCCATTAGTAAAAACTATGATAACGAAATATGCAGTAAAATATTTAAAAAGGCTGGAACTGCACCCAAATCCATTAGCTAGAAATATTTTAAATTATGGCGGCCACACTCGCTTAAGAAGAAGAGACACTGCAGCACTCACCCAATCAGATGAGCGATAAACACCTATATATGTAAACAGAAACCGTGATGACTAAATCTTTTGTGTTTGGCACTGGCAGGACATAAAGCAAATATTAGGATAAGATTTGATTAATTATTGTTAGTTCATATTTAATATATGAAGATTCAATAAATAAATAATGAAAAAAAAAAAAAAAAAAAAAAAAAAAAAAAAAACACTGGATAGTGATACTTTATAAATTGAATGTATTTAATTCAACTATTTAACAAATAGATTCTGGGAATTATTTCTTTTCATAAGTTACTTTATTATATTAAAAATTTTTTTTTTTATTTTTCGAATTTATCCTATGAGCTAAATTTCAGTTATGTATTTTATAGTGTATAAAGTCATTCCTAAAAAATTTAAGGAATAAAACTATTACAAAAATACATAACTGAAATTTAGCTCATAGAATAAATTCGAAAAATAAAAAAAATTTTTAATATAATAAAGTGACTTATGAAAAGGAATAAATCCCAGAATCTATTTTGTATATATTTATAAGTTCATACAAATGTATATTTTTTATCGAGTCTGTTCTAGAATCCGAATTCACTCGAAAGTGCATTACCTCAGCATGTTTGGTGTTTTACAATTCACAAGCATATGTTTTCAAATAGAGTTTAAGGGGTTGCTAAAAGTAAAACGAATCGACTTTTATTCTTATATGGGATAACATTTTTAGCAAAAGCAAAAATTTGTGTTTTAAGTTTAAAATATTCTTTATCCAATGTTATCAAAAAAAATATAAATTTTCACACCAATTTTAATATAAAAAAGCTTTTTTAACTTATCCAAAAATTTCAAGTTGTCATTATTGAACACCACTTGTTTAAAAAAGCCAAAGCTCCCGTCATTTTTAGTTATGTACAAATTTTATTTTTTTGGGGTAATTTTTGTACAATCACGAAAACAAAATTGTAGACCTTGTTAATCTAATGATTAACAAGGTCTACAAGGGACTTTATAAAATTTTAGTAAAAATACTAACATTTACAACACTGCAACAACAAAATGTATTAGACTAAAATATACTACGCTTTGGTTGAAAAATCCCACAAAAAGCAGTAGTAAACAAAGTGTGTGAATTTTCCAGAATAAAACAGATGAAGAAACTTTATCTGTCTCTTTCTCTCACTCAGCAAATTCATTAATTTACAATGCATACGAAAAATACACTCACGCTTTGAAGTATAAAATCGTATTAAATATAACAGAGTTGTACACTTTATACAAAGGGTGAAAACCGCTATAATTTTTTTTAACATCTGATAAAAAAGCTGTTTTTCAAAATTTTGTCGTTTAAATTTATTTTTTTTCGAACAAAAAATTCGAATACACAAAACATTCAAACTTGAGTAAAAACCAGTTTATGAATTATGCGGATCCCAATACATGTCGAAACCTAGAACACACCTGTATGTATATTTTTAAATAAATAGAAGCAGAGTAAGTTATTTTCTTTGACGATTGGTAAAAAAAGTTTTTTTGGTCAAAAAAAAGTTTTTTTTTTCAGAAATTAAAAGTTGTTAAAAATAAAATATGACAATATACTTGCATCCAATGTTGCTATTTTTTATTTTTTTTAATTTTTTTTAAAAATAAAATATGGCAATATACTTGCATCCAATGTTGCCATTTTTTATTTTTTTAATATTTTTTAATATAAAGACGAAATCTCTCACGGACCTCAAAACCTTTTGGGAAACGTTGATTTAAAATATTTTAATTTCTTTATAACAAATTCTTAAAGAACTATCTACCAAATTAGTGTTTCAATAGAAATTTTTTTTGGAAAAACTGCTTACACTGATCTCTTTTCTCATATAATACTAAATATTTTATAATACTAAAATATTTTAGTGTATGTTTGTGTTTGCCGACCTCTGATGTAAAGGAAATTGAGTATTCGTTATGTTTGAATTTACTTACCAAAATGGCTCGTCCATTAAAGCTTCTATATTACAAGTTGATGCTATTCTCACACCTTTATTATTCAGTATGGTGGCACGATCAATACCCCGATCTTCTGTTTTCAGCATTTCGATCAGATCGCCCACTCTGTGTGAGACGGGTTTTAAAGCAAAACGGCATTTTTCATTTCTACTAGGAAGCGGTATGGTAAGATGAGGCAAGCCGTAAATATATTCAACGGTTACATCTCCTAAAAAGAAGAAAATTAAATTGAAGTCAATAATAGAATTCGTAAATAAAAAGGAAACCTATTATAAACATATTTTAAAAAAAGAGAAAACAAAAGAAATTTTAAGGGGTCCGCCAAATAACTTTTTTTTTTTTGAAAATGCTATAAAAAAAACTACTGAATATTTTCTCAAATTTCTTTTTTTATTTGAAAGTACAATTCTTCCGGTTAATAATGGAAAATAATTTCATTCAAATGGCGTCATACCAATTTCTTTATGCAAAATTCGTCTCAATGATGTCTCCGAAATGTTCAATTGTTGAGAACGACGGTGAATTGACTTTCTGCCACAGCAGCAATTTTCTCGGGTGTACGCACTGTTTTTGGCTTTTCACGCTTTGGTTTATCGATCAAAAGATAACGAACATACGGAGCTGACGGTGCTTCTCTTCTTCCAAAATCCGTACGCAATTTTCGCACACATTCTGCAACATTACCATGATTTTCAAAGTAATGTCGCAATATTTCCCAGCGTTGTTCAAGCATATACACAACCATATTCGTTCAGCGGAAGGATAAAACTAATTATCTGTCAAATCAGACATAAGCTAAGTGTTACCATTCACGAAATAAGCACTAGTTGAAAAAAAACGTTAGATGGTGGACCCAAAAAAAAAAAAACTCTAGATGGCGGACCCTTTACATATGAAAAACTATTTTTAACAAGGTCATTTTGTGGGAAAATGTGTACATTTTTTTTTGCTCAAAGACAAGAAGAAAAAAAAAAGTTTAATTATTCTTAATAACAATAACTTTCTAACTATCTGTATATTCGCATATAGTTTTCAAACAATTGTTTTTCCATATTCTATCGTAAAAACACATACATATTTCCATACTCTACCATATATTTTTTGTTTAATTTTTCAGGGTTTGTTTGATTGTGTGTAACTATCTGTGTTAACAAGAATTTTGAATTTCCAACAAATAAATAACTTTTGGTTGTTATAAAACGTTCATTTATAGAGTAGTTCTCGATTTGAGTAAGTCAACGCTGTTTACTCAACACACACACACACACATTTAGCCAATCCCAGCGGGAAAAAGGAGGAGCACGGATGCCTTCTAAAAGGCCTCTGTACTCCTACCTTCAGATTTCAAGGCCTGCTCGCTCCATTCCATACTCATATCTTTTTTACACACGTTGTCATTGCGGCGGGGTAGGCCTTATGCTCTCGCTTCTTTGAAACTGGATAAAAAAAAAATAATTCTTTTACTTTTGCTTTGGCAAAAAACATAACAAAAAATGCTACTCCTTCTCTTCGCCCTTCTCATAGAAGCGAATGTGGAATGTGTATCTTATCTTTTATGCGAAAGAGCCGAGGCCTTCTATGAGGCATTCTTTAGCAGTTAGATAAGAATGACAATTCAATCAAAAAAATTTCAAGCAGGCCTTTAATAAGGCCTGAAGTAAGAAGTTCTTTTGAGTTTTCCCGCTGGGATACTATAGTACATACCCTGAAGGAAATCTGGGTGCAAGTGTCTCCAAGTCCCCAGTTTCGTCGACAATTTCGGTTACTTTTTGGCGACATTGGCAACGAAGTGTCTATTTGCATTTAATGCGAAAAAAAAAAAATTTTTATTAATTCGTATTTTTATTATTATTTATTATTATCAGAGAAGACAAAAAAAAGCAAAAAACAAAGTGTTTACAGCAAAAAAAATATATAAAAAAAGCACAAAAATTTAGAAAAAAAGCAGCAAAAAAAGCATTTTTATTTTTTTAATATATACATTTAAATATAAAAAATTACAGTTATTCTATTTCTTCAGATTCGTGAATACAGTTACAATAACCAATCATGTGGGCTTTTATATTTGTAAACGTCATTTTTCTTCGTCTTTCTGTAGTAGAAACTTCTTTGCACGTCAATGGATGTTGTTGGAGCAAATTTATATTTCAAAATTTCATTTCGTCATCAGGCTTAGCACCAGTTTGAAGAATGTTGTTTATTTGTAAAATCTGTTTGAACCCCGGATTTCTTTGTATTTCAACTGCATTAAATTTCTTCATATATATTTTTTCATGTAGATTCTCAAGAGCTTTTCGTACATTTGACACAATATTTACACTTTCGTGAATAGCTAACCCAACTGCTTGTAGCTTTTTTTATAGCTTCCGTATACATTTGAGGTATGTATTTACCTCGAATAGAACTTTCGCTTGGAACTGACAAATTGGCGTACTTTTGAAATATGTTTTTGAAACTGGGATGGCTTACTTTTTTTTACTGGTATAAACAGGAAATTCCGTTATAAGTTTTTGTGGACGATTTTCTTGGCAAGCAGCTAATTTGTGTTTTTTGTACTAAAATGTTGCTCCACATTGCACTTATTTTCGCTATTAATTTTACTCGAACACACATTACAAAAAAGCCAATCTTTTTCAACTTTAAAAACTTCAGGATACCATTTTACCATTTTTAGCAAAAATAACATATTTGACTTTTCTTTCGGCATTTTTTTTTATTATTTTTTCGTTCACAACGGCCGGTTTACTTATTTTGTTTTAAACTCAAATAAGTAACATGGCTGTTTTTTTTGGGATGGTAAGTTTATTAATTTTAGTTGTAATAAAGTGCCCAAAAACGTTGAGTCCACAACTAACATATTTTTGTTTTAACCCAGAAAAAAGTTGTCAATTATTTTTTTTTTCTCATGTTTTCTCAAAAAAATATTTTTACGTAAAAATTATGTTAAAAAAGCTATTTTACAGCAAAAACATAGGAAAAAAGCAAAATAAGCACCATAATAACAAAAACAGCAAAAAAAGCAAATATGGGCAAAAACAGCAAAAAAGAAGCAAAACAGCAAAAAAAGCAAATTGGTCTTCTCTGATTATTATTATTATAAAATAATCAAATGTTAAGAAATTATGCAATTTTCAATTCGATATCTACTTTAAAAAAGGTACTAAATGATTTACTAAAATTTACTAGTCATTCTCTGGTTCCAATGTTTACATATGGTTCCAAACGAACTACCTAGTCAATAGTTCCAACGTCAGTAGTAGATTTCCAATGACACGCATGTCTATTGTAAATAACATTGTCCGGAGTTTAATAAGTCACTAGTACTGGCGACTGTGTCAATCAGTGTGACCATTTTGGCATTTTTGCAGCTAAATTTAGCATCAAACATTTTTATTTAGCTGCAAAATTTTCATTTAGCACTTGGCATTTTATTTAGCATTTTTGGAAAATATTTTTAGCTTTTTTAAGCATTATTTATTTTAAAAATTTGGACGGATAGTTTTATTGATTTAACTAAAATTTATATATTATAATAAATTTTGACTAAAAATAAATAGTTGTACCCAAAATGAAATTTCGTATGAAAATGGATAGTTCTTATGTTAAGAAACATCTTACCTGTCTTGTTAAAAAAATAGAATATTCAGGGAATAATTATTCGAAATACCCTTATTATTTTGATTGAAAATATTATTTATTAATTATTAATTATCTTTTTGAATATAGTAGTGTTTGTATAAGTTTTATTTTTCATATTATTCAGGTTTTTTTCTGCATTGTAATGTAAATTTTTTGGCCTAATTAGGCTTGTTATATTACTGGTTGAAAATAAATAAATAAATAAATAAATAAATAAATATTATAACGATATAAAAGTACAAGGAAATGTCACTTTGTATTAAGATTAAAATTCAATAGTGTACAAAATTGTTTGCCCTAAACTGCTGAAGAAATAATTATTTTAAAGCTTCAACTTTTCTTAAACTATAAAAAATTTAATTATCTAAAAAAATTCATATGTCGGAGGCTTTTAGGTCTAATAAATTTAACATTTAATCCTAAACCCCTGTGCTACATTTTTATATATGTATCACATGCTTTACCAAAATCTAGCCATTTGCTTATATATAACCATTTATTACAATTTCATTTAAAAATTTGTCACTAAAATGTATTTAGGCCCTAATTGTGTAAAACGCAACGCAACGCCAAAAATTATATCGAAAGCAAAAACAAAGTCAAAAATATTTTATAATTTTGTTGCTGCTTTCTACAGAAATTAATGTTGAATTTTTAAATTTCAAACGCTGCATATCTTGTGGAGTTGAAAATTTTAAAACGCAGTAAGAATTTCTGTAGAAAGCATTATTTTTTTTAGCATTTTTTAAAATAATTTTTAGCATATTTTGACCATGTTTATTGCCAGATTTAGCTGTAAAATTTTTTTTGACCTGGCCACCCTGGTGTCAAAAGAAATTCAGTACAGATTCACTAGTGACATTTCCTACAGGGTAACGGCTTAACTGACTGACTAAAAGTTTGCATCAACTGCTGCAGCTGTATTCAACATGTTTCAACAAAAGTTTCCATTTTCTACTCTAATAGAAGTTCTTACACATACACTTTTGTATTTGCATATGAACTACTCGTACTCGTAACACATTTTCAATTGCTCATGAGAGAATTGTGCATAGAGTTTTTTTTTTCTCAATCGGTGTTTGTTTATTTCCTGGGAACTTTTGCAACATTCAGGACTTTGCTATCAACAGGAACTTTTGGTTAAACTTTTCCCTTATTTCTGAATTAATGTACATAAATTATATCTTAAACAAATTTTCTATAAATAAAATAATGGATTTTTTTTATTTGAGAAGAATCTACATTAGCAGTAAGAGAAAGACGAATAAGAGTGCTATATCCGGCTATGCCAAATCTTATACTTTTTAAATTTATTTGAGTCAAAAGATCATGAATCCTTTTAGACATAAGTGTACAAATTAGAATACAATAGGTTAGGTTAAGAAGGAGACCAATGAGGTCCATTGTGAATCCCTTCAGTATAGGAGATAAGAGGAAAAAGAAAAGTAAAGAAAAAAAGTAGAAAATAGACCTAAGGTTTAGTACAGGTAGGTAAATACCTCGTAGGACAAGTCCCCCTATGGTCCCCCCAACAGAAACAGCCGTCCTATTTCCCTGACAAACCCCAGTAGATCGGTTGGATTACATCCAGCGATACATCCCAGTTCGCCGTGAAATCTAGCCCCTAGCCACATCTGCCTAGGGCCCTGCATCCTAGGACAGTGGCACAGTACATGATCAACCGTCTCTAGCTCCTCGGCATTCCCGCACAGCCTGCAGAAGTCCTGTACGGCAATATCCCATTAACCTATAAAAGCCCTAACAGAGCAATGCCCCGTCAGGAACCCTAGAAGGGTTCTGAGACTACTCCTATCCAGTCCTAATAGAACCCTGGTTGCCCCTGCGTCTAATCCGGGCCATAAGGCCCTCGACACCCTACAATTCGTTCTATCCCTACAGGACCGGTTAACAGCATCACGGAATATTTCCCATATCACCCCATAGAAGTGACATAAGGGGGGTTTTACCCCTCTGTCCCTTACCTCTAAGTCTAGATTCGAACCCGCTCTCGAGAGTTCGTCCGCCACCTCGTTGCCATTCACCATGCAGTGTCCTGGTACCCAACACAGCCTTATTGTGAATGCCGACATGAGCTCATTTACAATTTTAAAATACAATAAATAAAGAATAAAGCTGTTAACTAATTTAAATAAACAATAATTTTTCTTTTTAAAACATTACTTTCTGAAAAATCAATTAGATGTTATAGATTATTAAAATTTAAGCAAATTTAACGAAAGGAGTCGTTATTTGCGTAAACAGAACGGTAATACCTTAACCCTGACTTGGGCACGTGCCAACTGCATGCTTTGGGCTTGATTAACATGTGGTATCAACGAGACACACAGCCAGGATTACAATGGAATTACTGCGATACCTCTTGCCACAGCAAGTTATTTCAAGAAATGGTGATGTTGATTGGCCTCCACGGCCGCCTTATTTGACTGCTCCGGACTTATTTTTGTGGGGATATTTGAAAAGCAAGGTTTAAGCAAACTCTGGTTTGTTTGCTCCAAATTATTTAAGTAGGTTAATGTGAATGTTAAATGTGGGTCTTGTATGGGAGGCCTGGTCAATTTAACAACGATTCCAACAAAATATAAATGCATTTTTAATAGTGAGTCACATCATATTTCACTTATAAAATAAAAAAGTAAAAAAAGGGATTCCCCCGAACATAATCCCATAACTTTTCTCCCTTTAATTAGGGAAACCCTAATCGAAAATATATTTACCACAATTGCTTGTATTCCCGCAGCACTAACATATAAACAATACGAATTGAAAGGCTCGGAAACAAACGAATGAAAATAAACTTTAATTTTACACTTAATCATGCTGAAATTATAACACAACTCAGGGAAAACTTTATGTTGCACTCATATTCTTATAAAGAAAAACTCGTAACAAACAAATTTTTTATTTATACACTTAAACTAAAGAATGATTACTAAAAGACTTTGTAATAAAAATTCTTAAGTAAATATTTCAAATTGATAGCAAAAAATAGCAAAACTTTAAACATAAAAACACTAAAAATCAAAAATACATATTGCAAAGAAAAGCAGATCATCAGCTGAATAATTAATTAGAGCGAAGCAATTCAATTAAAACTATAAATTAAAGTACGCATACGAGTAATAGAAAATGTACAGTAGACGCCATTGAAAGATGTACTTGTCTGAGAGAACAATTTGTTTTTAATTAAGAATTGACATTGAATATTAACCCAAAAACGTGATGTGGTAGGTAAAAATTATATGATCGGTTTAAAAGCATTGAAAATATATATCGCACTTGATCAACAAGAGGATATTAACTAAAAAATTTTATTTTACTTTTTTTGAAAAAATCGAGACGTAATATTTACATTTACGTCTGAAAATATCGTGCAATTTTGTCTACTTATTGGTAATGAAACGGTTGGTTTAAAAAACATTTTTGTCTTTTTGCCTTTTACCCTTATCTTGCGTTCATGGGTCAAAATTGCCCAAAGAGTTTTAAATGCTTTTTACATACTCGTATTTCCAGAAAATGTAATTGAATTTTTTTTTTTATTTTATGTACAATTATAATTATTTACGTATATTTCGAATATCCTATTTCAATTCTTTTTCGTAATGTCTGTACCACAAAAGTTACGCATTTTGAAAACATGGGTCAAAATTGCCTAACACTTTTTAGTCAATACAAAGTATTAAAGCTGTTGTTAAGCATGTTATAAATTTATTTTTAAAAACCATTCCGAAACTTGCAATACATGCATTGAGTGCAATAAAAGCAGAATTAACAAATGAATGATAAACTTTCTACATTGGGCAAAATTAACCCACAAATACCAGATGCGTTTTATTTTGTTTAACCAGATAATTCAATACAAAATATTAAAAAATTGTACAGCGTGTAATAAATTTATTTGTAAACGTCATTCTGAAACTTGTATTACATGGATTGAATGTTAAAAAGAGTAAACAGAACAAATAAATTGTATGTCGGATGAACTTTCTTATTTGGGCAAAATTTACCCCAAAATACCATATGCATTTTATTGTTTAGTACAGGGAAAGGGATAATATCAAATTAAAAATTGTTTTGCTTCTACTGAAATTTTTTAAGTTTTGCCTTAATACCCTCTTTATGATCAAGTGCCATTTATTTATGAGATTAATAGACATAAACAATATTTTGAAATCCGATAGATTTGTTTTAACAAATACAAATTATATTCTAACTTTATTAAGTGACTTAATAGTGAAACAGATAGGATTTTTTTAGTGATATGCTTCTTAACCTTTGCCATACCAATACCTTTCTTAAATACGCTTCATATAAAAGGAAATTTTTTAATCACTGAAAAAATTGTTTTCTTAAAAAAAAAAAAAAAAAAAAAAAAAAAATTAATAAAATTTTTTGAAAAAAAAAAACAAAAAAATTTATGACGGAAACTTGTTCTTATAAACAAGTAACATCCGGCGGGGTATTGGCAAACGATGTATGTATCGTTGGTAAGGCGAAGGTTAAAACAAGAATTATCTTTCACACATTTTATGGCGTTAAATATTCCCATCAAGAGTAAAATCGGGACTATAGCCAATTATAAATACAACATCGCGAAAATGTTGTTGTAAGTTTAAAGGGTCAAATACATTCATCAAATTTCCCATCAAGCGCTATGGAAGTATTCGTGAAAATGTGCTTGTATGTGTGACACTGACGATGCTGGATGCAAAATCAAAAAATTTAGATATGGTGGCGAATACTACGTCCAGCACACGTACAAGAGTGAATTCGCCGGCATGGCAAGCATTTTCACCGTATACAGACCCCATAACAGCTTTTGGATTCGTGTTATAAGTGATTTTTAGAAAAGGAGTCATACTGGATTTGTTGTCACCTTTGGACCTAAAAAATATTGGAAAATCACTCTTACTTGTCCTATGTAACCAAAATTGCAACAAGGGCAGTTTATGCCTGCAAGAGACGCTTCAGAAAAAACGTGGGAGTTTAACCCGCGAACGATCTTTTTATTTACAATTATAACACTAATTTTGACCTTAGCATGGTGGGCATAAGTTGAACAGGTGTAAGCTAATGTTTTAAAAGACTTATTGTCTAATCTGTGTTTCGATCACGGGCGCCATGAAAACAAGTCCCACTTAAGCATTAGGAGCTATCCTTTTTATACCTCCGATACATACATCTCTGTAGGAGGAGGCCTGCAGTGATATCAGTATACAGCAGATTGCTGAGTTTAAGCCAGGTGACTTTGTAGGTCATATGCGGATTTTGTGATTGTTGAAAAAGATTCCCCTATTTTAGTTAGTGTTTATATACTGAACAATGGCAGACCAATCTTGCTGACAAGAGATTGCAGATGAATGTGCTTCACCTAAACAGATAAATGATGTTACAGGGGCCGGCATATTTAAGCCAAAAAGGCCTGAATTTGGGTAACCAAAAGGGCATGCGGCAAAACGGCTATCTATTCACCAGGCGGAAATTTACACAGCCCTCTATGTTCTAGGGAATATTTGACGAGAAACTCAGAGTGGTTTAAGTTTTACTCTTAATGTCAGATAGTCAGGCAGCTCTAATAGCGTTATCGTCTTGAGGTGAAGTCGAAGGTGGTCATGTTATATCCCTGGATTGTCTAGGCAATCCACAAATATCCAATGGGTAGCAGTGCTTAACGCATCCTATATCTATCTGTCTAGACCTACTAACAAATGTAATAACTGCTTCGTCCTTGGAAATGCGTTATATATTAAAGACCCCCATAAAGTATAACTATTTTCCACCGTATTAAAATTCTTAATCGATTTTTTAAAATCCGTTTGTTTGTCTGTCTAAAAACGTTCTTTGTTGGAAGATTGGACGGAACAGAACGGTTTTGTTTAAAAACTAGCAAATTGACTCCAAAAGCAAAAAAAGTTATAAACGCATATTAAAAAAGATTTTAAGGTATATTTCGGTTCAGTTTATGAAAGACTTTCTATATGAGGAGTAGCAGAATAAAACTTGCCCTTTTTTATTTTTTTTCGAAAACGATTTTTTTGTTGTATTTGCATTAATTTGGTTAAGTTCTATTGAAAAAAATCTTATTTGCATAATTTTTGTCCTCTTCTCATAGAAAAATTTGATCTTAAATAAATGTATGTAGAACAAAATGGGCTTTTTGGGTCCAGGACTAATATTTTAAGGTGCTACAAACATCAGCACAAGCGCATAATACCCTCTCCACTATTGTGAGGTGAGTATAATGTAAAAAGAGCATTTTTGTACACTCATAAAATTATTACAGTAGCTGATTGTAAGTTATTAAATTCGTTTTCTATACTGTTAAAATTCAATAAAAATATAGTTATTTTACGAACGAATTTATTTTTTAACATTTATGTTTGTTATTCAAAAAACAAACTACCAAAAAATGCTGGTTTCGCACTAATATTTTTATGTAGTTTGATTTTTTGTCAGTTAAATTTTATTTTTTTATAGCAACAACTGTTAAATTTTACGGAATATACTGTTAAAAAAAAATTCAAAAATTTATGTAAAATTCATTTATTTTAAATTTAATGTAAATGAGCCGTTTTTCAAATAAATTTTTTGTGGTTTAAAATGGATTTTCTGTGGAATTTACTTACATAATATTTTGAGTGTATGCATACCAAAACGTTCTTTTTTTACAAAACGTACTTTTATTACTTTTATTTTAACAAAACATACTTTTTTCAAATTATAAGCCCTTTAATTTTATATATCCTTAACATTTATTGTTGCTAATTTTTGTGGTCTGATGCATTTTATGATAAGGAAGGAACTTGTTATATTTTCTGGGTTCATGCTATTAGTTAATCGGGTGAAAAAAATTATCTTGGATTTCCCAATATCGAAATAATCAAAAAGGCAAGATTTGTTCTGCGACTCCTCATATATTATGGACGTAATTTTTATTTTTGAAAACATATTTAGGTATTAAGGCCACGATTTCGCATAGCCAAAAAAGTTTCGTGTGGCTATAAATTACGTTGTAAATAGGGTTTATGAGTTGCGGTCTAAAATTGGACATAGCACTTTTAGGAAGTCCACTCTTAAAAAATACACTATTGCGCATAAAATTCGTAAAGAATAAACATTTTGTTATAAAATATTAAACAAATAAGTTTCGTCGCACTTGGCAAAATAAATCCAACTTTTGTCTATAAAAGCCATAAGACAACTTTCTTTTGAAAACACTTAAACGCGCAATAAGTCGTAGATATTAAAAATATGACTACCATTTGTGATATCAAATTATTTGAGACTCGCTCAACAATTGGCCATAACATGTGTATAAGGCCCATTAACTTAAAACACTAAACGTGTATAAAAACGTAAAGAATGTTTAGACGTTATACTGGTCCTCATTCTTTACCTTGTCTTAAAACCATGTTACACTTAACTTTTGGACCTTAAACAGACATTGGCTTGAAAAATTACGAACAGTTTTACTTTTTACGTAGGCCTGGCACAATTTAATTTTTACACACAGTCAAATCATTAAAAAATGTTTAACCATTAAAATGTAGTGTCGCTACTTTACTATAGTGAAAGGGTATTAAAAATACTCTGAAAATTTAACAAGGTTATGAAAAATACACACAGCTATGAGAGCGGGAACAAAAAATTAAAGAAAAATATTCTTTAGTTTTTTTTTATGTGGGTTTGGGAGATGTATGCACGAAATAAATATTTTGCATGTTTATTTCTTTAATAATATTGTAATAACGAATCTTGGCAAAAACAATTATTTGTATGCGTAGGCAGTGTGTCCAAAAATGCTAAAAATGATTTTTTTAATGCTGAAAATAATGCTAATTTTTTTTAAAATTTTTGTTTAAAATTTATTACCACTATAAAATTTTATTCGAAGCAAAATACATTTAAGTGAATTATTTTTTAACAAAATTTAAATAAGCGGTTTTATTTAAACAAGTGGGTAGAATTTGGTAAAACATCATATACATAAAAATATGTAGAACAGGTAGTTTAAATTAAATTTTAAGTTTAGGGGGAATGCAAACCCCTGATACATGCAAAATTTAAACGAATTTATTTATATGACATAAAAATTTTTTTAGCTCATATTATTTCTTACAGTTTAGTAAAAGTTGAAGTTTTAATATTATTATTTTTCATTTTCCATATTTACGGTGTGTGTGAAAAGGTAGCCAAATTCTATGGTGAATTAAAATTGTCAAAAATTTCATCGCTAATGTCAAGTGTAATTTATTTGCACTAATTAGTATTGTGATTATTTTATTGAACTGTTAATGGTTTTTAATCCAAATTATGATATTTTAATAAGGCTTAGGTTTATTGAATTTAATTTTTATTAAATTATTTTTTATGAAGAAAGGAATTTTACAACATGAAATGAATTAAAATTTATTGATAATTTTTCATTCTTGACTTAGCTGGGAATTGAACCCAGATTTTCGCGGACAGGTTGTCCAGACTAGTTTCGATTGTAACCACACAATCTCTTCAGTGGGGTTTGCCGCTTAGCCCTCACTGCCATTGATGACGGATGACGTCATTAGTCAAACATCAATCTTTAAACCAAATGGTTTTTTTACCTTTGTAGATCGAAATTTGCTTTGAATGAATGATTATCTATTTAATTGATTTACATGTTCTTCCTTACTTCTTGTTTTTCGTACTTTTTGTCAAGAATTCTTCCTGAAATTAAAGTACATTTTTTGTTTTTCATGTTTTTACCTTCTTTTTTCTATTGCACTTTTATATCGTAATATCAAAAGGATTATTATAATATTAACAATCATCAAGATGAGGGCATTTTGAATATTCCCTGAATATTCAATTTTTTTTTAACAAGACAGTTAAATGTTTCCTAACATAAGAATTATCCATTTTCATAATTTCATTGTGGGTACAACTATTTCTACTCAAAAATTATTATAATTTATAAAAAAAAATTCAAGTAAAAAAAAAAAAAAAAAAAAAAACAATTTTTAAAATATGTTATGCTAAAAAAGCTAAAAACATTTTCTAAAAATGTTAAATAAAATGCCAAGTGCTTAATGAAAATTTTGCAGCTAAATAAGAATTTTCAATGCTAAATTTATCTGCAAAAATGCCAAAATGGCCATACTGTGCGTAGGTCACATAGTACGACATACAAGTAAACATTATGTATGCGTCCCCTACATAATACAGCAGTCAAGTAAACATCACAAATTCTCGCATACTTTGGGAGGTAATTTGCAAATACTAGGAGTAAAGGCAAAAATTTGTGTGCCGAGTTGAAAGGTTTTGAAAAAAAAACAATTACTGTCTGGAGTGTATTTCTTTGAATTATTGTACCCTCAAAACACTATTTAAATTGTGTGACGAACAGCCTGTGATTTTCATAGGTAACCGCGTATGTCCATTTCTTTCGATTTTGAGATGTTGATGCCATATTTCTTTATTTTAAACGCTCTTTATATGGTTCTTAAAATTTCTGAAAAAATATGGACCAATTCCGATTGTTTTACGTAATGACCAATTTCAAAAAGTTCAATACCTCGCCCATAGTTCGACCCAGAATGTTTTTTCTGCTCTCCTTAAAAATTTGATTTTAAGACATACGCGGTTACCCATACAAACCACAGCAGTACCGTTTAACAGTTGCCATTGTGGTTGCACACAAACGTCTTGTACACAAACTTGTTTTTTGTGTGTGTTCGGTTTTAAAAAACATTTATGGAGGACTTTATTAACTTAAAAAATTCAAATAAATCGGCTGAAAAGTGTGTCCGATATTTGGAAAACGCATCATAATATTTTCATTATTTTATTTATTAAATAATTTTATTTCTTTTTTTCTTATCGGAGGATAAAAACAAACTGAGGGGTACTTAAAACTTTAACACGTTACAGTTGTCCCGCTTTAAGATTTATTAGCCCGCATTTAGTTAAGAACGTATGCTCAAACTGATTCAGTTAAGAAGGAAAATTATCAATAAAATTTAATAATCAGCCTTATTCCGGTTGTCGTTGTCGTATACGACTGTGTCTTTTTTTGTAGTAGATTAAAGAACACAGGTTGTGCTTTACTTTAATCTATTACAAAAAACGACACAGTCGTATACGCAAACGACAACCGGAATAAGGCTGAATGTTTATGTTGTAAAATTCCTTCCTTCATTAAAAATAATTTAATGAAAATTAAATTTGATGAATTTAAACCTGATTTAAAAAATATCAAAATTTGGATAAAAAAAACCACAAACTAATTATTGCAAAATTATAAATTAAAATTTATAAAAAAATAAGTCGTATGATAAAAACTGGAGAAAATTTTAATATTGTACAAAGCAAATGTTGCCAATAGCCCAGATCCAGTGAACTTTGAAGCTCCATAGTCCAACCGATCCTAAGCATTTTAATTCTACCGCACTCTGTATTTGGTTAAACTGTTAAAATGCGAAATTTTTGATCGCAACGCTGTTATTCTATTTCACTATCTATGAAATGAATAACATTTTTGTCCCTCCCCCTCCACTGTGCACATAAAAACTGCAATAAGAAAAAAGCAAACAAACAATTTTGCAATGTTCGTGTTGAGACTGTTACGCTGTCATCAGGCGTATCGAAATAAATCGGTCAAAAATATAAAAACATTATTTCTTTAGTCTTGAAAAAATAAATAAAAACAGAAGATAATAGAGAATTTTGTAAAATATTAATTTAATAAAATTTTCTAAAAAAAAATAAACACCGAAAAACAAACAATTAATAATAAATTTTCACTTGATGGAAAAGCATAAAAAGAGAAACACGATTAAAAAACTTGATTTGGGAGGTGCTCGTTTAGATGTGAAAATGGAATTTATTTAATATGAAATCAAAATAAACTGCAACTACTTTCAATACTATTTTGTATCTATCAGTCATAAATTAGATTTATCTTTAACTGCAACTATCAGTTGTTTAATAAAAATAGAGATATTTATTAAACATTATCATTCAAAATGATTGTATAAAAAAAATGATGTACTTTATCATTCGGTGTTTCAGGAAAGACAGTTGGATATTTTTCATTTCCAATAATATCTTATTCATTACAGTTATATAACTTGTATTTAAAAACAAAAAGTTATAAATATTTTAAAATTTACATTTAATGTTAACAACCTTTTTCAAAATTAAAAATTTCAAATTTATAAAAACTTTTTTGTTTTATCATGAAATTTATTTTGCTGGTGTTTAATAAATTAAATTTTCTGTAAAAAAGATTTGAAAACCAAATTCGTCGTTTTATTGACCTTTAATAGATAGAAATTTTTTTTTTAGGACTCATTCCTAAATTGTTTAAAGGATGAACATATTTTTGCTGTAGTACACATGTACCTTTAGCGTGATTTCACACTATGAAAGTTATCTTTCAGAGAGTCTGAGTTTGTTGTTGAGAGGAGAAGAGAACATATTATTATTATATCCTCTCTCGCCAATAAACTAAGACACTCTGAAAGAAAATTTTTATAGTGTTAACCCAGACTAAGTAAATAAGTTAGGAAAAATTTCCCGGGACAATATTTAAAAATTTAATGTTTTTTAACCATTAATTGTACAAGCCAGTGCCCGCTTTTATACATAACTCCCCAAAGAAGTAGATATGTAAGAGTTATGGCCAATTTTACCAATTCTTTTTAAATATCAACTCATATTTCAATATAGTTTTTCATATTATATTATACATAAATTGATTTTTAAATAGAATTGGTGAAATTGAGTTTTTACGTAACCTTACGTTTTCAACTTCCAATTGTAGTTGCAACGCATCACTGAAACAAATGCGTTGACAAAGCATCACAAATAAAAACGTTGCACAAATTTCGCAGTGAATATGGTTACACTCATAGAAAAATGCATATTCATACACTAGATTCAGACCGTGATTTAAAAATCATGTCTTTTTTTTTATTTATTTTGAAAGTTGCTGCCAAAAACACAACAGATTGAAACGAAGATTTTTTTCCCATGATTTTAGGGTGGATTTTTTCCCCATTATCGGTAATTCTTCTGTACTTCTTTACTCATTTATAAAAACAAACAATTTAAATGCGCTCCATGTTTTGTATTGTAAAGAGATGTCGCCACATTGTTGATAAATTTAAGGTCAAAGTTGAACTTTTGATGTTTTTTAGCATTTAGTATGAAAATGCTTTTGATTGAGATTAAAAAATTATTGTATATTTTTTTATATAAAAAGGATTTTTATAAGTGCACTGTTTTAAGAAGTCGACGTAACTGCCAAATTTCATAATAATGTCTTTATTAATGTCAGATTTATAGAATGCCAAATTTTAAATTACTTGAGTTGTTCACGAAATGCTGGTTATCAGGTTATATGGTTATTTAGTTATATTCACAACAACAAAATACATTAATTTAATTTTTTTTAAATATATTTTGTTGCTGTAAATATAACTACATAATCATATAACCTGATAATCCGCCTTTCGTGAACAACCCAATTATTTTTTACTCATATTGAAA
Source organism: Pollenia amentaria (assembly GCA_943735925.1). Lineage (NCBI taxonomy): Eukaryota > Metazoa > Arthropoda > Insecta > Diptera > Polleniidae > Pollenia > Pollenia amentaria. Next base: position 126,336,001 of record OX031009.1, read on the forward strand.
TCCCTTTTATTAATTTACACCATTGAAATAATAATTTTAATGTTTGACATTCCATGAATCTGACATGAATAGGGATATCGCAATGAAATGTTGAACTTATGTAGGCCGAAAAGATCTTAAAACGGTGGACTTAAGAGCATCCTCATTTTTTATTAAGAAATACCCGAAATTTCTACTCCCGAAAAACGATTTTAAGAAAATATTTTTTTTTACAAAAATGGCAATACTGTCACTATTTACCACTCGATATTGATCAGATTTTTTTTTAGAACATATTAGAAAACATTACTGTTCTTAAGTTATAAAAATCGGTGTGTTTATTAATTATTATAATTTTTTATTTAAATTAATTTTTTTATTTGATTAATTTTTTTTGTGGAGGGCGCATGTGGGAGAGACCATTGTCAGATTGACTAAATAATTGCTTCTACAAGCATACTCATAACGTTTTCTTTCGAAAATTATAAACATTTTTATATATTTTTGGACAATATATTTTTTATCAGCGAAAGAATATGGCCCTCTTTTGGTGAAATAGTAAAACAGAGTATTCATATGTATTACCATTGTACACATATACATTCACTATATTTATAGAAAAATGTATAGGGCAGGGTTCACATTATGAAAGTTTTCTATCATAGTGTGATCCTAGACTAAACATTTAATAATACAGCTTACCAATGCTTAAAGTCTGCTTTCCTACCAACATAAAAAATGTTTAACCCACTATTGATAACAGTTTGATATTAAACATAATCCACCCGATTAAAAAAACTCAAAAAATCGTTTAAAAATCAATTCGAAAAAATCCGCTTTCTCTTATTATCTCTAAAGGCAAAGAAGATAACCTTAACATTTAAGCATATTTTTTGTAGGTCAGCTTAAGTCTACTTTTTTGTTGCAATTCATAGTAGGGATGGGCAAATTGAAAAAAATATATCAATATATATCGTATTGATATTATTTAAGAGTATCGATATTAATAAATTAAAAATATCGATATATCGAAATTCAATTAAATTTATTTATTCGCCATATGAAATCTAAAAAAAAAGTACTTAATTGGGATTATATAATGCCGGATTATATACTGCCGGTAAACGAAACTTGTGAAACATACCATACAAGTAAACTGTGCAATATTTTATTTTTAATATATATAAGAACATGCTCAAATAAAAAAAAAATAAATAAATATTTTATTTTATTATTAACATTCCAACTTTCATGAGTCTATTGCTGCTAATACGCCAAAATTAAGGCGATTCTTTGCATAATTCTAGGAACCCTTTCCAGAATATATTTTCCACGCTTATTTTTTGCTGTTATCTCATAAAAAAACGGAGTCAAAACTGAACTGTGTAATTTATGAAAATGTACAATGGAAAAGCGCCGTTATTTTCTTTCTGCCGAATTCATAAAAAATAAAAAAAATGTCAAACGTATTTTAAAACAAAATTTCCATACAAATTTTCCTTAAAATAAATTTCATATCCAATTTAGTTTTTTATGAATACGGCAGTTTATCTTTTAATATTAGTTAAAAAACATATGATGCAATTCTTAAAAAATAACAGTACGCAAGCAGTTGAGCAACGGTTAAAATGTTGTATTCTATTATATAGAGATCTTCAAAATATCGAATTCGATAGTCGTACATATATATCGATGTATCGATTTATGGGCATTTTTAATATCGGCGATACATATATTACCATTATAATTTTTTTAATATAGATATTTTGATATATCAATATTTATTGCCCATCCCTAATTCATAAACACATATATTTATCGCAAATTTTACAAAAGTTTGAATTGCAGAGGTACACAAGTCACTCACCCGACCCTCTATGGACACGTGTTCCTTCAAATCAACTCAAAAGCTGCCCGGCTATGACAGTTACAAGAATTGCATCAGTTGCAGAAATATTTTGCAAAGCAAAATGTTCGTAAACGATTGTGTTATATTTCAGTTAAATAAAAAGGGTAAACAAATGTTGCGAATAATTTCATTAAAATGAAAAAAAGTGTTCAACAGACAGTTCCAAACAGTAGCAAAAGTACATATGGGGTCAAATAGGACACTTTCAGCTTTCTAATGGTACTAAAATCTCTTTGACCCTAACAAGTTCTACTCCTCTGAAATTCGGATTTAACTAAAATATAGAGCCTGGGAAAACAGTTCACAACAACTCAGGTATAAATAATGCAGTAATACAACGAAACATTTGTTAAAGATTACTATCCAACTAATAAAAAAAATTTCAACCCATTATGGATTATAAAGGGTGGTTAAATTTTAGGGGCCGAAGTTGATTTTGAATAAAACACAAATTATTTAGGAAATCATTGTCATTTCTTTTTATTATGATAATATTGGTATGGTTCAATTATGTGTGGAACAAATCCATCCGATGGTCCAAATTTTCGATAACGCTGAGGCATAATTGAGGTTCTATGCCGTTAATGTGCCGAATTATCTTTTCCTTTAGCTCTTGAATTGTTGCTGGCTTATCGACGTACACCTTTTCTTTCAAATAACCCCAAAGAAAGAAGTCCAACGGTGTCAAGTCACATGATGTTGGCGGCCAATTGACATCGCCACCACGTAAGATAATACGGCCATTGAATTTGTCGCGCAAAAGAGCCATTGTTTCGTTAGCTGTGTGGCAAGTGACACCGTCCTGTTGAAACTACATATCGTCCACATCCATATCTTCCAATTCGGGCCATAAAAAGTTCGTTATCATCTCACGATACCGAACACCATTCACAGTAACTGCCTGACCGGCCTCATTTTGGAAAAAATGCGGCCCGATGATGCCGCCAGCCCATAAGCCACACCAAAGAGTCACTCTTTGTGGGTGCATTGGTTTTTCGACAATCACTCTTGGATTATCATTCGCCCAAATGCGCCAATTCTGCTTATTGACAAATCCACTGAGGTGAAAATGTGACTCATCACTGAAGATGATTTTCACGATATTCATTTCGATTTGAATGCCAATTTTCATAAGCCTGAATAACTCTAACGTGTTGCTCGATTGTGTATAATTCCATGATTCAAACTGAGTTAGTCTGAAATTGAGAAATGTCAAATGAAATGCAGAAAAAAACTTGACGTTTAGCTGTGGTTTACATTGAACATCGGCCCTTAAAATTTAACCACCCCCTTTAGTTTGCGAGAAATCATGATTTAGTTCTGATCAAATTTTCAAAAATTAAATTTTTTCTTAAACAACATAAAATATTTGTTTCCATCAGCATGCCACACCCACAATTACCAATTTTTTAATCCAGTTTTTTGAATACCTTAGCTCTAATACGTTTGCCCTCAAATGGCATTAACATTTTTAAAATCGGCGATGACAAAAAATTGGACGTTTGGCTGATGAAATTCAATTTTCAGCCACATTGCGCCGTACTTTTTTTTGGGTGTGGTGTACCTTTTGTGTTTTCTTTAAACTGATTTTTCCATCCGAGCCTCGAAGATGGATTTGGATTCGTCAGATTACAATTCAATTAAGATGTGTCGAACTTTCCGGATAGTTCATTTTGGAAGGAATTAATTTAATGAAACTTGTATTTAATTAAGACTATTCCGAACATTTTTTAACGTCTGTGCGAAAATTGATAATTTTAATTTAAAAGCTTTGAAGCTTTAGTGTAAAGTGTAAAGGATTGAGTTAGTCACATTAAAAAAAAAATTAACATAATGTGTCTAAAAGCAAAAATTGTAGGAGTGAAGTATTATTTGAAATTTAACTTACACTTTTTTTTATCTCTAACTTTGACGAATTAAGGTTTTGGAAGTCTAATAGCAATTTAAATTTCAATAAATATATCTTTGGCAAAAAAGAAAAGTGCTTAAGCCGACTTAAGCTAAATTTGAGTTTATTTGTAATCTCCATGCTTAAAAGTACCCAAGGACAAAGTTTCAATTGTTAAGTACGATCTTGAGGAAGTTATAGTTGTTGTTACTTTTTCCTTATTCTTTTTTCAATGTGCAATAAAATTTGGAATAACAAATTAAGTAAACCTCTGGTCAGTCTCGCTATGAGTATATAGGAATAAAAACTTAAAAAAACATAACAGAATAAAGCGATGATTTTATTAGAATAAAAATAGACTTTCAAAAATAACCTTAAAATTTGAAAAGAGTTCTCTTTCAAAATTTCCAATTATTGAAAGTCGATTTTAGAAATATTCAAAAAGGCATTGAAAAAAGTTTTTTAAAAAAAACAAAACCATGACCCATCTATTTTTTTTAAAGGTTTTACTAATTACCCCGCTTATGTTGAACTTAATTAAAGTAAATTTAAAAGGACAAAAAAAATATTTTAACTGCATTGACTAGCACTTACCGCTCCCACCGACCATTGCAACAATATTCCAACCAACTAATAATTTGATGTTTGACTTTGAAATATAAATATTAGAAAAAAAGAAGTTAAAATTTTCCTTAATTACTTTTAAACGTATTTCGCATGTAAGACAAGTGAATAGTGATTAAAAAAAAAAAAAAAAAACGTTTCTAAGACGGTTGGCTGGTTGGCGGGCTGACTTAACTGACTGGGTTGGCTTCTTCATCGGCAAAACTGGGAATGTGGGTAAGTAGTTAATGTGATTATCAACATCATTAACACAATCAACCACCAACACAAGTGCACGAACAAGTACTTACTTGTATGAGTGTTTATGTTTGAGTTTGATAGTAAATTTAAGTGTTTGTTAGAGTTAGTTACTGAGTAATTAATATTTTCATGCATTTTGATTTTTTGGGATTTAAGAAACTACAATAAAATAAAGAAAATGTTTTTGTTGTTTCTTATATTTCTAATACAAAAAGAAGTAAGAATTAGTTGTGGGTTTATCCAACCCAACGATACCCTATATAAGCTTAAAGTTAAAAAGAGTATTTTGGTTCTTTTTTTTTTTTTTTTGGAAAATTGTAGACTGAAAATATCAAAATTATATTTTTTTAATAAGATCAGCCGACCATAACGAAATTATCACTTAATGTGAGTAAGAAGATAAAATTTGGCGATAACACATGTTTACAAACTTCGATAAACGTTTTTGTTCGCCAGAAATTAAAGTTGATTCTTAAGTTATTTGGAACCCTGAGCGCAAATCTGCACTCGGGGTTTTTCATCGGCGCTAGTTTTCGCGATATAGCGTTGTATAAAAAATGAAGGCGCTTTCACCACATATAGTAGCATAACTTGAGAAGGGGTTTTCCTATTTATTAAAAAACAAAAAAACAAATCCAAAATTCGATAACAAAATAATTTTTAGCCTGTAAAAACATTATTTCTAAAATTGCCCAGTAGTTTCAAAGATATCATAAAAGTTTGGACCAAAAAATAAAAATTTAAAAAAAAATTTTGAATTTTATGTTTGCAAGAACGCAAAAAAATTAGATTTTCGTGTAAATGAATTGTACGAATGTATAGGATAGTGAATTCCGGCCTTAAGATCATTTCATAGTCGTTAATAGCAAAATAAAAAAAAAAATATTTTTATTAAAAAAAAAATCATTGCTAAATTCCAAAATATGCACTTATATGCAAATGAATCTGGGGCCAAATTACGGCACTTAAAAGTGATCGAAAGTTCCATTTTAGATTTATATAAATTCTTTTCGATATCGAATGCCTAGACTTGGAATTTGGAATATATCATTTGAAGATTTGAAATATATTATTTGAAGTGATATCATCATCTTGTAGGTATTTTTACGGCATAGCTCAATTTGATCTGAACATGTCAAGTGTCACATGCTCAATATCCACATGACATTCAAACTGTAGTCCTATTCTGCAATTCTCTATAGCTAAAATGTCATCTATAAAGTCGTTGCAGCGAAATAAAGCGACAATATACTAAGAAAAAATTAGCTACAGTGGAAATACTTAATTTTAGCTAAGCGATTAGTGTTACATAATACCGGGGCTAATTTTGGCAGTCGTGATCGAATACTTTTTCGATTCAAAAGCAATGTATTTGTAGTTCTATAACCAAACAAATTCGGGCTTTTAGGAGTGTCGGGTTCCTTTTTTTTTTTTGTTTTATAATGATATTTCTTTCGATCATTTGATTCGCTGGCATGATTTTTTTTTTGTGTAGTAGCAGTTGGCATCGAATGGTTGGCAAGAACCACTCCCCAAAACGGCAAGCCCTAGCCGGACTTACGCCAGCATGCCAGCGCCGCCAACAATCTGGCCACACCTGACCTTAGGGTTTACTTCTGTGTTTTTTTTTTTTATAAAAAACCGGCTACTACTACTACAAAAACCAGTCGTTTTAATAATTGGTTTTCGCAAATGACATAAAAACGACAAACTTTCTATGGTTTTTACAATGTCGTGATATTGAAACGACATCGACAAAAATTTCAAACGACTACGACTTCGACCGCGACAACGACTTTCGTAATAAGGCTTATTAATTGTTTTGCAAACATCAACACTAACGCTTAATACTCGCATCCACCTAAATTGGTGTAGGGTACAAAAAGTATACAATATTTAAACACACTCCATCGTTTTAAAAATTAAAAGAAAATATTTAATTATATTTTCAGTTAACTTTCTGATTTTCGCGTTAAAAGACGTTTTTTTTTTTAATAAAATCCAGTGGAATTCCGGTTTGAAGTAAAAGAAACTCATAAAAAACGTTAAAACTTCCTAAAAATAAAAATTCAATTTAACGGTAATTTAAACGAATATAACAAATTTTAACAAAAAGTGTAATTTAAATTCAAATGTTTATAAAAAATGACAACCAAAATTTATTAAATCAAAAATGACTTTGTTAAAAAAAAAGTGAAAAACAAAATAAAAATTATTACAAAATCCATATCAATTTGATGGTCTGCCAAAAAGTCCTTGGACTGTAAAAAAATTCCAATAAGTTTTTAACTGTCTGTTTAATCAAAAATGTCTATCTGTGTATTTTATATTTAGTTAAGTGCAAAAAATTGTCAAGGTCCTTCTTCTTGTTTTTCCTTCCACCATTCGTAGGCAAATGCGATCCACATGTGCACTTAAAACAACAAAAATCAAACTTTAGTTTATAAAAATTTCCATATTTTGGAATATGTTTCTTTGGTAATAACAAGAAGTAGTAGAAGAAAAAACATTGATAAATGTTTGTGTGATTTGTATTTTTTTTTAAGTTAAAAAGAAAGCATGACAAATTTATTTAAATAAATTCGTAGTCAAGTTTTGCAACATGAAATCTCTAAATCAAATATGTTGAGTGCAACTGTGAATGTTTTTTTTCAGTCTGAAAAATGTCTCGTAACATCTGCGTTTAATGAGATAAAATCTGTTAACCCATTACAACTACAATGTTTTTGGATAAAACTTAAATAAAAAACTTAAATTTGAGACATGTTAAAAAAAAACGAGTGATATGTTTTAAATAAGAAAAATAAATATGAAAAGAAAGTTATGGAAATAATTACAAATTTTAAAATATAAACTAAACATTTTTCCTAATAACACGCAGAGAAATTTTTTTTTTTAATATGAGCACCTCTTACAAAGCTATTTTTAACGAAAACTTTGTGTACCATATGTACCATGATTACACATTACATAGTATTGTCATGTGCAACTATATTATGGTTAAATTTGTCCATAAGGAAAGCACAACCATATTATGGTTGCCAAAGACCTTGTTATGGCTAATAATAACGTCAATATGATTACCACAAATAATTGTATGGTTGTTAATTAGCCATAACATGGCTTTTATAATGGTATACTAACAGCCTGGCCCACGATGTCGACCGTTATGTTGAGATAACAAACTTTAGACCACTTTAAAAGTTGAAAAAATTTAAAAATCAATAAATCGAAATGTTATTACAACACAAAATATGGATATCGTTACACGTTTTGGATTAAAGTAACACACAGCCTGTGCTCTTTAATCTAATACAAAAAATGACACAGTCGTTGAGAACCAGTGCCCATGTTCTGTAACTCCCGCAGCGAGAAACTTTTCGATTAAAATGTGTGAAATGAAACAAAAATGCCGTACATTGAAACAAACAGCTGTTATTCTCAGTTAACTTCGTCCGTAACATTTTTGGCGAGTAATTGCTGTCACGTAACGAAATTACTCGCCAATTTACTGAAAAAATGTGTCTGTAAAATATTAGTGAGAAAGTTTCCGCTTGGAACTGTCAAATAAACTCACACATAAAAACGGGGTGAGAAAAAATTTTAACACTAAAAAATAAATTAAAAATGCAAAATGCAATGAATATTAACACGGAAGATATAAATATTTTGTTCTTGGCAGATTTTTTCATTGTTTAATTATTTTGCTTTTAACATTTTGTAAAAATATACGAATGTTTTCAAAGCAATTTTGTAATTAGCCGACGCACAGTGGCGCCCGTAGAGCAAGCGAGGTTGCAAAAATCAAAATTTTCATGAGTGCCGACGAAGTTTTGAATAAACCCATGTTATAGGAAACTTTTCAACGATTTCAAATATGCCACTCTTAATAATATCACATTTTTAGTTTAGAAGATATAACCGTTCAAAGTTGACCGACTTTCGGTTTTCAAAAAAACACACAATTTTTAGTCAATTTGTTGCGATTTCAGGTGTAATATCACGAAAAATAGGTAACGAATCGCCTTATTTTTTGTTTGTATTGATTGATGTATTTATTAAATGTATAATGATAAAAAAAAAATTAACTGTTTGCTTTGTGTTTCTCCTGGTAAATCACTATTTAAAAACTATCCGTTTTTTCACTATTTTTCAACTTTGACGGAAAATAAAAAAAAACTATATTTTTCTATATTTGCCATATTTGCAAAACCTGTTCTTTGATTATTTCTTTACATAATTCAAAAGGTTTTATCTGCCCGTACGTGCCCGTTTGGCTTCTAGAGGTAAACAAGTTTAAAAAGACATGGTTGCAGAAATTGTATGGCGTCCATCCCTTATATGTTTTGACTGACAGTAGTTTGATCTAATAGTTTGAAAAAAACTACTCATTGAAATTAGCAGGTACGTACCTCACATAAACAATACTTTGGCGTACAAATGGTCAGGAACAATATTGACTTATGGTCCCTACAGGTAGGCACAAATCTTATTTGGACACGTGCATAATATCAAAATTGCATTATTTAGCCTAAATCCATATGTATGCAGGGAAGAGGTAAATTTTTAGGCATGGTATCAAAAGCCTATATATTGCAAAATAAGCATAATGCCTGGATTAGTCTACGCCTGAAAGTTGGCGCAACAATTACTGAAACCATTAAACAATTTAAGTACTGAAAACATGGCGTTGAACAATTTAAAATTATTTGAACTGTTTAGAAAGTCAACCACACCAAAGTTTTTCACGGAAGTGAAAATTCTTCCTGAGAAGTTGACATTGATCAGCAAATGGGGCTGCGATGGATCATCCGGACAAAGCGTTTATAAGCAAAGGATATCTTTCGATGACGCTACAATATCGGACGGAAATATGTTTATGGCATCTGTTGTTCCTTTGCGGCTAAAATCGGATGATTCCCTACACTGGAAAAATCCACGTCCGTCATCAGTGCATTATTGCCGACCAATAATGTTTCAGTTTGCAAGGGAATCGGCAGAACTCATAAGGACTACGGTGAAGGACATTGAAGAACAAATAAGCAAGATTAAGCCTACAAAGCTGCAAATTGGAGAAGGAAAATATATTGAATGCAATTACGAGTTCCACCTGACCATGGTTGACGGAAAAGTCGTAAACGAACTGACAGGAACAACCTCAACAATGTCATGCCCGATTTGCAAAAAGAGTCAGAAGAACTTTTTTCAATTCAATTCAATTTATTTCATATATAATATGTTACATCTCAATTTTATATAATTAGTTGTAAAGAGTTTAAGATTAGTATCTTTTTCTGCTTAATTATAATATATTTCAATTAGTTATCATAGACAGAATTATATTGGAGGTAAAAATTTAGCAAAAACCTATCTAAACCCCTTTTTTCGTATTATTTTTATATTTTTTTTATCGATTTTATATTATTATTTGTCAGAAGAACTTTGGTAATTTAAACGATTCTACAAATGAGGAGAATTACGAATATGGAATGTCACCATTGCACGCAAGGATAAGGTGTATGGAATTCTTGCTAAAACTGGCATATACCCTACCACAAGAGGAGGAAAACTTCGATGAAAATACATCAATAAAGGATAAGGAAAAGATCAGAAAGAAGCAAATACAGGATGTTTTTTTTGAAACAAGTTGGACTAAAAGTAGACTGTCCCAAGCACGGATACGGTAACTCTAACGATGGAAACACTTCTAGGAGATTTTTTGAAAATGATGAGGCAGTAACTAGAATCATTGGAATTGACAATCAAATCGTGAAAAGATTGGGAACGATCTTGGATGTTTTAAACTGCAAAGAAAATGTCAATTCTACAAAATATGGAGAATATGCGTCGAAAACTGCATCTCTTTTAGCAGAAATGTATCCACAGAAGAAGTTGACCCCGACCGTCCATAAAATATTGCCGCATGGCAAAGATATAATTGAGTACCAGTCTTTGCCAATTGGAGAGCTTTCTGAAGAAGCACAGGAGTCTCTTAACAAATTTTATAAAAAATATAGATTGCAGAACACATTCAAAGCATCAAGGGTAAGGCAAAATAAGGACCTCTTCAACATGTTGGCAGCATCTTTCGATCCACTTATTTCTTCCCTGCGGCATGTGAAGTCACGAATAGAGTTACAAAATAATTATAGTTTAGAAATTTTTAGTCTTTTAGATATACCTTCTCTTACGAATTGTGATGAATATTTTACAGAAAATTGAAAAAATAAATTTAAAAAAATAAATAATTTTTTTTTTTAATTTGTTGGGTAATAATTTAAAACATAAAACCCTTAAGAAAAAAAATAAAAACAATCTAAAAATGTAAAAACAATTTTTTTTAGTTACCATAAAATTGATTTTTCTACTAATTTTAACTTTGATAACCCATAAGTAGGCCCCTACAAAGCGTAGCACCCTTTCCAAACGCTCATTTCATAGGCTGAACAGTTATCTATCATATGCTGTTTAAACTGTTCAATTATCTTATTCGGTTCAAAAGATATGATTTTTGCAACGAAAAAACTCAAATGGCGCCACTGTGCGACGGTTGTATTCATCTACTCGATTTCAAAACTACTTTGTGCCCATTTTAAGTGTTTTTTTTTAGAAAGAGAGAAATAAAGAAGAAAATAGGTGACAGGTTCAAGACAGATAGAAAGATACTACGTATGCCAAGACCTCCTCCTACAGCCCCTCAATAGAAAGAGCCGTCCTATTTCCCTGGAAAACCCTAGTAGATCGGCTCAATCGTCTGTAGGTGCTCGGCATCCCCGCACTGTCTGCAGAAATTCGATATGGCATTGTCCCATTTACTCGTAAAAGCCCTAACAGAGCAATGCCCCGTCAAGAACCCTACAAGGGTCCTGAGACCACTACTATCCAAACCTAATAGAACCCTAGTTGCCCCTGCGTTCAATACGGGCCATAAGGCCCTCGACACCCTGCAATCCGTTCTATCCCTCCAGGGCCAGTTAACGGCATCATTTCCGTATCACCCCATAGTAGTGACATAATGGGGCTTCGATACTCTGTCCATTAATTCTTGTAAGGATATTTTTAAGACTCCAATGTCTAATGTTATAACCAAACGTTCGGATAGGCTGCCAATAAATGTATGTATGGTCGATGGTGTGTTTTTAAGATTAACGTATGTAGTAAATATTAATCCCTTACGGAGCTTTTAAAACAGCATTAAACAACTTTCCATACAAATAAAATTTACAGAGCGGTTATATAAAATTCACTTCTGATTACCACTGTTAGATTTCAACAGCAAACAAAGAAATTTGTCCGCAAAGTCCTCCCGAACGATCATCTTTTTCTTCTTCTTCTTTTCACGATTTGAGTTTTAACCAGGGCTGTGGAGTCGGAGTTGAAGAGTCGGAGTTGAGGTGTTTGTACCGGAGTCGGAGTCGCAGTACCCAAAAAAGAAAAACGCGCGACTCCGACTCCAAAATTTTTCGGCATAAAAAATTAAAAAAAAATTCTAATATTTTCCAATATAAAAATTCTTCGAAATTGGTGATGCAATATTTTGCAGATCAATATGAATAAGTAGATTTTAATTTATTTTATGAGAAATAGTTGATTCAAGTACTTTACTATTTAAGTATATTTAGGTATATTTTTTATACGTGCGGGAAAAAGTCTAATTTACATTAGCAAAACTTATACTCAGTTATTGATCTAGTTGAAAAAAGATGTGTGATTTTTTAAATAATTTACTCATGCTAAAAAATGTTAATGACAGGAATTGCCAATAATTTTAATATCAGAATTTTTTAACCATCAACGCTGAAATATTTTCAACATTGTACAGAATAAGTGTTGCTATAGCGCATAAATACTAGTATGTATTAGAAAAATTGTGACGTAAAATTATTTCTCTTTTGTGTAGAAACATCTTTATCGGCCTGCCTTTAATTCCTACCATAACACTCATGTTTTTCTTATGCACATTACGCGGGGATTCCCATAATTCGTTTAATAAAGATGTTTCTACACAAAAGAGAAATAATTTTACGTCTCATTCATATCGCATCACGGTTAGAGTAGGAGTCGGAGTCGGAGTCGCACTTAAAAAATTTCAGCGTTTGGAGTCGGAGTTAGTACTTTTTTCGGACGACTCCACAGCCCTGGTTTTAACAGCTGCGAACACGAGACCATAAGGTCTTTTAAGTTCTAGAGTACAGCTAACATTTTTCTTATCATCAAAAATTCAGTCATTTAAAATGTAATTAAAAATTTTTTTTTTTTCAATATTTAACATCATACAAACATTTCGTTTGATTTGTAGCCTGTTGTTTATTCTTATTCTCTTGGTTTTTATTAAAAAAAAAAAAATTTAAAAAAACCACTCGTTGAATAATTTGGTCTGTGACAGAAAACCGCACAGAATTAAAAGAACAAAAACAATTCAACGACAAAATGCAAATAAACCAAATAAAAACATGCAAATCGTTACCTTAATATAAAAAGGCCCCAACTCATCAAAAACACTTTTTACAGGAGAAGGAAAAAACTTAATAAAAGCTGAAATAATATAGCTACACAACCATTGTCAAAAAACATCTTTATTAAAATTAAACGAGGAATTCAGATTGAAATACATAATATGTATTTCTTTCGAAAAATTGTGTGTATGAGTTAGGCCTTTTTTTCTTTAGAAAAATTGTGTGTATGAGTTAGGGCTTTTTGTATTCTGCTTATAACTTCTTTATTTTTAATCTAATTTGCTTGAAATTTTAATAGAATGTGTATTAGCAACCATTCTACAATAATCAATAAAAAAACGGATTTCCAAAAATAATGAGTTGGGGCCTTTTTATATTAAGGTAACGAAATACATCTTCATTCGCTCTACATGTTGTAGATGTAAATAAGTGAGTCCTTGCTTACACCAATTCACATGTCTGCACAAATACTGCTGATGCATGTGTTAAGGATTAAAAAAAGGCTCACACATACACAGATTCTCATGTACATTAACACAATTATACATGATCAAATTAAAGTCCACAAACAAGGGAGTTCAACAAGATGTAGCATTTTTTGCAAGAAGAAAGAATATTTCAGACAATTATTTCGGACTATTTGATTTTTTAGACCTCGCTTTGGAGGAAATTTGCGTGATTAACAGTAAATTTCACCTAATGGGTGATACTTCTATCATATTACATCTCGGCAGGGATGAAAAGTGGCTTAATGGAATATTTTAGACAACAACATCGGACTATTTGATTTTGATGACCTCGAGATATTTGCGTTAAAAATGGAATTAACAGTCAATTTTACCTAATGGATCAGAGAGACTTCGGATCATATTTTATCTCGCCAGGCATGAAAAAAGATTTTCTGATTTTGCACTTACTTAATCAGAAAATGTCCTTTTTTGACTGACATTAGGACCTGAAAAGGGCAGTACGATAAATAGAATTGAACTTTTGTTCGATAAATAGAATTTAACTTTTGTTCTGAAGAACAAATTTTAACCTTTTATTTTGGGATAAAGTCTTAAATTCAATGCTTGAAAATAAACCACCTTTTGTTGATACCCCAATTGAAAATGTTTATAAAACAAGTCGTTCCACGAGTATTTTACCAAAAATAATATTACTATTATTTCAATCACTAGCGGATATGATGAAAATGGTCTTCCAAAGCTCAAAAGCAAAATATTGTAGATTTTGTTTTCAATCCAACACCAAAATTATCAGAATCGCATCAGTGCTTTTGCGCAATATTTACTAAAACTGTGTAGCTTTTTTTACTACGTGTATTGCGTTAACATCCCTGATACTCGAACAGCTGACATTTGTAAAGAATATTTTAGAATGGTTAAACAAATCTACTTATGCTTCGATCATATTTTCTTCATTTTAAAACAAGTTCACAAAAAAATCAAACACCTTTTGGTAAATTTTCACTACAATTTTTTTTTTTTTTTTTTTTTTTTTTTTTTTAGCATATTTTGACATTTTATTACGGTAAATATATATATATATATATATATTGATTCCTATGGTTCCAAGTTGGAGCAAAGGGCCGTAAATCTGCAAATCTGCGCCATTTGAATTTTCATTGCCAGTTTTGATTCGTTTTCAAAAATTTTGCGAGCGAAAGCGATAGACTACTAAATATTGTAGATTTGGTTTTCAATCCAACAACAAAATTAACAGAATCGCATCAGTGCTTTTGCGCAAGATTTACTAAAACTGTATAGCTTTTTTTGCTACGTGTATTGGACCTAATCAAAGTGCAGTATGTATGTGTCAAAACGTTTCATGTTACTTGTCATTTTTGAAGTGTTTAAGAGAAATAGGTCTAATAGTAAGCCTAGGGGAAAGGGAACTTACATCAAACTTGTCACGTAACAGTTCTGAAGTGTTAGGGACCGGTTCTAGTACTAACACTTTATATGAAGGGGACTTGTCATTTTAACATGACAATGTACTAGGAGGTGAGGGGGTATTGACACCTTTTCGAAACTTTGTACCGGGTCACTCAAATACCCTTAATTGACACATTAAACTTCGGTTAGTACAACGCCTGTTGCAGACATTGTCCCGACTGAACCATGTTAATATGATAGTTCCCCTTTAAATAAAGTACAATAACCTGAAAAAATCAGCCACTACACGTACAAAATCCAGACACATGACTAGTTTTGTTTCCATTACCTTTCTTACCTTTTTGTGTCAATTACCTTTCTGATGTAACTACACTTCAGACACTTTATGACCAGTTAAGTGATATGCTTTGTTTTCACGAGTCAGCTTTTATTATAATATTATATTCACTGGTCACGAGATAATTTCCTTAAAACAATTGACGCAAATTTCTGGCAGGAATTCAACACTCCAGAATGCCAATACTCCTCTGTATAGTATATTATCTAGTATTCTGCTTAAAATCTTACAAATCGATCTAGAAATTAAAGCTATGCTCACAATATGTGTATTTGTCATATGGATTGTCACTTTTTCGCATGTTAAATTTCTGCATATCATCTTAACAGCTCCAAACAATATCATGTGTTATTTCTCTGTGTATAGTACATATGACATTTTTGATTTTGAACGAGTTCTATTTTCAAGTGACAAAGCATCTGATATCAGCTGGTTCGTAATAACAAAATAGTTTGTTGGAGGCAAAAAGAAAAATTTAAAAATACACAATTAATTATTAACTTTTGTACATATAACCACTCAGCTGTTTTAAGATTGTTTTTCTTGATAGGTTATGTCAAATGTTGTTTACATACCAACATTTGAACGTGAAAATTATAAACCTCAAATTTTGACATACACATGAAATTACATAGAAAAGTGATATTCCACAGGAAAAATACACATAGGGGGGATTCACAAGGTGTGCTATCAAGTCATATCGTCATAATGTCCTAAATAATATTTTACAATTGTTTAAAAAAAAAAATATTTTTTTATGTTGTTTGAAACAGAACAATATTTTTTTTTTAAACAATTATAAAATATTATTTAGGACATTATGACGATATGACTTGATAGCACACCTTGTGAATCCCCCCATAATGTGAACATAGCTTAAAAAGTTACAAGACCCAAAACGTCTTAAATACTCGAGATAGTCAATATTAGCTTAGCTTAATCGTTTCGCAGACAAGAATCTGCATCTGAAACTATAACGTCTATTGATATTAGTAGGGACACGAAAAATGGACTTGTTTTGTTTGAAAAAGGATGACCCCGCCCTCAAATCAGATATGTGATCAAAATCGTATTCCGAAATTTTTGTAATTCAAAACTTATTTAAGATTTAATTAGAATCAAAATAAAATTGTTGCAGACACCCTAACCCTCATAGCTGCAACTAAGTTGCACAAAGTACACAAATAGTTTTTCTCTCTATATGTATTTGTCAGTTTAAGTATTTATCTCCTCAGCACTGGTGTTTTGTCCTTTCGAATACTAAAAAAACTATTTTCCTTTAGCTAATGAAAAATAAGCAGTAGATGAATGGTTGTTTTCATTTTGTATTAATAGAGATTTTTTTGCCCCCATGAAAAGCTTTTGGCAAACAGACTTGTTTGCTTGGAAAATACAAAAAAGAAATTGTCTACAAAATGAAACAAAATCGGGCTAAAAACGGTGCGAGGAAAACCGCCTGCATGTATAAAAAATCTCTATAAAAAAAAAAAAAAAAAAGAAAGAAAAAAAAAAAAAAAAAAAAAAAAATACAACAGCATACAAACATTTACACAATTGCAAATACCAACTCGGAACGGAACTACTATATGTTTCATAAGATCACTCAGTGTATTTTTATAATTGTTCACAAAAAGATAAAAATTATAAAACCTCACCATAAAACTAACAAGAACACACTTTAATACAATTACATAAAATGTATGGAAACAATTTAAAGAAAGCAAAAGAATAAAAACCTAAAAACAAAAAAAACTTAATGCAAAAAAGGCATTTTATATTTTAAATAGTTACTTAATTACTACTTTTTTCTTAACAGTTTTAGGACTTATTATTGTATTAAAACAAGTGAAAGTGCTTTATTCGGCTGTGAGGATCTTATATAACCTCCTACATCATAGTTTGAAAATCCAAGGTATGAGCGCTATCGTGTCAAAACCCTTGTTAGAGAAGAAACAAGTAATTGATTGTCTATATAATTTTCATTAAAAATACTCACAGAAAAAATTATTAAATTTCTCAAATCACCAAATTTATTCCAAATTCATAATATCAAGATTACTAAAAATTTTAGTGATCAATAAACTTTGCCATCAAACAATGTGTTAATCTATATATAAATCGGCAAAGGCAAAACAGTTAAGAACACATTGGTACTCTGTTTGCCAACCGATCTGAACAAAAAGTACACCATATGAGAGGTATTTACTAGACCCCTGCACGAATGCATTTGTTTCTTGTACACAGTTGTCAACACGAAATTATTGTTGTGTCAACTACTGTAATTTTTTTTTTTAAATCAGCTCGAATGATCCATTATGAAAAACCAAATCAATGTTAAAACAGTAGTTCGTTTCAAACAAATCAGTGTAAAGCAGTAGTTGGATTTAAATAAACCAACTCAATCCATAATTTGATTTGAACGAAAAAACAACACACAACAATTGTGTGTCTATAATACAGTTATGTACGGAAAACTTTTCAATGCACAATGTGTGATCTTGATGTTTATTGCCGATTGTTTCTCAGATTTTGATCGTTGTATGTATTATTTTTATATTAATTTTGCAAATAATAGAATTACCTTTTATTTTTTTTTTTTACTTTTAATTAAATATTTGATAATATGTTTTTGTAATAATAAAATAATTTAAAATAAAAACTTAAATATTCTATAAAAATATTTTTCATCTTTAATTGTTTTTTGCTTCATACAAATCTAGCTAGTCATACCTAATAATTGAAAAAAAAAAACAAGATAATTCATACTTATCACCTATTTTGCTACAGTTCTTTCGTGTGATTCGTGTGATTTGGTTTAGTTAGTGTGATTTGTTTTGCTTTGTTGCTGTTTGGAGTGAATTCCGTACTCTTTACACTTCATATTTGGTCGTTTATAACACACTAATTACAATTAATTTGCAATTGTGTGTTTTTATTTATTTTTTGTTATATGTGTTTTGCACAACATAGTATTTAATTCGTTAGCAAAGAGTGAGCGACAATCAGTATTTAAAAAACAAACGAATGTCTTGAAACGGCTTTTAAATGCATTTGTGCAGAGGTTTAGTATTAGGGATCCAAAAAAAATTTAACGGCCAAAAAAAAAATTTTAATTCTAAAATTTGTTTTTATTTTAAATTTAATTTTCTATGCGAACGTTAACGTTCGAAATCGAGGAACAGGCTGTAATACTTATCGTTGTGCTTTAGAAAAATAAGAGGACTTTTTTAAAATTCGGCCCTTTTGGGTACTAAACGGGTATAACCTGTATTTTACAACTTTTTTGTCACCCCATTTAACTTTTAAACCAACAAACATAGAAATTTAGATTATACCAAATTCGTAACTTATCTAAAAATATAAATTTGGTATTTTTCCGAAATTCGAACGTTTTAGCTGTTAAAATCCTACATATTTTTGCTACTTTTTTACAACATATTTTTTTTATGTATTGACACATTCGTATAAAATTATGGAGTCCCACTTTAATATTGAACTTTTTGGTACTTCAATGCGGAGAAAAAAATCATCAAAAAGGGAAAATACGGGATATAAATTTATTTTTCTCTCCGTGCTGCATGTGGTAATTTTTGAATTTTCAATAATATTGAACGTAGAAACATAAAATTATAGGAGTGAATGAGAACCTACAAGAAGAAAAATGTTGGCACTTTTTTACTCTTCAACAGATACTTTTTGAATTTTCCTTAAAAATTGGACCTAGAAACATAAAATTGAACATGCAGAGTGATTGAGAAACTTTATCTTAGAGACAATTTTTTGGCCTTTTTGGTTATTTAAATGGTAATTTCTGGTTTTTTTTTGTATATTATTGTAATATAGGTGGAAGAGTACATATAAACTGGAGGCTGGTCACTCGCCAAACCGACAAACTAAGACGAATAAAAAACAAATGCTCGAAATATGTAAATTCATTTTTACTTATATGTATGATTTCTTCATATTCGCATAAATAATTATGGTCGAATTTCGACCAGTGGACAAACACTAGTTTATTTAAATAAATATTGACAATTCCCAACAACAATTCTACATGTTTAAATTATTTTTTTTAAACGAAAAAAGTCAATTAAAATTTTTTGTAATTTAATTAAAATTTTAATTGAAAATTTATTTCAAAACAACTAAAATGTTAATTAAATCAATATTAAATTTTTAATTTTTTTTCAACTAAAAAAATAATTGATTCAATTATCACATTAATTTAAATTAATAATTTAAATACTTTTTAAACCATTTTTTTAATTGATAAAACACTTTTTTCTGTGCTCGTATTTTCTTTTTTTTAGTTGATAAAGAAAAAAATAATTATAACTTAAAAAAGAAAAGGTTTTGCCTATTCCGGCCTATATGTAATATATTCGGGCATGTTCTAACAGTCGCAAAAGGAATTTTGATTTAAATTCGCATAAAATGTGTTCTAACCGCAAGAAGTTTGGCGACTTTAAATTGCAAAAGTATGCTCAAGGGAACAAGATTATTTTAAAGAAATTATGGCAGATCCAAACAAAACGCATGAGTTTCAGAACACAAAAAAATAAATCTGGGGTTTTGCGATTTTATATCGTGCGATTGTCAAAACATGGCCGAAATATATATAGTAGGGTATTCATTAGACTAACCGTTAATCGGTTAACCGATTAATTTCTACCCGATTAACTGATCGGTTAATTTAAAAATGGCTATTTTCGGTTAACGATTTAACCGGCAAATTTCGGTCGATTAACCGTTGTAAGAAAATTTTAAATTTTTTGTGGTAATTTAAAATATTTTTTTGTGTTTTTAATTATTTGTTTCGACTCATATCGAAAAGTTATGTGTTTAGAAATTTTTTCATACAAACGTAGAAGGTGTTCAGTAATCATCATTTTAAATAAGTGTTTGCTGTCACATACTTTTTATATGTATGTGTTTAGTTATACATTTCTTCTCATATCAATCTTTTAACAGAATTAACTAACACAATTAGAAGAGTTAAAAATTTAAAAAATTTTTGATCCAAATTTAGATATTTTTAATTAGGCTTAAGTTCATTGAATTTATTTAAGATTTAAAAATAACCACAATACTTATTAATTTAAAAAAAAAATGAGACAGGACTCTAATGACATAATGGAAGATTTTATTTGTTTAGAGAAATCCAGGAATAGGACTGAGAAATAAGATATTCTGCATTATGGGCTGCTCTCGTTGAAAGAATTTTTTTCCGAGTCAACCCAGCAAAAACTTTACTTACCTGGTAAGTTAGCAAGTAATGTTAGAGAAATATAAACACTACTTATTTTTCGGCTGAATAACTACTTATTTTTGTTCGAGTTGTCCACAGAATTCAGTAGTTACAATACACTTACTAGAAGTCACAAAATATCTAGATATTATTTAACTACCAGTAAGTTGAATTGTAAGTACTTACAATATACTTACTAGAAGCCAAAAAATATCTAGTTCTTATTTAATTGGCGCTAGTTAATAGACCTAATAAGTAGTTATGGAGCTAGTTACCAGTAAGTAAATATTCAGTACTGAAAACAAGCCAACTAATAATAAGTTATTTAGCTGATTATTAGTAAGCAAATATTCATAACTGAAAATAATAGTAGTGAAACTATTGAAATAACTAATAATATGATCTCACAGTTTATTTTTTAATTAATACATAATATGTATTAATTAAAAAATATGTATTACATATTTATGAAATTTTTTTTTTGATCGTTTTAGTTCAACAATTGTTATGCTTATTATGTCATTGTTTTATTTTACGAATAAACTACAAATAATAAATAATTTATGCATATTAATTTTTGGAAATAACTTAATTTTTTTAAAAAAAAAACTATATTAATAGGTTTACCGATAAAAAACAATATTAACCGATTATTAACCGATTAAAGCAAAACCTCAGTTTATTAGTCGAGCAATTAACCGATTAAAGCAAAATTCCGATTAAATTAATACCCTAATATATAGCCCAATTACGAAGAAAAATTCTTTCCCCATTGCTATTATTTCAAATAAAAATTCCGCATGAAATTTCTTTCTTGTTCTCGAAAAAATTCCCTTGTAAAACAGACGGGAGTTTGTAAAAAACTATAACTAGGATTTTTGTAAGGATGCTGAAAACGGGCTTAACTACATGGGGGCCTCCAAAATTGTGTTACAGAGTGGAAAAATGTTTGTTACTGATATTCTTAAAAGCAGTGTTTAAAAATGCTTGACTATTTTTAATGTTTTTGTAATTGCTTAACTTAACTTAAGAAAAAGAACACAGCAAAAGCAAAAAGCAAAAGCAAACGCAGAAAAAGTGAGAGTAAATAATTTATTTATTCTCACCATGTTTATGTTCTCAGCTTAAAAAGCCAGCCAAGCAACCACTTGAAAAAAAAAATTGCTGTTGCTGTAAGTAATAAGTTTTTGTTTATTTTTTTTTTTGCTTTGGCTTAACTGTAAATTGATGTGCTTAAATTCAGCGAGTATTAACTTCTTTGCTGTTTTTGACTTCATTGCTGTTGCTTGCTGTTGCAGGCGTTAGTTTCCTAGAATATATACATAATTACATAACACAAAATAAACAAATTAGTTTAAAAAAACGTGTAGTTTCATTTACGTATGTATGTACCTATTTATTAAAAAAAAAAAACGCAAAATACCAAAAAAATTCGAAACAAATTCGACAGCAACAGCAAAGAAGTTAACTTGCTGACTTTAAGCGCATCAAAAGCAAAAAAAAAACAATCAAAAACTTAATACTTACAGCAACAGAAAATTTGTTTTCTTAAGTGGCTTCTTTGCTGACAGATTAAGCAGAGTACATGCACATAGCGAGTTTAAACAAATTATTTACTCTCTTTGTTTTGCTTTTGCTTTTTTGCTTTTGCTGACTCGTTATCAAAGAGTTAAGTAAACACTTAGACACACAGTTTTTTAATTTGCTGCAAAAAATGTAAACAAAGCAAAAATGTGCGACTGTTGCTATTTTAAAGCAAGCAATTTAAACACTGCTTAAAAGTAATTGATCAATCAAAAAAAGTAAGTATGTAAAACGCCTGCCGCACAAAACCACAAAAAAGTAAACAGGAGAAATAAAATCATAGATCGAAGTTGTGACGGTAAAGCCCGTTGGTGTTACCAATAAACCTACAACAAAATAAATTTTTAATAAAGAGCTTGAAGGCGATGATATTCTTTTTAATTTTTTATTTTAAATTAAATTATGTAAGTTAATTTACTTGAACTCATAGTATAATAAGTACCAGGTAGGTTCATTAGGGAGAGTTGCCATTATTTACCCATGTAATGTCAAACAACGAAACATTACTTGATTGCAAATATTGAAATTTTAACATACATATTTGGCACTTTTTGGATATTGCAACTTACTTTTTTATATAATATTATATTATTATTTAATATATTGTCTTTTTGAAATTGATTTTTGATTAAAATTTGTTATTACAAAACGGACTTGCTTTGAATGAATTTTATCCAAAAGAATAAATGTGGTAAAGAATCCATCTTTGGTATTAGCTGCTCTAAAAGTTTGGCGAACAGAGCACGAATTTTGGAAAAAAGTCCACGTTTTGTAAACGTTATTCTTGTGTAACAGCCAATTCATACGAGGACTTTAACGACGTTTGTGGGCGAAAGATGTAGAAAAGAAAGAGGGGTAACAAAGACTCGCTTTGTGTTTTTTTTATATTTCTCTTTAAACTAATTTCTTTTCTTCACGTTATGTTTTGTTCTTTTTCTTACTTTGAAGTGTCAGGTTGAAGACACAGTGAGACCTCGATTATCCGTAATGGGCAGGAACACAGTGATGTTCAGCAGCGTCAATGTATTTATCATTTGATGCCGAAAGTACCATGTCCACAGCAAGTTACAAATTCTATTTGGTATGAACAATTCAATAAACAAAAATTAATGTGAAGATAATCATTTGAACAGCACATTAAAGACTGCTTACTTTCCTCCGCCGCCTGCATATGTGTGTGAAGGAAATAAAGGAAATGCTTTACCAGATATTGAAGAAGTGTCCCTTGGTTAACATGTTCGTTTGTGGAAATGACTCATCTCTTATTGAAATAAAAATGTTGACATCAGATTTTATTAAATTATTCACAATCACAATTATTAAATTTTATTTCTATTTTCCCAATACTCGTAAGAAAAACAATTTCTCGAAATCAAAAATCATATTAAAAAGTAGACAATTAACAAAAAAGCATAATGGCGTTTAAAAATGTAAACAACTTTTGACATTTTGCCCAGTTATGCCTATGTATCATCATCAGCAGGCGTTTCGCGCAGACCTACTAATTCGGCCATTATAGATAGTATGTATGATGGGGGATGAACTAGTAAGCTCCAAAATAGGATTTGCAGTACTGAAATCGAGAACACACAAAATATTTAAGCTTGCGTTTTTTCCAAGTGTAATTTTTGACATTATTAGTTTAGGTTCCAATGTCAGCCGCAATCAAGCACAGCTCACGTAGGTCGAGGAATTAGTTCCCAGTATGTTACCATGTTACACTGATGGCTGCCAACATTTCCACCCAGCCAGCCGGTTGATTCAAAGAAGGAGTGGATATCATTCAAATTAATATCAGCAAAACACGTTTGTCCCTAAGGGTTCTTCGACAGTTTGAGTCTTGGGTCTCCGAATTCCTAGCAATGACAGAACAGACTGACTTCTCTTCTTCCACGTCGACGCAACTTCCATACAGTTCATTGTAGGGATTTTACCTTAATAATTTACTTTTTTATTAGCGAATATAGCCAAAATGAAATTAGGGGTTCCTTGAGAAACAATATTTTCTTCCCGGACCCCCATATATGATTCGGTTACACAAAGAAATATTCCTGAAAGTAAGCGCAAAGAGTACTTTCAGCCAAGGTCTTCTGGGTTTTGTATGACTTTTGAAAGATTTTAAAATTTTTTATATTCTAATCAAAATATTTTTAAAATTTTAAATATTTTGTTTTATTCTTCGCTGATCCCCTGCAAATCTGTCACGGACCCTGAAAATCTATCACAAACCGCAAAGGCTCTGCGGTCCCTCATTTGTTAACAATTGCACATAATGAAAACACTTATCCGTCGTAATAAGGAGTATCCAAAAGTGTCTATTCGATTATTGAAAATGTTTTATTAATAACTTAGATCTTATAAGATTTAGCTGCAAAATGAATAGCGCAACTTCAGGATACTAAATAAAATGTGCTTATAATTCACATGATAAGGACCCAAATGCTTGAAAATTGTGTATCCACACAGAAAAAATTATTAAATTTCTCCAATCACCAAATTTATTCCAAATTCATAATATCAAGCAAACTAGATGTTGACTTTGCACCTATTACCAAAATGATTATATTGATTACTAAAAATTTTAAAATTTTGAAAAAATTAAAAGATTTTGTTTGTTGTGCTTAATTTCCTCTTTTTTTTATTTATTAATTGATAAAAAAATACTGCTACCAAACAATTACATTCCCCCCACAATTATTTGGAATTCTCTCAACATTAATTATAGATGTAAGTGGGCAAAGAAAAAATATTAAAAACAAAAACAAAGTGCTTTTATTGTTTTCGCAAGAAATCAAAATAAAAACAATTTGCCAGTTCAGTTTTTTATGCACTTGCAAAAATTTATTATCAAAGAATTCCAAATAATTGTAGGGGGAATGTAAGAAAATATAAACTCATCACTGATTTATTGTTGGGTATTTTGTTTAAGCTTTGATATTGTTGCAAAAAAGACTTTTTGTGTGTTTGTAGGTAATTCTCATTCCCTCTGTAGTTTTGTTTGCTGATAGCTTTGGCTTTTCTAAAATTATTTAGGAGAACATTTCCTGATGATCTGGCCTAAGCAACCAGTGAAATGCGCATAGGAACAGCTTATCCTCCAACAATAAATTTCAGTATTTTTTTTTTATCAATTAATAAAAATAAAAAAAAGGGAATTAAGCACAACAAACAAAATCTTTTAATAAATAATTGCATTCCCAAAAACAATAGATTTTGAAAAAATATTTTCAATAAATGATATTTTTGATTTTAATTAAAAAAAGTGATCAAAAAACTTGGCAATTTCAAACAATGTGTTCATTTATTTAAATAAATATTGACAATTCCCAACAACAATTCTATATGTTTAAATTATTTTATTTTAAACGAAAAAAGTCAATTAGGATTTTTTGTTATATAATTAAAATTTTAATTGAAAATTTATTTCAAAACAACTAAAATGTTAATTTAATCAAAATTAAATTTTTAATTTTCTTTCAATAAAAAAAAAATTGATTCAATTATCACATTAATTTAAATTAATAATTTAAATACTTTTTAAACCATTTTTCTAATTGATAAAACACTTTATTCTGTGCAGAATTTTTTTTACAAGCAACAACGCAGTGCCAATTTGTCATGTAAATTCCGAGTTCAAGCCCGTGTTGAATATTGTAAAAAAAATATTTGAATTCATTTCGAGTTATAAATGCCTTCCTTCACTTAAAATAATTTAATGAAAATTAAATTGAACTTAAGCCTAATTAAAAAAAAAAAAAAAAAAAAAAATCACAATTGTTAATTCCAGGATTTCTTGTTGGACCTCTTATTTTAATCAGTTCATTCCATTGTGCAGCGTAACATATTACGCTTTATTTTTTGTGGTTATTTTGTTTAACTGACATTTTTTCCAGAATTCTTCTTTCTAACAAAAAAGCCTAATAAAAGTTTTTTGTTTCTAGCAAAAAGTTACCACAACTTTTTTAAGTCGTCAAAGTTGTGTATTATGATGTGTTGAATTTTTTTTAGCTTTAAGTTTTTTCTAATTTTGTCTTTTTCATGCTTTTTGCCAACAGTAATCCGACAAAATGGATTTACATTAAGTATGATGTCCTGAACTTTTTTGTTGAAGTTAGGACTTTGGTAACTTTATAAATGGGTGCATATGAAAAAAGAGTTATTTATTAATTCGTGTTATTAGGAATTAAAAAAAAGTGATAAATCAGAATGACTGATAATTTTGATAAAAACTACAAAAAAGCAGTGGCCCAGGGAATGACAACACAATCATGCGTATCGGGAATAAAAAGTGAACAGCTTTTCCCTCGTTATTTTGCTTTTCCCCATACATTTTTTACGAAAAAGGGAACAAATTTCGCGAAATTTTATTCATGATAAAGGCTTGTTGACACGGTAATACAATGTACGAGGGCGGATAAATAAGTCCGTGACTTTTCGAACTTCCCTCGTAGTTATATGAAATGCAACACTGCTCTCATCAAGTACCACCTGTTGATAGACTACTGTCAATGATAAAGGCTTGTTGACACGGTAATACAATGTACTCGTATTACAACTTTGTAGAATCAAAATATTTTGAAACTCTCGCCGTGTATTAAAAAAAAGAGAACAAAAGTCTTGTAAGTATTTTTCAGGTTTACACGGATGGTATAAGTAAAACCAAGGCACAGATATTAAACACCTGAGTTAATAACAAAAAAAGCTGATGGGTTCAGTTCTACAATATTTACAAAAACAACATAAAAATTCCCTGAGTTGATATTGGTTGTTTTTTGAAGTGTATAAAAATGTTAACAGTTTCAATATATTCTGTAAGTGCTGCTAATGTTTACTTAAAAATACGCCTCTGGTGTGATGAGAACACAAAAGTTACTAAAATGTAAATAAACATTTACCGACCGCTTGTAAAATTTGGTATCTGTATTCTCTCCTACTCCATACATTTTGCTTTTACATGATACATTTTTTTTCATTCTACATAAATTTTTGACATGTCGTAATACATTGTATTCCACGATGATGCCTTAAGGATGAATTCTTAGAATGATTAACATTTAATTTTGCACAAATGGAAAATTCTGGACTGATTCCAAAAACTTTCTGTGACATGATTTCTTTTTATACAGGGTGGCCCAAAATTAACAAATAAATTAATATAATCTTTATTTTTAATTTTTTTATATGACTTTTTAATTTTTTCGCATTGTTATTAGGAAAACTTGGTAAATTAAAAAAAAAATGCTTTTTAAAAACGAATTCTGAAAATCGAAAATCAATTGTTTTGAAACAAAAACATTTTTTAATATGGTCACCTCCAACAAAGTTAGTTTTAAACAAATTATAGTTTATTTAACCTTATTAATTTAAACATTATCATATTAGACTTAAAGTAGTCCTCCATCAAGAAGCACCATGGTGAAGGAAGGGCATATAATACTCGGCATAACTTGTTTTTTATTTTTATTTTGAATGAGTTGAATTTTTTTTAAAAGTTTTTTATACATCGACATCTCAATTCCAAAGCATGCTTAGTCGAAAAAGTGAGTTTTGCAGGAGAAGCTCTTAAAGTCTACGGACAATACAACATTCAGTTGTATAATATGTTACTTTTTTGTGCATGACATTGGATCCAAAATTTGACAGAATTATTTTATTATTTCAAGTTGAACAATAATTAAAAAAAAACGTAAGAAAATTTAAAACATGTTAAGTCGACTTAGCATGTTTTTGAATTGAGCTATCTGCATAACAAGCACATACATGATTTGCCGCTCAAATAGAAAAATATGCATTAAACGAAATACGGTATATATAGATTCGAAAACGGTGGTTCATCGAGATGTTGGATTTTGAATATGCTTTTTTACAGATCACGCGTGACTCATATCAATCTGCTTTGTCATTTTTGTTCGGTATCGTTTGGTAAGTCATCATGGAAAGACTCATACCACAACAGCGTCTCCACCAATGGTAACCGATATTGCACCACGTTAACGGGCCATGTGCTTTCTGAAATTCAAGCGCATGATCTCGGTGAGCTCTGGTTTCAATAAGACGACGCTACGAGCCATACAGCGCGTGAAACAATGACCTGGTTGAGAAATCATTTTGGTGAGCACTTAATTTCAAGTTTCAGATTGTGCGATATCACACCTTTGGACTATTTTCTCTGGGGATATGTAAAGTCTGAGATCTTCAGGAATAAGCCAACATTACTCGTTTTATTCGCGAAATACCAGTTGTTAGGCTCGAACGAGTTGTCCAAAATTGGACTTTAAAAATTAACAACTTTTAACCGATAACAAAAATGTTAGGTTCACTTCCAAATTTATTTGTTATATTTTGCATTATAAATCAAACCTCATGATGAATCACCCGATATGTATGTCTGTATGTATTTTATTTTAATGCCTTTTTGACAAAGTGCTTTAGTGGTCATTTATACAACCTTTTGTTCTTAGCGCAACATGGTGAAGGGTATATATAATTCGTCATTGCCAAATATGTTGTTTATAAGATCAATGACCAATTTGGCAAATTTTGATGAAGTCATTTATGTTTACACATAGTTCTGAAAAGTTTCTGATATTTTAAAAAGATTTATAAGGGTAACTTCTCCAAAGTTTTTCACCAATTACACCATTAATCAAAGGTAAAATCAAGGTTAATTAAAATTGTAATCAAACGAATTAAACGTTTAATTGATACTATTAATTTGTTTACTGGTACAAATATAATTAAGTTTTTATTAAGGGTGTGTGTGAAACGGTAGCAAAGTACTCATGGAAGAAAAATTTTGACACTGGGGGGCTAGTATAAATATTGACAATTTTAATTCACCACAGAACTTTGCTACCGTTCTATACACACTCTTAATATCACAAATTTTTTAATTGAAATCAATTTTTATTTATTTTTTGTGTCAGGCTTGGATAAAAAATTTTAATCTGAACATAATTCAAAGCTTTATATAAATCGCTTTCGATTGAGGTAAAGATAGGTCTAGAACATAACAAAAATTATTATCTTTTTGAAACACCCTGTTGAAGAGCTAACTTGTATATGACTGCAATTCAAAGCACCTTAAAGTGTAATTGCGTGTAAATACTTTGTCAATAGCATCTCAATGAAAACAAATTAGAAAAATAGAAATACATTTTTATGAGAGTGCACCCTATTTGGGACCCATGGGCAATCATGGAACCGCCAGAAAAAACATCATGTCATGATGTTAAATTCATGTAAATTTTTTTTGTGTCAAATATTATTTAGATATCTTCATCTTTATGAGATTCTTTTGTCTTAAGCGATTTTAGGGAGGTGGTTCATACATGACATATATTTAACTGCAACAACTTCGCCAAAGTTACTGTTATTTTATGTTAATACCAACATTTACAAGGAAGTTATGGCATTTAAAGCTTTTTTCGGGAGTAGTATTTGTATGGGAACTATGGTCAAATATAGTGATTTCAATAAAAAAAATTTGAGGTTCTCAGATGTACTAGTACTGATTCCCTGATGGATTTTTGGAAATTGTGGACAAACTGGAACCCTTTACGGGATGGGACATACCTCATTTTAAAGCTAATTACGCCCACATTTGTAATCAAAGTGAAATAGATTACAAATGTGGGCGTAATTAGCTTTTAAATGAGGTACGTCCCATTCCGTAAGGACTTCCAGTTTGTCCACAATTTCCAAAAAAATCTTAGAGTATCTGTATTTGTAAAACAGTTCTTAAGTTCGTTTAAACTTTACTCGTATGTAACAAATACGAAGATATTACATAATTTGATATTTTTAATATGTCACAAATACGAAAACATATCTTAACATATTTTATCAGAAACCTATTTGGAAAAATGTCCCAAATACGAAAAACTTGTTTTAAATATGTGTAGACGTACGATGTTACGTCGAAACATATTTAGTTCGACATATTTATCTTCACCCACATTAAGGGCTATGTGATATTATGATTCGATTATTATGATTTATAGGCATGGTCCTTGTCACAAATGAAACCAGTGTACCAAATTTTATCAATTTAACTCCAAAAATGCGACCTTTACGTAGCGCACAAGGTTTAAGTGGACATTTTACAAGCCGGACGGACGGACATAGTTAGATCGATTCAAAACGTGGTTCTGAGTCGATCGTTATACTAAAACGTATAACGTATATTAGCACAAACTTCAACAAATTATCTCTAAATTTGGGATCTGCACTATGCGCATAAGGTTAACGTGGACAGCCAGCCAACCCGCCGGACGGACAGCGTTATAACGTCTTAAACAGTGATTGTGAATCGATCGGTGGGTCTAGTAGGACCAGTATTCAAGGATTCTATACACATCAGCACAAATACATAACACCCTGTCCACTATTGTGGTGTGGGTATACAAATGTGGGTCATTATATGCAAACGTTTTCACTGTGTAGTTGTCCTTGGATGAGTTAAATACGAAAAAACTAAAGTAAAAGTTGAATATTAATTTTTATTTTGAATGTCACGTGTCAAATAATCTTCTCATTCTGCATATGTCAAACGCAGTTAAAAACACGCACAATATTGCAAAATTTTTAATTAACCCGTTAGTTTGCCAAAACGGAAATATCCTTTAGAACAATTGCTAAAACTTGTTGTTGTAGCTTGTGGTGTAAATATATGTGTGTGTTTGTGTTTGTGAAAAGTTTTACAAAAGGGAAGCGTTTGAAATTTTGCATAAATAGGGTAATAGCCTTAATAACAATAGTGAGGTTTATAAATGCAATTGCGTTGTTTTTAAAGTAACGTAAGTTGGGTATTAAATTTTCTGTTAATAATAATAGTTTAAGATTTTATAAATCATAATTTTGCGAGTTTAAATAGTTTTGAAAATAAAAATGAAATTTGTAAATTTTTATTATAGCTACTTGCAGAGCAAAATTTTCGACAAATTGTAAATTCAGTTAATAGTTGTGAATTCAATATCTGGTGCATTCTGGAAACCCAAAACCAGGACTTTTTTTTAATCGGATTTGAATATATATATGGGGTATTCACAAGGTGTGCTATCATGGTTTATTGTCATAATGTTCTAACATTTTACAATGGTTTAAAAATATTGTTGTTGGTTTGTAAACAAAAAGTGTCTTAAATAAATAAATAGTACTTTTTATGAAATTTATCTAAATAAAAAAAAACGGAAAGAAGAATTTGTTATTTGTATTTCCCTTTTCATATATTTTAATGTTCATGACACCGACAGAATGTTTTGTAAAAATAGACTGGCCATCAAGTTTAAAATTTATTATTGGTAAAACTATACAAAATGAACTTGTTCGGCTAGATTTTTTGTTTGTTTCCAAATGACAGGCGAATGATTGTGTAGTAAAATGCATATGAAAATCTTCCAAAAAACCGAGTGGTTGTCATGTTAAATTTACTACACAATCAATCGCCTATCACTTGGAAACAGCATATTAATCACAACTTTTTTTTTGCTTTAGGAAACTGGCATGCCTTGAGTTTTGTAGTTGAAAAGTGTAGAGAGGCTTATCTAACTCACATACATTTCTACACCATACGCATATAAACATTCAACGTAGTGCTTGTTTTCAAAGACAAAAATTCTAATAAAAAAACCTGTATTGCCAGATGTCACGAATTTGGAGATTTTTATTTAGATAAATTTTTAGTTATTGGGATTTTGGGTTAGGTAAAAATGGCAGTCAGTACTGATCTGACAGAACAGAACTCCCACCGTAAAACTAAGCCGAACTTCTAACGAAGTTTAAAAATTACTCAACTTCAACGTCAGAAATACCATACAATCCGTCAAAGCTGGCGGATTCCATTTCGGCCAGTCCGCCAGTGCAGTGATATGCCTCTTTTAGTCATCCATAGTAGAGACATGGTACGCCCACCCATCAAACATGCGGAGCCTAGCAATCCTACACCCACTGTTCGTGACCTGTCTGCCATAAGCTATGTCCATAGTTAACCGCCGAAGTTCGAGTTTGCAGGGGAGCAGAGCTACCCCAACATCTTTCAAATCCAGTAGTAACCATAAGGCAGTGCCAAGTCTAGCATGCTCATCCGCCCTAATGTTCTCCAGTATATGAGGCAATATGGGATAAGTATTATAAAGATTTTGGTTTAAAGCGCAATTTTACACGATTTTGAACTGTTATCTAAATATATTTCCATTTAAAACCTCTGGTAGTATCCCTTTCCAGTTTACGCTAGAATTCTTGTTACCCGGTTCACGACTTAAGACTTAAGTAAAAAATTTGAAGAACATTTTGTATTGATTGTCGAATACTATTTTTGAATGCAATGTTTTAAGTTTGCCGCTCATTTCAGAACTTTTTTAAATACATTTTAATAAAATTTATCCAATTCACTAGTTTTAATTTGAGATGCGGATTTTTGGAGACTTCAAAGTTTAAATTGGGATCATGAGCCATTTTAAATTGCTAACATTAAAATTTTATAATGCTCACATTATAATTTTATAATGCTTACACATTATAAAATATAACAATATGGCAGCACAGAATGAATTGGATTTGGGCTATGCTAAAACTATGGTAGATTTGGAAAAAAAATTTAAGAACCGCACTGAAATTTCAAGGCCGCTAGATTTAAAAAGAATAATTTTTTTTATTTGTCGATTTAAGTTTGCGAAAAGCTATATTATCGCTAGGGTGTTCAATTAATTGGCTTTTTTTTGTTCGATTAAATGTTTAATCGATATTTGTCATTTTTGACTTATTTGATTAAACGGATAAAATTTTAAAATTAATCGATTAATCGAATAATTTAAAATCCAGAAATTTTACAAATTAAGATATTTTTTTTCGATATTTTTAGAAAAAATTGGTACTTGAGCAAATAAACATTATTAATAACAAGTATTTTAATATTTTATTAACTAAAAAACAAAAACGTTACAATTCATACTAATTGATAAAACCTTTACAACGATAAAAAAAATAAAACATAAATTGAAATAAAATAATTTTATATGTAAAAACAATTAAAGTTCTTTTAAAATAATTTTTCAAAAATAAAATGTTTAAATGTTTTGGTTTATTCGGAAGTCACACGCTCAAGTTTTGTCTTTCCTTTTAATTTGCCATACTCCCTCACGTTCACTTTAACAACTGACCACAAATTCACTTTCGCACTTTCTTTATAAAAAATAAATGTGCTTAATTAAAAAAAATGTGTTCTAAAAAATTCTTGTGCTTTTCTACAAAATACTTTGTGTCCTGCTACTATTTTGAGTTGTTTCTTCGTCGGGGCATTTTCAAAATGAAATTGATTATCAAATTGAGTGCAGCCTGTGACACAGCTGTCAATTCAAACAAAATTTGACAAGCAGTTTTTGTGAACAAATTTGACAAGCAGTTTTTGTGTTATTGAAGGGTTAAAAATATTTATTTTGCATTTATTTCAATTATAAATTACAACGGATTCTGTAAAAACAACAGTAATCAGTAATTAGTAAAAATTTACTGCTTACTGTAAGTTTTTTCAGCAAGCAGTACGCCCATGTATATGAATTACTCACTAAGCCGGACTGTTTTTTTAATTCCAACGGACCATACATTTGGTTTGTTTATTTGACTTAAAACTTTAAAAAATTATACATTTGACAGAAAAACCATATATGTATTGTTATGCGATTAATCGGCATAAATTCTTCGATTAATCTTTTATTCGAAATCAGTTTTTTTAAATTAATCGAACAATTAATCGTCTAAAATTGTTCGATTAATCAAACAAGAATTAATCGACTGAACACCCTAATTATCGCTTTACCAACAATTATTGAAGATAAATTATGCGGGGCTGTGGAATCGGACTTGTAGAGACGACGCACAGTGGCGCCATTTAAGTTTTTTCGTTGCAAAAATCATATCTTTTGAACCGAATAAGATAATTGAACAGTTTAAACAGCATATGATAGATAACTGTTCAGCCTATGAAATGAGCGTTTGGAAAGGGTGCTACGCTTTGTAGGGGCCAACTTATGTTATCAAAGTTAAAATTAGTAGAAAAATCAATTTTATGGTAACTAAAAAAAATTATTTTCACATTTTTAGATTGTTTTTATTTTTTTTCTTAAGGGTTTTATGTTTTAAATTATTACCCAACAAATTAAAAAAAAAAATTATTTATTTTTTTAAATTTATTTTTTCAATTTTCTGTAAAATATTCATCACAATTCGTAAGAGAAGGTATATCTAAAAGACTAACAATTTCTAAACTATAATTATTTTGTAACTCTATTCGTGACTTCACATGCCGCAGGGAAGAAATAAGTGGATCGGAAGATGCTGCCAACATGTTGAAGAGGTCCTTATTTTGCCTTACCCTTGATGCTTTGAATGTGTTCTGCAATCTATATTTTTTATAAAATTTGTTAAGAGACTCCTGTGCTTCTTCAGAAAGCTCTCCAATTGGCAAAGACTGGTACTCAATTATATCTTTGCCATGCGGCAATATTTTATGGACGGTCGGGGTCAACTTCTTCTGTGGATACATTTCTGCTAAAAGAGATGCAGTTTTCGACGCATATTCTCCATATTTTGTAGAATTGACATTTTCTTTGCAGTTTAAAACATCCAAGATCGTTCCCAATCTTTTCACGATTTGATTGTCAATTCCAATGATTCTAGTTACTGCCTCATCATTTTCAAAAAATCTCCTAGAAGTGTATCCATCGTTAGAGTTACCGTATCCGTGCTTGGGACAGTCTACTTTTAGTCCAACTTGTTTCAAAAAAACCATCCTGTATTTGCTTCTTTCTGATCTTTTCCTTATCCTTTATTGATGTATTTTCATCGAAGTTTTCCTCCTCTTGTGGTAGGGTATATGCCAGTTTTAGCAAGAATTCCATACACCTTATCCTTGCGTGCAATGGTGACATTCCATATTCGTAATTCTCCTCATTTGTAGAATCGTTTAAATTACCAAAGTTCTTCTGACAAATAATAATATAAAATCGATAAAAAAAATATAAAAATAATACGAAAAAAGGGGTTTAGATAGGTTTTTGCTAAATTTTTACCTCCAATATAATTCTGTCTATGATAACTAATTGAAATATATTATAATTAAGCAGAAAAAGATACTAATCTTAAACTCTTTACAACTAATTATATAAAATTGAGATGTAACATATTATATATGAAATAAATTGAATTGAATTGAAAAAAGTTCTTCTGACTCTTTTTGCAAATCGGGCATGACATTGTTGAGGTTGTTCCTGTCAGTTCGTTTACGACTTTTCCGTCAACCATGGTCAGGTGGAACTCGTAATTGCATTCAATATATTTTCCTTCTCCAATTTGCAGCTTTGTAGGCTTAATCTTGCTTATTTGTTCTTCAATGTCCTTCACCGTAGTCCTTATGAGTTCTGCCGATTCCCTTGCAAACTGAAACATTATTGGTCGGCAATAATGCACTGATGACGGACGTGGATTTTTCCAGTGTAGGGAATCATCCGATTTTAGCCGCAAAGGAACAACAGATGCCATAAACATATTTCCGTCCGATATTGTAGCGTCATCGAAAGATATCCTTTGCTTATAAACGCTTTGACCGGATGATCCATCGCAGCCCCATTTGCTGATCAATGTCAACTTCTCAGGAAGAATTTTCACTTCCGTGAAAAACTTTGGTGTGGTTGACTTTCTAAACAGTTCAAATAATTTTAAATTGTTCAACGCCATGTTTTCAGTACTTAAATTGTTTAATGGTTTCAGTAATTGTTGCGCCAACTTTCAGGCGTAGACTAATCCAGGCATTATGCTTATTTTGCAATATATAGGCTTATGCTACCATGCCTAAAAATTTACCTGTTCCCTGCATACATATGGATTTAGGCTGAATAATGCAATTTTGATATTATGCACGTGTCCAAATAAGATTTGTGCCTACCTGTAGGGACCATAAGTCAATATTGTTCCTGACCATTTGTACGCCAAAGTATTGTTTATGTGAGGTACGTACCTGCTAATTTCAATGAGTAGTTTTTTTCAAACTATTAGATCAAACTACTGTCAGTCAAAACATATAAGGGATGGACGCCATACAATTTCTGCAACCATGTCTTTTTGAACTTTTTTACCTCTAGAAGCCAAACGGGCACGTACGGGCAGATAAAACCTTTTGAATTATGTAAAGAAATAATCAAAGAACAGGTTTTGCACGTATGGCAAATATAGAAAAATATAGTTTTTTTTTATTTTCCGTCAAAGTTGAAAAATAGTGAAAAAACGGATAGTTTTTAAATAGTGATTTACCAGGAGAAACACAAAGCAAACAGTTAATTTTTTTTTTATCATTATACATTTAATAAATACATCAATCAATACAAATAAAAAATAAGGCGATTCGTTACCTATTTTTCGTGATATTACACCTGAAATCGCAACAAATTGACTAAAAATTGTGTGTTTTTTTGAAAACCGAAAGTCGGTCAACTTTGAACGGTTATATCTTCTAAACTAAAAATGTGATATTATTAAGAGTGGCATATTTGAAATCGTTGAAAAGTTTCCTATAACATGGGTTTATTCAAAACTTCGTCGGCACTCATGAAAATTTTGATTTTTGCAACCTCGCTTGCTCTACGGGCGCCACTGTGCGACGTTGAGGTTTTTGAACTGGAGTTGGAGTCGAAGTACCCACAAAAACTCGCGACTCCGACTCCAAAATTTTTCTACTTCACATATGTAAATAACTATATTACGCTCAAAGCGGCACGTGTAAGAATTAAAATATCGATTTGAAATTTTTACAGAATTAGTAGGAGTCGAAGTTGGAATTGTAGTGGGACTTAAAAAATTTCAGCGGTTGGAGTCGGAGTTAGAAATATATTTTGACGACTGCACAGCCCTGAAATTATGTCTCATCCGATAAATGTCAATAAAATAGGATTACAGTTTAAGAACGTTTCCGAAATCTTATGGTATTACATAACATAATTTTTTTTTTTGAAAAAAAAAATTTATTTTTTTATCAAAACTTCGAAATTTTTGTTTTTTAAAAATGCATAAAAAATTAAAACATACAGCAGGCTTCTAATTTTTTGCAGACATATAAAAAACGAAGCTGCAAACAAAACAAGCCATAAATGATTAAAATGTGCTAGCAACTTTTGATTTTATTCACAAAAGTCGACAAATTTTAATTAATTTAAGAATTTCATAAAACACAATATTTGTATGGGAGCCCCCCTAAGAAGTGAAGATAAGGGGCAAGTATGTCTCGAGAAAATGTTAAGGACAAAAAATTAATTGAGGTCGGTCATACATTATATACCACTGGGGGCTTTTTTATGGGACTTTTTCTTCAATATATATGAAGAATATAATTTATATGGAGCATTTCATAGGATTTTTTTTTAATTATTAAATTCTTTATTCAACATTATATATATATGAAGAATGTGATAATGCAGAAAATTTATTTTCAATGACATTTTGACGTAAAATTTTTTAAATGCGGTTTTTGTGCCATTTACAATACAAAACAAAAGAACAAATATTCAAATTTATGCTATTCCAAAGAAATATGCATGCATTATTACCACACTTTCACTTTGCGGTAGGAATTTTGGAAAATCCACAGTTACCGATTAAAAAATTCTTAGAATTAAGAAATAAAGTCATAAATGCTCCACATCAAACTGGGTATTGTAAAAAATTTCATAAAAGCATTAAGCCCAGATGGTGTTGCTTTTACCGAATTGCGCCGAATTTTTCCACGATTAAGCGGCATGAAAGTAAAAGAAGGTATGAACTCTAACTACTTTATTAACCCAGGAAAAACTTTTGGAATTTTGGTTATAGGTCGTAGTTATTTCATAAGTTACCTGGTAAGTAGTTGTCATTACAATTGTCATTATTCCGAAAACCTCAACAAGTACTTGCTAGTAATGACAGCAGTAAGAACTTTTCACTACTATTATTTTTAGTTATGAATATTTGCTTACTAATAATCAGCTAAATAACTACTTATAAGTAGTCTTGTTTTCAATACTGAATATTTACTTACTGGTAACTAGCTCCATAATACTTATTAGCTCTTTTAACTAGGGCCAATTAAATAAAAAACTAGTTATTTTTTGGCTTCTAGTAAGTATATTGTAAGCACTTACAATTCAACTTACTGATGGTTCAATAATAACTAGATATTTTGTGAGTTCTAGTAAGTGTATTGTAACCACTGAATTCTGTGGACAACTCGAACAAAACAAAGTAGTTATTCAGCCGAAAAATAAGTAGTGTTCATATGTCTCCAATACTACTTGCTAACTTACCAGGTAAGTAAAGTTTTTGCTGGGAAATTAGATTTATATTTCATATCATAATGTTTTTATTTTACAGGAACTCTTAATGGAGCGAACATTCGTCGTCTTATGAAGGACCATCAATTTGAGGTTGCATTGAATTATATCGAGTAATTGGCCTGGAATTGTGTGAAACCAGTAATAGAAAATGTATAAGGAAATCATCGGTCTGAAAATTGGCGAATTTTAATCAAAAATATGCTAACCGCATTTAAAAACTTAAACGTTAGAATGTCATTGAAAATACATTTTTTGCATTACCAGGCCGAAAAATTTAATGAACAATCACCAGCCGAGTCTGATGAACATGGCGAGAGATTTCACCAAGTAACAGCCAGGCTCGAACACTGGTATAGCGGCAAACAACTTGATTCGCTATTAGGGGATATTTGAATTTGAATAAATTTCTAAATAAAAACTTTAACTTTAACTAATTAACAACAAAAATAAATGTTTTAAAATTTTTAAATTTGGTTATTATAAAAAATAAAAAAAATTCATCTTTTCTGAAAAAATCAAAGGCTGTAGACAGACTTTAACACTTATAGCTTATTTTGTTTGGAACTTTGTTTTTTATACGCGTAGAACCCTAGCCTTAAATTTTGCACCTGCAGCGCCTGAGATACCCCTAGACGGGCCAAATGTATGACCAGCGCAACTTTATTTTTCATTCCCATCATTTGTTTCTAAGGCCTAAAATTCACTCGTAGGGGGATAAAATGTATGACCGACCTCCAATGTTTTTTGTTCTTCACATTTTCTTAAAACATAGTTGCCATATATTTCCACCCCTTAGGGGGCTCCCATACAAATATGGCCGTTTAATGAAATTCTTAAATTTGGCCCCTGCAGTACCTAGGATACCCCTAGATGGGTCAAATGTATGACCAACCCCACTTTATTTTTCATCTCAATCATTTATTTCTAACATACCCTCCCCCTATCTCCATTCCTTGAGGGGGCTTCCAAACAAAATGTTCAATGCAGACTAGAAATATATTGAAGAAAAAGTCCCATAAATGCCCAGGAGTCGCCCCTAGGGTGATAAAATGTATGACTGACCTCCATTAGTTTTTGGTCTTAACATTTTCTCAAATTATACTTTCCCTTTATCACCATTCCTTAGGGGGGCTCCTATACAAATATTGCGTTTTATGAAATTCTTAAGTTAATTAAAATTTGCCGACTTTTGTGAATAAAATCAAAAGTTGCAAACAGATTTTAATCATTTATGGCTTGTTTTGTTTGGAATTTCGTTATTTTTTATGAAATTTTTTATGAATTTAAAAAAAAAAAAAATTTCGAAATTTTGTTAAAAAAATCATTTTTTTTCAAAAAAAAAAAATTATGTTTCTAAAAAGACTTCGGATATTAGAACGAGGTTTTACTTTTCTTAAAGGAAATTTTATTGCAGAATTTCGTTTTTTTAAGTTTCAATAAGCTAAAGCGTTTTTGAGTTATCCGATCATATGTTGTGCAACCTCCTCCATTTTCGAAATAACGGTATATCTCGAAAACCAGAGCCATTCTTAAAAAACCGACTGGCACCACTGGATTCAGCGTATCCGAATTATGTTAAAACGCCAGGTGCCCAGGTTGTCACGAAAAAAAAGCGTCAATTTCTTGCACAGTGCAATTATTTGCAATAAAAAATAAACTTAAATATAATTTTTTTAAAAATTTTTTGGAGAGTATAAAAATTAAAAAAAATTAACATTTTTGTACATAAAAGTTTATATGTTAAAAATCCCGGGATTCATAAAAATAAATCCCGGGATTCGGAATTTATTAATCCCGAAAAATCCCGGGATTCGGGATTTCCCGTTTGGCATCCCTA
This sequence comes from Pollenia amentaria, assembly GCA_943735925.1. Taxonomy (NCBI): domain Eukaryota; kingdom Metazoa; phylum Arthropoda; class Insecta; order Diptera; family Polleniidae; genus Pollenia; species Pollenia amentaria. Next base: position 126,376,356 of record OX031009.1, read on the forward strand.
GTGTTAAGGGCCTTTGGAAATTAAGTTGTGGCTGTGTTTTTACTCAAATCGCAGAGACGGAGTTATTAAAATTACCGAGTTAGGAATATATTTTCGTCCGTAATCAAGGGTGAAGTTTGCCCTTGTAAGATAGATCCGTGTTCTTAACACCGATGAAGTTCATTGTCAAAATAATCATTTATGTATGTATACTAAAACTTATGTTTGGTTTTTCGGTATGTAATCCATATACGAGGGCGTTAGTAGACGTATTGTGTACACTCGGTGATTAGGGCGGAATGGCTGGTACTTGTGTTAATCTAGTTAAAACATATCTGTTATATAATTTTCGGGAATTGCAAAATTTTTTTTTTCCAAGAAGTTTTTCTCGAATAGCAATTTCCTCTAGGATTCCTTTAAAATTAAATCGGCTAAGAACACTTGTTCGACATCGAAAACGAGAAAATTGATTGTGGTAAAATATTAGCCAAATACTAAAAGAACTTATTTTATTTTGTCAATTTAATATTAATATAAAAAAGAAATTTAATTTCGAAATTCTCCTTAAAACATAATGACTAAATACTTAAAACAACTTTTGTATGTATGTAATTATAAATCCTTAAAAATGATGAAATACATGAGGAAAATTATTAAAAAATATACCTACCGCAACGATTTTCTTCAACATTATTAGCAGTTTCAATAGAATGATTTTTAAACTCCGCCAATCTTTCACCAACCTTTTCCTGCAACTCACCAGTTGAAGACAAAGTGTCGGATGATGATGAATGTGAAAACACGGACGACAATTCAAGTAGTAGTTTATTGTTGCTGTTGTCAATTGTGGCCACCTTGTGTTGATGTTGCAACAATTCCTGCTGCTGTTGCTCAATGTAATCCTGCAAACGTTTAATTAATACGGATTTTTTACCAGTAGCCCTTAGGCCACAACCCCGACACAGTAATTTCAATTCAGTCAACTTCATTTGTATTAAATTCATTTCTAGTATTTGAGCCAGTTTTTATTTTCATGTAACATAAATTGTAAAATGTCATGGGAAAATGCAAATGAGAAAGAGGAAGGGATGAAAAAGTAAAAAGAAAAAAAAAAGAATAAATTGCAACAAAAACATTTAAAATCAAATTAAAATAAGTAAATATGTAATGTCGGTCAAGCCCGACTATTTGATACCCTACACTACAGAAAATAAAGACACATTTTCGAGATTGTTTTATATTTGGGAACCCTGGCTAGTCATGGACCCGTCAAAACCAAATTAAGTTATGAGGCAAAGGGCTTTTTATAAGAGCTCTTTGTGCTGAATAATAAATTTAATATCAACATCTATTTCTTAGGGCCATTATTACAACTTGCGGTTTGTTAAATGTAAGTTTTTGTCCCACGTATAAAAAGTTTTACACTATTACATCCTACCGGGTAAGTTAAAGTCAAATTGCAATAATAAATAAGTTGTTATATGTACGTCAGACAAAATACTTCCTTTAACAAACGGCAAGTTGTAATAATGGGCCTTAAAGCAATTTTGCAGAAGGGGTTTATATGGGACACATGGTAAATTTTGGACAAAGTAGCAATTATAAATATTATCGTTGAGAAATTTTATTTCACTACCAACATTTATAGGGAGTTGTAGCCCTTAAAGCTATTTTCGGGAGTGGTATTTGTATGGAGATTTGGTTAAATATGGCCGATTTAAAAAAATTTCATAAGACGATGTTGCAATTAGATATTTTTGGACCAAATTTAATCTAAATATCAACATAATAAGATAGTTAATGGGCACAAAGATTATTCCGGAATGAAGTTTATACGGGGTCCATGTGAAATTATGGTCCGATTTTACAATTTTCAATAGGCTTCGTTCTTATGCCAGTTGAAAAGTATGAACTAAATTTCATTACATGAACATACAACCAGCAAGCCGGACGGACGGACGGACGTAGTTAGATCGTCTCAAAAAGTAGTTCTGAGTCGATTGGTATACTAAAATTAACCCATATTCTTATGTGTTACACACATCAGCACAAATCCATAATACCCTCTCTACTATTGTAGAGTGGATGTAATGAATGTATAGACCTGACGGGATAGAGAGGGTTCGAGAAAAATTCGGAAATCTGTTTTAAAGTCATGCAATTTGTGTTCAATACGAGAATACCTGTTAAATTGATTTCATTATTATTAAAGAAAACGTTTTCAGTGTTTTGTTTAATTTTTGTTTTATCAACAATGGAACTTTTAGTTTTGCCAACTTTAGCAGAGGCTGCGGAACTAGTGGAAGTAGCAGAAGGTTTTTTAATTGTATGAATAGATGTGGATGTAGTTGGTGCAGTAGAAGTGTTGCCTTAAAATAAACAAAAGAAAAATGGAAAGAAAAAAATTTTGGTTGGTTTTAAACGAAACGAATAAAAAAGAACAAAAACAAGAAAAAGTTTAAAATAATGACCCATAACCAAAACACATTTCTTTTCCGAAAAATAATGAATAGAAAACATGAAAAGAAATATGAAAATGAACAAAAATGCATTTAGAAAATTAATTGTCTTAAAATTAACGAGAAGCATAAAAAAGCGGAAACTGAAAATTAAAAAGAACTTATGTTAACAACCCAATTATGAATAAAAATGCTCCTGGAGTTTTCTTGCCTTTTCCATTTTTTACAATTGAATTTAAATATTAAAAATGGGAGAAGGCAAAAAATTTCCGGGGCGTTTTCATTCAGTACTAAACTGACGTGGGAGTACCGTGGTATATTTAAAAAGAAAAAGTACTGCAAATAGTACAATGAATTTTCCTACACCGATGTACATACTACAACATTCGCTTATTTATACAGAATTTTATAAAAAAAACACACAAAAATTTACACAAAATTGTTGTTAAAATTGTTGTTTTATCCACACAGAAAAAATTAAAAATTGTCTCTAATCAGCAAATTCGTACCAAATTCATAGAATCAAGCAAACAATTTGTTGATTTTGCACCTATTACCAAAATGATTATATTGATTACTAAAAATTGTAAAAATTTTAAATTGAGAATATTTTTTTTTTCAATAAATAATATTTTTAATATTAATTAAAAAAAATTACCAAAAAATTTTGCAATGTGTTGTGTTAATTGATTTAACTAAATATAGCTCAGGTTTTGACAATTCCCAACAACAATTCTACAAGTTTTAATTATTTTATTTTAAACAAAAAAAAAAAAAAAAAAAATCAATTAAGAATTTTCGTTATTTAATTAATATTTTAATAAAAAATTTATTTCAAAACAACTAAAATTTTAATTAAATAAAATTTCTTTTAACTTTAAATATAATTGATTCAATTATCACATTAATTAAATGGAAATACTTTTTAAACAATTTTTTTAATTGATACAAAACTACTGATAATTTTTTCTGTGCTTATCATATCATACTTTGGGAAATTTTTATTTACTTATATAGGGACATGGACAAACATTGCGAAAAATACTGTTGCTTGCAAGGTATTTAAACTTAAAAATTTCTTCTGTTTCGAATATAGATGGATAATAATAATACTACAGTGAGCTCGGGATAACGTCAACTAATTAAAACCGCGGGTGTTGACGCTCATCATATTGTTGACGTTAATTAATGTGCAAATTTAAGACAAAAACAAACTTGATAGTGTAATTTAAAGCGTTTTTATGTTCATAAATTAAAAAAAAAACAAAAAAAATCCAAAGAAAAAAAAGGTTTTCAACGTAAATTAAAGCAACAAAAATATTTTATATGAGACCACGTATGCTTCTATACTTTTACATGTCTGAAAGAAAATCTTTTATTTTTTTCTGATTTTTCTCTCTCTTTAATAATTGAAATACAGCTTTCTCACTTAAACAAAAATTGCAAAATTATTTCAGTGAAACCTCTCCCAACCGGACAATTGCCGTCACACTGTTTTTGAACTGTTGTTAGAGATGTCCTACTTACTACATACTTATAATATACAACTCTTGTTGGTGAATTTGAACGCATCTGTCCGTTTGTGAGAGTCTCGGTTATGTGAATACATTTTGTACGGCGAAGACTAATACACAGCTTGGATCAATAAAATATGGTCGGTTATGACAGGTGTCCGTTATGAGAGGTTTCACTGTATTTCATAATCGGGACACTAATTCAATTTCGAAGCGGAATTATAAAGAATTGCAAGTCTTGACGATGACTTACAAACAATTTTCCATTTGTTTATAAATACAACTCCGCCATCGTTTCGAACGTGTATACGAAAATCGTAAAACAAATTTCTTGCGAATCGAAACATGCGTTAACTCCCCTGAACTAGAACTAGACTAACACTTAATTGGAATTAAACTAGAACCTTAATCATTACCTAAACTAGAACCTGAACAGGAAGCTAAATCAGAACTCAAACTTCAATCTCAAAAGGTACTTCAACTAGAACCTGAATTAAACTAAATTATTTTAACATGAAATTTTCTATTAATTACTTCTTTAATTTACCGAAAATATCTCACATTTTCACTATCTGAACCTGACATTTTTGTTTAATTTTATTTGCCATTTGAAAAGTTTAAACTTTCCATGAAATCTTTCATCAAAGTTTGTTTAAATTTTTCAGTGATAAATTGTCTAATAAATAAAACTGGGACAATTTGATGATGATACACAAATTTAATATGTTGTCATACAGAAAATAACTTTTTAAAATTAAATTTATTGATCATCAAAAAAAAAAAAAAAAAAAAAAATATAATGATGTTGATGACAAGACTGTGTTTGTAGAGTTAGATGTTGTTACCGGTAATTTCCCTAAAATAGTTTTCATTAAAATTTAGAATATTTTTGCAAAATAATTTCATTTACAAATGACATGAATTTATTTCCTCTTAACATCAACTTCCCGCATAAATGGAAAAGTGTATCAACATAAATCACAATATAACGAGTTCAAAGAGGTTCTCAATTTAAATACAGTGGGTGAGAAAATAAAATATTAAGCAAACATTTTATTAAATTAAAAAAATGTTGTATGTTCTTCTAGTATTTCATTAAGCGTACGAAGAAAATATACCAAAAACTTTTACGCCCTTTTTGCCATTTAATTAAACCATTATGAGAGTTTGAAAAAAGTTTTACTTAACACATGACTTTGATCGATTCCAACCAGATGGGAAGTAATTGATTGATGATTATATGTATGAAAGAAGAAAAGAGTTGAAATAATGAAGATGAAATAGGAAATAAAACTTCATCATACAATGGCAAACTATGTACAATCAAAAGAAGTGTAATGGACGAGTTCAACATAAATATCATAAGGAAGAAGAATATTAAGTGATTGACGGAGTAGGTAATTAAAGTGGAAAAGAGGGACACTGAAAAAACTATACGAGAATTTAAGTAGAAGTTAAATAGAACCAAACTTGAATTAAAACTTAATAAGCATTGAAATAGAATCGAACTTAAACTGTTTAAAAGTTAAACTTACATCAAGCTAGAGCTGAAACCAGTGATGCCAAATCTTTACTACAAAAAATGACTTAATTTTTAGTAAAAATGCATCAATATTAATAAAAAAACTTACAAAATTTATTTATTTTACTAAAATTGCACATAACGCCTGGTACTCTATTCAACATTTCACGTGAAATGCTGTCAAACTCATATGAAAAAAACTTGTGCGGAATTTCTATGAAATTATGTTGATAGAGTTTTACTCTGTTCAATTTGTGAAAAAGTAGCGATATGGTTCTGGCAACATTTTTTTACAGCTGCGAAATAAAATAAGCTGCACTTATTTCACGTGGAATTTTAAGCAAATGAAAAAAAAGTTTAAACTTAATATTAGTATTGTGGTCAAGTCAATAAAATTTTAATTAATTTCATGTTGTAAAATTCCTGTCTTCATAAAAATAATTTAATGAAAATTAAATTCATTTAATTTTCAATTTTACCTTTTCTCCTTTACTGAGGGGATTCAAAATGGACCTCATTGGTACCTAACCTAAATTCAATGAACTTGAGCCTAATTAAAAAATATCTAAATTTGGTTTAAATGAGAACGAAAAAACTTAAATAACACAACCGGTAACAGTTTTTCATCCATATTTACTTTCATTTATAATTTTTTCTAATTTAAGACACTTAATGTCAGTTTATAAGAAACGTCAAAACAAAATTAAATTGAAAAAATATTTACAAAATACAAAATTAATAGTAAAAATTTTTGTATAAAACGTGAAATTCGTTTATAAAAATGCATACAGAATTCCAAAAGACTAATTGCTCATTTATTCCAAGAATTTTTTTGTTGTGATCAACGTTGCCATTTTGGTTACTTTTTACTTTTTTTTTCAATGTGCACTTGTGTACTTTTTTTCCCATTTTGGTTACTTTTTTCCACACAAAAATAACCAATTTTTTGTTGTGAAACAAGATGCGACCCGCTCCTATTTCTTAAAAATTGTGTGTGGTATTTATGCATCCAAAACCAATACTTTTTCATCAACTTTAAAATAATTTTTTTGAACTTTGAACTAAGACTATCATTATCTTCTAATTTTAATGCTTCATAGGTCTAACTGAAATACTTTTCTAGTTAAACGATAAGTTCAAGACCCTTCCGATCCCGTCCCGTTTAATATGATTCTGTTTCCATAGCGCAAAAAGCATCTATATATAAAAGATCTACCGCATAATTTAGCTAAATTTTGCACTTTGATACCATAATAAGAGCTCTTTATATAAAACGGTTGAAAGCTTTAGCTCATAAAGTTTTTAAAATTGACAAAAATAAGTATTAACTTTATATATGAAAAATTATATAGCCTATTGTTCTTTCCAGACCATCGGTAATATAATGCGCTTTATGAGCCTACAAGATACGACGGCGGATCAATAAGTCCGTTACATTTTGAATGAAATACAGTTTTATGACAAAAAAAAATTTTTTTTTTGAACATAATCTCGTTTTAGCTCAATACACTTAGTCCAATTTGTGTATTCTCCAATTTGTGTATCCCTTCCAAAAAATAGGATTTTTCGAGGTCCATAAAATAGTGACTTCAATTGGCCATCCAGAACGTTCAGCGTCATTTGTACTTGTGCGGCCACAACGAAAGTCAGTAAACCACTTTTTAGGTGCAGTCTCTACAGTATTTATTAGGGTATTCATTTAATCGGGCGTTTGCTTTAATCGATTAACCGCTCGATTAATTAACGTTGTTTTGGTTTAATCCGTTAATAATCGGTTAATTTTTTTAATTGATCGGTTAACCGATTAATATATTTTTTTTTTATAAATTAAGTTATTTCAATAAATAAAAACGCATAAATTATTAATTATTTGGAGTTTGTTAGTAAAAAAAACAATAAGATGAAAAACATAACAATTCTTGAACTAAAACGAGCAAAAAAAAAAATAATTTATAAATATATAAAACATAATTTTTATTTAATTAATACCTTTAATTTGTTTATTTTGTTTGATTCTTTTTGAGGAAGAAATATTTTTAGTATATATATGATAATATTTATATCAAAGTATTATTTCAATAGTTTAAGAAGATCTTATAAAATAATCATTTAGAAAAATAATTTGGTTTAAATGTTTAGAATTAAAGCGATTCTTTTCTTTAGTTTTAATAAAACTTGACTTGAAAAAAATTCTTTCACTTATCGTAGATCTTGGAGAAAAGCAACACATAATACAGAATATCTAATTTCTCAGTCCTTTTCCTGGATTTTTCTAAACGCATCAAATCGTCCATTATGCCAATAGAAACTGTTGTTGTTATTTAAAATAATGATCACCTTCGTTGGTTGTTTAAAAAAATATTTTCTAAGCACCATACCTTTTGTGTATGAGACGAAACAAAAAATTAAACACACAAAAAATATCTTATAATATTACAAAAAATTAAAAATTTTCTTACATCGGTTAATCGACTGAAATTAACCGGTTTAATCGTTAATCAAAAAAAAACGCCAATTTTAAATTAACCGATCAGATAATCGGGTAGTAGTTAATCGGTTAACCGTTAATCGGAATACCCTAGTATTTATTAAGCTTTTCCTTGGTTTGATTGACGGTTTTTTCGCAAAAAATAATGTTTAATGAACACTCGAAATTCACTTTTTTCCATTTTTAAAAAAATCCATGATGTTGTATGTTTTGGTCAGCTGTTAAACGCAAGGTAAATGACGAACTTGCTCAAAACTTGACAGTAGTCTATTAATAGGTGGTACTTGATGGGAGCAGTGTTGCATTTTATATAACTACGAGTGAAGTTCGAAAAGTCACGGACTTATTAATTCGCCCTCGTAATTTGGCGACGAAGGTGAACAAATCTGACAACCCTGATATAGTGCCGCCGTTTTAAATCCGATTTCATCGTAACGCATATCATTGTTTATGGCTTCGCTTCATTTTTGTCCTCGAAATTGCAAATGTCTCTTAACCCTCTTGAAAATTATTTTTCAAAATTTATCTGCCGCTTAGCAGATGCGTTGGCAAATACAACAGCTTTTCTTCTTGTTCCGATATTACGGAAAGAAATGCCATTGAATAAACAATGCTAAAAAGTTATTAAAAACGTGATTGCATTAATCAGTTACTTATAACTATCATAACATCAGCCCCCCTTCCATCACTGTTTCCCTGAACTAGAGCCCAAATTAAAATTTAAAAGTTAAGTCGAGCTAAACTATTAAGCCGGATTAGAACTGATCAAGTTATTAGATTACACTGCATTTACTTACATTGCTGGCTTAATTTTTTTAAGTGTATTGGACAAATTGAGTTGTTAGAGTATACAATTTTTCTTTTTGAAAATTTATTTAGTTTTTATGGTGAAATATCTGAAATCTTTACTGATACTTAGTATGTTCTTACTTTGGTAAACATGCACACATTCATATACAGGGTGGCGGATAAGTAACGTTATTTTTTAATAAGTGAATACGTTTTCTGTTTACTTTTTTTTTGGTTTTTTTTCGAATTAACTCTGAATAACTTGGGAAATTTATGATGGAAAGACAGAAAAAATAAAAAATTGTCTCTAATCAGCGAGTTCATTCCAAATTCATAGAATCAAGCAAAAAATTTGTAGATTTTGCATCTATTACCAAAATGATTAAATTGATTACTAAATATTTAAAAAATTTTAAATTGTGAATATTTTTTTTTTCACTAAATGACATTTTTAATTTTAATTAAAAAAGTTTTGACGTTTCAGACAATGTGTTAATTGATTTAATTAAATATAGCTCAGTACCCATGTTCTGTAACTTTGGTGAGGACTTCTCGCATCGCAAACATGTGAAACAAAATATTCCACCCTTTCTCGAAAGGTGAGAAAATCTGTAACTCATGTCGAAAACTATGAAAAGAGATTACGTCGTTACGTTATAAATGTCATAATATTCCATTCGCAGCCGATGTGAAATTGAAGACGTTGAGAACGCCAGTCACACATATCGTTGACGGCGACCAAAACTATCTACAATTGAAAAATTTTCAACGAAGGCGGCGTAAATACAACCGTCGACTATACCAAATAATGTTAGGTGCGACTTTAAATTTGGAAACATTCGTATATTTTCCAAAAAATATTAAAAGCAAAATAGTTAAAAAATGAATAAATTTGACAAGAACAAACTACTTGCCTCTTGCATGTTATTATTCATTGCATTCTTAATATATTTTTTAGTCTTAAAATTTTTTCTCACCCCGTTTTCATGCTTGAGTTTATTTGACAGTTCAAAGCGGGAACATTCTCACAAAAATTTTACAGACACCCTTTTTCTGTAAATTTGCGAGTAATTTCCTTACGTGACATCAATTACTCGCCAAAAATATCACAGATGTAGTTACCCCTCAAAAACTTAACTTACAATGCTACTTTTATTGACTTCTTGAATTCATTACTTTGTAGCTTTATTCGCCACTTTTTGCATTATTAGTTTTATATAAAATTATAACTGTATTATAATATCTTAAATACGTCATAATTATACATTACAAAAAAATACTTTGGTATAATGACTTAAATAAGTTATTATTATATGATTTTAAATAATTTTTTAAATCAATTTGCAATATATTATATTAATATTTGTTAGATATCCGGTAATATTATAAAATTTTAAGAATAATTTTGATGTGAAATACATGGAAATTCAAAAATCAATCAAATGTATGAAAATATATACATAAATATGTTCAAAATTACCAACACAATATATTTTCGTTATTAGGGATATCAATGTAATGTTAACGATGTTTTTTTTAAGAACATAATCAGGCCTTTCACAGAAATTGTTCAGAATTGTTTTGAATCCGCGTTTTCATTTCGATAAATTTTCGTAATTCCGTCAAATTTTAATTTTGTTATTAATAAGTTAAATGTGGCAATATTTTGCATATTAAAACAAAAACTTTTTTCGATCGATAAATTAAAAGTGATTTCATTCCGAGAAAATTTATCGGTTTTCGTTTTCTGAAGAAGCTTTCTCGGAATTAAAAACACTTTCGATCGAAATTTATTTCTGTGACAGGCCCGTATAATTACATATATTAATACACACATTGTTATTATAATGTTAGAGCTATAAATGATCTTGTGCAGCAAAAGCACTTTTTATTAAATATTTTCTTACATTTCGAAAAATTAATTATTGTGTACACTTTTTTAACATCAATTCCATAAGATTTCAGAGCAATTTTAATTAGTGTGTTTTAACCTTTTTCAAAGTTAATTTTAAAGTACTTATTTCTTGTCTCTTTTGGCAACTACATATTTTTATACAACTTTTAAGTATAAAATAAAGGCATTATTTTTTAGGCTGTAATTGTCCAAATTATAAAGGATTACTTTTAGGACATCGCGAACAAAAATAAGTACTTTTTCTAGTAGAAAAACAAGTACTCTTTTCCTCAAGTTCTCATTATTTTTCTGCTTATTTTGTGAGCAAAGTTTTTGCTGGGTAAGTGAGAAAAACAGTTGTTTGTTTCCATTTATGGCATTTTTGTTTCATTTCGCACATTTCAATCGAAAAATTTCTCGACGCGGGAGTTACAGAACATGGGCACACGGTTTGACAATTCCCAACACCAATTCTACAAGTTTAAATTATTTTATTTTAAACGAAAATAATCAATTAAGACTTTTTGCTATTCAATTAATATTTAAATAAAAAATTTATTTTAACCCTTTCGCGGACACGCCGGCGTAAGCCGACACTACGAATGGATTAAACTGGACACGTCGGTATATGCCGACATAGAAAAAAAATCGTATATAAACACGTCGGACATAGGCGACGTCAACTGCATTGGTTTTATATGTAGTAGCATATTGTGTGCCACTGCAGAAGCAATCAGATTTAAGTTAGTGCCCCAATTCGATTTGTTTTGATTTTTTTCATTTAACTATAACGGAAATTTTCGTGAGTGGGAGAAAAATATCACGTCGGCTATAGCCGACGTAGTGGCTTGTATTTTTGCACAGTTCCAAAAAAAGTGTCATTGCGTGAGGACGTAATATTTTTTGTAAGTTTTATTTTTTTACTTTCTTTTTCCCTTTGTTATTTTTGCTTTGACACTGAAATAGACTCCGAAACTACTGAACCGATTTTCCTGAAATTTTTACAGTAACATCACGTGAGCCCTAAAAATAAAATAGGCTACTTATTTTTTCGATAGGGGCAGGGGAATTGGTACCCCCCATAGGATGCCAATATTATACTGAACCGATTTTCCTGAAATTTTTACAGTAACATCACGTGAGCCCTAAAAATAAAATAGGCTACTTATTGTTTCGATAGGGGCAGGGGAATTGGTACCCCCCATAGGATGCCAATATTATACTGAACCGATTTTCCTGAAATTTTTACAGTTACATCACGTGAGCCCTAAACATAAAATAGGCTACTTATTGTTTCGATAGGGGCAGGGGAATTGGTACCCCCCATAGGATGCCAATATTATACTGAACCGATTTTCCTGAAATTTTTACAGTTACATCACGTGAGCCCTAAACATAAAATAGGCTACTTATTTTTCCGATAGGGGCAGGGGAATTGGTACCCCCTATAGGATGCCAATATTATACTGAACCGATTTTCCTGAAATTTTTACAGTAACATCACGTGAGCCCTAAAAATAAAATAGGCTACTTATTTTTTCGATAGGGGCAGGGGAATTGGTACCCCCCATAGAATGCCAATATTAATTATCGCATATCTTAAGAGCCGCTGCACGCATTTTGCTGAACTTTTTGTAGTAGAATCTTCTGAGCCCCGGAATTGAAATAAAATAGCAGCGGGGGTATAGGAATACCCGATAGGACGCCAATGTTTAACATCGCATATCTTAAGAACTGTAATAGTGAGAATGTTCAAACTTTCTAAAAGTCACTCTTATGGTATACTACACTTTTGAAAATAAAAATAAAGCGGGTAGGCGCAGGGGGGGAAATACCTCCCATAGGATGCCAGTGTAGCGAAGCGCACCGGGTTAAGCTAGTAAATTGACAGTTCCAATTCAAATTGATCATTTTTTGGAAAACATACCCCGTAAGGGTACAAAAAAACAGTATATTCGATGTCGTCAATGTTCTAAGAATGGTGTTCGTAAGGAAACCAGTGTTCGATGTGCTGGCTGTGAAGTTAAACCTGGACTATGTGTTGGCAATTGTTTTACTGATTGGCACCAACAACAATCGTCAAATATAGAATAAGTTTTTTAGGTTTCCTTTTTTTCTACTCTTATATATTAGTTTTTAGATTATAAGTATTTGAAGATAAATAACCTGCTTATTTTATAAACATTATTTTTATATATGTACATAAAAACCAAATGAATTGGCTGTGAAATCGAATTTTTTTAATTTTTTAAAATAAATGAACATTTATACTACGAAACTGAATATTCTTACATATTATTTGTTGTATTTTAGCCTAACTACACAAAAAGAAAAATATACTTTTATTGTCGGATAATGACGACGTGTCCCACGGTAATATCATATTGCATGAAATAGGACATGTCGGCTCTGACCGACGTCGAGCATATCCGACGTGTCCCTATAACAAATCAAAATCCCTAAATAGGACACGTCGGTGTATGTCGACACATTATAATTTTTTTGTTTTTAGTAAAAATTTAATATTTTATAAACCACTAACCCAAAACTGAAATCTAAATTCAATTATCTTTTTTATAAGCCAAATAAATGCATGTGTCCTTCTGCTAACATTTTCTAAATTTCGTGTGTCCGCGAAAGGGTTAAAACAACTAAAATGTTAATTAAATCATAATTATATTTTTAATTTTCTTTCAACTAAAAATATAATTTATCACATTAATTTAAATAAAATACTTTTTAAACGAGTTTATGCTTAATTCCCTTTTTTAAATAATTGATAAAAAAAAAAAATACTGAAATTTATTGTTGGAGGATAAGCTGTTCCTATGCGCATTTCACTGGTTCAATGGTTCATGAAAAAAACCTTGGACTAGCTTAAGGAATTTATAACGGTGATAGGGCGGTGCGTGATCAGCTATGAAAGGTCGTAGCAAGAGAACTTACTATCAAATGTCCTTCAGAAAAATATTGTTCTGCTTGAAAAAAGGTTTGGGCTGATTGAAAAGCCTACATCTGCAAAAAATTGTCCGAGAACAGTGCGGATACGTTAGCATCTGGTGGAAGTCCTAACAATAAGCAGTACATTTCATCTAAAATGATGCAGTTGCAAAGCTTTGCGGTCCTTATGGAGCTTTCGAGGGTTTAAAAGGTGTACGATCATTCGTCGTTTTTAGAAAAGAGTCAAATCAACCAATTGAATTGAAAAACTTACATGCCAATAGTTTCGAAGATAAAATTTTAGATGAAACGTCAGATGGAATTGCAGAGCCCAAATGAAAAGTTAGAAGTTTGGAAACAATACAACATAATTTACATGATTTAATGAAGACCAAAATTACAACAAAGAAAATTTTTTTTAAAATTGTGCAAGACGTCAGTAACACATTTATATAAATGTTAAAAGAGCAAAAATAAATTTTTAAATAGTTGTTTAAAACAAAATGAACATGAAATCATCATGAAAATAACGCTTCATTACTTTTCTAGAAAACAGTGAAGTTGTATATGAGGAATTAAAAAGTTTTTCATTTTCATTTTGTCGTTTAATATTGAACCCAGGCGTTTATCTTCAGAACGTAATGCGAACATACAATTTACAATCTTAATTTTAATAAATGCCAACGTTAATAAAATCAGGAAAAAAAAATTAATCATTAAATGCGTCATGACGTTACATATGCGCCACCCTGTTCATACATATTTTGTATTAAACATTCTTAAGCATCATCACAAACCAGCGTGAAATTACGTCCTTACGTTTTCAGCAGTTCGTAAAGAGTTCTTAATTAAATGCATAACATTTTGAAACACTGAACTTTCAATATCATTATTGCGTTATAAAAATTCTTGTAGTTGGTCTTATAAAAATTTTTCTACAAATTTTATGACCCCATAAAAATCCAGTTTGGGAAACTGTATAACAAAAGGAGCCAAAGCTGTAATGGAAGAAAAAAATTGCTTGTGTGTTAATTGAGTGTCATTTAGCACAAATACCTTTAAACTTTATTGAATGTGCAGTTTATCATGTCTTTCTAAATGTTCTATGACATTAGTTTTTATTTTAAAAAAAATTGTTTAAGCCATTTAAATAATTAATTTTTGTTTACACATTTTTTATAAACTTCATTTTTTATTTGGTTTTCTTTTATTTTTTGAGATTATTGTAAAAAATTAAAAATGGAAGCGAACAACAAACTTAAATACGTTAATTAATTTTAATGCTCATGATTTAACACTCAATCGGGTCTGCAAAAAAAGAAGTGTCTTGCACTGACCATTTCAGGTGATTCTTGTGTAAATTTACCTCCGTTTCCCCTATCACCCTACATTTTTTTTATCCATTTTCTACTTTTAAAATTTTTTATAAATCCTTTTTTATTCTTTAAAATATTTCGGCTCCAAAGTTTTTATCTTCAATTCTTTAGGTGCCTAACTCTCCTCTTATAACCTAAATGCGACTATAAAAGTAAAATCTCCGCGAACATAGAAAAAGGTTTGAATATGATTTAGACACTCGCCTGGTACAATTAAATAACAATTTACAGCTTTTCACCGCAATTCACCTTGGAAAAAAACTTCAAGCTTTTAACTCAATTGAGACAACATAAGAAAGTAGAAACCTTCCTTACCCATAACACCAAAATGTTGAATTTACGATCGCAAGAGATGCACTGAAAGAAAATAAAGAGAAATTTAACGGCTAAAATAATTCTTTATATTCCTCTTAACTTAGTTTACGGCTATAAAATTACTGAGAATAGTGGGTGATGAGGGAAAACGAAGGGAGGTCATATTCGAAATCATGAGGTCATTTTAATTGAGGATCAGCTAAAACAGTCTCAGGGATAATTTTCATGCCGACCATTGTTAGGAGAGGCGAAGCTTATCTTCAATTAAGTGGCATTGTCAATAAACAAAATATCAGAATATGGGAGACGGAAAGTTCTAGAATAATTCATCGCACTAAAGGTCCCTTAACACTATAATACTGAATATAACGACAAACACTGTCGTGTTTTCATTTAACGAGCGGCCAAAATAAAAAGAGTTTTAGTAAATATTTGGAAAACACGTGTGAACTAAAAAAAGATATATATATATAGAATTTCAAAAATTTGGTTGCAAGGATTCGCATCCTTCCTGAAATGAAAAAATTTCATAAAGGCAAAAAAAAATTGGAGCTTCATGAAACTTTGTTTATTTATGGACATTCATACACTTAAAGGTTTCCCAAAGGTTTATCAAAATCGGAGCATGGATAACTCTAGCTAAAAAATTTCTTTATTAAAAAAAAAATCTTAATTTAATTCAATACATTTACATATAACAAGCTTAAAGTGTATATTAAATTTTTTTTGATTCGGAAGGACGTCGAATGGCCAAAAATAGAAGAATTGGTCGAATATAAATAACATTTTTGGTATATATATTTATAATAGTAATTAGTATTTTGGTTATTTTAGATCAACTAAACCAGTGTTTAATCACTCACTAATTTATTAGCCCTAAGTGTGTATACCCAGTAAAAAATGTGCTCCAAAAGGAGCAGGTTTTATGTATGAATTCATACCTCAAATAGCTTCAAACCTGCTGACGGGATGTCTGATTTTTGTATGGAGTGTTCCCGGCTTGAAGGACTATTTTCTGCTGACAATAAGCGCTTCTTTTATCATCATAAAAGATGCAAATAAAGCATTCCTTAAATGCTTTTTTAAGGGCTAACTATTTTAACATATTCATTAATGTTTTGCTTTTACTGGCTTAAATGCGTTTTTTCAAGCATTTTCGTTAACCATAATATATTTTTAATTTTTTTCGCTTTAAAACCTTCTTCGTTGTCAGCACTAATATAGCAGCTCTTTTTGTATATTTTATTCGTTAACATTTACTGCTGTATAGGAGCTTTCTTATTCAAGCGCTCGATTATGCGCTTTATCTCTTAAGTGCTTCAAAAAAGACAAATTTTTTTTACTGGGTACTTTGAATTTAGTGTTGCCACTTTGGGGGTAATTACCCGAATTTGGTGCAATTTTTACACTCGGGGGTGGAGCGTGGGTAATTTCTTTAAGGTGTAGATCAGGTGTAATTTGAAATTCTTTCATTTTAATACAAATAATATAAGGATTTGATTTAAGTGATACAATTTATACCATTTAAGAAATTTTTGATCTAAAAAATTTGCAGTATATCCAACCAAAGTCACTGCTTATTTAAAAAAAGGGTTACCAAAGCTTATGAAGCAAAAGGTTGACAATAATGGACAATAAGATTTCGATAAATATGAGTTTCATTTCAGTTCAGTGGAAAAAGAAGGTATTTATACTAAAAAAAGAAGGGAAAATATGTTTTCACACGCAGAGAAAAAATATGTTTAAAAATGGTCACCTCCAACAAAACTATTTTTGAAGAAAAATTTTAAACATATTATGTTTAATTTTACCATATTATTGTCACAGACAACCATATTATTGTTAAATTGGTCCTCCATCAAGAAGCCACAACCATATTATGGTTGTCTTTAAACAAGTTTTGGTTAAATATGTCAATAATTTGCTTTTAAATTTACAATAGTATTTTCCTCTTTTCCAAGAGCAACATGCTATGTCTAAAAACAAACCATGCTATTATAAGTGTTAAGCATATTTTAGTTATTATTAACCAAAACATGTTCGGAGGCAACCATAATATGGTTGTGGCTTCTTGATGGAAGACTAATTTAACTATAATATGTTTGTCGGTAACAATATTATGATTAAATTACACATAATATGTTTAAAATTTAATTTTTAAAATAGTTTTGTTGGAGGTGACCCTATATAAACATGTTTTTTTTCTGGGTGCAATATTACAAAAAGGAATACATTTTGTGTTTGCTTTAACAATTCAAATGCTTTAGTTGAGAAATAGTTACCGCCCTAGACATTTGTTAAACTGATTTGAGAAACAGACTGTCTTCTAACTGAAACTGAAACCATTATATGAATTTTATTTACTAAATAAAGTATAGAAAGAAACGGCAATGAATATTTTGAACCTTCACTATATATATGGAAGTAGAACTTATTATTTTAAGTTTTTATTTAATTTATTCGAGGTTTTTGATGTTATTGTTTGCAAAATATTTTTAATTAATATATGAATCGTTATAATATGACTAATAATATTATTTTATTTAAATAAAAAGAGTATTATGAGTTTGCACTGATACATGGAACACAAATAAGCTACAACAAATATTTGTTGTAGTATATCGATCGACTTAGAATCCGAATCTGAGTCATCAGTCCTGCTGGCTGATTGTCTGTCCACGCAGGCTTTCTGCGCAGAGTACATGTCGCAGTTTTTAAGATAATTTAATGAAATTTGGTTAATACGTTTTTTGAAAATTTTGAGAATCGCTTCGATCTATAATTTCACATAGCCCCCATACAAACTTTTTTCCTAAGAGAGTCTTTATGCCCATGAACCATCTGATATGTTGGTATTTGGACAAAATTAGGCCCAAATATATTTTATTTCAACTAAAATTATCTGATAAAATTAATTTTAGAATCAGTCAATATTTGACCATGGCTCCAATACAAATACCACTTAAGAAAATAGCTTGTAATAGCATAACTGCCTATGTATTGATAAAAAAAATAGCAATATGTCATAACAAAATTTTGTGCTCGTAGGTAAATCATATATAAACCCCCTCCCTTAAATCACTTTAAGACGAACAAAATCTCAAATAGATCTAGTTATCTAGATAATATTCGACGTTAAGAATTCATATGTCTTGAACTGATAACATAATTTTATTTAAATAGGTCCATAATTACATATGGGACCTAACAAGGGAACACTCTTAAAAATTTGCCTGTAAATACAGTGGTTTAAAATGTTCGCAATGTACTTTCTAATTTGTTCTTTTTGCAAAAGATTTTTTTTATAAATAAACGTTAATTTGATATCAGGTGTAATTTTATTTAAATTGGGTAATTTTGGGTCATCTCAAGTGTAGTTTTCAATTTTGCTGGTGGTAACACTGCTCTGAAAGCACGTTTTAAACCACAAGTTTTTGTTTTCTAATAGTATAGTACAAGAAATAAATTTCTATGAAAAATAATTTATTATAAAAAAAATTTCTTAAAAGAAAAAAAAAACGCGTATAAGAAAAATTTATGTTATTTTTTTAAATTTCTTATATCCTTCACCTACCGAATAATTTATTTCTTAATAAAAACAATTTTAGACTATTCAAACCCCCTTTGGTTCTTTTCGGCCGCTCTGTATCTTTGATACAGAAATAAGTTTATAGTTAACAAATTTTTTTAATTTATAACACTTTTATAAATTCGTATTTTTTTCTTTTTATATTTTTTGTTTTTGTAATGTCGAAGAAATTAACATTTGTAACAATGTGTTTGTGCAAAAAGTTGCATATTCTTCTATTGACATTTGAAAAGAAAGTTTCAGAAAAAACTGTTTTATAATTGAATATAAAAGAAAGAAGAACAAAAAAATAAAAAAAGATTTACCAAACGAGATTTTTTAAGGAAAAAAATATGCATATAAAGATCACGAAGAAATTTGTTTCTTGTATGCAGAAGAGTACCTAATTTTCCTGACTTTTTTTTATTTGAGCGCACAAATTTTTTTTTTCTTTTTCGGAAACTTGCGAAGAATAATACGAAAGATTATCAGTTATTGACAATGGAGGAGTCACAGAACAAAATTTGCCTTTTTGATTATTTCAAAATTTTGGGAAATCCAAGACAATTTTTTACAATAAAAGTAAAAAAGTACTTTTTTTTTTTTAAAAAGTACATTTTTAAAAGAGTACTTCAAAAAAAAAAAAATTTAAAAAGACCGTTTTGGGAGGGATAGAACGTTCTGGTATGCATACCAAAATGTTCCTTTTTACATTATACGCACCACACAATAGTGGAAAAAAGTAATTTTTTAAAAAGGTACTTTAAAAAAAAAATTTAAAAAGAACGTTTTGGTAGGAATAGAACGTTTTGGTATGCATACACAAATGTTCTTTTTCACATTATTCCCACCCCACAATAGTGGAGATGGTATTATGCGCTTGTGCTGCTGTTTGTAGCACCTTAAAATATTGGCCCTAGACCCAAAAAGCACATTTTGTTCTACATACATTTTTTTCAAGATCAAATTTTTCTATGAGAAGAGGACAAACATTATGCAAATAAGAGTTTTTCAATAGAGTTTAACTTAACTAATTAATGCATAGTAAGGAGATCGATTATTCGACTTTTTTCAATTACCGGTTTTCGAATATTACGAATAGTTGCTATTTTTTCGGATAAGCAATTTTTAAATAACCGGTTAACCGGTTTTAATTCAAATACTTAAAAACACAAAAATCAAATAAGTTTTTTAAATAAAACGTTAACTTGAATAAAAACAAAATAATTTGTAAAGGTAAGAAACCAACAAAATACATAGATATGACTTAGATCAGAAATAACAAATATTTTAGGATAAAATCGAAGGAAAGTGGGACCAGTAAATTGATCAAACTTTAGCTAAATTTTCAACAATTTTTTATTGATTTACTAAACTTTATTTGTAAGAAGATATTTGTTTAATGTAATTTAGAAACGTTTGAATGATATTTGATCTAGACAAACGTTTTGCAAAAGCAAATAAATTATAGGAATTTTATAAAGTTATTATTTGAAATATTCTCTCAAATTAATTTTGAATGAGTTTTAATTTGTTAGTGGTTAAGCTACGAGTATCTATATAAATCAACCATATTTTTCAAAAGTTGCAAACAAAACCTATTAGCCAGGATATCTGTTTCACATTATTTGGTTTCAGCATTATAGAAACGTATAGTGAACTGAACATTCTTTTTGTGTAAAATATTTGTCAACTCGTCGACTACAATTTAAAACATTCCATGACATTGCTTGATTTCTTCAATTTTGTTTTTTAGTTCTTGATGTTTTAATAAATAAAACTGGTAGAAATTTTTCCCATATTGTTGATTTCGCCGGAATGTTGTAGTTTTAAGCATTAAGATATGCTAGAACTACTTAAGAGTTTTTAGTGACTTTACGGGCATCCCGTCCTCGGCAACACAACGGGCTAATATTTTACCCAGTGATTCATTTTTTGCAGCGTATTTTAGTAGAGTATTATTTGTCGTCTCCTTAGAACTACTTCGAACGGAGTTAAGTTTCATTTGGATCACATTAATGTCAAGTATGCCATGGACGAACCTTTGTAACTTATCATTTTTGTCTTTTTAATCGCGTTCAAAAATTATCTAGAAATAACCTTTATATAAAAATAAATTTAATATTTAGAATACTCTTGTAGTATTTTAATTAGTTTTTGGTTTTTCTTTCTACAAGAACACACGCTTTTATAAGCGATTTGTATTTACAGTGTTCATAATGTTTTATGACCTTTGTTACATTTTGTTTTGACATTCTTCATAAAAAGTTTAAGTTTGGCCAATATTCAATTAGAAAATACTTAAATTACGGGAACATCTACAACAAGAGTAAGGAAAATGTATATCAATTACACATTACTCAAATAACCGGTTTATTATATCAAAATAACCGGTTTATTCGATATTCGAAAAATGGGCATTTTAAAATAACCGACTTGGGCAAAGCTAAAATAACCGGTTAAAACCGGTCGAATAGTAACCGTTCGATCTCCCTAATGCATAGACATCAAAAAATCGTTTTCGAAAAAATTACAAGTTTTGTTCTGCAACTCCTCAATTAATGGCCATTGTATGGAATTAAGCGTGCATAATCAGAAAATATAAACTGAATCCTTTGTAACATGTTTCAGACATTCGAGTCCAACACAAGTCGTTTAAGGTCACAATACACGACATGTTTTTTACATCTGACTTGGCAACTTTTCCAAGTCACATGTAAAATTGTGCATGTCTTTAAAATATTCTTCATAAATGTACATTTTATTTTCTTGTACATGTTATATGACATAGTCTCTGTTTTTTTTCGTATAGTTTTTGCAGAAACCAAAGTAGATCTTGGTTTCAAAACAGCGGGCTGCCGCCGCAAAAATGTTTACTAGAAAGAGTTCAGCCATTAAAAATTTTTTTTTTTTATTCGAATATACCAATTTAGAATATAATAATAAAACGTATGACCATCATTTCCTTTAAATGGTGAAATTAAGATACATACTTGTATATCGGTAATGTAAAATATTAACTTCAGCCGACTAATGATTCCGTCAATAGTAGGCTGCCGTTGCTGGTTTCCTCCAGGGCTGTGGAGTCGGAGTTGAGGTTTTTCTACCGGAGTCGGAGTCGTAGTATCCACAAAAACTCGCGACTCCGACTCCGACTCCAAAATTTTCAGCATAAAAATATGAAAAAATTTTCTAATATTTTTCAAAATATAAATTCTGCAAAGTTGGCGATGCAATATTACAAATATCGATTTGAAATTTTTACAGATTCATTTTCTTGCCATATTTTAACATTTGAAAGGTACTGCATTAAAACAAGTTGGAGTGCTATATTCGGCTATGCCGAATCTTTGATACACTCTACGGACAGTAAGAATATATGAAGATATAAATTATTAATTAATCTTTACCAATCTAAACCAATTGGACGACAATCAGACAGTGTTACGGTTTTATTTCTAGTAGTTTGAAATAACTTGAATAAAATATCTTAATTCGTAATAGTTTATGCCGAACTAAAATGATTTTAAGGAGGGGAATTTATATTTGGATCCATATGGTAAATTATAGACTAATCGTCACGAAATCCTGTAGAGTGATTTCTGTTATTAAAAATATAAATGAAACAAATTTCAATACAGTAGTGAAATTTTTTTAAGCGTTTAAAGTGCTTTTCAGAAGGCTGCTTAAAATGGGATCTAAGGTAAATACGAATGGACCGATAATCAGAAAATGGCATGATATTATTTCTGGCCATATGAACCAAAATTGGACCAAATTTTACCACAATATCTATTATCTGCTACGTATTTAAATAATTTCCCAGAGTGAGCATAATATTTGACAATATATGGAAAATTATGGATCGAGCTTCAGGAAATTTTATAGTGTAATTTTTAGTCCTATAAATCTCTGACGTACTAAATTTTATTACAATTCCATTATTTATTACGTTTTTTAATAAACCAAACTGTTTTCCGAGAGTAGGTTGTATATGCGGTCATGCGTAAATTATGCACCGATCTTCACGAAATTTGACAGTGTGATTTCTAGTCATTTAAAACTATGACGTAGCACATTTTAATATGAAAGCAATATTTATTACGGTTTTAGACGTACAGTATGATATCTAGTTATATAGAACGATTTTGTGCAAAATCGTATATCATGTCGTGCATTATGCCACCTTTTATGGCAGTTTTTGTAACTAAATTGTCAATTTGCGTGTTTTCAACAGACGGACATAGCTAAATAGACTTAAAATTAATCAAGAAACCAGAATATATATACTTTATGGGGTCTTAGATGCATAATAAAAACGTTTCACACGGAATGACAAACTTAGTATCCTCATTCACTACTAGTAATGGAGGGTATAAATACAGTTTAAAGTCAAATAAGGACCAGTCTCATATACATTTAGCATCAAGGTTGGAGTAGGAGTTGGAGTGGGAGTAGGGAGTCGTAGTCGGAGTCGGACTTAAAAAATTTCATCGTTTGGAGTCGGAGTTAGTACTTTTTTTTGACTACTCTACAGCCCTGGTTTCCTCACGGCAATAATTTCTGACAATTTTTTTTTTTTTCATAATGAAAAAGCTGATGTCAGATGGTTTATCAAAAGAAAAAAGAGAACTCTCTAATTGAAACTTTGTCAGGCGACTTTGACTTTTACAGAGGCAATGTTTTAAAGATAATTAAATTTCCCAAGTTTTTTTACAAACCATGTATTCTTTGATCTAAATTTCAATTATGTATTTTATAAAGCTTTTTGTAATAGTTTTATTCCTTAAATTTTAGGAATGACTTTATACACTACCAGACTATTATCTTGTATCTTCCTGTTATATTTAACCTTAGCTATCCGTTGGATAGCAATGAAGTATATTGTATGTACAGAATATAATAGAACTATTACAAAAAAGCTTTATAAAATACATAACTGAAATTTAGCTCATAGAATAAATTCGAAAAAATAACAATTTTGAATATAATAAAGTAGCTTATGAAAACAAATAGATCCCAGATTCTATTTTTTTCAAAAAAAAAGAAAAAAAAAAAGAAAATTCACTTATTAAATCATCACGTTCTTTATGCCCCACACTGTATATAAGTTTTCTTGTCTTCAAGCGGTCATACCAGGAATATAGCTTTTTTACAGATGTTTCCATATCAAGTTAAAAAATCTTACCACCCCTTTTGACAGCAAAAGTTTGTTAAGAAAAGTCACAATAGTCAGAATACTTTTTGATAGTGTAGATTTTGCGTGTACTGCAAATGAAAGAAGATAAAAAAAGTATCATGCAAACCGGGACTCCAGCTTCAAAAAAAATTTTTGTATTCATTTCAACCACAGAGGGAGTAACAAAATAGAAAAAAAAATGTCAGTTTCACTGACTCTGACACAAAGAGCAGCCAAAAGTTTAAGTTTTTGATGATACTGGTTGATGCAGTTTATTCTTCTTGTGGTGGTTTTTGCTGTGCCGACACGTTATACAAACAAGTATTTAAACAATTTTTAGTCGCTAAAGTACAAGTTCTTATGAGGGCCCCTAAACAGTTCGTACAAAGAATTAATTCTACAAGAGAGATTACAATATTGCATAATAAACCGATAACTTAGTGATCGAATGTAATATAATCAGATCTATTATTTAAATAAGAAAAAAAGGCTTTAGATACCAGATTCACTGTTAGTAGTTTTTTTAATTTGTATGGTTTTTTTATACCCTTTACCGAAAGTTAAAGGGTATATATAACTTTGTCATTCCGTTTGTAATTTCTACAATATTGATCCTAGACCCTATAAAGTATAAACATATAATCTGGATTCTTATGAGAAGAGAAGTTCAAATCACGATGTCCGTTGAAATGGGGTTTCCGAAGACCCCAGATATGATGGGGACTCGGTAGTTATATACTTATGTCAAATAAAGTTCGGACATATTTGCTATTGAAATTCAACCTGATTGGCCCACAAACGGCTGAGATATAAGCAAAAACCACGGCTGCCTCTAATTTCAACCATTATTCCCTTTTTTATGAACGAGTATATCTGTAGCTGTATTCTGTAATTCGCTTAAGCTAAATCTCTATCGCTAAAAATCTATAAAGTTGATTTATCGATTTTTGGCTTCGAATGAAATTCTGTAACGTGCATTGCTAAATTTGGCAATGACATACAAATTTAAGTCGCCGCAATTTTAGCTTTGAATGCCATCGCTAAGATGTTTAAATTTTGTATTCTCTAACTCTAAATAAGTAGTTGTTGCTCTCTAAAGGTTAAGTAAAATACAAGTGTTTTTTAATTTAGTGTTTCTTGTTAAAAAAAAAACTTAATTTTAATACTGTAATGGAATAAAGAACCAAAAGGGTGAGTTTAAAATAAAAGACTGAATAGAAAATTAAAACGGCATTTTATTATTACGCTTGGAATATCGAATAAATCCGTGATGCTGCGCAAATGCTTCCTCTTCACAGTGAATTTATAGCGCTCATTACCTCCATTTAATCTAGCAATTATATGTCTTCGATAAAAACCACTCATATTTTTCTTAAATGTTTTTAAACAATATATTAATATTAATATTGCTGCATATAACACAATACGCAAAATATTTTCAAATATTATAGGTGTGTTCATTTGCTATACTAGCACAAACTTGCAACGAGAGAGTTAATTTAAAATTTTTTAAAATAAAATTTTTCTCCCAATTACTCAAAAAAATAAAAAAGTAAAAAAAGCAAGCTGGGCATATTGACACTATTCAGCTGTAAGATACGCGATTATTTTTTTAATAAATTCAATTGCTTTGAACTATTTGCGCAACAATATTGTTCTTAAATGTTAGAAATATAAATATTTTATGTTATTGAAAAACTTTTAACAAATAGAATCTGGGAATCATTTCCTTTCATAAGCTACTTTATTTTATTCAACATTTTTTATTTTTCGAATTTATTCTATGAAATTTAGCTCATAGCATAAATTCGAAAAATAAAAAATGTTGCATATGAAAAACTTTTAATTTAAAAATAATTTTTGTTTTGTAAACAAACACATGAACCAGTAACTCGTTTCTGTATTTCTCGCATCGTTAAATTTCTCACATGAAGTGTGAAACGAAAATTCCATCGTTTCTCGATTTTTGAGAAAAATGTGTTTCTGTATTTGAGTGCGAGAACAGACACCACAGTAATTAAGTGTCAAATGCAAGCGAAACGTCAACGAAAGAAATATATATAATAAAAATAGGGCTGCCAGATTTGACGATTTATCGTCATTTTGTCGATTTTTTGTTCCGAAATTGGCAAAGTGCCAATTAGCTGATTTTTTCTAGTGACGACATTATTCAGTCTTCAAAATGAAACAATTAAATTTTTATATTTAATCCTATTGTGAAAATTGTCCTCGAAATTGTTTGCCTGTTCACTAAAAAATTTATCGGCAACAGCAACATTTCGAGGGAAAACTGTTTAATTTCGTTGGATTATTTAATACATTTGTTTATGTGATCAAAACATAAAACTATTACCCCGTTTTTGAGTCAATGCACTAAAGCAAATTTTTGCCTTTTTTGGCCAAAAGTGTTATTTTATTTCAATATGATATTTTGTATTGCCTTTGTGTGACTTCCTCAGGGAAAAATAACAATCTGAAATTTTAAATTGTTATCGGATTAAAGAAAAAATAAAATAAATAATTTTATAAAAATATACCTCAAGCTTCTTAAGTATATATGTATAAAATACCCATGAACTTTAACTAGGTTTTTTTTTTGTTTGATTATGTTTTAATTAAAATCAAACAAAATTTTTCAAAATAAATTTTAAATTGGCCGATTTTTTTAAAACAAAAAAAAAAGACGATTTTTTTATTTTTTCTTAGGAAATTATTAATTTTTTTCACAAATGTCTCACATCCTTCCAATAATTGCTGGAAAATTATTTAAATGACAGAAAATTCTCGCAAAGTAAAGCTACAGAAACACTTATGTGAAAAAAACGATTTTTTGCTTCATATTGCACTGTTGTTGTCATAATCCACTTTTTCCATACGGGAAATTTAACGATGCGAGAAATACAGAAACGGGTTACAGGTGGTTGAATGATTCTTCCTAGTAAAAATTTTACTATCAGAAATTTCAACAAATTGGTTGTCTTTCAAATACTTATGCTCTTTTTTCACTCTCTCGTTGCAAGTTTTTCGAGTACGTGACCAGCTACTAGTAAAAATTATTGAAAATAAGTAATAATATTCTTAAAATGAGCCCTCCTACTATGTTTTTTTTTACATTAAAAGCCTGTAAACGAACGAAAACTTATTTAGCTTTTCATAAAATTGAAACAGATTTTAGGTGAGTGACTGAAAACGCTTTCCACATACGTTTGGTTCTTATAAAATGAACATCTTCGTAATAAATGAACACAAATGCCAAAATAAGACGATAAGTAAAAGGCATTCGATTAAAAAAAAAAATAAAAAAATATTTACTATGTTTTTTTTACATTAAAAGCCTGTAAACGAACGAAAACTTATTTAGCTTTTCATAAAATTGAAACAGATTTTAGGTGAGTGACTGAAAACGCTTTCCACATACGTTTGGTTCTTATAAAATGAACATCTTCGTAATAAATGAACACAAATGCCAAAATAAGACGATAAGTAAAAGGCATTCGATTAAAAAAAAAAATAAAAAAATAGAAAATAAAAAGGAGATTTTACTGAAAGAACCCTAAATTATTTACAACATTATTAAACGTTTGTGTATCTATATATACAGGGACATAACCGTTATAACCAATATTTGAAAAAATCCTGAAATAATAATTTATCACGAATTTTTTAAACCTGCTCTCTGAATAATAGTTACAAATAACCAATATTTTTTTGGTCTTTGGTAACCGTTATAGTTTGTTTCTGTTTTTTTTTGGGCTTCCATAACCATTACAAAAGACTTTTATTTTTTTTGGTCTTCTATAACCATTATAAAAGATTTTAATTTTTTTTGGTCTTCCGTAACCATTACAAAAGACTTTTATTTTTTTTGGTCTTCTATAACCATTATAAAAGATTTTAATTTTTTTGGTCTTCCGTAACCATTACAAAAGACTTTTATTTTTTTTGGTCTTCTATAACCATTATAAAAGATTTTAATTTTTTTTGGTCTTCCGTAACCATTACAAAAGATTTTTATTTTTTCGGTCTTCCATGTCCATTCAAAAAAATTTTCTTTCCTTTTTTTCGTTTCTGTTATAAGGAAATTATCTTCATTTCATTACTGAATTTCTTCACAAATTTTATGAAAATATTCGTTGGAGTTCAGCCAATGACACTCCTAATAAAATCTATGAAACAGGTTTCGTTACAGTCAATGTTTATAAAAAGCTTCATAGAATTAATGAAACTCTTTACAGAAACAATAAATCATCAGGTAATGAAGCATTTTATAGAATCTATGAATCAGTTTCGTAATAATGATTCCTAAAAAGAGCTTCTTTAAAATACCCTTTTTATTACCATTTGTAATACTAGCAATATTTGCATTTGTTGCCGTTTTTGTTTAAGATTTCTTAACCCCCACTTTAGAATCGATGAGATTTTCATCAATTTTAAGCGCTTGTTTACACTTGTTTCAAGATTTAAAGAATTGTGTTTAAAGCATTTCAAAACCACAATTTCGGAGGCCGAATGGCAAAAAATTGACATTCTTGTTTCAAGCTTTAAACCAAATGGTATTTCACCTTGGTAGATCGAAATTTGCTTTTGAATGAATGATTATCTATTTTAATTGATTTACATGTTCTTCCTAACTTCTGTTTTTCCGTACTTTTTGTCAAGAATTTTTCTTGAAATCCCAAATACATTTTTGTTTTCAAATATCAAAAAATTTGCGGATCCTTACCAAAATCAATAAAAAAAAGTTCGTCCTTGTGCAAATATAAGTCAGTGTGCGAAATTTTATAAAAATATCTTAAGATTTGCGAACTGTAGCGTGGTTATAGAAGACAGAAAAAATAAAAATCTTTTATAATGGTTATAGAAGACCAATAAGAATAAAAATCTTTCATAATGGTTACCAAAGACCAAAAAAATTAATAATCTTTCATAACGGTTATCAAAGACCAAAAAAATAATAATCTTTCATAATGTTAATGGCAGAACTACAATTTTCTGGGTAATTTATAATTATTATTACAGGACCAATTTTTTTCAGTTATTTTTTCCATAACCTATTGGATAT
This sequence comes from Pollenia amentaria, assembly GCA_943735925.1. NCBI lineage: Eukaryota > Metazoa > Arthropoda > Insecta > Diptera > Polleniidae > Pollenia > Pollenia amentaria. Next base: position 126,405,441 of record OX031009.1, read on the forward strand.
TTAAAAAATAATAAGAGTTATTTCGGGTCCCTGTATATATATATGTATATAAAATTGTAACATTATTGACTCATTGATCCATGATCGCACAGCCTAAACGCCTGAAGCTAAAAAATGTGTACCGGTGGCTGAACTCTTCCCAAATAGATCCACTAAAAGGGGATTTTTGGAAAGTCGAATGTTTAGGGGGTAAAAAGGGTAAATTAAGGGGTAACCTTACATTTCGTAATTTCTTTTTTGGTCCTTTTTTTAAAAAAACATTTTTCTCCATTCCCACTACAATATTGAAATTGTTAATAGTTTAACGGCTAGAAAAAACTTACCAAAAAGGATAAATACGAGGATAAATACGAAAAGAAAGACATTTTTCTTTTACTTTTGTGTTCTGCGTATGGTACTCTTTGAATTTTTTATAATATTGAAGAGACTCAAAATTATTTTTAAAAACCATATTTAAAACGTTTTCGTTTTAATACGAAAACTTCAAGTGAGAACACTTGTGTTTTACAAAAACAGGCTGTAAATAGACAAACTATTTGAAGAGATGCCATCTGTTGAAACTTTTCACATAAATTCCGCATTTGGTTTTGTAATGAAAACATACTGCGCATAAATTACCAAATTAAGTGTTATTAAAATACATATTTGGCAAATTCTTAATACATTTTAAGTAGAGCTTTTAAAAAAACTTTTTAAAATTGAGATTTTAAAACATATTATAAAAATTTATGAAAAAAGTTTTAACAATTGTTTAGGAAAAACAAACTATAAAATAAGGTAACACTACAATGAATTATCAAAAATGAATACAATCAGTTTGTCCCTTTTTAACAGCAGCTCACCAAAGCAGAAAGAAAGAAATAGTCTACAGATAACAAATTAGCTGCGGCGAAAATAGTAAATCTTAGCTAAGCAATTGAACTTACAGAATACAGATTTAGCGACAGCGCTAAAATATTTTTCATAATTTTTTTTTTAGCATTTTAGCGATCGAGATTTAGATTTAGCTAAGCCAATTACAGAATACGGCAGCTGGAGAACAGCAAGGCCAAAGTTTCCAAATATGGTACATTCATCTTGGTTATCAATACACTACATCCGACAAAATGTGGGCGGGATTGGAGAAGTGTGCGATGTACTTCCCATAAAAAGACACTATAGATTTCTGAATATCTGACGAACGGCAAGAGCCAAAGTTTCCAAACTAGGAATACAAAGATCTTTATTATCGTTAGACGACATTAGAAAAATGTAGGCGTTAGAAGAAAAGTGGGCGTGGCACAAAATAGATTTATTTATATCTAAAGAACGTTAAGAGAAATATAGTCCATATATACATAGCTGCACGCAGAGAAAAAATATGTTTAAGTATGGTCAACTCCAACAAAACTGTTTTTAAAAAAAATTTTAAACATATTATGTTTAATTTAACCATATTATTGTCACCGACATCCATATTATTGTTCAATTAGTCCTCCATCAAGAAGCGACATCCATATTATGGTTGCCTCTTAAAATGTTATGGTTAAATGTGACAATAATTTTTTTTTAAATTAGAAATAGTATTTTCCTCTTCTCCAAGAACAACATTCTATGGTTGAAAATCAACCATGCTATTATAAGTATTGAACATATTTTAGAGGCAACCATAATATGGTTGTGCCTTCTTGATGGAGTACTAATTTAACCATAATATGGTTGTCGATGACAATAATATGGTTAAAATAACAATAGTATGTTTACAATTTTATTTAAAAATTGTTTTGTTGGAGGTGACCATATTTAAACATATTTTTTCTCTGGGTGTAAAACCTCTCCAAATAAGATAAGCTGGATAGGAGAAGTGGGCGTAGCACCTCCCGTACAAAGCTACTTGGCTTAAAAAAAATATCAATAGATGGTAGTGCTTAGAAGTTTTAGCCACTATTTTTGCATTTGAATTTGACATTTTGAAAAAACCATACTGTTTGCATATTGTTCTCCACTAACTAATCGTTAGGTCCTGAAGTACACATATGTGCACCTCCTGTTCCTGTTTCACTTTAAAGAAAAAAATTAAAAAATAATAAAAACCGAAAGTTTAATTACACCTCATATGATAAACAAAATAGTTAAAAAAATCTTTTACTCAATCTGTTTACGTTCAGGTCTCAAGAGGTTGTAGATATCTGTATATCTGGAGAACGGCAAGAGCAGAAGTTTCCAAGCATCTTGATTGTCAATGCACAACATTCGACAAAATGTGGACAAGTGCATGGTGAAGGGTATTTAAGATTCGGCATAGCCGAATATAGCGCTTTTACTTGTTCAATTTCAATAAAGTTCAAACATTATCTTTGGATACATCTTTGATACATCCCTCGTAAAGAATATCATATGATGTCTTTAAAAGAAAAACATAAGAGCATTATAGGACCTTCTCATTTTCATTACACCCCGGCACTTTCTTCTACACATTTAACTCAGTTGTTAAGTGGCTTCATAAACACAAACAAAAATGATGACAGTTTTGATGTTGTTATACATTCTTTTAGAAATTGTTTTCATTCTTTGCAGCTGGAAAAAAATAAACAAGTGTAATGTGTAGCAGTGAAATTAAGAGGACGCCATATTTAAACAAAAAACTTTAAGTGGCTTTAATAAAACTGCATGTAAATGTTATAATTAAAATAGTTAGTAAAATTTTATGTGTTTTATTTATGTACGAGTATGTAATTAGAATGACTTATTTTTAACGATACACACAAGTACATTTATGTGGTGCAATAATTAAAAATAAAAACATTTACCGTTAGTTACACAATTATGAACTTCTTTGGTGGAAAATAGTGTAGAACTTATGTTTCTTAAAGTAAAAATCTTACTTTGTAAAAAGCGATTTACCTGCGGGGAAGGGTATTAAAAAAATTGGACTATAGACATAATTTTATTCATACCAAAATAAGAACAAAAAAGAATCATTACGTCCAGGCTTATCGAACGAACCAATAATAAATACCAACCCAGCAAAAACTAGGTAATGACTTGAAATTACTGAACAACTTACTTTTCAATGACTATTTCATACCATCTGCATTACATAGAAGTAGTTAAGTAATGGCTGACATGTAATCTGATACATAAGCACTTGTTTATGAGTTGATTAACGAAATTTATAATTAATTCATATTGAAATGCATTTAAGGTTTTATTTATTCAAATCTAATACAAATTGATTTTAAATACATATTTGTTCTTACAGTTTGCTTTTTTTATTTCTTATAAATGAAGAACTATTTGTAAAAGAGTTGAATATGAATTATTTAAATACTTAAATGATGTCCTAAATTCAGGGTAGTCAAATTAGAAAGTAAATTAAATTATAAATTCAGTTTTGTTGATACCAATGTAAAGTAACTATTTTTAAGCGAACGTGGTAATGACTTATTTAACTTCCTATTTGTAAGCAAGGGCGGAAAGTACTTGCCTCCAATGACATCAACGTGTTAAAATAATGAGTTAAAATGCCAATGTATAAATAGTGATGAGTAGTTATATTAGCTTTTTCATTACTCCTTACTTTGCAAAGTAAGTTTTTGCTGGGAATATTGTCTAGAGAGAATAGCTTTAAATTTTTCGTGTAATAAATAATTATTTCGCCAGTATCATAATTAAGTTGTAGTGATGTTAAGAATATTCGTATTCGAAATGCCGAATATTCGCCTATTTTACGACATTCGTATTCGTATTCGCCAAGTTCTAGAGAATATTTCACGAATATTTTGTTAATAAATTCCAAAAAAAAAAAAAAAAAAAAAGTGTATAAAAACATCAAAGTAAACCTAAAATATTAATTTTTAATAATTTTTGTTAAAAAAAACCTCTTGTCTTTAACGCAAAATAAAATATTATTTTAGTAAAGTAAAAACAAACAGACATTGTGCCGCCACAAAAAGAATTTATGAAAATTACTCAAGTTGATTTTAATGATTCCCAGATATCATTTGCAGCAACTGTCTAATCGTACGAAAATTATCAACAACTGGAATGGGTCAATAAAATATGAAGATAATTCCGATCCCATTACAAAATTTGGAAATGCGTTCACTGCGGTTGATTGACATTTAACATTTAAGGAAAATTTAAGAGATCTTTTCGTACTGCTTACTCGTATTATACAATAATTACACAGGGTCTCCACCAGAGATAATATCTGTTATAATATCTGAGAGAACGTCGACAGAATGAGAGAACACATTTCTTTGTTTTAATCTTAATATTAAACAAGGGGAACACGTATCTTATAAGATTTCATAATCGACTAATTCTCGTACAGTAAACATGTATCGTTTTCATTCTTTTTTATTTATTCTTAGTTTTTTGATTTTTTTAATTTAAAACATTGTTTTTAAACACTTTTCACAAGATTGGCACTATTTGCATTAATAAATTACACATTTTAATAATGATGGCTTATTATTGTTTTATATGTGTGTATGTAACTGTATTTTTGACAGGTCGTATAACAACTGTCTCATAACATTTATTATAATATTAATACTAACACTATTTGAGAGTCCACACGTAAGATAATACTCTCTGCGATTGAATTTGACGTTTGCTGATATAAAAATCGTATATCTTATCTCAGGTGGAGACCCTGTGTTAGGAGTGGGAAGCTAAACCGCTTGATATCCATTACTAAACACAGTGAGAAAAAATGTTTGGCCAAGTAAATTAAATATGTGAAAAACAATCGAAATAGGTCGGTTCATAACTAAGTAAAAACGCAAAAAGAGAAAAACGAAATTTGCAAGTATTTAAGTATGAGTATTAGTGTGACAATTGTAGCATTTTTGCAATTAAATCTTGCATTCAAAATTTTGATTGCAAAACTTTCATTTAGCATAGTATAAAACTGGATTAGTTTCAACTTAAGAAACGTCTTACCTGTTTTGTAAAAAATTTACATTCAGGGAATCTTAGAAATGCCCTAATCATGTTGATTATAGACATTTTGTAAAAATTAAATTAATTGATCCCAAGATAAAAATTCCATAGTGTAAATGTTTGGGCATTTCATGTTAATCCAACGAAATAACTCAAACAAATTTGTGCTGTAAACTGCTGAAAAAATAATAATTTTGAAATTTTAGCTTTCTTAAACTTTAAGAAATAAGCTGGTCTAAAATCTCTTTTATAGAATCTTTTAAAGCAGAGCAAAGCATAGAAATAAAATAGCTTGTATTTTGTTTCCATCAGGGCTATTGCAGGCCGCCTAAATTTGTTAAAATATTTCCAATTTTTGAAATTTTGTTTAAAATGAGATCCTAAAATTTATGTAGCTTTAAATAAAATTTAATACTGTAAATTAATTGTTACCAAAAATCTTGAAACTTTTTTAGCATTTTATATCATTGTCTAAAGCAACCCAGCAAAAACTAGGTAATGACTTGAAATTACTGAACAACTTACTTTTCAATGACTACTTCATATCATCTGCATTCCATAGAAGTAGTTAAGTAATGGCTGACATACAATCTGATACATAAGCACTTCTTCATGAGTTGATTAAAGAAATTTATAATTTATTCATAATAAAATACATTCAAGGTTTTATTTATCCAAATCTAATACAAATTGATATTTAAATATTTGTTCTTAAAATTTGTTTTTTTATAAGTTATAAATGAATATGAATTTGAATATGAAAAATTTAAGTACTTAATTGGTTTTGGTATGTATTTTAAAATTAAAATTTTGAATAAAAGCCACACTAATCAATCAACCAAACGATATTATAACGATATCGTCTAGGTGATATAAATTATAATATATGATATCGGTCTTATATCATAATCGATAGTATTTAAATTGTACCTGTCTTTATAATATTGTTTTTCCATGAAAATATCATAACGTTTTTGCAATCATATCGTTCTCTGGTTTATTGGGTATGAATATGTCCTTGATGCAGGGTAGTAAAATTTTATTTAAATTTATTTAACTCCCTATTTGTAAGCGAATATGGTAATGACTTTTTTAACTCCCTATTTGTAAGCGAATGTGGTAATGACTTATTTAACTGACTATTTGTAGCGAGGGTGGTAAGTACTTGCCTCCAATGACATCACCGTGTTCAAATAATGAGTTAAAATGTCAATGTAGAAGTGGTGAAGAGTAGTTATATTAGCTTTTTAACTCATTACTTTGCAATGTAAGTTTTTACTGGGAAGATTTAGCTATAAACAATTTTAAGATCTGGTCACACTGATAAGTATGCAAGCAGTTCCTGGGAGTTATCTTCATGACTTCAGGTGAAGTATAAGGCCCTAATCATGTTAAACGCAGCGCAACGCCAAAGAATAACATTGAACGCACAAACAATGTCATAAATATTTTGTAATTTTGTTGTTGCTTTCACCAGAAATTCATGTAGCGTTTAAAAATTTTCAGCAACACAAGCAATGGAGCGTTTGAAATTTTAAAACACAATGTGAATTTCTGTATAAGCAGAAAGCAACAACAAAATTACAAAATATTTATGACATTGTTTGTGCGTTCAATGTTATTCTTTGGCGTTGCGCTGCGATTTACATGATTAGGGCCTAAATCTCTCACCGTGTAGAATAATTTGCTTTATTTGTAGCCTTAATATACTTCAGTAAACCCTTGGGCTCCACATTAGACCCTTTGGGCCGCGGTGCTTATGGCTTTTATATAATAATAATAATGTTAGTATAACAATTTAAAAATGTTCAGTAGTGTCATTCAGGTGCAAACTTTGTTATTTCATTTAGTAGTGTGCCAGTTTTTTCTTGTTTATTGTTATGGACGAGAATAGGGGATTTTATCAGTCAAATTTTAAATATCGTGTGGCACTAAATTTCAAAATGGATATTCGTATTCGTATTTGACGAATATTGCCGCAGATGTTCGTATTCGTAGTCGTGAATATCATTCCTAACATCACTAGAAAGCTGGGTACCCAGAATATCGTTATTGAAAAAATCCAAAGGCGACAAAACGTACTTCTTCGAATAATCGAATATCGACAGAAATTTCACAAGGATTTCAATGTGTCATTAGTACACATAAAAAATTAAAAACTGTCTCTAATCAGCAAATACATACCAAATTCATAGATTCCAGCAAACAATTTGTTGATTTTGCACCTATTACCAAAATAATTACACCGAAAAAATTATTAAATTTCTCCAATCACCAAATTTATTCCAAATTCATAATATCAAGCAAACAAGTGGTTGACTTTGCACCTATTACCAAAATGACTATATTGATTAATAAAAATTTTAAATTTTGAAAAAATATTTTCAATAAATGATATTTTTAATTTTAATTAAAAAAGTGATCAAAAAACTTTGCCATTTCAAACAATGTGTTAATTTATTTAAATAAATAATGACAATTCCTAACAACAATTCTACATATTTAGATTATTTTATTTTAAACGAAAAAAGTCAATTAAGATTTTTTGTTATTTAATTAAAATTTTAATTGAAAATTTATTTCAAAACAACTAAAATGTTAATTAAATCAAAATTAAATTTTTAATTTTCTTTCAACAAAAAAAATAATTTATTCAATTATCACATTAATTAAATTTAAATACTTTTAAAACCCTTTTCTTAATTGATAAAACACTTTTTTCAGTGTATATAGATTTTAAAATTTCGATATTTTAATCAGGCTTAAGTTCATTGAATTTAATTTTCAAGCCCCTCTGAAGAGATTGTGTGGTTGCACTCGAAACTAGTCAGGGCAACCTGTCCGTGAAAACCTGAGTTCAATTCCCAGCTCAGTCAAAAATGAAAAATTATCAATAAATTTTAATTAATTTCATGTTGTAAAATTCCTTTCTTCATAAAAATAATTAAACGAAAATTAAGTTCAATGAACTTAAGCCGAAATAAAATATCGAAATTTGGATTAAAAAAAAAAAATTTTTAAATATCTAAATTTGGATTAAAAACCATTAACAGTTCAATAAAATAACCACAATACTAATTATTGTTAACAGCTAAGGCACGAGCTATGTTTACATTTGTCCTTCAAGTTGTGCTGAAAAAGGTCAACTAGAAAAAAGAAAGACAAAAACAGGAAAAACAAAAAAAATGTACTTTGGACTTCAAGAAGAATTCTTGACAAAAGTACGAAAAAACAGAAGTAAGGAAAACATGTGAAAACAATTAAAAATGGATAATCATTCAAAAAAAGCAAATTTCGATCTACCAAAGGTTAAAATACAATTTGGTTTAAGGATTGATGTTTGACTACTGACGTCAGCAGTCATCGATGGCTGCGAGTGTAAGACGGCAAATCCCTCTGAGGAGACCTAGTGGTTGAGGTCGAAACATGTCAGGGTAACCAGCCGCCTGGGTTCGAATCACACGCCAGACAGCCTGTCTTCGAATCCCAGGTCAGTCAAGAATGAAAATTATCAATAACAATTTTAATTAATCTTCCATGTTGTAAAAATTCCTTTCTTCATAAAAATAATTTAATGCAAATTAAATTCAATGAACTTAAGCCTAATTAAAATATCTAAATTTGGATTAAAAACCATTAACAGTTCAATAAAATAACCACAATACTAATTATGAAAAAAAATTATTAAGATTTTTTGATATTTAAAAACTATTTCAATAAAAATTTATTTCAAAAAAACTAAAATGTTAATTAAATTAAAATTATATTTTTAATTTTCTTTCAACTAAAAAAATAATTGATTCAATAAATTTTAATAATTTTTAAACAATTTTTTTAATATATAAAAAACTACTGATAATTATTTCGGTGTAGTTTTTCATATATAAGATGAAATATGTATTTATGTATAAAAGTTATTTTCGGGAATACAAAATTTTTCATTCATTAATAAGATTTCTCTATGCCATGCCAAATTCCCAATATTTACTTTTGAAAAATACACAGAAATTTATTATATTAGTCCAGATCATCAAGAAAACTTTTTTCAAAGACTTTGGAAAACTGTAAAGCGAATGATAATTACAAATACTCATGTCAAGTAAGATTTTTTGATATTTGAAAACTATTTCAATAAAAATTTATTTCAAAACAACTAAAATGTTAATTAAATTAAAATTATATTTTTAATTTTCTTTCAGCTAAAAAATTAACTGATTTAATTATCACATTAATTAAATTGAAATACTTTTTAAATAATTTTAAAAATTTATAAAAAACTGCTGATAACTTTTTCTGTGTAGTCATAAAACGGTTGACTTTTGATTCCCGATATCCGTGTATACTCGATATTAACGAAATTTTAGAAAAATGCGATTTACTTTCGATAAAAATTTAGCGATTTGTTTTTTAACTTTAAATTTAAAATAAATTTCTCTTTATGCATATTATAAAGAGTTCATAATGTTTCCTTCCATTTATTAATTTTCTTTTCAAATATTTCTGCTTCATTTTACCATTGAGAATTTAACAATTAAATATGCCAGCAACAAACTATTCGTTTCAATTGGTAAACAACAAATTACCATTTTTGCAAATCGAAGAAAAACTATTTTAATTAAAAATTGCTCATTTTGTGTTGCAAAAAAAAAAAAAAAAAAAAAAAAAAACAGCAACAAACTTTTGATACAAAATAGCACTTTAGTTACAGATCTCTATAATCATATTCTATTTATTCATTCGAATTGTAAAAATAGTTTTCATTTATTTAATTTTTTTTTAGTTTAAATTTACGTACATACACAAAGGCCATCATCAACAACATTCCGACAGGCAATAGACATATAGGCAGCCAATCAGCCCATCAAATACCAAACCAAACAGAAGCCTTCAACCTCTGGCTCCTTTGAATACTAAAAACGGTTAAAGATTGTTTCATTTACGATATTGAGAGTGTAACCGAACATTGGAAATAGTTTCATAGTGGAGTGTTTATAACAGTTGCCAAAATAGGATCCGGTCAAAGTCACAGTTTTTGTAATGGCAGTACTTTGGGTAACGGTTACATACGAACGTCACAAACACGAAGGGATAATAAACGGTAAGTTCAAAGAGAGAGAGAGAGATAAATTCTTAAAAACCTTTAAGCATTTTAACTACATAAACTTTAAGTTTTTCTTTGCTAGTTTATAAATAATTTATCAGTAAATATTATTTATGCAAAGTAGGTAAAAGTTTTATTTTTATTATACTTTAGATATGCATGATTAAGTACCCGATTTAAGTATTTATACATATATATTAGGGAGGTAACGATACGCGTTTTTGCCGATACGATACCGATACTCAAAGAGAAATATCGCCGATACCGATTCCGATACGAATATTAAATTTAAATTTAAGGTAAAATTAACAAAACTCAAGTTGAGTAATTCCTTTATTATACAAAATTACAGTGTAAGAGATTATTAATATATAAAAGTGATTTTAAAAAGATTTCAAAAACAACGAAATTAATTTTAATTCATGCTAAATTAATTTATTTTTTAAACAAAAAAACAGTGTAAGAGATTATTAATATTAAAATTAAAATTAATAAGATTTTTGTTTAAAAAAACCAAGTATTCTCAACTTTTGCGGAGATAATTTCTCAACTCCGTTTAAATCAGACCTGCAGTAAAAAATCGTCTCCCAGATGTGACTGAACTCACTTGACGACTTGAGTTTTTCTGCGCCATGGTCTTAAATTTTGAGTATGATATTTTATAGCGCCAGTAAACAAACGGTTCTGCGTCTCTAGAAAAATTACAAGATCTAAGATCTAGATTTCTTATTTAGCTGAACCACAGCGTCGGATAGACAGAGGATCTTTCTTCTACAAATTTTCTTTTAAGATTTTCACAAACGCTCCAAAGGTCAGTTCTTGTAGACTTATCAGAACATTTACTGGGTATAGGGGTGAACGTGTCTTCAACACTTTCGGAATGTTGAGTCATGTTGAGTAGCTCAATGAGACGTTTTTTCGATCTATTGTCTTTGAAATTTTCTAGCTTTGTATCGAAGGTAGAGAATTGTAGATAAACATTCATTCAGAGCTAATGCTACGTAAATCGCCAATTTTTGGGAATCTGAACTATTCTGCATCGCAGTTTAGAATAGTATTTTCTAACAATTTTCGTAGACTGTTAACTGGCGAAATAGCGTCAGAAAATGTAACAGTGTCTTTGCTAATGGATTTTGTCGTCTCTTTGAAGTAACCCAAAATTTGTAGCGAAATAATTTGTTTTTCACAAAAATCATTAAAAATTAGCAGAAAATTCTTTAAACGTACAATTTAATCATTTATTTCGAAAAGGGCTCAGTAGTGCGATTTACTAACTTTTTTTACGATAATCGTATCGTTAAAATAAATATAACGAAAATTTATCGAATTTGCTATTCAGTAACATTTTTAACGATATTCGCTGTCGATTGAAGTCAGCTGTTACTTTAAGCAGTTTTTTTTTTCGTTATTTTAACGACAATAATTTACATTGTGTTTATTTAATCGATAAAGTGTATTTTATGTTTAAAGTGGCTAAGGCTCGACGGCTTACATACAGGGACCGAAAATAACAGTTATTTTGAAATTTTAAAACAAAAAAAGCATATAGAAGTAAATACTGGCAAACTGATTCAAGTATACCATATTGATCCTTATGAACTCTTCTTTGATAAAATAATATGATTTTTAAAGTTTTGATTTTTATTTTTTCGATCAAAAATTACAGTTATTTTTTGATTTATATTTTTTTGGACAAAAGTAACAGTTATTTTTTGATTATTATTTTTTTGAACAAAAATAACAGTTATTTTTTGATTTTTATTTTTTCGATCAAAAATAACAGTTATTTTATGATTTTTATTTTATTGAACAAAAATAACAATTATTTTTTTATTTTTATTTTTTCGAGCAAAAATAAAAGTTATTATTAACAGAAATGTACGTATTATAATTATTCAGTTGTCTTTAAATATTTATTTAAATGCGTGATCATCATTGGGACATCTTATAAATATTTAAAGTCCACAAAATAATTATAACACGTACATTTCTTTAAAGAATAACTTTTATTTTTGCTCGAAAACATAAAAATCATTAAATAACTGTTATTTTTGATCGAACAAATAAAAATAAAACAAATAACTATTATTATTGTTCAAAAAAATAAAAATCATAAAATAACTGCTATTTTTGATCGAAAAAATAAAAATCAAAAAATAACTGTTATTTTTGTTCAAAAAAATAAAAATCAGAAAAAAACTGTTATTTTGGTTCAAAAAAATAAAAATCAAAAAATAACTGTTATCATCTGACTTTTATGCAAAAAGGAATAACTCTTACGGTCCCTGCTTACGTCGTATGTATGTATGTATGTACATACATGTATATGTATTATGTATGAACAAAAACGAAATTCTAAATTCAAAATGAAATATTATATTTTAATATGTTTTTATTAAGCTTTAGGTCACTTTTTTATAAAAATCAATTAAAATATTATTTATTTTTCGATATTTCGATTTCCGTTGGAAATCTTCTTCAGGGAATCTTTTTAAATAATATAAAATTACAAAATTATTTTTAACAATAATATTTTAATTGATTTTTATAAAAAAGTGACCTAAAGCTTAATAAAAAAATATATTAAAATATAATATTTAATTGAAAAAAGGTCGAATTAATAGGGATATAATTAATAAATTCAAAATGTACAGAAAAAGCAAATTATGAACAAAAACAAAATTCTAAATGTAAAATTCACAAAATAAAATATAAAAACAATAAATTAAGCAGAATTTAATTTGTTTTTTCTTTATTCTCTTTTGTGCTTTTCGTTTATTTTAACATTTTTTAGACAAAGATGTAACAAAACCTACAGCTGTTTACAATCGTTAAAAATAAATTACAGAATCACACTATCGTTACTGCAAGTGAATATATATTTCGAAAAAATTAAGATTTTCGGATCGGTAAAAGTTTGTGAATCGCACCACAGGTACAAAAATACAAAGTGTTCAGGAGACACAAAAAACTGAATATCTCTTAAACCATTTAACTTTTTGAAGCACAGTTTTTTTTTCCTAAAATTGTAAACGTATGTTTATGTTATAATAGTTAAAACCAAAAATTATTTTAAGTAATATTTGAAGGAGAAAATGTGTCAGTAACGATTCCGGAGATGAGCCCTTTTCGAAAATTATTTTTGAATTTTCGTGGTTTTAGTTCCAAAATAGTATCTTTGGTGCAATTAATCGAAACACTCGAATATTCAGATAATCGATAACGTTTAAATATATATTTTGCATTTTAAGATGAGATTAACCCTTTGAAGATCCACATATGAAATCGAACATTTTAATGAAAGTAAACAACATTTTTAACGAAAACTTTTTAATATGAAGCAACAATAAGAACATTTCGGTAAATTTTTATTAAGATAACAAATAAGAAAACAAATGCATTCATAGAATATCAAAACCGAAAGTTTTTCATCAAGATAAACATATGAACTATAAATCTTCTACATCTGCCTGGGAATACATGTTGGTTGGCCATTGCAGAATGTCTTCATTTTCAAAATGAAGTAGAAAAAATGTGTATTAATTTATATTTTTCTCCTGAAACTGTGGTCACTATTCTGATTTTTTAATTAATGGCAAAATCAAAATTAACATTTCATAACAAATTGACCACATATTTAAAACTTACCTCTCACTGTAAAAATTTTGAATTCTTTTCATATGCTAACTAAAACACACATATAAAATATTCTTAATATATAAATTTTATTATTAATTAGAATGTGTATAGAAAATATTCCTGGAAAATATTGAAGGTATAAGACTATTAATGTATGAAAGCTTTTTAAATTATAATTTGACTGAGAATCAGTGTTGCCAGTTAAATTTCGAGAAATATACAATTTCGTATCCAAAAGGATACATTTTTTCCCAAAAAGATACATTTTGAAAAAAATTTAAAAATGTTGGCATTTTTGCAGCTAAATTAGCTGCAAAATTTTCATTTAGCACTTGGCATTTTATTTAGCATTTTTATAAAAAGTTTTTAGCATTGTTTTAAAAATTTTCGCGAATAGTTTTATTGATTTAACTTAAATTTTTTTTATATATAATAAATTTTGACTAAAAATAGTTGTACTCAAAATTAAATTTCCTATGTTAAAACTTTTTGCCTTTTGATTTCACAATATTAAAGTACAAGGAAATTTCCCTTTGTATTTAGATAACAATTCTATAGTGTTAATGTTTGAAAAAATATTTGCTCTTCGACGCTGAAAAAATAATAATTTTAAAACTTCAACTTTTCTTAAACTATTGTGCATTGCAGGACCCCTAAATTTAAAATATAATCTGAACCACCTGTGCTACACATTTATATGCATCTGAAGTCTTACCAAAATCTACCCACTTGTTTAAACATAATTTATTTAAATTCCGTTAAAAAAAGTCACAAAAAAGTAAATATATTCGAATAAAATTGTATACTGGTAATAACTAAGCATTATTTGTAGCATTTACAAAAAATCATTTTAAGCCATGTCTAATGCCACATTTAGTTGTAACAATTTTAAAGATCTGTAGCCCGTTTCTGTATTTCTCGCATCGTAAAATTTCCCGCATGAAACAAGTGAATTATGACAAAAACAGTGCAATATGAAACAAAAAATGGTTTTTCTCACATAAGTGTTTCTGTACTTTTACTTTGCGAGAATTATCTGTCATTAAAATAATTTTCCAGCAATTATTGGAAGGATGTGAGAACAAGTGTTTCTGTAACAATATTTTGCAAAAAGTTTCTCACAAGAACTGTCAAAATAAGTCATATTTGAAATTGATGCGAGAAAAAAAAATTTAAAAAAATGGAGCCCAAATTATGTATGTTTGTACACAAGAATGTGTATTATTTTATTTTATTTTAAAAGAAAGAATTTAAATGATGAAAATAAGTATATAAAACACAATTGTTATATTTTGTTATTAAAAATTTTTTAGCCTTTCATTGTGTTTGTTTTATGCAGGGCTGCCAGATAAATTTGTGAAAAAAACGTCAATATCCTAAGAAAAAATAAAAGAATCGTCTATTTTTTTCGGACAATTTAAAATTAATTTTGACGAATTTTGTTCGATTTTTTATCATATAATCACAAATTTTTATCATATAAACACATAATCAAAAAAAAAAAAAAAAAAAAAAGAAAAAAAAAACATTAAGTTCATGGGTAAAATACATATTTTATACATACATAAGCTTGAGGTCTATTGAAATAAAATTATTTATTTTATTTTCCTTAATCCGATAAGAGTTTAAAATTTCAGATTGTTATTTTTCCCTGCAGAAATCACACAAAGGAGTGACAAAATATCATATTGAAATAAAATAAACACTTTTGGACAAAGTAAAAGGCAAATATTTCCTAAAGTGCATTGACTGAAAAATGGGGTAATAGTTTAATCTTTTGATCACACAAACAAATGTATTAAATAATCCAAGCAAATAAAAATTAAACAGTTTCCGTTCGAAATTTTGCTTTTGCCGATACATTTTTTAATCTGCCTTGTTTTTAAAGATATCGGTTTTCTGTGGTGCCTAATACACAAACATATAAAACTATTTAAAATTGTTTTATTTCAAAGACTGTATCGTCACTAAAAAAAAATCAGCAAATTTTCACTTTGCCAATTTTGGAACAAAAAAAATCGTCAAAATGTCGATAAATCTTTAAATCTGGCAGCCTTATTTTTATTATATATATTTCTTTCGTTGACGTTTCGTTTGACACTTAATTACTGGAAGTATTCCAGTTAAAACAGAATCTGTGTTGTCTGTTCTCGCATTTAAATACAGAAACACTTTTTTCTCACAAATCGAGAAACGATGAAATTTTTTGTTTCACACTTAATATGAGAAAATTTGCGATGCGAGAAATACAGAAACGAGCTACTGGTCACACTGCAGGCTACAGAATAACTAGAAACCCTAACAACAAAATACATGTTATTTTTGTATTTAGTTGTCACTGTTATTTTTAGTATTCATAAGGAAATAATAACTTTAAAAAACTTTGTCAGAGACGGAAAGCTTAATATTTTATTTCCGTACATTTTGCATACAGATTCAAAAGATACGAAAAATGTCAGGATATACATGTTACCTGAAGTCATCAAAAGATACGATTAATGTATCTTTCGTATCCTAATGGCATCACTGCTGAGGATGCACATTCGAATTAATATTAAAATTTATAATAAAATTGAAAAAACCCAATATGAGATTTTATGAAATTTGAAATTTATTTTAAAATGCCACCTGTTTTTAACCGCTTTGGAAGGGGTATATAACCTTTCATTCTCACAGTATATCGGTGTATATATGTGCCTTCAAAAACAGCAAAAAACTTAATTTCCAAAAATGTTTACCTGAGCCATTTTCGAAATAAATTATTCAATATATTACAAGCTTTATCAATGGGAGAATGTTTAACCATTACGGTGCAAAGCAAAACGGCTGATGTTGCAGGTCTACACCAAGCGTTTAATGCGTTTATGCAGCAGTCCAAAAAGTCGTAGTGTAGAATTGTATTGACAAGTTACATAGCAAATGTGTAAAATGCATATACGTATCGAAAGATGAAGAGAGATTACTTTCTACTTTAACATGCGTCTTGAAAAAAGGAAAAAAACTCGTGCTGTGGACCGAAGTCCAGCTTAAGAATTAAAAGAAATAATTTATATTTCTGTTTGATTTTTTGCTATTAGTTGTTATGCAAAAAATAAGCATTGACAATTAAATTGTTCAATCAAAACTATGGAAAAAGTATCGGCGTAACGACAGTAAAATATCGTCGATACCGATATATATGTGCTTTATCGCCGATATGTCGGTATCGATATTCGTAACTTCCCTAATATGTATATATATATATATATATATAAATATTTTGTTGGTCACATTAAAAGTGGAAAAAATTGTCTCTATTTCTTATTTGTGTGTTAGATGCAGCATTAAATGTCTCCATAAATCATTTTAGAAATATACGTATTTGTATCTTACATTAAGATGCAAAACAACAAGAAATTGTATAAATGAAATTATTTTTATTACTTCTTTTTTAAATGCAAATACATTTTGGCATATTTGGCATTATGCCAAATAAAAAAAAAAATAAAAATAAAAAATGTGCATATTTATGCAAACAAAATTTAATTATTTTTTCAACACAAAAATTCTTTTAGAATTAAAGTACCAACAGATATTAAATATTGTTACTATATACATTAGGGGCGTCCTTCATTTTTTTTATTTTTGATTTTCCAAAAACCAAAGACCTTTTGTGTGAATTACGATAAACAAAACTTGAGCTCGATCGGTTGAAAATTGGCGTGCCGAGCAAGGGTTAAAGTTCTTGAGAATGAAATTTGGGTGAAAATAGATAGAAAAAGGTTCGTAACTACTCAAGAGTCGCCGCAAGGGAGATCAAATGAAGGAGCAACGGCCATATTTTTTTGCCCACAATATTTCTCCAAAAATAAACTTTCTCTCAATCACCAACCCTTCAGGGGGTTCCCATACAAAAAAATAAATGAATTTTCACAATTATTTACCAAAAGAAAAAAACAGGGAATTACACTTAGTATAAAAGTTTGAATGTCTATCAAATCGTAAAACCAATTTAAAAAAAATTAGGCATTTGTGAAGTAGAATTTTAAAGGGGTCTGTCTGTACACGGTCAAGCATTTCTCATCAAGCTCTATGGTAGTATTAGTGAAAATGTGTTTGTATGGGCGACACCGACGATGCTGGATAGAAAATCATAAAATTTAGATATGACGGTAAATATAACGTCCAGCACACGTACACGAGTTAATTCGCCTGCATGACAAGCATTTTGACAGTGTACAGACCCCTTAAGATCTAAATAAATTGTTTAAATGTATAGCTAATTGAAAAATTGAGATAGTACTGACTAGAGTATCCAATTATTTGGCTTTTGGTTTTGTTCGAGTAAGTAATTAATCGATTTTGTAATTTTAATTTTGATCGATTAATCGAACAAGAGTTTTTATATGTTCGAATAACTCGATTAATACAAATAATATTATCTAATGGAAAAAACATACATGTCTTATTTGTTTTGATACTTTTATTATATTAATAAACAGAAAAAAGGAATAAAATAAAAATATAGTTAAACAATAAACAATAAAATAACAATTCATTCATACCACGTGTACAGTTCTAAAACTTTAAAATAAAATAAATAACAATAAAATCAAAACCCTGCTGCAAAACATACAACTATTAATAAAATAAAAATAAGCTATAAACAAAGTAAACACTACTTCGGTTGAACAGACTATAAAATGATCTGAAAGCCAAAGTTTAATACATGCATTAGGTTCAGCAGCAATCGGGGTCATTAATTCTATTTCAGAGAAATCTAAAAAAAAATATTTTTATATTAAAACGTAAAATTTTCGAAATTAATTTTAATCGATAAATTGACATAAATTGTTGGAGTTATTATTGAAATTGGCTATTTTAATTTTTCTATCAAATAATGGCGAAAAATATCCTCGATTAATCGAACAACGATTAATTGAGTGGATAATCTAGCACTTTATTCATCATTTTGGTACTTTTTATAGAACATATAATTCATTGAATAAAAAGTTTAAAAGAAAATAAAAAAAAAATATTGTAGGCTAGTTGTTATAAGACTAGCAAAATCCTTTTTATTCCAGACTGCACTTTAACCTCCCTAATGAACATCTGCAGTCTAAAAGTATGAGTATTTTCCCAATAAAAAATTTTCCTATTTTGCGAAGCACTAATGGTACATTTTAAAAAGTAAGCACACATTTATGCGCTACGCAATAAGACATACAGAGATGCAGTTTGGTAAGTGAACGACATCTTAATAAATATATTAAATTCGAAGAGCCACGACATTCCCTTACTACGAAGCAGGTTTGTAAGGGAGCATATAAAAGAGTAACGATAACAAAAAAATTTAGTGTGCAAAGCTGAGCGTTACATTCACCAATTTGTGTATGCGCTGAACGAAGCGCTTTCTGTGTCAAAAATGTGTTGCTTCAAAGTGGGAACTCGCCATATAAAATTCACGTCTTCCGTAAGCGATATGGTAGCGAAACTTTTACGTTTCTCCCTTACAAACCTGCTTCGTTGGAAGCTTAATTTTTTATTGGGTTGTATAAGAGCTTTTAGATCGCTTTCTTTCCGTTATAACACTTTATGTTCTTACAGGAATATTAAAAATAATTTTTAGCAAAGCTCATGAAGAAAAATTTAACCAATTCTCGATTTCCAGACTGCATGAAAAGTCCCTAATAAATATTTGGAATCAACGTACGAGTCTTTTGTTTAAAATGTTTTAAAGCGTAACTTTGTAGCAAGTGAAATTGGATGTAGTGACAATAATAATGTCGAATTTAAAGTAAAGGTGTGCACGTGGCATAATTTATTTTTATTATTTAAACGTGTGTGAGAGTGTAAGCGATATAGAATTTACGTGCGTGATTTAATTTTAAAAATCACGCACAATTTCTTGCACACGTACAAAGACTTTCTTCAAAAATAATTGAATACATAAAAATTTAAAAATATTTTTATATAATTGTCTAAATTTACTGCCTAAAATAAATTTTTTTGTCTAGAAATTTATATTGAAAACCAAAACAAATTTTAGTTTTTTTGTTATTGTTGTTTCAATATAAATTCCCTAGCCAAAATTTTCATTTTATTTTGAAAAACAGGCAGTTAAAGGATTAAAAAAAATTAATAAAAAATCAATTTAATTTTTTTAACCATCGTGTTTTATTAAAAAGGAAATTTTTTAATAAAATATTTTGTGAGTGTGCATGATTGTGAGACTTTGGAAATGATTCGCGATTGACCGTGCGGAATAACAAAAATTTTGTCATTCAGCACGCTAATTATTATGAGTTTAAAAACTTTTGGTGCGTAGTTGAATTTCTTTCACCTGCAATCGTGAGTCAAAAACCACTCACGCGCACAACACCAATTAAAACTAACAATTCGTTAGTTTGATGGCAGGCTTAATGTGTGAAATCTTGTAGTAGTGTTAAACAACTTCCTTCCTAAACAGTCGCGATTTTGTTTTGCCTTTCTTTTCATTTCGTTTGTTTCACTCATGTTAGTCTATTTGGGGGATTTGAAACATGTTTTAAATGAAGGTTGACAAACGGAAGCGGAAATGTGTGTTAGTGCTGCCTATAAAATTAAAAAAAAAAAAAAAAAAAAAAAAAAAAAAAAAAAATTAAAAGGAAAGAAAACATACATAAATACACATTTGTATGTACGCGGATATGTTTTGGTAACTAATTGTACACACATATCTAACATATATACAAAAAAGGAAACCAAAACGTCTGGGTAATTTGTCGTCTGAAATCAAACACTGGGCTGGATAGGACAAATTATGCTATAGGGGGGAACATATTTTATTTTGAAGTCTTGATTATTTTCTTAAAATTTATTTACCATAAGAGGAAAGGATATATACATTTGTCTTGCCGTTTGCAATATTGAAAACATTATTATTGTAAATCCTGACACTAAAAGAACTATACTTCATAAATCTAATGAGTAAACTTCATTAAACTTTTTCTTTAATCAAATGAAATATATTATTACGGAAATGATATTTTATAGATTTTATGAAGCAATTTCATTTAAACTATAAAATTGCGTTTCGTTATTAAATTAAAACTTTTCATTGGATTAATGACAACTTAATTATAATACATTATTTCAATTGGGTTTCTAAAATTAAAATAAACTATTAATTAAAATATTCAATTATTTTCGAGGTAATGAAAAAAGGAGACTTTTGTAACTTGATATCAATGAAAGCAAAATAAAGATCTCTAACAAAATACTTATAACTAGAAAATATTTTCTACCTATAACTGTTAAAAGAACGTATTTTTAATTAAATTTTTGACAATAGGCAAGAACATTTGTGAAAAAATAGTAAATGTTAATGTTTCATAATATCAATGAAAATATTCATTACGATAACGAAATAGTGATTTTACCCAAAAGTAAGTAATAGATTAAAAAACAAAAAACGAGAAAGAAAAAAACAAGTTCAAAAATTCTCACATTCTTTTTTCTTTAACTGTTTATTCAAAAACACAATATTTAAGTAGCAGAACACACAAATAAAATGGAAAAGATGCTTATGAAATAAAATTGAAAAGATGCTTATGAAGTTATCGCGGGCTGAAAAATGTATTAAATGCAATTTCGTTAAATGTTAGCTTAAGAAAGTAGAACATAACATGATGTTACCGGAATATAAAAGAAAAATATAATTAATTTTTATAACTTGATTATTTGTAACAGGAATAGAAAACAAAAAACGAAATAAAATTCAAAACAATCTAAAACGCACATTGAAAACATGACTAAAATAAAAACAATAAATAAATAATAAAGGGCTGCATGAATAAGTTCATTCATGAACATACTGAAATTTTTATTCAATGAAGTTCGTATTCAAATAAATTTTTGTTTTACAGTTTTCACTCTCTCTCATTTTTTTTAATACATACATAAATACTCAATAGCAATGTTGCCACTTAGTAAATTTATGTAATTTTTTCTTTTTGTGACCTTTACAATAATTTATGTTATTTGTTAAGCATTTTTTAAATTAAATTTAAATTTTTTTCCTAAAAACTTTTTATGTACTTCCAAGCAAAACACATTGCTAAAAATGTTTTTGAAAATAAAATGAAATTTTTTTTAAGTTTAAAAGTTTACATTAAAAACAATTAATTTACATTGAAAACAAAGTCAAATTTGTATTACTTTTATTAATTTTGTAATATTAATGTACTTCCTTATCTTGTTGTTTTCCTATCTTTGCCATGAACTTATTAGACATTTATTCAGTGGTTGTTTTGTTTCAGAGTTGTAAGTATTCATATTCGCTTGTTTAAGTAAACAAAAAGACTGCATCTTACCCGTCTCTTAAATTTCGTGTGTTTGTTGCATTACAAAATTATAATGAAAGTTTCATGAACATCATTATTAAGTTTAATGCAGATGTTTAATAAATAATCATAATATTCATTAAACCAAAAAAAGACTAGTTATGTCATTAAAAAGATTAAAAAATGCATTGAAATAATGAAAAACAATTCTTTAAACGTGTGACTCTTCATCATTATATTAATAAAAGGTTTTATTAATATGCTGAGCTGAAGCCACGAAAAGTAATCGTTTTCGCCTCAAGTAGCTCCCCTGGTTTTTAGGGAATGCCGTATATATATACAAAACTGACCTTCAAAGGTCCACAAAAGAACCTACAATTTTTTTTTTCAAGAAAATACTTATTTACGCATGTATCAATACTTACATTGTTTTTTTTAATGTCGCCTGATCACCGGAAATATTATTTTTTTTCTTCCTATATATAAACATTTTACGTATTTCCGGACTAGTGTACGACAATGCGCTCAATAATAAGAAAATGCTTACTATAATAACAATTTAAAATAGCATAACTGTCTCTTTTTTAGATAAAACAAAAAAAAAAAAAAAAAAAAACAAAAAAAAAAAAAACTAATTGTACATTTTTATACAGTAAAAGGGCGTAGAAACAGAGTAAAATGTAATGTCAAATATATTCGATAAAAACACTGAAAGGGTTAAGTGAATGTAATATTTTCATCGATTTTATGAAGCATATCGTTAACTAGGGGCTTATGAAGCATTCTTCATAATTCCAATGAAGCTTAACATCCAATGAAGGCTTAATATCAAAATCCATTGGATCTGTGAAAAAAATTATTTCAGTGTAGAGTAGAGAAGTTGAGGTCAGCTGTTCTAAGGGTTGATTGATATGAACTTTCCGAAAAGCCCAGGCATATTTTTTATCACAAAAAGTATGAAGAAATATGTCATTGTAATTAAGAAAAATAAAATTAAAAACTTGCAACAAAAACTCTCTTTGTAATCATCTCTTACAGAAATATTATTTACTGAATTTTCAGAATCTAATCCAAAAAATCGTTTATGATGCTGCAAATCACAACATTTTTACAACTTTTTTGTTGTTATAAAATAAATCATATTCACTCCTCGATGGCTTAATATAAAAAGGCGTAACTCGATTTTGTATTAACTTACAGACATTAAAAAAGTTTTAATGCAATTTTTAATAAAAAGATCCAATAAGTTTTCTAATATAGCCATCTGAAATTTAAATGAAATATGCATTTGGCATTTGTCTATCAAAATAAGCAAAAATCTTTATTCAGTGAAAAATTGAGTTAGGCCTTTTTTGTATTAAGTCATCGTCCTGCTCTTTTACAAGTTCGAAATTTTAGAACATCAAACATTAAACATTGAATTACTTATCGGATTTGAATTTACATCTATTTGTTTACATAACTTATTTCCAATTATATCACCCGTAAAATTGTCATATTTTAATAAAAGAAAAAAATCCGGGGAATTCCCGCACAAATTTCCCAGAATTTATTTCCCGAATAATGTGCATTATCCCGGGAATTCCCGTATGAAAAACACTAGGTACATGATAATTTATCAAAATTTTTTCAGAACTTTATGACATTAATTTTCTGTGGAGGTTTAAATTCCAAGTATCTTCAATTCCATTTCTATATCAAACTCGTATTTAGTTACATCACAATTAAAAGGGGTTTAGAAAAGATCAAGCAATAGTTGTATATTTTCCAAAACCTTGAACCTGTTTGGAAAATTATTCGAAAGTGTTTCTTTCAACTATTCAAATTTTGGGAAAATTTTTTGTTTGTCATGTATGAGAAAAGGTTTTGTAAAACAAGAAAATTCATTTGACTAAATTTCCCATCCATGAAAATTATTTATATTACAATGAAAAGCAAGCTATTAAAAATTTCTTTTGTGACATGTTTAACGGTAACACTAACGGCATTTACCGGCACAACTTCGAGGTATGATTTTATTCTTCCTGTGCAATTTTTTTTTATTTTTTTTTTTTGGTTTTGTGCTGCAGGCCTTTGCTGTACATACTTTTTTAAACTTTAAACAACATTTTTCCACTCAGTTACACAATACCTTGGTGGCCCCACGTAGTTAAGCTCGTTTTCAGCATCGCTCTAAAAACTCTACTAACAACTTTTCATAAACTCCCTTCTGTTTTGCAAAGGATTTTTTTTTGGGAAAAGTGAGAAATTTAATGTGATTTTTTTTTTTTTTTTTGTAATAAATAAGGAAAGAAAAAAATTTTTCGAGGAATTTTTATTCGTGATTGGGCTGAATCTCCTTTGATGACGTAGATTTTCCTTAAATTAAATAATATAAAAGACATTGCGTGGTACAAAACGCGTTATTAATACACTCATAGAGAAATGCATCTTGATATTGATGATGCCCTAACATCAGAATTGTGACATCAATGTTATTACAAATGGCATCATGCAGGCAAAAAGTGACATAACTCCAATGACGAACGTAATCATTAAATTTGTCATATTTTTTACGTCATCTATGCTATGACTACAGTGACATCAGTTAGACGTCAACTTTTATGTGTTATTAACATTATTTTCATGTTAAAAAAAAAAAAAAAATTAGAAGCAAAAATTCCCATATTCTATTTTTTTCAATTATTTAGTTAAATACATCAAATTTAAAAAGTAAAATTATTACGAAAGCCATATCGGGCATGCTTCGGTCTTATAATTAAGAGTTCTTCTGTAAACAAAAAAGCGAAATACTACAAAAGTAAAACAAACATGTGTAATAAGTAAATAATAATATTCTCTCACTTTGAGACTAAATGACTTAATTCAATGACAGTTTGTCATTAAATTCAGCCTAATGAGTCCTTTTTCATATGTCACTGAGTCATTGCACTGATGACATTTTTTATTAAACTGATGCCGATTTGTCATTTATGTGATGACGACGTGTCATCCCATTGATGACATAATTTCACCTGTCAACAATTTGGCCAATTGATGTTTAGACTAATATCACAGTGTTGAGAAGTGTCATGGCACGTAGCGCCGTCCTGTGAAGTTGGTAATCATTTACCTAATGCGCTCGCCGTTGACCGTAACGGCATTGCCAATATCGTTCTAAAAAATATATGGACCGACGCCGCCAGCCCAAAATTACCACTAAAGTGACTTTTCGGAATGCATTGAACGCTTTTTGATCTCGTGCTAAATTGGAAAGTGTTGTTTGTTGACGTACGTATTTATTCAGAAATGGGCCCAATCGCTACAGAATTTCAAAGAAAATAAAATCCATTTTTAAATGATTCAGGACCCATTGTCACGTGTTGCTGAACGCTATATCCGCTCATGGTGGCTTGGTAAAACACACTGAATTAATGACAGCCAAGTCGTCAAATGTGACCTCAACAACATGTCCGCTATCAACTGTCAAAGTACGAAAGTGCAGTTTGGAAGACCCTTTATTTCAGCTAAAATGCATATGGTTCTTAAATATTCAAAACACCCCGATTTTTAAGCTTTATAATTATATTGAATAAAAAGTGGACTTGATAAGGTGAAGAAGTAAATAAATTTTTTAATGATTATAAAAAATGACTTGGAATATAATATTGACTTAAAGCATATTATTTTAGTATTCCAAATCGGTCATGGCCCCCTATAAAAACTTATTCCGAAATGAAAACACGGCGAAAATAGTAACGAGTAAACCACTGTGCAACATATTGTGTCATTGATGTGGTTTTAAAGATATTTACACTATCCCCGTTAACAGGCATCAGCACATATACATCAACATTTAAATCCACATTTTGTTCGTATTTGCCCTCATACACATAAAAATTCTGGTGTAAATTGCAATAACGAAATGTTTTTCTTTTTGCATGTTTTTTCACCATCTGGAAAAAAATTTCTGTAATTGTGTTTTATTTTTCGGAAATTATTTTGTTTTCTCTTGCAAATACTTGTGTATTTGTGTATCTTTGTATTCATGTGATTTCCGTTTAATTTAAAAAATTTCTGTATCGGACTGAATTTTTTTTGCCGATTCAATTAAAAGGATTAAAAAATAGATTTTTTTTCTTTCTTTTATTTTTTGTATTTTTTAGTTCACATTGATGAACTTTGTATACTGTTTCGAATAAAGTGGTGGTTGTTATTTTTAAATAAACATTTGAAATTAAACAAAGAAGTTTTTTCTTTTGTTTCTATAAAGTGTATTTGTTGTATTTTCATGAATATTTTTTTATAGATTACAGCATATGTTTAGGCGATTTGTTAACAATAGGAGCAGCCATGGTTAAATAAATAGCACAGTAAAAGTTAACTGTCATACATGTATCATCATTACATTGAGATTGATTATTAAAGTACTTGAGAGAGAGAGAGAGAGAGACCATGTCCTGACAAACGTAAAACGTAAGATTTATTTTATGATGGTTGGAAAGTCATCCGTTTTGCTTGCGATTTGGATTAGTTTCTTAAAAATATTTTCGTTTCCTTAAGCATACTTTTGCAATTTAAAGTTGTCAAACTATTCGTATTTTTTGCGTTATCAAACAGGCTTGTGAACTATTTCTGATAAAAAAAGCTCCGTGCCCGCAATCACGCAATCAAAAAGCGCTAATTAAAATTTAAATAAAAAACTTAAATCGTCTTCCATATCATGTCTAGTTATTTTATAGGATCGATTAATATTTCGTCCGAAACAAAGCGGTTATGCTAATACATTTTATCATTAATTGAGAACGATTTGTGCGATGGTGATCATTTACAAAATGATTATGAAAATAATTTTGTTCGAGTCATCTAAATAATATACGAGTATTTCTTATTTTCTAAATTAACGCCACTAATTCAGAAATTTGGTTTGAAAAACTCTTAAAGAAAATTATTAGGACAAACATTTTACATTGGATTACCTGGATTTCGGATAAATGATTTTACCAAGGACCGGAAAACGTTTTTTAAAAAATATTTATCATTGGTGTTCGAAAAATATTTTAAATTGTACAATAACTAAAAATAGATAAAAATATTTTGTTTAAGCCCTTATGACACTACATTTTTTATTCATTGAATTGATATAGATTTGATGGAAAGAAACAGTAAATGTTGGAAAGAGCAAACTTTAAAAAATGTAAACAGAAATTTTTTTTTAGTTTTTCTTTTGTTTTGATTTTATTCATTTTATTAAATGTTGCCAACTTTTCGTTTATAGGAAACATAAAAACAAACAAAAAGCGGTTAATCGCTGAATTTCCACATTAACCGCTGATTCAGCAACACTTTTAATATTTCAAGCTTGAAATCTCAATTTTAAGTTGAACAATTTTACATTGTTTTTGACATAACTTCATTTTTTATCGATAACTTTAGTAAAATTTTTGACAGTTTGCTATTTTTCTTAATACAGCTGAACTCTTTGCACTTGGTAAATTTTTCTATTACATTATATTTGCACTGTTCACCAAAACTAGAACAATGCATTAAAAATGTAGTGTCATAAGGCCTTTAATATTGTTTCTTTAAGTTCAAAATAATAAAGTTCTCAAAAAAAAAAAGGTTTTTAGAAAAATAAAAATATTTTTTTTTGTACTTTTGAACAAAAAATTACGAACCGAAAATTTAATTTTTTCTTTTTAAAAATTTAAAAATCATGCGTACAAAATAATTTTTTTTTTCATCAGATTAAAAAATAAAAGCAAACACAGAAAAAAGATATTTATTTTTTCAGTACAATATTATTTTGTACATGAAAAGAGAAAATTGAATTTTTTTAATTGACAAAATTTAAACTCATACGTACAAAATTATAGTAAAAAATATAAAGCTAATTAATAATATGTAATTATTACATGATAAAGATTATCCTAGAACTAAATAGTAATCTTATCAATTACCTTGATGTTGAGTTTGAGCAACAATAAATTTTCTACATGCTCAGAACTTAAATTCCTTCTATTTTTGGTCATAATAATTGGCAAAGCACTGAAGGCTGTCTCCACAGATACCTGTGTTGCGGGTACAGCTAATGCAACAGCAGCTAGTTTTGATAATTAAGAATCTCTAAAGATTTTTTGCAATTACAATTTTAAACACAATTTTATATTATAATTTTAATTAAAATTCACAATTTTAACTTCAAATTGAGTTTTTATTGTTAGTTTCTAAAAACAAAAAAAAAATATTTTTCTCAAAAACGTTTTTTTAAGAACTTTATTATTTTGAACTTTGAAGAACAAAAAAAACAAAATAATTTTTTTTTGTACAGTTGAAAACATGTTTTGAACACCAATAATAAATACTTTTCAAAAAAAAAAAAAAAAAAAAAAAAAAAAAAAAAAAAAAAACGTTTTTGTGTATTTTTCAAATTTTTGTTTTTTGTTTCTTTTTATGTACAAAACACATATTGTACGCATGAGTTTTGAATATTTCAAATGAAAAACTTAAATTTTAAGTTTTCGGTTCTTAATTTCTGATGCCTGGATTTTACGAATTAAAAAAATGTCAAAAATCATGAAAATCAGTAAACGAAATGATAACTAGACGTGATTGAATCAAACTGTGAATTGATTTGGATTCAGCGCGGTAAGTTCAAGTTAAATCACATAATAAAATTATCTCTCCCCCTGACTTTTTTTTTGCCGACTAGTGTTATTAGAACATTAAAATTTTTGCAAAGCTTTTTCTGATATTTTAGGCAAAGTAAAAAAATATAATTAATATGAAATATAAAGCAAAATAATACCAAAAATAGTTATAATACAAAAAAACACTTAACAAACAATTTGAAAATTCTCGAGTTCTTTGAAAAAACAAAATAAAATATTTTGATCTAAATTCCTTATATAGACCGCGCAGCTAACAATTACAAATATGAATATATATTTTTACAATTACATTGTTCATTTGCTTCATAGCACAAAAAAATGTCGTACTCTTAAATTGTGGATATGAGGCAATGATAGCTCTCAATATTACTTAATACATATGAATCTATATTCGAGATATACACAAAATGTATTAAGGATTTAAAAAGAGGGCAGATACACTTATTATATAGAATTGGTTTATGCCAATCGGCATACCAATAGCAACCAGACGTTATGTTTGCAGTTATAAAGTATACATTTCAGTATACTATGTAACAATAGTATTTGAAAAACGGTAAGAAATTTTAATTTAATGTGCCTTAATTTTAATGTATGCAAATAAGAGTTCAAAAATGTTGCGTATCTATAATCTTAAAAAATGTTAACAGAAAAGCGCTAATTTAGCGCCCTTTTAAAACAAAGTTTTCAAATTTCTTTTCAAAGTTGTTTTGGGAATACAATTATTTATTAAAAGATTTTATTTGTTGTGCTTAATTCACTATTTTTATTCTTGATAAAACAACTGAAAATTGTTTGACCTAAGCAAGCGCATTTCACTGGTTGTTTAGGCCACATAATCAGGAAACGTTTTTCCAAAAAAATTTTAGAAAAGCCTAAAATATCAGCAAATAAAACTACAGAGGGAATGAGAATTACAAACACTCAAAAAGATTTATTTGCAACGATATCAAAGCTTAAACAAAATTTCAACAATAAAACAGTGTGTTTATCTTTTCTTACATTCCCCACCACAATTATTCTCCCAACATTAATTGTAGTTGTAAGAGGGTTAAGAAAAAACAAATTTAAAACAAAAACAAATTGCTTTTATTGTTTTCGCAAGAAATCAAAATAAAAACAATTTGCCAGTTCAGTTTTTTTGCACGCGCACTTGCTAATTTATTATTAATGTAGTTTTTGGGAATACAATTATTTATTAAAAGATTTTATTTGTTGTGCTTAATTGCTTATTTTTATTCTTGATAAAAGAACTGAAAATTTATTGTTGGAGGATAAGCTGTTTCTATGCACATTTCACTGGTTGCTTAGGCCAGATTTGATGATATTTTTGGCTTTTCTAAAATTTTTTTGGCAAAAACATTTCCTGATGATCTGGCCTAAGCAACCAGTGAAATGCGCATAGAAACTAGGGATGGGCAAATTGAAAAAATATATCGATATATATCGTATCGATATTCATTAATTAAAAATATCGATGTATCGAACGTATTAAGCTGAAATTATGACCAAATTAAAATACTTAATATACCTTTGTCAATACATATTTACATATGTACATACATATTACATGTAATTCCATTCTAACTTTTTATTGTTTCTTTTAATTTCGATTTCGAACGAAACTTTTATTCGCTTAACTTTTATTTCAAACAAAAACTAATTTTAAAATTTAGATTTTAAGGTAAGTTATGCGAACGAAGTTTTCGTTTAAAATCAAGGGATCGGCAGTTAATTCTACAATAAAAAAAAAATTCAAAAAAAAAAACTAAAAAATTCAAAAAAAATTTTATTTTTTCGCCATATGAAATCTAAAAAAAAATCATTGGGATTATAAAATTCCGGATTATATACTGCCGGTAAACGAAACTTGTGACACATACTATAAAAGAAACTGTGCTATATTTTATTTTTAATATATAAGAAGATGCTCAAATAAAAAAAAAAACAAAATATTTTTTTTTTTATTATTAACATTCCAACTATCATGAGTCTATTGCTGCTAATACGCCATAATTAAGGCGATTCTTTGCATAATTCTAGGAACCCTTTCCAAAATATTTTTCCGCGCTTATTTTTTTGTTGTCATCTCTTAAAAAACCGAGACAAAACTGAACTGTGTAATTGTCTTAATATTAGTTAAAAAATATATGATGCAGTTCTTAAAAAACAACAGTATTGTAAACAGTTGAGCAACAGTTAAAATGTTGAATTTTATTATAAAGAGATCTTAAAAATATCGAATTCGATAGTCGTAGATAAATATCGATGTATCGATATATGGGTATTTTTAATATCGGCGTTATATATCGATATTTTGATATATCGAAATTTATTGCCCATCCCTAACAGAAACAGCTTATCCTCCAACAATAAATTTTCAGTTGTTTTATCACGAATAAAAATAGGGAATTAAGCACAATAAAATCTTTTAATTTTTAAAATTTCTTTGCAAAACTAACACTTAAAACTGAATCGTGTTTGATTCCATATGAACACCAGATTTTAAGAAAATTCGAAATTCTTTGAAATACTATATCGATGAGCTTTTACAAAAAAGTGCCTAATTTTCGAGACGATTTCGACTTTCTTTACATACTGCTAAACGTTATTATTCACAACTTTTAGTGATGTCAACATAAAAAACTAAAAATAGTTCATCTATATATATTTAACCAGGGCTGTGGAGTCGGGGTTGAGGTTTTTGTACCGGAGTCGGAGTCGGAGTCGCAGTACCCAAAAAAATGCGCGACTCCGACTCCAAAATTTTTCGGCATAAAAAATTTAAAAAATTTTCTAATATTTTCCAATATAAAAATTCTTCGAAATTGGCGATGCAATATTTTGCAGATCAATATGAATAAGTAGATTTTGATTTATTTTATGAGAAATAGTTGATTCAAGTACTTTACTATTTAAGTATATTTAGGTATATTTTTTATACGTGCGGGAAAAAGTCTAAATTACATTAGCAAAACTTATACTCAGTTATTGATCTAGTTGAAAAAAGATGTGTGATTTTTTAAATAATTTACTCATGCTAAAAAATGTTAATGACAGGAATTGCCAATAATTTTAATATCAGAATTTTTTAACCATCAACGCTGAAATATTTTCAACATTGTACAGAATAAGTGTTGCTATAGCGCATAAATACTAGTATGTATTAGAAAAATTGTGACGTAAAATTATTTCTCTTTTGTGTAGAAGCATCTTTATCAGCCTGCCTTTAATTCCTACCATAACACTCATGTTTTTCTTATGCACATTACCCGGGGATTCCAATAATTCGTTTAATAAAGATGTTTCTACACAAAAGATAAATAATTTTACGTCTCATTCATTTCGCATCACGGTTAGAGTAGGAGTCGGAGTCGGAGTCGCACTTAAAAAATTTCAGCGTTTGGAGTCGGAGTTAGTACTTTTTTCGGACGACTCCACAGCCCTGTATTTAACTATGAAAATTGTTTGTCTATTGGCTTATACTCTCCTAAGCTACCGAGCCGATTTTCCTATAATTATAACATTAACATCACGTGAGGCCTGACAATAAAATAGGCTCCTTATTTTTTTCGATAGGTCAGTGGAAGCGGTACCCTTCGTAGGATGCCAATATTAAGTATCGCATATATTAAGAGCCGCTGCACCCATTTTCTTCAACTTTTTTGTATTAAGATCTGTGTGGCCAGGTCTACAAAATTTTTACAGCTTTTTTGAAGATTTTTGTTAAAAATTTATTAGCAGTATAAAATTTTATTCGAAACTTAATACATTTTAGTGACTAATTTTGTAACGAAATTGATATATTTTAGCAAGTGGCTAAATTTTTGGTAAAGCATACATATAAATATGTAGCACAGATAGCTGAGACTAAATTTTAAATTTAGGTGGCCTGCAAACGATTTATTTCTATGATAAACAAAACTTTTTTAAATTATTTTATTTTTTATAGTTTAAGAAAGGTTGAATCTTTAAAATAATTGTTTTTTCTTCAGCAGTTTAGAGCAAACAATTTTTATCTAAACACAAAGTGAAATGTCCTTGTAATTTTATGTCGTAATATCAAAATTTATTATAATTTATAATATTTTTTTAGTAAAATCAATAAAACTATTCGTCCAAATTTTTTAAATAAATAATGCTTAAAAAAGCTAAAAACATTTTCCAAAAATGCTTAATAAAATGCCAAGTGCTAACTGAAAATTTTGCAGCTTATTAGAAATTTTTAATGCTAAATTTAGCTGCAAAAATGCCAAAATGGCCACACTGATTATGATTTTTAAGCCGGAAATTGAAATAAGATAGCAGCAGGGTAAGTGCTACCCCCATAGAACACCAATGGTAAATATAGCATATCTTAAGTACTGGTATATAGAGAATGTTCAAACTTGGTAGGAATCAGTCATACGGTAAACCACACCTTCGAAAATAAAAATAAAGCGGCCAGGCTCAGGGGGAGCAATACCCCCCATATGATGCTTATATTGTATATCGCGTTACTGACGAACTATTATAGCGAGAGTCTTCAAGCGTGGTTAAAGCTACTTATATGGTGAACTATAAATTTCAAAATAAATAAAGGCGGGGCAGACGGAGGAGGAGCAGTTCGCCCCATAGAACGAAAATATAAAATACCGCATATCTGAGGACAAAAGTCTTCAAGCTTTTTAGGACCCACTCTTATGGTAAACTACACCTTTTAAAATAAAAATAAAGGGGTAGGTGCAAGGGGAGCAATACATTTTTACAGAAGAATTCTGTGACCACCAATAATAAAATAGACTACTTATTTTGTCGAAAGGAATAGGTGAGCAAGTACCCACATAGGGCGAATATGTTGAATCAAATTTATAACTAAGTACGCACAAAATAGGCGGTGTCTGGTGTTTTTTCTATTTTTGACTTTTTTGGGTGTAAAATCCTTTAAAACCTGCTTATTGGTACATATTTTGTCCCCACAAACCTTTAATGGATACTTAAATAGAATTCAAATTTATACGGATTTGTCCTTATTACAAAAATTAAGATCTCATTTTCGTACTTTTTTGAATATATATAAATATACATATGTAAATTAGAGCGACTCAAAAAAAAAAAGTGATTTTGTTACCCCTCTGATAATTAAGATATGATATGTTTTATGATGTTTCCCAAAATTTTTTGGTTCTAGCGTTGACCATCCGTGAGTTGGACCATTTTTAAAAAAGATTTTTTCAGTTTTTCGAATTTTGTTTGTACTTTGCTCCAAGACGACATATATAAAATTTGCTATCATCGAAAAGAGTTTTTGAAGCAGCATCCAGTGGTATATAAAACTTGACCACATGCGACCAACTAATTGAGATATTTAACTAAATACACATTTTCGTTTCGATTTTTCATACAAATGTTCTGCTTTTCAAATTGAATCTGTTTTAAAATAATGTTAATTTATTTTTTTTTTTTTTGTAATTATTCACATAAAACGCGAAAATCTTTTTATTTCATATATTGGCAATATGGGTATCAAATTTTTTTAATAAAAAATATAAAATTAATAAAAAAATCTTTTCGCGATTCTATCTTTGTATAAAGTATGCACGATTCCATTTTGTTTGCAATATGACCTGGTCGATTACTTTTGATAACAGAAAGACATGATTGGCTTACTAGCTTAGACCCCTTTCAGACAAGCAAAGTTTACTTTGCAAAGTCTTGAGTTTATAGAAGAGAAGGGAAAAGAGAATAGCGGGGGAGTACATACTTTGCTGTACTCACAAATTCGTTTTGTTTTTCGTTCGTAGATTATACCTGAAGTTGGCTGCAACTTTATATTTATATACAGCGTTACCAGAATCTTTGGAATGAAAATTGTCATATGGCGAAACAAATCATATTTTGAAGAGGAAAATCTTAATTTTTTTTTTCTTAATTTAAATTTTTTAAAACAAGGGCAAAATAGTAAGAATTATTAATTTTTTATAAAAACATACTTCTTATTATTTTTGAATTGAAATACATAAAAACATAATTCGTCAGTATATGAAACTTTATAAAAATACATTTTTTCTTTTCACAAATATTTTTTTTATCAATATTCTAACTGCCTATTTCCGATGTGCGAAAGAATTATTTACTTCGTACAAATACATTAAAAACAAAAACAAAGTTTTTAGAATTTGTTTTTGTTTTAAATGTAGTTGTTCGAAAGAAGGAATTCTTTCGAAAATTGGAAATAGGTTATAATATGCCTTCTTTGATATTTTTTATGTCCAGAAATAATGATGCAATTTTGTGTATTTTAGATACTGGGTACAAAAGTGTGCAGCACCAATGCGCATCAAGCTGATGCAAAACTTCATTGTTTTAAAAAGTGACTGTTGAAATAATCGTGTATTTTGTATAAGCAAAATTAAAGTAAAAATCAGAATTTCTAAAAATAAAAAATCATCATTTGAGAAAAAAATCTTTAATCATATTTTTGTTTAAAAAAATAATCCAAAATATGATAAAATCACCATTCTGGCAACGCTGTTTATATATTATATTCAAACAAGAGAAAACAAAAATTTGTCATATTAAACTTTGTGTGTCTGAGCACCAAACAAAGTTTAAAAGAGAATTCAACAGACTTTGTCAAAGTAAACTTTGCCTGTCTAAAAGGGGACTTAACAAATCAATTTTTAGTGTTTTCGTAAATTTATTTTTAAGTCTATTATAAATTTATGGTGCACCTGTCATTAATCGATTAATATGTTTTTAATTAAAAAATTAATATTTAAAAACTAAAATTTATCTCACAGCATTCAGGGTTTGAAAACGGATCTTTTGCTTATCACCAGGTTATTATAATTGAAAAATGAAAATTTTGCCTATATATGAAAAAAGATCAAATATATCGCGATTTTCACGTTTTATGTGAATAATTACAAAAAAAAAAAAAAATTTATTAACATTATCTTAAAACAGATTGAATTTGAAAAGCAGAACAATATTTCCACATACGTAGAATTTGTATGAAAACCCGAAACGAAAATATGTATTTAGTTAAATATCTCAATTAGTAGGTCGCAAGTGGTCGAGATTTATATACCACTGGATGCTGCTTCAAAAACTCTTTTCGATGATACCAAATTTTATTTATGTCATCTTGGAGCGAAGTACAAAAAAATTCGAAAAACTGAAAAATACCTTTTTTAAAAATGGTCCAGCTCACGGATGGTCAACACTAGAACCAAAATTTTTTTAAGAATCATCATAAAACATATCAAGCTTTATTTTCAGATAGGGTTGCCATTCGTACTGTTTTTATCTGTACATGTACTGTTTTTTGTTTAAAGTACTGATTTATGTATTACAAGCAAATCAGTATGAATGTACTGATTTTTTCATTAATGTACTGTTTTTGTACTGTTATTATATATTCATTTTGTTCAGTATATAGTTTGTCATATTGTCAATTTTTTTTTTTAATTCCTATGCTAATCCCGAGTAAGTACGAAAAAAGAAGACAGTAGAAGAAAAACGGAAAGTGTTTTTACATGATGGTGCGTTTACGAATTTGAGGAAATGTGGAATTTTATTTCTTCCATTCCACATTCAAACACTTTTACAGAACGAGTCTTTAGTTCTCAAAGCGGAGAAAAGAGGAAACAGGCTCCTAATATAAAACCTAGAAAGTGACTTGCAGATAAAGACAAACTTTGGTTATAGTTGTAATGAGTTTTACAATTTCTTGAAGACTGAAGACAGGAAAGAATTAATGGACAATGCACAAAAAGGCCATAAATATTTTTAACTTGTAAAATTGTAAATATTTATGTTCATATATAGTAAATATATTATTTATAAAAATCTATATAGTAAAATCGTCTGAAAAACGATTGTGCCTTTTACAATAATTACAATTATTAATAGTAATTAGTTGTAAATCACTTTTAAATAATTTTTTTAAATTATTTTGAAGATAAATACATAACAAGCTTCGTTATTTCAAGTGCTTAATTTGTTTTTTAAAATTTTTGTCCTTATATCTGTTGCTTGGTGCTAAAAAGGCCAATGTCAAATAATTCATTTTTGAGAAAATTTAAATTTTAGTTTATTATAGAAGAGTTCTTAGTGAAATTGGCTAGCAAACCCCTTTAGAAGCTGTTCTCGGTTATATTAGACATTGGCTGTATCCGCAGAATAAAAGAGATTCAGCATAGCCTTTTAATTGCAAAATGAAATTAATTATGCTGATAAGTATAGCAAAAAACTTCTTTTATTTAATTTTATGCTGACCTTTATTCAAAAAAAATAATAGAATAAAGGAAATACAAATTTAGTTCACATGTTGGTCACGTTTTTCTCGTCAAATATTTCCTAGGCTAAGAAAAGACCTAATGCAACAATTAATTCAAAACAGCAAAATATTGACATTGGTACCAAGCTACAGACATAATGAACTCAAATTTTGCTTTTAATAAAATTAATGTTTCTTTTAAAAATATTAAACCAAGTAGCCAACAAGAAATTAAAAATCGAATTTCTAACAACTTGTGTTTTAGATTTTTTTGCTATTCACTTTGTATTCCTGAACTATTATTTTAAAAAAATTCAGGTTTATGAATTAAATTTTGTCACTGTTCAAATTATAGAATGAATTCAAGTTTTGTTTTAAAAAAGATTAAAGCTTGTTATTACTCGTAATATGCAATATTATATTAAAAAAGTTTATGTACTAATTTTTATGCAATTGTACTGATTTTTTTCTCTTATGTACTGATTTCTCTGATTTAAAAACTGGCAACCCTATTTTCAGAGGGGTAACAAAAACACTTTTTTCGGCTCCATAAAGGTGCGTCGGTCTAATATATATATGTATATTCGAAGTACGTAATGAACTTTAAATTGTGAAGAACTTTTTAAATCGGTAATCATATAGAAATTTAAGTAATAGAGATAGATATAAAATTTAAAATGCATCTTTATCTTTTAAAAAAAGAGAGATATATTTTTGTTATTTTTATTACCTGTTATTATAACGTTCGTTTTTAACTGCCTGTTTTTCAAAATAAAATAAACATTTTCGCTTGGGAAAATATATTGAAAGAAAAATAAAAAACTCAAATTTGTTTATGTTTTCAATACAGAAATCCCTTGATTTACGTCGCCTCCATTTACGTTTTTTCGGTTTGCGTTGCCAAATTTTGTGTGACTTCTAAATTTAATTTGCGTCGCCATTCGATTTGCGTCTTCAGATTTTTTGTGCCTTATTAACTCGATTTGCGTCTCCATTCGATTAACGTCGCCTCATTTGCTTATGTTTTATAAGCAAAAAGCGGGGAATCACAGTTTTTAGTTGAAATGTTCTTTTGGGTTTCTCATGCGTGTTAAATAGGAAATGGGAGAAAGAAAAAAATTCCCGGGGTATTTTTGGAAAGGCTATTATGAGTTTGTGCTAACGTTTGTAACACCTTTAAATATTGGTCGTAGACCCTACTTTTAGTATACCGATCGACTAAGAAACATTTTTTGAATCGACGTTACGATATCCGTTCGTTCGGCTGGCTTGCAGGCTTTGAAAGGAAATATTGCACGCAAATTACAGTTCGTAATTTTGGAGATAATTTTATTAAGTTTGGCATACATACATGCCAATTGAAAATGGTGAGTATCGGTTCATAATTTCACATAGCCCACACACAAGGTTTTTTTCGGAATTGAGTATTTGTACCCATGAACCCACTCATTATGTTGGTATTTAGCTCATTGCAATTTAAATCATCTTAAAAAATTATATTGGAATCGGTCCATATTTGACCAGATTTCCCATACAAATACTATCCCGAAATATCTTTTTTATAAATTTTGGTATTGACACAAAATTTTGCGAAAAAACACTTTAACGATAGATTCTTTGTCATGGCAAAACGTGGTATTTGTAGATTGAAAATGCACTATAGGTCCCATGTAAACCCCCTTATCTAAAATCATTTAAACTAATCTCATATAGATGAAAATATCTAAATAATATTCGGCATAAAGAACTTATACATGAATCTTTACCTCATAACATAATTTTTTCCTGCGGGTCCATGATTGCCCATGGGTTCAAATAGGGTACACTTTTGAAATTTTGTTTTTAAATATACTTTCTTACTTATTTAATTCTGTAAATGTTTTATAATTTGTTTATAAATTAGCCTTTCTCTATGTTTTTAATAAAGGTACATTTTATAGAACACAAATGAACATGTTTAAATTCGATTTACGTTGTTTCGATGTACGTCTTCATTTTGCGGAACCAATTGCGACGTAAATCGAGGGGCTACTGTAATTTAAAATTATGTTGAAAAACAGGCAGTATATCCCTGAGGTGAAAACTTACCTCCGTTATTTTATTATTTTAGCAGGATAGCGAAGAGCACCGGGTTAAGCTAGTTCTTCATAAAAATCGGTCTCTGGCGGAATTCGGCCCGCATAATAGAATTTCATTATTTCTAGCTAAGAGTTTTATGGTATCGAAGGTCACGCAAATTGTTTAATGGCAAAAGTTAAATTTCACTATGTTAAAAATTAAACATCAGTTTTTGAGAACAAATCGTTTCATGTACATACGAGTAACTTTAATATTTTGTTTGGCTTATGGGATTTTTGTGCACCTGTGTAATTGGCATTTATGTTTTATAGTTTTTTTTTTTTATAAAACATAAAATGTCTAATCAAAGTTACTTATTGTATAACTTTCCAATTACAACTTCTTTTTTTGATGACATTGTTAGACACTTTGTCACATTTCATAAATTTTTTTTTGTAAAAGTAGAAGGGAAAACAAAATTACATTTTTCAAATAATAAAATTTTTTCCAGTCGTTAAATTTTCAGCACAAACAAAAGCACAAAAACTAACACGCACATAAAAAAAAGCTTTAAAGTACATAAATACACACAAAAACATTTAGAAATACATCAATTTGAGAACAAATATCCTTAAATGATTGTTTTTAAGAACTATTACGGAATTTCTTTCGGCACAACACAATTTCTTTTGTTTCGTCTCTTGTTTGATTTTAATGTTAATGTCACAGCTGTGCTGAATTCTCTACAAGAAGAAAAGGATTTACCTGTAAAGAAAAGAAAATAAAACAGAAAGTGAGTAAATAAAGAAAAATAATTTTAAGACTAAATTTGAATATAAAACAATTTTATAAATTGTAGCTGTCAATCAAAGAATATACAAAAAAATAAGGTAGATAGTTTTTACAGCAGCAACTTTCCCCTTTACCTTCACATACTGGTGCGGGTGAACTAAATAGTCCTGAACAGTGATGCCAACTTCTTGCC
This sequence comes from Pollenia amentaria, assembly GCA_943735925.1. Lineage (NCBI taxonomy): Eukaryota > Metazoa > Arthropoda > Insecta > Diptera > Polleniidae > Pollenia > Pollenia amentaria. Next base: position 126,445,369 of record OX031009.1, read on the forward strand.
TTTTCGGGCAAAAAGTTTTTAGTGTCGATAATTTCAGAGTTTCACACTGGACCACAAATATTTTAAAAATATCAAAATTTTTAGCCATGTCACTGAGTACAATTCCGTTCGGAAACAGAATTCATTCCGTATTTTGGTGCTTCAGAAAATGACGAAAAAACTTTGCGGAACAAAACCATTTTTGTTTTCATGAACGGAATGGGAGTTTTCTGTATCTTAAAGGCCAAAAAACTATCAAAATATACTTTCTATCAATAAATAAATATGTTTTCTTCGATTCCGAACGGAATTGTACTCTGTGACATGGCTGTATATTCGTTTAAACCAGCTGATTTTGTTCACATTAACAAACTAATGATTACTCGGTACTCAATACTTTTCATTGAAGTACATAATAATACTCGATACCTTTAACAAATTTGAAAATAAGGAACTTCTAAAAATATTGTTTTTTTAACTGATCAAATAAAAAAGGATTCAAGATATTTTTAAAATACTTGTGGGCCAGTGTGAAACTCTGAAATTATCGGCATCAACATCAAATGATTCAAATATATTATATCGTCGTTCACAGGTTGACAACTCTTAACATGTTTTTTTGTACTATTCAGGAGACAAAAAATAAAACGTTATTACTCCGTTACTAAACCGTGTTGGAAGTAAATAAAAAAAAACCAAAATTAGTAGGAGATATTTATTGTAAGATGGTGTAAAGAAAACAAAGGTATTGAAATAATTTCAGATTAAAAAAAAATTAAAATAAATAATACGAGTTGACAATTTCAAAAAATTTAAAAGTGAGTTAAGAGCTGTCAACCTGTGACCGACGATATATCTCGTTACTGAAGAACTATTATAGCGAGTCTTCAAACGTGGTTAAGGCACTTTTATGGTAAACTATAAAAATTTTAAAATAAAAATAGGCGGAGTGGACGGAGGAGGAGCAGTTCCCCCCATAGAACGAAAATATAAAATACCGCATATCTGAAGACAAAAATCTTCAAGCGTTGTAGACCAGTAAATTTAAAAAGTGTGGGGTCATGTTGATCCCAAGTGCATTTAAGGGTTAATCTCCATTTATGCACCATTTTGTCTTCGTATGACTTTAGGGTATATTTTTCCCCCACTTTCATTAAAATCTGCACAAAAATATACAATTTTTCTCTATCCTTCCTTTAGAAATTCCAAATATGTATGTCAAAATTTGACTTTTGACCTTCATGATTTTAGGGGTTAATGTTAAAATTAAAAATTATCTGACATATAATAATCTGGATAAGTTTTACTTAAAACTCATAACAGTAAGTAAATTAATTGGGCTGATTCGCCAAAATATGGCCAAAAAATGAGTTTTCCCGTAAATCGCAGGTACGAAAAAACTATGAGAGGTATTGGCATAATTTTTTTCATATTTTTATTCCCTTTTATATCCTTAATAAGTCCCAGTGTAATGATCAGAAAATTCTGAAATTTGTTTAAGAATATTTTTTAATCTTAAAAAATGGAGTTTTGAAACTGCCGTTAAAAAAATAATTTTATTTTTGTCATAAGCCTAGTACTCTGTTCAACATTTCACGTGAAATGCTGTCAAAACTCATATGAAAAAAACTTGTGGGGAATTTCTATGAAAAAAGGTTGATAGAGTTGTACTCTGTTTAATTTGTGAAAAAGTTGCGAATTGTTTCTAGCAACATTTTTTTTACAACTGCGAAATAATATAAGCTGCACTTATTTTACGTGGAATTTCAAGCAAATGAAAAATTAAGTTTAAACTTAATATTAAAATGAGAACTGCAAAACATAAATAACACAACCGGTAACAGGTTTTCATCAATATTTAATTTTATTTTTACTTAATTTTTTATTTAAAAAATACTTTTTAGTAAAATACATTTGGGTTTTGTTTACATATGCAAAACAATGTCGCATACTTTGAAAGATTAAAAACGTCAAATTGTACAAACTCTCGAGATAGGTAACATTGATACATGTCAAATTTTTCGCATGAAATAATAGATGTTGCTGAACATTTTTCACAAATTGGAACAGAGTATAGGCTATACCTGCGAATAGTTAAACGGTATCCAACGAAGACAAAAACTCATATACAAGTAAAACCGGGTATATTTTAAGTAAAAATTAGCTGGTATGCAAATATTTCCCAAATTATGTTGATTTCGTTACTACATTTCAAGTGGCCTGAGACACTTTAATAGCCTGCGGAAATTTTAATAACTTTAACATGTTTTAACTAAATTTTGTCTTTTATATCTCTTTCGAACGATAATTATGTACACATTTCGATTCTTTTACATTTTAGTGCAAAAGTACTTACAAAATGTTTCCAAAAACAGGAACAAATTTAGTTTTCCCAATTGTAAATGCACCTTCAACCTTGAGCGTTCTTGGGGGGCCAGTAAACGTTATCATAACGGGTGGTTACATTTTAAGGGCCGATGTTGAATGTGAACCAAACCTTAACGTCAAGTTTTTTTTCTGCATTACATTTGACATTTCTCAATATCAGACTAACTCAATTTCAACCATGGAAAGATACACAATCGAGCAACGCGGTAAAGTTATTCAGGCTTATTATGCAAATGGTCGTTAAAATCAAAATGCATATCGTGAAAATCATCTTGAGTGATGAGGCACATTTTCACCTCGGTGGATTCGTCAATAAGCAGAATTGCCGCATTTGGGCGAATGATAATCCAAGCGTGATTGTCGAAAAACCAATGCACCCACACAGAGTGCCTAATCGGGCCGTATTTTTTCCAAAATGAGGCCGGTCAGGCAGTTATTGTGAATGGTGTTCGCTATCGTGAGATGATAACGATTTTTTTATGGCCCAAATTGGAAGATATTAGGGATTAGAGGATTGATAAATCCCGAATCCGGGGATTTATTTTTATGAGTCCCGGGATTTTTAACATATCAACTTTTATGTACAAAAATGTTCGTTTTTTTGTATTTTTATACTCTATACAAAAATATTTTTTAAAAATTATATTGAAGTTTATTTTTTATTGCAAATAATTCTTATTCTTGAGTTTAATTTTTGTTTTTGGCATATAGCGATTGTTTAAAATTTTCATTCTGGATTTATGTATTTTGCTTAATAAAAACCATTATTTTAAGTAGAAACGAAATTTGCAGATTCACATCTCAAGCCTTTTTTACAATTACGTTTAGCAAGTTCAGCTTTGGCTTAAGACATAATACCAAAATAAAAAGGATTATTTTTATGCAAAATATAGAAATCAATAAATAATTGTTATATATCGAGCAAAAAATAAAAATTATTCACGATCCAATTAAAGTTTTATTCAGAAACCAAAGAATAAAAGTTAATATAATTATAACAATTAAGTCGTAATATTTATGAAATAGCTCATATTCGTTCCGGTCCAATAATAAAAATGCACCCACAAAGAGTAACTATTTGGTGCGGTTTATGGGCTGGCGGCATCATCGGTCGTATTTTTCCAAAATGAGCCCGGTCAGGCAGTCACTGTAAATGGTGTTCGCTATCGTTAGATGATAACGAACTTTTTTTGGCCGGAATGAAAGATATGGATGTGGACAATATGTGGTTGCAACAGGACGGTGCCACTTGCCACACAGCTAACGAAACAATGGCTCTTTTGCGCTACAAATACAATGGCCGTGTTATCTCACGTGGTGGCGATGTCAATTGGCCGCCAAGATCATGTGATTTGAAACCGTTGGACTTCTTTCTTTGGGGTTATTTGAAAGAACAGGTGTACGTCGATAAGCCAGCAACAATTCAAGAGCTAAAGGATGAGATAATTCGGCACATTAATGGCATAGAACCTCAATTATGCCTCAGCGTCATGGAAAATTTGTACGGATGGAGGTGTGCCACCGAGGTCGCGGCGGCCATTTGACCGATATTTTGTTCCATACATAATTGAACCGTACCAATATTATCATAATAAAAAGAAATGACAATAATTTCCTAAATAATTTGTGTTTTATTCAAAATCAACATCGGCGCTTAATATTTAACCACCCTTTAGTAAAACATTAGGATACACAACGTATATCTTTAACACTAGAGGAAGGAAAAAAATCTCCAAAATTGTTCACCAATTAAGGCACTAATCAAAAAAAAAAAATCAGTTTAAATTAAAAATGTAATCAAGTAAACTAAACGTTTAATCGAGTGAATTAAACTTTTAATTGATTCTATCTATAAATATGTTTACTGGTGCAAATATAATAAATTTTATAAATTATATGATAAAGTTTTTTAATTAAAATCAACTTTTATTTTTTTCTGCGTATTGATTACTCATTGGTCACAAACAGGGTAAACTATCAAAAAGTTTTCTATAAATACTGTGGTGTAGGCCATCATATAGTCGGACTTTACCGACTATTCTATCTTACTTGAAAAAAATGTTGCTTTTTTGGTATTTAATTGAAAGTATATTGTAGCTCTATTTTGCGTTTTTTTTTATTATTGGAAAAAGACATGAATGAACATGTGCTAAAACCGTAAAACCGTCCTTTTCTCATTTAGCACGTTTTTCGTATGTCATATGTATGTCTTTACGCGTTTAGTGTCCTAAAAGTTGGCAACACTGCTTGATGTTGGCACTGCACTTTGGAACAATCTTAAAATTCCTTATAGTTTTTTTTAGAATACCATAATTGTAATTTCAATCCCGAACACATTTTTAGTTAAAAAAATATATTTTGAATCTTTTGAGCAAAAACTGAACAAACAAAGTTAGTACAAAGCATTCTTAAAATTAGATTTATTTTTGACAGTGGAGTTAATTTTTTTTTGAATGGCGGCTTCCCCCTCCTATAATTCTCTGCTGTCAATCAGTTACGTTATGGGAATTATTTTGTAAATCCCATTGCGCTAAGAAATTGATTTATACATTATTTTTTTTTAAACAATTTTCTTTCAAAATATGTTGAAAGTGAGGTGGGTTAGAAAATAAGGGTGTTTGGTAGATTTTTTTTTTTTTTTTTGGTGAAACACCACACGTTGTAAAATTTTATATAAATTTAATTTAAAGCGAATTGATTTTGTGATGTTTTTGTCAGGTGAGTCAGGCTAAACAGGGATTTAAAGCAAAAAATTTAGTGTGGCGCGATTTAGTTTTTTAAATAGCTATTATTTATTTCATATTGATAAAAAAAATATAACTCCAAGTTGAAATGCCAAAAACAGATTTACATATGTGTAACAGCGTGTACAAAGGCATGCGGGAGTTTCTGAACCCTTTGCCTGTAACCTTCGAAGTCATGGCTGCTCTCCTCTGAATGCCATTTTGTTTGTTACAAGACTATTTAAATCAGTTTTCGAAAACAAACAGAATATTAATTAGAATTCAGTTCACACACCCAGAAATTATATCTATTTTTTTAGTGTTTGTGTAGACGCACACAACCCTTAATATCGTTCGTAACTATTTTCAAGAAAGTAACGAATCAAGGCGAATTTAACTACAGGTGGTTTCGGAACTACAACAATCCAAAAACAACAGAAACAACATAGGATTTTTTTTCACTGCATTATTAGAGTTTACGGTTCGAAATGTCAACAATTCCTAATAAAACACTAACAAAACAAATCGAATTGGTTCGAACCGTCAAAATCAGATGGCGTTCCTCTTTATACAACAGAACAATTGTAGTCGTTCTTTAGACATACATTATATTTTAATGTTTTATAGTATTTCTTGTTTTACATTGATCAAGAAATGAGCATGAAAAAAATTTCACCAACGACCACAGCACGAATAGCTTGTGTGTGTACTAGGGATGCCAATCGGGACTGATTTTGGAAATCCCGATCCCGAAATCCCGGGATTTTCGGGTTTCGGGATCAATGTGTTTCTTTAAGATACGACTTTTTTTTAAGTAAACAACACTTTTTGAATATTCAAAAGGTTTTACATACGTATCATAAATTTTTAAAAATGAAAACAACAAAACAATTTATTTTATACATATGTTTATAACACTGGCCTCACACATGATCAAACGGATCAGATTCTGTAAAAAGCTTAAAAAAATAAACGTATCTCTTAGTTTTTCTAGATCAATTCATTTCGGTTTTTTGACAGCAATTCCATTTTTAATGTGAATTAAGTTGTGGCGACATTAATACACCGCAAAGTGTTGTCCCTCATCGAGACCGATTGCTGAGTTAAAAACTGTAAAACTATGTCGACTGCAGTGCAAGTACATCTCCAGGGTGAGGGCGAGATTCATAATCAATAATTTAAGTACGTTTGAAATTTATTTTAAAACAAAATGTTTATACAAATGTTTCTTAAAACAGATTTCAAATTTAAATAATTTTTTTATGAATACGTCAGATAGTGTTTATTTATAAAAAGAATTCTTTTATTTGCCGTATGTTTTTTAAGTAAATTTTTTATTATTATTGGACCGGAAGGAATATGAGCTATTTCATAAATATAACAACTTCATTGTTATAATTATATCAACTTTAATTCTTTAGTTTCTGAATATACTTTAATTGGATCGTGATTAATTTTTATTTTTTGCTCGATATATAACAATTATTTATTGATTTCTATATTTTGCATAAAAATAATCATTTTTATTTTGGTATTATGTCTTAAGCCAAAGCTAAACATGCTAAACGTAATTGAAAAAAAGGCTTGAGATGTGAATCTGCAAATTTCGATTCCACTTTAAATAATAGTTTTTATTAAGCAAAATACAAAAATCCAGAATTAGTCGTCATATATCAAGCAAAAAATGAAAATTTTAAATACTCGCTGTGTTCCAAAAACAAAAATTAAACTCAAAAATAAGAATTATTTGCAATAAAAAATAAACTCAAATATAATTTTAAAAAAATATTTTTGTATAGAGTATAATGTGCTGTTTTCACAACACAAGTGACTGAACGTGTAGTAAAATTTATATGGAAAACACTCAAAAAAATGATTGCCTTTCATATAAATTTTACTACACGTTCAAGCACTTGTGTTGTGAAAACAGCACATAAAAATTAAAAAAAAACGAACATTTTTGTACATAAAAGTTGATATGTAATAAATCCCGGGATTTCGGGATTCGGGATTTCCCGTTTGGCCTCCCTAGTGTGTACTGTGCAAAATTTTTTTGTTAGCGTTTTTTCTATTTTCCGTATATGTATGTCGTTTTTCTAAAAAAATTTTGGTTTTTTTTTACTGAGCACAACGAAGTATGTGTTTTTTTTAAAGAAACAAAACGCAATTAATTGTTCTCATGTTTTTGTTGAGTTGGATAAGTACAGTATTATTTTTGTGTTCGAAGATCACACAAACAGGGAAACTTTATTTTTTTAATGATTTACTACACAAACACTATAGGCGTCTGTGTTTTCTACAAATCTACCGAACCGAACACTAAGGAACGATATTTATGGGTCGATTACGGATGACAACTGAACTGAAGTTGAGTTTCCAGCAGCGAATGCTTAAATATATACATTTTATTAAAATCGGTTTAGCAGTTGTTGAGAAACTTAAAGTCAAAGTTGAACTTTTGATGTTTTATAGCATTGATTATGAAAATGCTTTTGATTGAGATTGAGAATTGTTGTATTTTTTTTTTTATTAAAAAAAGGGAAATTTATAAGTGCACTGTTTTAATCTACAAAACTGCAAAATTTCATTATCATATCTTTATTAATTAAAATTAATATTTTTTTACTTATATTGAAAGCCCTTTCATTCATTTACACTATAGAAATAATAATTTTTATGTTTGTCATTCCATGAATCTGACACGGATGGAGATATCACTATCAAATTTTGAGGTTACGTAGACCGAAAGGGTTTTAAGACTGTGGACTAAAAGGCATCCCCATTTTTAATTTAAAAATACCCCAAATTCCCAATCTCGGGAAAAAATTATTTTTTTTTACAAAACAAATTTTTTCCGAGTCAAAATTTATCAAAACTAAAGAAAAGAATCGCTTAAATCCTAAATATTTTTCTAAAAGATTATTTTTAAGGTCTCCTTAAACTATTGAAATAACTAATAAAATTATCTTACATTTTATTAAGATAAATATTAAAAAAATATGTAGTACATATTTATGAATTATTTTTTTGTTTGACCGTGTTAGTTCAAGAATTGTTATGTTATTGCTTTGTTTAAAAAATAAACTCCAAATATTAAATAATTTATAAATTTTTATGTATTGAAATTACTTAATTTAATCCAAATTTAGATATTTTAATTAGGCTTAACTTCATTGAATTTAATTTTCATTAAATTATATTTATGAAGACAGGAATTTTACAACATGAAATTAATTAAAATTTTATTGATAATTTTTCATTCTTGACTGCGCTGAGATTTGAACCCAGGCTTTCACGGACAGGTTGCCCAATAAAATTTTAATTAAAATCATGTTGTAAAATTCCTGTCTTCATAAAAATAATTTAATAAAAATTAAATTCAATGAACTTAAGCCTAATTAAAATATCTAAATTTGGATTAAAAACCATTAACAGTTCAATAAACTAACCACAATACTACTATTAATTACTTAATTTAAAAAAAAAACTTTAAAAAACTTTATTAATCGGTTAACCGATCAATTACAAAATTAACCGATTATTAACCGATTAAACCAAAACCTCGGTTAATTAATCGAGCGATTAACCGATTAAGGCAAAAGCCCGATTAAATGAATACACTACTATTTACCACTCGATATTGATCAAAATTTTCCAGAAAATTATGGATATATTAAAAAACATTACTGTTCTAATTTTATAAAAATCGGTGTGTTGAATAATTTGAATTTTATACAAAAAATATTTTTTTTTTTTTTTTTTTTTTTTTTTTTTTTTTTGGTATTTCATGTGGGAGAAACAAATAAGAAATAGACTGTAAATTGCTATTACAAGCATAATCATGACGTTTTCTTTCGAAAAATATAACCATTTCTATAAACATATCTCTGGTAAATATTTGTTATCAGCGAAAGAACGTAGCCATCTTTTGCTTAGATAGAAAAAATGAGTATTCATATGTATTACCTTTATCCACATATACACTCGCCTCGAATATACCACTACACTTATAAAAAAATGCATAAGCATTTAAAGATGCAACAAACCATCGCTTAAAGTTTGCTTTCCTATCAATCTAAAAAATTGTTAATTCACTTTTGATAACAGTTTAATATTAAACATAATCCACCCGATTAAAAATCTCGAAAAATCGTTAAAAAAAAATCAACCCAAAAAATCCGTTTTATCCGAATATCTCTAAAGGTAAAATAGATAACATAAATATTTAAGCATATTTTTTGTAGGTCAGCTTAACACTTAACTTTTGCAAACGTATATTTTTGACGAATTTGTAAAAGTTTGAATATCCGAGGTTACCAGCTTTAGAGGTCCACAAGTCGCTCTCCCGACCCTCTTTTTTTCTTTTAAATCAACTCAAAAGCTGCCCGGGTATGACAATTTCAAGAATTTTAGCAGTTGTAAAAATGTTGATCAAAACAGAATGTTCGTAAGCCATTGTGTTATGTTTCAGTAAAATAAAAAGAGCAAACAAATGTTGCGAGTAATTTCATTCAAATGAAAAAAGTGCTATACAGACAGTTCCAAACAGTTGCAAAAGTATTTACGTTAAATGTTAAAAAGGACACTTTAGGCTTTCTAATGGTAGTGAAATATCTTTGGCCCCTTTTGACCCTGACAAGTTCCATTCCACTGAAATTCGAATATAACTAAATTATAGAGCCTGGGAAAACATTTAATAACACATCATGATAAATGGTACAGTAAAACAACGAACCATTTCTTAAGGAATGCTATTCCACTAATAATATAACAAAAACTCATTATTGATAACACTATGCTAGTTGAAAATACAGACAAGCCGGGCACATAGCGGTTTAACATAATTCGGGTACGCTGAATCCAGTGGTGCCCGCGGTTTTTTAAGATTGGCTCTGGTTTTCGAGATATACCGTTGTTTCGAAAATGGAGGAGGTTGCACAACACATGTTCGCGTAACTCAAAAACGCTTTAGCTTATTGAAAAAACTTAAAAAACCGAAATTCCGCAATAAAATTTCCAATAAAGAAAAGTAAAACCTCATTCTAATATCCGCAGTCGTTTTAGAAACATAATTTTTTTTTTGGAAACAAAATAATTTTTTTAACAAAATTTCAAAATTTTTGTTTTTTAAAAATTCATGAAAAAATCAAAAGTTGTAGACAGACTTTAATCACTTATAGCTTATTTTGTTTGAAACTTTGTTTTTTATGCGCGTAGAGCCCTGGCCTTAAATTTTGCACCTGCAGCGCCTGAGATACCCCTAGACGGGCCAAATGTATGACCAGCGCAACTTTATTTTCCATTCCCATCATTTGTTTCTAAGGCCTAGGATTCACTCCTAGGGGGATAAAATGTATGACCGACCTCCAATGTTATTTGTTCTTAACATTTTCTTAAAACATAGTTGCCATATATCTCCATCCCTTAGGGGGGCTCCCATACAAATATGGCCGTTTAATGAAATTCTTAAATTTGGCCCCTGCAGCGCCTAGGATGCCCCTAGATGGGTCAAATGTATGACTAACCCCAATTTATTTTTCATCTCAATCATTTATTTCTAACATACCCACCCGCTATCTCCATTCCTTAAGGTGGTTTCCATACAAAATATTCAATGCAGACTAGAAATATATTAAAGAAAAAGTCCCATAAATGCCCAGGAGTCGCCCCTAGGATGATAAAATGTATGACCGACCTCAATTAATTTTTTGCCCTTAACATTTTCTCGAGACATACTTGCCCCTTATCTTCACTTCTTAGGGGGGCTCCCATACAAATATTGTGTTTTATGAAATTCTTAAATTAATTAAAATTTGTCGACTTTTGTGAATAAAATCAAAAGTTGCAAACAGATTTTAATCATTTATGGCTTGTTTTGTTTGGAATTTCGTTAGATGCATAGCTGCATTTTCCAATTTTTTATGAATTTTTAAAAAACAAAAATTTCGAAATTTTGTTAAAAAAATTATTTATCTATATAAATTATGTTTCTAAAACGACTGCGGATATTAGAATGAGGTTTTACTTTTCTTAAAGCAAATTTTTTCGGTTTTTTAAGTTTTTTCAATAAGCTAAAGCGTTTTTGATTTATGCGCACATATGTTGTGCAACCTCCTCCATTTTCGAAATAACGGTATATCTCGAAAACCAGAGCCAATCTTAAAAAACCGCGGGCACCACTAGATTTAGCGTACCCGAATTATGTTAAAACGCCAGGTGCCCAGCTTGTCACGAAAAAAAAGTTTCAATTTCTTGCATAGTGTAATTGTTTGCGAGAAATTATAATTTAATTTCGCTCAAATTTTCAAAAATTTAATTTTTTCTATAATAACATAAAAATTTCCAAATTTTTTTCCAGTTTTTTGAATACCGTAGTTCTAATCAGTGTTGCCAGAACTTTTAGAGTTAAAATCAGCAAAAAACAATAATTTTTTATCAACAAATCTGGAAAATTTAAAAAATCTTCAATAAATCTTCAAAACACATTTATTACATTTTAAATGTTGTTTTTTGAAAAAGATATAAGAATTTAAAGTATACGGCCATGTTCTGGAATTTGAAATCGATGGAGATTTTAAAAATTTTTTTAGTGCAGCTTTGCTGATTTAAAAAGTAATTCTGGTAAATATAAGTGTTCCTCAAAGGAAATATTTTTTTAACTTTCAACATAGAAAAGTTTTAAAAATTGCTTCGATTTTAATTTCACTTGAATGCGATTTTCAGAACATGTTATTTAAACCATCAACAGTCTTATTCAGAATTTAGAACATATCATAAGTTTATATGAATATACAAGTACATATGCATTCTATTTCGTGTTAAATCAGATGCCATAAGTCCGTCATCTTTTGTAAATAAAATTCCTACTAATGAATCAATTTCCAAACGGTTCGACAAGGGTGTCCAAAAATTTAGGTATCATTTTAATCTTAATTAAAAAATTTTTTTTTTTTTTTGAGATATTAAAAATATTTTTATTTCAGTTTATTACAAATACGTTCCAGTTAAAAATGAAAAATTATGTGGTCAAGTGACCCCCTACTGGCTCCCAATCTTTTACCAAAAATGTAATTCACATATTTTCAGTCAACTGTGGTCAATGTTTGATATCTGCTCGATAATGTGGTTTTTAAGCTCTTGAACTGTTGTGGGATTATTGTTGTACACTTTTGATTTCAAAAACCTCCACCAAAAATAGTCTGAAGATGTTTAATCGCATGTCTTGGTGGTCAATTTACTCCTCCCTCCTGTATCTACGAGAAATAATGCGATTTTCGAACTTTCCCAAAAGATCGATGTGACACCATTTTGGTGAAACCACATATTCTCTTCGCCTTAATCATCCATTTTTCGCCACAAAAAGCTTCGAATCATCTTCCTGGAGCGATTTCCATGGACCATTGCTACAACAAATTTGGACCCCCGATATTTATTTTATTCTTTATTGGTACGAGTGATGTGACAACCATTATATATTTTTTTTCCAACGAAATCTTTGTTTATAATTTTCTGTACAACAAGTGAAAGAATCTCCGTAAGAACGGGAACATCAACACTTAACAAACACGAGTTTTTCTGCTTTCTTCCATGACTGGTTGATATTTTATTGTTTTTCAATGCAAGAAGTGGAAAAAGTACAAACATAAGTGACAATGTAAAGAAGTTTCCACCGAGCTACAAAATCTGCATTTTTAAGCATCTGCAAAATGCAGATAAATCTGCACTCTTGGCATCACTGGTTCTAATATGTTTGCTATCGAATGGAATTAAGATTTTTTTTAAATCGGCGTTGACAAAAAATTGGACTTTTGGCCGATGAAATTCAATTTTCAGCCACAGTGCGGCGTTGCCTGATATCGCTGCAGGCAACTAAACTTCAGTTCAGTTGTCATCCGTAATAGACCCATTTATGATTATTCTCGAACACTAATTTAAATAATATTTAAATAATAAAGCTAATATTTTTTCTGAGTTGGTCAATTTTTTTTTGTATTTGTTAAAGAGTTATGAAAGATTTCGCTTCGTTAAAAGGTGACACTTGACAAAAACTTGGTTTTTGGATCTTTGCGGGTTCCACCAAATTTTTCAAATTTTTCGTAGCCTTCGGTTTGCAAATGTTTGAAGTTTAATTTAGGCTGATGTTGGCTTCTAAGATAAGCACCCATATAGCAGAAGCGACTTTACATTCGAATTGTAATGGGTGATTCAAGTAGAAATACTTTTTTCAATAGCCTTTTTTTGACAGATCACGAGTGAGTCGTGTCATGCTGTCGTGTTATTAAGTATTGTTTGCCATTTCATAGTAGAAAGACTTACGCCTGAACAACGTTTACAAATCGTTCAACTTTATTACGAAAATTCACGTTCTGTGAGGAATGTGTTTCGTGCACTTCGCTCAACTTATGGTCAACATAATCGGCTTACTGAGCGTACTATTCGCAACACCATCACCTATTTTGAGACCCAGCATTCATTATTGGCAAATATTCGACCGAATAGACCACGTCTAGCACGCTGTGAAGAAAATATAGCGGCCGTAGCTGAGAGTGTACACGAAGACCGTGGAGAGTCGATTCGGCGACGTTCGCAGCAACTCGGACCGTTATCGTGCCATGATAACCGACTTTGATGACTGAAATTGAAGCTCGTGATCTCGGCGACATATGGTTTCAGCAAGAAACATCGCATCAATCAATGGATTTATTGAGAGACCACTTCGGTGAGCACATAATTTCACGTTTTGGGCCGGTCGATTGGCCACCAAGATCGTGTGATATCACACCGTTAGACTTTTTCCTCTGGGGATATGTAAAGTCTAAAGTTTATGCGGACAAACCCGCTTCGATTCAGGCCTTGGAGTCATCGGATGGACCATCTGCGACGTAGCAACGGCCAACATTTGGTAGACATAATCTTCAAAAAATAAATGCCAAAGAATGTTCTTTTAAATGATAATAAACATTCCCCATTAAATTTTAATTTTCTGTGTTTTTTCTTTAAAAAAGTAGGGAACCTCGAAATGGATCACACTTTATATTCTGATTTTGGTTTTGACTGATATTAAGTTGGATGCACAAATTCTTTGGAGTTGGGAGAAGGTTCCTCTGGCCTTGTTTATGCGGGAAGTAAAATCCTTGGATGTGCCACCGTTATCATACTTCCAAGGTAGCTAAATCACTTGGTTTGTTTTGCGGTCTCGTTATGGATGCTTAAGGAAGGGACATTTTGTTATGTTGTGGGATATTCTGTTTTCTTACCATTACCATGTGAGCCATAGTCTCCGGCATTGTGCTTAAGCAGCGGAGACATTAAGCATCCTTGTTTTACACCTGTCTTTGGTTCAATATCTGAAGAAAGCATTTCCGAATTTCCAACACATGGGTGATTAAAACTACTGAACCCGTAAACGGCTATCTGCTGCCTGCAGACAAAATTCCGTTAACGTTCGGTGTCTGCCGGCTGTAGGGGTTAATGTATTTGTTATTTTTTCTTATTCGATTTATTGCCACAAAAAACTTTTCCGCCATTTAAAAATTTTATTTAACTCCTTAGATTTAGCTATTTTCAACATTTTATTTTTCAGTTTTTTTTTCTACCACTTAAAACTCCATTTAATTCAATTCGTTAACAATTGTCGCCAATTTATAAATTATTTAGTCGGGAAATCATTTAAAACTCGCATAAGTCCCACAATTAGTCTAGAATTTCCTTTTCTATTAGTTTAGCAATTTTGTTTTAATGATTTTTATTTCTCGTTAATTTTTTTTTTCAACGATTTCTTTGTTAATGTTTTTGTCGATTTGATTCTTAAAGCTCCTTGAAATGTTGCAATAAAAGAATTTTCCAACAACAATTAAATAGAAGAGAAAAACAAAGTCAAAGAGGAATTAAAGAGGCAATAAAATTAAGAGGGGAAATCTGCAAAAATAACAATTGAATGGAACATTTTGAAATTGGAGGATCAAAAAAAAAAAAAAAAAAATTTTGTAAAATGTGTACGAAGAAAAGGATTTTTTTTGTATTCATATTAAATTACAATAGAATATAGATGTTAGAAAATCTTAAATTTATAAGAAGAAGCTGTTAAATTAATTAAATAAAAAAGTTTTCTTGCCATTTAAATACATAATTTAATTTTTTTTTTAACGAATTTAAGATAAAAAAGCTTGAAAATTGTACTTGTTGAAAACAAGAATGTTTGTATTGAAGGAACTGAGATTATGAAGGGATTAAAAAAATGTAACACATACAATTACAAATTATATTCTAACATAATTCACCATACAATAGTAAAGTAAACTTTCAGCCTATTTTAGTGTAGCAGACAGAAATTGGACCTGCAACACTGGCACTAATAGATTAGCTCTCTACAGTGGCAAAAATAGTCGTTAAAGTTAAAAATATTTTAAAAAATATAAGAAATTGCACATATTTTTTATAAGAAGTTTGTTTGACACTTATGTTTAAAAAAAATTAAATACGGAAAGTTCTAAAAAAACAGTTTTTATTTGAGACGTATAGAACTTCCCATAGGGATACTGTAATGAAGTGTGTTTGACTTTTTTTTTCAGTATGCATACTTTGGCAAATCACCATGCAAAGACTGACACCAGAACAACGTTTCCAAATCGTGGTATTTAATTTAGAAAATTCGCGATCTGTTCGCCAATCCTTTAGAGCACTTCGTCAAGTTTACGGTGCGCACAGTCATCCATCTGAGCAGCTAGTACGCATTACTATTGATCGATTCATGATCACATTTTTTTTTTTTTTAATATTTATCCAATTCGAGCCGGTACCGAGCGTTCAGAAGAAGCCATCGCCGCCCTGAGTGTGACAGAGGACTCGAATTTATCGCAATTCGGTCTCTGCCCGCGCATTACTTGGAAAATTTTGAGGAAAGATCTTGGCCTACATCCATTTAAGATACAACTGGTGCAAAAATAATAGCTTGCGCACCACTAATTGTGTCGTGGGTTCGATGCATGCATGGGCTGAGTCAACTGGAAGTTGAATCAGATTTGTATCGTCAAATCATCTTCAGCGATGAGGTTCATTTCTGGCTTAACGGGTATGTAAACAAGCAGAATTGTCAGGAAAGTTTTTCTTGGGAGTCAAAAAATTCATTATTATGATTTCGTTTGAATGAGCTAAATTCCCAATTCGTACACCCAGAAAAAAAACATGTTTTAATCAGGGACCGAAAATAACATTTATTTTGAAATTTTAAAACAAAAAAAGCATATAGAAGTAAATGCTGGCAAACTGATTCAAGTATAACATATTGATCCTTATGAACTTTTCTATGATAAAATATTATGATTTTCAAAGTTTTTATTTTTATTTTTTCGATCAAATATTACAGTAATTTTTTTATTTTTTTTGGCAAAAGTAACAGTTATTTATTGATTTTTACTTTTTTGAAAATAAATAACAGTTATTTCTAGATTTTTATTTTTTCGATCAAAAATAACAGTTATTTTATGATTTTTATTTTTTTGAAAAATAATTACAATTATTTTTTGATTTTGATTTTTTCGAGCAAAAATAAAAGTTAATCTTTAAAGAAATGTACGTGTTATAATTATTGAGTGGTCTTTAAATATTTATTTAAATGAAAAGATTTTGTTTGTAGTGCTTAATTCCCTTTTTTATTAATTTATAAAAAAATACTGAAATTTATTGTTGGAGGATAAGCTGTTGCTATGCGCATTTCACTGGTTGCTTAGGCCAGATCATCAGGAAACGTTCTCCTAAATTATTTAAGAAAAGCCAAAGCTATCAGCAAACAAGACTACAGAGGGAATGAGAATTACCTACAAACACTCAAAAAGTCGTTTTTGCAACGATATCAAAGCTTAAACAAAATACCAACAATAAAACAGAGAGTTTATCTTTTCTCTCATTCCCCACAACCAGTAAAATGCGCATAGGAACAGCTTATCCTCCAACAATAAATTTCAGTATTTTTTTTATCAATTATTAAAAAATGGAAATTAAGCACAACAAACAAAATCTTTTAATAAATAATAGTATTCCCAAAAACAACTTTGATAATAAATTTATTTAAATGTGTGATCATCACTGGGATATCTTATGCGCATTAAAATAAATATTTAAAGTCAACTAAATAATTATAACACGTACATTTCTTTAAAGAATAACTTTTATTTTTGATAGGAAAAATAAAAATCATAAAATAACTGTTATTATTGTTCCAACAAATAAAAAATCATAAAATAACTGTTATTTTGGTTCAAAAAAATAAAAATCAAAAAATACTTGTTATCATCTGACTTTTATGAAAAAAGGAATAACTGGTACGGTCCCTGGTTTTAATATGTTCACCTCCAACAAAACTATTTTTAAAGAAATTTTTAAACATATTTTGTTTAATATGGTTGTGGCTTCTTGCTGGAAAACTAATTTATCCATAATATGTTTGTCGGTGACAATAATATGGTTATATTAAACATATGGTTAAAATGTTCTTTAAAAATTGTTTTGTTGGAGGTGTCCATATTGAAACATGTTTTTTCTCTTCGTGTACTCTTAATGACCACACTGAAATTAATTATTGGTGGGATTAGCTAGTTTCTATACGCAATTCACTGGTTGCTTAGGCCAGATTATTAAGAAATGCATTTCCAAAGATTTCAGGAAACCTAAAGATATTATACAAATAAAACTGTAAAGCGAATAAGAATTATAAACACTCTAAGTTTTACTTGCAACAATATCAAAGCTTAAACAAAACAACAACATTAAGCAGTGAGTGAATCTTTTCTTACATTCCCGACTACAACTGGTTGGTTTTTTGCCAACTCTAAATGTAATTGTAAGTGGGTAAAGAATAAACAAAACCAAAAACAAATTTGCAGTTTTTGAAGAGAGCACAATCCTTTTGAGACTCCATAACAGCCCAAAAAAATCTTTTTTCGGCCCATTTGTTTTAAATCCGAAGCCGGTGCCAACATGAATGGCGAATCCCAATTTTTTTGATTCCTCATGTCATTGCAAATAAATTGGAGGATAAATGGTTCCAAGAAGACAGCGCAACATGACATACAGCGCGTGAAACCGTCACATTGTTGAGCCAAACGTTTGGTGACCGAATTATCTCAAGAAATTGGCCTATGAATTTGCGACTTCGTTCGTGTGGTTTGACACCTTTAGATTTATTTTTGTGGGGGTACCAAATCTCTGGTCTATGCGGATAAACCAGCAACGATTGATCATAAAGAAGCCAATATTTGACGCAGTATTGATTAAATAAAGACCAGGTATACTCAAAAAAGTGGTGACCCACAGGATGGCGTTGATAAGGCCCAGTTGCGGAGACCATATGCCAGAAATTATTTTTAAACATTAAATGCCATGAAATTTGAGAAAGCCAAAATTTTGGTTAATTAATTTATTTTGTTGCGTGTTTTTTTTTTTTAAGTTCTATGCCTCTAAAAAATACATCCCTTATAATTTATGATATTGAGTGTTAAAATAATCGAAAAATTCGAAAATTTCTTTAGGAAGAAATTTATCATTTACTTTTGTAATAAAAGTTGGACTCGGGAAGATCTATGGTTCCCGAAAATACTTGTCGAAATACTCGACAAAAACTCGTCTATAAACCCCAAAAAAAAATTTCCGAAAAAATTATAACGCCATCGTTTCAAGCGTACAATTTTACCTTGGATAGGATATATTTAAAAAATTTTAAATCGACAATTTTTTTTAAACATTCTAAAAAAAACACAAAAAAAAAAAAATTTTTTTTTTGACAAAAACTCTTCCAAAACCTCAGTAAAAACATTTTTTTTTTAAACTGGTATCGCCATCGTTTTTAGCGTACAATCCACCTTGAAATTTTTTTTCTCAAGCCAAAAGCTATCGAAAAATCGATGGCACAAAATCGACATTTTTCAACGTTTTCAATGTTCGTAATTTTTCCTTTTTTGTGTATAATTGCATTTTTATGTATTTTTTTTTGTTGTTTTAATAAATAAAAAAAAATAGTACCGTGAAGGTACATAATGTACATTTTTTTTGGAAGTTAGTACAAAATTATAAACCCCATTTAACATCCCGATTCACACTATCAAACTTTTCGTTTATAAAGTCTGAGTTAATTGTTGTTTACCAGACTTAAGTTCTTTAGCAGGACTTTCGACGTGCAAAACAGGTGTTTTCTTATGAATACCAATTTGAACTTTGGAAACATTTTTGGTTGTGCTATTTAAATAATAAGTTTCTTAATGAAAATTTTTATTTTAAGTTCAAAAACTGGGAGAATATCAAAAAATTTTTGAATATAGCAATTAATTTCCACAACCTACTAAAAGTTAGTTGTTTTTTACAAAGACGATCTAACTTAGTCAATTTGGCGATTTTGAAAATTTTTTGTTCTAAATTTTACGATTTTCGACCAATTTCATCTGGCAGCAATGACTGCAGCCAATTTTTCCCCAGCTCTTTCTGCCAAAATAATCTTATTTGGTGGGGTATTTTTATAATATCAAAGTAAACGATTTGATAGCGTGCTACATGTTGGCAAAACCCTGTCTCCAGGAGAAGTTCCGTTCTCTCGGTGTGGCACTTTCAAAGGCTATGGGGTTAGCCAAGGACTCAACACTGCCTGGCCTTAAATTTTCCTGTTGTTTGTGCGCACATATTTAAAAAATACTTGAACGAATGGTACATGGGCTTCATTTTTGGAGCTAATATGCCAAAATATTTGCCGGAGGCGTTGATCTTGATCTTCCACTAGATGATACAAAGGTGGAATCAGTGTTAAGGGCCTTACAATTTCAAACTCGTTATTGTTGAGAACTTGTCGGGGATCTCGTGGCGGCTGTAATTCAAATCAACAACCAATATTTTGTGGTTCCTTTTAGATTCCAAAAACCGATCAGGTCATACCACAATCATTTTGAAACCGGTACTCCAAATGATAGAGATTACGTGACTTACCCTTATTGCCCTTATTAAAAAAAAAAAAACAGAATTAAAATGAAATAATCATCAATCTAATGAAATTATACCAACAAGTTCTGAAGTATTACACACTGAAATATACACACAGTAGTTTTTGTTCTTCCTAATACAACATTATGCTGCTTTATGTTAAGGATAATAATAAAAGCCCATTCATTTGTAAAGACTACATGCATTTATCTTTCCAAATTTAAAGTATATTGCATATCGTCACCTAAACTGCAAAAGGGCGTAACAACACTGTTTATTTTTTTTTTTCTTTACAGGAGAAGCAAAAAACTTTACTTAATCAATAATAGCATGGTGTACACAGACAAAATGTTGCCCCAATTAAGCATTTATCAAAAACCAAAAACAATTTTAATTACAAGTTAAATGAAGTGAATGAAATGGTTAATCAAGTGAATTAAATTTTTAATCAATTGAATTAAAAGTTTAATTGATACTATATATTTGCACCTGTAAACAAATTTGTTAGTAGCAATTAAGCTTTTAATTCACTTGATTAAATTTTTAATTAAAACTGATTTTATTTTTGATTAATGCTTTAATTGGGGCAAAAATTTTTTCTGTGTACTTGGCTTTCTTTGAATTTCTTTAATGAAGTGGGATCTACAATTTTTTGTGAACATGTAGTTTAATAAAACGAACAATAATCAACTTTATTTCGAATTTTGTTTGTTGTTATGCCCTTTTGCATTTTAGGTGACGATATGTAAGCACAAGTAGACATGATAGAAGAAACATTGAATTGTACAACAAGAAGGATTAGATTTTGCTATGTCTTTTCATTGTTTGACACACATTTGCATTACAGTCGAAATCCATCATTACAAAACGAAATTAATGCACTGACGTGGTTGAAAATTCACGACATTGAATAGATTTGGAACTCTAAGGAACATAAATAAAAGACGTCAGTCTATTTATTATTAAGAAGGCAAGCACATGCATGAACAAGGAAACTAAGTACATGTTTTTAAGCTTTTGAAGAACGTTATCGTTGTTGTATTGTGTCTGAAACACGAAATGCGTTGGACGAAACACGAAATGCGTACACACAAAATACTAGCAGTAAGACTGGTGAATTAATGACTTATGAAGTTTGTACAACAATTTGAAGGTTAATTCTAAATCTTTTTCAATAATACTTATTTACAGGCCGCCTGAAAATCAAATTTACTTCGATTTTTAGGTGGTTGCACACAACATACGTACACAAAAAGACTAAAGCGGGAGGTCCACACCACGGAAATACAAAAATCCAAAAACAACAGAAACAACATAGGGTTTTTTGCATTGCATTGATACAGCCGTATTCATAACGAAATTTTTGGCATGAAGTTAGCACAAAGTTCATTCATAATACTAACCAAACTCTGGCTAACGATTTGCTAAACTCTTGTTAACGAGCTGCCAAATGTTTGCCACCTTGTGAAAAGCAGGCGTTTAATGTCGAATAATTTTGTTTGTTTTTTTCTAATTCACTGTCTTTTTTTTAATTAAGTCCTTTTTTAAATTTATTTTAATTTAAAAACATTTAACATTTTTATATGGGGAGGCAAAAACAAAAAAATAAAAAAAAGTATGAAATGAAATGACAAAACCAGCGATGATTTATGCAAAACGTGTTGCATTTTTGAGCACTATAATGAGGATGATTATTCTGTTGATTTATTAAAAGTTAGCAGACGGATAAAATTCTTTATGAATTAACTTTCTGCTAACAAGCTGCTAAGCTTAATCGGCATTCTAGTTAGCAGCTCGTTGTACGAAGTGTACAAGCTGTGGCTTACTTTTTGTTATGAATATGGCTGTTAGTGTTTACGGTCCAAAATGTCAACCACTCCTAACAAATCCAAACAAAGTGGCTCGAACTGTCAAAAACAGATGGCGTTTCGACACCACCTGTAGTTGAATTCGCCTTGCAAGCAGCGTCCGAACAAATCAGCTGATTTTGACAAATGAGTTTTTATTTTTACTTGGGGTGATGCTGCATAAAAAGCATTGCATGTAACTTGAAACGTAGAACGCAAGTAAGGTATGAAAAAGCATGCAATGAGTGGAGGTGAAAACGGTGATGTGGACCTTCAGCTTAATACTACATGCGTTGTTATGCGTGTAGCACAGTTCAAATTATTCACACGAACTGCGTAAGAAAACACAAGTAACACAGACAACACAAGTTATTTAGAGTATAATGACTTGTATGGCTATGAAAACTGCCAAGTGGTCTTGAAATTTATCCCCGATTACCTGCGCCAATATCGTAAATTCAATAAAGCGGAGAGGCGAAGAAGTTATTAAAGTGAAAGGAGCTTCTGCCAAATTTTAAAATAATATTTGCGTTGGCTAGCAAAAGTAACAAAATTGAAATGTCCGTATTCATTTTTCAAGACATATTTTTTAATTACATGTATAAATTTTTAGTGTATTTATCAAAAGTAATACTTGGAAATTTAGCACATCATGGAGAAATCGTATTAATGAATGAAATATTTTGTATTCCCGAAAATAAAGAAAATTGATAATAAATTTTTAGTTGCTCATGCAAAAAAAAAACTGAACTGGCAAATTGCTTTATTTTGGTTTTCTAACGAATTTTTTTTTTTTAATTTAGTTTGTTCTTTTTACCCACTTTCAACTACAATTCGAGTCAATAAAAAGCCAAGCAATTGTAGGGGAATGTAAGAAAAGATAAACTTACTGCTTATTGTTGGTGTTTTGTCTAAGCTTTGATATCGATTAGTGGTTGTAATTATCATTCTCTTTACACTTTGAAAAAAGGTTTTTTGATGATCTGGACTAATACAATAAATTTCAGTGTATTTTTCAAAAGTATAAATTGGGATTTTAGCATGTCATAGAGAAATCTTGTTAATGAATGAAAAATTTTGTATTCCTGAAAATAACTTTGATACATAAATACGTATTTCATCTTATATATGAAAAACTACACCGAAATAATTATCAGAAGTTTTTTATAGATTAAAAAAATTGTTTAAAAAGTATTTAAATTAATTGAAGATGATAATTAAATCAATTATTTTTTTAGTTGAAAATAATTAAAAGTATAATTTTGATTTATTTAACATTTTAGTTGTTTTGAAATACATTTTTAATTAAAATATTAATTAAATAACAAAAAATCTCGATTGATTTTTTCGTTTCAAATAAATTAATTTAAACTTGTAGAATTGTTGTTGGGAATTGTCAATATTTAATTAAACCAATTAACACATTGTTGGAAACGTGCCGCCAGCCTCAATACTTGCAACGCGAAATAAAACTTGACTACTGGTTGAGCAAATCTGCCAAAGGGTTTTGAAAAGTTAGCTCGGGTTCCCGAAATATCGGCCCCTAAAATTTTTGAATTTTTTGTAAAGACGTTTGGTATAAGTCAACAAAATGTACTAAATGAACTTCTGAGCTAAAACATCATTTCAGATGTCTTCAGTATAATTGTACACCAATTCTTTTCTTGCAATATATTAACCCTCTAACACTCATGTTAATGGGTAATTTTTGTCCTTATTTCCAACTTCTACACAAAAGTATACTTAAATGGCACTTTAAGAGGGTTAAATTGTTTTACGAATATTTTCCGCATCAAACTTCACTAGGGATCTTCTAAAACCAAAAGTTCATGCAATGTTTGTAAAACGCTTAATAAAGGAAAATTGTAAAGTAGCATATATTTTTATTTTTTATAAAAGTAGTTTACAAATTAAGTCAAAACAGTGTAAAGGATTTCTGGCTTAATGATATTCATAAAAAAAAAATCTTATGGCATTTGTTGAAGAAAAATTAACCCTATATTTTCATTTTATGAGGTCTTATTTGTCCTGTTTAAAAAAAAATTACTTAAAATTGTACAACAAATATGCTTAATATGCCGCACAAATATTTTTCAAAACAAGCTAAATTTTTTTTTTCTGCAAAAAATATTTTAAACTATGTGGTTCGAGGTCATTTAGATGTTGATGAGAGCTGGCAATCATTGTTATCAGCTTGTGAGTCCGAATCGGAAGTAATCATTAGTTCTGCTTTTTTCTGTCTCTATTGAGCCTGTTTTTTTTTTGTTGCGCAGTGTAATCGATATAATAATTTTGGTAATTTGATTTTGCAACTAACAAAACGTTTGCTTGATTCTATGTGTTTGGTATGAATTTGGAGGTTCCCTACTTTTTTAAAGAAAAAAAAAACACAGAAAATTCAAATTTAATGGGGAATGTTTATTATCATTTGAAAGAACATTCTTTGGCATTTATTTTTTGAGGATTATGTCTATCAAATGATGGCCGTTGCTACGTCGCAGATGGTCCATCCGTTAAGTCCACTCGAAGCGGGTTTTAGACTTTAGACTTTACATATCCCCACAAGAAAAAGTCTAACGGTGTGATATCACACGATCTTGGTGGCAAATCGACCGGCCCAAAACGTGAAATTGTGTGCTCACCGAAGTGTTCTCTCAATAAATCCATTGATTGATTCGATGTGTTGGAAGTGGCGGCGTCTTGCTAAACCACGAGCTTCTATTTCAGGCATCAAATAGTCGGTTATCATGGCGCGATAACGGTCGTCATTGACGGTTACGTTCCAACCGGCATCATTTTTAAAGAAATATGGACCGATGATTCCAACGGCCCACAAACCACACTATACCGTTGTTTTTTCTAGATGAAATGACAGTTTTTGAATCTCTTCAGGTTGCTCTTCGTCGCAAATGCGGCAATTTTGTTTGCTTACATACCCATTGAGCCAGAAAAGGGCCTTATTGCTCAACAAAATTTGCCTCGAAAACGTCGGATCTTCTTGGAACTTTTCAAGAGCCCATGGAGCGAAGCGATGTCGCCTGGGAAGGTCGAGCGGCTTCAGTTGCTGCACAGGCTGTATTTTGTGCGCTTTTAATTAAAGATCTCTACGTAAAATGCGCCAAGTCGTTCCATACGTCAGTGCGAGTTGCTGCGAACAACGCCGAATCGACTCTCCACGGTATTCGTGTACACTCTCAGCTACGGCCGCTACATTTTCTTCACATCGTGCTGGACGTAGTCTATTCGGTCGAATATTTTCCAACAATGAATGCTGGGTCTCAAAATTGGTGATGGTATTGCGAATAGTACGCTCAGTAGGCCGATTATCTACACCATAAGTTGAGCGAAGTGCACGAAACACATTCCTCACAGAACGTGAATTTTCGTAATTAAGTTGTAAACGTTGTTCAGGCGTAAATCTTTCCATTATGAATTGCCAAACTAAATAAAAACAACATGACAGCATGGCACGAATCACACGTGAACTGTCAAAAAAAGGCTATTGAAAAAAGTATCTCTACTTGAATTTAGACAATTTTTAATCTTTTCTGTGTAAATAAAAATTAAAGAACTATTAAAAAGTTTATGTGTCCCTTTTATTTTTTCCGACACTGTTTGTGTCCTTTGATGTTGGGAAGCCCTGATTAAATGCAGTCGTGGGCAACACTATTGTGTACATAAGGCTGCTAACGGTATAATTTCTTTTTTTTAAGATTTTTACGAGTTTAAATTTAAATTATGTACATATTCGAGGTCTTTATTTGCCGCATTTTTTTGATTTCCGGGAGCTTGCAAAATATATCTATAAGTCAGCATTAAACAACATAATACGAGTCTCTTGAAAGAGAGTGAATGGTTTTTACTCTTGAGAATAGTGAGTAAAAGAGTAATAAAATGCAGGGTGTATAAGTTATGCATGTGCCCGCTTAAAAGGCGCCCAGTCAGAATAAAGCCAGATATATTAAGCGCTATCCGATTTCAATTGCCAATAAATAAAGTTGAACCTGTGGATTTATTGATAAATTAAACTTCCAAAGTTCTACTACTTAATATTGGGCCTTTCTTTTATATTTCAAATATAACATAATTGCCAATTATCTGCCTTTTTTGCAATTTGCGTTATATAAAGATGGCTGAATATTTATCAGATAAACGGATTACAATCGCAGCCAACAGACTGTAAAAAAATGAATACAATCTTCTTTTAAATCATATTCTTTTTATACATATCCTTAATATGTTTACAGCTAAAGTGCATTTGTATAAATAATTTTCCTAACTAACAACTAAATTTGAATTTCTAAAGAAACAAACAAAAAACACATTTTTTTAGCTCGTCTTATTCATCTTTTATTTATCGTCTATGTCAATGTCACGTCTCTCTAATACAATGAAAAAAGTGCATTAAAGTTGTTCGGCGTTTCCTTTTTTCCCTAAGATTTCCATTCTTTATTTAGGTACCCTTCCGACAACTACTACTGCACTCCTCCAAGAATTTTGAGAGCTAAAACGTCAGTCAGACAGTGCCTTAAGTCTGTCCATATGCACTGAATTTTCTATGTACAAAATTAATGTTTTTCCAAGAATGTACAATGAACATGGATTGAAGAAATGAGGAGGAACATACTTTATTATAACTTGAAGATTCCTGCGCTTCGTTGCACATTAAGTTACATTTTACATTTTAATGCACCGAATTCCTTTAAAAAAATTCACATTTATTCCTTGACAAGCTGATGATTTTATCTAGTGACTTGGAAGAATGTAAATATTTCCGCGCAATTTTTTTTTTGTTTCTTTTTTTTAAAGTTGTTAACATTGTTTTAACAAGAGGCCCGAAAAAAATGGAAAAGAAAATTATCTCTTGATAGACAATGTAAAGGCTTTATTATTATGTAGTTCGAGGAGAATGTGTTTATTATGGAACGTAATTTAAAATGACAAATTTAAAGGGATAACATCATATTGGGAGTTAGAAAGAAAAATAAATTTATTTTAAGGACAATCATTTGTATCACTAATACGCCCTCTATTTCTTGCACCTACTGGTGTTCTAGTAAAAGCTTATCTGGTGGCCCTTCCTTCAGTAATCTTTTCTATCGGGTGATTCATCGTGATGTGTGATTTATAACCGGCTTTATTATGTAAGGCGTTGTCGTTAGCGCTTGTGTTTTGTAAAAGATAAAAGAAAAATGACTCACGCGCTAACAGCAACGCCTTAAACAATAAGGCCGAATGTAAAGTAACACACATATTTAAATTTGAAAGTGAACTTAACATTTTTATTATCGGATAAAAGAACAATTTATGCATTTACTGTTTGAAAATGATATCATGTAAATGTTGGCCAAGGCTACGTCCGAGGTGGTCCATTCGGAAGATCCAATTTTGGACGACTCGTTCGAGCATAGCGAATGGCATCTCGTGAATAGCATGAGTGATATTGGCTTCCAAAGCGTCAGTCGCAGCTGGTTTATTCCTGAAGACTTTAAACTTTACATATCCCCAGAGAAAATAGTAAAACGGTGTAATATCGCACGATCAAGGTGGCCAATTTACCGTAGCAAAACGTGAAATGAAGTGCTCACAAAAATGATTTCTCAACAACGTCATTATTTCACGCGCTGCTGAAATTTTGTACCCTTTAAGGCTTTTATACAATAACCCAAGTTGCTGAGAATTACGACGAATCGATTCCCCAAAGTTTTCGCGTACACTCTCAGCTATAGCTGTTATATTCACTTCACTACGTGCTCGACGTGGTCTTACCCGTCGAGTATCGTTCACTATACAGAAAAAAAATATAACTTGATTTCGATTAAAAAATTTGTGATATTGATTAAAAAATTAATTAAATTTGCACCTCTTAATTGAACTTTTAATTCATTTGATAAAACGTTTTATACACTTCATAACATCTTTAATTAAAACTGATTTTATTTTTGATTAATGCTTTAATTGGTAAACGATTTGCGAGAATTTTCTCTGTGTAATGTAAACTGGGACTCAAATTTGCGAATGGTTTTGGCAATAGTGGTTTCAGTAGGCCGGTTATGCGCACCGTAAGTTCTTCTAATCGCACGAAAAACATTTCACACAGAACGCTGATTTTCGTAATACAGCTAAAAACTTGGGCACGCTGTTGTGGTGTGAGTCTTTTCATGATGACTTACCAAACGATTCTGAACAAAAATGACAAAACAGTTTGATATGAGTCACACGTGATCTGTAAAGAAAGCACATTGAAAATCAAGCCTCACAATGAATCAACATTTATATGCCCAGCCATCTTATTCTTTCAGATTTTATATATCGAATTACATTTTGTCTTTTAATAAGTATATCTGGTTCTATCTTTCTCGATATATCCTGATAGTTTTTTCTCAAAATTCAACAGTTTATTAACAGTGTTACCAATGAAGAATTTGGAAATTACACATGACTGTGCCCTAAATTACACACACAAAACCAAAAGGTAGCTTTAACTCAAGGGTCTGGCCAGACCTTTTTCAATGCATTTTGAATGGAATATCCAAACATGTGTAAGACGGAGGGTTAATACAATGAATTCGCCTTGCATAAATAACCTCATTGATATTCCCTGATTGCAAGGTGGATGAAGTAAGAAATAAATGGAACATAATCAATAACGTCGGCAAAATAACAGTACAAAAATGTTTATTTACAAGCTAAAGCAACATCCTTTTTTTAAATTGTCAATTTTTAAAAATCCTGTGTATGGTTCTGTTTGATGCAAACAACTTAAATTACTTATAGGTAATGGTATCGTGTATTGCCCACTCGATAGCCTTAAATCAAAACATTTGGAACTTAAATTCTAAAATATATAGAATGTACACAATTTTTTTAAATAATTCTCGCACATAAAATAGAAATTACAAACAAATTTGACAGTTTATGTTTTACACTATTTCATTTCAAAAATGTTTGAGCATTTATTCCGCAATACATTTGCACATAAATAAGTTTTTGCGGTCTACACATGACAATGAAATATGACCGATAAAAACATAAATATTTCAAAGTTTGTTGCTTCTGGAACCCCATGTAACATTTCTTTATACGTTTGTGTTGGAAAGTGAAAAAAAACAAGCGTGGCTGTCTGTGATGGAGACTGAAAAAAAATTAAAAAATATCAATGTTCGAAAAGAGTAAAATTACACAAAATATTTGTAATAACACACAGATTGGCAACACTGCGTATCATACAATTTCATAGTCCATACTTTACATCCATTGGAAATTATTGGCTTTACAAGGCTGTTATACATTTACATTTTTTGGTTTTACGGTTTGAATAATTTTATATGAGCATAATATGCTCTATTGGTAGCTTTAATTCTATCCTTTATCTTCGGCGTTGTATCATATTTGCTGCTTAAGACCGTCCTACACTATTGCACAAGTCTTAAATATTTTGACGAAAATGCTACCCTTATCAAAAGGACAATAACAACTTATCAATACATAGTTGTATTTCCCTCAAAATACGTAACACTTGTGTGGTAGTGTACGCTTTATCATCACTCCTAAA
Source organism: Pollenia amentaria (assembly GCA_943735925.1). Classification (NCBI taxonomy): domain Eukaryota; kingdom Metazoa; phylum Arthropoda; class Insecta; order Diptera; family Polleniidae; genus Pollenia; species Pollenia amentaria. The sequence continues at coordinate 126,474,822 of OX031009.1, forward strand.
TACTTGAAGTCTTCTACTGCATCAAATCTCTTTCCAGCTAACGTTTTTTCACTAGGTTCAGAGAAAATATTAAAAATTGTCTCTAATCACCAAATTTATACCAAATTCATAGAATCAATTTTTTGATTTTGCAGCTATTACGAAATGATAATATAGACTACTAAAAATTGTAAAAATCGTAAAACTGCGAATATATTTTTTCAATAAATGATATTTTTAGTTTTAATTAAAAAATTATCAAAATACTTTGTCGTTTCAAACAATGTATTAATTGATTTAATTAAATATAGCTCAGGTTTTGACAATTCTTAAAAACAATTCTACAAGTCTAAATTATTTTATTTTAAACGAAAAAAATCCATTGAAATTTTTTGTTATTTAATTAATATTTTAATTAAAAATGTATTTCAAAACAACTAAAATGTTAATTAACTGCCTGTTGAATGATTTCGAACGTTAACGTTCGCATAGCAAATTAAGCTGAAGGTCCATGATATGCATTCTATGCGTTGTTCCTTTTTATGCATATTTCAAAAAGTAGAATCAGTGCAATGGTATGTGATTTGTTTTTTTTAAGCAATTTTCTCTGCGAACGTTAACGTTAGAAATCGAAATCGATTTTTCAACTAAAAAACTTATTGATTTGCAGTGTGTACATACTGTACGGAATTTATACAGTGCATGAATACTGAGCATAGAGTATTTTACTAAGGTAATTGGAAACCTCATATAGTAACATTTGGTATATATAAATATATATAAAGAAAAACAAGAATTGTGCTTGAATTTGCAAAATCTCCCCTTAAAACTCAAGACTTGACGGCTAAAACTGGAACAGTGTGAACCATTATAACTACAAGCAATTTGATACCAAGTTTGTTCTTTTCTTTTGCGTTTTTCGAAAGTGAGCGAGTTTTCAACAGACGGACAGACAGACGGACATAGCTAAGTCGACTTAGAATTACTCAAGGAGCCAGAATATATATACTTTATGGGATCTTAGATGTATAATAAAAAATTTTCTGTCGGAATGGCAAACTTAGTATACCCTCATTCACGACTAGTGGTGTTCACCTCAAGATATGGTCAGCCGCTCAACAATGCCTTTTTTATAAAAGAGTTTGAAGTTAACCTATATGTCTTCGTTTTTAAACGACATGTTTTCGTTTTTAAACGATTTTAAAACTAATCCTCTGGAGTATGTATGAACATGGAGTAGTTTTAAGACTAGGACATCGTAATGTTAAAAAGGCCATGTTTTTTCAATACATTTAGGTTACCTTTGGACTGGTCCTAGTCCAAAGGTACCGGGTATCGATATTTGCTACATCCCTACTTAATACTTGGCTTTTACAAAAAATATTTGGCTAAATTGGTATTTTAATTTTCCCCCATTCAAACGGTTATCGGATTTAAGGGTTTCGGCATGATAGCAGCGACAAGGAATAGGCTATTGCAACGAAATTTAGAGCAAATACTTTTTACATAGAGGCAGTTTACACGGTGTCTTTTCAGACATGTCAAACAAACGCGTTGGTTTTGTTTGTAGGCGATCGGGTAAGAGGGGTTGTCAAACAGACACGAAACAAGTTTTCATGTTTGTTTTTATGAATTTTCATGTTTTTTAGTTTGTATGTATATGGATATTAGATAATTAGACATGAAAACATACATGTTTGGAAAGACACCGTCAAAAGACAATAGGTTTTTGCAAGCATATTCACACATGTCTGAAAAGACACCGTGTAAATGCCCGTATACCCCATGCCCCCATTCAGGATTGACTGAATCGATTCACTATTCATAACAAGTTTCTTAAGATTTTTTTAAAAGCAATTTGGTGCTTTAAAAGAGCAACAAAAAAGTTTCGGATTTATTAAAATAATAAAGGAAATAAATTTTTTTTTTGGGTCCAAAACGTTTTATTTTCAATTTTCTTATTTTTCCAAAATTTTAAAAAATGAAAAAGAATTACATTGCGCATTAAAACGCCCGGGAGACTATCAAATAAATACATCAATCACATATTTGTGTGCGTGCAGTCGTTCTTTTTCGGGTACACATACGCGTTGTCGGCAATGCTTGATGAAAATCAAAAAGTTTTGATTTTTTTATTTGATGGCTGATTATTTGATAGTCTCCTGTTGTGATTGACAAAAAAAAATTATTTTCTTTGTGTTTGTTGTCATGAAAAATATAAATATTTTGGTTTTTACAAAATACAATTGTTGATTGCCGTGTTTATTTGTACGTCTCCGAAAAAGCCTCAAATAAACGACACTAACACATATGCACTGATTGACGGGTTTATTTGAAAGTCTCCAGAGCCCTTAAGAGCTGTGTTTCAATCCCTAAAGGATTTTCAAGTCCGTCGTCATATTGATATACCTTATTTATTGAAAAGTCAATTTTTTTAGCCCTCACGTTTAAAAATGGCAGATTTCCTAAATATTTTTTTTTTGCCTTATTTTGCAAACAAAAAAAAAATTGGCTCTGCCGAATTTTCAAAAAAATCTCTTGTTTTCTGCCCAAAAGGGAGAGTTCACATCAAGCACGAAATCGTTATTTTTAACGTTTGAGTACCATTATTTAATTTTAAATTCAATAAAAGTTATAGATATTGAAAAGACCTAAAACTTTAAACATAAATTTTAATATTTCTATTTAATTGATTGTGGTGCCCATTTTTTTACTTAATATTTCAAAAACTCCATGAGACTTTATTTTTTATTTATCTTGGCAGCAGCCATTTTCATTTGACACCATGTGCCACAAATGGTTGACATTAGTTTTACTACTTTCAATTGATGTCAAGAATTAATTCTTTACAGAATCAATAATACAAAAAAGTAATAAAGAATAAAATATTTACATTCATAAATATTTAAAAACACATTTTGCAGTGAGCAATAAATTATATTTCTTTTCGAATAGAATTGCAGAGGTAGCAAAAAAACAAATTGAAACGAATCAAGTAGGGCGATCCCTATTGGTAAACACGATTTCTATTCAAGTTATGACTTCGCCACACAATCAGAAAAAAAAATGAATTTTCTTCACTAGAAGCCCAATTTGTGAAATATTGTGACACCATGTGACAGAACCAAAATCGTCAGGACATAAATAAAAAACATTTCAAGACGGCTGGATATACATAGAATATCGGGTGATTTATCGTGAGGTTTGATTTATAACGTAATATAAAACACATGAATTTGAAAGTGAACTTAAAAATCTTATTATCGGTTAAAAGAACATTTTATGGCATGTTTAAAAATTAAATCATGTAAATGTTGGCCATGATTACGTCTGAGGTGGTACCTTTGGAAGGTCCAATTTTGTTCGACTCATTCGAGCATAGCGACTGGTATCGCGCGAATAACACAAGTAATGTTGGCTTTCAAAGCATCAATCATAGCTGGCTTATTCCTGAAGACTTCAAACTTTACATATTTCCAGAGAAAATAGTCCAAAGGTGTGATATCGCACGATTTAGGTGGCCAATTTACCGGAGCAAAACGTGAAATTAAGTTCTCACTAAAATGATTTCTCAACAAGGTTATCGTTTCGCGCTGTGTGGCTCGTACCGCCGCCGTCTTGTTGAAACAGAGCTCAAAAAGACCATGCGCTTGAATTTGAAGAAGCGCATAGTCTGTTAACATAATGCGATAACGGTTACCATTGACGGTAATATTCAGAATTTCCTCATTTTTGAAGAAATATTTGTATAATACCGTTGTTTTAATAGATATGTTGGTAGCTCTTGGTACTCTTCGGGTTGCTCATCAGCCCAAATACGACAATTTTATTTATAAACGTATCCATTGAACCTAAAATGTGCTTCATCACTGAACAAAATTTTACGAGATCGCATGAAAAACACGCTGATTTTCGTAATACTGCACGCAGAGAAAAAATATGCTTAAATATGGTCACCTCCAAAAAAAATATTTTAAAAAAAAAATTTTGAACATATTATGTTTAATTTAACCATTGGCACCGGCAACCATATTATTGTTAAAGTAGTCCTCCATCAAGAAGCCACAACCACATTTTTGTTGCCTCCAAACATGTTCTGATTAAATATGACAGTAACTTGTTTTGAAATTAACAGTAGTAATTTTCTCTTTTCCAAGAGCAACAATGTTATGGTTGAAAGCCAACCATGCTACGAGTATTATAAGTGTTAAGCCTATTTTAGTTATTATTAATCAAAACATGTTCCGAGGCATCCGTTATTTGGTTGTGGCTTCTTGACGGAGGAGTAATTTAATCCTAATATGTTTGTCGATGACAATAATATGGTTAAATTAGCCGTAATATGTTAACAATTTTATTTAAAAATAGTTTTTTGGAGGTGACCATATTTAAACATGTTTTTTCTCTGGGTGGGCTGAACAATTTTAAGATGCTGTTGTGGTGTGAGTCTTTCCAGGCCGACTTGCCAAACGATACTGAATGAAAATGACAAACCAGTTTGATATGAGTCACGCGTGATCTGTAAGAAAGCATACTCACGATGAATCACCCTGACATCGACATTACTGAGAATTTAGTCGATTTAACGATATTTAACTGGTCGGGTGGATGGACGACCTTGTTTCAAAAAATCGGTCCTCAATTTCATCTAGCCGGCTAGTAACAAAAATGACCAACCAGTTGCGAGGGTTGCTTTCGAATAAACGGCAATATGTAAAAAAGGGCGCTACGTTCATAACCTCAATTTCGTGATCAAAACAAAAATAACAAAACACAAACCACGTTAAACAAAAGTTTTAGTTCAACAAACGTTTTGTATTGTGCAAAAAAATTTATTTAGTAATAATGTTTTGTTTTGTAATGTTATTTACTAACTTGAATATTATTTACTTGTGCTGTGGTAAACTTAAAAGTAAATTTTTACAACAGTTTTGCAAATAAATCTCTATTAACCGAATGCGTTTTCATTGTATTGCGGCATAAAAAATGGTGCACAGAGAAATGCAAAAAGGGCAGCTGTCGAAGAAAAAGACAGAAAAAACACAAAATTTTCTCTATGGAATTGTATCATAAAAGTTGAACAAATACTGGTGTTTTGGCGATTTTAGAGGGTTGGGTTTGTGGACTGTATGTTTATGAGCAGGAAACTGCAAGTGTTGAAAATGACACCAATATCTGGTACATATATAATTTCTCAAATAAATGAGATAATAAATATATCGTTGCGCAGAAAAAAATTGTTCACCAATTAAAGTATTTATTAATCAAAAATAAAATCAGTTTATATTAAAAATTTAATCAAGTGAATTAAACGTTTAATTGATACAATAAATATGTGTGTGAAGATAAATACGTATTTAACTAGTAGAGACATCAACCACAATTTCTTAACAGCAACTATTTTCAGTTAACATTGCATTTAACAGTGCTACTGTAATAGGAAAAAGTGCGTTTACGAGCATTTTCAAGGAAAAGGAGCCGGTTCCACAGAAGAAAAAAGTTCTAAGGAGGATTCTGGTAGTGGGATATATAAAATAATTTTGGAATTGCAGAAATTCAGACTTGAAAAACTTCGTTTTTTACGAAAATTTCTGACGAGGATTAGTGACCATTTTGGAAAAAAAGGGAATGTTACTAGCAACCCACTATATAGAAATGGTGCTCCAAGGGGTCCTCTTTGGAACCATATTAGTGGTATATCTGAAATAATTTTGGAAATTGAGAAAATTGAATTTTAAAAATGGCGATTTTGAAAAATGTTAAAAGTGGACTTTATGGACGTTGGACAATATGGAGAAATGGTGATAGTTACTAATATGGGGCCATATAGGAATGGGGGAGAAGGGTGTCCTAAAGTGAATTCTGGTAGTGGAATATCTGAAATAATTTTGGAATTTCAGAAATTCAGAATTGAAAAAGTTCGTTTTTTGCGAAAATTTCTGGCGAGGATTAGTGACCATTTTGGAAAAATATGGAATGTTACTAGCAACCCACTATATAGAAATGGTGCTCCAAGGGGTCCTCTTTGGAACCATATTAGTGGTATATCTGAAATAATTTTGGAAATTGAGAAAATTGAATTTTAAAAAATGGCGATTTTGAAAAATGTTAAAAGTGGACTTTATGTACGTTGGACAATATGGAATAATGGTGATAGTTACTAATATGGGACCATATAGGAATGGGGGAGAAGGGTGTCCTAAAGTGAATTCTGGTAGTGGGATATCTGAAATAATTTTGGAATTTCAGAAATTCAGAATTGAAAAAGTTCGTTTTTTGCGAAAATTTCTGGCGAGGATTAGTGTCCATTTTGGAAAAATATGGAATGTTACTAGCAACCCACTATATAGAAATGGTGCTCCAAGGGGTCCTCTTTGGATCCATATTAGTGGTATATCTGAAATAATTTTGGAAATTGAGAAAATTGAATTTTAAAAAATGGCGATTTTGAAAAATGTTAAAAGTGGACTTTATGGACGTTGGACAATATGGAGAAATGGTGATAGTTACTAATATCGGACCATATAGGAATGGGGGAGAAGGGTGTCCTAAAGTGAATTCTGGTAGTGGAATATCTGAAATAATTTTGGAATTTCAGAAATTCAGAATTGAAAAAGTTCGTTTTTTGCGAAAATTTCTGGCGAGGATTAGTGACCATTTTGGAAAAATATGGAATGTTACTAGCAACCCATTATATAGAAATGGTGCTCCAAGGGGTCCTCTTTGGAACCATATTAGTGGTATATCTGAAATAATTTTGGAAATTGAGAAAATTGAATTTTCAAAAATGGCGATTTTGAAAAATGTTAACAGTGGACTTTATGGACGTTGGACAATATGGAGAAATGGTGATAGTTACTAATATGGGACCATATAGGAATGGGGGAGAAGGGTGTCCTAAAGTGAATTCTGGTAGTGGCATATCTGAAATAATTTTGGAATTTCAGAAATTCAGAATTGAAAAAGTTCGTTTTTTGCGAAAATTTCTGGCGAGGATTAGTGTCCATTTTGGAAAAATATGGAATGTTACTAGCAACCCACTATATAGAAATGGTGCTCCAAGGGGTCCTCTTTGGATCCATATTAGTGGTATATCTGAAATAATTTTGGAAATTGAGAAAATTGAATTTTAAAAAATGGCGATTTTGAAAAATGTTAAAAGTGGACTTTATGGACGTTGGACAATATGGAGAAATGGTGATAGTTACTAATATCGGACCATATAGGAATGGGGGAGAAGGGTGTCCTAAAGTGAATTCTGGTAGTGGAATATCTGAAATAATTTTGGAATTTCAGAAATTCAGAATTGAAAAAGTTCGTTTTTTGCGAAAATTTCTGGCGAGGATTAGTGACCATTTTGGAAAAATATGGAATGTTACTACCAACCCACTATATAGAAATGGTGCTCCAAGGGGTCCTCTTTGGAACCATATTAGTGGTATATCTGAAATAATTTTGGAAATTGAGAAAATTGAATTTTAAAAAATGGCGATTTTGAAAAATGTTAAAAGTGGACTTTATGGACGTTGGACAATATGGAGAAATGGTGATAGTTACTAATATGGGACCATATAGGAATGGGGGAGAAGGGTGTCCTAAAGTGAATTCTGGTAGTGGGATATCTGAAATAATTTTAGAATTTCAGAAATTCAGAATTGAAAAAGTTCGTTTTTTGCGAAAATTTCTGGCGAGGATTAGTGACCATTTTGGAAAAATATGGAATGTTACTAGCAACCCACTATATAGAAATGGTGCTCCAAGGGTTCCTCTTTGGAACCATATTAGTGGTATATCTGAAATAATTTTGGAAATTGAGAAAATTGAATTTTAAAAAATGGCGATTTTGAAAAATGTTAAAAGTGGACTTTATGGACGTTGGACAATATGGAGAAATGGTGATAGTTACTAATATGGGACCATATAGGAATGGGGGAAAAGGGTGTCCTAAAGTGAATTCTGGTAGTGGGATATCTGAAATAATTTTGGAATTTCAGAAATTCAGAATTGAAAAAGTTCGTTTTTTGCGAAAATTTCTGGCGAGGATTAGTGACCATTTTGGAAAAATATGGAATGTTACTAGCAACCCACTATATAGAAATGGTGCTCCAAGGGGTCCTCTTTGGAACCATATTAGTGGTATATCTGAAATAATTTTGGAAATTGAGAAAATTAAATTTTAAAAAATGGCGATTTTGAAAAATGTTAAAAGTGGACTTTATGGACGTTGGACAATATGGAGAAATGGTGATAGTTACTAATATGGGACCATATAGGAATGGGGGAAAAGGGTGTCCTAAAGTGAATTCTGGTAGTGGGATATCTGAAATAATTTTGGAATTTCAGAAATTCAGAATTGAAAAAGTTCGTTTTTTGCGAAAATTTCTGGCGAGGATTAGTGACCATTTTGCAAAAATATGGAATGTTACTAGCAACCCACTATATAGAAATGGTGCTCCAAGGGGTCCTCTTTGGAACCATATTAGTGGTATATCTGAAATAATTTTGGAAATTGAGAAAATTGAATTTTAAAAAATGGCGATTTTGAAAAATGTTAAAAGTGGACTTTATGGACGTTGGACAATATGGAGAAATGGTGATAGTTACTAATATGGGACCATATAGGAATGGGGGAGAAGGGTGTCCTAAAGTGAATTCTGGTAGTGGGATATCTGAAATAATTTTAGAATTTCAGAAATTCAGAATTGAAAAAGTTCGTTTTTTGCGAAAATTTCTGGCGAGGATTAGTGACCATTTTGGAAAAATATGGAATGTTACTAGCAACCCACTATATAGAAATGGTGCTCCAAGGGGTCCTCTTTGGAACCATATTAGTGGTATATCTGAAATAATTTTGGAAATTGAGAAAATTGAATTTTAAAAAATGGCGATTTTGAAAAATGTTAAAAGTGGACTTTATGGACGTTGGACAATATGGAGAAATGGTGATAGTTACTAATATGGGACCATATAGGAATGGGGGAAAAGGGTGTCCTAAAGTGAATTCTGGTAGTGGGATATCTGAAATAATTTTGGAATTTCAGAAATTCAGAATTGAAAAAGTTCGTTTTTTGCGAAAATTTCTGGCGAGGATTAGTGACCATTTTGGAAAAATATGGAATGTTACTAGCAACCCACTATATAGAAATGGTGCTCCAAGGGGTCCTCTTTGGAACCATATTAGTGGTATATCTGAAATAATTTTGGAAATTGAGAAAATTAAATTTTAAAAAATGGCGATTTTGAAAAATGTTAAAAGTGGACTTTATGGACGTTGGACAATATGGAGAAATGGTGATAGTTACTAATATGGGACCATATAGGAATGGGGGAGAAGGGTGTCCTAAAGTGAATTCTGGTAGTGGGATATCTGAAATAATTCCTATATGGTCCCATATTAGTAACTATCACCATTTCTCCATATTGTCCAACGTCCATAAAGTCCACTTTTAAAATTTTTCAAAATCGCCATTTTTTAAAATTTAATTTTCTCAATTTCCAAAATCTTTCAGATATACCACTAATATGGTTCCAAAGAGGACCCCTTGGAGCACCATTTCTATATAGTGGGTTGCTAGTAACATTCCATATTTTTCCAAAATGGTCACTAATCCTCGCCAGAACTTTTCAATTCGAACTTTTTCAATTCTGAATTTCTGAAATTCCAAAATTATATCAGATATCCCACTACCAGAATTCACTTTAGGACACCCTTTTCCCCCATTCCTATATGGTCCCATATTAGTAACTATCACCATTTCTCCATATTGTCCAACGTCCATAAAGTCCACTTTTAACATTTTTAAATCGCCATTTTTTAAAATTCAATTTTCTCAATTTCCAAAATTATTTCAGATATACCACTAATATGGTTCCAAAGAGGACCCCTTGGAGCACCATTTCTATATAGTGGGTTGCTAGTAACATTCCATATTTTTCCAAAATGGTCACTAATCCTCGCCAGAAATTTTCGCAAAAAACGAACTTTTTCAAATCTGAATTTCTGAAATTCCAAAATTATTTCAGATATCCCACTACCAGAATTCACTTTAGGACACCCTTTTCCCCCATTCCTATATGGTCCCATATTAGTAACTATCACCATTTCTCCATATTGTCCAACGTCCATAAAGTCCACTTTTAACATTTTTAAATCGCCATTTTTTAAAATTCAATTTTCTCAATTTCCAAAATTATTTCAGATATACCACTAATATGGTTCCAAAGAGGACCCCTTGGAGCACCATTTCTATATAGTGGGTTGCTAGTAACATTCCATATTTTTCCAAAATGGTCACTAATCCTCGCCAGAAATTTTCGCAAAAAACGAACTTTTTCAAATCTGAATTTCTGAAATTCCAAAATTATTTCAGATATCCCACTACCAGAATTCACTTTAGGACACCCTTCTCCCCCATTCCTATATGGTCCCATATTAGTAACTATCACCATTTCTCCATATTGTCCAACGTCCATAAAGTCCACTTTTAACATTTTTCAAAATCGCCATTTTTTAAAATTAAATTTTCTCAATTTCCAAAATTATTTCAGATATACCACTAATATGGTTCCAAAGAGGACCCCTTGGAGCACCATTTCTATATAGTGGGTTGCTAGTAACATTCCATATTTTTCCAAAATGGTCACTAATCCTCGCCAGAAATTTTCGCAAAAAACGAACTTTTTCAATTCTGAATTTCTGAAATTCCAAAATTATTTCAGATATCCCACTACCAGAATTCACTTTAGGACACCCTTCTCCCCCATTCCTATATGGTCCCATATTAGTAACTATCACCATTATTCCATATTGTCCAACGTACATAAAGTCCACTTTTAACATTTTTCAAAATCGCCATTTTTTAAAATTCAATTTTCTCAATTTCCAAAATTATTTCAGATATACCACTAATATGGTTCCAAAGAGGACCCCTTGGAGCACCATTTCTATATAGTAGGTTGCTAGTAACATTCCATATTTTTCCAAAATGGTCACTAATCCTCGCCAGAAATTTTCGCAAAAAACGAACTTTTTCAATTCTGAATTTCTGAAATTCCAAAATTATTTCAGATATCCCACTACCAGAATTCACTTTAGGACACCCTTTTCCCCCATTCCTATATGGTCACATATTAGTAACTATCACCATTTCTCCATATTGTCCAACGTCCATAAAGTCCACTTTTAACATTTTTCAAAATCCCCATTTTTTAAAATTCAATTTTCTCAATTTCCAAAATTATTTCAGATATACCACTAATATGGTACCAAAGAGGACCCCTTGGAGCACCATTTCTATATAGTGGGTTGCTAGTAACATTCCATATTTTTCCAAAATGGTCACTAATCCTCGCCAGAAATTTTCGCAAAAAACGAACTTTTTCAAATCTGAATTTCTGAAATTCCAAAATTATTTCAGATATCCCACTACCAGAATTCACTTTAGGACACCCTTCTCCCCCATTCCTATATGGTCCCATATTAGTAACTATCACCATTATTCCATATTGTCCAACGTCCATAAAGTCCACTTTTAACATTTTTCAAAATCGCCATTTTTTAAAATTCAATTTTCTCAATTTCCAAAATTATTTCAGATATACCACTAATATGGTTCCAAAGAGGACCCCTTGGAGCACCATTTCTATATAGTGGGTTGCTAGTAACATTCCATATTTTTCCAAAATGGTCACTAATCCTCGCCAGAAATTTTCGCAAAAAACGAACTTTTTCAATTCTGAATTTCTGAAATTCCAAAATTATTTCAGATATCCCACTACCAGAATTCACTTTAGGACACCCTTCTCCCCCATTCCTATATGGTCCCATATTAGTAACTATCACCATTTCTCCATATTGTCCAACGTCCATAAAGTCCACTTTTAACATTTTTCAAAATCGCCATTTTTTAAAATTCAATTTTCTCAATTTCCAAAATTATTTCAGATATACCACTAATATGGTTCCAAAGAGGACCCCTTGGAGCACCATTTCTATATAGTGGGTTGCTAGTAACATTCCATATTTTTCCAAAATGGTCACTAATCCTCGCCAGAAATTTTCGCAAAAAACGAACTTTTTCAATTCTGAATTTCTGAAATTCCAAAATTATTTCAGATATTCCACTACCAGAATTCACTTTAGGACACCCTTCTCCCCCATTCCTATATGGCCCCATATTAGTAACTATCACCATTTCTCCATATTGTCCAACGTCCATAAAGTCCTCTTTTAACATTTTTCAAAATCGCCATTTTTAAAATTCAATTTTCTCAATTTCCAAAATTATTTCAGATATACCACTAATATGGTTCCAAAGAGGACCCCTTGGAGCACCATTTCTATATAGTGGGTTGCTAGTAACATTCCATATTTTTCCAAAATGGTCACTAATCCTCGTCAGAAATTTTCGTAAAAAACGAAGTTTTTCAAGTCTGAATTTCTGCAATTCCAAAATTATTTTATATATCCCACTACCAGAATCCTCCTTAGAACTTTTTTCTTCTGTGGAACCGGCTCCTTTTCCTTGAAAATGCTCCTAAACGCACTTTTTCCTATTACAGTAGCACTGTTAAATGCAATGTTAACTGAAAATAGTTGCTGTTAAGAAATTGTGGTTGATGTCTCTACTAGTTAAATACGTATTTATCTTCACACACATACAATAAATTTGCTTACTGGTGCCAATCAATAGTATCAATTAAACGTTTGATTCACTTGATTAAATTTTTAATTAAAATAGATTTTATTTTTGATTAAAGCTTTAATTGGTGAACAAAATTTTTCTGTGTGGGGTTTATAATACCGCGTTCGGATTAAATTATAGATATTAGATTTAGTTTAGGTATGTGGCGCAAAGAGATGTCTATATGTGTGTGAGCTCGCCTTGATGGTATAAAATATATAGAGGTTAGTTTAGATTTCAAATAAGACAAAAATAATATTATTAATTAATTAATTAATAAGAACTGAAAATGAGTATTTTGAAATTTAAGTATTTAAATTACAACTTTATTAGATGTATCTACATAAATTTAAGCTTTTAATTAAATTTAAGTTTTAAGTTCTATTTTTAAAGTAAAGTTTTTAAATTTTATTAGATTTTAAGATTCAATAAAGTTTCAAGAATAAAGTACACAGAAAAAATTTAAAATTGTCTCTAATCAAATTAATACCAAATTCATAATATCAAGCAAACAATTTGTTGATTTTGTGCCTATTACCAAAATGTTTAGATTGATTATTAAAACTTGTAAAATTGTGAACATTTTTTTTTCAATAAATGATATTTTTAATTTTAATTAAAAAATTTATCAAAAAACTTTGCCATTTCAAACAATGTGTTAATTTATTTGATTAAATATTGACTATTCTCAACAACAATTCTACAAGTTTAAATTATTTTATTATAAACGAAAAAAGTCAATTAAGATTTTTCGTTATTTAATTAATATTTTAATTAAAAATTTATTGCAAAACCACTAAAATGTTAATTAAATCAAAATAAAATTTTAAATTTTCTTTCAACTAAAAAAATAATTGATTCAATTATTACATTAATTAAATTTAAATACTTTTTAAACCATTTTTTTAATTGCTAAATAACTTTTTTCTGTGTAAGTGAAGTTGAACTTTTACATGGCTCATATGAAGCAGCGTAGATTTCATTTTGTAATAATTTTTAAAAACATTTTCGAAATTAAATTAATTCACAATAATTATTCTTTACATTGCTAAATGGTTTTTTAACAACTCTTTACAATTCAGTTAGAAATTCAAATTTAAGTTTGTAACGAATAAACTGATCAAACAAATAGAAATAAAAAAGTAAATATATAAAAATTATGAAATTTTGAGTATAAAATTTGCAATTTTATACAAAAGTGTTCATAAAGGTTTTGAACCTGAATAAGTGTGTTTCACTGTGTTTATTTTAAAGTTGCAAGAAAAGAATACTAGAGGTTTATTTAATGGATATAACGCGTTATTAAAAGGTATTAAGTAACGTTACAATATTAATTTTCTATAATACAATTTCCTACAATATAATTCTTCATAAAAAGTTATGTTTTGGTACAATTTAACTCACAAAAGTGTAATTTTAGAAGCGAATTTGTACAATTAAAAAACTAATTTTTTCCATTCCCGGTCATTTTATAAGCCAGTACACTGTGCTAGTTGAAAAAAACAGACAAGCACCTGGCACCTAGCGTTTTAACATAATTCGGCTACGCTGAAGCCAGTGGTGCTAACCGTTCTTTTTAGTTTAGCTATGGTTTTCGAGATATATCGTTCGCGTAATTCAAAAACGGTTCAGTTTATCGAACAAACTCAAAAAACCAAAATTCCACAAAAACTTCTTTAAGAAAGGTTAAATTATTTTCTCATATGCGCATTCGTGTTAAAAACAAAAATTTTTTTTGGCAAAAAAAATTATTTTTTTTAATCCAAATTTAGATATTTTTATTAGCTTAAGTTCATTGAATTTAATTTTCATTAAATTATTTTTATGAAGACAGGAATTTTACAACATGAAATTAATTAAAAAAAATTTTTTTTAATTTTTTTTTTTATTTTTTAGCAACATTTTAAAATTTATGTTTTTAAATTTTAAAATTTGAAATTAATTAATCATTTCATAAAACGCAATATTTGTATGGGAGCACCCCTAAGAAAAGGAGATAAAAGGCAAGTATGTCTCGAGAAAATATTAAGGACAAAAACTAATGGAGGTCGGCCATACATTATACCCCACTAGGGGCGACTCCTAGGCAGTTATGGGACTTTTTTTCAAGATATTTCTAGTCTGTATTGAACATTATGTATGGGAGCGCCCTTAAGTTGCATGTACACGACATGTTTTTTATATCTGACCTGTCAAATTTCCCACTGCAAAATACATACATGTCGTGTGTTACCTTTAAAACATTGCATCTGTAAAAGTCAGACGCAAAGTCATCTGACAAAATTTCAATTAGAGCGTGCTCTATTTTCTTCTGACAAACCATCTGACATCAGCTGTATTAGAAATCTATGCCGGGAAGAAACCCGCAGCGGCGGTGCATTGTTGACGGAATCATTAGCCGGCTTAAGTTAATATTTTACAATACCGATATATGTATAATAACGTCACCATTGAATAGAAATTATGTACATATATAAATAAAAACGCAGCATTATAATATCTTAAATTGGTATATTCAAATTTAAAGAAAAAAATTTTTTAGATGACTGAACTTTTTTACGGCGCAAATAAAAATTTTTGTGGCGGCAGCATGCTATTTTGAAACCAAGAACTACTTTGGTTTATTCCATAACTACAGAGAAAAAACATAGACAATGTCAGAAGCAAATTACATGTACGTTTGTGACCAAATGTTATTAACCTTCTGTAAAACAGCAATTTTGACAGACATTCACAATTACATATGACTTGAAAAGTTGACAAGTCAGATGTAAAAAACATGTCGTCTACGGGTACCTTTAAGGAATGGAGATAGCTGGTAGGTAGGTGGGGTTGGTCATACATTTGACCCATTTTGTTTCTAACTCGAATGAGCATATGAAAAAAAAGTTTTACATTTCTTAAAGAAAATTTTGTGAAATTTCGGTTTTTTGAGTTTGTTCAATAAACTAAACCGTTTTTGAGTTACGCGACCATATGTTCTGCAACCGCCTCCATTTTCGAAATAACCGTATATCTCAAAACCCAGAGCTAACCTAAAAAAAAAAAAAACGGTTAGCACGACTGCATTCAGCGTACCCGAATTATGTTAAAACACTAGGTGCCCAGCTTGCCTCAAAAAAGTGTCAATTTCTAGCACAGTGTTATTTTCCTCACAATAAAAGCAAAAATAATAAAGAAAATACGTATAAATACTTCAACACTTAATACACATTTAACTTATTGTGCCACATTGTATAGAATAATAACCCTATTATAATAATATAACAAAAATGTTTGTGTTACATATTGTTTTTAGCACAAATACCCTGAGTGCTATTTGTTTGAGTCAATACAAATACCAACACAATCATCAACATGTTCTATTGTGAGTTTGTATCTCTATTGCAGTGTTACCACCAGCAAATTTTAAAATTACACTTGAGATGAAGCAAAATTACCCGCTTGAAATGAAACTACACCTCAAATCAAATAAACGTTTTATTTTATTAAAAAAAACTTTTACAAAATGGAACAAGAAGACATAGCCGGTCAAGTATGACCACTTCATGCTGTTCACCACAGTATTTACAGACAAATTTGCAAGAGTGGGCCGTAGTTCGGTCTTATAGGCAATAAAGGACCCATTTAAACAAAATTATGCTATGAGGTTTAATATTAAAATGAGAATTCTTACATCTGTTTTAGACTTTTTCCCCTTAATGTGATTTTATGGAGCTGGTTTATATGGGACCTCTGGTTAATGCTCTACCTACCAGCATAACATTTCGACATGCCATATACTACGTTTATACGCACGGCTTATTCTCAAATAAATATATTGCAAGAAGAGAAAATTGCCGCATAAACAGTGAATTAAATTTTTAATTGCGAATAGCTAACTCACAAACACAATTCCTGATTAACGCCACGATTGGCAAATAATATTTAAGCATTGCCACACTTAAAACCGTTTTTAGTTTTTATTTCGTACGGAAAGAAGTTAGTAATACCGTGTTCAGATATGCACCTTAATTGAATTTTGCGCAATAATTCCCATTATTGAGCTCAATTATTCAAGTAAATTTCAAATTAGTTATTGTTCGATTGATTGATACGAAATTGTTATAATATTGAGTAAAATTAAAATTAAAATGCAACACTGTCACAAGTGTGTTAAGTGAGCAAAACACAACTCCCTAAACAGAGTGTTTTGACATTCGGCAACTGAAATGTCAACAAAATAAAGGACCATCCATTAGGTCAGCACAAGAAGCCAGATGTTTATTTCTTAACGATGTCAAAAGTTGTTTAAATTTCGCTTATACATGTACAACACTAATAGAAAAATGAGTCTTTATATTGATGATACCAGAATTGTGACATCAATGTTATTACAAATGGCATCAGAAAGGCAAAAAGTGAAATAAATCCAATGACGAACGTCATCATAAAATTTTGTTATATTTAATGCGTCATCTATGCTATGACTACAGTGACATCAATTCGATGCCACATTTTGTGTACACTGATAGAAAAGGCGTCATAACGCTGATGTATTCTGACATCAGTACAAACAATTTGTCATCAGTGCAATAACATAATACAAAATGTCGTCAGCGCAATGACAAACTGTCATCAGTACGATATATCATGTCATCAGTGCGATATATCATGTCATCAGTGCGATGACAAACTATCATCAGTACGATGACAAACTGTCATCAGAGCGATGACAAACTGTCATCAGTGCGATGACATAATATATCATGTCATAATATATTATTAACATTATTTTCATGTTAAAAAGTTAAATAAAAAGCAAAAATTCCTATATTCTATTTTTTTAAATTATTTATTTAAATACATTAAATTTTAAAAGTAGAATTATTACTAAAACCATATCTGGCATGCTGCTGGTGTCTTATAATTGAAAGTTCTTCTGTTAACAAAGGGTGCAATACAACAAAAGTAAAACAAACATGTGTAACTGGTAAGAAAATAATGATATTCTCTCCATTTGACTTAAGGTCAATTACAATGACTCAATTTGATGGCAGTTTGTCATCGCACTGATGACATGCTTTATAAAACCGACTCCTATTCATCATTTCTGTGATGCCAATGTGTCATCCCATTGATGACATAATTAAAATTTTTGACACTAATAACAATTTGGCCAAGTGATGTTAAGGCTGATATCACAGAGATGTAAAGTGTGTTGGGTTCAAAAACGAAGACACTTGTCATAGTATTGATGTCGAAATACATCAGCGTTATGACGCCTTTTCTATCAGTGTACATATTCATTTTTGTTTACGTTTTTGGTTTTTTGCCACACAGTATAGTAATATAAACAAGGTTTTTTTAAACTGACAAGCGCTAATTGAGTTAGCTAAATTGTTTATGAATGAACAGAAATATAATTTTGTCAATAAACCGAATATTAAATCATTAAAAAATGTATATCTGATCTATGTAAAATTATGGACCAATTCTCACAATTTTCAATAAACGTATGTACCGAATTTAATCAAATTATATTCGAAATTCTGTCCTGTACACTTCGCACAAGGTTAACATGGACACAAAACCGGCCGGCAGGACGGACAGACACTGTAAAATCGACTCAGACAAAAATAGATTCTGCAACTAAAGCATTTGAAAATTTCAAAATACCATACAAAATTCATTACTTTTTGTAATATTGGCAATATATCTTCCTCCAGATTATTTTTTTTTTTTATAATGAATGTCTCTTTCAAAATTACTGTGAACCTCATATTTACCGAAATGTAATAGTCCATCTGGCACCCTCATTATCAAGCTATCGCTTGATAAAAGATTCAACTTTGGAGCCCTTGAGAAGACTGTGAATTTTTTGGATCAACAATAAATTAAATGGTAAAAATCTTATTACTAAAATCAAATCATTATGCTATTATTTGTTTAAGAACGAAAGAATTTAAAACAAGTAAGAAAGCATAGTCGGTCAAGTCCGACCATATGATACCCTACACCACTGTTTATAAGAACAACTTTTTGCAAGTGTACCTACATATTTGGGACTTAGTTTGAAAAATGCATAGCTAATAGGGTATTCATTTAATCGGATTTTTACTTTGATCGGTTAATCGCTCGATTAATTAACCGAGGTTTTAGTTTAATCGGTTAATAATCGGTTAATTTTGTTATTGATCGGTTAACCGATTAATAATTTTTTTTATAAATTGAGCAATTTCAATAAATAAAAATTGTTGATAAACATAAATTTGTTATTATTTGAAGTTAGTAAAAAACAATAACAACAAATCTTGACTAAAACGAGCAAACAAAAAAATAATTTGTAAATATAAAATATAATTTTTTAATTAACACATATTATGTATTACCCAGGAAAAACTTTTTGAGTTTTGGTAATAGGTCGTAGTTATTTCATAAGTTACCTGGTAAGTAGTTGTCATTACAATTGTCATTATTCTGAAAACCTCAATAAGTACTTGCTAGTAATGACCTCAGCAAGTACTTTTCACTACTATTGTTTTCAGTTATGAATATTTGCTTACTAATAATCAGCTAAATAACTACTTATAAGTAGTCTTGTTTTCAATACTGAATATTTACTTACTGGTAACTAGCTCCATAATACTTATTAGGTCTTTTAATTAGGGCCAATTAAATAAAAAACTAGTTATTTTTTGACTTCTAGTAAGTATATTGTAAGCACTTACAATTCAACTTACTGATAGTTCAATAATAACTAGATATTTTGTGAGTTCTAGTAAGTGTATTGTAACCACTGAATTCTGTGGACAACTCGAACAAAACAAAGTAGTTATTCAGCCGAAAAATAAGTAGTGTTCATATGTCTCCAATATTACTTGCTAACTTACCAGGTAAGTAAAGTTTTTGCTGGGTAATGAAAAAATAAACTGTGAGATCATTTTATTAGTTATTTCAATAGTTTCAGAACATCTTATAAAATAATCTTCAAGAAAAATAATTTTGTTTAAATGCTTAGGATTTAAGCGATTATTTTCTTTAGTTTTCATAAAACTTGACTTGGTAAAAGTCTTTCACTTATCGTAGATGTTAGATAAATCGAGAACAACCCATATTACAGAATATTTAATTTATCAGTATTTTTCCTGGATTTCTCTAAACATATAAAATCTTCCATTATGTGATTATAGTCCTGTTTTAAAATTTTTAAATGTTAAGCACTTCTAATGGTTTCGGTTAATTTTGTAAGAAGATTGATATGAGAAGATATGAGAAGAAACAAATAACTAAACACAGTCATATAAAATGTACGTAAAACAAAAAGCTGTTGACAGCAAACACTTATTTGAAATGAAGATCATTCTTTGTTTACACAAAAAAATATTTTCTAAACGCATACCTTTTCAATAGGAGACGAAACAAATAATTAAAATAACAATAAAATATGTTATAATACCACAAAAATTTTTTTAGATCGGTTTATCGACTGAAATTAACCGACTTAATCGTAATCGAATATATCTAATTTTAAATTAACCGATCAGTTAATCGGGTAGTAATTAATCGATTTACCGATTACCGGTTAACCGAATAAATACCCTAATAGCTAATTTGGCTATATGAATAGGGATATATCTATTTTAAATTTCATTAAATCGGTTTGATAGTTTCTGAGAGGCAAGAATTGCGCCCTATCTCCCCTCATTGTCCCATTTTTTTAAACAATACATAGCTATGTGTTCATATAAATATAGATTTATCTATGTTTTAATTTCCATGAAAGTTGATTTGATAGTGGGCACAAAAACCCTATTCCGGAAAGCAGCTTGTATGGGGTTTGTATGAAATTATGGCCCTTTTTCAATAGGCTTGGTCCCTGTGCCAATTATAAACTATTTACCAAATTTAACCAATTACATGGAGAGCCAGCTGGACGGACATCGTTAGATCGACTCAGAAAGTGATTCGTTAAACTTTAAGGTGGGTCTAGGACCAATATTTTAAGGTGTTACACATATCAGCACAAATACATAGTACCCTCTCCACTATTGTAGTGTGGGTATAATTACACCTGATCTACACCTAAAATAAATTACCCACGATCTCCCTACGGCAGTAAAAATTACACCTAATTCGGGAAATTCCCCGCAAAGTGGCAACATTTCTCTATTGTATAAAATATTCTTAAAGATTTTGTTGCAAACACTTTCCAATGTCCCTCAGTTACCAAGCATGTCTTATGTCTTAAGTTCGTCCTTTATTTTTTGTTGTTTCAATTTTGCACTTGTAATCATGATATAACAAAATAAGATACCAGTGCAATGATTAGACCAATATTGGAAAACAAAATTCCACTCAAGAAATCGAACTCTTCTTCTTAAAGAGTAGAAGGAGGAGAAGAAACACTTGAACATTTAATTGTTTTTGGCAGGATACTATATTTATTTATGGTACTTGTGTGAAAGGAGAAATTCAATGTTGAAAGGTTGCTGTACGTGTAAAAGATATTTAATATTTTGTTATTGGAAATAGTATCCAGCCAACCAAAAAAAAAAAAATAAAGGAAAAAAGAACGTACATAAAACTTAATTAAGGCAATAATTTGGTAAAATTTAATAAAGATAAAAATGTTAAGGTGATTTGAACTAATGGGTAATTTATGGTTAGAAATTTTTTTCCTTATGTAATTTTGTTAAGCATAATGTGTTACACAGCCGGCATATCTCACTAAATGCGAAATAACTCTTTCTTTCGTTCAACTACATTTAAAATAAAATTAAAATCTAAAAACTTTGCTTTTGTTTCAAATGTATTTGAACCAAAGAAAACTTTCTTTCGACATCGTGAAATTGGCAATTAGTCCATAGTTTCTTCATCCATATCAACATACACAAAAATAAAAATCTTCAATTCCAATGTTAAGCCAGTCTAACTGTACACTAGTGTGTCCCAAAAAATATAATATATGATATATATAAGTACCCCAGCATTTTTTGAGAGCTTATAGGGTAAAGTATTTTTGTGATTTTTTTCAGATTTTTCGGAAGAGGTTTAGAGGTCGCTAAAATCGAATTAAACCCGAAAATCGGGTTTTCTCGACTTTGTTACTAAGTCAATTTTTTTAAAGAAAACTTCTCAAACTTTACTTCTCTGTGCAGATATTAAAAGTTTCGGTTATTTTTTGCTCATTTGGGTCCCCTTAATCACATTTTTTTGTAAATTTAAAAAATAAAGCTTTGTATCTTTTAAAATTTATATTGAAGTTAAAAAAACTAATGATTCAGTTTAAAAGGTGGATAAATTCTGAGTCAATTGAAAATATTGTAATGTGTTTGCCAGTTATGCTTCGGATTTGTTTTAATGTTAGATATTTAGATATTAGGTATTCAATCAAAATATTACATATGGTTGGTTTTTTGTTCTGTTGCACAGACTTCAGCAAAGCGAGCCCAAAAAATTCTAGGCAGCTTACCTCTCGTACCAAAAAAAAAAAAATTAAAAAACTATTTTTTTAGCTTTTAATTATTTATAAGAGCTTTTACGATGAAGCTCTATGCCCTGCAATAAATTCTGAAAGTCTGTTGCAGAGGTTGTTAGATTAATGTAAGTATTAGCTAAAGCCACGCCGCGTTCTGCGACATCACTTACCACGTGCAATTGCTGAACTTTGTTCTTTGCTTCATTAAATGATTTCTTTGTATGCCAAACTGAATCATTAGTTTTTTTAACTTCAATATAAATTTTAAAAGTTACAAAGCTTTATTTATTAAATTTATGCTAAATTTACAAAAAAAATGTGATTAAGGGGACCCAAATGAGCAAAAAAATAACCGAAACTTTTAATATCTGCACAGAGAAGTAAAGTTTGAGAAGTTTTCTTTAAAAAAATCGAGAAAACCCGATTTTTGGGTTAAATTCGATTTTAGCGACCTCTAAACCTCTTCCGAAAAATCTGAAAAAAAAAATCACAAAAATACGTCACACTATAAGCTTAGAAAAAAAGGTGGGGCATAAAATAATATTTTTTTTTTGGACTCTACACTATGTTCACACTTGTGTTTTTAAGGGCGTTTAAGTACCTTGAAAGTGATTAAGCTTTAATCATTTCAAATCGAGATGACTAACCATACATTTGTTAAACACTTCAACTTGACATGTTTAAAACTAAATAATTTCATTAATCACATAGAATTAGGGTAGCCATTTAATTGGGCTTTTGATTTAATCGGTTAATCGCTCGATTAATTAACCGAGGTTTTGGTTTAATCGGTTAATTTTGTAATTGATCGGTTAACCGATTAATAAAGTTTTTTTTTATAAATTAAGTTCTTTCAATACATAAAAATGCATAAGTTATTTATTATTTGGAGTTTATTTTAAAAAAAAAACAATAACAAAACAAACATAACAACTCTTGAACTAACACGAGCAAACAAAAAAATAATTCATTAATATGTAATACATATTTTTTAATTAATACATTATGTAGTGATTAAAAAATAAAATGTAAGATAATTTTATTAGTTATTTCAATAGTTAATCTTTTAGAAATAAGTTTAGGATTTAAACGATTCTTTCCTTTTTTTTAATTTTTTTTTTTTTTTTTTTTAATTACCTATGCTAATTCCGCGAAGCTATACGCTTGTCTGCAGGATACCAGAGTCTCTGGCGGGAATCGAACCCGCAACCCCGGCGCTGATAGACTAGCTCACTACCAGCTAGCCTACCGGGGCACCCTGACTTGGAAAAATTTCTTTCACTTATCATTGATGTTAGAGAAATCGATCGCAATCCATAATACAGAATATCTTATTTCTCAGTCCTTTTCCTGGATTTCCCTAAACGTACTAACTAATTTTTTTAAATTTTCAACTCTTCCAATTGTTTCGATTAATTCTGTTAAAAGATTGATATGAGAAAATATGAGAAGAAACAAATAACTAAGCACATACAAATGGGAAGTTCCAGCAAAAAGTCTCCTTTTTGTAACGTAGAAGTAATTTTAATCGTTTATCAAAATTTGTATATGGGGGATTTTATGTCAAGTGACCCAACTTTTGAAATCGATGTCTTCCGATTTGGACCAAGGTTAGTCCTATTGGATAGTAGTTAAGAAACAAATTTTCAACAAGATCGGTCAAAAAGTTTCTGAGTTAGAGGGGGTCAAAATTTGACATTTTGGCCAAATAGGTGTTCTTTCTCATCCATGTAACTTATTATCTATTAGCAAAATTTGTGCCAAACAAATTCCAGCTTTTTTTTTTAATTTTTTTAATTTTTTTTAAATTTAAAACTTATTTTTTATTTTTTTTGAATTTTTTATGTAATTTTTTACAATTTCAGGTTCAATCGGACTAAAACAAACACCCGTCAAAAGATGTTAATTAAATCACCTTTTCTATCATTTATATTTGAGGGGCTTAAAGCACAAGGGGTTTAAGTGCTTCTTTAAAAATTGAGATTACATATTGAATTAGTAGGTGAATCCAGAGAAGTTCAGAACACAAGAGGTGAATGTGGAATTCTCATCTGTTAGCGAGATATGGCGACCAATTTGAGCAGTTGTCATTAAAATACCTGTTTCGCTTGAAGCACACGGGGTATAAGAGCATTTAATCTCAATTTTTTACAAAAGGCACTTAAACCCCTTGTGCTTTAAGCCCCTCATTTATATTCCGAATTCAAAATATATTTTATTTAATATTATTGAGTTTTATTTATGTTTTCAATAATTTTAAATTGCAATTTAAATCATGACCAACTGAAAAATTATAGAATTTGCTTTTGTTCTTTTTTTGTATATTTAGAATTGCGAAATATAAGTTGAAAGGCCTAAACATAAAAGGCCTTTTAAATTTTCCAAAAGCCATTCAGCTAGTATTTTTTCGTAAGACATTTTAATTCCCTTAATATTCCCTTGTTGGCCGCATAAATGTTTTTTGAAAAGTAAATCCACCATTTACACATAAAAATGTAAAGCATTAAAAATTTTACACTCCTACATCGAAACAGCGGATGAAACAATACCAACCACTTCGGTATAGATACTTGTAGTTGATACTGTATCGGCAGTAAAGTATCGATACCTAATCGATACCTACAAAAAGCATCGATACTTACTTGTATCGGTCAATACTTTCGTGTGATTAGATCCAGTGAAAGCCAGAGTAAATTCAAGGGTGCGTGGTTCTAAGTAGGGGTTATACCCGTACATATGACTGTTTTTACCGAAAATAACAGTTATTTTAAAATTTTAAAACAAAAATTTTTTTCGAACAAGAATAAAAGTTATTTTTTGATTTTTATTTTTTGAACAAAAATAACAGTTTTTTTTTGATATTTATTTATTTGACGAGGCACAAATTCTAAATTATGTTAGAAATGGCGTCAACTAGGCTTTATTTGTCTCACAATATGAAACAAGTATTTTTGAGCGATACGAGTACTTTTTGACCGATACCAACTTGGTACTCGGTGCCAAGGTATCGATGCCAAAATAATCGGTATCGATTAAGTACTTGTATTTACTCGTATCGTTTCATCCCTAATCGAAACCGTAGGACGCTGCTTCAAATCGTTATGTAGGGTCGGTAAATCGTTTAAACTTATAAACTTTTAAGGTTGATCCACCCCGGATAACATTTTTGTCAGGACAACAGTTTTTTATATGTATTTTGAAGCACTGTTGGTATCGGACAATTCTTAAATTGTTCCGTCTCAATGGCAAAATTGTACCACAACTACAAAATTAAAAAGCATAGCTTGTTTTTATTTAATATAACAAGAAAGAAAATATAATCAGTCAAGCCCATTTGATACCCTACACCACAGCTTGTAAACCCAAATTTTCGAGAGTGTAAGCAATTTGGGACCCATGGGCGATCATGGACCCGCCAGAACAAAATTATGTTTAGATATTAATATCCATGTAAAAGTTCTATGTGCGAAATATTATTTAGATATTTTTATCTAAATAATATGAGATTTGTTTCCCCTTAAGTAATTTAAGGAAGTGGCTTATATGGCACCTATGCTAAATTTTGGACCTACTAGCAGGTTTGTAGGCACAGGCACTATACCGAAAAGAAGTTTGTAGGGGGGCCATGTGAAATTATGGACCGATAGGAATTGAAGCATATGTACAAAATTTCATCATTTCACATTTCACTTTTTTTTTTTTTTTTTTTTATTATTCCTACACTAAATCCCGCGAAGCTTTTTGCTTGTCTGCAGGAGACCAGAGTCTCTGGCGGGAATCGAACCCGCAACCCCGGTACTGATAGACTAGCTCAATACCAGCTAGCCTACCGGGGCACTTATAAAGTGATACTAAGGGTGTGTGTGAAACGGTAGGAGAGTGCTCATGGAAGAAGAATTTTGACACTGCTGAGGTGAATAAAATTGCATTAGTCCTAGGGGCTAGTATAAATTTTGACATAAGCGTAGAAATTTTTAATAATTTTAACTTACCATAGAACTTTGCTGCCGTTTCACGCACACCCTAAGTCGATCAGTATACTAAAAGTTGGGTCTAAACCAATATATTTTAGTGTTAGACACACATCAGCACAAACGCATAATACCATCTCCACTATTGTAGTGTGGGTATACAAAATTAAGAAGAAGCAAACATTTCACTATTTAATTTTTTTGTCAAAGGCAGACAATAGTGTGGACGATTCATTGAAACTGACAGCAAAACAATCGACAAAAATGGCAATTTGGAGACACTCGATCCCAGGCTTCCTACAGGGATACCTGTACAAATACTTATGTATGTATGTATTTAATTTTTAGTATAACATCATGAACATAAATAACCAATAATGCAATTTTCGGTAGTTCTAGTTAATTTACTTTAAAGAAATGATAAACTTCGTGGGTATTTGTTTTTTTTTTAATTGAACTAAAGACAAAGGATGAATTGTACCAGTGTACTAATAAAGTTTCGATTGTACCAAAGTTGGTGCAATTGTACGACAAATATCATCAGTGTTTTGAAGCAGGGATGTTAACGTTGGTACAATTGTACTTTTTTGGTACATTTAGACCCTCAATAGCCCGCTGTTACTCCTTAAAGTTTTCTATCGTGGGATTTAAACCATTTCAAAATGCATATTCAAAATTGTGTTATATACAGTTTCGTATGTTCTGCGAGGCCTTTTTAGGGCTCTTTATCCCCTTTCTTTTGCTTACTTTTTATGTATTTTGTGTTAAGCACGAACATTCAATTTCTAAAAATAAAAATCATAAAAATTCAAAAGCATACAACTCTTCTCACCACAGAAACAAGAGAAAAAAATTATTAATATTGATAATTTTATTTGATATGATTTTGAATTTTTTGAACATGAAAACTATTTTAAACATGACTGACTCTCTGATCCATTGGCTGGGCTGGATGGTTGGTTGTCACGAAATCATAACGCGTAACGAAACAAGGAGAACAAATAAAATTTGGTAAAACTGAAAATGTGAAATAAAATTAAGGTGGTAAAAGGTAGTTGACCAAACGCACTCAGTATGAACATTTAACAAATTTGAAATATTATTATTTCCTGAATTCTATTAAAGCCAAAGTCAAATGTGGTTAGAATTTTGGAACTGGTGGATGTTGTTATTTTTTGCGAATTAATGGCATTTATTAAGTTTTTTTTGTTCTGTAAGTGTTTATGAATTTTTTTTTTAAATCTTAAACACGAGTAGATAAATATATATAAAAAAAAAATTATATTCTGTGAATTAAGGTCCTAATCATGTAAAACGCAACGCAACGCCAAAGAATTACATTGAAAGAACAAACAATGTCATAAATATTTTGTGCATGAATTTATGTAGAAAGCAACAACAAAATTACAAAATATTTATGACATTGTTTGTGCTTTCAATGTAATTATTTGGCGTTGCGTTGCGTTTAACATGATTAGGGCCTATTTATCTGGTTACACGGATTAGATCGGTATCAATGTTGAAAACAAAATTTGGGAGAAAAAATCGCTTAATTCACATAAAATTCAAATATTAAAACCAAATTCCTTATTGAAGAATTCGGTTTTAATTTCTTCTTAAATTTTAACACACAAAAAAAAAAAAAAAGAAAAACCGGAAAAATTATCAAAATTCACAACTTACAAAAAATGATGCCCCGGTAGGAAGTGAGCTAGTCTATCAGTGAGATAGTTGTGGTTTCGATACCCCTGAGAGATTTTGGGCTTAAGGGCTACGTTACTATTGCTCGGTAAATCAAGTAAGAATATAAATTGTATTTAAAAAAAATACGCTATAAATGAAGAGAGCAACTAACGAAAATATTCTAGAGTATTTCACCAAACCTGAAACAACAATGTTGGTTTCGGTATCAGTAAAACAGGGGACAACGGCAGACCAAAAATTCAGATGGAGCCCCGCTTGATTACCGATTGTTTCATTAGATTCAAAAGAACTTAACTGGACACTCTTCACTTTATCACAAACTGACTTTTTACATTTCTGACATTAACAGTTACGCAGCTCTCTTGAAACAAAATCTGTTGAATAGAAATAAAAGACGTGTTTTGAATATCCAGCTGAAGGCCTTACCTCACCCTGCACAGAAAAAATTCTGTAAAGTTTTTCACCAATTAAACCTTTAATCAATGGTAAGATCAGTTTTAATTAAAAATTTAGTCAAGTGAATTAATCGTTTAATCAAGTGAATTAAACGTTTAATTGGTGCTGTTAATTAGTTTACTGGTGCAAATTTAATTAAATGTTTAATTAATATCACAAATTTTTTAATTGAAATCAAAGTTTATTTTTTTCTGTGTGCGTTTGGACCGAAAATCTACTCCTAAACCAGTACTTAAAGCATAAAACGCAATTACTATGGCGAGCCTTATTTGCGTTTATATTTTAAGCGATAAAGGCAAATTTTACATGAGAGGTTTTTTAGGCAGTTTTCTTAAGCAGCGCAACAATAATTTTTATCATGTTTTGTATTTTTAGTTTTAAAAGAATAATGGCGTTTGCGATACTTTTCACAAGCATGCTAAGATTTAATTGATCATAAATAAATTCTCACCATTTTTTTTAAATTAAACCATAAATTATATCAGTTTTAATAACATATTTAATTAAGTTAATTAAAAGCCTGGCCCCCAAACAGCTAATTTGAGGCCCACTAACAATTTTCAGCACGACAAGTCGATCGACAATGCAAGCGACCGATAACGTAACAGATTTGATACAAATTTTCGGCCCACTAAGAAATATTATGCGACCACAAATGTCATAATCATTCACTTGTGTTGTAGATGTCGACATAGTCATTTTTTTTAAAATATTTAACAAAATTTTCTCTACACACAAACACTAAGTATTTGTTTTTATTATTATATTTTTTTAAAACAACACCTCTTATAAAATTATACAGGTTTTTAAAATATTTTTTATAAAATTCTATTCTATATTTTTTGTTTACTGCCTTGTTTGTTTTTTGTTTACTCCTTTGTTTTCTATTCAATCACCAAATTTGTTCTAAATTCATAATATCAAGCAAACAATTTGTTGATTTTGCTCCTATTACCAAAATGATTATATTGATTACTAAAAATTTAAAAATTTTGAAAAAATATTTTCAATAAATTATATTTTTAATTTTAATTAAAAAAAGTGATCAAAAAACTTTGCCATTTCAAACAATGTGTTAATTTATTTAAATAAATATTGACAATTCCCAACAACAATTCTACATGTTTAAATTATTTTATTTTAAACGAAAAAAGTCAATTAAGATTTTCTGTTATTTAATTAAAATTTTAATTGAAAATTTATTTCAAAACAACTAAAATGTTAATTAAATCAAAATTAAATTTTTAATTTTCTTTCAACAAAAAAAATAATTGATTCAATTATCACATTAATTAAATTTAAATACTTTTTAAACAATTTTTTTAATTGATAAAACACTTTTTTCTGTGTGGTTGTAGACAGTGTTCGATTTTTTGGCTTAATTTATATGTTTTGTCGATTTTTAATTCCAAACTAGCGTGTTATTTATGGAATTGATGATGTGGCAATACAGTCATTCGACAATAAATAAATGAATTACGTTAGACACGTAAAACCAGTCGACCAACAAGTCGATAGTTAGTGGGCCGCTTAAGAGAACGACAATGAGTGACTTGTTGTCGCTCGCTTAAGTTGTCGGTCGACATCGGGGGCCTGGCTGTAAATGTTTACTTATATCCACAACATCACTGCAGAAAATGTTGTTAATATCAAAAAAATATTAAACTGATACTATAAATTTGTTAACTGGTGCAAATTTAATTAATATCACAGATTTTTTAATTAAAATCAATTTTTATTGTTTGCAGTGAAGTAAACGGCGCACTGTGGCTGAAAATTGAATTTCATCGGCCAAAAGTCCAATTTTTTGTCATCGCCGATTTAAAAAATTTTAATGCCATTCGATAGCAAACATATTAGAACCAAGGTATCAAAAAAACTAGATTAAAATATTCGTAATTGTGGCTGTGGCATGCTGCTGGAAACAAATATTTTATTTTGTTTTAGAAAAAAATTAATTTTTGTAAATTTGATCAGAACTTAATTATGATTTCTCGCAAACCGTTATCCATAATTGGTCGAAATTTTTTTTGTTATATTAATGGGATAGTAGTCTTTAAGAAATGGATCATTACATCAATGTTTCATTTATACCTGATGTGTTATTAAATGTTTCCCCAGGTTCAATATTTTAGTTAAATCCGAATTTTAGAGGAGTAGAACTTGTTAGGGTCAAAAGGGGTCAAAGAGATTTTAGTACCATCAGAAAGCTGAAGGTGTCCTCTTTAACCCCATATGTACTTGTGCAACTGTTTGGAACTGTCTGTTGAACACTTTTTTCATTTTAATGAAATTACTCGCAACATTTTTTTTTTGCTCTTCTTATTTAAGCTGCTCATATGACTGAAATATAACACAATGGTTTACGAGCGTTTTGATTTGAAAAATAATTTTGCTTCTTATGAATGAAATTTTAAGCTGTCATGGCCGAGTAGCTTTGTGTTGAATTGGAAGAACACGGGTCCATGGAGGGTCGGGAGAGTGACTTGCGGACCTCTTAAATTGGTAACCTCGGAAATTCAAACTTTTAAAAAATTCACCAAAAATATATTTATGGATTGCAAAAAAAAAATTTAACTTAAGCTGAGTTACAAAAAATATGCTTAAATGTTTAGGTTATCTCCTTTGCTTTTGGAGATATTCGGATAAAACGGATTTTTTGGCTTGATTTTTATTATGTTTTATGTCAAACTGTTATCAATAGTGGGTTCAACATTTTTTATATTGGTAGTAAAGCAGTCTTTAAACAATGTTATGTTGTATTACTGTACCGATTATACCTGCTGTGTTATTAAATATTTTTTCAGGTTCTATATTTTAGTCAAACTGAAGTTCAGAAGAATAGAATTTATGAGGTCAAAGGGGGTTAAAGAAATTTTACTAGCTGTAGGTAGGTGAAAGTATCAACTTTAAACCCAAATGCACTTTTGTACCTGTTTGGACCAGCCTATAGAACACTTTTTTAGTTTGTGTAAAATTATTCGCAACATTTCTTTTGCTCTTTTAATTTTACCTATTCATATGACTGATAAAGGGCA
Organism: Pollenia amentaria; assembly: GCA_943735925.1. Taxonomy (NCBI): domain Eukaryota; kingdom Metazoa; phylum Arthropoda; class Insecta; order Diptera; family Polleniidae; genus Pollenia; species Pollenia amentaria. The sequence continues at coordinate 126,506,113 of OX031009.1, forward strand.
TTGACTCATGCGTGGACCCAGACGAAATAAAAACATTTTTAGAAGAAAAGGGTTTCAAAATTAAAAATGTTACAAATATTAAAAATAGGGAAAAAAATCCCCAACCACTATTTCGAGTGGAGTTAGAGCCCGGCGACGTTAAGCTAAAAAAAAATGAAACGCATCCCATTTACAGCTTAAAATACATCCTGTACAGGAAAATAACGATAGAAGAGCCGCACAAAAGAAATGGGCCTGTTCAGTGTTTAAACTGCCAAGAATTTGGTCATACTAGGGCATACTGCTATTTACCCCCTGTTTGTGTCGTATGTGGAGAACTACATGGTACCGTTCAGTGTGATAAGTCAAAAAATGACCCTAATGTAAAAAAATGTAGCAACTGTGGTGGTAATCACACTGCCAACTATAGAGGATGTCCGGTATATTCTATTGTCAAGCGTTCTGTTGGACAGAAACTTAATCCCCCTCAAACGCAGGCAATTTATCAAGAAAACACTAACGGCGTTCAAATACCGCAGCCAAATAATAACAGAACCTCGTACGCTAATGTCTTAAAATCTAATCATATGCCATTGCAAGGTGATTTACCAAATAATGACGAAATTCCCACTTCTAATTTAACTCGGCTAGAAAAAACCATGGAAACATTAGTGCAAACCGTTAACAATTTTACCAACACAATGGGTAACATGATGCAAGAAATGTTAAGAATGCAATCGATGTTATTGCAAGCTGTACTAAATAAGCCATGAACTGTCTAAAAATTTGCTTTTGGAACGCAAACGGCATCCGCCAACATAAAAATGAACTAGAATACTTCCTTAAAAATAAACAAATCGATGTTATGATGGTTTCTGAAACTCATCTGACCTCCAGAAATACGTTTAAAATCAATGGTTATATATTATATGATACCAAGGACCCTCGAGGTAGAGCTTGTGGAGGTTCTGCCATTTTGATAAAAAACCGAGTAAAACACTACTTAATGTGTGATCATCGTGAAGATTATCTCCAAGCAACGACCATTTGCGTCGAGGAATTAAATCGAAACCTAGTTATTTCATCAATATATTCACCACCTAGATTTTCAATATCAGAAAGCCAATATAATAAATACTTCAAAGCATTAGGACCCTGCTTCCTGGCTGCTGGCGATTATAACGCTAAACATACTTTCTGGGGGTCACGACTTATTACGCCTAAGGGTCGTGTTTTGTTTAACACAATTCGTAAAATGGATCTAAATGTGATCGCGAGCGGTGAACCAACATATTGGCCTACTGATCAGCAAAAAGTTCCAGATGTCATAGATTTTGGAGTGGTTAAAAACATCCCCGCAGAAACGATTTATGTTGAGGCTTCCTTAGAATTATCTTCCGACCACACACCTACAATTGTTACTATAATGATTCCAAATAGAATCGTATCGCCGTCTGGGTACTTATCCAAATCACCCTCACAAATAAATTGGTTAAAATATAAAAAATATCTTAGTGCCCATTGCACAGAAAATATTCCGCTTAGCACACCGGAGAGCGTGGATCTCGCTATTGTTAATTTTGACAGTTATCTCAAACTAGCTGTTCAACATTCCAGCACAACCCTCAAAAAAACCAAAAACAATATCATATATTCTGTAGATGTCGAGCGTCTATTGACTGAAAAAAGGAGAGTTCGAAGAGAGTGGCAATTGCACAGATCCCCCCAACTTAAGACTTTATTAAAAGACTGCACAAAAAGGCTAAGAAAGTTACTGCAGTCCCAAAAAACTGCATCCTTTGAAAAATATCTTAAGGAACTTGATGCAACTCCACAATCAGACTACTCATTATGGCGTGCAGCTAGAAATCTTAAAAGACCAGTTATCACTAAACCACCATTAAGAAACTTAAACGGAAGTTGGGCAAGAAATGATATAGAAAAAGGAAATCTTTTTGTTAATCATTTGAAAACCGTATTTACCGCTCACACATCTCTCGATATGGCGGTCGAGTTACCACCTGTTGCTGTTAGAGCAGCTGTTCCACTAAGATTTGAGATAAGAGAAATCGAAAAGGCTATTCATGATTTAAACCCGAAGAAAGCCCCTGGTTTTGATAAGATCAGTAACAAAATGCTTTTGGAGCTACCCAGCATAGCAAAGAAAATTATTCTCTTTATTTTTAATGCTATTTTACGCCTTGAATACTACCCTCAGGAATGGAAAGTATCATTAGTTACCATGATACCTAAATCAGGAAAGGATCCTACAAAAGTTGAGTCATATAGACCTATAAGCTTATTGTCTAATATATCAAAGCTGTTTGAGAAGCTGTTAGTGTCAAAATTAACCCCAATTTTAAATGTAAATAGATGTATTCCAAACCATCAATTCGGCTTTAGAAGAGAACATAGCACAATTGAACAAACCCATCGTATAGTAAACGCCATAAGAAAAACCTTTGAAGAAAAAAAATATTGTTCCGCCCTCTTCATCGATGTTTCTCAAGCTTTTGATAAAGTCTGGCATGAAGGCTTATTACATAAATTGAAGCTAAATTTACCAGTAAACACACACAAGCTGTTAGAAAGCTACTTAGTCGGTCGAAAGTTTATTATTAAAGAAGGTGCTTTTATAAGTTCTCCTCAGCCAATTGACGCTGGAGTCCCTCAGGGAAGCATCATGGGCCCACTGTTATACCTAATATATACCTCAGACATGCCAACAAACAACCACACCCTAACTTCAACATTTGCTGATGATACAGCTTTTTTAAGCGTGCACGAAAACTGTCATGAAGCTTCTCGCTACTTGCAGGATCATATATTTGAACTGGAAAAGTGGTTAAAACAATGGAGAATAAAGGTTAATGAGCAAAAATGCGTACATATAACATTCACCTTGCGTCGGGAGTCATGTTCCCCTATTAAAATCAATAATCAATTAGTGCCCCAACAATCGCATGTAAAATATCTCGGAATTCATCTAGATCGGCGTTTAACATGGAAATGCCATATAGAAGCAAAACTAACACAAATGAAACTAAAAGCAATTCAACTTAATTGGCTTATTGGAAGAAACTCTGTTCTTAGTCTCGATTGTAAACTTCTACTTTACAACTCTATCTTAAAACCAATTTGGTGCTACGGTATTCAGTTATGGGGCACTGCCTCGGCTTCTAATATCGAAAAAATTCAAAGGCGACAAAATAAACTTCTTCGAATAATCACAGCCGCTCCCTGGTATGTTAAAAACTCAAATATTCACAAGGATCTCAATGTGCCGTTAGTAAAAACTATTATTACGAACTATGCAGTAAAATATTTAAAAAGACTTGAGTCGCACCCAAATCCACTAGCTCGAAATATTTTAAATTACAGCGGCCACTCTAGATTAAGGAGAAGAGATACAGCAGGACTCATCAGACAAGAAGAGCGCTAAACATCTACATACATATGTGAACAGAAACCGTGAAGAGAAAAATTTTCGTCTAGCATTGGCAGGACAAAAATAAAGTATTAGTATAAGATTTGATTAATTATTGTTAGTTCATATTTAATATATGAAGATTCAATAAATAAATAATGAAAAAAAAAAAAAAAAATATGACTGAAATATAAGTGTACCAAGCCAAGTATTTTATATTATATAATTACTAATACCTGTGCGATTTTAAGCGTATCCTACTTTAGCCCATTTTAGTTCTTTATTCTACCTTATTTTGCTACCTAGGAACACAGTATAACGCAAGCTGTGTATAAAAGCCAGTGGTATTCGAATAAAATCTCAGTTGTTAAAATATATCTAAGCAATAACAATCTAATTTTTTTAATATCTATAAAAATGGAGAGCTTCAGCTATAAAGAATTATCCGAAGAGTATTTTAAAAATAAAAAGGAGGAAGATGTTTTAAGTTACATTGAAGGAAAATTCAATATATATTCCTGCAGCACTAAAATACGATCGGAACTGCAAAATAAAATAACCGATTTCGTCAAAAACTTAAAAAAGCGCTTCAAACAAGTTGGATGGAGTAATATTAAAAACAGTTTTGCAAACTGGTTAGATGGCGAACTCAGTGTCCAGATATCTTCAGAAGGTACAAATGAAAAGAACCTTGGGAGACCAAAGAAATCACTTGAGAACTGTAGCGATAGATATAAAAGGCGGAAGCTTAAGGATATCAACGAAGAAATCGGGGATAAAAATATTCAAGAAGCTTTGCTATATCAACTGCGATCACAAAAAATACTCACAAAAGTCGATATTATTGAAAATGTGCTTATCGCTAGTCCCAAGAGAACAAAACGGATTCTTAAGAGTGTTCCAACGGCAAGCGATGGAAAACAGCTTTCAAATGAAGAGGCATTAGCATTATTTTTAGATTTGAAGTTAACAAAAGAGCAATATATTCAGCTCAGAGTACGTGCAATTGAAAAAGGTTCAAATCTGTATCCTGCTTTCCATCACATAACTGCTGCTAAGAAGGAATGTTTGCCACCAAGGGACACTATTAAAATCCAGAAATAAATAAAAATGTTTATATTTTTCGAAAGAAAACATTATAAGTATGCTTGTAGAAGCAATTTTTAGTCAGTTTAACATCTTTACTCCCATATGCCCTTTTCCAAATCAAATTTTTCAAACAAAAAAAAAAAAAATTATTTGAGTAAAAAATTCTAATAATTCAACACACCGATTTTTATACAATTAGAACAGTAATGTTTTCTAATATGTCCATTATTTTCTAGAAAATTCTGATCAATATCGAGTGGTAAATTGTATTGCCTTTTTTGAACAAAAAAAAAATTTAAAGCCGTTTTCCGGGATTGGGAATTTGGGTATTTCTTAATCAAAAATGGGGATGTTTTTCAGTCCACTGTTTTAAGAACTTTATAATCTACATAACTGCCAAAATTCATTATGATACCTTTATTCATGTTAGATTTATAGAAAGTCAAACATTAAAATTATTATTTATATCGTGTAAATGAATAAAAGGGCTTTCAACATGAGTAAAAAATAATAATTTTAAGGTTTGACATTCTATAAATCTGACATGAACAAAGATATATTAATGAAATTTGGCAGTTATGTAGATTAAAAAGTTCTTAAAACAGTGGGCAGAAAAACATCCCACTTTTTGAATAAAAAATACCATAATTCTCAATCTCAATCATTAGCATTTTCATACTAAATGCTAAAAAACATCAAAAGTTCAACTTTGACCTTAAATTTCTCAACAACTACTGAACCGATTTTAACAAAATTAACACCGCAAAAAAGTTCAAGAAGTCTTCTCTCCTGCAAAAAAAAAAATTGCAAAATTATCTCTATCGGTTCAAAAGTTACAGATTTTTGGCCGATGAAAAACGATTTTCAGCCACTGTGCGGTGGTTACGATAGTTTGTATATTGTCGCTTACGATATAATAGCAAATAGAGTTTGATATGTTCCCCAAAGGGGCCTCATCGAAGCCTAGTTTACCCCTAAAATGCTACTAGTTCGCATTGTATTTAATATGGCTCTGTTCAGTCCGATTATGAGAAACCTTGCAACTTTAAGCCGCAGACAAACTTCGGGCATTGACTGCCTCTATTTCCTTTCAAGAGCGTAACTACAGACGCTTACGCTAATCGACTTAGAGCCTGTTAACGATGGACAACACTTTGATTACTAATTAAAAATCTTTTCGTCTCTGAACCAAAGGGCAACACTGCCCCTGTCAACATCTCTATACTTTGATATAAATATTATCGTATATATACTAAGAATATTTTTTCCAAAATCTCTTAGCTGGCTTCCGTCAAAACTTTAAAAAACTGTGTCATTTTGTTTGTGTTTTACAGCCATTAATAGGAGACTACCTCGTGGTTTGAGGAGAAACTGGAAAAATTTATTTTGTGTATTCACTAAGCATTCCATGGCAAAATTCCATTGCTCTCTCATCCGCTCTTTTCTCCGTATTCAGCCCAAATAACTATATCTTGTTTCCGAAAAATGGAAAAACAAAATGATTTTTATCCAAAAGCATGTGTTCATTAAAAAAGTCACGGACTTATTGACCAGCCTTTGAAAAATTATATTTTTTTTAATAGAAAAAAACTTTTTCGGGATGTCATTTAAATAGGGTATATATCTCACGATTTTCAATGGCTATGGGTCCTTAGGCCAATACAAATTAAGTAGCAAATTTAAAAAATGTACTCTGTACTTTCTGCATGAGGCCAATTAAAAACCGCCAGACAGGCATCATTAAATCGGTTCGTAAAGTAATTCTTAAGGTACAATTTATTGCTCACTCATTTTTTTTTTTTCAAAAAGCGTAGCCAGTAAATTGCGAAACTCTTAACATTCATTTTACCAAATTTACTTATCCCCCGTTTTCAAAAGTTACCGATAGCTAAATGCCGGCCGAATGAAAAGTGATCTAATACACAGAAAAAATAAAAATTGATTTCAATCAAAAAAGTTATGATATTAATTAAAAAATTAATTAAATTTACACCAGTAAACAAATTAATATTATCAATTAAAAGTTTAATTCACTTGATTAAACGTCTAATTCACTTGATTTAACGTTTTATTCACTCGATTAGACGTTTAATTCACTTGATAAAACCTTTAATTCACTTAAATTTTTAATTAAAACTGCTTTTATTTTTGATTAATGTTGTAATTGATAAACAACATTGCAGAATTTTTTTCTGTATATTACAACTTTCTTTTAAAATACCAGGTAGGATGAACCTTCCCTTAACTCATCGCTCACTTTAGTTTAAAGTAAAGTTGTAATAATGGAACAGTTTGTATACGTCCGATAAAATTATACCTTTAGCTATCGGTAAGTTGTGAAAACGGACCTTAATCTACTTAACTTTATTTTAAAAAAATCGTTATAGAATGTTATTTGTGAATTGTTAAACGCTGTCTGATAATACGAATGTTATGCAACATCAAACAAATGTTTTATAATACACGCGATTGCGTGAAGGGCGTTAAATATTGGTTAAGTGTGACCGTAGCTTTATTCAATGGGCATACTTAAATATGGGTGAGTCTTTCAGGGATAATGATACGTTAATTCCTTAAATCCTTATAAAGACACATAAATATTTCTTTATTACTCTAACAAGTATCTAGAGCTAAACGAACAAATAAATCCATCCCGACTTCTTCATAACAAAATTATTGTTACCTTTAATTATGATTAACATTCCCTGCATTAATCAAGTTCTTTAAAAATTTCAAATGATGAACTCATGCAATCCCTAAATAATAAACAACCCAAAATTCCAAATGTACAACAAACAATTATTTTTTATCAAAAAGAAAAACCAAAACTACAAAAAAGTTACAAATAAAAAATAAAAATTACGATGGTTCTCCATAATGGTCATAAACAAAAGAGCCATAACTAAAGCTCTAAATGAAAAAAAAAAGATGAATAAAAGAATGAATGAATGAATGAGTGAGTGGTGGGCCTCTGCACCCATTTAACTCCACTCGACAAGGTAAAAAAAATATATAGCAAACACACAACTAGAATCAAAAAGAAAACAAAAATGTACAAAAACAGAAAAAAAAAAAAAATTATTTAACATAAAAGATTCCAAGAGTAAAAAATGTTAATAGAGAAAAAAACATTAAACGTTAAAAGCCTGCTTCTTCTTCTCATGCGGCTCCCTTTGTCTGGTCTGTTCCTCGTTGAGCACTAAACCGCCAACAAGAATGAAAGAAACTGTGGAGAAGAATAATTTGTGGACCAAATTTATCAAAAATATTTTTGAAAAAATAGACAAATGGGGGAAAAAGCAGCCCAATTTTTTTTTTATTTTTTATTTATTTTTTTGTTATGCCAACATACAACATGTTGTATGATTTTATTCCGAGCCATTGGATATTACAACAAAACACATTTAAAGTGACACAGTGAGTGGAACTGCACTGAACCGTAAAGTTTATGAACATAAAAGAGAAACATTCGTAAAAATAAACGAGCATATGCGAGAAGAATTTTCATGGTATCAGAATCAGAAGTCCTCGTCCATATTATGAAACATTTGCTGCCGAAACTAAATTTAGGTGCTGATTCACACGCAGGGTTACTGCTCGTCGACTATTTTCGCAATTTGGTCGGCGGTCTGCGGCTTTTTGTGACACTTTGTATGCCCCTATTACGGACTAAAACTAAGTTGAAACTACTTCAACTACTTAACTTTACAAATGCTAGTTATGAGTTGTAAATGTTGGATGTGTTTGTTAACTGCACTAACACAGGGCTGTCAGCAATAATACAATAGAGTAAAATTTCAACTGAACTAGAGTTGAGTTTTTAACCGTAATAGGGGTATTAAACTTATTTAATGTTGCGACTATTTTCTATTTATGGTGACCTTTTCCACTTCGTTTAACGTAAAAATCGTCAAAATGACGAACAGCGATCTAGTCTGACATTGACGTCATAGTATTAAAATCAATTAACAAAGTATTCTGGCAACATTGTATAAGTCATTATTTTTTTAACACGCCGATTTTTCTCACCTTCTTTTTCTCACCTTTTTTTTATGCCGGCATGTTCTGACAATCGCAACCCGCTTAATATTTGCGATTCTGCCTTGAAATCGCATAGTAATTGTTCTGTAAATCGTAATCGCAAGAAGTTTGGCGACTTTAAGTTGCAAAAGTGTGCTCAAGAGAACTAGAATATATTTAAAAAACTATGGAAGATAGAAAGCAAACCGCACGAGTTTCAGAATACCATAAAATAAATCTGGCGTTTTGCGCTTTCAAATCGTGCGATGGTAAGAACATGACCGATAAGGAAAAGTACACAAGAGTTGTTAAAGCGTTTATAAAACTCATATAAATAAAATTATCACATTAAATAAATTTAAATACTTTTTAAACCATTTTTTTTAATAGATAAAACACTTTTTTCTGTGTAGTATGTTTAAGATGAAGTTGAAATTTTGTTTAATAAAATTTATTCCAAATTTTACATATAATATTTTAAATTTAAATGTTCTAATACTCGAAAATACACATAGAAGTCAAGAAATTAAGTTTATAAAACACTTCACCACACTTTGAAAATATTTTTATACAAATTTTTAAAATTTCACAAAAACTTTATATAAAACATTTTTCAAGGCAAAACGAAGATATTTACACAATAATCCCATTAATGTTTTTTTTTTTTTAAGATAATTATTTGGAAATATTTTTAATTAATCACTAAAAAACTATTATTGGTACTGTCAGTCATACACTTTTTCCCCGAAGAAAGTACATTTTGTAATGCTTATTCACTTATGTAAGCAATAATATCAAATAATGGTTCACAAAATATTCCAAATAGAAAAAATTTTCAACCAAATATAAATTTTAAATAAAATTAAAAAACAATAGGAAACACTTTTCTTGTTAAAAAAAATTTTCCATATCGTTTAAATATCGCCAAAAAATCGATTGGCGAGAAATCACCATATCTGAAAGCCCTTATTGAATTTATACAAATATAATATTTTTTGCAAAAAGTGATTTAAAAACCTCAACAATTTAAGCAACTTATCTCTTAATTGAGTAGGTAAATGTCAACAACGCTGCACATGTTTTTTTTTTTTTTTTTTTTTTTTTTTTTTTTTTTTTTTTTTTTTTTTTTAATTCTTTTTAAGGTTGTTATGTTGTCTATTTTTGCCATATATATTTTTGAAAAAACTTCTTACAAAAGTGCCAAAATTTAAAAAGAAAACACAAAAATTTATATGTAGTTTATTTTGTTTAAATACAAATAATTAAATACAAAAATACATACACAACAATTTCTTGGAATTTATTTTGTTTACAAATATAGAAAAAATAATACCAATAAACCAATAAATTACTTTTCAAGGAAAGAAATACTTATTAAAAACCTAAGAGGTGCTAAAACTTTAACGTGTTTAAGAAAGTTATTATTAAAACGAATTTTACCAAGTTCAACAAAACACTTTAAACAATGAACTCTAAAGTCCATTTCAGCACATTCAGACAACTTATACGAATCTAGTGTTAAAGATACTTCAGCACTTAAAAAAATTGAGTTGGGTGGGATCTTTGAGGTAGAAAGTAGTAAACACAATTAAACACTGTTGCAATTATAAAGGTCAGAGAAAATGTTAAGTAACATCGTTTAATTGCATAAAAAATTTTAAATTATGTATTTGTAAAAAAACTTGAAAAACTATATAAATTAAAAACCTTTTTTGCATCTCAAAAATCTTGCAAAAACGGGAACGCTTGACAAATGGCAACGCTGCGTCAAGTTTTGAGTTGTTACAAAAGAATTCCATTATCTATCTCTCTCTCTCCAAAAAAAAAAAAAAAAAAAAAAAAAAAAAAAACTCAAGAAATGACGATTAAAAACTGAAGCGTGTGAATCAGCACCAATTCTGTTTAAAAGGTCTGTAGTGCTCCGTCCAGCATTTTTCATCAAGGGCTATGGTAGTATGAAAATGTGTTTATATATGTGACACCGACGATGCTGGGTGGACAATTGAAAAAATTCGACATGACGGCGAATATTACGTCCAGCACACGAATGAATACGCCTGCATGACAAGCATTTTGCCCGTGTACACATTTTTTAGAAACTTCATACGTGTCCATACAATGAGACTTTTCTTTTGCAGCATTTAAAGTATTTTTAATGCATTTCCTCTTACTTCTTCATTCTCTTAATAACAAACTTACAAAATATGCTTGCACACGAAGCAAAGTAAACTTTTCTCTAAGTGCACTCTCTTTCACAACCAAACTCACATGTTTCGCAGCAAGTGTTTTAAAATGTGGATAAAGAAGCAACCAATCTTTTTTTTTTTGTTCATTGATGGGAAAGAAAGAAGAACCTGCACATGCAGGTTCGACCTATGATATAGGTGTTTCGCTCCCAAGGAGATGCTTGAGGAAACTAAAAAATCTGGCCCATCTAGATGAAAGTTTCGGAAACGAGGAGGAGGAGTTAACAGAACATGTTCTCTGTCACTGCCCGGCAATCGGAGACTTAAGCCTCAAGCTGTTTGGTCGTTGAATCCTGTCTCTCTGGCATTGATTTTAACAGGATTCATTTCTTCATTGAATAAATCGGATGGCTGTTTTATTTTCTTTAAACATATATCTCGGCACTCCTTTTTTTTTTATTTTTGACCAAATTTAACAAATTTTAACCAATTTAAAAATATATTTTAAAATGTCATATAATATTTTTTTTTTTTAATTAAATATTTCTAAGTACCAATTATTCGGTGGTACCTTACTATACTTTTTAGCAACTTTGTACCATATTACTTAACTATTGTAAGCAAAGTGGTACTCAATTGTAAATTTACACATTCAAAACATCTCGTAAATAAAGCGTGATCCATTTCGAGGTTCTCTACTTTTTTAGAGAAAAAAACACAGAAAATTCAAATTTAATGGGGAATGTTTATTATCATTTGAAAGAACAATCTCTGGCATTTATTTTTTGAAGATTATGTCTATCAAATGTTGGCCGTTGCTACGTCGCAGATGATCCATCCATTGAGTCCAAATTTCGATGACTCGTTCGAGCATTTCGACTGGTAACTGGCGAATGACACGCGTGATGTTTTCCTCCAAGGCCTGAATCGAAGCGGGTTTGTCCGCATAAACTTTAGATTTTACATATCCCCACAGAAAAAAGTCTAACGGTGTGATATCACACGATTTTGGTGGCCAATCGACCGGCCCAAAACGTCAAATTATGTGCTCACCGAAGTGTTCTCTCAATAAATCCATTGATTGATGCGATGTGTGGGAAGTGGCGCCGTCTTCTGAAACCAAATGTCGCCAAGATCACGAGCTTCAATTTCAGGCATCAAATAGTCGGTTATCATGGCACGATAACGGTCGCCATTGCCGGTTACGTTCTCACCGGCATCATTTTTAAATAAATATGGACCGAAGATTCCACCGTCAAACAAACCACACCAAACCGTTGTTTTTCTGGACGAAGTGGCAGTTCTTGAATCTCTTCAGGTTGCTCTTCGCCCCAAATGCGGCAATTTTGTTTGTTTACATACCCATTGAGCCAGAAAAGGGCCTTATTGCTGAACAAAATTTGCCTCGAAAACGTCGGATCTTCTTGCACAAGCTGTATTTTGTACGCTTTCAATTTAAGATCTCGACGTAAAATTCGCCAAGTCGTTCCATACGTCAGTCCAAGTTGCTGCGAACGGCGCCGAATCGACTCTCCACGGTCTTCGTGTACACTCTCAGCTACGGCCGCTATATTTTCTTCACAGCGTGCTGGACGTGGTCTATTCGGTCGAATATTATCTAATAATGAATGCTAGGTCTCAAAATGGGTGATGGTGTTGGGAATAGTACGCTCAGTAGGCCGATTATGTTGACAGTAAGTTGAGCGAAGTGCACGAAACACATTCCTCACAGAACGTGAATTTTCGTAATAAAGTTGAACGATTTGTAAACGTTGTTCAGGCGTAAGTCTTTCCATTATGAAATTCAAAACAATACTAAACCAAAATAACATGACAGCATGACACGACTCACACGTGATCTGTTAAAAAAGGCGATTGAAAAAAGTATCTCTACTTGAATCACCCATTATTTCCTCTGGAGCATCTTTTAATACTTAAAAAAATAAATATATCTACAAAATTTAAAGCTAAAAATTATGTGTCTGTCTTTTATGAGTTTGAACGAGTACTTTTTGTGTTTTTGCCATTTCAAATATAAAATTGTAAGTATGTAAGATATTTATTTAAAAGTATATGAATTATATAAAAAATATGCACTTAATTCAACTTGAAAGTCTTTTATCTAACTTTTTAAAAGGCATCATCAGTATTTTGCATATTTTTATTTGAAATTTTTTATTTGCAAATAAAAATCGCTCTTAAGCAACTTCTTGCTTTTAAAAAAACATGTTTATATAATAAAATCTATTCTGTACATTTTGCAGTATTTTTTTTACCTTTTTTGTGTAACAAATAACAAAAGCGGTATTTTTCAGTTTAGATTTTGTTAACATTCACATATGAATGATTTAACTTCCGGTCCCTTTATACGAGTATGCGGCTGCTGTTGTTGTCTGTCGCTTGTTGTTCGCACTGAACTCATAAACTGTAAGTTTTAAAGAAACGAAGCAAGTGAATGAATTCTAACACGAATTCCATTATAATTTTTAAATTTTGTATTGTTGTATTAAAATTTACACACACGTGCCTGAATTTTTTTTTTTTTTTTGAAAAAGTTGTCTGTAAATTTTGTAAATGTATGTTTAAACGCATTTCCGTTGAATTCTGTTATTATTTGTTGTTCACTGCAATGAATCCAAATTGTGACGTTTTAACAAGAGTTTTTGTGATGTTTTAACAAGAGTTTTTGTTACTTTTTTATGGTAGAATTTGTTTAACAGTGTGACTAAAATGAGAAGGTATCAATATTTGTAATCTTTTTTTAAAGCCCGGCTCTTATAAGTGATAAAGCAAGAAAAATCATTCCTTAGGACTGTGTTGTATTACGTCTAAAATGGACCATAGCTGCCATATAAATACCATTTCTGACAGATTTTCTTAATGCTATAAATCTTACATCTATGTATGTGGCAAGTTAAAATTCGCCTTAAATAATTGCTTTAAACCTCGCCACAAAATGTCATGGTTCTAGGTCCATAATGGAAAATAGGTCCCTTATAAGAATTAGTTTCGAAAATCACTCTTAAGCTGGAGATCAACACCAAGCGTTTACACATCTACGCATTGCATGCTTTTAATACCGTACTTGCGTTCTACGCTTCAAGTTACATTTAAGGCGTTATCAGGTGCTTTGTTCGAACTTCGCTTTGGACGCTTACTTTTCGCAAGTGCGTCAAGCCATCCTACGCTTTTGTGCATGTAACTTGATACTTGTAACTACACAGATTCTACTTTTTTACAGATGCGTATGATGCGAAAAAGCTCAGAACGCATGGTATGGACCTCCAGCTTTACTGCATAATCTTAGTGCTGATTCACAAACATCCGGTTACCATATCATTTTTTTTATACCCTTCGCCTAAAACCATAACTGATATAGATATTGTGGTAAAATCTTCCAACTTAGATTCATATGGCCAGAAAAAATATCATGCAATTTTGTGAAATTCACTGTTAACGCTAGAACTAATTGCACTTTTTTGTAATATCAGAAATTAGTCTTCAGAATTGTGGGATGATTGGTCCATAATTTACCATAGGTCCAATACAAATTACCCTCCTAAGAATCATTTTAGTTAATTAAATCAAAATAAAATTTTTCATTTTTTTTCAACAAAAAAAATAATTGATTTAATTATCACATTAATTAAATTTAAATACTTTTTAAACCATTTTTTAATTGATAAAACTCTTTTTTCTGTGTATTTAACAAAAAAGTCAATGGAGAATATGATCATATACAAATTTATAAGCTTTCCTTAAAGGTCCGGTATGTCAACACATTTATTGAAATATCAAAGCCGAAGTTTTTACCAGGGCTGTGGAGGCGGCGTTGAAGAGTCGGAGTTGAGGCTTTTCTACCGGAGTCAGAATCGTAAATCAAGTTTATTAAACGTTTAATCAAGTGAATTAAAAGTTTAGCGAAGTGAATTAAAGGTTTAATTGATACCATTAATTTGTCTACTGGTGAAAATTCAATTAATTTTTTAATCAGTATTACAAATTTTGCAATTGAAATCAATTTTTATTTGTTTCTGTGTACCTTTCACATTAAAAATCCATTTAAGCAAAGCTAAAAATATGGACTCAAATTTGCTCTTATTTTTAATATTTATAATATGTTTTTTTAAAGGGGTATAAGTCCATTTGGAGCTAAAAAAATTTAAATATTTTTCTAGGTTATTATACGATTCATTTTTTTTTAAATAAAATTTAAAGGGCGTTCATTGTATAAAACATCACTTGAATATTGATTCATATTTTTAATTGAATTCAAACACAAACCCTTAAATATCTCGATACATTAAAAAATGGACTTATACCACTTTCAAATATAACCACTCAAATGTCAAATATACATCCATTGAAATTTAAATGCAAAAAAGTTTAAAATTTACTTCTATATCTGAACCTTTTTAGATCTGTATACAATAAAAATAGTTATGCTGTATATTTGTGAAATTCTTGAAATCTGATTTTTATTACCTGGAAAATATGAATGCGAATTTCAATACAATGACAAGAACTTCACAAAGCTGTGATTAATGAGTTTATTCTATGAGAAATGTTAAATTACATATAAGATTGATAAATTATTTTCTGCGACCGAGACTAGATGCCCGCCCGACGCATCTGCACCACTTTATAAATATACAGTTCTACATGTATTTTTTATCTCAATATACTTTTTTTATTGGTCTCGAAATGGAAATGTTATGTGTGAAATTTTTCTTTATTAGGAAAGGTGCTTTAAAAAATTTCCGTAGTTTTGTGTAAGTTTATAAGGGGCTTAAAGAGATTGGTTTCGACCAGGGATGGGAAACATGATTTTTGTTCGCCCACGTTAACTTCTTTTCCAGAAATCTGGACTCATCCCCAAGAGAATTCTAGACGGTTAATTGTGAATAAGTCGCTTCAACTCACTCTGTTAATCCTAATGATATCAAACGATGGAGAATCTTATTGTCCACAATTCCTTTTTTGTTCGCCCACTTTGACTCCTTTTCAAGAAATCTGGATTTATCCCTCATAATAGCGTTAACATAAGTTCTGTTAAGCGGTTAACATTATTCTGTTAACATAACAGAATGTGTCTAGGGTTATAAATTTTAAAATTTAACTTCACACAAATGAACAATTTAAAGTTTAAAGTCATTAAGATCCCCGCATTGGGATCATGGTCGAGTGGAACTTTGGGGCAAACTCCTGTGGGGATATGTTGCTACACAGACGGCTCTAAACTGGAGAATAAAACGGGCATATGTTAAGAACCCGGAAACCGAGATATTCTACCGTATTCCGGATCACAACACAAGCTTCCAGGCGGAAGTCCGTGCTAGTAAGGAATGTGTGAGATGGATTGAATCGAATATGGGGCGGGTGGACGCTAACATATTTACCGACAGCCACAGGGCAATAAGAGCATTAACAGTTATTGAGGTTAGGTCTAAGGCCTTATTAGACTGTTGGAAGGCCATTACTGAATTCTTCTCGGGCGGTGGGATCCGTATCATATTGGTGCCGGGCCACCCATTGGTGGTCGGAAACGAAAGAGAACTCGAAGCAGTTAACCTGGCGAATGCAAAGCCGTTTGAGGCAACGAAGGCAGATTTGAAGACGTGGGCTAGGGAGACCCACACGGCCAGTTTGAACAGTGGGACTGTGGGTAGGACCACTAAGATTCTATGGGGTAGCCCAGACGAGGGGAGGCCAAAGAGCCTCCTCAACTGGAATAAGTCCGAAGCTAGTATAATGGTGCGTATATGACTGGTCATGCAGGACTACGGGCACAACTACACCAAATTGGACGGGCGGAATCTGACGAGTGTAAAACGTGTGGCGAGGAGAGCGAGACGTTAGAACACTTCCTCTGCTACTGTCAGGCCTTCGCCAAATTACGATCCAAAAACCTCGGCAGCGATATCATGTCGGGTTTGGGATCCCTGAGGAATGTTGACTGGAAAATCTTAAGGAATTACGCCCACGAAACTTGGTTTCTTAACGCCGGACGTTAACCCCTCCTTATGGGTGATGGCAGCACTATCCACCTAAATCCCCCACGTTTCTTCTTAAGGAGCGCCCAACAGGCCCGATAGTGGCCTAGTTGTATATCCTACAGATATGAGGTTGCATCTGATGCTTCGTCCTTCGACCTTACCTAACCTAACCTAAGTCACTAAGAATAATATGGGGGATTTCATGTCAAGTAACCCAACTTTTGAAATCGATGTCTTCCGATTTGGATGAAATTTGCACCAAGGTTAGCCCTATTGGATAGTAGTTTAGACATAAATTGAATCAATTGAATGGAAGAAATGTGTAGAGGAGTGCTAAATTTAAGAACCCATGATTTTTTAGTCAAAGAGCGTTGGTCATTCTTTAAGGATTTGAAGATACATTTGAAGTCTGGGGAACTCGTTATTTCGTTTGAATTAGCAGAGGATTATAAATATGTTCTTCAGGATGCCATACAGTCATTTCACTTCAATAACGACCAAGCAACTATATTTACAGTAGTTATTTACTACATGAAACATGAACAACTGGACCACAAAAGTATGGCAGCAATATCCGTCGATTTAAAAAATGATGCCGTTCCAATTTATGAATACCAGAAGATAATAAAAAATTTTCTAAAATCTAAATTTACAGAAGAGAAGGTATACGTTTCTGACGCAGCTCGTCAACATTTTAAAAACAAAAGTAGCTTCGCAAATCTGATAGCTCATGAAAAAGATTTTGGAATGCCAGCTGAGTGGCATTTTCTTCCTACTGCTCATGGTAAAGGAGCATGTGATGGTGTTGGAGCAAATCTCAAAAAAAATGCAGCGAAGTATAGCCTCCAGTGCTCTCATCAAGATCGCATCTTGGATGCGACTGCTTTATTCCATTAGGCAAAGAATTATCGTAAAAAACTAAAATAGTTTTTGGTAGCAAAGAGGATCGTGAGGAAACATTAAAACACTGAAGAGCAGATTCGATGCTGCGGAAACAATCGATGGCACCGCTCACTACCATGATTTTATACCGCTTGTCGATGGAAGACTTAAGTTATACATAACCCAATCGCGGCCCAAATAGCGACCAGAACTACCTAAAAGGAAAAGACCTAAACTTTCTTTTGAGCAAAAAAAAAAAAAAAAATACTCGCTTCAAAAAAAAAATACAAAAATAGTTTTAAATTAAAAAAAAATTTAAAAAAAACAAAAAAAAATTATTAAAGGATCTTATGTGATTAAGATTAAATTTTTTAGATTATTTATCTTTTTGTTTTTATAATTATTATTTTATTTTAATTTAATTATTATTACAAATAAATAAAAAAAATTTACACACAAATAGGAAAAAAATTCAAAATAGCGCATATGCTTAATAATAAAAAATGCTCGTCTTGACTTAGGAATTATTTTTTTTTATACTTAACCCACTTGCGGCCCAAATAGCGACCACAACTACCTTAAAGGAAAAGACCTAAGCTTTCTTTTGAGCAAAAAAAAGGACCCCCTTAAAAAAATTTAAAAAAAAGTTTTAAATTTAAAAAAAAAATTAAAAAAAAAACAACAAAAATTTTATAAACGGATCTTATGTGATTAAGATTAAATTTTTTAGATTAGTAACCTTTTTGTTTTTATTATTATTAATTTATATTAATTTAATTATTATTACAAATAAATAATAAAAATTTAATTTGTCAACATCTCTATAGAAAAAAAGTGATTTTATTTCTGGGATTAACATATTGTGGGTATTACAGTATCGAGGGTATGAAATGCTAGTTAGGTATGTTATATACCGTCGAAAAGATTAATTTGTCTGGTTTCTCAGCATGTTTTATTTTTAAGATTTTAGAAACACTTACACATAAAAAGGAAAAAATTCAAAATAGTGCATATGCTAAAAATTGAAAAATTCCTGTGTGTGAAGTTAAATTTTAAAATGTATAACCCTAGACACATTTTGTTATGTTAACAGAATAATGTTAACCATTTAACATAACTAATGTTAACGCTTTTATGAGGGATAAATCCAGATTTTTGGAAAAGGAGTCAACGTGGGCGAACAAAAATTATTACGAATTGTGGACAATAAGTTTCTCCATCGTTTGCCAAACATCGGAAAAATAAATATTTTATGTTATTGAAAAACTTTTAATTTCCAAATTATTTTTATTTTGTAAACAAAAACATAAAACAGGTGGTTAAATAATTCTTGCTAGTAAAAATTTTACTATCAGAAATTTTCCAAAAAAATTTTTGTCTCTCAAATTTTTATGTTTTTGTTTCACTTTCTTTTTGCAAGTGTTTACTAGTAACAATTATTGAAATTAAGCAATAATTTTCTGTAAATGAACACACCTTATATTTCGTTAAAAATATAAAACTTTTACAGGTGCTAAATGTTTCTCTTTAACTTCAATAACAATTTTTCTGACATTTGACACATTGTTTTCACTTTTATATGCCAAGAAGACCCCACCAGTCACACACTACTCGTAAATGTGTGGAAATATTTTAAAAGGAAATAAAAAAAAAAATAAATAAACATACAAACATAAAAACAATAAAAAAAATACTCGTACTAAGAAAAAGAATATAAAAAAAAGTAATAAACAGCAAAATAAAAATGAAATTTATAAATGTCAAAATTGTTGTTGACTTCGTACGATGATGGTGATGATGATAACGATGAGGTGGATTCATTTACTCTGGGTCGGTTGTTTTTTTTTTTTTTTTGCTGTTTAAACTGGGTTACAACAAAAGACAAACGGCAAGTTAAAGTCAATGCATTCATTTGATGTCAAACGAAAGTTAAAAGCAAAAAAACTTTAAACACAAATAAAAACAAACAAAACATTTAAACGCAAAACAAACGAAATTATTGTGTAAAAAAACCAAAGGAATAGTCAAAAGTGTAAAATATAACACTTCAGGCAGTTTGTAAGTGAAATAAACAACAACAAAAAAAGTTATATATACCCTTTTAGCTTTGGTGAAGGGTATAAAAAATAATAAAAAGTAAAAGTTCAAGATGAAAACAAAAAGAAGGAATTCTTTAAATTGTATCTAAAACTTTTTTTTTCTTTTTTTTTTTTTTTTTGGGTTTGCTACACAATTTTTGTAAACTTTCAAGGCAGAATTAGTTTGTACGTTCCGTTCTGTTACGAATCAGCTGTTTTGTTTCTGTTCAACTGAAAGTCTGTATGTGTGGTTTGTTTTTACTTTTACGTTCTGTCCTGTTGCGGAAAAATCTGTTGAAAATAGAATTCAACGTTAAGTTACGGCCAAAGTGTGTATCTATTAGTTTGTTGTGATATGAAAAATCTGTAATTTTTTGGTTAAAGCAAGAAAAATTGGTTTTAATTAATGATTTTATAAAAATTTACGTATTTTTGACACAAAATATTAATTTTTTATTTTTTACGAAAAGTTTTTTTTTTACAATTTCAATGCTTTTTAAAAGCAGCTGATTCCTTTCACAGAAAAAGTAATTACAAAATATTTGATACAGAATGGAACGATACAGAACGGTAACGGAAGGTAACAACTAATGAGCCCATAAGAGTTCTGGGATCGACTAGCAAATACAATTTTTTTAATTAAGCATTGATTTAAAGCTGATTTTAAATGTTTTGTAAAAAATTTTCTATTCGTTGCGACATTTAAAAAAAAATCCATTTTGGAAAATGTAAAAAATTTATATTTGAAAATTTTTCAAAATTTAGATCTTACACTTAAATATATATAATTTACATTAAGTATCTAAGTCTTTCTTTAACCATATACGATCATTTCGAATATTACACTTTTTCAAAAGTTGGGATTTCTTTTAAATATAATTTTTCGAAGTTTTCATGGATATGAAATATTAATTATATAAATTGAATTCCTAGTCACATTTTTAAAAATCCCAATTTTAGACATTTTTACAATAAAATTTGGGAATAATAATTAGCATTGTGGTTATTTTATTGAACTGTTAATGGTTTTTTATCCAAACTTAGATATTTTTAATTAGGCTTGAGTTCATTGAATTTAATTTTCATTAAATTATTTTTATGAAGACAGAAATTTTACAACATGAAATTAATTTAAAAAAAAATTTTTTTTATTGATCATTTTTAATTCTTGACTGCGCTGAGATTTGAACCCAGGCTTTCACGGACAGGTTGCCCAGACTAGTTTCGATTGTACCCACACAATCTCGTTAATGGGCTTTGCCGTTTTACTCACTCGGCTATTGAAGCCGAATGACGTCATTAGTCAAACATCAATCTTTAAACCAAATGGTATTTCACCTTGGTAGATCGAAATTTGCTTTTGAATGAATGATTATCTATTTTAATTGATTTACATGTTCTTCCTAACTTCTGTTTTTTCGTCAAAAAGTACGACCAAGGTGAAATACCATTTGGTTTAAAAATTGATGTTTGACTATTGACGTCATGCGGCTTCAAATGGCCTGGGTTCAAATCTCAGCGCAGTCAAGAATGAAAAATTATCAATAAAAATTTTAATTAATTTCATGTTGTCAAATTCCTGTCTTCATAAAAATAATTTAATGAAAATTAAATTCAATGAACTTAAGCCTAATTAAAAAATATCTAAACCATATTAATAAATTATAATAATAAATATTAAAATTCCTGAGAGATTTATAATAAAATTGTATTTGGGAGAAATTTTGAGATTTTTTTGAGTTGTCTATAAATGTGGATTCTAAATTTAAACATAGTATTTTTTTAGCTGAGGTGACTTAAATAATAATTTCTAAAGTTTTATTAAGGCAAATTCTTAACTCCCAACAACATTTATAAAAAATTCCATTTGAGGAAATTTGTAATTTTGTTTTGGGAATTTGTTTAAAATTATGATTTTCAATTAAAACAAAGTTTTTCTTGACTTAGTTAGGCAAGATAGCTGTAACTAAGGTTATACTGAAACAAATTCCCAGCTAAAATTAAAAAAAACTTGCTCGGAAATTTTTACAAAATTTGGGATGTTTTCCTTCTTTACAAAATTTTAAATAACTGCTGAAAATTTGACGACAAAATTGAGAACTAGAAAAAAAACAACTTTTTAACAAACAAAAATAAATAATATTAAATACCCAACACAATCTTACGGTTAAATTTATTTTGGGAATTTGTTCAAAATTCAAATATTTTAACTTAAATATAAAGATATTATTAGTTGAAGTAAACAAAATAATGTATAATTAAATTTTCCAGCTTGCGGTCTTATTTTTTTAAAAAATAATGGGCTTAAAAGACTATTCGCAAGTAGAGTTTTCACTGTGTTTGGTTTGCAAAAAGTGAGTACTTGGGCCTGTTTGGAAATGCATCACTATGCAGCGGGTTCATTAAAGCATCATCTGGCATCACTGCCAATGTCAGCTCTTCGAAAATACATAACAAAATCATATGAAGCGCAAACATATCTTAAGCACGCATCACAAAAATGACTGGTGTGTGTTAAGATATGTTTATATGTTACCAAACTGCGCAACAAACAAACAGTGACACCAGCCTAAATTGCCTGAGCATCGCAAACTAATCACATTTGCGCATTAGATGCTGCGCAGTGGTGCATTTCCGAACATGCTCTTTTTTGAAAATGGGGAGATTTTAAATATTTGAGTTCTTTAAAGCAGTACGAACACATTACACTGTGTTCGGACGTGATTTGTTTGGTTTTACTTAAACAATATATGCATATTTTAAAAGCTTTTAGAGCATATTTTTAATTCTTTGAAACATATGTATGTATTTTTTACGCATATTTTCCATTAATATATGCATACTCATGTTGTATTTAAATTTCAAGATGAAAAATATATAAAACCAACATCAAAAACCCCTTGGCTAACAATAAAACATAACCCCCACTCCACCCCCTACTCCAATAAGAAGCTAAAGCATCCATTACTAAATGTTACATCATACAGCAAACCAACAAATTCTCAAATAAACAGAAACGCCAAATTTAAAAATGGTCATAAAGACGTGTTTAAAAGCTTATGATTTCGGCCAACCTTCCAGCACACTCCGACTCACAAGCCCAAAACCCCATCCCTCCATGGCCAAGTAGCAACAAGCACATGCATAAATGTCTGTTAACTGAACATATGGGAATATCAAAAAATATACAGAATGAATATAAAACTAAAAGGGTAATTGGCACATAAGCCCACTTGAAAAGAGAGGACAAAACAAAAAAAACACAGAAATCCACTGAAAACAGGTCAATTTTGTTGTTTGTCTGGCAAAGCATCAGGTAAATTGAAATGAAAGAACAAGGAAAAGCCATTGAATAATGTTTTAAAAGTGGCCATGGAAATGCTTATTTATAGAAAGAGTATTTGAAAAACAGGATTGTGTTTTTCTCAGTGGCAAATTGAAATTAAAGTCAGGCATATGAGCCACCCGTACGTGCATTTATTTGGCACGAGGGGGAAAATACAAAATGATATCCTTTTTTAAGCTTTGGAAAGGAAGTTGAAGGCAGTTAAGGAAAAATTAGTAATAAATTTCATTCGTTTTTTTTTTTTTTAAATAAAATTACTTAAAATATTTTGGTTTTGTCCAACGATTTAAAAAGAACTATAGATCAATATAAAAAGGTATTCTGTTTCCTGCGGCCAAGAAACGTTGTAAATCAGAAGTTGGGCCTAATAAGCAATTTATGTACACAGAAAGAAATTAAAAATTGTCTTTAATCACCAAATGCATACCAAATTCATAGAATCCAGCAAACAAGTTATTGATTTTGCACCTATTACCAAAATGATTATATTAATTACTAAAAATTGTAAAATTGTGAATATTTTTTTTTTAATAAATTATAGTTTAATTTTAATTATAAAAATGATCAAAAAACTTTGCCGTTTCAAACAATGTGTCAATTGATTTAATTAAATACAGCTCAGGTTTTGATAATTTCCAACAAAAATTCTACAAGTTTAAAGAATTTTATTTTAAACGAAAAAATCATAAGATTTAATTATTTAATTAATCGGGTATGTGATGAAAATCGATCGATTTCAAAACCAACGTTTTTTTAAAGGGTGATGAATTTAGAGTGACTTCAAAATCATTTTCTGAATTATAATCTTAATTTTTTGTTCAAAATACAGTACCATTAACTCATGTTATACACAATTAAAAGAATATGGACAGGAAATAAGAGGAATATGTATAAGAAATAAATTTTAAAAGATTCTAAAAACGATAGTATCGGTTTCAGATCGTTTCGTTTTCCAAATCGATTCCCATCACATACATAAATATTTTAATTAAATATTTATTTCAAAACAAATAAAATGTTAATTAAATTAAAATTATATTTTTAATTTTCTTTCACCTAAAAAATTTATTCATTCAATTATCACATTAATTATATTGAAATTCTTTTTAAACAATTTTTTTAATTGATAAAAAGCTACTGATAATTTTTTCTGTGTATTTTAGGCAAATAAATGAAAAACTTAAGTTTTTGGCTAATTTTAGGTGTTTATTGTGAAAAATTGTTCCAACAGATTATTATAACAATTATTTTTTAGTGTGTGCCATCTTTAGCTTTGAGCTTTTGCTGGCAACATTTGCATTCCGCGCCAAAAAATACTGCTCATTTATTAAAAAAATCAAAACCATTATGGATACCCTGTTTAAAAGTGAATCGTATTCTAGAGAGATCGTTATGCATAGATCGAAAGCACGTTCAGAAACCAATACTTTCCAAATAGTTTGAAACTGGTCTTGCAACATGTGTCCAAGCGCTGGCCTTTATGTCTAGTTGCGTATTTCTAGCGATTTTCGATTAATGCTCGATTTAAACGAATCAATTGTGTTCGGTAAAGATGAGAAACAAATTTACAAAAATTTCTGCTTTACGGACTACTCCATGGTGGATATTATCCACTTGGGTGGCAAACTATGCGTTTACCATACGCCCCTGTGTGTATGAACCACTAGTACACGCAGACAGCAATTTTATTGTATATTCCAGCAGAATTATAGTCTAACCCCTTGTTTAGGAGCTACCTTAGCTCCGCTGCTGTAGGAAAGCCAGCAGCATTTGTTGAATAGCAACTGCATCTTGGGATGATCCTTCCTCACAACAAGTGAAAGCTGTCATGTAGTTCAGGAACTCACTTTTTTATTCCCCAAAAATACTTCCCGTGAAAGCAGCACTCCCTGTTAGAAAATATCATTATGTGAAACATTTCATGAGGCTGTCAACTTTGTCTAAATCATCGCCCAGCGGGAAAAAAAAAGAAGTACGGATGCCTTCTAGAAGGCCTCTGCACTCCATCTTTAGGATGTATAAAGCTTGCTCGCACCATTCCATACTCATATCTATTTTACACACGTTGTCATTGCGGGGTAGGCCTTTCGCTCTCTATTTTTTGGCAGATACATAAGAATGGCAACTGGATAAAAAAAATAATTCTTTTACTTTTGCTTTGGAAAAAAACAAAACAAAAAATGCTACTTCTTCTCTTCTCCCTTCTCATAGAAGCGAGTGTGGAATGTGTATCTTATCTTTTATGCGAAACAGCTGAGGCCTTCTATGAGGCATTCTTTAACAGTAAGATAAGAATGGTAATTGAATCAAAAAATTTTTTAAGCAGGCCTTTAATAAGGCCTGAAGTAACAAGGTCTTCTGAGTTTTCCCGCTGGGCGGCTCTCGATATTTCATTCAATCCGAAATCTAAGTCTCACCATTTCCACCAACGCACTCCACTCTACAACCAACATTCAACACTACTTCAAAAATGGTTTCTCAACTTTTCGCTCTCAGCAACAAATAAAAAGGAAATAAAAAACGTTGGTGGAAGTGGTGAAGCTTAGTATCACCAGTTCCACCAACGTTTTTTATTTTCTTTTTATCAGCGGAACCTCAACTTTTTGCTCACTAATACTGTCCAGATTTTCCCCGAACACATTTAAAACGGTCCCCCGGCCCTCCACTTACTCATTAGCTACTAAGTCTTCACCACTTCCCCCAACGCACTCCACTCTTCCTCCACAACTCCACTTCGCCCTCCCGTACCACAACTTTTCGTTCGTTCACAAAATCCAGTCCTTTACTGATTCGGGCGCGAAATCCAGTACTTCGACTCTTCATTCGCTTATTACATACTATGTGTTCACCCCTCGATGTGTTTACCCCTCGATCGTCATCGTCATTAACAATTTTAATTATTTCATAAAATGAATTTCTCACAGAATTTGTCTCACGCACATATACATCTTTTTTTAAGAAAGCATGCCCACCGGAGGAACAGGGGCTACTGACTCCCGCGGTACCAGAGAGGATCTCTCGTCAGTTACGTTCTCAAGAGACCATGAGATCTCAAGAAACCTGTCAATTTTGAATTCCATGTATTGCTTGCCCCTGATTTCCTTGGAGGGTGCAACATCAGAAGGTGAATTATCCTTAAGATGACCCCAACAAACCCCCAGGGGTGTTCGGTACAGCTTCACTGTTATCGTCTGTGCCGATTTCAGCTGCTCAAAATAAATGGCACCTTGGCGCCATGATTATTCGGTTAATTGGTCGGAGTTCAAAGCTTTACTTTTTTCGACATTTAAGCAATATCTGATATAAAAATCGCCTTTCAACGTATCACGCCTTTAACTCGTATGCTTCCCAAATTTCTTGCTTTTGGTCATTTATTTTTCAAGTTCTTCTTGAGTTTGAAAACCAAATTCATGATTTAATGCCTTAATATTATCATCTTAGGCCTTTTTTGGATGACCTTCCGTGTCAAAATCACGTACAAATTATCTCTCAGACGATAAAATCGATAGCACATTAATCAGGATAAGCCTCGGTGAGCTTGATTTACGGTTGATCTGCATTTTTTTTTAAATAAGTAACATAATGCAAAACTTTCCACGTTTTCGAACAAAAAAAAAAAACTCTGTTAAATGACTAGGAATTAAATTTTATTGTTATTCACTCAATAAATGATTTTCAGTGGTGGGGTTTATATGGTTCCTATAATCCATTATTAAGAAATCGCCAGGTACTCAGAAAAAAATGTTGCCCCAATTCAAGCATTAATCAAAAATAAAATCAGTTTTAATTAAAAAATTTCATTAAGTGAATTAAAAGTTTAATCAAGTGAATTAAACGTGTAATCAAGGCTATTAAATGTTTAATTGATACTATTAATTTGTTTACTGGTACAAATTTAATTAATTTTTAAATTAATATCAAAAATTTTTTACTTGAAATCAATTTTTATTTTTTTTTTGTGTGCCACGGTGGCCTTGAACCTAACTTAATTGGGGGGGTAAGGGCACATCGAATTTTTTTGCTGGAGAACAAATATTTGTGCTTAAGAAGCAAAATACCGCAAAAATTAAAAAAATCCGCTTAGCCGTTTTTGTAAAAAATGTATTTTTGTACTTATAGTATAACTGTTTTTGCAAATTCTTAATTTAGAAAAAAAAAATCTGCGTGGCACTTAAAAAAATATATAATAATAATATTTCTCAATAATTAGGCAGATAACTGTAAAATAAAAACATATTTTACGAGAAGACAACTGAAAAATGTAAATATACTTGTTTAAAAACGGAATAAATAATGTAATATGAGTGTAACAACAAAATAAAAGCCTTTATCGATTTCGACATCATTTATTTATAAAATTAACTTATAATTACAAAATATAAGCTAACTGTAAGAATAAGAGCCATAGTTACTGAGGCTTTCAGCTCATTTATAATTAAATTATATAGTTATTCTATGTTAGATAAACTTATACATATTACATTTTTTTATGAATTTTATTATTGTTTTGATGTTATGAACACTTGGGTTTGATAAAAAATCTAGAGGGTTATTGTTCTTAAAAGTTTGTTGTCTGGCTTTATGGTATTTAGGGCAGCAGTTTAGTAGGTGTTCTGGAGAGGTAGGGTAAGTAATGTCGCATTCGCAAATTGGAATATTTTGTAACTTAAAAAGGCACCCATGCGTCAATCAGGTATGACCCAGGCGGAGTCTTAAAAATTTTACCATTTCGATTCGGTCCAGTCTGTTCACCTTTATATCGGTATATCCATAGAGATTAGTTCTGTTACGGTTAATATTCCTATACCAATTGGATGCCCCTAGATAGGTGTCGTCCTCTTTCATGAAGTGGTCTTTAATATAATTCAATAGAATTCATTGCCCTTAATTCCACAATGTCCTGGAGACCATATAAGAATTATCCGACCCCTTTCTCGAATAAGAATATTTGTAATATATGTTATATAAGCGTTATTATTGCAGGTATTCATAATCATTTTTAATGTCGATAGTGAGTCAGAACAAATAGCGTATTTCTCTCGTTTGTAGGCAATAGGTTTTATAGCTTCGTAGATGGCGATTAGTTCAGCGGAAAGGATTGAGCTGAATGTTGGTAGGATAGATGTCTTGATTTCTTTGTGCTCAGTAGTAATACTAAAGCCTATAACTTGGTCTTTCTTTGATCCGTCAGTAAATAGAAATCGGCGTTGAGGCATTTTTTCTTGGATGTCTTGGAACAAAGTTTGGAATTGGATTGGATTGAACTTATGAAGACTCATATTTACGCTATCTGTGCTAAGTAGCCAGGGTGGGTACTGTCTACAGCTAGTCAAGATGGTTTCAAGTCAATTTGCAGAATATTGCATGTTTCTTTTATTTTGTACATAATGGAAGCAATTTTTGGATGTTTTTTGGATTTTTTTATTTTTGACATAAGCGATCTTAATAATTTGTTAGGGTTGTCGCAAAAGATGCGTGCCATTTTAGACACTGCTATTTTTTGTTGGGATTCGAGGGATAGAATGTTTGCCTCACACATCATATTTTTAGATGGAGTTGTACGAAAGGAGCCAAGGGAGCTTCTGACGGCCTCGTTCAATATTGTGGTAATTTTTCTTAGTTTGGATTTTGTAGAAAACCCGTAAAATGGTAAAGAGTATCTTATTTTTGAAATAATTAGGGCATTAGTATTTGTTATTAGATTGAGTGGACTGCAGTTATATTTATTATTGGACAGACATTTTATGATGTTTAAAGATTTATTTAAAGATTTTTCAATTTGTTCTATCTGCGTATTCCAGGAGTATCTTTTGTTTATGTATAGTCCAAGAATCTTTAGTGTGTCTCGTAAAATATGTTTTTATTTTACAGTTATCTGCCTAATTATTGAGAAATATTATTATTATATATTTTTTTAAGTGCCACGCAGATTTTTTTTTCTAAATTAAGAATTTGCAAAAACAGTTATACTATAAGTACAAAAACGGCTAAGCGGATTTTTTTTAATTTTTGCGGTATTTTGCTTCTTAAGCACAAATATGTGATCTCCAGCAAAAAAATTCGATGTGCCCTTACCCCCCCAATTAAGCTAGGTTCAAGGTCACCGTGGTGCCCTTAATGGATGGCGTTATAACGTTATATTCGAATCCAATTATTTGGGGCCCTAGTTGGATGGGATGTTTACTGAAAACATGTAAAACATGTAATGATCCAATCAATTGGACTTTGAATATACTGCGATTCAACGTCTTCGAATTATGTTCCTTAGCATGAAAGTAACGATTTTTATAATTTAATGGGATTAACCTAAAAGTTTAGATGACTAGAAAAATTTTACCGTGGGACCATTGTCCATATATTAAGGTTTTTCATAAAACCCTTAATCCAAGCCAGAACTCATCCTTTCATACTGTATGACTTTCAAAATTTTTACTTTTTAAAGAAAAATTCTTTACAATGATACAGTAATTTCATTCCGTTGCGTTTTCTAATTGCTTAAATAAATCTAAAAAAAAAAAAAAAAAAAAAATTCCAAAACCTAGTGCTGCTAACTTTTTACAACTATGGAGGGTAAAAATATTTTTTTTTTTTTTTGCAAACATTAACTGAATTGGCTCAAGCTCAATAAGATGAAATGTAGCTAAATATTGCCACTAAATGGCTAAATTAGCAACACTAATGTAATGGAAGATATTTCCTTGTATAAAGTAGTTCATAGGTTATGGAGATTTTTGAACACTTACTAATCTGACCTCATATTTATGTAAAGAAAAATAAAACGCAATTCTAAATTCATTTTTTCCTGTTATTTCCCTTAAACATACAAAAGAAAATAATTAGTACTGTGGTTATTTTATTGAACTGTTAATGGTTTTTAATCTAAATTTTAATCAGGCTTAAGTTCATTGAATTTAATATTCATTAAATTATTTTTATGAAGGAAGGAATTTTACAACATGAAATGAATAAAAATTTATTGATAATTTTTCATTCTTGACTGAGCTGGAAATTGAACCCAGGTTTTCACGGACATGTTTCCCAGACTAGATTCGATTGTAACTACACAATCTCTTCAGTGGGGTTTGCCGTTTTAGCTCTTACCGCCATTGGCGACGGATGACGTCATTAGTCAAACATCAATCTTCAAACCAAATGGTATTTTACCTTGGTAGTTCAAAATTTGCTTTTGAATGAAGGATTATCTATTTTAATTGTTTTACAAGTTCTTCCTTACTTCTTGTTTTCGTACATTTTGTCAAGAATTATTCTTGAAATCCAAAGTACATTTTTGTTTTTCCTGGTTTTTTCTTTCTTTTTTCTTGTTGACATTTTTCAGCACAACTTGAAGGAAAAATGTAAACATAGCTCGTGCCTTAGCTATTAACAATAATTAGTATTGTGGTTAGTTTATTGAACTGTTAATGGTTTTTAATCCAAATTTTGATATTTTAATCAGGCTTAAGTTCATTGAATTTAATTTTCATTAAATTGTTTTTATGAAGAAAGTTATAAATCCTTTATCAAAAATTATTTTTGGGAATGAAATATTTTATTAATTAATTCATTTATTAATGATGTGCTAATAATCCCAATTTTTTTTTTTAAATGAAAACACTGAAATTTATTGTTGTGGGAAAGCTAGTTCCTATGCGCATTTCGCTGGTTGCTTAGGCCAGCTCGTCAGGAAACTTTTTCCAAATACTTTAGAAAAGCTAAAAATATTATACAAGTAAGACCATAAAGTGAATAAGAATTTTAAAACACTCTGGTCTTAAATGTAACAATATCAAAGCTTCAACAAAGTCACAACAATAAACCGTCAATTTTTTCTTTCTTACATTCCCCCACAATTGGCTGGGTTTTTTCCAACACAAATTGTAGTTGTAAGAGGATAGAAAGAAAAAACAAAATTAAAAAAAACAAGTTACTTAAATAAAGCAGCTTGCCATTTCAGTTTTTTATTTGCCGGGCACATGCAAATTTATTATCAAAAATTATTTTTGGGAATGAAATATTTTATTAATTAATTCATTTATTAATGATGTGCTAATAATCCCAATTTTTTTTTTTTTTTAAATGAAAACACTGAAATTTATTGTTGTGGGAAAGCTAGTTCCTATGCGCATTTCGCTGGTTGCTTAGGCCAGCTCGTCAGGAAACTTTTTCCAAATACTTTAGAAAAGCTAAAAATATTATACAAGTAAGACCATAAAGTGAATAAGAATTTTAAAACACTCTGGTCTTAAATGTAACAATATCAAAGCTTCAACAAAGTCACAACAATAAACCGTCAATTTTTTCTTTCTTACATTCCCCTACAATTGAGCTGGCCTAAGCAACCAGCGAAATGCGCATAGGAACTAGCTTTCCCACAACAATAAATTTCAGTGTTTTCATTTAAAAAAAAAAAAAAAAAAAATTGGGATTATTAGCACATCATTAATAAATGAATTAATTAATATAAATCCTTTATTTTAATTTTTAAATAACAAACTGCGAAAATGTTTTAAAAATTATTTATAATTTCTTAAAAACAATAAAAAAAAAGAGAACAGCCACTCTAATACACTTAAAATGTCTTAAACAAACACAAAAGTGCCACAAATTTCTATCATTTTTTCATCAGACTTTTTGAATTTATTAAAGAATAAACAAAACTTTTCAGCGAAATATAAAAAAACATGATGGTGTTAAAAATAAAAGAAGAGTATACAACACTGAACTCTCTCTGGTTTCAAAAACCAATTAAAAAACAATGTAAAAAGTTGTATATGGGTGTGATGTAACACTGTTTCTCTTCTTTCGCTCTTTAATCCCCGTATTTCCAAAAATACACCCGCAACATGTATGCATAAATAAAACAAATTTGAACTTAAAAATTGTATAATTATGATAAAAACTTCAACCAAAAAAAAAAAAAAAAAAAAAAAAAAAAAAAAAAAAAAAACAGACAAAAAAAAGGTTAACCAATGCATGTGGTTTAAAGGAAACAATGCTGCAGAGGGGGAAGTAGTGGGCTGGAGAATGGAGCTGAATGTTTTTCAATATAGAGTTAGCAAGTAAGAAAGTCTAGTCGGTCATGCACGAGCATATGATACCCTACACCACAGTATTATAAATCTAATTTTCAAGGTTGAACCCTATTTGGGACCCATGGGCAATCATGAACCCCACCAGAACAAAATTATGTTAGTTGGTTAAGATTCATGTAAAAGCTCTTTGTGCCGAATATTATTTAGATTTCTTCATCTTAATTAGATTTGTTTGTCTTTAAGTGATTTAAAAAAGGGCTTTTATATGTCACCTATTGTTAATTTTGTAATGTTAATATGTTTGTATATGTTCATAGACATTGAGCGCATGTACTTGTCTGCACGTATTCTAGCACATACATATACAAACAATATTTTAAAGTTTAAACGCATGTGATACATATTTTTGAAGGAATTTTTGTGTGGGAATGTCTATAGTCCGCCATACGTTATTTTAAATGTTATGGTCCGTTGCCGCATAAAAGAAGTTTCAACAGATTGGCGCTTCACGCACCTCACGATTATTATGCACGTGAAGTAACTGGTTTATTCTGATAAGCTTGCAACAACTGATGCCTTACAGAATGCATTTCTTTTAAAATATAGGCCGAAATTAACAAAAGCATAGAAACTAGCTTTCCCACAACAATAAATTTCAGTATTTTCATTCAAAAATTGGGATTATTAGCACATCATTAATAAATGAAAAATGCGTTTTTTTTTGCACTTACCTGTTTTTAGAGCACATTTAGTAAAAAAGAGCACACGCACTCTTCAAAAGAGCATGTCTGGCATCCCTATTCTAAGTCGATCAGTATACTTATCGTGGGTATAAAAACAATAGTTTTAAAACGGAACCAGGCAAAGTCGGTATCGATGAAATATAAGCAAAAGTCACTTTCAATACAAAGTAGTTTCATTTTCAACACTGGGTTGCCTTTTAATCATCTGGGCCAAGCAAATCAAATCGTTTAATGTTCGAGAACTGGTTAAAAAGCCGGCTTCATTCGTCTCCTGATACTTTACTACATTAAAACTGGGGTTTTGAGATCTCAGTTAAATTAGGTTTCGTTAATCTGAAAACAGGTTTGTGCCGTCATTACCAAGTTTGTACACAAAATTTGGACGGAACAGCTTAGTTTTATATAAAATGTTGGTCTTTAATGAAATTATAAAAAATCACATTTCGCCGGAAAAATCTTAGTTTCAGAGAACGTTAAACTAAGCTTAAACTTAATCCACATCTCAACAACCCGGCCTCAATCCACCAAAATATTAAATTGAAGGAACTTAAAAAAAAGTTAATTCTTTATCACAAGTTTTAACTTTATTTGTTTAATATTATTCTATACTTTTGTTTATTTCCTGTCTTAGTGTTTTGCAACAACAAAAAAAAAAATTTTACGGTATAAGTTTCCAACCACATTTCTAAATCAGTCGTACATACAACATTTACGACATGCGTGTATTCTGAATGTGGTTTTTCTTTTAGAATATTTAGCAGATGGTTGTTTGAATTATAAACCAAATATTTTTTTTTTTTTCATTTTTGGTTTTTCTGTCATAATACTCGTACAATGTAAATAGTTTATTAATGGCAAAGACAGACAGACAAACAATAATAGGATGCACTATGGTCCCAATAGAAACCAAAAAACCCCAAAACAACAGCCACTAAAGTCATTATCATGGTGATGATGATACTGTTATCAATTGTATGTTGTTTAATGACAAATTTGCTTTAAAGGAAAAGCTAAAACTAAAATTTGTAGTAATTTTTTTTCTTATTTTATGAACTTTCCTCAACAAAAATTAAATCTCCTTTTTTATTATAAATTCTATACTTATCATCAGGGAAACCGAAAATATACTTTTAAAAAAGAAGTGGTTTATTCACATGAAATGTGCAGTTAAAATTTTTCAAAAATGTGCCCCACAAAACCAAAAATTGCTAATTTGAAAACAATCCAGGAAAAACTTTTTGAATTTAGGTAATAGGTCGTAGTTATTTCATACGTTACCTGGTAAGTAGTTGTCATTACAATTGTCATTATTGTGAAAACCTCAATAAGTACTTGCTAGTAATGACCTCAGTAAGTACTTTTCACTACTATTATTTTCAGTTATGAATATTTTCTTACTAATAATCAGCTTAATAACTACTTTTTAGTTGTCTTGTTTTTAGTACTGAATACTTACTTACTGGTATTTAGCCCCATAACTACTTATTAGGTCTATTTACTAAAGCAAATTAAATAAAAACTAGTTGTTTTCTGGCTTCTAGTAAGTATATTGTAAGTACTTACAATTCAACTAACTGGTAGTTAAATAATAACTAGATATTTAGTGACTTCTAGTAAGTGTATTGTAACTACTGAATTCTGTGGTCAACTCGAACAAAAATAAGTAGTTATTCAGCCGAAAAATAAGTAGTGTTTATATTTCTCCAACATTACTTGCCTACTTACCAGGTAAGTAAAGTTTTTGCTGGGAAATAATTAAACAATTAAGTAAACCCAGATTCACAATAGAATCAACTTTCTCACTAGTTTTTCACAATGTAGAAGAAAATTATTGTTTTCAAAAATAGTTGTTCAAATATTCATTAAAAACTATAAAAATGATTATAAACGTCATTTGCAATTTTATACATACACAGAAAAAAATTGTTCACCAATTAAAGCATTTATAAAAAAAAATCGGTGTTAATTAGAAATTTAATCAAGTGAATTAAAAGTTTAATTCACTTGATTACATTTTTAATTAAAACTGATTTCATTTTTGATAAATGCTTTAATGAGTGACATTTTTTTCTCTGTGTAAGTATTGTTGCTGAAGTAGAAGTACATTAAATTTAAATAAAAAATTTAAATACTATCAAAGTTGTTTTTGGGAAAAAAATTATTTATTAAAAGATTTTATTTGTTGTGCTTAATTCTTTCTAAACCCACTTACAACTTCAATTAATGTTAGGAGAATTCCAACTAATTGTAGTGGGGAATGTAAGAAAAGATAAACACACTGTTTTATTGTTGGAATTTTGTTTAAGCTTTGATATCGTTGCAACCAAGACTTTTTGAGTGTTTGTAATTCTCATTCCCTCTATAGTTTTATTTGCTAATATTTTTGGCGTTTCTAAAAAATTTTTGAGAAAAACGTTTCCTGATGATCTTGGCCTAAACAACCAGTGAAATGCGCATAGAAACAGCTTATCCTCCAACAAAAAATTTCAGTTGTTTTATCAAGAATAAAAATAGGGGACTAAGCACAACAAATAAAATCTTTTAACTTTAGATAAATTTTTGTGCAAAAATTTAAAGGAAAATATATGTAAAGATACTTTGGAAAAAATGAGACAGAAAATAACACAAAGCTGTTACTCCCATTGTGAATGAAGCTTATATTTTCACATAAAAAACAAATCAAAAAATTTCATCAGTAAGTCCACACCATGCACCACAGTTTTTACAGACAACATTTTCGAGCTGCCACCCTATTTTGAACCCCTGGACAGTCCTGGACCCAATAGACCAGTACTTTCTTAATTATTTTTTATAATGTGTGTTAGTGGTCTAAGACGCTGCATGACATTAGGTGAGGGGTATTAAAGATTCGGCATAGCCCAGAATATAGCACTTTTTTTTTGGTTCCTCTGCGGAAGCACTTGTAAGCGTTTAAAGAATTTGACAAAGTATCACAATATAATAAAAAAAGGTGGAAAACGTGCTATAAATCAAACAAAAAATGCTCTTTTAAATAAAATATGCCCCAAAAAAGTTGCAAAAAATAGAGTATGCAAAAAATATGCACTATCAAAGCCATGAAAAGCATTTAAACTGAAAAATATATTAGCGGTATTCAGTATTTAGTGCGTTTTTGGTTGCAACTGTTTGTTATGTTATATATAAGCCGGCAAAACCAAAACAGTTAAGAACCCTTTCCACCTCTGTTTGTCAATTGATTTGAACAAAAATACACCATTTGAAAAGAATTTACTTACAGATAACACAATATTTTTTTATTAAAATCTAAGAGGCTAAAAAGGGTAAAAACGCGTAAATTTGGTAACCTCATATATCCACAACTAAAAGAGATACAAAAAAATATAATACTTATTCCTGTTTACTAGAAAAACAAGCGGATAGGTGTCTGGTACTTTTATGAAATTCGGCCCTTTTAGTAGGGACTAAGCGGGTATAGCCGGCATTTTGGATTTTCGTTTTTACCCCATCTGTCTTTTAAAGCTATTAACATAGAAAAACGGAATCATAACCTCTCTAAAAAGTACATTCCAATATGTATTTGGTACTTTTCCAAATGTCATTTATTGGGTAAAATCGTACCTATTTTTGGTACTTTTTTTACAAAACATTTTTTCTATTCATTGACATATACATATTAAATTATGGGCTTCAACTACAATATTGAAATTCTTAATACTTCAATGGGGAGAAAAAAGGTACCAAAAAGAGAAAATAAATTTCTTTCTTTTACTTTTCCGTGCTGCATGTGGAAATTTTTGAGTTTTCTATAATATTGAACATTCAAACATTAAATTGTAGGTGCAGGGTCCTGAGTAAATGAGATGAAAAATGTTGGAACTTTTTTTCCACTGATACTTTTTGAATTTTCGTTATATTCGACCTAGAAACATAAAATTGAAAATGCACGGTCCTGAGTGAATAAGAATCTGTAAGTGGGATCTTTTTGGGACATTTTCTTTTTTTAATTTTTGTTAATATTGGACCTAGAAACATAATTAAACATGCAGTGTCCTTCGCGGATGAAAAGCAATAACAGGTAACTTTTTGCTACTGTTGAAATTTTTTTAGGAACATAATGATTCCGGTCGGAATCGAAGAAAACATATTTGTTATTGATAGAAAGTATATTTTGATAGTTTTTTGGCCTTTAAAATACAGAAAACTCCCATTCCGTTCGTAAAAACAAAAATGGTTTCATTCCGCAAAAAAATTTTCGTTATTTTCTGAAGCACAAAAAAAGTCAATGATTTCCTATTCTGAATGGAATTGTACTCTGTGACATGGCTGTTGATATTCAGCTTAAATGCACAATTTTTATAAAGACTTGCCTTTATTTAAATAAAATGTTGAAACTTATGTTTTTAAGTATATGAAAAAGTAATTTAAAGAAAATTTACTGCCTGTTTGCAGTACGCGTGCGCAAAAGTGACTCGTTTAACTTACATTTAAAACAAAAATAAGCTTTGAAATTTGGTTTTTGTTTTAAATGTTAGTTAAGCGAGTAAATACATATGAAAAATTTATGTCACAGCCTGTATCGTGTACTACCAGCACACTTAGAAACAACTAGTTGGAATATGATTTAGTATTTGGTATGGCCTCCATTCTGCTTAATCACATCATTAAGGCGATTTTCCATCGAGGCAAAAAGTTTATTTATAGTTTCGCTAGGGATCTTGTACCATTCCTCGACAAGAGCAGTTTTTAGTTCATTTAGATTACTAATCTGTCTTTTCCGTTTTGCCAAGTCCAAAATTGCCCACAAATTTTCTATTACGTTTGAGTTGGGAGATTGTGCAGGCGGATTTATGAGGTGTGGGCAGTTCCATATTAGCCATGATTGCACAACCCCATGGTCAAAGATGACTTGTGGTGTTGGCTCTGGGGTTTTCTCGGAGGAACTGCACGTGAATCTCTCTTTCCGCCTGACAGATTGGGCGAGCGTATTTCAGGCCGAAATATTGGCGATATGAGAGGCATGTAGAACACTGTACAACAGGAATATCAGCGGCAAAATTGGCATTTTCGTTGATAGCTGCGGCTCTGCTGTCACTAAGGTCACATAAAACAACGTCCATTCTCGTCAACCAGTGAAAGGAGGAACTATCCAGACTTGGCAGCTTATCTGACATTAACTTAATTTTGGTCCCTGCACATAGGGACCATTACGGTAATGAACAGGCGGATGGGCTGGCCAAGACTGCAGCTGCTCTTGATATTTCACAGGGTGTGCCAGTCGCAACACCGCTGGGAACTATCAGGAGCGAAATCTTCAGACACTATCTGTATATACCTGACGATAAATGGAGGCAACTGGATGGCTGCAGGGCTACCAAGGCAACGTGGCCCACATATGACATAGGTCGCTCTGAGCGACTTCTCAACTTCAGTCCGAAAGACGTGTCAATACTTATACATGTACTTACTGGTCACTAGACGATCGGTAAGCATGAGACTCGGCCTCTCTTTTAATGAATTCTGCCGCAGCTGCGGGAAACCCGAAGCTGAGGAGACAGTATTTCATCTTCTTTGTGATTGCCTAGCGTTTAATTCAATACGACATGGATTATTTGGGAATTACCTTATACAAGGACTCTCGGAGATATCGCGGGTGAAACTCGGCAGCTTGCTGAAATATCTCAACGCAACGGGCTGGCTCTAGCCACCTCAGTATTGCCCCTGTTTCAAGTTTGATTGGGGGTTCTAATTCTTGACGAGAGTTACATATACAGATAATAAAGTCGACGAACTTGCAAATGATGATACAATTATAGACAAGTTCGACGACTTCCTAAATAAAATAGGTCAAAATAAATAAACAGAATTGCGAAATCAATTCTGTTAACTAAACATTTTTAATATTAATGATGACTACTAATAATTTTGAAATAAACATAAAATAAGTCAAAATAAATTGCGAAATCAATTCTGTAAACTAAACATTTGTAATATTAATGATGACTATTAATAATTTTGAAATAAACATAAAATAGGTCAAAATAAATAAACAGAATTGCGAAATCAATATTAATGAGGACACTTAATAATTTTAAAATAAACTTATTGATTTCGCAATACCACAATAGAATAATTAAGTTAAATATTAAGAATTGTAAAGAAAAAGAGTTAGTCTGGCTCTCCCTTCTGGTCGTGATTAAACAAAGTTAAATAAAAAAACATTTTAAAACTAAACAAACACTGTGCTTTTTTTTGCACACAGCTCGAACAAAAAAGTTAATTCGAGTGGTGTAGTGTCAAAACGGAGTCACTGTCGACTCTACTTGCAGCACGCCTAGTTCTGTGCGTGCTATCACGTTAACCAACCAACCAACCAACAACCCCATAGTTGTGTGTCGGATCATTGTCTTGGTAATACTGAAAATGATCGCTAACACCCAAAGCAGTGGCACTTTGGAACAAATTGTCTTTCAATATATTAAAATACATATTTTTGTCCATTGTGCCTTCGACAAAAACAATTTTCCCAACTCCAGAGGCAGCCATGCAAGCACAAACCATCACACTGCCACCACCGTGCTTGACAGTTGGCTTTAAGTCTTTGTTCTGGAGCTCTGTATTTAAAATTTTTCTATTTTTTGTTAAAAATTTGGCAAAATATCGATTCAAAAATTTATAATATTATTATTATCGCTCTTGATATTGACATAAACTAGGTAACCAGATATTGTAAATTTTTTTCGAAAATTCTGGAACACTTTTGATGCAAATATTTAAGAATTTTGCATACTGTTAATATTCTAACATCAACATTATTTCAGTATCGTATCAGTCGTTTGTTAAAGAGTTTTTTTCTTTTCAAATACGACACAGAAAATACAAACCAACTACTGGAAAAAAAATGAAAACTAAACAAAACACCACCATTCAAACAAATCACTCTCATGTAACCAACTGCCATCCCAAACATCTAAATAACTAAAAATTCCACAATTATAAGCCATGAATCAACCAGCCAAACAGCCAGCCAGCCAGTCAAGCCATCTGTCATTCATTCATTTCTTCGTTCATTCATTCAGTTACTGGCGCAGAAAATTTTCAGTCTAAACTGAAACTCGAACGCGTTAACATCAAACACTCACTCACTCCTCCTGCAGAGAAGTGAGAAACCCATAGACGTGAATAATTTGACCAATTTGTGCTTAAAAATATAACAATATTTGTAAAGTGGATTTGAATGTAAATTCGCTAAATGTGTAAAGTGAGTGATAGTGTCTTCAATTATTTTTTGTAACAATTTTTTTCTGCTTTAAAACACTTTTGAAAAAGTTAGAAAAAAAAATTTGTTTGTTTTGTCTTTAGCCATTGTGTTCTTCTCATTTAAGACTAGAAAAAAGTGCTATAAAAATATTTTTTTTTTTTTTTTTTGTTTATAAAATATTTAAAATCATAATTATTGTCTGAAAAATCTGTGGCAAAATCATTTAAATCTGCCACTTTTATAAAAATAATCTGTTGAAAAATAAATATTTAATTGTGTGTTTGTCATTTATTGTCATAAAGAAATTAAAATTAAAATCTTTTTTTTTTTGTTAATTGAACCTGAAATATTAAAATATTGGGTTTATAACATTTATGAGTGTTCTTAATTAAACAAGTTTGAAAAAGAAACCGAAAAATGAATAAGAAATCTTTTTAGTTTTTCTTTTCTACAATTTAAGTAAAATCGTTTGGAAATATGTTTTAAGTTCAAAATCAGTGATATAAAGAAAATTTGCTGGATAACTTACAATTTGGTAAGAATTAAAAAAAATTAATAAACTACACTTTAAAAAATTAAATTAACAGTTAACTAAACATTGACAT
The DNA here is from genome assembly GCA_943735925.1 of Pollenia amentaria. Taxonomy (NCBI): domain Eukaryota; kingdom Metazoa; phylum Arthropoda; class Insecta; order Diptera; family Polleniidae; genus Pollenia; species Pollenia amentaria. The sequence continues at coordinate 126,546,736 of OX031009.1, forward strand.
TGCCCCTTTTTAACAGCTCTATTTGATCTTAAATATAATATGCAATTAAATCAATATGCATCGTTTAAAGTTGCTAGCACGATTTCCTAAACAATTTTTGAATTGGAATTAAAAAGGTGAATCTACTTCTTTACATTATTACTCGTAAGACTTTATTAAATTCCAACATGCAAAATTAATTGAATTTGTATTGAAAATGTGTAACTTTTTCTTAAAATGTTATTTCATCGATATCTATAAAATATCGATAGCAAAGCGAATTCATTTAAGAGGGGGTGGCAATACTAAAACAAGTACAACAAAGGTATTTTATTGTTTCTTTCATGGGGTATTCACCAGAGATCAGGCATGTTAAAGTTGGTATAATTGTACTTTTTTTTGGTACATTTTGACCTTATAAAGTACCGTGGTACTACCGTGACTCAAATTTGTCATAGTTCCCCCTTTTTGAATTTTAAGTATAGCAAACAAATTACTGAGTCCTTTTCATTGCATTTATGTTGTACAAATCGTTAATGTAATGGGCGCTTAAATATGCGACTAGTATTGAGGTGTATAGAGCGCTTAGTCCCCTATTACAATGTGGGAAGTGAAAGGCAGACAGACGAAGTTTGTAGGCGAGAGAGGAAAAAAGTTTGTAAACATAAAATGTCAAAAAATTTTGATATTTGAGTAATCAAAAATGCTATAAAGTTACCCACACACGTCAAATGTTCCTACCTTAATGTTCTGGTTGTCTGTGGTAAAAACTGAAACATAAATAGTAACACGTGTTTTGACAAATGTTGCATAGCCTGTGTACCATAATGTAAAAATTTCAAATAGTTTATTAAGTAAACAAATAAGTGCCTGATTTTGATCTCATTTATTTATAAGAATTTTATGTACCTTATATTATTAATAGATATAATTTATGTTAATGTTTAGTTTTGTTTTTTTTTTTTGTGTACAATGGTATTTTTATGTCCTTTTTTGTTGTTTTAATAAATTAAAAAAAAAAAAAAAAATGGTACCGTGAAAAAGTACATTTTTTTTGGAGTTGGTACAAAATTTAAACCCCCATTTAACATCCCTGCCTGAGATAATATCTGATATTATATGTGAGAGAACGTCGGCAGAACGAGAGAGCACATTTCTTCATGTTAATGATGAAACAGACTTGAGTCTTCAACTTCAGGCAAAAATTCTTAAGCCCATAATTAAAACGTCGACCGTAACTGCAAATTTTTTTTCTCATTTCTTTCATTTTCTTTTTTTTTTCTTTGTTTACAAAATGTATGAAACTGAACGAAAGTACGGTAGCATTGTTGGGAGAATAACTGTCTCTATGTACGAGCATGAGAAAAAACGTTTTAAAAATAAAATTGATTTTATTTTTCGACCGCATTCTCTGGCATAATTTTATGTCTATATGGAAAACATCGTTCAGCCCCAGTTCTGTTGCATCATTTTATCTTAATCTTAAACTGGGGGAACATGTATCTTAACATTTCATAATTTACTGATTTTCGTACAGTAAACTTGTGTCGTTTTTTTATTCTTTTTTTAGTTTTTTCTTTGTTTTTAGTGTTTAATATGGTTTTTTAATCACTTTTTACAAGATTGTCACTATTTGCACTAAAAAAAATTAAACATTTCAATGAAAGCGTCTTATTATTAATTAATATGTATGTGTATTTTTGACAGCTCATCTTATAAGATAGTTGTTATAAGATTTCTCATAACAACTGTCTCATAAAATTTATTATAATATTAATACTAACACTATTTGAGAGTCAACACGTAAGATATTACTCTCTGCGATTGAATTTGACGTTTGCTGATATAAAAATATTATATCTTATCTCAGGTGGAGACCCTGTGTTAAGTTGCTCCATTGATCAAAAAACATGAAATTTTTTTACATTTCGTTACATAAGAGACTGTTGCCATTTGTAGCGATTTTTATTTTTTTTCCACTGCGTATGGTAAGAAATTAAACAAGTGCTTTTGCATAAAAGTATAAAGTAAAAAAGGGAAGCCACCGCAAGAGAAGAGCCGTAATTAATTTTTGTGTTTTCTACAGAGGTGGTAGGGCGCAATTTCTGTCTCTCCGTAACTATACAACAGATTTTAATGATTAACTTATTTATATGGGCTATGCATTAAAAAAATAGGGCCACGAGGGGAGGTAGGAGGCGATTTCTGTCTCTTCGAAAATAACTGATTTGAATGAAATTTAAAACACAGATAGATCCCTATTTAGATAGACACATAAGCTACATATCGCTCATTTACTCCAAAAATGTCATAACTCAAAAAATTAAATTTTGGAGTTAGTGATGCAGAATTGGTCGCTATGTTTTTATATATATTGTGCATAAAATGTATCGTTATATATGTACATATTTTATACTTTCTCCGTTTGAAGAGAATGTATCATTATTTTTTCTATGTAGTTCAAGCAAATTAAAAACTTTAAACGCGTTTATCTCGAAATGGATTTTTTGAGGTATGACGTTGTTGAAGTAAATGAGCGATATGTGTTTTTTCAAAAATAGGACTACGAGGAGAGGGCTGGGTAGTAGCTCACGCCGGGTATCCGCTAGTGTTTGATATGCTGCCTGTTTTTAGAAAATGAAAAGAAAATTTCGTGTGAATAATTATATTTAAAACAAAAACAAATCTTCGTATTTTATTGCGATATTTTGTTTTCATTTTCTAAAAACAGGCCGATAATTCTGTTTTACTTTTATGAAACGAATTCTTTTATATTACAAAAATTATCTGGCAGCAGTGCCTAAGAGCCAATTTTTGACTTAAGCTGGAGGTCCGCTCTACGCGTTTTCACCTCCACTCTTGCATGCTTTTCATACTTTACTTGCGTTCTACATTTCACGTAAAACTAAAATTTTATTTGTCAAAATCAGCTGATTTGTTCGAACGCTGCTAGTGACGCTGACAAAAGTAGAAAGAAAACCTACTTCTCACGTTCAACGCGTCAAGGCATTATTTTGTGTAGATTATACTTTTTGGCAGCTGCGTAGGATGCGCAAAAGCGTGGAACGCTTTGTATTTAAAATTCGTACTTGGGAAGTCTTTTATGTAATATAGTGATAAATTATTTAAGAAGAAATAAAAGTCAATTACTTAATTTTGTTTGCTAAATTAAACGGCCAAAGACAGCGTTTTAAAACTGCGACAAAACTGCTCAGAAAAGAAAATACTACTTATAAATGTAAAGACTATCGTAAAAATATATATAAATGAACTTTTCAAGTGATACTGAAGATTTTTAAAATAATTGAGCATTTAAATGTGACAATTACACTGTGCTTATTGAAAAAACTGACAGGAGGGGCACCTGGCATTTTAGCCGAATTCGGGTACGCTGAATCCAGTGGTGGTCACCATTTTTAGGTTAGCTGTTGATTTCGAGATATTCCGTTATTTCGAAAATAAAGGAGGGTGCACAATATATATTCGCGTAACTCAAGAAATTAAAAATTCATAAAAAACTGGAAAGTGCAGCAATGCTTCTAAGTATATATGAATTATATTCTTCATATATATTGAAGAAAAGGTCCCATAATTATTTAGAAGTCGCCCCTAAGGGAATAAAATGTATGACCAACCTCCATTGGTTTTTTGTCCTTAACATATGCTAAAAACATACCTGCCCTTTATCACCACCTATTAGGGGTATTCCATACAAATATAGTGGTTTAATGAAATTCTTTAATTTGGCCCCTGCAAAGCCTAGGATGCCCTCAGTCGGGTTAAATGTATGACCAACACCACTTTGTTTTTCATCCCCATCATTTGTTTCTAACATACGTAGGTTAGGTTAGGTTAGGTTAAGAAGGGTTATGCACCTCCTAAGGTTAAATGTAACAAGAAGATACAAGATAATAGTCTGGTAGTGTATAAAGTCATTCCTAAAAATTTAAGGAATAGAACTATTACAAAAAGCTTTATAAAATACATAACTGAAATTTAACTCATAGAATAAATTCGAAAAATAAAAAATGTTGAATATTTTAAGCTTTTGTAAAGTCTTTGGAAAAAGTTTCCTGAAGAGCTGTCCTAACCAGCGAAATGCGCATAGAAACTCGCTTTCCCACAACAATAAATGTCAGTGTTACTATCAAAAATAAAAATTGGGAGTTTAGCACGTCATTAATAAATGAGTTAATAAATACTATTTTTTTTTTTTTTTGTTGTCGCATAAAGATACATTCCTTACATTTTTTGCAAGTCCAAGCGGTAAACTTCCTACAATTCTTCGTGAGTCCGTATATACTTTTTTGTGTCCAACACGACCATAACGCACGTGAGTTGGGGGGAGTGCCTGTACTCCTGACTGGGGTGGTTGTGGCACGTCCTCTCGTCCACTGTTAGTGCTTGGCCTTCCCCTCATATTATCTGATCGGCATTGATACCTGCACTGATGTTTTTATACAATACCCGAGTGTTTATCATAGTAATGTCCAGCGAGTGGTAGAGCAGACTAGTTGTCTACTTTTGAGATTTTATGCGGATAAGATATGGCCCGATGAAGCTATCCATTAAATCCACGACGCCTCCGATGTGAGCATTATATTCTTTTATCCCTCGAGGGGATTTGGAGTTTCGTTTTAAATTTAACAAGACGTTATTTATTTATTAACACAGTAATAATAAAAGCCTAATTTGGCCAACAATATTTGTCTTGTACGACCTAACAGAAGTAAAATTAAGATTCCCAAGAAATTTACGTAGTTCCGTGACAGTAACAAGTTTTTAGAAGTTAAAGTTCTTTTGAAAAGCATTCTTTTTTGACTCATCCACTGGGAACTTTATTATTTCTATATTCAAGAAGTAAGAAAAGAACAGAAAATGCGTTTCCAGTTCAAGAATTTTACGTGAATATTCGGTATTACCTTCAAACTTAAAAGCATTTTGTACACTGCCCATATTTGTTACTCTCCATACCCTATTCCGAGGGGTTGCAGTTGGAGTTTATCACTAAATAGTCCGAGCTTAAGGTCGGCGGGAAGTTTTCTGCATTATCTTCTGGTTCGAAAATTAATCGATATTATCCTCACTACGACTTGGCTCACCCTCTAAATTTTCCAGGGGTTTCAAATGATCTTCGATTACATGCGGCTTAATTTCTAACAACTTTATAAACTAAATGTACCATCCATGTATATAATTAATTGCAAGTGCACAATTCGATTTAAAGTTCGGTAGCATATTTGAACCTAAAAGCATTTAAGGGTTAACGCTAACAATTATTTACAATTTAAACCATTTTTTTTCTACCGCAAAAACAAAATTTAAAACTAAAATTGAACTTTATTAAACTTTTAATGGTTTAACAGTTTTAATGGTTAAAAATATAATTCGTTTACAAATTTGTTTAAATAAATCAATAAACAATAAAGGTACGCACAGTGGGTTATATGAAAAAAAAGGTAAAATAAATCTTCAGTTTTTGAAAGAGCAAGTTTTTATTAAGAGTTCTTACTGTACTATGCAGACGGACAGCAAAAAAATCGCCTCGCTTGAGACGTTAGTAATTTATATTATTTTACAAAATAAACTTGTAAGTTTATATTTTTTTAAAAAATGTTTTTTTTCCGAGCTATAAGAATCGGAAAACCACATTAAAAACCGCTTCGAAGTATGTTTGCTGTGTCTAAAGTAAGAGAGTGTTAATAGTTCAAGGAAAAAATCTGTCCAAGTTTAATATCGTTTTGATACAATTTAATTATTCCGACGAGAAACGCCCTGCTGTTATATGTCTTGCCTGTAATAAACAGATGATCCGATTAATTTTCACATTAACATAGCAGAGGTGTAGTCAAGTTTAAGTTTTTGAATTTGAAACCTATTTGTAGAACGAGATCTGGCCCGAAGTATGTCTTTCCTCATGCTTGGTTCGATTTGATTTGAGAAAAATTCCAACTTTTTTTTTCGATACTTTTTTGTTATTAGAGTTTATTTTAAGTGGCGCCGGCAATAACAATCAACTCCGGCTAGAAAGAATTTCTAAAAAAGTTGCAACTTTAGCGTCGATTAATATTAGACACGCAAACGATTAAATAAACGCATTCAGTCTGGTTACGGTTGGTGTCGGTGTAAATTCCTGTGTAGTTTTTTGTAATAGATTAAAGCAGGGCTGTGGAGTCGGATTTCTCGATATATTTTCGTAAATCAAAACTAAAAACTGAATCGTTTTTTGATTCTAAAATAAAATCTGCGGTTGCAACCCCTTGTTTATATATTTTATATAAGTAATTAAAATTATAAAAATCTACAACAATTTCCAAAACCGTTTAAGTATGCAATACTTATCAAATATTTCAAAAGACCTATTCCCAATCTTGTGCAAATGGTCATGCATCGTAGTATTTGCAAAATTGTTTAGTATATTTTTACTCTACTCCCAACAAATACACTGGCTACTCTCTTGTTAATTTGCAACCATTAAAACCAATAGGTTATATTTACTCGACGCATGCTACCCCTAATTGCAAAGGGACTGCTCACGCTCAGTGAAACAATTATCAATTAGCTGTGAAATTCGTGTTTTGCAACTAGAATTGAAAACTAAACAAAAGAGGTCATACACAATTGATAGAAAATATTTATAATTGCATAAATTTGCAATCTCAAATGCACAAGATTGTGAATAGGGCTAATAGGTTTCGATGAAAATTCAGGCGAAAATGATTGCAAATGCTCTCAATAAGCCTTTTAAAAATGTCAGGTTTTTTTAAAAATTCGTTCTTTTGTCCCATTGTGCGGTGTTACATTTCAAAAAATATAAAAATTAATACACAAAATACAAATTTTCTATAATGAAATTTAGACTTTAATAACAAAAAAAAAAAAATAATTTTGCCTTTACTTTTATTGCACGTTTTGTTAATAAAATTCAAAACTAAAATTAATTGTAAAATTATTATAATATTTTTTAATCAGTTTTTTTTTATTAAAAGGTGCGAAATTGTTGAAGCATTGAAACTTTGTTTTGTATTGTATAAGTAAACAATTAAAGGTTTATCTTCGTAAAAAAACCCTCTTAAATCAAGTTAATTTTTTTAAATTCAAAATTTATTATTATAAAACTTAAATTTATTATACATTTTAATTTAAAATCTTAATTGTCTTAATGCCTCAATAGGCAAAGTTGCGGTAAATCAGTTAAAATGAGAAATTATTTTTTATTTATTTTATTTAATTTACAATTGAATGATTATGAATTAATGCATTTTAATAGTCTCAAACTTTTTTTTTATTTTATTTTATATATTATTTTGTTTTGACCAACCATTTAAGGCAATTTATTTAAATAACTGCAAAATGCTATTAATGGTCAAAAGGAAAATTAAGGAGGTTCAAGTTTTTCTTTTAACAAAAAAAATTTCGGCAGACAGCTTAAAATCATATACTCAGATTTCATAAGGTCACACAAAAAATGGAGGTTATCTAAAAGTGTATTTAATCAATTAAGGCCCCGTTACTCATACGTCAATGTTGCGGACACGCAAACGTTGCAGTAGACTTCAATGGTTGGTAGTTAATTAAAATACTTAAACGTGTTAAGACATACAATTTGGCAAAATTATAACTCCTTAAATTTGGCTTTTGTTATTTGTGCATTTTGTTTTAAAATATAAAGAACATCGCGTAAGTCGCTGCAATGTTCGCTTTATCAATGAACATAAACAAACATAAAATTTGTAAATAACGAGGAAAAATTTTAGTTTTATCAATTCCATCCTTGACGAAAGTCACATTTACGTAAAAGGTACTCTTACGTTACGTTTATGCATAAGCCTGTTAAGGAAATAGTTGTTTCGCAAAGTATACGTTTACGTAAGAGTAACGAAGCCTTTAGTGTCTGAAGAATTTAGGACCGCACCAAAAAGACCGCAAAATAATCTGTGTCGAGTTTTTTCCTGCTTTTACCCCAGACTTAATAATCCAAAGGCGCTAAATCACACGATCTTAGAGGTCAGTTGATTTAATCAATAAAAAAATTGCTTTCTTATGAAAAAATCTCGCTTCCACAAATAATTCCGTTTATCGGGGGCCTTAAACAATTCGTATTCATTACACTACACCCTTAAACAATTCGTATTCATTGCACTACACCATTCGCCGTGAAGGGTTCCTGAAGAAAAATTTCTTTGAGATTTTCTGTATGTATTTCAAAAGCCGTAGAAATGATATCAGAATGTCCATAGATGAGCAAAGCTTTAGAACGAAACTGTACAAAAACTCTTACAAAAAGTTGTGTATAAGAGTCCTGAGGAGTACCTATCTTTTGGCTCTGCACTCTAGGGTTCAATATGCGCAAGCAATATCTGGTGTTTCAAATTAATAAATTTCCCAAGATTGCGGTTGAACATAGTCATATCTGATACCAGGAAAGCCATTAGACCGCAGCTAGTCCTTCGGAGGCCATATGATTTTTGTGGTTTGAACCCAAATTTTCAGGGAGTGAGTTAGATATTTTCACGTTTATCTACAACAGATCTAACCGTAGCCAAATCAGGTGCCATGGGAACCAGTATCCCCTAGGGAATATGTCATTGCCTTGTTATCGGTAAGGGATCTCCAAAAATTATATGAAGGGTGTAGTTATTTGATTAATCGGAGAGAACTCAAATATGTCGGGCTAGCGGTCGATTTTTAAACGTAAGATTGGGTAAACCCGCCTTTTCTTGATTTAAATACAAGACGTAAGATCCACTACAACTAAAGCTGTTGATATATAGAAATTGGTTTATCCCCTCAAAAACTTGCAAATTATTTCACCTTTTTTCCAAATTCCACAATGTTTTGCCTTTAAGATAAAATTATAATTAAGTTGCCAGGTCTGTCTCGAATTGTATGTAAACAAAAATCACCTTACCAATTTTTCACTATATAATAATTTTGGTAAATACTTTTTTCTGGGGGTTAATTCTGGCAATCGTGATTGAATACTTTCTCGATTCGAAATTTCCAAGAAATTTTTTTTTTTTTTTTTTTTTTTTTTTTATTATTCCTACCCTAAATCCCGCGAAGCTTTTTGCTTGTCTGCAGGAGACCAGAGTCTCTGGCGGGAATCGAACCCGCAACCCCGGTAATGATAAACTAGTTCACTACCAGTTAGCCTACCGGGGCACCCATTTTTAATTTAATTACTAATTCTTTCAGTCGATACTCAACGAGTCGAAATTATTTTTTCAGTGTTGTAAAGCATTTCTTTGAGTTTTCAAAACGCTGAAAAAATTATTTCGATTCGTTCAGTATCGACCGAAAAATGTAGAAATAAAATTGCTCTCGAATTGAGAAAGTGTTAGGCGCCAGAACAATTTTTTAATGATATTTACGATTTCGATGCGCTTTGGGTTGTGGCAGTAACAATTTTATGCAATACTGATTTTTTCGACGTGGAAGCGGCAATTCGGGCATGCAAAATCGTCCTTTACCATCACTCGGCCTAAACTCATGTGGTACCCAATTTCCTTGCCTTTAAATTAATCGCTGCTTAATGAAGACTTGCATAAAAGTATTTGAAAATCAAATAAACAACAAAAATCAATTGCGTGTACAAAAAATTTGTGTACAACCACAGTGTTAAATGCTATGCGTTATTGTTCGTCGCACAATTTACAGTAATAGTGTTTAATTTAAAAAGAGTACAAGAACTTACAGAAATACACTCCAGACAGTAATAGTTTCTTTCAAATCCTTTCAGTACAGTAAGAAAATGTTGCCTATGCTTCTATTATTTTAAAATACCTCGATAATTTGTGATGTTTACTTGAGTGTCATGGGTAACGGACGCATACTAAGAATTTGTGAGAATTACTTGTGTTTCGTAAGTACGGTACGCATACAGAATTATGTTTGTAAATAATTGTTGTTGCAATACTATCAATTTAATTAACATGCGAAATATTTCGTTTACACATATTCCAAACTCACATATACGGCCATGTTACAGAGTACAATTCCGCTCGGAAACGGAATTCATTCCGTATTTTGGTGCTTCAGAAAATTACGAAAACATTTTGCGGAATGAAACCATTTTTGTTTTCATGAACGGAATGGGCGTTTTATGTATCTTAAAGGCCTAAAAACTTTTAAAATATATTTTCTATTAATAATCAAATATGTTTTCTTCGGATCCGAACGGAATCATTCCGAACGGAATCTGTGAAACGGCTGACAAAAGAAAAAATGTGGTTATGTTTTTTTCCCATACTCATTACAACGTGTTCTTTGTCTGCTGTATTAAAATTACTACTTCTAAACTGAATCATGAAAAACTACGGCCATTTTCTAAATTATCGAACTTAAAATCTCGTTAGATTTCAATTTCACTTCATTTCGATTTCTAAGACACAAATCATGTGAATGTTTTCTACTTCTTTTGAAAACACAAGCGCTAACAAAACTTTACAGAAAAACTTTTTGAATGATGCTTGATTTATTTTAGTGAGCGTCATGTTTTGTTATTTTTGTTTTGTAACTTATGTATATAGTATATATAGTATATACTATATACTACGATACAGTAATTGAAAGTAGTGTGAAATAGAACACAGAACTTTCAAAACATTTTGAGCAGAACTGTTTTATAAAAATATCAGGCCGTATTCAAAATGTTTCTTAAGAGTCAAAAATTCAATAATAAGATTTCGTTTTAATGTGCTTAATTCCCAATTCGTACTCTTGATAAATACACTGAAATTTATTGTTGGTGAAATAAGCTGATTCGTATGCGCATTTCACTGGTTGCTTAAGGCCTTAAGGCACTACTTTTATAATGCATTGTTCAAGTTTTGGTGAACAATGCAAATAAAATGTAATAGAAAAATTTACCAAGTGCAAAGAGTTCAGCTGTATTAAGATAAATAGCAAACTGTCAACAAGTTTACTTAAGTTATCGATAAAATATGAATTCATGTCAAAAGCAATGTAAAATTGTTCAACTTAAAATTTACATTTTAAGCTTGAAATATTAAAAGTGTTGCTGAATCAGCGGTTAATAAGCAAATTCAGCGATTTACCTCTGTTTGTTTTGTTTTTATGCTTCCCATAAACAAAAGTTGACAACATTTAGTGAAATAAACAAAATTACAACTACAATTCGTGTTGGAAAAAAACCAGCCAATTGTAGGGGAATGTAAGAAAGAAAAAATTGACGGTTTATTGTTGTGACTTTGTTGAAGCTTTGATATTGTTACATTTAAGACCTGAGTGTTTTAAAATTCTTATTCACTTTATGGTCTTACTTGTATAATATTTTTAGCTTTTCTAAAGTATTTGGAAAAAGTTTCCTGACGAGCTGGCCTAAGCAACCAGCGAAATGCGCATAGAAACTAGCTTTCCCACAACAATAAATTTCAGTGTTTTCATTCAAAAATTGGGATTATTAGCACATCATTAATAAATGAATTAATTAATAATATATTTCATTCCCAAAAATAATTTTTGATAAACAAAATCATAACAATAGCAAAACTAAAATAAAATTTCTGTTTACATTTTTTATAGTTTGCTCATCCCAACATTAAGTATTTTTTTCTAACAATTTTATATCAATTCAATGAATAAAAAATTTAGTGTTATAAGGGCTTTAGGCCAGATCATCAGTATTGTTCTATAATTTTCGACAGAAACGTTGCTTACGTTAACAAGATATGGGATGATTTACTTGAAATTAACTAATATTTACATAAGCGGTTATTCAAGAAAACCACAGACTAGTGCTAACAAAAAACCCTTCACTGTCAAATCACACTACAAATGATTTATGGCGTAAAGTTGTTCTCTATTGTTACCAACACGAACTGAATTCAATTGAAAAAAATCAACTATAAAAATTGACATAAAATAAAAAAGAAGCTCTGACAAATTCACAGCCAAATTACTCTAAACTATCAAAACTTTATTGACGACATTTTTAGCAAAATTTATACCTTTTTTTTGTATTTTTTGGAATAATCTAAAGTTCATCTTCAAAGATATTTATAAAAAAAAATATCAGACAAATGCATTTCAATTTCATAATTTAAAATAAATGTCAGTCGAAAAAATTATTTGTTAAATTATTTGTGGATTTAAAGTGCTAAAACCCGCCCACGGCTTTTTTAGAAATAAAAAATTTTCCGTTTCAAACAATCGGCGGCAATTATAAATTTGTTTTTTTTTCTTCTTTCTTTTATTTTATTTAAATTTAACTCAAACCCAACTAATCTTTAGCAAACTTTTAGTTTAAAAATTTTTTGTGGCATTTTTGTTGGGTGTTAATTATTTTTTATTTTTCTTACCAAACAAATATTTAATGAAAGTCGCATTAAAGTGACGTTGAAACGATACAAAAAAAAAACTTGTAAAAAAATTATAAAGATTATATTTGGTTGAACAATTTCTAGGTTAAAATAATAATAAAATTAGCATTAAATTTAAATGATAATTAATAATTATTAATTAAAAATTATTAATTATATTGTAAATAAAAAAAAACAACAACAAAGAAAATAGTTCAAACACTTTTTATGTTTGCGTTAATTCTTTTAACACCCAGTATGCAGCAACGTTTCGAGTGAATACAATTTTCTGAAAATTTTTTGGACTATCATTAAAAAAGTAAATTGATTTCTTGGCATAATCAAGTCTATATTTCGTTGCCTAAAACGCAAAAGGCCCTAGCTGACATATTGAAAATGTTAAAGGAGAAACAAAAAACTATTTAAGTTTCTAATTTAATAAATTGCCTTAAAATATTAAAAGTTTATTTTTCTTCTATTTTTATTGCAAAGCACCCCATACACGTTTCAATTCAGTTGTCAATTAAGTCTTTCAATTGAATTGATTCTTGGTCACATACTTCATTAACTGTTTTGAAAGATTTTCATTCCTTTTTAATTAACTTTAAAATTCAATGAAATTAAAGAACTTTTTAAAAAAAGCTTAACTTTTTTGCAAAAGAAAACTACAAACATTAATTTTGACAGCTGATCAAGAGACTCGAACACACACAGCACAATCGAATTGAAAGACTTACTAGCCAACATGAAAAAATCAAAATCTTTTGATTTTTCTTCAACCAACTCGACAACAGCCAAACTAATCAATTGACAGAGCCACACACGTCTTGATTTGGACAACAACCGACTTAGTTGCCAATTGGATTGAAACGTGAATGGGGTGCTTAAAACCTACCAGTTGTTTTTACAATTAAAAATGTTGTATATTATGCAAACTATTGGTTAAGAATTTAAGCGTTTATCGTATAATCTTTTGAACATAAGGCCGCTTGTTTTCTGTTTATAAAATTGCAAATTTTGGTCGAAAGATCCCAAAATTTTTTTTGTGAATATTTGTGTTGATCAATGAAAAGGTGGATTTTTAATTTTTGGTTTATTAGGGTCTTTTGCGTTTCAGGTAACGATTTGCAATTTTTATTATTCGTTTTAATTTTGAAAGTCAAGTCTTTAAAATAGAATCGTTTTCGAATCCGACTGGAATGAAACTTTTAAATATTTCGATTAAAAATCGAGAAGAAATATATAAAATTGGTCTTCCAACAGGGACTTCTAAGCTTTGACAAATGATAGCAGTTATATTGTTAAGGCTACACTTGTTGAATGTGCCGTCATTCATTATGTCTGTCCAAGTCACCATTGACATAAATAGCTTTCAACAACACGTGCAATTTTTTAACTGATTTAAATGGAAATAATCATCTTGAGCAATGAGGCCCGTTTTCTGGCTGAATGGGTTCATCAACAAACTAAATTGAGGAATTTAGAACGATACTAATCCACATGAGAGCGTAAATTGTATCCAGAAATAAGTCTCTGTTTGTTGTGAATTTTGGGCTGTCGGCTTCATCGGACCAGATTTCTTGGCCGGGCGAGCGCTATATATCGATGATAACCAATTTATTTTGGCCTGAATTGGAAAAAAAATTCGATTATTTTTCGTACATAGAGGCGACCCCATTGGACCTTTTGTGCAGCACTTATATATTAACCATAACAGGTTTAAGCTAAGTTTAAACTTACGTTTAAGCTTTAAACTTTAAAGCCATTTAACGTGCCAGGTGAGAGAGAGAACCTGTTGGTGTCTGAGACCACAGTGCCCAGTTGATTCGCTTTTTTCAAGTAACCGTAAGTTTTGTGATTTACCACGAGACTGGGTGACAAATCTTTCAGTATATCATGCCCAGGCATATTTGTCCATAGACGTTGTAAATTCCCATTCGGAATTGTTTCCCTAATTATGTCAGACCTATAAATAGACGACAAGCGCTTCTACAGTCCGGCCTCGCATTGACTGCATGGACAGGCACCAAATATAAAGTTAGAGGGTTGTGTTTCCCCAAATCATTTGGATCTTACAAATTTTTGCTAAATTTAAATTTAAAGAGAAGAAAGGCATAATGAAAGCCCCTTTACAATAAAGCGACTCATTATCGCACTGCATTTTACAAACATGATATCGACATTGTAAATAACTCTAAGACGTTAAAATTTTACAAAAAAAAAAAAAAAAAAAAAAAAAATTTACTTTTAAAACCAATTCATCTTATTTTGTATGCAATAATGCGAAAAGAAATTGCAGCAAAATAATTTTCTATTTCATTTCCAACTGAAATTAAAACAATATTTTTCGTTAACTAACCCACTGTGCATTATTTTAAAATTTTATAACTTTTATTTTAATATTATTATCTTTAGGTGTTAATTAAAATTCATTTAAAAACTACACAATAACCTGATAAAAAAATAGTCAATGAACTCTAGTTAATGAAATCTTGTCACTTTGTATTATCTATCGTTCATAGATAATAAATTGTTTTAATGAAATTAAATTAAATTTAATCCATATAATTATAATTATAAAACAGTTGTCTTTGATTTCTTAATTAGACAATTAAAAAACTAGAGTTTAGGAAATAATCTGTTAAAACGTCACGACACTGGGTAACACCATTGTAGAAATCGACGACAAACTTGCTTGTAGCAAACATTTTGATGCATTGTTTAGTAATACACACAATATAATAGATAATTGATGTATAAAAAAATAAGGGTGTGAAGTTAAATACGCCAGTTAAATACGTCCCACATTTATTTTAAATACGTTTCACATGCTGTTAAACGAATTGGTAAAGGAAACAAATTTTCTTTTGTTAAACAAAAAACCATATAATTATTAAAATTAAAAACAAAAACATTTTTTCAATAAAAAACAAACTGAAATTTTTATTAAAAAAATATTTTTTTTCATTAAAAAAGTAATTTTCATAGAAATTCACATTATAAAAGGGACAAATATATGTTGATCCAATCGGTATTTCGAGAAGACATGAATCGGGGTAGCGGAAGACTGGAAGTAGCCTAGGGCTAGTAGATTCCAGGACTATAAGTTCTACGTCCAGATTCAGCCCGATATCGGAGATATATAATTTTGAAAATTTGTGTTTTTCATTGACTTAGTCTGAAAAATATGGTAATTTTCAAGTCCAAAAAATAGGTATTTCGAGAAGACATGAATCGGAGTAGCGGAAGACTGGAAGTAGCCTAGGGCTAGTAGATTCCAGGACCAGGATTCATACTAAGCCAATAAAAAACACAAATTTTCAAAATTATATATCTTCTGTCTGTCGCGGTCGTTGAAGATAGACGTGTTTTCTAAACTCGGCATACGGTTTATTTTTTTTGAACAAATAAAGTATAAAAAAAGTAAATACAAGAAAAAGAAAAAAAAAAAAAAAAAATTACATGTATGTACATACATACATAAACACACATTTTTTTCATTATCGGTGTTGATAAACAATAACAAATAAGAAGAGCACAACTGTAAACAGTAAAAGAAAAAAAAAAAACTCTTATGAGTGCAAACAGTAGAAATGCATATATCACAGTGAGTGTTAGCGAAAAAAATACAGAAATAAAAAAAAGAATCGATGATAGCAAATACCTAACGGCTAAACCTATTACTCGTACGCGATCCCTCTCGCCGTCTGTATTTAATAACACGGTTGATACAATAACAAATACTAAACCTGCTAGCGTTGCCTCAACAGCAAAAACAATTTTAATAAGTGATGTAAATATTAACCCCCAATCAGGCATAATAGAAAACTCAGTATCACCTTCGGTGTCTAATAATACGGTTGATATTAATACAATAAAAAATATAAAACCTGCAAGCGGTGCCTCAGCGGCAAAAACGATTTTAATAAGTGATGAAAATATTACCCTCAAATCAGGCATGATGGAAAACTCAGCTCCACAAGTAAAAAGTGGTCAAAAGCCTCAAGTACAAGTTGGTATGGACAGGTACATAACAGTGCTTAAACGGGGTCGCAGCCCTACCTCTGCAGCAGTTGCTTCGGCCTCAAAAGTACCATCTTTTGATAAAATAAATTCTCAAAATCGATTTGCAATTCTGGAGGATGAATCCTCTGAAGCACCAAACGTCATAAAATCGTCCAAGCCTCCCCCGATATATCTTAGGGAGCAAAACTCAAATGAGCTCATAAAGAGTTTGATATCGGTGATAGGTGAAAATTCGTTTTACGTAGCTGCTATCAAGCGTGGTAGTATAAACGAGACAAAAATACAAGTCAATAATGAGAATGATTTTCGCAAAATTATAAACAAATTTGAAGTACTTAAAAAAAACTTTTATACATACCAACTGAAAAGCAGTAAAGGTCTCCAGGTAGTGATTAAGGGAATTGACTCATGTGTGGACCCAGAAGAGGTAAAAACATTCCTCGAAGAAAAAGGCTTCAAAATAAAACATGTAGTAAATATAAAAAATAGAGAAAAAAACCCCCAACCACTTTTTCGAGTGGAGTTTGAACCCGGCGACGTAAAGCTTAAAAAAAATGAAACGCACCCTATTTACAATTTGAAATATATTCTCTATAGAAGAGTAACTATAGAAGAGCCACACAAAAGATATGGTCCCGTTCAGTGTTTAAACTGTCAAGAATATGGTCATACTAAGGCATATTGCTATTTACCCCCTGTTTGCGTAGTATGTGGTGAATTACATGGTACAGATCTTTGCGATAAGTCTAAAACCGACCCCAACGTAAAAAAATGTAGCAACTGTGGCGGTAATCACACTGCCAATTATAGAGGATGCCCTGTATATACCATCGTCAAGCAGTCAGTTGGACCGAAAACTAATCCCCCTCAAATGCAGGTAACAAATCAAGTAAGCACTGGTGACATTCAGGCCCCGCAGCCTAGTTATAACAGAACCTCTTATGCTAACGTCGTAAAATCAAACCATGCGCCAACGCAAGGTGCTGCGCCAAGTAATGATGAAACTCCAGTTTCAAATTTAAGTCGTCTGGAAAAAACCATGGAAACATTAGTGCAAACAGTAACTAATTTTACGAACACAATGGGTAATATGATGCAGGAAATTCTTAGAATGCAATCGATGTTATTGCAATCTGTACTTAACAGGCCATGAACTGTTTAAAAATCTGTTTTTGGAACGCGAACGGCATCCGCCAACATAAAAATGAATTAGAATACTTTCTTAAAAATAAACAAATTGATGTCATGATGGTTTCTGAAACTCATTTGACCTCAAGAAATACGTTTAACATCAATGGTTATATACTATATGATACCAAGGACCCTCGAGATAGAGCTTGTGGTGGTTCTGCCATTTTGATAAAAAATCGAGTCAAACACTACCTAATGTGTGATCATCGTGAGGATTATCTCCAAGCAACGAACATTTGTGTTGAAGAGCTGAATCGTAGCATTGTAATTTCATCTTTATACTCTCCACCTAGATTTTCAATATCAGAAAGACAATATTGTGAATATTATAAATCACTAGGACCCTGTTTCCTGGCCGCTGGCGATTATAACGCTAAACATACCTTCTGGGGGTCACGACTAATAACACCAAAGGGTCGTGTTTTGTTTAATACAATCTCTAAAATGAATTTAAATGTTGTCGCGAGCGGCCAACCAACATATTGGCCTGCTGACCCGCAAAAAATTCCAGATGTCATCGATTTTGGCGTGGTTAAAAACATCCCCACAGAAACGATTCACGTTGAAGCTTCCCTAGAATTATCTTCCGACCACACACCTACAATTGTTACTATAATGAACCCCAATAGAATTGTATCTCCGACTGGTTACCTAGCGACGTCAGCCACACAAATAAATTGGTTAAAATATAAAAAATATCTCAGTGCCCATTGCACAGAAAATATTCCGCTCAGTACACCGGAGTATGTAGATCGCTCTATTGATAATTTTGACAGTTTTCTTAAACTAGCTGTTCAACATTCCAATATTGCCCCCAAAAAAACAAAAACTATTAAAATATATTCCACAGATGTCGAGCGTCTCTTGTCTGAAAAAAGGAGGGCACGAAGAGAGTGGCAATTGCACAGATCTCCTCAACTTAAGAACTTGCTAAAAGAGTGTACAAAAAGATTAAGAAAGTTATTGCAGACTCAGAAAACGGCTTCTCTGGAAAAATATCTTAAGGAACTTGATGCAACTCCACAATCGGACTACTCATTATGGCGTGCAGCTAGAAACCTCAAAAGGCCAGTTGTCTCTAAACCACCATTAAGAAACTTGAATGGAAGTTGGGCAAGAAATGATGTTGAAAAAGGAAATCTGTTTGTAAGTCACTTGAAAAACGTATTTACACCTAATATATCTCACAATATTGCGGTCGATTTACCACCTGTTGCTGCTAGAGCAGCTATTCCCCTAAAATTTGAGATGAGAGAAATCGAAAAGGTTATATGTGACTTAAACACTAAGAAGGCACCTGGCATTGATAAGATCAGCAATAAAATGCTATTAGAGCTACCTCGCGTAGCAAAGAAAATTATTCTTTTTATTTTTAATGCTATTTTACGCCTTGAATACTTTCCTCAAAAATGGAAGGTTTCCTTAGTTACCATGATACCAAAGCCAGGTAAAGATCATACGAAAGTTGAGTCTTATAGGCCTATTAGCTTATTGTAAAATATGTCAAAGCTATTTGAGAAATTATTAGTTTCAAAATTAACACCGATTTTAAGTGAAAATAGATGTATTCCAAACCATCAATTCGGATTTAGAAGAAAACACAGCACAATTGAACAAACTCATCGAATAGTAAATGTCATAAGAAAAACATTTGAAGAAAAAAAATATTGCTCAGCACTCTTCATCGATGTTTCGCAAGCTTTTGACAAAGTCTGGCATGAAGGCTTATTACACAAATTGAAGCAAAATTTACCAGCAAACACACACAAACTGCTAGAAAGCTACTTAGTCGGTCGTCAATTTATTATTAAAGAAGGAAATTTCTTAAGTTCACCTCAGCCGATTGGCGCTGGAGTCCCACAGGGCAGCATCCTGGGCCCTCTATTATACTTAATTTATACTTCGGACATGCCAACAAACAACTACACCCAAACTTCAACATTTGCAGACGACACAGCTTTTCTAAGCGTCCACGAAAACCGTTATGAAGCATCTCGTTACCTACAGCATCATATATTTCAACTAGAAATATGGCTAAGACAATGGAGGATAATGGTCAATGAGCAAAAATGCGTACATATAACATTCACCCTGCGCCGGGAATCTTGCCCCCCTATTACAATCAATAATCAAATTATTCCTCAACATTCGCATGTAAAATATCTCGGTATACATCTGGATCGGCGATTAACGTGGAAATGCCATATAGAGGCCAAATTAACTCAAATGAAACTAAAAGCCATCCAAATTCATTGGCTTATTGGAAGAAATTCTGTTCTTAGACTCGATTGCAAGCTTCTACTTTACAACTCTATCTTAAAGCCTATCTGGTGCTACGGTATTCAACTATGGGGCACTGCCTCGGCCTCTAATATCGAAAAAATTCAAAGGCGCCAAAATAAACTTCTTCGTATAATCACAGCCGCCCCCTGGTATGTTAAAAACTCAAACATTCATAAGGATCTCAACGTGCCATTAGTAAAAACTATGATTACAAAATATGCAGTAAAATATTTAAAAAGACTTGAACAACACCCAAATCCTTTAGCTCGAAATATTTTAAATCATGGCGGCCACACTCGCTTAAGGAGAAGAGACACTGCAGCACTTACTCAACTAGATGAGCGATAAACACCTATATAAGTGAACAGAACCCGTGATGAAGAAAATTTTTGTCTGGCACTGGCAGGACATAAATAAAGTATTAGGTTAAGATTTGATAAATTATTGTTAGTTCATATTAAATATATGAAGATTCAATAAATAAATAACGAAAAAAAAAAAAAAAAAAAAAAAGAAAAAAAAAAAAAAAAAAAAAAAAAAAAAAATTTGGCACTAATGGTGTTTTCTTTTCTACAAAAAAAAAAATACCACCTTGTTAAAAGGTACATGTATAAAATGTCTTGCCGACCCTGTAATAATATAATTTTTATTTGACGAGAACAAAACACAAAATTGGTCCGCCCTGTTTTTAACAGCTGACAAACAGTGTGTTCTTCAAAATATAAAGAAAAAATGCACATAAATTAAAAAGATTGTTCTTATAAATATAGAAAAAAATAAACATAAACCAAAATTTGTTAATAGATTGATATTAAATATATAAACAAATGAACAAAATGAATGAATGAATGACGAAATTCCAATTTTTTTTTTTCCTAAAACTAAAGTTTTTGGCTGACTATTAACGTCATATTGCCAGGGTATCCTACGAAATTTTGGAGCATCGTATAGGAAGGCGAGAGCTTCCAGAATCCACTGCAGAGTATTTTTGGTATCCACCAGTAAACGTCTGATTTATAAATGGTTCTCCACCAGACAAACACGTTAAAAATTTAAGTTTTAAAACGATTGCACCCAGTCAATGCTGACAACCGCAAAAACTGTAACTCGGTACAGTTATACGAAGCCACGCCATTAACAAATGCGAGGTGACAACGCAAAACGCACGAAAAGTAGACAAACAAGAACGATCTGATTGTCCTTAAAAAATAATGACAACGAGCGTAAGCTGCTTCCCCACTCAGAGCAGTTTAACGAGTGAACGTCCGATTTCTTTAGTTTGTTTTTTATAAAATATGTAAACAAAAAATACCTTTGCCAGATTGCTGATTTGTTAACACCAAGATTTTCGGATTTCTTGATTTGACGTTTTTTTTTTCAAAAACAATTTTATAACACCGAATACACTTAAATTTTATATCACTGACAATCTATCATTAACAATGTTATCCTCTTTATGTTTTTACTATTAAATAATAGAAAAAATAACTTTTAAAATTTAAAATTTTTACTGCCCTGATTAGAGGCGATTTTTTCCCAACTTCGTTTGGTAACCCTATATATAAACAGAAGCCACCTTTTTACAGGGCATTATCAACACTGTCGATTTATACGGGGCGTAAAGTGCAATGCCCTATGCCATTAGTAAGGGTGCATTTTTTAGAATAAAACAAGCCACCCTTTTAGAGAGCGAAGCATTTTTAAGAAACGAACACCAAATTGCAGTTTTTTATCTTGAGATAATTTGTTTGCCACAGTCTTATAAAACTCGAAATTACATTGTTATATTCCGCGAAGATCGGTTCTTAATTAACCAAAAGCCCTTTAGAAAGCCTACTCTCGGAAAACACTTTAGTACGCCTAAAGCCGTAACGAATAACGCCAGTGTCATATTTTGGTCTCTAACATCTCCAGACACTTTTGTCAAATGCACACTATGTTGTGGAATAACTTCAGAAAATATCATTGGACCATTTTTTTTTTTTTTTTTTTTTTTCGAAAACAACGAACAAGTTGCGTTTAATATGAACGGCATTCAATGCTGAATTCAATGACTAAAAATTAATTTAAGGGCCAAGGTAGCAAATAATTTAGAATTATGGTTCCAAGAAGATGGAGCTACAGCTTACGCAGCTCGTCCGACTATGGCTTTTTTTTTGGCGATCATAAGGTTACTTATGCGCCACCCTGAAGATTAAACTTTAGTTAAAACTAAAGTCTAAACTTAGGCTTAACTATAGTCTAAACTTTAAACTAAAATATTGTCTGCAGTCTATAAAAACATTATTAATAGTGGGGGAAAAAATTATTTTGACTTTTGGTTGCCTTGGTAGAGTTATTAGTAGTGAGCTAATCTGTCAGTGTGAGGGTTAAGGGTTCGATTTTTGCCAGAGATTTCGGTCTGCTTTACTACAACGGTATATACGTTTTTTTTGCTAGGCAAATTAAGTTAAAATAACATATTAATTGTATTTGTTAGATTTAATAAATAAATAAATAATTAACCTTCGATTAGTTAGTTATAATTTTAATTAAAATGTATTATTTAGTACGCTTTAATACTTTAAGCAAATTAATAGTTAAATAATACATAATAAATATATGGAATTATGAGCATAAACATGGTATTTAAATACAAATAATATTGTTATTACGAAAGTTTAACATTAATACATACTACGACTATTGATTAAACTAATTTCTTTTAGCAAACAAAATAAAATGCACAAAATATTGTTTAATACAAGCTTATAATTTTAAGTGCATAAATGTGTTTTAACATTTTTTTTTTTAATACCAGTTATATTTAAAACAAATAATAATATCCAAAATAGCATTAAAGTGCTGGGGCATGTACTATAAGCAATTTCAAACGAATGCATTTAAATATTCATTTAAACACACCGAGACTCCCCCAAGAGCAATAATTATTATAATATATGCATATACTACACATACATACTAAGATTAGAAAGTTTATGGTCCTGTAAACAGAGCTAAAATTATAGTTAAGGTCTAGTGCTATTTTGTCAGCATTAGTTCTCGAGCATATTGGAAAAGTCCTTACTCATACAATAAACACTTGCTGCACTTCTCCCACATATTACTCTTCATACTTTTATGATAGCGAGAGAGACTTTTCAATTCAAGTTTGCATTTAGTGCAATTTACATTTAATTCATACATCAATATTTTATAGAATATTTGAATGCATTAAGAATTTATGCAACCAATGAAAAACATATTTTAGTAAGAGCAAAAAAACTGTCACAGAAAATATGTGTTTTACATTTTTCTCCTAGGGGTTGTGTGATACGGTAGCAAAGTTCTATGGTGAATTAAAATTGCCAAAAATGTCTACTGTAATGTCAAAATTTATAATTGCCCCCAGGGCTAGTGAAGTTTTATTCACCTCAACAGTGTCAAAATTTTAATTCCATGAGTAGTTTGCTACCGCTTCACTCGCACCCATAGAAAATAAATATAAGAATGTAGGTTTTCATTAAGTTCAGGGGTTCTCATTTTTTTCACTTAAATTTCTTTCTTTTCGGTTTGTTTTACGAAATCCGAAATCAGCCGGTTAATGATTATGGAGTTGTTGGCTAAAAACATTTTTGTATAATTTGATCGTGGCTTTACATCCATACCAAAACAAGAGCGGAAAGCGTAGTTTTCTTTCGCTAAACAAGAGCATCAACGTTGTGCCAGGAGCTGTACTGCTAACTTTTATGTTTAATAAAACCCACATTACAAAAATAAAAAAATGGAGATAAGACCGCAATGAATAATAACATGGAAGAGATATGTATTTTGTTTTTGAGTGATTTTTTCATTGTTTAATTATTTTGCTTTTAACATCTTTGAAAAATATACGAATGCTTTCACAGCTATTTTTTAAACAACAAAAATTAAAGTCGCACTCTACATTATTTGATATAGCCAATGGTTGTATCTTCGCCGCCGTCATGGAAAATTGTTCAATTTTAATAATTTTTGCCGCCGTCAACGATATGTGTTACTGGTGTTCTCTCAACGTCTGCAAGTTTACGTCGGCTTCGAGTGGAATATTATGACATTTATAACTTTTTACAGTTTTCGACATTTGTTACAGACATACTTTTTTCTCACTTTTCGAGAGACCATGGAATATTTTGTTTCTAATCTTTTCGATGCGAGATGTTCTCACCAAAGTTACAGAACATGAGTACAGGTTTCTCTTAATTTTAATTCCGAGAGTTGGCGCTGTTGTCGTGATATATAATTTTGTTTTAATTTGTGCTTGAACTCTCAAAAAATATTTATTTAAAAAAATAAGTTTCCTGATAAAATTTTGACCCGGTAGATAGCGCTGGGTTTAAGTTATTAACAAAATTCCTTAATTTAGTCTAAATTACTGGCACATCACAAGGTCTGTGGCGCTATGGTGATGCTAAATAGGTATTCATATCTGCCCATCATTTTACTTGAACTCAGAATGTATGTGTGTATTTTTGCTCATGACAATTGTTTTTATGGACTTTGGGAAAAAAATAAATTGTCAAAATATTAACAATTTTCTTAAAACAAATTTTGAAAGAGTTTAAGTTCTCATGAAACTTTGGAGCAAATATTATAATTTCAGAGTAGAATTAAGCCATTAATGCAGTATTAACAAATAATAATTAATTAATAATTATAATAATAATTATATTTTAATATTATTCCAATATCCAAAATATCTTTCAGTTGGCTAAAGCCAAATTGAACTTAAGGAAACTTTTGGTTTAGTTTTATGAACCTGTCATTTGCATTAGCAAAGTGCAAAACTAATCTCACGTCTGCGTTCATACGGCTAATGTTTTAATGACATGATTATTCCTTTTTCTTCTTTGAACATGAATTGTTGTTCAAATGATTCATGTCATGTTGCCGACATGTTTTTTTTTTGTGTAGTTTGAAAAACGAATAAGAAAAGCGAATAAGAAAGCAAAGCGTACTGACAGTACATGCATGTGTGTACTCGTTTCTTTTCCCTTCGTCTCTCTCACCTATAAAGTAGCAATCATGTCATTAAAACATGAGCCGTATGAACGCAGACTAAGGAATCAAATGTTTTTTGATTTTTTTTATATGCACTCGTGGGTCTTTTTCTTAATTTTTGACAGAAGCTTAAGCAAGCAAATGCATATTAAGTTGGGCCTTTATGTTTTTAAAAAATCATAAAATGGTAACATTAAATTAAGCAACAAGCGAAAACACAACCATTTTGTACCGATAGCTCAAACTAGACTTATTGATTTTATTCAAGGTATGAGATACGAGCACCGGGGTCTGATATACATACATACATGTATGTTAATGTCAAAACATAAATTCACTAATAATTCTTCTATTAACTTGATAAAGTCTTACTACATATACATTTACAAACTTCAATTTATTCACCATTTTTATTCAATTACCCCACTGTGCAAGACCCGAAACTTTATTTTCAGTTGGGAATACCGCGTACATACTTTGTTTGGCCATTCCAATACAAATAGATGACTATTTAACCATGTGCACTCAGTCGTACATACACCCATCAACATTTAAAAGTTTGTGTTACAAAATTCTGTCTCATTTCCATAGCCCCCAGTTATTTGTTTTTATTAATTTTTTTCTAACAACAAACACACACACACTCACACGTTCATCCAAATTTTAATACAAGCAACTATTTACTCTATCCTATTGTTTTTTTTTTTTTTTTTTTTTTTTTTTTTTTTTTTTTTACAATTCTTTGTTTTATAGCCCGACAGTGTTGCCATTATTAAAAGTTAAAAAATACAAGAATATAAACAATTGACATGAAAAATTAAAAATTTATAGAAAAAAAATTTGGAAAGGAAAAAAATTGGAATCGGCACTCAAAAGAGTGTTAAAAGCGAATGATTTGCTAACATACCAATGCCTACTACCCGAAAAACATTTAAGCTTTGAATGTGTCAGTCAGTTCGATGTTGTAAAAAGCTGTTTATCTATCACATTAAAAGCCACAGGAGTTAATGGAATCCATCCGATATTTTTAAAAATGGTTCTTCCATATATTTTGCCTATTATACCCCCATACTTTTAATCATATTATCACTACTAGTAGCTATCCCACAAGTTGG
Source organism: Pollenia amentaria (assembly GCA_943735925.1). Lineage (NCBI taxonomy): Eukaryota > Metazoa > Arthropoda > Insecta > Diptera > Polleniidae > Pollenia > Pollenia amentaria. The sequence goes on from OX031009.1 coordinate 126,572,672, forward strand.
AAGCGAGCTAAAGTCCATCCCATTCCAAAATCATTTTCTGAATACCGCCCAATTGTTATACTACCGTATCAATCAAAGCCTTTTGAAAAATTACTTCTTACTCAAATAGCTTAATATATCAATGATGTTAACCTGCCCAGTAAAAAAAAATGTTGTTGTTTGAAGCACTTAAGAGAAAAAGAGCTTTAATAAGAGAGCTCTTATACAGCAGTTAATGATAACGAATTAAATATACAAAAATTAAATATATTTTAATGCTGACAACGAAGAAGGTTTTAATATATCGTGAATAATTTTTCCCTCATAATTTGTTCCCTTTTCACGTTTCTAATATTCCTTTCACCAAATATTCAAAAGTCAATTGCTCTCTAGCTCATACAGTATGGGCGTTATCGTGTCAAAATCCTGCGGGATCATATTTCATATATCAAGCCATAACCGCAAAAAAGCTTAAGCGACAACATTTTCAATTTTCGTTTTTTTTTTTTTTTAATAAATTAATTTATTGGCAACACTTGCATCATCTCCTAAAATCTCATGGTCACAGAATGTACCGTTACGATTTTATAGCAAAAACTATTTTAGTTTAAGCGCCAATTTTCATACAAAGTTTTTATGAAATATAATAAAAAAAAAACCTTCTCCTGTAAAATTTTGTTTTTGTCGCTTGAGCTTTTTTTGCGGTTATGGCTCGATATAGTGAATATTTGAGCTCCAGTTTTTTGTATGGATACCATCGTTCCAAAGCCTTTAATTCGAAAGAACCCTTGCCCCTCCTCGTGGATCATATGGTAGGAGCGCTATTATGCCAAAACCATTATTTTGGCGAAAAAAATATGTAATTTCCTTACCGAATTTGTTAATTTTCACTACCGCTATTCTAAATTTGCTTTAAGTGAAATTTAAAAATAAAGTTCATAGATTATAAGGAGACTTCAAAAAAGAAGGTTTATATGTAAAAATAAGAGATTTATATGTAAAAATTAGGGGCTTTCTTGGTTTTTAGCTCTTATCTCAGTAATTTCGGAACTGCATTTCAATAGCAAACTATTCCAGACAGTTTGTGATACAAATATATAACAACCTTGTTCCCTTAATATCTGGGGTCTTTGGAAACCCAATTTCAACATACACACGGACAGGTGGTCATCGTTAAATCAGCTTCGGTATTCATAAGGACCCAGAACATATATAAATTTACTTTAAAGGATATAAGCTCAATATTTGAATAATTAAAAACAGAATGACAAACTTTTATATACCATTTCTACCACCTTCTGGTTTCACTACCGCAGTCACTACCGGGAATTGGGCGAAATTAAAAGTTAACCGATCTACTGATATCGTGGCGGACCAGAAATCCTATCGGTGTCACGGCACCAGACTGACTATTGGTTGAGACCGACGAAATAATACTTCTTGTAAAAGAATGATTTTTGCCACGAAATGATTGCTTCTGCAAGGAGCGTCCTTTTTTCAAAAAGGATACTTTTTACACAGAGAAAATAACTTTTAACCAAGAATGTACATTTATTGAAGTAGTCAAAATGGGTGAAGATGATGCGAAGAAGTAAGAAGGGAAAGATGAGGAAGAATACAGATGGAAGAGTGGATAAGAAGAGGTTAAAAAATGTTACATGATAATGGATAAAGAAGAAATAAGGAGTGAAAGTAAAATATTTGATCGAAGTATAAAAGCACTCACAGACCTATGCAAAAGGAATATATCATTTCCTGAGTCCACAAAGCTCCGCAAAAAAATTAAAAATTGTTTCTAATCTTCAAATTTATAACAAATTCAAAATTGCTTATTCACACAGTGGTTCAGATCACCTTGAGATAAGGCCAAAACTGAGGTATTTCTACCCATACCCTTCCTACCTTCGGTGAAGGGTATACTTGAAAATGTTTCCAACTAAATTAAATACAAAAAATCTCATTTTTGCTCATTTTTAAAAAACATTATTCGGATAAAAAAAAAACACAAACGACACTTAAAACGCGTCATAACATACTCGAAAAGCGTTAAAACGGCAACACTGTAGCCACCCATCCAGTCACACTCATTCAAACTGAGAAACAATAAAAATATGATAGCATATTTGTGTGTGGCTGTGTGTGTGTGAGTCTGTGCATGTCATAAGCATATTTGCTATTTTAAATGTTTGCATTTTTTAAAAACCCCAACAACATAATTGGATGGTATTCTAAGTTGATTACATTAAAATGGACTAACAAGAGAAAATATGGATGTAAATTAAAAAAAGGTGTTAGTTAGAACTTCTCATTATTTCTAAGAATATTGTGATGTTTTTACAACACAAGTGCTTGAACGTGTAGTAAAATTTATATGAAAATCACTCAGTTTTTTGAGTGTTTTTCATATAAATTGTAATACTCGTCCAAGCACTCGTGTTGTGAAAACAACACATATGTCTTAATTTTCATAATATTTTTGTGCTGTTTTCACAACACAAGTGATTAAACATGTAGTAAAATTTATATGAAAAACACTCAAAAAACTGAGTGATGAAAATGAAAATAAAGCCATATGTGTTGTTTTCACAACACGAGTGCTTGGAGAGGGTATTATGCATTTGTGCTGCTGTTTGTAACAGCTTAAAACATTGATCCTAGTCCCACCTGTAAGTATGCCGATCGACTCAGAATCACTTTCTGAGTCGATCTAACGATGTCCTTCCGGCCGCCTGGTTAGCTGTTCTTTTAAACCTTGTGCGCAAAGTCCTGGTCGCATTTTTGGACATACATAAATAGATTAAATTTGGCACATGGGTTAAAATTGCACAAGGACCAATTAAAAGGAGCCTATTAGAAATGGCGAGAATCGCTCTATAATTTCACATAGCCCAGATACATACAAGCTTTTTTCCGGAATAGGGGCTTTGTACCCATAAACCATGTTATTATGTTGGTATTTAAATTAAATTTGGTCGAAACTTATTTCACATAGCCCCCATACATACAAGCTTTTTTCCGGAATAGGGGCTTTGTACCCATACACCATGTTATTATTTTGGTATTTAAATAATATTTGGTCGAAACTTATTCTGTTTAAATCTTAATAAACTGACCAAATTTTATTGGAATCGGTCCATATTTTACCATAACTCCCATACAAATACTTCTCCCGAAAAAACCTTTCATTGTCATACGTTCCTTATAAATGTTGGATGTTGGCATACAAATTGGCGACAAAAATTTTTACGATAGCTTCTATGTCATGACAAAATGTTGTGCTGGTAGGTCCAAAATGTAGCATATGTCTCATATAATCCCCTACCTTAAAATCTTATAAAGATGAAGATATCAAAATAATATTTCTTAACCGCATAACATAATTTTGTTCAGGTGACATAATTTTGAATGCCCATGGGTCCCAAATGGGGTACACTCTCAATAATTTGGTTTTAAAGTACTATAGTGTGGGTATCATATGGTCGGGCTGGACCGACTATGCTTTCTTACTTGTTTTTTTTTCTGTGTATACTTAATATTGTTGCCATATGTCGAAATTTATAAAATAAATACATACATTCTATATTTCTTTTATCAATTAAAAATAAATTTCTACCCTGCAAGAAAACATATTTTTCTATATGGACGGTCATCTCTAACAAAACTATTTTCAACGAAAATATTTTAAACATATCAACAATGTCACTGTCACGGGCGACCAGATTATGGTTAAATTAGTTTCCGATTAGAAATCCGCAACCATATTATGGTTGCCGTCGACCACGTTATGTTTAGTAAAAGGTTCACACTGTTACGTAAGTGAACTTAGTTTTTTATAGTTGAAGTAATCTTATTAGTTAAATTGTAACTGCATTTGAACCATAAACATTAGGGCAGATAAGAAATTTGGCGATACCGCTATGCATATTCAATTTGAATTTAAGTTCAAATTAACCAAATTCAAGTAGAGTAATTTTTTGTTATGCAAAATAACGGCTTAAGATATTATTAATATTTAAAATTGATATTAATCAGATTTTTGCTTAAAAAAACAAAGTATGTATTCCTAACTTTTGCGGAGATAGACGATTTCGCAGATCCGCTTGAACCAGACATGAGTGGAAAAAAGTCTCTTTATCAAACCTTAAGTATCGCTGATATATCGGTATGGGTTACTTTCCTTATAAAAATGTTACACTTAATTGCAATGTTAACATCACTGTACCAATGTTCGAAAATAAACAGAATTATTTTTAGCGTACAGCTCACACACCCAGAAACGATATCTATTTTTTTAGAGTTTGTGAATTAACACACAACCATTGAAACCGCTCATAACTATTTTCAAGAAAGTAACCAACATTATAGTGATATTTTCTTCGTATTAAAACAGAACAATTGTAGTGGTTCTGTACACATACATTAATTTAAATGTTCTATAGTGTTTTTTTTTTTGCATTGATGAAGGAATGAGCAACCAAAAAATGTTTGCAATGCTTTTCACTAGTATTGTAGTTGTTGCTTGGTAATTTGCATTACCACAGCACAAATAGCTTGAGTCATGGCGGAATAAGTAGGTGGCAGCGCTACGGCAACAAATACAACATTACAACAAAAAGCGGAAATAAGTCTCCGTATACGTCAAAAATTATATTAAACTAAAATCAAATTTTGCCGCCGAACGCAATGAAATAAATTAATTGTTAGCCAATTTTTATTTCACTATGGTAACTATCTTATTTAATTTTAATTTAAATAATCAAAAACTTTAATACAATACAATAATCACAGCACAAAACGTGGACTTTTTGTAAACATAAACAAAACTTTGACATAAGACTAGACAAACAATACCAGAGCAAAAAATCGTCATCTGGCGTAGTAATGCCACCTGTTTATTTCATCATGGTTTGAGTGTGTATTGTTTACATGTTTTGTTTGTGCACAAATGTTTTGCTGGCTTTTTGTTTCTTTTTTTCGTATATGTATTTTGTTTTTTTTTTTACCAGCCATAAAGGCGCTAAGCACAACTCAAGGCGAATTCACATAATAATTTAAAAAGTTTTTAAATTATTTCATTTCAAAACACACAACTTGAAATTGAAAACAAAATGAAATGTGACAGCATATATTTTTCACACACAGCTAATTTGTTTACGACAGTGTTGTTTTATTTTGACGCCACGTTAAAGAATTTTACAGTGTTGTATCCGTTTTCAAAATAAGACCACCTTGTAAGAATTCGCCTCGGAAAACTGAAACGAACGACCAGTAATTTTCTGAACTAAACACAACGAAGTTTGTGGTAAAAAAGGCAGAACACAAATATATCGAACAAATCTAAAAAATATGCTCGCGAGAAAACACAAACTAATAATTTTATTCTGATGCTTTTTAAGGCATTTATTTATTTATTTAAGTCTATGGATATATGTATACGGTCAAGCGCCACCTGTTTCGGATGGGCCTGGCAGAGGACCAGGAATGCAGACTATGCCGTGAGGAGGACGAGACTACAAGGCACCTACTGTATGACTGCCCGGCGCTGGCGTGGGCAAGAAGGAGACACTTGGGGCACGGTACGATGGGCGCGTCCCGAGTCAGTGCAATACCGGCAAAAGACCTTCTTGGGTTTCTCTGGGAGGCAGAAGGTCTTCTGGCCAACTAAAGGGGGGTGGGTACAATAGACCTGGTTGGTCGCGGTATCGTCTCCGTTGGGAGAAATCTCCCCGCTCTCTCTCTCAAAAAAAAAAATGGATATATGTATGTAAATCCTTACAGACTAGAATTTAATTACAAATAATATTATCTATTAGGTAAAGTATTCAAAAACAAGATAATACTACGTTTAATGACATTAACATTCAAAGAAAAGTCAATAAAATTATACATTTCATTAAAATCCTTGCATATTCTCAGAAAAGGATCAGAATTAGTGTAGTTTGTGCGGAAAGCCTAAAGATACAATGGTATGAAATTGCGAGTTGATCGTTGAGGAACGTTGACATTAACATTATTAAGCAGGAATTCAGAACAAACATTACCATTAAGCAAATTAACTAAGAACGTAATGTTAAGCATTTTTCTTCGGCTTACCAGTGAAGGTAGTTTAACTTGTTCAAGTCTTTCGAAATAGGATGGAAGGACTTCAGAAGGGTTCCAAGTTGAATTTCCTAAGCAGAACAATACAAATTGTTTTTGGACAGATTCTATTCCATTTATGTGAACATTATTTAAGAGACCTTTTTGCTAATTTTTGACATTAGCTTAAGCAAGCTCATGCATATAACTGTAGGTCCTTAACATTTTTGTTTGCATACATTTTGTCTTTATTAATATTTTGAACCTTTTCTTGTACGTCTCCTATGACAGATAAACTTACATGTAAATCACACAAAACAGAACGGAGCCATACACTCTTAAAGTTCTTGGGACAAATCTCACCATACGAGCATTTAAGCCTTTTTTATTTTCTTTTAGAAATTTTAAATAATTCACTATTAAAAAAATTTCGATATAAGAAAATGCATATGAAACAGATTGACTCAAAAGCAATTCTTTTGTTAAAATCCTGCAGTATAAGCAAATTAATGCACAGCATATATTTTTGGGAAAACTTGAAAAATATGCAAATGCATATTTTTAATGCAAAAAGCGTAAAAAACTTGCCCTGGTGAGAAACGTAAAAATGTTGCTATTAACAATAATATGATAACAATTAAAGATTTCGAAACAGTTTTCGTACGAGAAAGTAAATCCGTTGAAATGTTTTTGTATTTCCTGTATAAAAATAAAATACTGTTAAATGATTCAACCCACAAGCTCTAAATGTAGGGCCTTACCCCAGTTAAGTTTCCCAACGATTAAGTTTTTTTTTTATTTTTGCTGTTTACTATTTGGTTTGTTGTTTGTTTTTTAATTCATTTGCAAGTCGTCGACATTAATGAAGCTATTAAATTTCAATGAGCCATGATAATTACGATGATGTTGATAATTATCGCTTACAAACATTTTCTACATCTGTAGTACATATAAGTAATGTAGTCACTACAAATGTGTACAAATGTATACAACTCTATACATTACACATGTACATATATTTTTGTTAAATACTTTACATAATCTATACCCACATACTTACATGTATGTAAACTTATATGCATACATACATACGCACACTTTTAGAAAGGCAGTTAATTCGCAAGTCTTACATCTTTAATACAATTTAAAGTATTTTGTTGATGATGATTTTTTAATTAAATCAATTACCTGTAATGAAATAAAGAAAAAAAAACTGTAATTAATATTGAAAAGAGTATTAAGTTTAAGATGTAGAAATTTAAAACCATAAATTTTTATGCAGGCATGAACTGGGTAATTTACAATAAGGTACTGTTTTCAATACCATTATTTCATAAAATAAAGCGTAACACTGTGGCGTAAATTTTAAAACAAAAGGGAGGAGTATATCAGCCATGTCACAGTACAATTCCGTTCGTAAACGGAATTCATTTCGTATTATGGTGTTTCAGGAAATTACGAAAAAACTTCGAAATGAAACCATTTTTGTTTTCATGAACGGAATGACAGTTTTTTTATATCTTAGGCCGGGTTTTTGAAATGGGGATTAAGTTTAAACTCAGTTTAACGTACTCCGAGACTCGGATTTTTCCGCCAAAATGTGATTTTTTTTACTATTTCATTAAAGACCAACATTTTAAGTAAAACGAAGCTATTCCGTCAAAATTTTGTATACAAACTTGATAAAAGCGACACAAATCTGTTTTCAGATTAACAAAACCTAGTTTAACTGAGATCTCAAAAACCCAGCCTTAAAGGCCAAGAAACTATCAAAATATACTTTCTATCAATAAAAAAATATGTTTTCTTCGGTTCCGAACGGAATTGTACTGTGTGACATGGCTGTATTACGAAAAAAAAACTATTTTGTTGATTTGCTGGAATAAAACTGAAGTTTGTTGCTAAGGACTTGGCCTTGTGATTAGCGTATTAAAAGATACCCGCTTATACGATAGTTCTAAGGGTTATAAAATTTGCAATTTTATATAGACCCCATAGAGGCAACACAGACATCATTACTTTAATTAAAAAAATAACATTCCTTATTATTTTTTAATCCACCTTTGTATGATTATATTTTAAATGCTTTTCCTATAGTTACCTAAAATATACGAGGGCGGATCAATAAGTCCGTGACTTTTCGAACTTCCCTCGTAGTTATATGAAATGCAACACTGCTCCCATCAAGTACCACCTGTTAATAGACTACTGTCAAGTTTTGAGCAAGTTCCGTCATTTACTTTGCGTTTAACAGCTGTTCAAAACATACAACCTCGTGGATTTTTTTAAAAATGGAAAATAGTGAATTTCGAGTGCTCATTAAACATTATTTTTTGCGAAAAAAACCGTCAATCAAACCAAGGAAAAGCTGGATAAATACTATGGGGACTATGCACCATCGATTTCAATGGTAAAAAAGTGGTTTACTGACTTTCGTTGTGGTCGCACAAGTACAATGGACGCCGAACGTTCTGGACGGCAAATTTAAGTCACTGTCGAAAAAATTCACGATATGGTGTTGGCCGATCGAAGAGTAACGGTGCGTGAGATTGTTGATGTCATAGGCATTTCATATGGCAGTGTGGTTTCGATTTTAAATGATCAGCTGGTTTTAAGAAAGCTGGCTGTAAGATGGGTGCCGCGTTTGCTCTCAATTGACCATCAACGTAATCGTGTGACAACTTCAAAGGATTGTTTGGAGTTGTTTAACCGCAATTCGAATGAATTTTGTAACTGTGGATGAAACATGGATCCATTACAACACTCCGAAGATCAAGCAGCAGTCTAACCAATGGGTTTCTCCTATTTTTTGGAAGGGATACACAAATTGGAGAAACGTTGGACTAAGTGTATTGAGCTAAAAGGAGATTATGTTGAAAAATAAATTTTTTTTGTAAAAAAAATTGTGTTTCATTCAAAAAGTCTCGAACTTATTGATTCGCCCTCGTAATTTTCTAGAAGAAATTCGAGCGAAAGCTCCGGAAATCTAGAACAAGACATAGAAAACTTCCTAAAGAAATACGACTATGCATACCTACGAATAGGCGGTACTTACGCAACGGTATTTCTTACATCTAAATTAACCAATTTTTCCATTCATTAATTAAGTGTAATAAAAAAAAAAACAATAAAGAGTAAGAGTGCTAGACTGAAAGAATTATGGTTCATATATCTCATGAATATATTTCATTAAATTTTTATCTTCAATCCAATGAAAAATGTTATAACCGGAATGAATTTTTACAAGCTTAATGAAGCAATTTCATTAAAACTATGAAATTAATTATCGTTACATCATTAATATTTTTCATTGGATTAATGACAACTTCATTCCTATCTATTTTAAAAGAAAAATTCAACTAATTGTAATACACACGGAAAAAAATGTTTTATCAACTAAAAAAATGGTTTAAAAAGTATTTAAATTTAATTAATGTGATAATTGAATTAATTATTTTTTAGTTGAAAGAAAATTAAAAATTTAATTTTGATTTAATGAACTTTTTAGTTGTTTTGAAATAAATTTTCAATTAAAATTTTAATCAAATAACAAAAAATCTTAATTGACTTTTTCGTTTAAAATAAAATAATTTAAACATATAGAATTGTTGTTGGGAATTGTCAATATTTTTTTTAATATATTAACACATTGTTTTATGGCAAAGTTTATGGATCACTTTTTTAATTAAAATTTAAAATATCGTTTATTGAAAAAAAAAATATTCACAATTTTACAATTTTAAGTAATAAATATAATCATTTTGGTATAATTTGCTATAAATTTGGTGATTGAAGAAATTTAATAATTTTTTCTGTGCTCTGTGCATTATTTAAATATGTTTTTTAAAATTAAAATAAACTCTGAGTTAATATATTAATTTTTTTTAATTGAGGAAAATAAGGAGATTTTTGTAACTTCATATTTGAATAGAAAAAATTCACTAGAACAATTAAAACAAAATAAAATTCACTAACTACAAAATACAATTAACCCATTTTTCGCCGCACCAAGTAAACTGACAATATAATAACGAAATAAGACTTTATGGAACCGACAGAAGAAACAAATTGCAACAAAAAAAGAGTATGAGCGCTGGTGTTTATAATCACGGCGAAAAATGGGTTAAATGTTAATTATACACTCTACCACCGCGGTGGTGAATGAGGGTATACTAGGTTTGTCATTCCGTGTGAATCTTTTTTATAATACATCTAAGATCCCATAAAGTATATATATTCTGGCTCCTTGAGTAATTCTAAGTCGATTTAGCCTTGTCCGTCTGTCTGTCCGTCTGTTAAAAACACGCTCACTTTCGAAAAACGCAAAAGAAAAGAACAAATTTTGTCTCAAATTGCTTGTAGTTATCCTAAGCAGTTTGGGATTGAAATCCAGCAACATCGGTTCAGTAGGATCAGAACAATGAATCAATATGTGGAACCACCACCCTAAAAAATTGATCATTTTGACACAATACCTTACATAAATGGTGGAATAATGCACGGACTGGAATAAAATAGAATTCGCGTTCTACGACTGCAAATCATACTGTTAAATTTCGTGAAGATCGTTTCATAATTTACACTAGGCCCCATATAAACCCTACTCCCGGAAAACCGTTTAGTACGCCTAAAACCGTAATAAAGCCCACTTTGGAAAAATAATTAAATTCGCCTTAAGCCATCACAGATATAGATATTGCGGTAAAATTTTTTCCAACTAAGATTCATATGGCCAGAAAAAATATCATGCAAATTTGTGAAATTTACTGCTAACGCTAAAACTAATTACACTGCTGTATTGAAATTTATGTTTTGTAATACCAGAAATTAGTCTTCAGAATTTCGGGATGATTGGTCCATAATTTACCATAGTTCAAATACAGATTACGCTCCTAAAAATTATTTCAGTTCGGCTAAAACTTTTACGAATCATGATATTTTACTCAAGCCAGTTCAAAGTTCTAACAAGAAACGCATAAAATGTTCTTATTGTCGGTCAATAATTTAATTCAGGTGTAAATCGCAACTAATTTAAATGCTGACGCTCGTTTTTGTGAAGAGTAGTTTATAATATATATGTATTTATCATATAGAGCCCACTCCTGTCGGTGGAGGGTATCAAAGATTCGGCACAGCCGAATATAGCACTCTAACTTGTTTTTCCTAATATCAAGGAAAATAATTCATTACGATAACGGAATAGTGTATTTACCTAAATGTTAGTTATAATGCCATGACACAGAGTACAATTCCGTTCGGAACCAAAGAAAACATATTTGTTTATTGATAGAAAGTATATTTTGATAGTTTGTTGGCCTTTAAGATACAGAAAACTCCCATTCCGTTCATGAAAACAAAAATGGTTTCATTCCGCAAAGTTTTTTCGTAATTTTCTGAAGCATCTAAATACGGAATGAATTGTACTCTGTGACATGGCTGATAGATTCAAAAACATACAGCGAGAAAAATTCTGACATTCTTTTTTTTAAATTGTTAATTTAAATACACAAAATTTACGTAGTAGTACAAACCAGAAAAATGGAAAGAATGCTGATGAAGGTCGTCGCGGGCTGGAAAATTAATTAAATGCAATTAATTTACTTAAAAGTTAGCTTTTGAAAGTAGACATTACATGAAGTAACAGGAATTTAAAAACGAAACAAAATTAATATAACTTGACGAAATAAAATTCCCAACAAATCAAAACGCACATTGAAAAAAATGGCTGAAATAAAAACCTATAAATAAATAAATAACAATAGTAATGATAAAACTAATAAAAGATTGTCATAAAAATTACCAAATTTTGTAATGAATCAATGTCATTAAACAGATTAAAAATCTCATTGAAATACAAGAAACTTTTCATTCAAATGATGTTAACATTTCTTTAAACGGTTGACTTTCCATCATTATGATAACGAAACATTTCATCAATGCGATGGCAAATAGTCACAGTCTTAATAAAATTTCTTGCATTTCATTAACTGGGGCTTACAAAACATTCTTCATTAATCCAATGAAGCATTACATAGGTTGACTTGTAATTTTTCATTGGATTAATGTCGAAGTCCAATGGATCTGTGAAGAAAATTCTTTCAGTGTATGCCGAATCTTCCAATCCTACCAACATTTTGCCGGATATTGTGAATGAATAAACTAAATGCTAGTACCTAATTTGGAAACTTTGGCTATTGCCCTTCTCCAGACATACAGAAATCTATAATGTCTTTCAACACGAGATGCCATGCCCACTTCCACAATCCCGCCCATATTAAGGTTGTGTATTGATAACCCACTTATGTGTACCAAATTTAGACAATTTTTCTCTTACGGTTCTTTAAATATAACTTTATCTATATTGTGCCACGCCTACTTCTCCACTCCAGCCCATATTTTGTTGGATGTTGTCTATTGTTAACTAAGATGATGCCTGTACCTAATTTGGAAACTTTGCCTCTTGCTGTTCTAAAGATATAACAAGAAAAAACAACAAGGGATTTATGGGTAAAATTAGAGGCAGTCGTGTATTTTGGCTCATATCAGTCATTTATGGACCGATTTGGCTGCATTTCTAGTCTGTTCGGAAAACCCATTTCAACTTACACACGGACAGACGGACATCGTTAAGTCAACTTCACGACTCATAAGGACCCAGAATATATATTCTATATAGGGTCTAAGATCAACACTCTAGATATGACATACGGAATAAAAAATTTATTTACACCCTTCGATTCGATTGACTTTAAAACAAAAAAATATTTTAGACTTTTTTTCCCCTTCGTTTCTTTTTTGCCACCTTGTGCAATAAAAAAATTTTTACTCTTTATTAAAATTGCTTTAATACCTTTTTTTAGGAAAAATATTTGAAATTGTTTTTAACAATTTTTATGTCACTTCTTCTTCTTAAAGCAGGATTATCTTCATATTTATGAAGGATTTTCTGTTTTATTGGATGTGGTTATTTGGTGTTGCACATGTTTGATAAGAATAAACAGAAAAAATTCAATATTGATTTGTTTTATATTCTTAAAATTTTATTGAGTATCAAGTTTGTTTTTAAGTTGAGTTCATTTACGTGACCTGAAAGTGACTTGAAATATATAAACGTTAAGGATTATTGGTAAATTGGAATGAACTAAAGAGTAGCAGGTGTTAAAAAGGAGTTTGTAAGAATTTATTTTTTTAACTTAGTCAAATATTTACTTCAAAGTTTTATAGTTTAAAGAAACTGTAAGCAATTTTTATAAAATTTTTTAATAATTAAAAATCTCAACTATTTTTATTCATGTTTTATTTTTTAATGTTCTTGAAGGACTGTATTCTAGAGAAAAAATATAATGCACTTAATCAATCAATTTAAGATTAAACATACGGCCAATTTTACTGTTAAATATATCCTTTAAAAGACTTGATCATACTTCTCTTAAAATTATATTTTTATTTGACTTTTCAAATTCAATATTAAATGAAAATGCTCAAGCTTGAGGTCGGGCATTTTCATTTAATATTGGATTTGATTAGATTAAAGAAATATTCTTGTAAAGTTTCATTTTAGTAGAAACATGACGTGTGCATTTATTTCTTTTGGTTTTACACACATTTGAGTACAACTAGAATTGATGTTGGCAATTGAATTAAGTAAAAAGGCTTAGAAATTAGGGTAGTTCAAGATAATAGTCTGGTAGTGTTTAAAGTCATTCCTAAAAATTTAAGGAATAGAACTATTACAAAAAAGCTTTATAAAATACATAACTGAAATTAAACTCATAGAATAAATTCAAAAATAAAAAATGTTGAATATAATAAAAAAAAAGTTGCTTATTAAAATAAATAATTCCCAATATATATTTTGTAGTTCATTAATTAAAATTTTTAATTAAAAATCTCCACAATTTATTATAAATTATTAGCAGTTAACTTTTTCTGTAGAAAACTGTCATCAGTTGTATATAATAAAACTGTCAGCAGTTTAAAGTTTTCCCACAAAATGTCAGCAGTCAACTGTTTTTAAATAAAAAAAAACTGTCGCCTGCCACCATTTTATACAAAAACTGTCACGTGCCTACTATTCTCTACAGAAAACTGTCCGCTTATCAACTATTTAGTATAGGAAACTGTAGCAAACAGTATTCCCATTAAGTTTTTATAGCCATAAACAAAAAAACTGTCAAGAACTGTCAGTCTCAGTAGTCAAGACTGTACTAAAAGCAGAGAGAGTGTTATGCTGCTGCGCTTAGGTAACAGTTTTCTTAAGAAAACAGTTAATAGTTTTCGGTAAAAATATGTTTCCATAAAAAAAACTGTCGAAAACAACTGTGTTGAAAATATAAAATATCAGCAGTCAAACATATTCTGTAGAAAACTGTCTGGAATCAACAGTTTTCTATTAAGAGCTAACAATAGTGTTGTATCTACAAAAAAAAAAACTGTTAACAGTTTTCTACAAAAAACTATCGGTAGTCAGTCAGTATTATATAAGAAAACTGTAAGCTGTGAAATATTTTCTATAGAAAACTGTCTGCTGTCAACTATTTTCTGTAAAGAAAACTGTCTGCTGTCAACTATGTTCTATAGAAAACTGTCAACTGTTATCTATTGTCAACTGTTTTCAATACAGAGCTGTCTGCTGTTAACTGTTTTCTATAGTCAACTGTTTTCTATAGAAAACCGTCAGCTGTCAACTATTTCCTATAGAAACCTGTCAGCTGTCAACTATTTTCTATAGAAAACTGTCAGAGCTGTCAACTATTTTCTACATAAAACTGTCAGCCACAAACTTTTTTACGAAGAAAATTGTCCGCTGTTAACTGTTTTCTACAGAAAACTACCGTCTATCAACTGTTTACTAAAGAACATAAAATTTTTTATTAAAAACTGTCAACATTACCTATATTTAAAGGAATACTGCCAGCGGTTTACAGTTGCCTACAAACTATCAGGTGTCAACTGTTTTTTTTGCCAGATATTAACTATTTTCTATAGAAAATTATTGGCTGACAACTGTTCTTTACAGACAACTGTCAACTGCTTTCCACAGAAAACTGTCAGCTACAAATTGTTTCGAGAATAAAATTGTCTGCTGTCAAATGTTTCCCACAAAAAACTGTCAGCTGTCAATTGCTTTCTAAATAAAACTGCCTGCTGTTTCCTATAGAAAACTGCCAGCAGTTACCATTTTGTTATATGAAGATAAATAAGTTTTTTATTGTCAAGAATTTTAAGTTTTTTTTATAGAAAACTGTTAACAGTTTACAGTTTTCTATAATAAAAAAACTGTTAGCACCCAACAAATTTGTTTAATAAAAAAAAACTTTTAGCACCCTTAAGTTTTCTGTTTTATGAACCACCCCAAAGTAGAATAATGACTTTTAATTCTAAAAACTATAATCTTCTTTAGGAAAACAACAAAAAAAAAAAAAAAAAAAACGAAAAAGGGAACGTTTTCCGGAAAAAAATTAATCAGTATAAAAGATTTTATAAAGAATAATAAATTAATGTACGAAAAAACCTCAACTCACTTAAATAACTAAAACAGTTTTTTTTTTTTTTTTTTTTTTTTGTTTTAATTGAATCAGTGATAATTTTTATTTTATTCTTTATTTCATTGCTCTTCTTTTGTTTTAGAAAATCTAAAGAATACATCTACAATTACGTAGATCGAGTCCGTTTTGCTGAAAGTTCTTTCCCTGACTATAAATGTCCCTCGCGCGGCTCTGGTTGGCGTCACAATAAATCCATATCACATCTTGATTTAGCCACAAGCTGTCACAGTGCAGCTGCTGGTTTAAGTCATTGGTCATCGTCACATCAGACACGCCATCATCAGTTGCGTCATTCGCGTTCGTTGGACTATAACCATATCGATCGTTGTAAAGACGCACTGGATATAGCTGAATATTATTGGCGTGTAGAACCGGAACAGGAAATTTATGATGAAGAAGACGAGGAAATTATAGAACCGGAACATACTGCGTCACAACAACAACAACAGCAGCAGCAGCAACAGCAACAACAACAGCAGTCTCAGCAATTAAAATACGTCAGCGAACATCATCTAACACAACACTATAGAGATTTTAAATGTGGTAAGTTTTAAAAAGCTTTTGGAAAAGATATTTAGGTAATTTTCGCAGGCAGGGCAAGGAATATGGGGCTACTTTCTATTGTCGCAAATCTAGTGATTGGTACTCTCTAATGCGTTTGCGCATTTGTCTTTCGCATCTCTTTATTTTTTTCTTTTGAAAAATCAGCATTATTTCTTTTATTTAAGCTTTCCAATTTCAATTTTTTTATATATTTAGCCATTTCATAACTGGAGATCTGCGATATCTTTGATTTTTATTACCAGTATTGCTTAATTTTCAAACAATTTTGCGAAAGTGATAGAGAGCACCAAGTTGGCATTTAGCTTTCGCATCGAAATTGTATTCGTATCGCAATAGAGAGTAGCCCCCCTGGGCTTTCAAACTAAAACGGTCATGATTAATTTCAGTCAAATGTCTTTGAACAGAGTCTTATGGGCATTTCACATGTTGATCATTTAAACAGTCTCTTATATGAACATTTTCACAGAAAAGTCTACATTTTGTCATGTTACGACAGCGATAATTTAAGCTTCCACTATAAAGTCATGGCGTTCAAATTAATCTCCTCCTTCACTCAATGTATAGAGTTAGTTGCGCATTACACCAAAATACCAAAACGTAAATAAAATATTTTTCTTTGAGAAACAATTTTATTCTCTTGCTGGCGTAACGTGACAAAGAGTAGATTTTTCTGTGTAAATGCACATACAAGAGACTGCTTAGATGACCAACTTGCCAGCTTAAACCGAGAGTTATTTGAAAATATATAACCCCTGCACGGTGGTCAATTCCGTCCAAAAATCCATAACTTCTTCATTTCTTAAAGTAAATAGCTAAAATTTGGTATACAACTTAAGAATTTCATATTTGATCTTTCGGTAAAAACTTTGCAATTTCAAACAATTTGTTAATAGGTTTAATTAAATATAGTTCAGGATTTGCCAATTCCTAACAATTATTCTACAAGTTTAAATTATTTTATTTTAAGCGAAAAAATCAATAAAGATTTTTTAGTATTTCGTTAAAATGTTAACCCTAGATGTTAACTGTTCGTCGAATCGACGAAGCTCATTTACACTTGATCATATAACTTTTTTATGCGTATTCAAATTAAGCTCTTATTTCCAACAACGTTAGCTGATGACTAAAGCTTTAAAAAAATAATAAAAATTAAAACCCAAAATTTAGTAAAAATTCGTATAAAATTTTGAAAGAGGAGAAAAACTTTTATACTTATTATTTAATTTTATTTTTTAATAAAATGATTAAGTATTGTGGTTATTTTATTGAACTGTTAATGGTTTTTAATCTTAATTTAGATACTTTTTATTAGGTTTAAGTTCATTGAATTTAATTTTCATTAAATTATTTTTATGAAGACAGGAATTTTACAATATGAAATCAATTAAAATTTGTATGGATAATTTTTCATTCTTGACTGCGCTGAGATTTGAACCCATGCGTTCACGGACAGGTTGCCCAGACTAGTTTCGCCTAATTAAACATATCTAAATTTTAATAAAATGCTTAACCAAAAATTTTTGTTGGTAATTTTTTTACTTTAAAAATCGTTCCGCTAAATTTTTTTTTTTAAAGTTCGTCGATTCGGCGGAGAGTATCTTTAATGTACGAAAATGAAGAGTTACCTTTCAGAGTTAATTAAAAATGTAATTCAAAACAACTAAAATGTTAATTAAATCAAAATTATATTTTTAATTTTTTCTAACAATTTTTTAATTGATAAGAAACTATTGAAAATGTTTCCTGCGTTGTAATGTTTTCGGTAATCGAGTTTAATTTACGACAAATGACTGATTAAGCCAGAGCGTCCGATTCTGGTTTTGGGACTGCCCACATCGCATTCAGACACAGGGCGCAGGGATATACTCCATGCGGCTAATAGGGGTATACCGCCCATGGTCGGTCGTGTTATTAGATTTTTGGATGGCGCCAATTGCTCACCACGACGTTACAAGGATCACAGGCAAGCTCGGGGTTAAGTGGGAGACCGAAAGACCCTCTGAGACTCTTCCCTTGAAATCATATATATATATATATATATATATGTTCCTTTAACTCCCACTGGAGCATAGGGCGCCAAAATCATATATGGTTATAATATAAAAAAAAATGTATTAACATATGTGATTATATACAGATGTATATAATATGATAATCATTTTTTTTAGTTGAGAGAAAATTAAAAATTTAATTTTGATTTAATTAACATTTTGGTTTTTTTTTTAAATAAATTTTCAATTAAAATGTTATTTAAATAACAAAAAATCTTCATTAACTTGTTTCGTTTAAAATAAAATAATTTAAACATGGAGAATTGTTGTTGGGAATTGTCAATATTTATTTAAGAGTTAAAACACGTCAAACCATCACGGAAAAATGGAATTTTCGGCATCATTACCTCCGATTTCAATGAAATTCAACACAAATATCATACACTATAAGAGTATAATTAAAAAATTTGACCCCAGATTCTTTCGGGTTCCAAAATATGACGTCATAAAAGTTGTAAAAAATGTTAAAAAATCACAAAAGTCTCCTTACATAAGGGAAAAGAACTTTTGAACTATGCAAGAAAACTTAGTTTTTTTTAGAAACGTTTTAAAGGTCAAAGTGCACCCTTAAAATTATATGCATATTGTGTTTTTTTTAAGAAAAGGTCAAAGGTCATTTTTGGGGGTCTTGAGTTTAAAGGTTCATATCTGAAAAAGTATATTTTTTAAAATTCTTAAAAAAATATATGTCAAGTATTAGACCCTCTTCTACATTTGCAGAAAATTTTAAGGTGGAGACTCGATTGGTTTCAGAGTTTTAGACCAGAACGTGATCCTAAGTATGTCTTGTGTTCATATTCAATTGATTGTTGGTTTTGTACAAGCTGAAGTTTCGATTGTTCATAGTTCAGAAGTTCTATCCCCTTTTGTAAGGAGACTTTTTTGATTTTTTAACATTTTTCACATCTTTTATGACGTCATATTTCGGAAGCCGAAAGAATGTGGGGTCTGAAAATTTATGTTTTGTTAAAGTCCAATAACATACAACAGTTGTGGTAAAATTCATTGAAATCAGAGGTGTTGTATCCGAACGGTATGATGGTTTGACATGTTTTCACTCTTAAATAAATTAACACATTGTTTGAAATGGCAAAGTTTTTTGATCCTTTTTTTTTTGATTAAAATTAAAAATATAATTTATTGAAAAAAAATATTCACAATTTTAAAAGTTTTAGTAATCAATGTAATCATTTTGGTAATAGGTGCACAATCAACAAATTGTTTGCTGGATATTATGAATTTGGTATAAATTTGGTGATTGGAAACATGTAATCATTTTTTCTGTGAATGCTGCTCTAGAATAAAACTGAATTAGAACAAAGATGAAGTAGAACATTAAAATTGAAACAGAACATTCAAAGCATGTTCGAATGTTGTGATTGTAGACACAGACCAAAGAGAAAATTTCATAGGGAAAAACATTTGCGATTTGTTATATGAAAAAGCTTAAAAAAGTTTATAGTTACTATTAATTTTAATTTGCAAAGATGTATTGTTTATAATTTACATATGTTGGTACTTATGTAGGTCTAAGATTTGTTTTTTTAATTTAAATAAGATAAAGTAGAATTCACTTTTTACACAGAAATAAAAAAAAAAATATAAAATAAACAAATATATGTATGTTATAGTGCACTCGATCCTTTTACTATGATTTACCGTTTCTTTATTTCATTGTCGGTTTTTGTGTTGATATTAGGGTGTTCAGCCGATTAAATCTTGTTCGGTTAATCGAACAATTTAAGACGATTGAAGATTAACTAACTTTTTTAAAAAATAAAAAAAAAAATCATAAGCTTTAATAAATAGAAATTAAAAATAATATAATGGATGGTCGAATAATTTACAATAATATATTCCTTTTATAGTTTTTTAAAAAAAAACTACAAAATATATGTATGTAGACAAAAAAAATTTATTTTAATTAATTATTATTATACATGCATACATCTGTATCGTCACATAAAATGCAAAAGGGCATATCAACACTTTACAGGGTTTATTATCGATTAATTTAAAATTGCTGTGCCCATGTTCTGTAACTTTCGCTTCGAGAAACTTTTCGATTGTAATGCGAGATATGAAACAAAAATGCCATAAATTGAAACAAACAACTATTTTTCTCACTTAACTGCGTCTGTAACATTTTAGGAGAGTAATAGCTGTCACGTAAGGAAATTACTCGCCAATTTACAGAAAAAGTGTGTCTGTAAAATTTTTGTGAGAAATTTCCCGCTTTGAACAAATGCAAAAGCCACACATTCAATAAATCACTTTGAAGTTGTTCACAAAAACTGCTTGTCAAAACTTGGTTGAATTGACAGCTGTGTCACAGGCTGCACTTAATTTGATAGTAAATTTAATTTTAAAAATGCCCCCGACGAAGAATCAACTCAAAATAGTAGCATGACTCAAAGTATTTTGTAAAAAGAGCACAAGAATTTTTTAGAATACAATTATTTTTTAACAAAGCACATTTATTTTTTAAGAAATATATTTTTTTATAAAGAAAGCGCCAAAGTCAATTTGTGGTCAGTTGTTAAATTGAACGTATAATTGGGAAACAAATGGAAAGGTAAAATTGAGAGCAATCTCGTGGTCAATTTAAAAAGTGTACGTGCGTTAGTAAAAAAAGTGAGAGAGTATTGCAAATTAAAAGGAAAGACAAAACTTGATCGTGGGGCTTCCAAGTAAAACAAGACATTAAAAAAACATTTTATTTTTAAAAGATTATTTTAAAAGATCTGTTTAATTGTTTGTACATATAAAATTATATGATCTCAACACATGTTTTATTTATTTATTTATTTTATTTTATCGTTGTAAAGGTGTTATCAGTAGAATTGTTGTTTTTTTTTTTTTTTTAACATTTTTTTATTTTTCGAATTTATTCTATGAGTTAAATTTCAGTTATGTATTTATAAAGCTTTTTGTAATAGTTCTATTCCTTAAATTTTCTGGAATGACTTTATACACTACCAAATGTTGAATATAATAAAGTTGCTTATAAAAAGAAATAATTCCCAATATCTATTTTTTTTTTGTGTTAATAAAATATTAAAATACTTGTAATTAATGATATTTATTTACTCAAGTACCAATTTTTTCTTAAATTATCGAAAAAAAATTCCCTAATTTATAAAATTTCTGGCTATTGAATTATTCGATTATTCGATTAATTTTAAAATTTTATTCGATTAATCGAATAAGTCATAAATGCAAAATATCGATTAATCGTTTAATCGAACAAAAAAACCCCAATTAATTGGACACCATAGTTGATATTCCGTTTGTTTTGAGAACTAACACAGCAGTAGAGAAAAACTTTTCAAGTTATGATTGTTTTAGTTTCGGTGTTGGGAGTAAATATCCAACTTTACTTCTGCTGTATCCATCACTGCATCACTCTATATAATAAATATGTGTCTGAAATGGCGCCATATAAAATTATTATTTTATCAAATAGAATCAGGAAATTATTTCTTTAACTTTATTACTTTATTATATTCAACATTTTTTATTTTTCGAATTTATTCTATGAGCTAAATTTCAGTTATGTATTTTATAAAGCTTTCTTGTAAAAGTTCTATTCCTTAAATTATCAGAATGACTTTATACACCACCAGACTTTTAATTTGTATCTTCTTGTTACATTTAACCTTAGCTATCCTTTGGACAGCAGTGAAGTATATTGTATGTACAGAAAAATTTACAATTATTAGACACCAGCAGAATGTAATGCATTTTCTGGCCCGCTACGGCCTTTGTCAGCATTCTTTGTGTCACACTGGATAGTGATACTTTATAAATTGAATGTAAATAACTCAACTATTTTAACAAATAGAATCTGGGAATTATTTCTTTTCATAAGCTACTTGATTATATTCAACATTTTTTATTTATTTTAATTTAATTTAATTTTTTTTTTTTTTTTTTTTTTTTTTTTACTATTACAAAAAAGCTTTATAAAATACATAACTGAAATTTAGCTCATAGAATAAATTCGAAAAATAAATAATGTTGAATTATTATTTTATAATTATTACTTTGAATTTAATTTTTGTATGCAATACAGATATAGCTCTATAAAAAAAATATCAAAAAGATTAATTTATTAGAATTTCCGAAAACTACCAAAATTTGTTTGAGAGCTTCTTAAGAAGAGGAGAACTCAATTTAAATTATATTTCTATCTTTATGACTTCAATAGATAAATGGGTTACCAAAAAAGTACCAAATTTAAATTTTTGCTCTTTTTCGTTCCCAAAATGTTCAAATTTCAAGAAACTACCAAGAACATGTCAATTTAATTTTTTATTCATTAAAGATAGTTTTTGATTTGTATGTCTTATCTAACAGAGATCACGAGATATAAGGTTACCGGTTTTACCCATTTCTGATCCCTTAGTAATCGAATTTCCAATTCCAATTCTTTTTTATCTGCCCATTGGGAGGAGAGTCTACATACAAAATTTCAAGTCTCGGGCTTAAGTTGTTTGGGCTGGGCGATGATCACCCAGTCACTCACGCTAACCTTATATAAATAAATGAAATCACTAAAAATGCTCTGGTTACTGGGGTGGCACGTTGAAATTTATAATAATTACTATTGATACTAACAATACACAAAAATAAATTAAAATTAATTTCAATTAAAAAACTTGTGATATAAATTAAAAAAATTAATTAAAATTGCACCAGAAAACAAATTAATAGTACCAATGAAACGTTTAATTCACATGATTAAATATTTAGTTTACTTGATTAAGCGTTTAATTCGTTTGATAAAATTTTTAATAAAAACTGAATTTATTTTTGATTAATGCTTTAATTGGAGGAAAATAATCGAGAATTTTTTCTGTGTAGTACAAGTACAAATTACTCATCACTTTACTTATACAAGAAAAAAATAGCACGCATAAAATAATCACATGGAATGGCTAATTAATTACTATAACGTTAATTAAAATAACGTTCTATTATACAAAGCAAACTTTGTAGGCAAATTATAAGATTACTTTTATTTCAAAGTACAAAAATCAATTTTACTCCATTACTAACAGTGACTTAGTGATCCAAAGGCAAAATAAGAAATGAGTTGTATATTTGTTAGCTACGAGTATAATCTGTCATCCAAATCTTATTGAAATTAAAAAAAAAAATCAAATGATTTTTTGCATCATAACTAACGATATTGTTTTCCTCCGTTTGATATTTTATTCGAACTTTTACTACATCTCGGTTCTCTCCCAATCTCATACAAATTATCTAATTAAATTTTGTATTCCCAGATAAAATCTCGAGTTTTAATTTGAATTCTAAAGTGTTAAAATAATTATTTGAAAAATAAATATATATATTTTTTTTTTATTTATTTACAAAGCTTTAATTAGATACAAAAAAAAAGATAAGAATAATTGTCTATAGAATTATTGTATGTATTTTCAAATGTTTTAGTGCTCAATTTAAACAAATAAAAAAAATATTTATTTTTACGTATCACATGTTTAACACTTCAAGATACTACACTGTGCAAAACTGTCATCAGCGGTACGCTATCTTGATAACGCTTATAGTAGTTATTAGTTTTGTTTTAAAAAAAGCTGTTAGTAGTATTTCGTATTCTATAGAAAACTATAAGCAGTAAAGAATTTCCTATAGAAAACTATAAGCAGTGAAAAGTTGTCTAAAGAAAATTATGAGCAGTGAAATGTTTTCTGTTCGAAACTGTCAGAAATTTTATTTTTATAGGAAACTGTCATCACTGATAAGATATCTAAAGAAACTTGTCTCCCTACTGACAGAGCCTTCTATAAAAAAATATCAACAGTGATAAGTTTTTTATAAAAACAGTCAGTTGTAAGATGTTGCATGTACAATTTTTTTAACAATATTAAGTTAAGTCCTTAGAAAACTACTAGTTGTAACAAAATTTCTTTATAGAAAACTGTTATCAGTGAGAAGTTTCCAAAAGAAAACTATCAGTTTTGATACATTTTGTATGGAAAACTATCAGCAGTAATTAATGTTCTAGAGAAGACTGAGAGAAGTGCTAAGTTTCTTACAAAACAAACAATTAGCTGGGAAAAGTTTTCTACAGAAAACTGCGGCAAAAGGCTTTTTATAGAAAACTATTAACTATTTCTATGGAAATCTGTCAGCTGTAATACATTTTTTTTTACAGAAAACTTTCAACATCGGTAAGTTTTTAATTGAAAATTATAAGCAGTAAAAAGCTGTCAACGGAAAATTTTTAGCGGCAAAAGAAAATAGTAAGAAGTTTAGTAGAAAATAGCAAGAAGTTTTCTATAGAAAACTCTCAGCAGCGATAGATAAATTTTTTGAAGAAAACTTTAATTATTAAAATTTTTTTTTAACACTGTCAGCAGTGAGCAGATTTCTATAGATAATCGAAAGCAGTAATGAAAAATAACGGTCAGCTGTGAGTAGTTTTCTATAGAAAGCTCTCAGCAAGCTTTTTATTAAAAGCTTTCTTTAGTAATTTGTTAGAAGTGAAACGATTTCAATAGAAATGTGTCACCTGCGAACAGTTTTCTAAAGAAATCACTTAACTAAAGAGCATTTTCTTCAGTGCTGAGTTTTAAAAGTGTACAATTTGTTAAGATGCAAATGTTTCCTTAGAAAACAATCAGCAGTGAAAATTTTTTATAGAAAACTGTCAAGCAGTGAGAAGTACCCAAAAGAAAGCTGTCAGCAGTTCTAAATTGTCTATGGAAATCTGTCAGCAGTTATAAATTTTCTACAGAAAACTAGCAGAAGTGATAAGTTTTTTATAAAAAAAAAAAAACTAGAAGCAGTGAAGAGCTTTCTGCAGAAAACTATTATTATCAAGACTTTTTATATAAAACTATTAACTTTTTGTAAGGAAATCTGACAGTGGTAATAAATTTTCTATAAAAAGTGGTTTTAATCGAAAACTATAAGCAGTGAAAAGCTTTTTTAGAGAAAACTATTAGCCGCAAAAGGCTTTTTATAGAAAACAGTAAGAAGTAGAATAGAAAACTGTCAGCAGTGAAAGATTAGTTTTCTACAGAAAACTTTAAGCATTTAAAATTTTTTTATAAACGCGGTCAGCAGTGAGCAGTTTTCTATAGATAACCGAAAACTGTAAGGAAAAAAACTGTCAGCAGTGAGCAGTTTTTTAAAGAAAACTGAAAGCAGTTATGAAAACACTGACAGCAGTAAGTTTTTATAGACACTGTCAGCAGTGTTTAATGTTCTCTCATAAAGAAAAGCTTTCAGCATTGATAAGATATCTATCTATTAAAAGCTGTCAGCCGTGAAAGTTTTGTTTATAGAATAATGTCAGCAGTGACAAATTTTCTACAAAAAACTGTTAGCAATGAAACGATTTCAATAGAAATGTGAAACCAGCGATCCGTTTTCTAGTGATATCAATTGACGAAATAAAATTTTCTTCAGTGCTGTGTTTTAAAAGTGTACAGTTTGTTTAGATGTGGACGTTATATGTAGATATAGATGTCAATAAATATTCGTTTTAACCTGGCTTTCAAAAAGACTCCAGTTCTACATTAACTTTAATTTTACAATAAACAACAATAATAATAATAACAACGACAACAAAATAAATCCAATTAAACAAGTTTTTTTTTGCTCTTTTAATTAACAGCTGATGAAAATTATCATCATTCTACAAATAATATCTATCAATCTTCACAACAACAACAACTACAACACCAGCAACAACAACAACAGCAGCAGCAGCAACAACGTCAACAAAACCTACAACATCAATCAAACATCTCAATACCACCACAGCCATTCGAATTCGCCAGCGATTCATGTAGTTTAAGACGATCGCGCAGTTTAGCCGTCATACGTGAGGAAACATTTAGCGACCTGCAAATTAGTTCTTCAAACGGTAGTAGACGTTCACAACTGATACCGCGAGCTCGTTTAGTTAATCGCGGCCATTTTCGAGAACGTGAAAGGTGAGTCATATGTTAAAGGAGTTTTTTAATTTTATTAAAATTATCAAGTAGTTTTTTTTTTTTGTTGATAAAAAAATTTGTGTTTGAATTTGTTTACGAAGCTGGTGTTGAGGTGCAAGGGCTAAGAATTTGAAAAAAGGTGTTGTTGGAGTTATTATTTATTAAAAAAAAAAAATATTGCATATTTATTTGTTGTATTGTAATAATATTTATAACATTTAATAATTGTCTAATCAATAAAAAGCTGCTTCTAACAGCTTGAAAAGCTTCATATAAAACATACTTGAGAAAACTACTAATTAATAAGTATTATAAAACACTGTTTATAAGACTTCTGTTAAAATTTTTGTTTTTATTTTTTTTAAATGTCTTCACCAATCAGTTTTCAATCAGTTTCAGCAACATTAGTGATCAGCGTTCGTTAGATTCCTCTGGTCAGTCATAAGTTTTTTAATAATTTTTTTTTAAATTTTTTAACGTTTTCAAAATTTTAAGAATCACTTGCAATTCGACTTTATAAACTTGTTTCACAGTTTAGCTAAAATTTCGTTTGTTTGTTATTATTTCTCAGCGAAAAAAAAAGTTGCAAAACCCCCCAATTGAAGGTAAATAAACAAGGGAAGATTTTATTTAAAATTTTAAAACCAAAAACAGCGAAAATAAAAAATAAAACATCGTCGGTTACTGCTGAAAATATATCGCGTGCTCTTGTTTACAATGATGACGCACAACCACTGACGCGAAGAGACTTTATATTTATTTGTATTTCAGTTTGTTTAAAATTCTTTTTTGTTGCTGTTCGTTTTTTTTCTTCTTTTTTTTTTTTTTTTTTTTTTTTTTTTGGTTTAACAATTTTTTTTTTTTTTGTACAGATGAGTTATTGAATTTAGTTAAAATGAGAAGAAAAAAAAGTAAATAAAACTGAAAAAAGTGGTGAAATCTACAGGTTGTTTAAAATGTTAACTGAAATTTTAGATTCAGTTGTTATTTGCGTTGACATGTTAAAGTTCTACAAACAAACATCAAGTTGAAGTAAAAATATAATGAAATTTTGCAAAGTGATTATATTTCCACAATCAAAATATTCTGTGTTATTTTTTTAGTGAAATCCACATCAAAAAAAAGTGCATTTTCGGTGGCAATTAATAAAAATTTTGTGTGATTTTGTGTTAACTCTTTTTACGTTTTAACTTCAACTAGATTTTATTTGACATAAAGAAACTGATTTGTGGTTGAAACACGAAAAAATGTTAAGTCCCAATTGAATTAAATTGCTTAAATAAAAAAGTAAAAAAGAACTTATTGTGTAAGCAAAATTATTTTTATATAGCCAAAAAAAACATTAAGAAACATTAAGAAAAATTAACTTAATTTAGTAAAGGCTATAAAGGATCATCTAATAAGACCTTTAACTTTTTATAACACTTAGAATTAACTTTCTATAAGGAAATTTATTTCAGTAGTGGCCGAAGTTGGTCATATCAATCGAAATTACCGTCTTAATTGTATAGTAATTTCGATTTACATCGAATGTCTTAATTTTGCCCCAGGGTTCACCTTGGGCTGCCGCCCTTGATGTGTTTATCCTTCTAAAAAAAATCTTCTTATGATTAGGGTAAACAGAAAAAAATAAAAATTGATTTTAATTAAAAAACTTGTGATAATAATTAAAAAATTAAATTAAATTAAACGTTTAATTTACTTGATCAAATGTTTAATTCACTTGATTAGACGTTTAATTCACTTGATTACATTTTTAATTAAAAGTGATTTTATTTTTGATTAATGCTTTAATAGGTGAAAAATTTGTACAAGGCCTGCTCGCGTCATTCCATACTCATATCTTTTTTACACACGCTGTCATTGCGGGGTAGGCCTTCCGCTCTCGCTTCTTTCGCAGTTACATAAGAATGGCAACTGGATAAAAAATAATTGTTTTGCTTTTGGTTTGGCAAATAAAACAAAACAATATATTGTACTCCATCTTCTCTCCATTTTCATAGAAGGGAATTAGGAATGTGTATCTTACCTTTAATACGAAAGAGCCGAGGAATTCTATGAAACATTTCTTTACAGTTAGGTAAGAATGATAATGGAATCAACTAAGACTTAGGAGCTGGCGCTCCGCCACCTGGCTGAATTGCCCCATTAAGGCAGAAAATTAGCTCTTAATGCAGACTGCTTAGATCTCCCTTTCCGAGATTTTGGGTTTAAACCTAAGCCACTATCTGAATCCCGAAGAAACTTCATTAATAAATAGTTCAAGGCCAAAAAAAAAAAACTCTGGACAGCCTTGATTTCAGGGTGAGGGAATTTGCCTAAAGATGTTTGGCTTCATACTCATGTGAGAAGAAACGAAATCTGGGGGCAAATTACGGCACAAAAAGTGCATCGTAATTGTGATGGAAAACGAATGCCGTAATTTTTCACAGGGGCTTGATTCTGGCAGTCGTGATCGAGTACTTTCTCGATTCAAACGTTATTTTATTTCCAATTCTTTCAGTTGATACTGAACGAATCGAAATTATTTTTTCAGTATTGTGATACTCAAATTAAGGCTACTGTTTTTATAAATTTTTTTAATTATTTTCATGTAATTTTCTATGAATATGTTTTATGTTTTAAAAAAACAAATTAAGAATTTTCGAAATCAATTTGAGTATTTTATAAATCATATTTCGTATATTTTAAATAAAATTCGGCACTTTAAATATCAAAATCAGCCTTTTGTGAATGGATTTCAACTAAAAAAAGTTGATTAATTTTTTTTAATGTCGAATTTGATTTTGAAAAAGGTAAATTGTTTTTTTCACAACCCGAATTTGATGAAGTTATATCCATTAAAACCCGGGTGGGTTTTTCTGGGTTACCTAGTGAGCAGCCAACCCTGCTCAGAAGGCAAATTACTGCATTTGATATAGATTGTAAAAATCACAAAATTTTGATCTATATCGAATGACGTTATAAGCCTCCAGGAAAATGTTACTAGGGACATAAGATGGGCATTTAAAAAAATATACCTCAAAACACCGGCCTTAAATGTCGTCATCCCAATCCAAGCATTTGCTGTAATGTTTTCCACTGATGATTAGAAGGAATGCTAGCAATTTTCTAGTATACTCGATCCTTCCCATTAAGGGGAAACTTTTAGCCAACATGCTGAAGGGTTCTCTCAAGATGCAAATTATTGCATTCAGATAAGCTTAAATATGTATTCTATATTAACTGCATTAAATTTTCTCATTGCATATTTTAAATTTCTTTCTCCACTTTACGAGAAATAACAACATTAAAAAATCGCATCAAATTTACATAATACTAACGCACACAACTATAATTATAATAAAAATTATAGATTTTTTTTTAATTTGAATGCTTCTTGATTGAACAAGGTCTAGGCAGCAATTCAAACGTAACATCGTAACTATTTAAAACATTTGAAAACAATAAAACAACAAAACATCTTGAGTTATTAAATGAAAATAGTTAGACTCCCCCTGAACATCCCTCCCATCGGAAGCCCTGTTCAGAAATCCCACTCTCCGCTTTAATACAATTTGTTTTGCAAACAATTCAAAAATAAAAACTACATGAAAAAATAAAGATTTTTAATTCATACCTTTTTGCATTTTTCCCAATAGATTAATTTGCGGCAACAATAAACATCATCATCATCACCACACGTCAAGAGAAAAACTAACAACAAATTGCAATTGTAACAGTAGTGGCTACAATTCAACGCCTGGAGGTGGAGGAGGACAACTGAATGGTTGTTACTGTCAAGATCTAGACGAACAGAGCACTGAAAGTATTGCCGACACATGCGATTCACATCAACAGCAGTTACTGCATCATAAACAGCAGCAGCAACAACAACAGCAACAGTCACAACAACAATTACAATATCATCCTCATTATCATGAGCCCCAATCGGCGGTGGGATCTGCTACTACTAACGATTATTATGAACATTTAAAGCGTTTAGATAAACTAGCACTTGGCCTTGTTACAGAACAATTACATCCATGGCACAACGATAAAAGTGACTTGGAAAGCTTAAATTCTGATTATTTCAAAAATTCCCTACACCAGTCCAACGACTACAAACAACATCCAAATCATCAACAACAATTTTCACATCAACATTCTCATTCCCAACAGCAGCAGCAATTAGAATTTGAGACCTTTGAGCAGGCAGTACATTTGTTGGCCCAAGAGAAACCACGCATATACCAATCGAGAAGGCAGAAACGTTCTAGTGCTTTAGAAAAATCACATAAACTTTCGAATTCTACACCAGCTAGTGGGGGGGAATCTTGCCCGGAGAATAGCCAAAGTAGTCTATTTCCCGAGACCACTACCAGCAATTCGGATGATCAAACCGATAGTGCTTCCTTATCGGAGCAGGAATATGATATAACGAAAATCGAGGAAATATTTCAAAAGACTCAGTTTGAGGGTGATGAGGAAAGTTTTGAAATCATAAGTTTAACTACAAGAACACGCACAAGATTTGAAACAACCGAAGACGAAGCAGAAGATAGAGAAGAGGAAGAAGATCGGGAGAGAGAAAGAGATCGTTTGCTAGAAGAGCAAATAAACGCACATAGATTTCTGAACGAATCGGATGCTTTATCCAAAGGCGAGGAAGAAGAGGAAGCTGACGATACAGAAGAATCGAATAGACATACTACAACCGATACTGAAATCGAGGGTACTCTAAAAAGAGCTCGAGCTATTAGTGATAATTTACAAAAGATTATAGCTTACGATTCGGTGTATTTATCCTCTGAGGAGAGCTCCGATAGCACACTAATTGACGTCGATGCTTGTGATACTTCTTTAGAGGTAGCCAGTTTATGTACCTGTATAGACGAGGTCGAAACCTTGCTACACATTTCCATAGAAGACACTATTTACGAACCCCAAGCAAAACAACATAAATTTGAAGAGACTTATAAAACTCAGGACCCTCTTCTAACACAACCACAAACTGTGAGTTTCATAGAAACTGTAAATACCAAAATCGAAATTTTAGATCATTGTGAAAATTTAAATGCAGAAGATATTAAACCCATTTATACCCAAATACTTAAAATCGAACATACACCCTGTTCGAGTTCCGTGCAACAACAGCACTCAACAACCATACCTGCTGGAGTAACCTCTAGTGCCGCTAGTAAACCAAAGATATTATCTGTTGTTGAAAAGCGTAAACTCAAACGTTATTCTGATTCAGCTTATTCATCGAATTTTAGTGATTCTTCAGATAAAGCTTTTACTTCGCCAACAACTGACTCATCGTCAAGCTCTTCCTATACGCACGCCAGTCACGTAAAGCGTCAAGTAGCGGAACCTCTTTATATACCACTTAAAACAAATCTAAGTGATAATCAGTATCACAGCTTGCCAGACGTCAATATCGGTCAAAGTCTTAAGGTTTCTGAGAGCATTGATGCGCAACTAAGGTCATCGTATAATTTAGATAATTGCTGTGCGTTAGAAGACGCTGTAGCTGATTGTCAATTACAGCACGAAACCGCTCACACTACCTTAATAATTGAGAATCAAAACAGCAGCGGCGACAAGGGCAGCGTTAATAACAATAACAATAACCCTAACAACAATAACAATCGTCAACCACGTGAGGAAGTTGTTACTTGTGAAGAAATTTACGATTCTATAAAACGTTTTGGTAGAGCTCATCAAAAGTTTAAGCAAAAAGAGAGTCAAGAATTTGAGGAAAAACAAGCAAAAGAAGAATCTTGGAGTTTAGATAATTCGTTGGAAATTAAAGAGGGTAAGTGGAAAATCAGTTATGATTATTAATGGTATACTTGTAGAAACTGTTAGGAGCTAACCTTCCTTCATCATACATTTCCATATGAATCAAGGGAATATCAACAAAAAATTCTTCTTAAATAGCTTAAAGGTTTTGTTTTATCATTTGTCTCCTAGGGAAGGTGTGATTGTAAGATGCTTATTGATTTATCTTTGTTAAATATTTGGAGAAATTACGAAATCAGTAAATAAGGAATCAGTAGTCGTGCAGTTAAGTTTGGCTAACTATCACAAATTATTTAGATAACGTAGAATAACATAGTCTGAATGAGAATTTAATATAGGTGGAATAACATTCCTTAACATAGTCCAGGATTCATAGTATTTTTAACAGTAATTCAGTTAGAAAGAATAGTTCTTCTGCTTGAACTAACCAAACGCCAATCGTCCTCGTAGTACCGTTTGTGGTTCTGCGCATCGTAGCATTTATGAAAATCATATCAAACATGATTCAAACTTGTTAATGCCAGTTTCACCTTGAACAACCTTCAGAGGTAAACAAAATCTTCTTGTACTCTGTTAACTCAAACATTTTAAGGACTTTCTATTGCATCCAATAAAAAATGGAGCTTCCAGCGAATCTGGTTTACGTATAAGGGAGAAACGTAAAAGTTTCGCTTAAAATATCGCAATACATTTTTGACAGAAACCGCTTCATTCAGAGCATATAAAAATTGGTGGACGTAACGATCAGATTTGCACACTGAATTTTTTGTTACCATTTTCTTGAATATGCTCCCTTACAAACCTGCCTCGTAGTAAGGGAATGTCATGGGTCTTCAAATTTTAAATATATATTTTTTTTAATTTATTAAGAATTCGTTCACTTACCTTACTGCATCTCTGTGTGCCTTATTACGTAGCGTATAAATGTGGGCTTTCTTTTTAAAATGTATCATTAGTGCTTCGCAAAGTAAGAACATTTTTTATTGGGAAAGATTATTCTACTATGACTTTAAATCAAACCTGTTACCATTTAAGCTTCAAATAACGTTTGTCTTTATTTTCTTCCAGAGAAACCACCAACTCCAACACCCCAATCGCAAATTCCTAAAACGTTAAGGAGTGAAGAACAACCAGAGCTCATATCAACAGAAATCAACATCCCTCAAACACAACAAGAAGACTCTTCACAAATTGAACCTATTTTGGAGCAGACTTTTTGCGATACTCCAAAAACTTCCACATCAAATTCGCCCCAACATAGCTATAACGACAGTTTGGAAAAGCCCAAAGAAGCGCCTGGAATTGAAATTGAAAACTTCAGTCAACAAATCGAGCGTAGAGCCAAAGAAATACGTGCTAGTGGTAGACGCACGCAACTGCAGCAAATTGAATTTGCCAATCGAGCCAAATTTCGTTTAGAAAACACTTTGAGTCAATACGAGGATATACAAGAAGAAAAAACCAAAGAAAACAAATGTAATAAATTGCAAAATCAAACAACAAAAAATTCCTTATTCCGTATTGTGGTAACGGATGCCCAAAATAATATTATCGAAGAGGATTCCATAGAGAGTTTGGATTTAAAAAAAGAGGAGGAAAAGGAGAATTTCATTGGTTTTGGTAGTGGAAAGAAGGGACCAAATAATATAATTAATAACACGGATGAGCTGCTTATGGTAAGATTTAGCAAAGAAAAATTAAAGGAGAAACCGATCAATACAGGAAGTAGCAGAACTTATGGTTCCTTAAAAAGAGTGCCTTCCAAACATAAAAGGCAACAATATCCAGCGAGTTTTTCAGCAGAAAAAGGATCTACTCATCACTTGAGTATAGGAGAAACCAAAAAGCTTTTATTATCACCAAAATCTAAGGAGAGAAGAGTCCTAAGCAATCAAATATATAGAGCAAGACCCGTTAAAGTTATAACAACTACAACAACGACAACCACCACTACAACTACCGACTCATTTCGACGCAACAAAGTCAAGCATCAAAGCAGCAAAATGTCGCGACCGCAAATTTTACAGGTAATCGATAACAAGCGTAAATTGGAAAATGGTTTAACAGTGGCTGGCAACCCAACAACAGCAACAGCATTAAATGCCAACCAAGTATTCCACAACATTGGAGAAGGCAGTCAAGTAGAAAACGAATATTTGAAAAAGGTTGATGCTGTACGCTGTTATTGGTCCAAATTAGTTAATAGTGAGTTAGAACAGCAAAAGCAACAGCACCAGCAGGAATCAGAGCTGAATCAAGTTGACGAAACCCCGGAAGGAAAGAAAGAAATACAAAAGGAAAAGATATTTTCCAAACAAGAAAGTGAAGAGTTAAATGAACAACAGCAGCCTGCCGAACAAAAAGAGCAAATATCTTATTTGAAACAGTCAACGAAAACAAATGACTTGGAAAACTTAAATGAAACTCAGCCACAACCACAGCGTTATGAAGAAAAAAAGCAATTTATTTTGGGGGCTCACCCATCTCCAGATGAAGTTGACCGAGCAATGCAGGTAAGAAATGTAATCACAACATCAAACGACACGTACAACAAAACTTTGTCTACCAACCACCATCAGGAAGACTATTGCAGTTTTATGCCTTCCATCGAAATAGTGGAATTAGATGGTGACAAAAAAGCCACCATTGTAAGTGCTATGCCTTCACTTTCCTCTCTCGGAGGCCATGAGGACAACGATGCAGATATCGATGGCGCCAACGAGCCACAATTCGATCATATACGTTACAAGGTCTTAAAATCACAACAATTGCTGCGCAGCAATGTCTTGGCACGTAACAAAAAGGAGGCACAATTTGACGGCCTTATTCAGTACTTGCAGGAATACAGTTTCAAAGAATTGTTGTCTAACAACAATGTAGTCATTGTGGAGCCAGTTCGCACGAAAATTGAAAGACCAATTGCAACAAATAACTGTGTTGCAGGTCGTCTGGCAAAGGATACATGTGCGACAAAGGGACTCACACAACAGACACAACATGATGGCAAACGTAAACAGCAAAATAAAAACTCAAATTCTCAGGCTGGTAGCGGAAGTGGTGGTAGTGGTGGTTGTTCTTATAATAGTGGCGGCATAAAACGACACTTTTTCTATCAACCAGTTAGAGTAAATCGTGAATTGTATGAAGAGGAATTGCCAAATCCTGACACAGTTAGAAATGTGCGTAAATTTTTCGAAGCCAACATATTGCCAACACCAGGTCAAGGACTTCTAACTAAGGCTACACAGCAGGAGCAGCAAGAAAACCAGGACGACACAAAGACGGCTACAAAACAAACGAGTCCTAAAACACGTAGAGCTAGAAAATATCGTTACCTCACCATCGACACTTCCTATGGGCATGCGGCAACAGCAGCCTCTGTGGCAGCAAAACAAACCATAAATTCGCCACAACGAAAATGGGAGACGGCCAGTCTTTCTAGTGGCATATCAAGTGGAGATTTGTCATCACCATGTGAATGCAATGACCAAGAAAATAACCAAAAACGCAATGGACACTCAACGGCAGCACATAAAGATTCAATCAACAATGATGAAGCGGAAACTTCAACTGGGGTAACAAATGAAGTGGACGATTGTGCCACACCAGTTCACGTGCAGGATTTGGTTAGAAAACATAACAGCAGTAATTCGGCTAGAAAGCCTCGTTCTTCAGCTTATGGTATACCAGTTCGCTCATCAGGCATACGTCCTCGTAGTGCCATTTACGGTTCTCTGCACAAGGCTGGCAAGTCGAGTAATTATCGTGACATTTATGAATATCATATCAAACATGCCTACCACGACTCTGATGACCCTGAGGCGGCCGATGAGGGCGATGCTGATGAGGATAATGATGATAATGATTTGTTTGGCGATGTAGATGATGGCGATGATGAGCTGTGTGACACATACTATGTCAGTAATGTGAGTAGTAAAAATGTTTTCTAGTTTGTTAAAAATCCTTAAAAATTAAAAATTATGAAAAATCAGTTGTTCTTGGCGTAAGAATTCCGTTTTTTTTTAAGTTTCGCATTAATTTCGATTTGAATCTTCTTTTTTATTACCAGATAAAGTTCTTTATTGCAAGTTCTTTTATTTAAATAGTCAAGCAAAAATTCTCTAAGGACAAAGGAATGTGATTGAAATGTGGAAAAAGCATAACTTGCTGCCAAGTCGTCATAACTCAAAAAATTAAATTTTGGCGTTTGTGAATTATTCGCAATGATTTTCTTTATATCTATATTTATAAAATTCTCTTGTCACGGTGTTTGTAATTGAACTCCTCCAAAACGGCTTGACCGATTTTTATAAAATTTTATACGTGTATTTGTTAGGTATAAAAATAGGTTTTAAGGTATATTTCATATTGTTAG
The DNA here is from genome assembly GCA_943735925.1 of Pollenia amentaria. NCBI lineage: Eukaryota > Metazoa > Arthropoda > Insecta > Diptera > Polleniidae > Pollenia > Pollenia amentaria. The sequence goes on from OX031009.1 coordinate 126,609,027, forward strand.
ATGGCGTAAAATAGGGCAAAGCGGGTAAAAGCTCTCCCCTCCTATATCTTCTTAACTTATTAACTGATTTTTTTTGAAATTTGGCAGGCAAATAGTGTAACATCTGGAAGGAACTATAACCTATAATTTGTATTGTTTAGGGCGTAAAATAGGGCAAGAGGGGTAAAAGCTCCCCTTCCCTATATCTTCTTAACTAATCAACCGGGTTCGATTCGAAATTTTCAGGAGATAGTTTGTAAAGAGAAAAAAAGATGTTGGTTAAATTAGGAAAATTCAAGTTTTTAATGTATTGCCAACTTTTCACTTATCCTTTTTTCTAAGCATAAGCTTTTTTAAGGGGAAACGTTAAATATTTTTCTAAGTATGAACAATTTTTAGGAGAAGCTCGAAGAACTAAACATACTGCCTCCTTTTCATTTCTAATTAGTAATTTGCTTCCGAGCGATATTTTACCCGTTTGATGAGAAATAACGAAATCAAAAACTTTAAAGTTTAAGCACGTTTATTTTGAAATATCTTGTTTTGACGCCCAGTGATGTGTCCCATAGACAAAAATCAAAAGAGAAAAAAGGCTTATACTGTACATCAAAATGTATAGATCGATGATTAAAATATCGAAATTTGGATTAAAAACCATTAACAGTTCTGAATATTTTTGGCGTGTTGATTAGACTAACTATTTAAATTTGCCTTAAGCATCTCTCTTTCTTATGGGGAAAAGATATTTAGAACCTTTGCAAATGGATGATGGGGGGTTTGAAGACAATTAAAGAAAATGCGGGATAATTAGTAAGCAAAAAAAATATAACAAAAATATAAAAAATATATAAAAACTGGCAAAGTGATTGTGTGTCCAATGTAGATTGGACAAGTTCAATTAAATTATGCTTATTATTGTAGTTAACTATATTTAGAAGTAACTGTAAAAAAAATTTATGTGAATTCTTTTCATATAAGTATTTTTATTTTATTGATTTGAAAAATGATTATTATTCACTTAAGCTCTAAAAATTGTTTAACTTTAATGGAATATTAAAGAAGAAAGCAAAATATCGTCTATGGGTTTTTTTCTGTTTTCTTAATTTTCTAATAACTACAAGAAAAGCAATTGAAAAATTTTTACCACAACATAAAAAATAAAAATTTTTTTATAAATCTATTTTCGTGATTTTTGCTCAAATTTTCATAGTTTTCAAAAGTTTAAAAGAAAATAAACTACAAATACTGTGAAATATAAATTCAAAATAATACTGTTTAATAAAAAACAACAAAAATTGAAATATGTATAAAAGAGTTTATGTGTTTGTCTGTATTGTACCGTCAAGAGGACGCTAAAATCACAAATGATCTTGGTTTTTTATTGTTTCAAAAAAATAATTGTAAAAAACTAATTTTTTGGATAAGGAGATTCAAATTCTTTTCTGTAAGAGCTAACTGTATTTTAAACCAACTCACACTGGACCGAATCGCGAAATAATTGGCATAAAGTCGAATATTGCAGATATCGAGCTGAAACTTGGTATATTTGATAAAAAATAACACTATTAATATTTAAAGAAAATTTTAAGTTAATATGACCACACCCACCCCAGCCGCCCATATATGGCTACATAGCGCATATGTGATAGTAAAGCAAAGTTTTAAGAGCTGTGAATAAAAAGCTAAAACTTGTAAGGGAATTGTTGTTTTTTATTAGTTTTTAAGTAAATTGAGGTAAATATGAAATTGTTTATAAAAGTTTTGGATACTATATGATTATTTAACAAAATTTTTACTTAGTAATAGGTCTTACTTCAATTTATTCTTCTATTCAAATATTTCTAATAATTTATCGTCAAATTTTCATTCAGTTGTTTTCTACAGCTAATTCAAACGAAAATGGATTTATCTCATCAGATTCCGAGTCATCCGAGTCATCATCAAAACTGTAGTCATTAGATGAAGACTGAACATTATTATATCCGTAACTCGCAATTAATGTAACGCTTGAAACACTTTCTAAGTTAGCGAATACCTCATCCTGTAGCAGTAAGATTCGGCTGGCAGTATGGTTTAATAAATCTTGTAAGGCAACTTTTGCCATAGTTTCTGTAGCTGTTATTCCCCTAGGTCTCAGTTGCAATTTAGCTTCCTGAACCTTGTGGTAGTTCGGGTATATGTCGCAATTATGCTGTTTGCTTATATGACGAATTTCATTATACAACCTTTTGCTTAAAGAATATTCCAACAAAAATTCCAAAGCATCATTTGTTGTTAAAGGTATTGGTTCTTCTATACCGAGCTTTCTTTTAACTTCAGTTGCCTCGCTTTCAGAAGTCTTACATTTTTTAAGTACAAACGCGGTATCATTTTCATTTGATTTCCTTGCTGACATTGCGGCTGCATGAATTAAGAGTTTGGTATCGTTTTCATTATTAACAACTACATCGGCAGCTAGTTTTCTTTTTAGACGTGGTCCTGCTTCATCATATGTTAGCTTTGGTCTACGCATTTTAACATTGCGCATCTCTTCTTGATTGTCCAAAACAATTCTTAAACGCATTGATAGCCACTGTGAATGTTTGTCTCTGAATGTCCGCATATTTCTGCTGCACTTTTGAAGATTCGATTCAACATAAATTTCAAAACTTTTTATTTTTGTGTTAATTTCACTCCTTTTTTCATCGGTTAACGTACGTTCGATTAGTTGGCCAAATATCCAGTTTGCAATGCCGGTAAAGTTGCGAACGTTGTCGATCCATACGTCCAGCAGCGTTGCATGACAGAACTCAAGCTCATCTATAAGTTTAAAGTACAGCAAGAGCCGCAAAAAGGATTATTATTAACTTTTAATATACACATTCTACTTTATGTTAACATACATTACACATCGCAGAAACACGCAGAAGTTTAGTTTTAACTCCACAGAAGACGAGCACTTTGGTTTGGTTTGATCTCTTTTTGGACAGTACAAAACAATACACATATATAACACATAACACATTTTAACACAAAATGTTTTCACTTTATTCCTTCTACATACCTTGGCCGTCAAAATCCATTTTTTTACAATATTTTTTGTCACAGCGTGTGAAATTGCCAAGCGCACAAAGTAAACAAAAGTTTCCCGCCAATTTTGTTACAGAAGTCAGCTGACTAATCACCTGACTTTGAAACTCGATAGAAATTGCATGGTTGCATTTTAAGCGAAAATATTTATTGACTCTTCATATATAGAGGTGCTAGTTTAAATATATTAAATTAAAATTAAGATTTTCTTCAACAAAATTTTCGACTTTATGCCAATTATTTCGCGATTCGGTCCAGTGTGCAACTGTAAGAAAAATTTAGGTGAATTATTTTCCTATACATATTTTTTATTGGTTTGAGAAATGCTTATTAACTTACGCCTAATAATGCATTTACACTTGTAATTTTCAAACTAGTTTATGATCGTAAACTACTTTCATAAACTATATCGTTTACATCAGCAGTTTTGACAGTTAACAGTTTAACAGCCGTGTCACAAAACAGCTGACTTCAGTAAAAAAAACTTAAAAACGTTGGTGCACGTACATTTATACATACGATAAACATACCTTTTATTTTCGTTATCCATATTATATAAAACAATTTTCAATTAATTTTTTTAAACTTTTTCTTGATGTGTTCCTTTTTTTAAAGCAAATTTTTTTAACTTAATTTTTTTTTTTTTATGAAATGTCAAATATCACTAGCGTTGCCAGAACAAAATTTGAAAAGAACAGAGTTGCATTAACAAAAACTGGTTGTTTGCAACTAGTTTATCTCAAAAGCTAGTTACAAACGTGTTTATAATTTGTATGGATAAACAAGTTTCTTAAACTAGTTTATCATCATAAACAACTTATAACCTGTTTATGGTGTAGGTGTAAATGCACTATAAGTTATAAAAAATAAAACAGGTTAATAAAGGGTTTATGAAATGGATTTTGTATGAAAATCCGTTTCATAAAAAAAAAAAAAAAAAACTAGGAAAAAACCACAAAATAAAACCAAAAAATTTTACCACAACTTGATAAAAACTTATTTAAAAAAATTGTTATTATCGTGATTTTTGCTCAAATTTCCACAGATTGAATTGGTTTAAAAGAAAATAAACTAGGAATATAAAAAGAAATAAATCCAAATAGAAACTATTGAATTTATTCTTATATACTGGGGTGTAGGGTATTATATGGTCGGGCTTGACCGACCATACTTTCTTACTTGTTATACCCTTGCAGGCCGGCTGGCTGGCTGGCTGTCCATGTAACCTTGTGCGTACATGTCGCAATTTTGGAGATAATTAAATGATAAAATTTGGCACACAGGTTCTGATTAGCACATCGACCATGCCTATTGAAAATGAGGCGAATCGGTCCAACATTTTACATATCCCCTATACAAGCTTCTTTTTGGAATTGGGTCCTTGTGCCGATAAACCATCTTATTATAGTGGTATCAAGATTAAATTTGGTCCAAACGAATTTTATTGCAATCAAAAGTATCCTCCCAAATTAATTTGGAATCGGTCCATATTTGACCCATAGCTCCCATACAAATAATACTCATTTTTTTGTTTTCTATATTCACATATCACATGTCATTCTGTCTGTCGCGCTCGTTGAAGATAGACGTGTTTTCTAAGCTCGGCATACGGTTTATTTTTTTTTTGAACAAATAAAGTATTAAAAAAAGTAAATACAAGTAAAGAAAAAAAAAAAAAATACATGTATGTATGTACATACATACATAAACACACATTTTTTTATTCTCGGTGTTGATAAACAATAACAAATAAGAAGAGCAAAACTGTAAACAGTAAAAGAAAAAAAAAAAAAAACTTTTATGAGTGCAAACAGTAGAAATGCATATATCACAGTGAGTGTTAACGAAACAAATGCAGAAATAAAAAAAAGAATCGATGATAGCAAATACCTAACGGCTAAACCTATTACTCGCACGCGATCCCTTTCACCGTCGGTATTTAATAACACGGTTGATACAATAACAAATATAAAACCTGCTAGCGTTGCCTCAACAGCAAAAACAATTTTAATAAGTGATGTAAATATTAACACCCAATCAGGCAAAATAGATAACTCAGTATCACCTTCGGTGTCTAATAATACGGTTGATCTTAATACAATAAAAAATATAAAACCTGCAAGCGGTGCCCCAGCGGCAAAAACGATTTTAATAAGTGATGAAAATATTACCCCTAAATCAGGCATGATGGAAAACTCAGCTCCACAAGTAAAAAGTGCTCAAAAGCCTCCAGTACAAGTAGGTATTGATAGGTACATAACAGTGCTTAAACGGGGTCGCAGCCCAACCTCCTCAGCAGTTGCTTCGGTCTCAAAAGTCTCAAAAGATGGTACAGCTGATAGAACAAGTTCACAAAATCGTTTTGCAATTCTGGATGAGGAATCCCCGGAAGCACAAAACGTTATCAAATCTTCTAAGCCACCGCCGATATATCTTAGAGAGCAAAACTCAAATGAATTAATAAAGAATTTGATATCGGTAATAGGTGAAAATTCTTTTTATGTAGCTGCAATAAAGCGGGGTAGTATTAATGAGACAAAAATACAAGTTAATCGTGAAGAAGATTTTCGTAAGGTAATAACTAAATTTGAAGCACTTAATAAGAATTTTTATACATATCAACTGAAGAGCAGTAAAGGTCTTCAGGTAGTGATTAAGGGCATTGACTCATGCGTGGACCCAGGTGAGATAAAAACGTTTTTAGAAAAGAAGGGCTTCAAAATAAAAACTGTAATAAACATTAAAAATAGAGAAAAAAAATCCCCAGGCACTATTTCGAGTGGAGTTAGAACCCGGCGACATTAAGCTTAAAAAGAACGAAACGCATCCCATTTATAATCTTAAATATATCCTGTATAGAAAAATAACAATAGAGGAGCCGCACAAAAGGAATGGTCCCGTGCAATGTTTAAACTGCCAAGAATTTGGTCACACTAAAGCATATTGTCATTTAACCCCTGTTTGCGTCGTATGTGGAGAATTACATGGTACAGCTCTCTGCGATAAGTCTAAAAACGACCCCAATGTAAAAAAATGTAGCAACTGCGGTGGTAATCACACGGCCAACTATAGAGGATGCCCTGTATACTCTATCGTCAAGCGCTCGGTTGGACCGAAACCTAATCCCCCTCAAATGCAGGCAACAAATCAAGTTTACATTAATGACGTTCAGGTACCGCAGCCTAGTAATAACAGAACATCCTACGCTAACGTCCTAAAATCAAACCATATGCCAATGCAAGGTGAGTTGCCAAATAATGATGAAACTCCAGTTTCTAACTTAAGTCGTCTAGAGAAAACCATGGAAACATTAGTACAAACAGTTAATAACTTTACAAACACAATGGGTAATATGATGCAGGAAATGTTAAGAATGCAATCGATGTTATTGCAAGCTGTACTAAACAAGCCATGAACTGTTTAAAAATTTGCTTTTGGAACGCAAACGGCATCCGCCAACATAAAAATGAACTAGAATACTTCCTTAAAAATAAACAAATTGATGTTATGATGGTTTCTGAAACCCATCTGACCTCAAGAAACACGTTTAAAGTCAATGGTTATATATTATACGATACCAAGGACCCTCGAGGTAGAGCTTGTGGAGGTTCTGCCATTTTGATAAAAAATCGAGTAAAACACTACCTTATGTGCGATCATCGTGAAGATTATCTCCAAGCAACGAGCATTTGCGTTGAGGAATTATCTCGGAACATAGTAATTTCATCATTATACTCCCCACCTAGATTTTCAATATCAGAAAGCCAATATAATAAATATTTCAAATCATTAGGACCCTGCTTCCTGGCTGCTGGCGATTATAACGCTAAACACACTTTCTGGGGGTCACGACTTATTACACCTAAGGGTCGTGTTTTGTTTGACACAATTTGTAAAATGGACCTAAATGTGGTCGCGAGCGGACAACCAACATATTGGCCTACTGATCAGCAAAAAGTTCCAGATGTCATAGATTTTGGCGTGGTTAATAACATCCCCATAGACACGATTCATGTAGAAGCGTCCCTAGAATTATCTTCAGATCACACACCTACAATTGTTACTATAATGAATCCAAATAGAATCGTATCTCCGTCTGGTTACTTATCGACATCAGCCTCACAAATAAATTGGTTAAAATATAAAAAATATCTGAGTGCCCATTGCACAGAAAATATTCCGCTTAGCACACCGGAGAACGTGGATCTCGCTATTGTTAATTTTGACAGTTATCTCAAACTAGCTGTTCAACATTCCAGCATAACACTCAAAAAAACCAAAAACAAAATCATATATTCTACAGATGTCGAGCGTCTATTGACTGAAAAAAGGAGAGTTCGTAGAGAGTGGCAATTGCACAGATCCCCCCAACTTAAGACTTTATTAAAAGAGTGCACAAAAAGGCTGAGAAAGTTACTGCAGTCTCAGAAAACGGCTTCCCTGGAAAAATATCTCAAGGGACTTGATGCAACTCCACAATCAGATTACTCATTATGGCGTGCAGCTAGAAGCCTCAATAGGCCAGTTATCTCTAAGCCACCATTGAGAAACTTGAATGGAAGTTGGGCAAGAAATGATATTGAAAAAGGAAATCTGTTTGCTAATCATCTGAAAAATGTATTTACCCATAATATATTTCACGATATAGCAGTCGATTTACCGTCTGTAAATGTTAGAGCAGATATTCCCCTAAGATTCGAGTTTAGAGAAATCGAAAAGGCTATTTGTAATTTAAACACCAAGAAGGCATCCGGTATTGATAAGATCAGTAATAAAATGCTTTTGGAGCTACCAAGTACAGCAAAGAAAATTATTCTTTTTATTTTTAATGCTATTTTACGACTTCAATACTACCCTCATAAATGGAAGGTTTCCTTAGTAACCATGATACCAAAGCCAGGAAAGGATCACACAAAAGTTGAGTCATACAGGCCTATTAGCTTATTATATAATATTTCAAAGCTATTTGAGAAACTACTAGTGGCAAAATTAACGCCGATTTTAAATGAAAATAGATGTATTCCTAATCATCAATTTGGGTTTAGAAGAAAGCATAGCACAATTGAACAAACTCATCGAATAGTAAATGTAATAAGAAAAGCCTTTGAAGAGAAAAAATATTGCTCAGCACTCTTCATCGATGTGTCTCAAGCTTTTGATAAAGTCTGGCATGAAGGTTTACTACTGAAATTGCAGCAAAACTTGCCAGCAAACATACACAAGCTGTTAGAAAGCTACTTAGTCGGTCGTCAATTTATTATTAAAGAAGGCGATTTTTTAAGTTCTCCTCAGCCAGTTAACGCTGGAGTCCCACAAGGCAGCATCCTGGGCCCTCTATTGTACTTAATTTATACTTCGGACATGCCAACAAACAGCTACACACAAACCTCAACATTTGCGGATGACACAGCTTTCCTAAGCGTACATGAAAACTGTCAAGAAGCATCTCGTTACTTACAGGATCACATATTTGAACTGGAAAGGTGGTTAAAACAATGGAGGATAAAGATCAATGAGCAAAAATGCGCACATATAACATTCACATTGCGTCGGGAAACATGCCCCCCTATTAAATTCAATAATCAAATAATACCCCAACACTCGCATGTAAAATACCTCGGTATACATCTAGATCGGCGTTTAACGTGGAAATGGCACATAGAAGCAAAATTAACTCAAATGAAACTAAAAGCAATTCAAATTAATTGGCTCATTGTAAGAAATTCTGTTCTTAGTCTCGATTGCAAACTTTTACTTTACAACTCTATCTTAAAGCCAATTTGGTGCTACGGTATTCAGTTATGGGGCACTGCCTCGGCTTCTAATATCGAAAAAATTCAAAGGCGCCAAAATAAACTTCTTCGAATAATAACAGCCGCTCCCTGGTATGTCAAAAACTCAAATATCCACAAGGATCTCCATGTGCCATTGGTAAAAAGTATGATAACGAAATATGCAGTAAAATATTTAAAAAGGCTGGAACTGCACCCAAATCCCTTAGCTCGAAATATTTTAAATTATGGCGGCCACACTCGATTAAGGAGAAGAGACACTGCAGCACTCACCCAATCAGATGAGCGATAAACACCTACATATGTGAACATGAAACCGTGATGACTAAATCTTTTTGTCTGGCACTGGCAGGACATTAAGTAAATATTAGGATAAGATTTGATTAATTATTGTTAGTTCATATTTAATATATGAGGATTCAATAAATAAATACTGCAAAAAAAAAAAAAAAAAAAAAAAAATATTCACATAAATTTATTATATTCAAATTCGGATATATGACTCATAGTGGCATTTTAATAATTATAGGCGATATAGGCCACTACTTGGCTGCAACTAAAGGATGTGATTATAAGCGAAAAGTACTGTACGTGCGGAGAATTATATATATACTGTCATATACAGACGGATTCGTATTTATAAGGTCTTTTAGAATCTATAGTAATATAATTCTTAAAAACAATCTCAACTCCACAGTTAAGAGTTAGTTTTCAACTTAAAAAAGGTCGAATAAAACTGTCAAACAGAGAGCAAACTTTTTTATTGCAGATAAAAAAGTAATTATAATGTTTTTTATTGTGTGACTATTATTTTTGTGGAGTATTTGACAATTTTTTGGTCCATAGCTACTTCATTGAAATATATATAAACATTTGAAATCACTGATGCAGCGCAGTGATGCATTTACGAACGTACCCGGACTGTTTCAGACGGAGTTTTGTTTTCTAATTCACATAATAACTGTTATAAAATAACTTTTTCGATATCACTTGTAACTGTTAAGGTCCCTGGAATTTTGGCATTAATTATTTATTTTTTTATTTATTTATTAATTCATATTGTAATAGTTTCATATGACTAGAAATTTTGATATTTAATTTTTTAGGGCTCGATCCTTAATTGTATATTACGTCCTAAGGTTCCTAAGTGGAACAAAGGCCCACCAGAAACTGATACCATCAAGTTCTTTTAGACGATTTATGCCTAATTTCTCTCCAGCTAAGTCCACTACGATTTTTCTCACATTCAAGTTGGCGCCTCCATGTGTGCAGTCCTGATGATGGGCCTGCGCAACGCCAGTTGCGATTGAATTTTTCTATCTGGATTGGCTGTTGATTTTTTCTGCCCTATTGAAGTGCATTTGATATTGTTGCAGGCCAGAATATGCGAAGAATTCATCGCAAGCATCGGTTGATAAACACCTGCACAGCATTAACATCACGTCACAATGAAATCTACGTCTCGCTGGCATATGGGAGGAAGAATTTAACACTTGTGTTGACCAATTTTATTTTGGTGTTCAAAGAGATTACGGTTGATTCCCATATTGGCCTTAACATGCCAAATGATTGGTTGGCTTTTGAAATTCGGTATGGCACATCATTTCTACAGCCGCCAGTGTAATGATTCTACCAAGGAAACAGAAAGATCCTGCTCGACGCTGTCCATAATTGATCCTGTATAAAGCCAACTCCCGAAAATGATTTAATGCTTCTAAAAACTTGACGAATATCGATATTGTAATGAAGTTTCCCAGGAAAAATTTTCTTTAACTTTAAATTATGGAATAGAAGTCCATAATTATGAAACAGTCCTATTTTTAATCTGCATAGCCCCCATATTAAAGGATTTTACGAAAAATCTTTATGCATTTGTGTTTTTTCAAAAACATTTACAAATATAAAAGTTATTTGCGGGAATAAAATATTTATTATTAATTAATTCATTTATTAAGGATATGCTAATACTCTCAGTCTTCATTTATGATTAAAAACACTGAAATTTATTGTTGTGGGAAAGCTAGTTTCTATGCGCATTTCGCTGGTTGCTTAGGCCAGCTCGTCAGGAAACTTTTTCCAAATACTTTAGAAAAGCTAAAAATATTATACAAGTAAGACCATAAAGTGAATAAGAATTTTAAACATTAAGGTCTTACCTGTAACAATATCAAAGCTACAACAAAGCCACATCAATAAACAGTGAATTTTTCTTTCTTACATTGATTTTAATCATAAATGAAGATTGGGAGTATTAGAACATCTTTAATAAATTAATTAATTAATAATTTACAAATTGTATTTTAACTTAATTTTCCAAGCAAACAGACCAGAGTCTCTGACTTCCAGCGAGCCCCTACTGGAGAACCCTAAATTTTATTGAATCTCATAAAAATAAATAGCAAACACTTTTACAATCACAAAATTTAGAACAAAGTGTCTTTATTTTTTAAAGCATATTTTTACATTTTACATAAATTTTATTCTTGTTTTTGGTGGAGGATATCAAAGACCTGGCACAGCTGAATAAATCATTTGTTATTTTTAGCAAGCCATTTTTGAACAAAAGGATACCTAAACTAAATTTATAGTTTAAATAATAACTCAAGTTCGCTCAATGATATTTTATGCCACATAAAATTTTACGATTTTCAGAAAAAAAACATGCCAAAGGTGTAAAACACGGCTAATTTAACAAGATAAATATTCATGGATAATAAATCATAATGAAAAGTGTTAATAATAAATTTAAAAAAAACTTGTGGCCAAATGTTGCAGCCTCTACTTTTTTCATTTAATTTTTTATTTCATATCTAGAAAACAAAAACATTTTGTTAAATTTAAAAAAAAAACTTTTATTTTTTCATAATTTTCAACAGGATATTTTGCGTAAAATACGTGAATGTGGTTCATCCGTTACCTATTACGGTGGTCGTGTGGTACAAACATCAACATCCACTTCAAACACGACAAATCCACTTGAATTTAATGGTTGTGGTAACAATGGACATAATTTTAATAATACAATTGTTGGAAACAATGCTTCTGTTGCAGGAGCAGCAACAGCAACAACGTCCTTAAAAAATGCAACAATGATGACACAAACACAAACAAGGGCTAGAGTTCGTGAAATTGAAACTTGCTGCAATGCAACAGCAGCAGCAGCAGTAGCAACAACTCCAGCAGCAATAGCCTCCATGAAAGCAACTAATAATGAAAAACATTTTCATGGTAAACAATTAGAACAAAAGAAATTTCAGTTAATAAAAAACGATAATGTGGCAAACAATGAAACCAAAACGACGACGACAAATCAAAATAAACGCAACCAAAACAATTTAAAACACAAAGCTCAAGGTTGTAGGGGCAGTGGCGATAAGGTGGATCTTAATGAAGGTAAGTTATAGATAAACATGTATTTATTGATTATCTTGAGGTTGAGAGAATAAAAGAGAAATGTCAAAGTGGGTTTTTGAAAATTAAAAGGGGTTTAATTAGAAAAAAAAAATGTAATGGTATTCTCTATTTGTCATTTTCAATTAAAAAGAAGAAGGGGTTACTTTTTTTTGTATTTTGTAAAACTAACAATAGATGACGTATCTTTTACACTTGGTTTGTGTCTTTTATAACTTATATGGCATTCTGGGGGATGTATGTGAATGTATGACTGTAGAAGGCCATAAGCACCACGACCCAGAGAACTATTGTTCAGCCTGTATATCTCACCATGTCAGGTCTACGTAAAGAGTCAAGCTACGTAAAGATCCAATTACCCTGAATGGTGAGGAATCATACATTTTAGTTGGGCTCATCAGTTGCCCCCCGAAAAATTTCCGCCTGGTAGTTCACAGAGCGGGACAGCAGCAGAGCAGATGTTCTGACGTTTCGTCATCAACCTCACAAACTCTGCACACATTTAGGGGATAGAACGAAAAAGTGTAAACAAGTTTTTTTGGCTTCGTTGAATTTTGTGTCAACTTATTCAAAATAATTTGAATCTATTTGATATTATTTGTTCGGTTCAGAAGTTATGATTTTGCCACGAAGCCAGAGAGAAAAACTGCCTATGTCAGCCAATACAGTTTGCGGATGAAGATTGACTCAAAAACAAGTTGAAATTTCACTCATAGAAAAATGCATCTTCATATTGATGATGCCACTACATTAGAATTGTGACATCAATGTAATTACAAATGGCATCAATGAGGCAAAAAGTGGCATCAATAGAATGACGAACGCCATCATAAAGTTTTTTCATATTCTATGCGTCATCTGTGTTATAACTACAGTGACATCCATTCGATACTACATTTTGTATTTTCATGTTTAAAAAGTAAAATGAGAAGCAAAAATTCCCATATTCTACTTTTTTAAATTATTTGATTAAATACATAAATTTTTCAAAGTAGAATGACAACGAAACCCACAAACAACCCACACCGGGCATGGTGCTGGTATCTTATAAATGATAGTTCTTCTCTAAACAGAGGGCGGAATACAACAAAAGTGAAACAAACATGTATAACGGCTATGTAAATAATAATATTCTCTCACTTTGACTTAAGTCAATCCCAATAACTCAATTTAATTACAGCTTGTCATCCCATTGATGACATTATTTCAATTTTTGACCCTGATGACCATTTTGCCAATTGATGTTAAGGCTGACATCATAATGATGAAAAGTGTCATGGGGTCAAAACGAAGACACTTGGGATAGTACTGATGTCAAAATGCATCAGCGTTATGACGCCTTTTATATCAGTGTGGAAGTCTTGAACATATTCGTACATATATCGGTATTGTAATATATCAACTTCAGCAGGCTAATTCTTCCGTCAATAGCGATCTGCGCTGCCTGTTTCCTATCAGCATATACTTCCGCCAACATGTAAAAACATGTCATATGGAGGGCTCAGTGCTGAACCCAAGCAAGTCATCAAATAAAATAAATATATTATTAATGACGTGCTAAACACCCAATTTTTTTTTATGACAAAAACACTGAAATTTATTGTTGTGGGAAAGCTGGTTTCTATGCGCATTTCGCTGGTTGCTTAGGCCAGCTCGTCAGGAAACTTTTTCCAAAGACTTTAAAAAAGCTAAAAATATTATGCTGCTTGGTCTCCGGAGTGTTGTAATGGATCCATGTTTCATCCACAGTTACAAAACGCCGCAAAAACTCATTCGAATTGCGGTTAAACAACTCCAAACAATCCTTTGATTAAAATCTAAACCACACTGCCATATGAAATGCGTATGGCATCAACAATCTCACGCACTTTTACTCTTCGATCGGCCAACACCATATCGTGAATTTTTGGCCATTTTCGGATGTGTGTGAAGTTAAATTCGAATTTATAACCCAAGACACAAACCACCGTTCTTAACATACTACGATTTTTTAGCTAACATTGCACTGTTATGTACTTAACAGACTATCTCTTAACAATAAAAAAATTAAAAAAATTAAAAAATACAACAAATGTAATAAAATACCACTATCCCACTATATGGAATCGATAGGCAGGAAAACGTTCTATCGAATGAGGGTAGTGGTAGTTCTGAAATAATTTCAGAACTTTAGAAATTTTATAAAAAAAATTTGCAAATCTAATTTTACATGTTTCTGAGAGGGATGAGTGGCGACTATGGAGTCCACGGAAATAGTACCACTATCCCACTATATGGAATCGATTGGCAGGAAAACGTTCTATCGAATGAGGGTAGTGGTAGTTCTGAAATAATTTCAGAACTTTAGAAATTTTAAAAAAAAAAATTTGCAAATCTAATTTTACATGTTTCTGAGAGGGATGAGTGGCGACTATGGAGACAACGGAAATAGTACCACTATCCCACTATATGGAATCGATAGGCAGGAAAACGTTCTATCGAATGAGGGTAGTGGTAGTTCTGAAATAATTTCAGAACTTTAGAAATTTTATAAAAAAAAATTTGCAAATCTAATTTTACATGTTTCTGAGAGGGATGAGTGGCGACTATGGAGTCCACGGAAATAGTACCACTATCCCACTATATGGAATCGATAGGCAGGAAAACGTTCTATCGAATGAGGGTAGTGGTAGTTCTGAAATAATTTCATAAAATTTTATAAAAAAAATTTGCAAATCTAATTTTAAAGGAAATAAATATGAAAGGAAATAAATAAAATTAGATTTGCAAATTTTTTTTATAAAATTTCTAAAGTTCTGAAATTATTTCAGAACTACCACTACCCTTATTCGATAGAACGTTTTCCTGCCTATCGATTCAATATAGTGGGATAGTGGTATTTTATTACATTTGTTAAATTTTTTTAATTTTTTTATTGTTAAGAGATAGTCTGTTAAGTACGTAACAGTGCAATGTTAGCTAAGAAATCGTAGTATGTTAACAACGGTAGTTTGTGTCTTGGGTTATAAATTCGAATTTAACTTCACACACATCATTTTCGGGTGTGACTTCAATTTGCTTCAATTTGATGGCAATTGGTGCCAGTTAATTTGGCGGTCATTAAGTTTTGTGGTGCTCGTATGGAATCGGAGATAGATACCTACACCATACCTCTCTCTTTAGGAATCGTATTACTCCTGCAAGAACCCACTAATGCTCTTTTGTTATTGTATAGACCCGTCATTGACACTAATTGTAGGTTATTTAGATATAAGCAAAAACAAACGTCTAGATGTCTTAAGGTGTCTCCCAATAAAAAATGGAGCTTCCAACAAAACAGGTTTGTAAGGGAGAAACGTAAAAGTTTCCATATCGCTTACGGAAGACATGAATTTTATATAGCGATATCCCACTTTGAAGCAATACATTTATGATACAGAAAGCGCTTCATTCAGCGCATATAAAAATTGGTGAACGTTCCGATCAGATTTGCACACTGAATTTTTTGTTACCGTTATTCTTTAATATGCACAATTGAAAACCTGCTTCGTAGTAAGGAAATGTCGTGACTCTTCAAATTTATTAAGAATTCGTTCACTTACCTTACTGCACCTGCGTATGTATTTTTACGTAGCGCATAAATGTGTACTTACTTTTTAAAATGTACCATTACGGCTTCGCAAAATAAGAAAATTTTTATTGTGCTAGATGTTCTAAGGAGGAGAGAGTGTTCCTGAACGAGCATACCTCATACTCTCGGATATAATTCCTAGGAACTGCTTTAAGAAGTCTGACTGAATTGCTTTTAAAAGTTAAATAAGTTTTTGTTCTTTCTTTCATATGGCCCGCATCCGTTTATTATGGAAATAGTGACCTTAAATCCCACTTTGATCTTTCGTCTCCCAGATGGAAAAATGACAAACAGTGTTACCTTCAATTCTTTTCATTGATTTAGAGAAAATCTTCCAGTTGATTTATTAAGTTGTTTATTTGTTATAAAAAAATATGCATGGTGTAATATTGTTTTCTTGTATGTCTGCCAATCGGGAAATCCCGATCCCGGAAATCCCGAAATAGTTTCTTTAATCCCGAATTCCGGGATTCAGAAAAACCAGTCTTGATTGGAAGCCCTAGTGTTTATGTACAAAGTAATTTATATTGATTCATATGGTTTCAAAATGGAACAAAGGGCCGGAACGAAATCCTTCCATCCGGATCTGTCCAGTGCCATCAATTTTACTTCAGACCAGATTTCTCCTGTTTTGCCTATTTCGGATTGTAGAAGCTTCCTCAAGGTGTTAGCGGCTCTACCTCTTCCCTTGTTGCCTTGAGGGTTCCAGTAAATTGCCATCTTAAATCATCATGAGGTCTTCTCAAAAAAAACTCCATTTCCTTTTTGCAATTTTTATGCGGATTAGTGTTTCGCCTGTTCTTTTCGAAATGTTCCTATTCGAAACTACGTTTGGCCAAAAAAATCCCAATATTTTCCGCAAGCAACGGTAATAAATACTTGCAGATATTGTATGTCGCTTGCAGTAGAGTTGCAGGAGTCACATCCATATATCAGAGTTAAGCGAATATTTGAGGAGAAAATGTGAAGCGGAGTACCTGTATGTATTTGTGTTAACTTCAATATTCTTTGTAATGCACCAAATTATTGTTTTGCCTTTTTTATGCAATATACAACATCTTGACGCGAGCCGTTGAGGATATGGACGTTTCCTAGGTAGGCAAGCGATTGCACATCCTCTAGTTCTATGATCCTAAGCTTAGGGAAATTGGTTGTTTTGATAAGTAGTGTATTGACGTAGGTATATTTTACACGTAACTTTTGCATATTATGATAAAAAATAATCAACATTTTCTAGTTGTTATACAGATGACACCTTGAGTAAAATTTGCTTATATTAAGTTCTTAAAAGAAACTACCTTTTCTCTCAACCAATAATATTTGATTAACCAATCGATTGGAAGTTTGATTTATTTCTCACATATTTTTCTTTTTCTATTTGACCAAGGCGGAGGCATTACATTTAAACTGGTTAAATCGAACAGTTGCAGCAGTCGCTTAGAATTAGCTGGTGCCACGGATTTCGAACCCGAAGAAACGGAAGTTGTACGTAAAATGGTTAATCATTTTGAAGCAACTAAAACCCACAATGACGGCAGCACCAGTAGCAGCAACGTGCGTCCTTCACCAAAAGACAACAGCAACAATGAGACAACATTAACAATCAACAATCAAACAACTGTTTGTTGCCAAAATAATGCAGTCGTCCTCAACAGTCATAAAGCAAATGATGATGTTGCAGCTGCTTGTAAAAGACAGGGCCAGTTCATTGAGGAAAAGAATCACGATTCTGACATTAAACTAGTAACTGTAAATAATCACATCAATATCGCTAAAGGAAATTTAACAGAGTCCTTGTCAGCAACTACAGCAAACGATTTGTTAAAGACCACGACAAGTAATGGCAAAGAAGAGATGCAGGATAAGCACGAAGATAAAAAGAAAATTGAAGAGCAAAAATTGTTTCACAGTGAAGCTAAAAATATACACTTGGATATAAATGGCAATGGTATTAAGAGGGATGGTGGGGACAATGGTTTAGGAACATGTATGAAAATATGCCGTAATAAAAATGTCGATTTGGCATTTACTTTTGTCAAACAGCCACCATCTAAATCTCCAGGGATAAACCCTGAAATTACAAAAAATATTTCACACATTGGAAAAGAAATATCTTATGTTAATTCTGCCCAAGAAGAGCACGCAATCAACAAAGAAAAAGACAGCCTGACTAAGAAATTGGTGACATATGAAGATACGCTGCTGCCAACAATAACGGCAACAACAAAAATAAAAAATAGGAATAAAATGTCAACTGGGGATTTGAAAGTTGACGATGAAATTCGCAATAAATCGAACATAAAAATAACAAACTCAAATGCCACATCTTCAACCTCGTGTTCCTCCTCTTCTTCCGTACATAATAAACCTTCGCAAATAATTGTGCCCGTTGAAATCCATCGTGTCGATAACTGTATTAAAAATCTCGAATATTCCTCATCCTTTTTACCAACAACTTTGAGTGCCCAAAGCTCTAAAGGCAGTGGGGAGGAGAAGTCATTTCTGCCACTGAGCACCACCTCAAGTGTTACATCCGTTATAGATAAAACAGTTGTCAAACATTATGTAGCAAATGATAAAAGTATCTATGAGAAGCGTAAATATGATGACATTGAATTTGAGGAATTCGAAATCTATGATCCGACCAAAGACTTTGAAAAACTAATTGAAGAGGAGCAAAAACGTAATAATCACGAAGCTCATGCCAACAGCAATCACTGGGACACACCACAAACACAGTTACAACCACAGCAGCAGCAGCAGCACAACCACCAACAACAACAATCAACAACCTCTTCCCTGTCCTCCAATACATCAAAGGGGTCAGGTGTCTCATCATCAATGGCCACAGCAAAAAGTCAACAAACTATAGTTTCAACGGAAACGGAAACAGATTGTTATGATAGTCTAGATGATAAATTATAGAAGGCAAATATACCAACAAAAAAAAAATAAAGAAATGAAATGAAATGAGAGATATTGTTACTTGAATCTGCAATAAGCACAAAATCAATGAAACTATTTTATTTTTGTTTTATTAATATTACTAAGTTCTTTTTCTCAAGACTTGGTATTTTTCTTTAAGATAACAATAATGAAATTGGAAAAAAAACTTTAAATAAAAAAGTTTTATTAAAAATTCTCAATTTGGTGCAACGATAATAAATGTGTATGTAGTGCGGTGAAGGGATTTATTTGTTTCAATTAATTTTGTAATTTTTATTAACCAAAAAAAAAAAAAAGGATTTTATTAAAAAGATCGAATAATTTTGCTCATTTGTTTTTGTGTTTAACTATTGCAAAAATATAAAATTGTTGTTATTAGTTTTTAATTATATAATCTAAGTTTAATAAACTATTTTAAATTTAAGCTTTAAAAAAAATCTGCAAGTATATCAAATCTTTAAATAATAATAAAACGAATTTTATTGAAGAAATTTAATTTACAAAAGGAAAGTACATACTGATTTTGTATTCCACTTATATTGATGCTCTCTTTATATTTAAGTCTACATAATAAGAACTTTTAGTTAGAGGTCTAGACATCTGGCAACAGGTTTAAAATATAGAGCGAATATTAAGAAAAAAATTCCAGGGAAATCTAGAGAAAAATATTTTAAGACAGGAAATTTCGGGAATGGCTTTCTAAAGTTTTCTGAAATTATTTTCGTTTAAGCTTTTGTGACATCAAACATAAAACAAGCATGAATAATTAGTACGTACTACAGTACCTTTTAAGATAATACTAAAAAAGTATCATTTCTTTATTACCAGTGGTCATGTTCTGCAACTCCTGCGTCGAGTTACTTTTCGATTGAAATGTGTGAAATGAAACAAAAACGCCATAAATTAAAACAAACAGTGTCTGTAAATTTTTTTTAAGTAGTAGCTGTCACGTCAGGAAATTACTTGACAGTTTACAGAAAAATTGGGTGTCTGTAACATTTTTGTCAGAATAGTTTCCGCTTTGAACTGTGCACAAATAAAACCATGGTGTGCAGTGTGACCAGATCTTGAAAATTTTTACAGCTAAATCTGGCATGAGACATGGCCAAAAACGGCTAAAAATTATTTTAAAAAATACTAAAAATAATGCAAAATTTTTTAATGCATCTGATACATATAAATACAGTGAACTCGCGATAATATGAACACCCCAAAATATGAACACTTATATTCTTCCATTGACTGCTCTAAAATATTAACTTGTGCGAAAGTTTTAAAATATTAACAACTTATAATTATTTTTAACGTATTTTATCTACGTAAACAGGTTTAAGTCTAAATCAACAGGGTGGTGGATAAATTTTGATTCAACTGTATAATAATTGAGGAGTTTTTCTAGCTCCTTGCTTTAAAATTGTTTTCAAATGTCAATCAAAATGTCTTGCAAACACGATTTAGTTAGTGCTCACATTCTACAAGAATTCCATATTCATCTTTATACATATTTTGAACGTGAATATGCATACAAAAAGCATAAGTTTTTAACTTTAAAAAGTCAGAAATTTTAGAAGATTTAGAACATTTAGGAAGAGGTGTCAGTGTTACTAATTTAGCTTATAAATTTGTGGTGAAATATTCTACAATATGTGGACAAAAAATAAAAATGCTAACAATACGTTTATTTGACCTGAAAAAAGAAAAACTGTTGCCTTTCGAGTACCCAAAAATTGAAAATGCGTTCTCCGGATGGATTTTGAATATGAGAGACAAAAAGATCACTGTTAGCGGGCACGGAAAATATTTTTGAGGGGAAATTAGTTGCCATTCGTAAATATGAACAATCTTGCAAATGCGAACTGGCGTGGTTGTAATTAGTTCATATTATCGCGAGTTCACTGTACATATAAATATGTAGAAAGCAACAACAAAATTACATAATATTTATGACATTGTTTGTGCTTTCAATGTAATTCTATGGCGTTACGTTGCGTTTTACATGATTAGGGCCTAATTTTTATTAAATTATATTTATGAAGAAAGGAATTTTACCACATTAAATGAATTAAAATTAATTGATAATTTTCTTTTAGTGAATGTCAAAAGTTTTGCAAATTTTTTTGAAATTATAATTGGGCGGGCACCTCCAATACAAATACAATAAATATTTCTGTATATCAGGAGAATGGCCGGAGCTAAAATTTCTAAATTCGGTACAAGTATTTTGGTTATGAATACACAATATCCGACAAACTGTGGGCGAGATTGGAAAAGTGGGCGTGATACGAAATATATTTATTTTTATCTGGAGAACGGTAGGAGAACAATTGCCCAAATTTGGTGCACATCACGGAGTTATCAATACACAACCTCTCAAAAGGATTGGAGATGCCCGTGGCACAAAAAAGGATTCTGTCTAAAGTATCCAAATTGTTCGGCCCGGAAAGCGCCTTATGGTAGAAATCAGAAAGACATCGAACGTCGATATTGATGTTGAAATTGCTGTTTTTTTTTTGTACCCTCGTAAATTATGTTAAAAATCGTTTAAACTAAAGTCCTGTTTATTAAAAATTAGAGACTTTTCTAACTCTGCCCCTTCTCGTAAATATCAAACATGCACATTTAAGTTTTGTTAAAGATTTTGTTTCTCATAAAGCGGCTGGCAAGGAGACACAGAAGAGGTCTGCTTAAATAAAATTCTTCCCAAGAAATTTAAATAAAAATAAATAAACTTTAGACAAACTCAAACCAACTTTGCTTGATAAGATTTACAAGCAAATTGCTGTAAAGTGTATCTAACAAGATATCCTTTCTTCTCTCTAGCCTTCTTTTTTCATTACAAAATAACTAAAGAAACCCCTACCTAATCTTTTCCTACCATCTTCATCACTTTTACTAGTATTTTTTTCATTCTTTCTCTTCTATTCACTTACCTGAGTTTAAGTCTTCAGTTTTATTTGTGCAATAATTTTGTCGTCCTCCAAAGCTCCATGAATTCTGTAAAAATAAAACATTCACAAAAAATAAATAAAAGGCACCAATAATTTGTACAACAATAATGAACAAAAATATATACAAAAAAAAAAAAGTTAAACTAGTCAGGCTTAGTTTATTTCATTGGTTGGACTGGCCGGGCCAAAACTGCTTTCATAATTTAAGTCAACAACGGAAAGAAACCAAAAATCCCAGAGTTTAATATAAAATAATATAAATTTTTTAAAAGACTCCACAGAAATACCAGATTTGATTAAAAGTTTTAATAAACAAAATATTTAAGGTTTCCTTGTGCAAAAGAAAGGAATTCTTCAAAGATGAGGTCGAAAATAATATTTTCATTATAACTTGGATTTAATAGTTTTATTTTGAAAAGGAAGTTAAAACTAAATAAATATTTGTTAAACAACAACTATTAATTTAGAATGAGCAAAATAAAAATTAATAGTGTTTATAAAGTTGAATACGGAGGTTACTTTTGTAAAGTAAAATGCAGAAATTTAAAATCATCACATCTTTATTTGCAAATAGGACTAATATCTTATACGAAATACAAGTCGGTTTGAAAATCTTTCCAAATAAAAATCAGTCTGTCCAGAAATTCACAAAAAGATGCGTTCAGGAATATTGTGAGTTCCCGCCATTACGACCTTATTTAAAAGAGCTTTTGTCGGCAGGTGGAAACGCCCGATCCCATTTGTCGGCATTTACACATACATAGACAATTTTCTTACAAGATGCACTTAACCCTTGGCTAAGAGTCCGGACCTATCTAACAACATTGATTGTAGATAGAGCTTCTACAGGGTGGTTCAAAAGTAACGCTATGATTTATTTAATGGGTTATTTAAAGGGTTATTTTGTAAATCGCTTCACCTTGTGTTGAGAAATTTTCCATATCAAATTTTACAAATTCAAGAAAATATTTTTAAAGTAAGGTGAAGTGTTTTACAAACCAAGAGGATTAATCTTGGTATTTATTAAAATTTAGATTATAGTTTGAAAATATGTATGTTCACATTATGTTTTGAAGATAATGCCCTTCAAATGGAGAACACCGTTTCCCTCGACTTGACTTGCCCTTTCAACTTTTCTTAGAATTTTGGATCCCAGTTACCTCAATTATTATCAGATTTTTTACTTTTAGCTGTTGGATAATTCCTGGCTTGTTGGTATACACCTTATCCTTTAGGTATCCCCAAAGAAATTAATCGGGCGAACGCGGTGGCCAGTGAAAATCAGAAAAATGTAATATAATTCGATCGCACATTTCGCGCAGGGGAGCCATAGTTGGAGGAGCTGTGGCTCCATCTTGTCTGAAACACAATTCCGGATTCTTCTCTTCAACGGGCCTTAAAAAATGTTTAATCATTGCCCAGTATTCAATGCCACTCACATTAACCGCAACTTGTTCGTCGTTTTAGAAAAAAATATGGCTCAACAAAAAAAAATAAGTGCGCACATTTGATGTTTATTAATTATTCTTTGATTTGCGGTACCCCATATTCAGCAATTTTGTTTCTGCAGGCGACCAATTAGGTGAAAATAAGCCACATCGCTCATTGTTCGATATGATCTATCTGTCCGAATAATCGAATAGTGACTTTCAAGATAAAATTTAACAACTTTGGTTCTATGTTCTATACTGAGTCTTTCCATCATAAATTTCCAAAGATTTATAAGTTAATTGTGAAAAAACAAACGAAAAACATAAACAAAAAACGTATGCACTTATTAAATCATAAAGTTACTTATGATCCACCCTGTATATAACAACAATACCACTCAGGCAGCAGCCGAAAATCTGTCAGACAATCAGGCAGTCCGGACCATCCAAGACTGCAGCCGAAAATCTGGCTGCCAATCGGACAGATAAAGGATCTCCCTTCCCGCTTTTTATATAAAAACTATAAAAACCACAGTCACTACATGATTTTCAAAGGCCTCGAACTATTTACACAGTTCAACACGAAACGTTCTATGCACATTCTTGAATTTGACTGGTTTTTGATATTTGTTAAGTTATGTTTTGGGCTTTGGTGTGTGCCAACATGTATAGTAAAATTTTATGGCGAACATTGTAGAACATTTCATCACCGCCCTCCCACCTTTTCAGGGTGTTTTTGCCATTTGTTAGAATAAAGTCAAAAAAATGCCGTTATGGAGGGGAGTAAGCGGATTAATATAAAAATATTTGCTATAACATTTTCTACAAATTTGCTTAATATACCCTACACCTTAGATATAATGGAATCATAGTTTTAAGTTCAAGAACAGGCCAAGACTGGGAAACGTTAACCGCTTCTAAAATAAAATTCCGATGTGATCTTAGAAAATTCCGACCCACGTTTATGTTTTTGTTTTGTCTCCTTTACCAGAATCTCTTGTCAGAACCCCGCAATTTTGGAAAAAGTTTAAAATTGTTGTATAGTGTTATCAGTACAGAACCTAGAAACAGTCCCATATGCCAAAGGCTGTCAAAGAAACAAATAAGTCTTAAGCCAGCCGCGGTCAAGATCGAACCAAATCAATTTTTGGTAGTTTTAGGACCCAAAAAAACTTGAGGATAATTTCTAATGGTCCCTGCATATCAAAATCATCTCAGCTATGTACCTTTAAATAGGAATAATCCCTCAGATCTGTTAGTCACTCCGAAGAGCCTTCGTGTTGGGAACTCTGATTTTAATGAAACTGAGAACCAGGGAAACTGTAAATATGCAAATATATCGTTGTGCGACTCATGAAGGCAAAAACAATATATTTATCCGTTTTAGAGCTTTAAATGAATAAAGTTGTAACATCCTGTATAAAACAACTAAAATTTGGTGTTTAAAAAATACTGTTTTTAATCCCAATGAAAATTTAGAACGTGAGTTACCAATCTCCCCCTTCTTTGTGATAATTCCTACAAAATTTTAGAAATCGCTTAAGTTTTTACTTATAATAGGGCTATTCGTTATTAAAGTATTGAATCTAAATACTGCCAATGTTTAGAGGCAAAACGAAGTAGGGTCCAAACAGAGTTCTCCCTCCAATCATCCAATAATGTATCATGTAAGTACCGGAGGATCCACGGCTCAATCAGTTTAGGGGTCTGTCTGATAAACCGTTTTTCCGCAGTTCGTTTATCGTTGTCGCCTGTTTGACAATCTAATTGGAAGTGTAAACTTAACGATATGGCATTATGAATGAAATCTCCATATTTTATTTCAAACGATATCAAGTTATTCCCAAACGGGGACAAATAACTGACTTTTTGCTTTTGGTTCTCACCGTTCTATAAATCGAATTTAGTTAAAAAAAAAAGTAGATCGAAATATTTTTTTTGGAAAATCATTCAATAAGCCGCTTAACCACAAATCAAATATCTGTAGATAAGAAATCTCTTGTTATCAAAATGTCGTGGATCTATGCACTAGCCGCAGAGCCATGTTTACCAACTTTTTTGTAATAGAATTGAACTTTTAAAATTTTAAAATTAGAATAAGTCGCAAAGAACCTTTACATATTAACCCGAGGAACTCCTTAAAGGGTGAAAACGTTGAGAATTATAGAATTTTACAGGAAATGTATTTTTAAGATAGATCGGAGTCGCCTTTCGTCACGACTATATATTTAACTAGTTTGCATCTAAAATCGGAAAGTCCTTAAGTGAATGCCGAGCAATCGAGCTCAGGACAACTTTTTAGCTGGGCTTCTTTGAAAACGACTGGAATATAAAAAAAGGTTTGGAGACATGGTTATGAACTGTTTAACGATTTAACTTAAATTATAAAAGGAGTTAAGTCCAAAGACATGCACTATTTGCATCTCTTAGTCGGTTAATCTGCAAGACATCACCGATGAAACAAATAAACAAACAGCTCAGTATGATAATTAAATGGGTGCTTTTAAAACAGCTCTGGATGTTAATTAAATGGGTGCTTTTAAAACAGCTCTGGATGTTAATTAAATGGTTGCTTTTAAAACAGCTCAGGATGTTAATTAAATGGGTGCTTTTAAAACAGCTCTGGATGTTAATTAAATGGGTGCTTTTAAAACAGCTCAGGATGTTAATTAAATGGGTGCTTTGAGAGCACTATGGTTATCAACTTTCTAACGATGTAAATAAAATCATAAATTAAGATAATTAGAGAGTTAAAAACTCAAACAAAATTAATTTTTCTAACCCCAGCCACTAATCAACTCGCACGACTGATTTTGCCTCGCCCTGTATTACATTTTTTACATACACTGTTTTTTATCTTGCAAAATATAAGTAAATTTTTTGTTCGTTAAAGGAGGTGTTAACCACTACAGTGGTTCATCTAAAAACCACACATTTTCTATTTACTCCCCTTCAACCCACCCATCATTACATCACCATACAAGACATAAGACTTAACAAAGAAAAAAATGGACAAACTTTTATGTTTTTGTAACCATCAGCACTTAAATTGTGTGTAAAATAAACAGAAATAAAATTAAAGCAACATGCCTTGATTAAAAAATACACTTTGCCCTTTCCTAAGTCCCTACACAAAGCAAAAAAAAAACACTTACAAATTGTCAACGAATAGAATCAAAACAACACCGTTACCTTTTCAATATTGTCATTTTTACGAAATGTTGTCAAATTTATAATTTAATAACGAAAAGTAGTCAAATCAAGAACGAAAAAAAATTTAAAAAAAAAACATAAACTTTGTTTAATCATCCCAACCCTGTTGTCAAATCAAAAATAATACACGGCCATACAGTAATTGAGTTTTTTTTTTATATCTAAAACCGTTCGTAAATAAAACAAAATAGAACTACAGTTAGATGAATTTTTTTCCCTGTGTACTAATTTTATTCAAAGCAAAAATGGAAAATGCTATTAAAATCTAGTAAATCATAAAATGTTTATTTTCTAAGCTGCGCCCCCACAACAAAAAGTAAAACAAAAAAAAAAAAGGGAATGATGAAGGATGAAGTGAACGCATCGTAACAAATTATTTAAACAGTATCGACCCTTGATGGCCACAAACAAAGATAATAAAATATGGAAGAAAATGAATGATGGCTTAATCCATGTAATTTATGTATTGGCATTTATGGGAAACGTGCTCTATTATTTTGGTGCGGGAGTCCTTGGCGAGATTTAACAGATTTTTTCTTGCTTTTTCATTTTTGTTATTGGAATATTGGCCTTAATATTTTGTGGGTGTTTTTAAGGATTCTGTAACGAGGATGATTTGTAATAAACACATGCTCCACTGAAATTAAGTAATTTGTTTTTGAAAATAAAAAATTAATGCCGTCTAATGTGTTCAGGAGTTATTTAAGGAATACAAATTTCTGTACATATATGACTACAACGACTTACGTACTTTGATTAGCACATCTCATCTCAACTTATCCCAACATTTTGTTACCTAAACATTTCCATACACCAAACTTATGAATTAGGAAAATTACATCAACTACAGTCATGTGCGGTAAACATTCGATTTCTGCATCAATATATTTTTTTCATATTTGGGTTCCAATTGTTGATTTTTTTGAGTGCTCCAGGCAAATTGGTCTACATAAGTACTTCGATTCGGTGCAAGGTAGACATATAATACATCAATGTCTACGCTCATAGAAAAATGCATCTTCATATTGATGATGCCCTTACATCAGAATTGTGACATCAATGTTATTACAAATGGCATCCATGAGGCAAAAAGTGACATCAAATTTATGCGTTATCTACGCTAAACTACAGTGAAATCAATTCGATGCAACATTTTGTGTACACTGATAGAAAAGGCGTCATAAATCTGATGTATTTTGACATCAGTATAGACAAACTGTCATCAGTGCAATGACAAACTGTCACCAGTGCGATGACAAACTGTCATCAGTGTGATGATATAATATATATGAAGTCATTAGGGCGATGACATACTGTAATCAATGCGATAAGAAGCTGTCATCAGTGCGATGATAAATTGTCATCAGTGCGATGACAAGCTGTCATCAATGCTATGACATGATAAATCATGTCATAATATATTATTAACATTATGTTCATGTTTAAAAAGTAAAATTAAAAACAAAAATTCCCATATTCAATTTTTTTAAATTATTTATTTAATTAAATACATCACATTTTTAAAGTAGAATTATGACGAAAACCATATCGGACATGCTGCTGGTGTCTTATAATTGAAAGTTCTTCTGTTAACATAGGGCGGAATACAACAAAAGTGAAACAAATTTTACATAAGGTCAATTACAATGACTCAATTTGATGGCACTGATGACATGCTTAATAAAACCGACTTCGATTCGTCATTTCTGTGATGCCAATGTGTCATCCAATTGATGAAATAATTTAAATTTTTGACCCTGATGGCAATCTGGTCACGTTATGTTAAGGCTGACATCACAGTGATGTAAAGTGTCATGGGGTCAATAGTACTGATGCCAAAAGAGTTTTGACGCCTTTTCTATCAGTGTTGGTAGTTTTGTGAGGATTTTAAAAACTTTAAACATGTAAGAAGAGATAAACTCCATGTTTAATTGTTGGTATTTGGTTTAAGCTTTAATATCTTTGCAAGTAAGACTTTTTGAGTGTATGTAGTTCTCATTTACTCTGTAGTCTTGTTTGCTGATGGCTTTGGCTTTACTAAAACTATTTAGGAGAACGTTTCCTGATGATATTGCCTAAGCAACCAGTGAAATGCGCATAATAACAGCTTGTCCTCCAACAATAAATTTCAGTTTTTTTATCAATTATAAAAATAGGGAATTAAGCACAACAAACAAAATCTTTTAATGAAAAATTATGTATTCTCAAAACCAATTTTTTTGATAACATATTTAACAATTGTAAAATTCACTAAAGGCTGACTTAACTTTACTAAGGCTGGCTTAAGATTATTAAATTTAATTTTCATTAAATTATTTTAATGAAGGAAGGAATTTTACAACATAAAATTTAATTTAAATTTTTTGATAATTTTAATTTTTACTGGATGAAGTATTGAATTCCAACAGTTCAATAAACCACAATTGTTACAAAATTAGCTGTGGCACAAGCTCTATGTTTTCATTTGTCCTACAAGTTGTGCAAAGAAAGGTCAACAAAAGAAGTAAGACAAAAAAAAAACATAAAAACAAAAATGTACTTTGTTATTCAAGAAGAATTCTTGAAAAAAAAATACGATAAGACAGAAGTGAGGAAGAAACATGTAAATAAATTGAAAAAAAGATAATCAATTACAGCAAATTTCGATACAATTGGTTTAAAGAATGGTGTTTGACTAAAGAAAGAATTCTAATGATGAGAATCTAGTTATTCTCGAAACATTTAAATTCGACACGAGTTCAATTTAATGTTAAGTCAATATTAAAATGATCAATAACAATTTAATTCAATTTCATGTTCTGAAATTCCTTCCTTCCTGATAATAATTTAATGAAAATTGAATTTGATGAACTTAAGCCTGATTTAAAAATATAAAAATTTTCAATTAAACCCACAATTCAATAAACCATAATTGTTATTCACTAGAGACTTTTTGCAAACAAGTCCGAAAAATATATTTTTATATTTTTTTAATTCGTTTTCATGGGCAACCGCGTATGTCTTAAAATCAAATTTACCAGGAGACCCGATGAACAATTCAAGATTAAACTTTGGGCGAGGTTTTGAACTTTTTTAACTTGGTCATTACGTAAAAAATTGGAATTGGTCCATCTTTTACAGAAATTTTTAGAACCATGTAAAGAGCGTTTATAATTAAGCAATATTTCATTAACATTTTAAAGTCGAAAAATGGACAAACGCGGTTACTCATGAAAACCACAGTATTATTTATGCAATAAAAACTTAATTGCCACATTTATGGCCATTTTCTGAATGTATCGATAAACTTTTCAGTTGGCAACACCTCTCAAGATATATGTAAAAAGTTGGGAGTCAGCTGATTCAATTTATCTGTACGGCAAATAAATTATTGGCAGATGAGTAACGGTTAGCTTTGCGCCAAAATAGAAGCAAATGAGACATTAAGAAAATTAAATTTCTTTAATGTGCAGTTTTTCGTTAGGAAGAAAGATAATCGGCTAATGAGAAAAAGGTCATAAATATTATTCCGAAGAGACTAACCGTTTACAAAATTCAGAATTATTTCCATTATTTTTTCAAAATCTCCAACTGTGTGCTGTCTTTGTTATTTCAGAGATGTTGTGCATATCATTACGGGCTCACCCCACCACAGTGGTCTTAACATCGAGTAAAAACAATATCGGCAACAGAGCTGTAAACGAATCATTCTTTTTTGAACTAATTTGCAAATCATTCGTGTACTGCATAGCAAAATTTTAATTAATACTTTTCACACAAAAAAATTAATTGAATGAAATTTGAGTCAATTCAAATGAATTTGGTAAAAAATATATTGCAATTCATTTGCATTCATTCATTCTTTTTTGATTTCAATTCATTACGAATTAGCTAAATTTTGAATTAATGCTCTTCACAACAAAAAAGAATTGAATGAAATTTGAATCAATTCAAACGAATTAAGCAGAAATGAATTTCAATTCGTTTTAAATTTACATGAATTTGAAAAATGAATTGCAATTCGTTTTCAATTCGAAAGAATTTGAAAAATGAATTGCAGTTCGTTTTAAATTCAAATATATTTGTTAAAGTGAATTGCAATTCATTCTACAAATTCATTTGAATTGAATTTATTTTGAATTCATTCAAATGAATTAGAACAATGAATTGCATTCAAATGAATGAAATCAAAACTGAGTTCCAATCAATCAAATTCAATAGCAGATCTAGGGGGAATGAAAAATGGAAATTTCACCACAATATACAAATATGAGATTATTTTAACAAAAAATTATTGTTATTGTTGTGTATTGTATGTAATTGTTGTTATTGTATTGATAAAAATAAAAATTTAAAAACTTCTTTTAGCAAATAAACAAAATTTTCCCATTTTGATAGGATTTTCGCCGATACCTAATAATTCAATTCCTATTCTGTCGCTACCTGACAATTGCAGTATATCATGGGAATTTAACATCTAAGAACTTTTTGTCTTTGGCCTATACTAGAGTAATGCAATTCAAATTTCAATCAATTCAATTCAAATGAGTTGGAAATGAATTGCTAATTCCTTTTTTCTAATTCATTTGAATTATTTCAAAATCAATTCAATTCAAACGAATTGGATATAAAATGCAATTCACTTTGACAAATTCAAATGAATTTGCAGAATAAATTGTAATTCACTTTGACAAATTCATTTGAATTGGAAACGAATTGCAATTCATTTGACGAATTCATTTGAATTGGAAATGAATTGCAATTAATTTTTACCAAATTCATTTGAATTGACTCAAATTTCATTCAATTCATTTTTTTTTTTTGTGAAAAGAATTAATTCAAAATTTGCTAATTCAGTGCATGAATGATTGCGAATTAATTAAAAAATTAATGATTCATTTACAGCTCTGATGGTCCTACGGGGAATATTTAGTAGCTGTGATTAGCACTTAATTCGCGGGGTTGTATTGCGTATATAAATTATAAATTTCTTATTAAAAAGTATTTTGTATCGCAGTTTTATATCGATGAACAAAAAAAGTGAAAACTGGACTTAATTCTTTTTTAATACATTTTGTTCCGAAGTTAAAAAGAACCGGAGACTTATTTTTTAAGATAGTTCGAGATTTTTTTAAAATATTAAAGAACCCTTACACGTTTTACATTTCAGTGGAAAAAATCCTGCTTCAAGATATTCAATGTTAAATAAAATTAATTGACGTATCTGTAATGCATGTTTTCCTCATTTAACAAGTTGACATTTTTTGTCTTGTTAGTAACTGGTGATTAATGGTTTTCTCATCATGGCAGTTTTTTGTAGACATGTTTTGTGCATAAAAAAGCAAAATCATGTATATCTTGTTTCGTTTAAAATTTTTTGTTAAATCATTGATATTTTCTTCTAAAAAAGAAAAAACATTTTAAGTTAAAATTTAAACTTATTTCCAAATGCATAAATAAGTACCCTTTTACAAGCCAGTTACAACAAGAGTTGAGTTGAGTTTCCAAAATTGAAATTAACTACTAAATACTAAACATCAAAAAAGGAAGGAAACCCAGCAACATTTTCCATAACATCGACGACCAAAACTTAAATGAATCGAATCAAATCTGCTCACAACTGGAAACTATTCATTTTGTTCTGTTCTTATCCAGTAATTTGATCCTAACAAAATATGTTACTGGGTTTTATTAAAATGTTTTATCCTTTCGAATTAGTTCAATCTTTTTTTTCTTATTTCCCTCATGTCTGTTTTATTTTGGCATGGAAAATCATTTACTCTTGCAATGTTTTTCCATCTTCATCCTTTAAAAAAAAAAATAAAAAAATTTTAAATGTATAGAAACATCCAACATTCGTACCGAAAAAGTTTTCCACACGTTGAACAGACATGTTCGAAATTCGTTCGAATAAAATTGTAATTGCACTTGTAACATTTTAAATTTAATTGAATCAACAACATCTCCGTCCTCATGAATCATTTGTCATTTATTTGTAAAGTGTTTAACAATTATTGAACTGAAATTGTGTGAAAATGGATGGAAAGCGGAAACACACATACACATGTTACAAAAAAAAAAAAATAAAGGAAGAAAAAAGAAAAACTACTGTCGGCAAATAGTAACGGTAAAGAATAAATGATTGATGAATTGAGACCGCACACACCTGAAACTAAAGACATGTGGCAACCTTAAGTAAAGAAAGATGATTATATGCAGGGTTGCCGAACTTGGTATTTTCCGACCAAATTTGGTTGGATATTTTTCGTTTGGTCGGATGGTAGGCCAAACCTAATTTTGGTCGGTTTGAGAAAATGTTCTTTAAATTTTAGCAAATTTAGAACACTGGTCGCAAAAAAGACAAGTGAAAATCTAATATCTTTTTCAAAAACTAAAAATGTTTTTGCTTGCTGATGAAACTCTTGATGTGGCAAGGAAAATAAATTTATTACGTTAGTGTCAAGTTACTTTGACGGTGTTATTGTTATTAAGGATAGTTTTATCACGTAATTTGAGTTTACCCAGTCAGATGCCGTTTAAATTTTTCTTCTGATAAGAAACTTTGTATCAACAAACAATATTCCTTTAAACCATAGTATAATAAGTACCAGATATGTTCATTAGTGAGAGTTGTCATTATTTACCCATGTAATGTCAAATTAATTAATTTGATTTTTGGCGCTTCTTTTAATTTTTTCCTTATTTTCGTTTGTTTGACGTTATATGGGTTTTAAAATTCTGAACAATAATTCTTGTACTTTTTCTACCATTTTTTAAACAATTTGATCGGATTGGCAACATATTTACATACATATATGGGGGATTTCATGTCAAGTGACCCAACTTTTGAAATCGATGTACCCTTTTCAAAAAAAAAAAACAAAAATAAAACTATTTAAAAAAAAAAAATTTTAAAAAATACAAAAAAAATTTTTTTCGAAAGCTTGAAGAAATAGCTATCTAATTTGTTTGGGACAAATTTTGCTAACACCAATAGATAAAAATTCCCAGGGGAGAATTTGTCGATTACAGAAGCGATGATGTGATAGACACGAGTAAGATAGTAATGCACACCATCTCAATTACAACCTAGTACACTTTTTCGAATGCATTGCCGCATTTATGGAGTGAACGCCTACCACTTGCACACAAAGTAAGCGGAATAGTGAAGTGTTCATTTAATAAATATAAACTCTGTACTTCTTCGCACACATTGTAAGCAGGCGGTAGACAGTCTATACACAACCTCGCTTACTTCGTGGGCAAGTAGAAAGCGTCTTGCACACAACTTCGCACACATTGTAAGCAGGCAGTAGACAGTCTATACACATTGTGGCTTACTTCGTGGGCAAGTAGTAGGCGTATTGCACACTACTTCTCACACATTGTAATCAGGTAGCTTTTTTAGATTGTCGGGATATTTCAGAATTTTTGATTTTGTAACTATTTTCAGAACATTCAAACCAGACTTTCGTTATAAAATAAAAAATATATAGGTAACTTGCGATAATTTGAATATATATTGATGCTTATTATAAACAGCCGGCAAACGTTTGAATATCAATTAACAAACAAAAAACTTTACAAAGTAGCAAATGAAAAATAACGGGACAAAACAAAAACCTGCATATAGTTATACATGCATACATACATACATATGAATGTATGCAAGTATAAGTATTTTAATTAGTCAATTCACAAGGTATCCTAACATGTCATATTGTCAAAATGTCGTAATATTTCACAATGGTTTAAAAATATTGTTGTACGGCTCAGCCGCTCAGCGCTGGACTTTTCTGATTAATTACGACAGCACAATAAACACAGCAAGCAACGTTCTATTTATTTAAGACACTTTTTGTTAACAAACCAACAACAATATTTTTAAACCATTGTGAAATATTAGGACATTTTGACAATATGACATGTTAGGATACCTTGTGAATTGACTAAATATGTACAGAATATTTCACGTTTTAAAAGATGAACGAAATTCATTTTTGTAAATTCCATACACTGCATTCATACAAAAACACTCTTTTCAGCTCCATACAAGGTGAGTCGGTCTACTAAATATGCATTGAAACCCTATAGAGAAGATATTTAAGAGTTTGAGAAAATTTTTGCACAATGGGAAATATTACAAATCTTAAAAAAAAACGCCAAAATCGAAATATGTTTAGTATATTGAAAAAAATTCGGTAAAGTTATCAAAAAAAAAAATCACAAATCGACAATTTAAGTCGCTTAAATTAAAAAAAAACTACTTTAAACGGAATAATTGATAAATTAAATCCTTATTCATTTGAAAAACTATATATCGCACTTGATCATAAAGAGGGTACTAACTCAAAATTAAAAAATAGAAGCAAAACAATTTAATATTTAACGTATATGAAAAATTATTTTTAAACCAATCGTTTCACTACCAAAAAGGAGACAAAATAACACGATATTTTTTTTACAGCAGTTAGATATGAATATTAAGAGTCGATTTCGCCCAAAAAGAGATAAATAAAAATTTTGAGTAATACCCCTTTTATGATCAAGTGCGATATGTTAAACTTGAAAAAACTCACAAAAAAAAACTAAGAAGTTCGATGAACGAATAGATAATTGGTTGATTCACAAGGTGTGCTATCAAGCCATATCGTCATAATGTCTTAAATAGTATTTTACAAATGTTTAAAACAATTTTAAGTTTTGTGTTTAAAACAAAATAAAAATGTTAATGCTGTTTTCATTGATTCGTCATAAATTTACAGTAGAAATTATTATTTTAATTTAATTTAATTTAATTTATTATTTTAACACATATGACTTTACAACTTTTTGACTACCTTGTGAATCACCCAAATAATAACGTTATTGTAGGATTATCCCCTTCTTTTGTTTTCAATCAATTTTATTCTTCTTAAAGAATTAGTCCTTTATACTCGTTCCATTTTTAAATATTTATGTTAAATTCAACCCAATTGTCTGAGTTTTTGCAAAAAGAAAAAAATTGTTAAATAGTAGTATTAAATACCACTCGTAAACGTTAAAAGGTTGTTAAGAAATCTTTTATGCTCTTGAAAGAAACTAAAAAAAAATATTTCTATTCTTTTCCTCTCATCCTTTTATACAGCAAATTTAACCCAAAAAAATTAAGCTTATAACATAATCACACATACGTTTGCATTGACAAAAGAAAATTTATACAATGACCCCCCCAAAATCAGCACCAACAATTATATTGTTTTAAAAGTCACAGCAACTTGTGAGAATGACAGAATACGAAAGTACAAATATTTCTTATTTGCCGTAGGTGTGGAAAGAAGAAGAGAAAAGGATACACACTTCTGTGACTTTTCAGCTCAAACTCATGGATGGAAAATTTAGATTTTGAAATGGTATTAAATCCCTTCTAAATAAAAAGTACCTTTTCGAGAATTGAAGCGATTCGCCGTTATTATTATCTCTATAGTCCAGACATCACCACTCAGGTTTTTGTTTTCCAGCACTTTTTGATTCCCGGAAGGGGGGAAATAAAAATAATTTTCCGGGATTCCCGACCAAAACTAAATTTTTGGTTTTTTTTTTTTTTTTTTTTTAACGTTTATAATAACAAATTTATTTACAGTTTTATACCCTTAACCAGCAGTGGTGATTAATATTCATCTAAGACCCCATAAATTATATATAAAATGCAAAAGGGCGTAGAAACACAAAATTCAAGATACATTTTTTGATTGATTTTGAGTGATTTGATTGATTGATATTTTTTTCGTTTATTTAAATAGATATTCACAAAAAATTTTAGATCCCTGCGGTTAAAAATGCCGACTTTACTAAAGAAATTCAAACGCCAAAGTTTTTTGCTTCTCCTGTTAAAAAATAATAAAAAGTGTTGTTAAGACCTTTTGCATTTTAGGTGACGATATATATATATATATATATATATATATATAAGGATGGTCCAACCAAAACGCAGGATGTTTTCAGAGAATTATCTTAGTGCTAGTTCAAACTGTTCAAGTGTTAGCCGTCAAGTCTTGAGCTTTTAGGAGAGAAGGGAAAAAAGAATTTATTTTCTTTTCCTCTCTCTCTCTCTCCTAAAAA
Source organism: Pollenia amentaria (assembly GCA_943735925.1). Classification (NCBI taxonomy): domain Eukaryota; kingdom Metazoa; phylum Arthropoda; class Insecta; order Diptera; family Polleniidae; genus Pollenia; species Pollenia amentaria. Next base: position 126,645,505 of record OX031009.1, read on the forward strand.
CTTAAGACTAGACGGCTAAGAGTTGAACAGTGGGAACCAGCACTTAGTATTTTTTTATGAATGAAGGATCTATGACAATTATGTGTGAAACAAAATATCGGCCAAATGCTCGCCACAGCTTCCTTGACATACCTCATCCCGATGGTCCATTTTTTTAATGACTCTGAGACATAATTGAGGTTCAATGTCGTTAATGTGCCGAATTATTTCATCCTTTGAATTCTTGAATTGTTCTTGGCTTATTGACGTACACTTTTTTCTTTTAAATATCCCCAAGAAAAGAAGTCCAACGGTTTTAGATCACATGGCCGTGCCGGCCAATTAACATCGCCACGACCTGAGATAACACGGCCATTTAATTTCTCGAGCAAAAGATCCATTGTTTCGTGGGGTGTGTGGCGAGTGCACCATCCTGTTGGAACCACATTTCGCCGAGGTCCATATCCTCAATTTTTGGCCACAATAAGTCCGTTATCATCTTGCGATTGCGAACACCATTCACGGTAACTACTTTGCCGATCTAATTTTCGAAGAAGTACGGCTCGACGACGACCCCACTCTTTGTGGATGCATCGGCTTTTCAACAATCACTCGTGGTTTCTCATTTGGCCAAATGCGGCAATTCTGCTTGTTAACGAAACCACTGAGGTCGAATATGTTGACCAAAAAAAAACCAAAGTGCACGAAATGCATTTTGATTTCAACGCCCATTTTCGTAAAGGGCTTCAACAATGTTAATGCGCTGCTCAATTGTGTACCTCTCCCTGGTTAAATTTGTCAAACACTGAAACAATGAAATGACAAAAAAAAAGTTGGGCAAAAAACTTGACGTTTAGGTGTGACTCACAATTAATAACGTGCATTATGGTTGGACCACCCTTTATATAAATATATATTCTGAGTTCTCGAGCAATTCTAAGTTTAATAAGCAATGTCCGTCTGTAAAAATCAAGCTAACTTCCGAATGACTAAATAGAAAAGAACGATTTTAGTGTCAAATTGCTTCTAGTTTTCTTAAGCAGTTTGATATTATAATCCAGCAAAAACGGTTCGGTATGAAAAGAGTTATGCATCCAAATGTGGAACAACCTCCCCAAAAATTTAAAAAAACAGACATAAATTAGTAGCGGAATGCATCGATTTTCATTAAATTTCAACAAATTCGTTTTATGATTAACTGATCGGTTAATATAAAATTGGCAATTTTCGATTAACGATTAAGCCGATTTATTTCAGTCGATTAACCGATTAACCGACGTAACAAAATTTTGAATTTTTTGTTGTATTAGGTATAACATATTCTTTTGAGTTTTAAATTATTTGTTTCGTCTCATATACAAAAGGTATGTGTTTAGAAAATATTTATTTATACAAACAAAGAAGGTGTTCAGTGATTTTCATTTTAAATAAGTGTTTGCTGTCAACAGCTTTTTGTTTCTCGTACATCTATATATATAAAAATAAGTCCGTATATGTACGTCGCCGAACTAATCATAAACGCGTCGTGCGATTTCAACCAAACTTATACAATACGTAGGCAGTGGCCCATATATGGTTTATATGAAGTTTGGTTGAAATTTTCGGTCTGGGGGCGGAGGGGCGTGGCAAAATCCATAACATGAGAACGGCTTGACCGATTTGAACGATTTTTTCTTTAAAATGATCGCCATGGTCCAACTTAGGTTTTTACGGAAGTTAGGTTTTTGCCCCGCCCACTTTTACGCCCACTTTTTTCGATTTACCTAAAATCAGAAAACAGCTCCATCGAGTTGACTAATTTTTCTTTCAAATGTTCGTATTAATCAACTTTAAGTTTTCATCGAAAGAAAAATTTAACACGCCTACTTTTACGCCCACTTTTTCTATTAAGCGCATAACTGGAGAACGGCATGACCGATTCCAACGATTTACCATTTGAATTCAAGCGGCTCCAATTCCCTTTGCGTCTTGCCTTTGCTATTACCATCAACAAAGCACAAGGCCAATCATTGACTATTGCTGGCTTAAAAGGTCATGAACAATTTGATCGAAGCAACAATTTTAAAGGGGAAGTTTAAAGGTGAAGATGTATTGATTCCACGAATTCCAATGATTCCATCAGATTTACCTTTTGAATTCAAAAGACTACAGTTTCCAATACGTCTTGCATTTGCTATTACAATAAATTAAGCGCAAGGGCAATCGTTGGAATTGTGCGGAATTGATTTAGAATATCCTTGCTTTTCACACGGCCAGTTATATGTTTCGTGCTCACGTGTTGGCAAGCCTTCAGTTCTCTTTATCTACACAACAACTCATGGCAAAACCAAAAATGTTGTCTACGAAAGAGCTCTAAGATAGTTTAAGTGATACATAGTCTAAGATTATAAGAAACTAGAATTAAAAGTTGAATAATAGGGAACAAAACCAACTTTATTAAAAACAAGTGTGTTTCTTTTCTTATTTTGTTTTGCGTGCGAAGCAGGCAACGGGCCCGCTAGTTTTATATATATGTGCTTAGTTATTTGTTTCTTCTCATATTTTCTCATATCATTCTTTGAAGAGAATTAACCAAAACAATTAGAATAGTTAAAAATTTAAAATAAAATTAAACGGGACTCTAATGGCATCATGGAAGATTTTATAAGTTAAGATAAATCCAGGAAAAAGACTGATAAGTGAGATATTCTATATTATGGGTTGCTTTTGATTTCTCCAACATTTACGATAAGTAAAAGAATTTTTTCCAATTCAAGATTTATCAAAACTGAAGAAGAGAATAGCTTAAATCATAAACATTTAAACCAAGTTATTTTTCTAAAAAGATTATTGTTTAAGGTCTTCTTAAACTATTTAAATAACAAATAAAATTATCTTAAAGTTAATTTTTCAATTACTACATAATATTTATGTATTAATTAAAATTAAGCGTTCAGACCTAACATATATTTGACGAAAACATTCAAAAAAAGCATGAATGGCAAATTGATTAAGCTTTACCTTTATTTTTAAAAATTTTTATTGACTTCCTTATCTTTATTTGTAAGAAGATAATTGTTTAAATTAATTAAGAAACTATTAAATGATGTTTGATCCAGGAAACGTTTTGCAAAATCAAACAATTTTTTAATAAAACTAGTGGTAACGTGTAGGACGTGAAATATTTAAAAGGTGTGAACATTGCTTTACATATTTATGAATTATTTTTTGTTTGCTCGTTTTAGTTCAAGAATTGTAATGTTTGTTACTACTTAATTTATAAAAAAAAAAAACTTTATTAAACCAAAACCTCGGTTAATTAATCGAGCGATTAACCGATTAAAGCAAAAGCCCGATTAAATGAATGAATACCCTAATGTCTAGCAATCACACCATCAAATTTTATAAAGATCTATCCATACATTACCTTCATATAAAGACCACTTCCAGAAATCACATAAGTGTTGCTTTTGTGGTGAAATTTGGTATAATCGAGTTTCATAAGACTAGAAATCACACCATCAAGTGTCGAAAAGATCGAGTCATAATTTATTTCCTTAAACCGTAATAAATAATAAAATTGTTGTTAAATTTAACCCATTACAATGGGTGGTTACATTTTAAGGGCCGATGTTGAATGTGAACCACACCTAACGTCAACTTTTTTTTTTGCATTTCATTTGACATTTCCCAATTTCAGACTGACTCAATTTGAACCTTGGAAAGATACACAATCGAGCAACGCGTTAAAGTTATTCAGGCTTATTATGAAAATTTGCATTGAAATCAAAATGCATATCGTGAAAATCATCTTGAGTGATGAGGCACATTTTCACCTCAGTGGATTCGTCAATAAGCAGAATTGCCGCAATTGGGCGAATGATAATCCAAGAGTGATTGTCGAAAAACCAATGCAAACTCAAAGAGTGACTGTTTGGAAGATATGGATGTGCCCGAATTGGAAGATATGCATGTGGACGATATGTGGTTTCAACAGGACGGTGCCTCTTGCCACACAGCTAACGAATCAATGGCTCTTTAGCGCGACAAATTCGATGGCCGTGTTATCTCAGGTGGTGGCGATGTCAATTGGCCGCCAGGATCATGTGATGTGACACCGTTGGACTTCTTTCTTTGGGGTTATTTGAAAGAAAAGGTGTACGTCATTAAGTCAGCAACAATTCAAGAGCTAAAGGATGAGATAATTCGGTACATTAACGGCATAGAACCTCAATTATGCCTCAGCGTCATTGAAAATTTGGACCATCGGGTGGAGGTGTGCCGCCGAGGTCGAGGCGGCCATTTGGCCGATATTTTGTTCCATACATAAGTGAACCATACCAATTTTATCATAATAAAAAGAAATGACAATAATTTCCTAAATAATTTGTGTATTATTCAAAATCAACATCGGCCCTTAAAATGTAACCACCCTTTAGTTTGATAGGACTAAAAAAATTAATTTCGTTAAGATGGCCTTATAATTCACCAATGGGCCTCTATAAAGCCAATTCTTAAAAATCATCTAAATAAAATAAACCTTAAACCGCAACATATATTGATAATATGGGGAAATCTACATATATCTATATATGTATATAAAATAGGATGTGTGTATGTATGTATGTATGTAACGTATGAACTCCAAAACCGTTGGGCCGATTTCGATGAAATTTTCAGGGAATCTTCAGAATATTCAGGCGGGTGAGACTGTAAAGTCTGATTTCTGATTTTCGGTCTGGGGGCGGAGGGGCGTGGCAAAATCCATAACTTGAGAACGGCTTGACCGATTTGAACGATTTTTTCTTTAAAATGATCGCCATGGTCCAACTTAGGTTTTTACGGAAAGAAAATTTTGCCCCGCCCACTTTTACGCCCACTTTTTTCGATTTACCTAAAATCAGAAAACGGCTCCATCGAGTTGACCAATTTTTCTTTCAAATGTTCGTATTAATCAACTTTAAGTTTTCATCGCAAGAAAAATTTACCACGCCTACTTTTACGCCCACTTTTTCTATTAGGCGCATAACTGGAGAACGGCTTGACCGATTTGGGCGATTTTTTCTTTAAAATGATCGCGGTCTAACTTAGGTTTTGCGGAAAGAAAATGTTGCCCCGCCCACTTTTACGCTCACTTTTTTCGTAAGATTCACAGCATATATATACATACATACAACCATATGTATTTTCAAATCAAATGTAAACCAAACATATGTATATGAACAACATTTTAATATATAATATTATAATGATGAAACAGAAGTGGGGATGAACGATGTTTTACATGCAGTTTGACATGAAATTTTGCCAGAGAATGCGGTTTCACGGATTTTTCTTTAAAGGCCGTAAATTTCGTTTAAAGATCAATTTAAATCGTCTGGTAATACAACACTAATGTTTGCTTAGGGCCAGCAACGCGGACCTGTTCAGCTAGTTTGGTTATATAAATCTAGTTGTTTTTGACAAAACAATATCTACTTCGTTACTAGATTTTGAGAAGATTTCGGCAAAATTTAGTAACGAAGTAGATTTTGTTTTGTATAGGAAATTTAGTCAAAAAGAACTATATTTGGCTCGAAATCTAATAAGTACCAACTTTCCATGTACAAGACAAAATTAAATTTTAACAAAAAACATGTATGTATATGGCGACTCGTTGAAACTCAAATATTTTAACAAAATAGTAATAAAATGAGAAAGATAAATAAAATTGATAAAACAATGAAGGTAATTATTAAAAAAAACTTAGTGCTTTTGGCATTTATGGTGCTTTTTGATGCCTCGAAACGCCAAAATGTTATCTTTTGTGAAAAACTAAAAAAAGCACTAACTTGCCGCTTTTTCTAATTTTACGATAGTGCCTTAAGTGCTTTTTTAAATTTTTAGTTTTTTCTGCAATTTCTTTAATTAATAATGCAGTAACAACTCTGTTAAGTGTAAAAACATTATTTTAGTATGACAACTGTTTATTAAGTAAAATCACGACAAAGCATCGCCCAGTCTTGCAATTTTTATTGCAGCAATTCTTGAGTTTATTGGTGAGCGTGGTGAGAAGACTGTGGAGGATAAAAAGGATTTTCGTTACACATTTTATTAAAGAAAATTGCTTGGAAAATATTAAGAATTGTAAATGGAAAAATCAACAACGAACAGATCGTTTTGGATTGATTCTACAACTTTAAAAATTCAATAGGACAAAATCCATTTTAAGCTTTGTCCAATTTTGAATAAAGAATTTTAAGTTTGCCATACTCTAACGCGGAAGTTGAAAAAACATTTACTTCGATGAACTACAGTAAATCCAAAATTAGAAACGGATTAGCCTTAAACTCTATTATCTCAATTCCTCACATTAAATATGAACTTCGTCGACATAATTTCTGCTGTAATGATTACACTCTACCACCTGGTATGTCTGCAGTGATATCTTTTCCAATGAAACATACAAAAAAAATTCAAATATTACTTAAAAACTGTTTTATGACCCAATTCAAACTCCAAATTTAAGTTATGTACGAAAATGGTCCTCCAACAACTCCGTCGCCATTTATTTTTTTTTTTTTTTTTAATATCTGGTAACTTGTTTTTTGTTCAATTATCGATCAAATTGAAAAAGGCCCTTTTTTGCTTAATAAAACGAATTAATTGAAGATTTATCAAGAATTGTTCGTAAAATATTGTCAGTTCCATATTCAACTGCTAATGTAGAAAGATGTTTTACATACCAAAATATTATAAAGACTAAAGAAAGCAACAGGCCTATTTGAGTCTATAGTTTCAAACCTGATAAAATCAAAAGATTTTCTACAATAATTAGTATTGTGGTTATTTTGTTGAACTGTTTTATGATTTTTAATCTCAATTTTCATATTTTTAATAAGCCTAAAGTTCATTAATATTAATTTTCATTAAATTATTTTTATGAAGGAAGGAATTTTACAACATGAAATTAATTAAAATTTATTGATAATTTTTCATTCTTGACTGCTTCTTCCTTCATAAAAATAATTTAATGAGCTTTAGCCTAAATAAAAAATATGAAAATTTGGACTAAAAACCATAAAATAATTCAACAAAATAACCACAATACAAATTGTTGTTAGCGGCTGAAAAAGGTCAACGAGAAAAAAGAAAGACAAAAAACATGAAAAAAAGAAAAATCTACTTTGGACTTCAAGAAGAATTCTTGACAAAAAGTATGGAAAACAGATGTAAGAAGGAACATGTAAATAAATTAAAATAGAAAATCATTGAAATACAAATTTTTATCTACCAATTTGGTTTTAAGGTTGATGTTTGGCTATTGATTGCCAGCCGCCTTTGAAGTTAAAACAATAAAGACCTCTGAAGAGATAGTGTGGTTACTATCGCAACGCTTCAGATCAACCTGTCCGTCAACGTGGGTTCGAGCCCCACGGCAGTCAAGAATGAAAAACTATCAATAAATTTTAATTAATTTCATGTTGTAAAATTCCTTCCTTCATAAAAATAATTTAAAGAAAATGAATTTTAATGAGCTTTAGCCTAATTAAATATATGAAGATTTTCTACAATCTACATATCTTGCTACGAACTTCACAGAAAAAAGTTTTTTATCAATTAAAATAATTGTTTAAAAACTATTTATATTATATTATTGTGATAATTGAATCAATTATTATTTTAGTTGAAAAAAAATAAAAAATTTGATTTTGATTTAATTAGCATTTTAGTTGTTTTCAAATAAATTTTTAAATTTAACAAAAAATCTGAATTGCCTTTTTTCGTTTAAAGTAAAATAATTTAAACTTGTAGAATTATTGCTGGGAAATGTCAATATTTAATTAAATAAATTAACACATTCTTTGAAATGGCAAAGTTTTTTGATAATTTTTTAATTTAAATTAAAAATATCATTTATTGAAAAAAAAAATATTCAAAATTTTACAATTTTTAGTAGTCAATATAATCATTTTGGTGCAAAATCAACAAATTGTTTGCTTGATATTATGAATTTGGTATAAATTTGGCGATTAGAGAAATTTTTTAATTTTTTCTGTGTTGGTAAAATTTGAAAATTCCCATTTTGCATCCCTGATTTAGCTGACTCAAAATAACAACAAAGAAATATAAGTGTGTTTTGTTTGTGTAAGTGGTTGGTTGAAAGTGAGAGAGAGAAAATGAGGTGGTGGGTTGAGTATGTGGATTCAATGCATGTGTGAATGTAAATATGTGAGCTGGGGTACGTATGAACAATGCAAGTATGGCTTATAAGCAGGGACATAACCGTTATAACCAATATTTGAAAAAATCCTGAAATAATAATTTATCACGAATTTTTTAAACCTGCTCTCTGAATAATAGTTACAAATAACCAATATTTTTTTGGTCTTTGGTAACCGTTATAGTTTGTTTCTGTTTTTTTTTGGGCTTCCATAACCATTACAAAAGACTTTTATTTTTTTTGGTCTTCTATAACCATTATAAAAGATTTTAATTTTTTTTGGTCTTCCGTAACCATTACAAAAGATTTTTATTTTTTCGGTCTTCCATGTCCATTCAAAAAAATTTTCTTTCCTTTTTTTCGTTTCTGTTATAAGGAAATTATCTTCATTTCATTACTGAATTTCTTCACAAATTTTATGAAAATATTCGTTGGAGTTCAGCCAATGACACTCCTAATAAAATCTATGAAACAGGTTTCGTTACAGTCAATGTTTATAAAAAGCTTCATAGAATTAATGAAACTCTTTACAGAAACAATAAATCATCAGGTAATGAAGCATTTTATAGAATCTATGAATCAGTTTCGTAATAATGATTCCTAAAAAGAGCTTCTTTAAAATACCCTTTTTATTACCATTTGTAATACTAGCAATATTTGCATTTGTTGCCGTTTTTGTTTAAGATTTCTTCACCCTCACTTTAGAATCGATGAGATTTTCATCAATTTTAAGCGCTTGTTTACACTTGTTTCAAGATTTTAAAGAATTGTGTTTAAAGCATTTCAAAAACACAATTTCGGAGGCCGAATGGCAAAAAATTGACATTCTTGTTTCAAGCTTTAAACCAAATGGTATTTCACCTTGGTAGATCGAAATTTGCTTTTGAATGAATGATTATCTATTTTAATTGATTTACATGTTCTTCCTAACTTCTGTTTTTCCGTACTTTTTGTCAAGAATTTTTCTTGAAATCCCAAATACATTTTTGTTTTCAAATATCAAAAAATTTGCGGATCCTTACCAAAATCAATAAAAAAAAGTTCGTCCTTGTGCAAATATAAGTCAGTGTGCGAAATTTTATAAAAATATCTTAAGATTTGCGAACTATAGCGTGGTTATAGAAGACAGAAAAAATAAAAATCTTTTATAATGGTTATAGAAGACCAATAAGAATAAAAATCTTTCATAATGGTTACCAAAGACCAAAAAAATTAATAATCTTTCATAACGGTTATCAAAGACCAAAAAAATAATAATCTTTCATAATGTTAATGGCAGAACTACAATTTTCTGGGTAATTTATAATTATTATTACAGGACCAATTTTTTCAGTTATTTTTTCCATAACCTATTGGATATTTAAAAAATAATAAGAGTTATTTCGGGTCCCTGCTTATAAGTCTAGGGCCTAGATTCTAGGCTCTTGTTTTTATATTTGCTTTTGTTGGGTTTTGTTTCTTTGTTTTCATTTGTTGGTGCTTTTTAATGCCATCAAGAGAACAGAAATACATAAAAGGATAAATTCCGACCAAAACAATATTAACAAAAGGCTTTTTAATAGCTAAGAAACACACAAGAAAATGTATGTATGTATGTAAGTAAACATACATCTTTACAGCACATAAATCGGGTTGCCCAATTTTCGAAAATCTCCCATTCCCCGAAACGTATACAACTTGGCTTTTATTAGTGAATTTCCTGGGAATTTTATTTTTTTTTTTTTGCTAGAAAAAATGTTTAAAAAATGTTTAAAAATTGTAAAAAAAAAATAGATCCTTATTTTTTCGATTTTTCCCCCATTTTTCGGAATTTATAAAATTTATAAGTTTATTCGGTAAATTCCTAGTAACTTTTTGTAAAAAAAAAATATTAAACTTATGCTATTAACGACCAATTGCCCCAAGTTCAGTTATAATTAACTATCATTTATAACTGTCAAAAACATATTGGTAACTGGAAGTTAAAGTTTTTACTGAACTGGTGAAATTTGCCGTTAATAATAAGAATTAGTTGTCGGGTTAAGCAATAAAATATATATATATTATTTAAAACTTTCTAGGAACCCGTCTATAATTATGCTAAAGGTTATTTAGTTATGGCCACTATTTCAAAAATAAAGTCAATTATCACTGCCTGGGTGAAACTTTTTTAATACAGTTTTCGCTTGCGAAACTAGGCTGGCTCTACCTCTGTCGAGCATTTTTTTTTTTTTATTGCAAAACTAATTTTCACTATAAGTAAACTGGCAATTACAGTCGACTCTCGATAATTAAAAATTCAATGACGCAGAGAAAACGTTTAAATAATCGAGAGTTTATATTAATAAGAGTTCAAATTAACAAGTGAGATATAAAAATTAATTTAGATTAACAATTTTTAGTAAAAATTTAGATTTTTTTATTTTGAAACTTTCTACAGTTACATAAACATACCGTTGGTCTCATGTACAAACCCCTAAGTCTATTTTTGTAAAAAAAATTATGTTTTTAACAAATAGAATCTGGGAATTATTTCTTTTTCATAAGTCACTTTATTATATTTAACATTTTTTATTTTTCGAATTTATTCTATGAATTAAATTTCAGTCATGATAATAGTCTGGTAGTGTATAAACTCATTCCTAAAAATTTAAGGAATAGAACTATTACAAAAAGCTTTATAAAATACAAAACTGAAATTTAGCTCATAGAATAAATTCGAAAAATAAAAAATGTTGAATTATGTTTTTAGTGATTCCAATACATTTCACTCAAGTACACCTCGTCCCAAAAATGTAATGCAGAAGACAAAAATTACGGTTTTAAGAGCAAGACTACAAGAACTTTGACATACATTTTCTATTTAGTTTTCGCCTTCTCCTGCAAAGTTGCAATCATGTGAGTCAGGGCCTTTTTTACAAGAGACCAACAATAAATGTAAATAATTTTTATGAAAAAAAAAGTCTGTAATTATCGTTTATCTGTCTTTGTCCAATGAATTTTCTACTTAAACATATTTCTAAAAGCTTAATTTCTCAAAGTGAGGCAAAAGTCACCATCAGGGATGATAATATGTAACTTCTGATGTCTGTGGCAGTTATACTTAAAGCAGCAATACATATAAACAAAAGCAAATGATTATTTCATTTTAGTTTATTTAGGTTAGGTTAGGTTAGATTAGGTCGAAAGGAGGAATCAAAGATGCAACATCATTCCTGTATAATATATACCTTTAATTTAATCTTTTTTTTACGAGTCTCTGGCGGGAATTGAACCCGCGACCCCGGCACTGATAGATTAGCTCACTTCAGCTAGCCTACCGGGTCACTACCGGGCCTGTTATGCGCTCCTTAAGAAGAAACATGTGGGAGTTAGGTGGATAGTGCTACTACCACCTATAGGGAGGGGGTTTAAGTCCGGCGTAAAGAAACCCAGTTTCCCGGACGTAATTCCTTAAGATTTTCCAGTCAACGTTCCTCAGGGAACCCAAGCCCAATATGACATCGCTCCCGAGGTGTTTGGATCTTTATTCGACGAAGGCCTGACAGTAGCAGAGAAAGTGTTTCAGCGTCTCGCACTCCTCGACACACGCTCTACACTGCCAGATTCTGCCCGTCCAATTTGGTGTAGTTGTGCCCGTAGTCCCGCATGACCAGTCAGGATATGCACCATCATACTTACTTCCGACTTACTCCCGTTGAGGAGGCTTATTGCCCTCGTCTGGGGAGGGCAATATTTTTATTTTTATTTAATATTTTTTTTTATTTATTTTTTTTTTTTTTTTTTTTTTTTTTTTTTTTTTCATAAAACACAGCAAATTAGGAAGTGCAGTGCCGAAGTTCGAGTTATAGCGTGTACGATGGATCAAAAAAGCACTTGGTCGCAGAAAGAGGAGATCTTAAGATTTCCAAACAGTCTTGTTTAGAACTCGGCTTGCAGACGGATCGTTCTGTGTGCTTTTATACAATTTAATTCAATTAATATCCATTTTGTAACAACATTTTAAAATGTTTCAAATATTTATAAACATCTTTAATTTTTATTTAAAACAGTTCTTCCACTTGCTTTTCTATTTCACACCACTGTGCACAATTTAAACTCCAACAAAATATGTACCTTACTAAGCAATCTTGTTAATCACTCAACAATGTCATTGACAAAAAAATAAAGCATATCTTAAGGCTTTTACATTTAATGGTGAAAATGTTTAAATTAAGTTCGTTAAAGAACAAAAAAATATAAAAAGTGTATTTCTTCTTCTAAGCAGAAAGTGTAATTATAATTTATAGTACAACAAAAACATTTTTGTTGGTTGTTCTTAACAATCCATTTAACACTTTTACAATGTTTTCTAAGGAGAATACTAAATTAAGATTTTATATTTGTAGGTCGTATTCTTGTTGTTAAAGGATAATTATTCGGTAGGGGCGACATTGTACAATAGTACACGATATTTAAGTTGCCACTATTTATACGAAATTTCTTTAATCCCATGGAATTTTCACAGACAAAAAAAGACTGTATTAGAGAACATTGTGGTGTCAATGGTAACTTGTCAACATTACATGGTAAGGTGTGCTTATAATTTGTACACTAAAACAAAAAAAAAAGGTTTTGTAAATAAGGTAAAATGTATGGTTGAGAAAAATAGGCAATTAACCAACAACGTTTTAAGTTAAATATTAATATTTTATTTAAATTGATACTATTACTGCCCGTTCGCCGATATCGAACGTTAACGTTCGCATAGTAAATAACATTTAAAACAAAAACAACATTTCAAAAATTGTTTTTGTTTTAAATGTAATTTTCTATGCGAACGTTAACGTTCGATATCGGCGAACGGGCAGTTAATTTCTTAACTGGTGCAAATTTAATTAATTTTTTAATAAATATCACAAATTTTTAAATAGAAATAAATTTTTTTTTTCTGTGTACATGTGGGAGTTGATACTGATATCAGTAAAAATTATGGGTTATAAGCATCAGATTGTCACTGGGAATGACAAAAAAGGATCTACAGTAGGACCAAAGTACAAACTGGCATATTTTAAAAAAGTCTAATGAGCGAAATCTACTCCAAAACAAAACGTCAATCTCGCTTAAAAAATTATTTTCATTTGCTGGGATCGAAAGGATGTTTTGTATTACGGAAAATCTCGGATGGGAAGTTTTCCTCACCGCCGCTTTTTGGTTAGATTGATTGAATCCATCTGAATGAAAAACCTATATCTTAAGTCGTATATAGTTTTGACTTCACCATATAAAATGCAAAACGGTTTCACCATATAAAATGCAAAAGGGCGTAACAAAAAAAAAAAAAATTCGAAATAGAGTTTTTTAATTGATTTTTGTTAGTTTTATTTAACTACATGTTAAGTCGTATATGGTTTCACCAGTTTTTCGGGGTTTGTTAAAAACATATCTTTACCTAAAAGGGCGTAACAACAAAAAAAAATCGAAATACAGTTTTTTTAATGATTTTTGTTCGTTTTATTAAGCTACATGTTCACAAAATTTTAGATCCATGCGATCACAAATGATGACTTTATTAAAGAAATTCAAACACCAACTACACCTCGTTGTTATTGATTCTCTAAAATTGTTGGCTTCTGTAAAAAAAAAAATAAAAAATTTTGGAAGAAACAAAAAAATTTAGAACGAAAAAAAGGAGCAGAGTTCAGGGTTTGTACCAAATGATCGTGCGAAAAAGCAAAAGCAAAACATCGGTGCCTTTTTGTTAAGTTCAACTTCAAAATACACAGAGTTTCTGTTTTATTTCAGAAAAGAGCTACCATATTTTTCATTTGCTATTTCGCAATACCATTTGCCCCAAACACTGAACTCCGCTAGGGAATTATAAAAATAAAGCCAGTTAAAATGTAGGCATCATTCACACTTCATGTAAGTAAAGCAAAAAGTAAGTAACATTTAAAACCTTGTAAGGCTAAGTGTAAGCTGTAGCTAAGCAAAAAATCTACTCTTTTACCCTCCATATTATCCTCCAATTACCTCTCCACCTTTATACAGCTCAAGTTCATAGAACTTTTTTATACAAATTAAATTGTCACGTGCTGATTTTCATGAATGTTTTTCAAAAATTTTTATTCATATCCAAAAGATGATGGAGTGTACGGGTAGCAGAAAAATTGGAAATTTAAATGGAAAACAACAAACTTTTGCCTTTTTTGTTTACTGGCAATAAATATTTGTGTTGCCCTTTTTTATTTTTGCTCTTATGAGAGAAACATTTTATTTTCCTTTTTCTTTCTATTTTTAATAAAAAATTATTTTGTATGAATTTGCTGTTGAAGTTTTCATAAAGAAGGGTACTGCCTTAAAGTTTTTTAATTTAAAATGGCATAAATGAAAGAACAACAAGCAGGTCCTACACATTTACGAAATTAAACACAATTCGATTTTATGGTGTTTTTGATACCCTTCACCGAAGGTAAAGGAAATATTTAAGTTTGTCATTCCGTTTGTAATTTCACCAATATTGATCTTAGACTATATAAAATAAATATATATTCTGGGATCTTATGAGGAGCGACGTGGATTTAACGATGTCCGTCTGTCCGTTGAAATGGATTTTACGAAGACCCCAGATAAGATGGAGACTCAGTTGTTATATAATTATATCACTTATAGTGCGGAATCGTTTCCTATGAAATTCAACCTGATCGGTCCTCAAATGGCTAAGATATGAGCAAAACACCCACGACTGTCTCTAATTTTTACCCATAAAATCCCTTGTGGTTTTTTTTTTTTTGTTTTGTTTTGTTTTGTTTTTATATATATCTGCCAAGAGAAAAAGTTTCGAAATAAAGTACAAGCATCGTTGTTACCAATACACAACATCTGACAAAATGTGGGCGGTATTGAAGAAGTTGGCGTGGCACTTCCCATACAAAGACATTATCGATTTTTTTTATGTCTTGAAAGGCTAAGAGCAATAGTTTAAAATTAAGGTACAAGCATCTTGGTTATCAACACACAACAACCCACAAAAAGTGGGCGGTATTGGACAAGTGGGCGTGGCACAAAATATATTTATTTACATCTAAAGAACGTTAAGAGACATATTATCCAAATATGGTACACATAGCTGGTTTATCAATACATAACCTCTCTTAAAACAATGGGCGGGATTAGAGAAGTGGAACCTCACGTACGCGGACAATATAAAGATCTCCGTATATCTTTAGAACGGCAACAGCCAAAGTTTCCAAATGAGGTACAAGCATTTTGGTTATTAACACACAATATCCGACAAAATGTGGGCAGTATTAGAGAAGTGGGCATGGCACAAAAAAGATTTATTTATATCATAAGAACGACATTTATAAAACTTTCTTATGCACCATGGCGGAGGGTATATTAGATTCGGCATAGCCGAATATAGCACTCTTACTTGTTTATTTTTTTATGTTAGATTTTGTGGAGCGAAATAGACAAGCGAAAATAAAGATAACTCCATTCTATTGTTGTTAAGGAAATTCAGTTGAGGAAATAAATGTTTATATTTATAAGGGTGTGTGTGTGTGTCTGCTTACAGTCAACATACTTAAAAGCAACATATTTTTAAAGCTAAAATCATTTTCTCCAATAAAGTGAAACATTTTTGTTGTTTTTACAACAATCAATAATATTTTAAGAGCAATATTTATTCATCAATAGCAGTTAAGGTTATGCGCTTTAATTTTCTGTTAAGTACTAGAATATACAGCCTGTTTTTTTTTCAAAATAAAATAAAAATTTTCGTTGGGGATTTATACACAGAAAAAATTTCAGTAGTTTTTTATCAATAAAAAAAATTGTTTAAACAGTTTTTCAATTTAATTAATGTGATTATTGAATCAATTATTTTTTTAGTTGAAAAAAAAAAGAATTAAAAATATAATTTTAATTAAATTTACATTTTAGTGGTTTTCAAATAAATTTCTAATTAAAATAATATTTAACTATAAAAAAATGAAGTGAGTTTTTCGCTGAAAATAAAATAATTTAATATCAAAAGTAATTTTCGGGAATACAAAATATATTATTAATAAGATTTATTTATAACGTGCTAAATTCCCAATTTTTATTTTTGATACAACTTGTAGAATTTTTGTTAGGAACTGTCAAAACCTGAGCTATATTTAGGCCAAAATCATGTAAAACGCAGCGCAACGCTAAATAATAACATTGAAAGCACAAACAATGTCATAAATATTTTGTAATTTTGTTGTTGCTTTCTACACAAATTCACATTGCGTTTTAAAATTTCAAGCGCTGCATAACTTGTGTCGTAAGAAATTTTAAAACGGTACATGAATTTCTGTTGAAAGCAACAACAAAATGACAAAATATTTATAACAGCCCAAGGCGAATTCAACTACAGGTGGTGTTGAAACACCATCTGATTTTGACAGTTCGAGCCAATTTGTTTTGATTTGTTAGTGTTTTGTTAGGAATGGTTGACGTTTTGGACCGTAAACACTAACAATGCAATGCAAAAAACCCTATGTTGTTTCTGTTGTTTTTGGGTTGTTGTAGTTTCGACACCGCCTGTAGTTGAATTCGCCTTGTAACAGCCAATTCACATGGAGGCTTTTGCGACGTCGCTTTGTCGACGTCTCTTTTGGTTTGGTGGCGAGCGGTGTAGAGAAGAAAGAGGGGTAAACAAAACGACTCGTTTTGTGTTTTTCATGTCGTTTTCTTATATTCCTCTTCAAACTTATTTCTCTTCTTCTTGTTTTATTTTATTCTTTTTCTTACTTTGAAGCGTCAGGTTGCAAACAAGTACGGAAATAATAAAAAAGAATATAAAACAAAAGATTGAGTTTTAATTTAAACATATTTCTTACATATTTCTTATTAAAAAAAAAACACTTTTTTATATTTTTCTTAATGAAAAAAATCCACTAAAGCAGATTTACCGATAAGGCAATAAAAATCAACCCTGGTTGCAAATAAAAATTAAAATTGAAAAAAGCGACATGCCACTAAAAATCATCGTATAAACGCAAGATGTTTTTGGAAGTTGCTTCAAAAGGGAATTAAGAAAAAAAGACGTCGTAAAAGCCTTCATGTGAATTGGCTGTATCACTGTTTGTGCTTTCAATTTTATTCTTTGGCGTTGCGCTGCGTTTTACATGATTAGGCCCTTAATTAAATCAATTAGCACATTGTTTAAAATGACAAAGTTTTCTAAAAATAAAAGCATAAGACTTTCTGATTGTCGATCAATAATTTTATATAGTTCTAAGCCTCAACCAATTTTAATGCTGACGTTCGTTTTTGTGAATATTAGTTAATAATATATATGTAGATGTCATATAGAACCCACTCCTGTCCTTGGAAGGTATCAAAGATTCGGCACAGCCGAATATAGCAATCTAACTTGTTTTATTCAAAATTAAAATTTTTCTTTAAAAGGACGATTTTCGTTCTCTCGATAAATTCTGAATAAAATCAACGGTTGCATCAATTTCAATGAAAAATAAATACATTTTATTAAAAATATATCTTATTTCATGCTACTAGACCACAAAAGCGCTTTGTGGGGTTGTTATATTTTTTCTGAATTTTTAAAAACACAAACATTGTGTATTTTTTTATAATTTTTTTTTTTTTAAATTTAACGCTATTTCTGAAACTACTACGTAGATTTCAAAATTGTGGAAACACGGCTTAAAGATAAATGTGTTGGTATATTTTGTATGTGTAAATGTCGTGCGATCGCCTTTATTTTGCCATAACAGTATATCTGGCAAACTAGAGCTAATTTAGACAAACGGAGTCCAAGTTAGAGTTCCGCTTCTTAAATAACCTAAAAAAGGAGCTTTCAGTTCTTGGTCAACAAAAAGTGTGTTCCGTTGTCTTATGAAAAGAATTAACAGAAATAAATAAAGTATTTCAAATATAAAATATTCTATTGCATCAATTACCGACAGCATATAAATTTAGCATCGAGGTCGGAGTTTGAGCCGCAGTCAGACTTTACAAATTTCAGCTATTGGAGTCGGAACCATTTTTCGACGACTCCACAGCCCTGTTTAAGTCTACACAGAACAAATTATTAATTTTCTCCAATCAAAAAATTTATACCAAATTCATAATATCAAGCAAACAATTTGTTGATTTTGCACCTTTTACCAAATTGATTATTAAAAATTTTAAAATTTTGAAAAAAATTTTCAATAAATGATATTTTTAATTTTAATTAAAAAAGTGATTAAAAAACTTTGCCATTTCAAACAATGTGTTAGTTTAATTATTTAAATATTGATAATTCCCAACAACAATTCTTCATGTATGAATTATTTTATTTTAAACGTAAAAAAGTCAATTAAGGTTTTTTGTTATTTAATTGAAAATTTATTTGAAAACAACTAAAATGTTAATTAAATTAAAATTAATTTTAAATTTTCTTTCAACTAAAAAAATAATTGATTAAATTTAAATGCTTTTTAAACCATTTTTTTAATTGATAAAACACTTTTTTCTGTGTATGAACTTCTAAGATATCGCTTTTTATCGATAACTTTAGATTTTATGGGTGCAATCGAAGTTCTGAAAATACCAAACGATCTACTGCACAAGGTCTATGAACTACGCTCTAGGTCATTTAAAAAATTTATTTTTATTGCCCCACTGTGTTATTAGTGATTTTCTTAATATTATTTTCTTTGAAACTGCATAATTCCTAATGAAGTTTGCCTTAACTGTTGATTGCTAATGACTAACAGAAAAATCTTTCTTAATTGCAAATCCCAGCTCTGCATATTGTTTGCTTGTGCATGTTTTTTTAAAATGGACAACGACCTTTAACAAATAATTCCATCTTATTTGGCTTAACTGTTGATTGCTAATGACTGTCAAAGAAATCTTTCTTAATTCCGAATCCCAGCTCTGCATATTGTTTGTTTGTGCATGCTTAAATGCATATGTGCATATTTTTAAATAGAAAACCTTGTACACGTATGTATTTTCATCTCCTTTGCCTTAATTGTTGATTGCTAATGATTCACAAGGAAATCTTACTTAATTCCGAGTCCCAGCTCTGCATATTGTTTGCTTGAGCATGCTTAAATTAGAGGGAAGACTTCAGCAGACAGGTTGTTCCATATACGAAGAGCCCGGCCAAAAAATTGAATTTTCCCTGTAATGCGTTGTACGATTTACCGGCCAATCGACCACAAGAGGATGGGCCCTTGAGGAAAAGCGTGTATTACGAACAAACGTATGGGTTTCGGGAACAAGATCCCTAATTTCATCAGAACACATCCCATTGTAGGAACGATAGAACAGGCAAATACAACCCACATTGCGACGGTGCTCAAGGGAGTCAATAGAATTGGATACCCTACTGTCACCAATGAGAACCTTCGCCCTCTCCTGCACACGGTCGAGAAGCTCCAAAATAGACTTTGAAGCACCGGCCCACACATGAGAGTTGCATTCCATGCGCGGTCGGATACAGATGATATAAATAGTAAGGAGATCAGATGGAGTGAAGTATATGTTACACCGTTTCTAAAAACCGAGGTGCTTCTTTCGATACCTTAAATGTATGTTCTGTCCATCGGACATCACATTGTATCCTCATGCCCAGAACATCAAGAGATTCCAATTCCTCAATAATTATACCATAATAATTGACCATATATACAGATGAGGCTCCTGGAACCGTTGCGCGTTTATGTGTCAGCCCGCAACATTGAGTTTTACAGGCATTAAAATCGTGACATAGAAGGTCATTTAGTAAAATAAGAAATTGAGTAGGAGAAAGAACGGAGCCTTGCGCCACCCCTGAATGAATCTTGAACTCGTTTGACGAAACCTGATCTATAACATTTCGTATAGTGCGATCTCTGAGAACGCTCGATGTAAATCGAGAGAAATAATCAACGACACCGATTAAGGTTTCTGGATCATTTTGTAAATATTTCCTCAATAAAACTCATTTGAAATTTATGTATCTTTCCAGGATCTATCTTAAAAACATTAAATGGAAAACGTTTAACGTTCTTGATTTTTTCTTAACAATTAACCTGTACGAAGATTCAATTGTATACCGTAAAAGCCACGATATAGAACAAATTAAGAACCTTAAGAGATTCACGATTCATCAAGAGATTCATCAAATCGTCGTGCAGAAGTAATTTTGATGTATATCACAAAATCAAGAAAAAATTAGATAAGTGTGTTTCCTGTGACAAATTTGACAGACCTATCGATTTAAGCAGTCCCCAGATCTCTTTCGCTTATGGAACACCCCTGCTGCATTGTTTTCCCAGAGCTTATGTTTTAAGTTCGTCCTCCCTTGCAGAAGTTTTATATTGCTATGAATCAGTTTCCCAAAAAAAAATTTTGTGTTATACGTCAAGATAATTTCGACACGACGCACACTGGTTCATATTTTGAGAAGGCGGCCAAAATTATTTTTTTTTATGTTCTCCGATTTTGAAATTTTTTTATTCATGTGAAAGTAAATACTAGTGAACCTCGGGAGCCAAAAATTTCAACCCTATTTCAACTATTTCATTGAGAACAGGGTGGTCCCAAATGGACTTTGTCAGTATTTGGTTATAGATTTGAATTTCTGAGTAAACTTTTGAAGTTTAAATGCTCATAACTTTTTTGTTTTTCAAGATTTTTTGACAGAATTAGTTTTGTGTATTAGTTTATCTTATTAGCTATACGTGGTTTAAAGCATTAAACTCTGCGACCTTTAGAACTATTTAATTTTCTTTTTTTTTTAATGTCAAAATTTCCCGGAAATTTCCTATTTTATAGAACATAAGTCCTGCCCGTCAAAACGCGTCAAAAAAAATCTATACTCTCTTGCAGTCCAGAATCTAACCTACATTTCTATACCCCATTGTACACACATCTGGATACGATCTTGCGAACTACAGCAATTTCTGTGACCCAAGGTAAGATATTCGGTTCAAAAAATAAGTCCTGCAAGGAAACATTACTGAAATTAAAGAAGGTGAATCTTAAAGAATTTTCGACAAATAAAGCAGTTCAGGCCACATAAATTATCTAGCACGTCAGGTTATCAATTAATTTTGAGAAGGTAAAGGTATTGCCATTGTTATGAACTTATTGTGGGTGAACGGATGCTGTAAAACGAATAGGCGACATAAATAGATTAACACGTTAGATTTCTGAGTAAGTTAAAAGGTTAAACATTAGTAAATAGCCGCAACATAAACTACATAGTTTAGTTACCTGAAAATTGCAACTTAATTTAAAAAAATGGAAGAGCAGTTATATACATGTTACCTGTTAATTTATTGCCGGTATGTTATCCTTTTAAAGAGTGTGAAAACAGGGGTTTTTTTATGTTTCAAAGAAATGGTAATAAAAGATTAAATTTGTATTTAAAAAAGGGTTTTTATGTTTCCAAGAAGTGGTAAAAAAAGATCATTTAAAAAAAATTTTATCAAGAGTATAAAAATGCATGCATTCATAATTTTACCTTCATTATTGTTTAAACAATGGCTAAGTTCAGTTATAAAGTTCTCGCAGATATTCCTCAACAGAAAGATGAAAAAGATTTTGTGTTACACATAATTAATAATCCATTCTTTAAATTATGCAACGAACAAGAAATCAAAATTCATAAGATAAAAATTTTTCATTTACATTAAGAAAACGGTACCTTAAATGTTCTAGAAACAAGAAAACGTTTTACTTACGCAACGAAAAATGGCTAACAAATGATCTGATTTTTAAGAAGCTGTCAATTACCGCTAAGCAAACTGAAAAAGTGGGTCGGCCCGCAAAACAAATTGACAATTGCAGTGAAAGATCACGAAAACGCAAGCTTGCAAATATCAATGAAGAAAATTCTCATAGTATGAGGATTTTAAAAAGCATGCCTACACCAACTGAAGAAATGAAATTTACTCCAGAAGAAGCATTTGCACTATTTTTGGATTTAAAACTGACAAAAAATCAGTATATAGAACTGCGAAAGCGAACCAATGAAAAAAATTGTGGAATCTTTCCAGTATATCGAGATTTAGTTTCTGTCAAAAAAGAGTGCTTACCTTCGCAAACGGCTATTAGTGTAACTTCAAGTTCAGCAGAAGAAAAATTGCAGGCTCTTCTCGAACACACTGCAGAACGATTATTAAATACACTTGATGCAGACTGTTTAAAAAAACTTAAAAATTGCAGCATCACTTTATTTTCTAAATGGGGATGTGATGGAAGCTCTGGTCAGAAACAATACAAGCAATGTAATTCAGAAAACTCATCTGATGCTAACTTATTCATGGTATCTTTCGTTCCATTACGTTTAAGAAAAACTTATATTGGCTTAGAGCCGTCAACCAGTAGAGTTACAGAAATGGATGTATGGAAAAATTACATTCCCTCTTCAACAAAGGAGAAGGAAATTCAAATGATGGAAACACTGCAAGGAGATTCTTTTCCGATCCAGAAACTGCAGTATCTATCACAGGAGTACATTTTGAATTAATAAGACGATTCCAGATCATTTTACAAGTTGTATCATGTAGCAGAAAGATAAATGCAAAAAATTTGGCCAGTATGCAAATGAAACAGCAATTCTTTATAACAAAAAATACTCTTGGAAACATATGCCAACCACAGTTCATAAAATTTTATACCATGGGGAACAAATAGTTCAACACAATATCCTACCAATTGGAGATCTATCTGAAGAAGCGCAAGAAAAAAGGAACAAAGACTACAGATTCTTCCGCGAGCATAATACAAGAAAAATGTCCAGATGTTGTACTAATGAAGATCTTATTACTATTTTGTTGTGCACATCAGATCCATATATGTCCAGTATTCGACAAAAATGGAAATCAACCTCAATCGAATTAGAGGAAGAAGCTAAACAACTTCTGGAAAATGAAACCCAAAGATATTTAGAAGAAATTTTTACTAATATTGTTTAATTTAAAAATGTTTATAGATTATAATTTGTTTTTGATTTAAGTATATATTTGTATTAATATATAAAAATAAAATACACATACATCTCAAACCAAAAATAAAAGTTGAATTACCTAAAATGTTATCGATAGCTAAGAATGCTATTTGGGCATTTTTCAAAATATTCCTTTTCAGTTTTATCCTTATAACAACTCGTCTCGTCCCAAAAAAGCCAACCTTTGGCCCCTGTGAATATTGGGACTAAAAAATTTACCGGGGCCAAATATTGGCATTTTCTGACAGGATCTAAGTTCGACAATAAAAAATAAGTATCATTTGTAAAATACAAGAGAAATAATGATAAATTATAAAAAATTCATATTTGAAATATTCAACTTTTACACCGAAACTCAACAAAAAAATGAAAATGCATTTTGAACTCCCCATAACTTTTGCTCCGTTTTATAGCGCAAATTAAAGCCTAATATCGCACCTATCGAGCAAAAAAAATCGCATAAAAAAATACCGATCCAGTCAAAAGTTATGGAATTTTGACCGCCTTCTCGTAAAATTTCCCACTGTGTGACGGTTCGGTAGTTATAGTTATTGACTAACGCGGTAATTATTTCTAAATCAATTACCAAAACATCATCAGGATTCAGTTTTAATAAAGAGGCCTATATGAACTCTGTCTTCGAGCGGAGATTAGCTTAAGAACCTCGAATTCATGCGGTGCACTTGATAATCAAATTCACAATATCAGTTGGATTTCGCCAAATGTAATGTGACCCTCGGCTCCTTCAATTGTATGTATACTGAACAAAATTTGTACAGCCCTTTTGGCTTACTCGAGGACATTTTCATTAAACGAATTTCTACCAAAACAGACTTTACAATGTCAATTTAATATCTCGGAATTGGAGAGTAACCCTGAAGCCTTTAATTGTATTCAGTCACTGTTTTAAAACAACCCGGAGACCGTCAAAAAAGTCTTTAAACATTTGGCGTAATTCAATCTCGTTTAAAATAAACTTTCTATTTGACCATCCTTGAACAACATTTGTCTTCAAATTTACACCCACACACTGTAACAATCTGTGTACAGCTTTTTTCTCCCAGATTTTCTATTTTCATAAAACGTAAAACATAATTTATTTGCATTGTTTGTCATTCCTTTGATACGTTTTGTATTCGTTCTCTCTTTTATGATGATTGTGATTGTATTCAGATTCGCTTAAATTATTTATGCGTTGACGTGAAAATGGAGAATAAACATTTAAGAAAAAATAATAAAAAAAAACATTCGAATACAAACAACACCAAATATTAACACCACCATCGCCGTCACCGTTAGTGTTGTCAAATGAGGGAATTTATCTATAAATTAGGGATTTTAACAATTATTAAGGGACAAATTTGTATGTGGAGGGATTTGGGGATTTTTTCAAAACGCATGATGCATAAAATGCATCAGACCACATAAAGTGGAAACAATTAATGGAAAGGATGTATACAATTAAAGGACTTTTAATTTGAAAAGAGCATGTTTTGTTAAAATAAAAGTAAAAAAAAGTACGTTTTATTTAAAAAAAAAAATCAAAAAGAACGTTTTGGTACGCATATAACGGTTTGGTATGCATACCCAAATGTTCTTTTTTACATTAAACTAGGAAGATCAAACGGTTACAATTTGACCGGTTTTAACCGGTTATTTTAGCTTTGCCCAGGTCGGTTATTTTAAAATGTCCATTTTTCGAATATCGAATAAAGCGGTTGTTTTGGTATAATAAACCGGTTATTTTAATAATTTACAACAAGAGTAACAACTCTGTACCCGTCATCTAAGTATTTTTCTAATTGAATATTGAATTGAATGACGCCATCTTCTTCCTAATGAAGAGAAGAAGCAATCTTAGTTCTATTGTAGATAGATATTCCAAGCAGGAAAACACCGGCTCTCCCTATTTTTCCCTTATGCCCCGTAACCCATGGCATTGAAAGAGACAGTGAAGCACAGTCTCCTCTTCCTCCTCATCATGACAACTTCTGCAGTAGTCATTGAATTCCAGACCCATTTTCCTAGCATGAGTCCCAACAGGCCAGTGTCCAGTCACAACCGACACCACAGTCCTGATTTGGTACCTATTTAACCTAAGTAGAGATTTGGTTCTCCGTTCATCATAACCAGGCCATAGTGCCCAGGATATGGAGCAGGTGGACTCACAGGTCCATCCCTCTTGCGCAATCCTATAATATTCGCGGCGAATGAGTGACTTACAATGAGCCATTGGAAGGCCAATGAATTGATCAATGAGTATGTCATCCATGCGACCACCTTCCTTGGCCAGCTCATCTGCTATCTGGTTTCCCGGGCAGTCTGAGTGCCCTGGTATCTATATAAGCCCTGAATGCTCAGCAATCTTATTCAAAGACATCCGGTATTCCACAGTTAACCTAGATGTCGTGTAGACACATGTAAGAGAATCAATGGCAGCCTTGCTATCAGTAAATATACGTATATCTCCCGATACGCGATAATACTTAAGCCAGTTGGCTGCCCTCCTTATAGCCGAGATTTCCGCCTTTAGGACACAAAATCCATCCGGCAGACGAAAGGAATCTTTTATGCCCAGTTCCTCTATGTAGAAACCTCTATGTACACAGCGCCCTAGTGGGAGTAGAGCGCATTGATCCTGTGATCATTAATGCGACCAGTCTGTGTACCTTCTCAAGTATCGCACGGTACCTGCCCTTGTCCAGCGCAGTCCACCATACAACAACACCGTAATACAGATTCGGCTTTTCTACAGCCTCAAAGATCCAATTGACACTCCTAGGGCCCATACCTCAGTTCCTGCCGATTGCACCTCTGCACGCATATATAGCAACAATTGCCTTTTCCACCCCAAAATAAAAATGTAACAAAAGTCAAAAAACATTATGAACAATGAAAATACAAATCGCTTATAAAAGCGTGTGTTCTTTTAATAAAAACCAAAAACAATTCAAGATACTACTAAAAAGTGTTCAGTTTAAAAGTAAATAGTAATTTGCGCGAGAGTATTCTAAATATTATATATATTATTGGGAATTATTTCTTTTTATTAGCAACTTTATTAAATTCAACATTTTTTATTTTTCGAATTAATTCTAGGAGTTAAATTTCAGTTATGTATTTTATAAAAAGTTGATTTAAATACATTCAATTTATAAAGTATCACTATCCAGTGTGACACAAAGAATGCTGACGAAAGCCGTAGCGGGCCAGAAAATGCATTACATTCTGCTGGTGTCTAATAATTGTAAATTTTTCTGTACATACAATATACATCATTGCTATCCAAAGGATAGCTAAGGTAAAAATGTAACAAGAAGATACAACCACCTGAATGGAAAAAATCTTATATTACTCCGTTGTTTAAAAGTGGAAGTAAACTGGAAATATCGAATTATAGAGGAATTGCAAAGCTGAATGCGATTCCCAAACTTTTAGAAAAAATATTAACTGATAGTTTATATCATCAAATCTCTTCCCTTTTATCACCTTGTCAACATGGTTTCAGGAAATCACGTTCCACTGCTACTAACATTTTACAATTAACAACTATTGTAAATGAAGGTTTTGTTAATAATAAACAAACAGACGTTATTTACACGGATTTTAGCAAAGCATTTGATAAAGTTAACCACGATATTTTACTTTACAAGTTATCACGTATGGGATTTAGCAACAACGCAATACAATGGCTTAAATCATATCTTTTAGATAGAACCCAACAAGTAAAATTTAAAAATGCTACATCAAAATTCATCGATGTTCTCTCGGGTGTGCCTCAAGGAAGTCATCTTGGTCCTGTTTTATTTACATTATTTATTAACGATCTGCCATCGGTTGTTCAGCACTCTAACATACTCATGTATGCTGATGATGTTAACATTTTTAATTCTTTTAACGATATTATTGATCAATCTATTTTGCGGTCTGACATTGAACTTTTCTCTCAATGGTGTAATTACAACTTATTGGATTTAAATATAAAAAAATGTAAACACATGTCATTTTTCCGCTCATTTAAACTTGACACTAGCTATTTTCTAAATGGAACATTACTGGATAAAGTTCACACTATTGGTGATCTCGGTATTTTATTGGATCACAAACTAAAATACTGTGATCACATTTCATTAATGGTCAATAAAGCTAATGGAGTTCTTGGTTTTTTGAAACGTTGCTCAAAAGAATTTTCTGATCCATATGTAACTAAACACTTATATACGTCTCTGGTTCGCCCTATCCTGGAATATGGATCAATTGTGTGGGATCCATACTTTAATATATATATCAACAGCATTGAATCTGTACAGAAACAGTTCCTTTTATTTTGTTTAAGAGGTCTTGGATGGAATTCGCTTGCACTACCTTCATATGAAAGCAGACTTGGTCTTATTAAGTTACCGACGTTAAAAAGCCGAAGAACAATGCTTAGTATTTCGTTTTTAATGGGTCTAATACGCGGTGATGTCGATTCCGGTTACTTGTTAAGCAAAATTAACTTTAATGTTCCAGTGAGACCTACACGAAATTTTCAGCCGTTAAATTTAACGTATTACCGTTCTGTGTACGCTAACAACGACTCCTTTCGTCAAATTTGCTTGAAATTTAATAATCTATATAATCTAATTGACTTTTCTGATAGTAATGATGCCTTAAAAAGAAAAATTATTGTTTATTTAAATTCAAATTAGTTAATATCATTATTCTATATTTATTATATGTACTATAATTTAAGCACTTATGTCTGTAAGGATTTTTAATCTATAGACTGGAAAAATTAAATAAATAAATAAAAAAGATAATAGTCTGGTAGTGTATAAAGTCATTAATAAAAAAAAAAAAAAAAAAAAAAAAAAAAAAAATTAAGGAACTATTACCAAAAAGCTTCATAAAATGCATAACTGAAATTTAACTCATAGAATAAATTCGAAAAATAAAAAACACATCTTCAAATTGAGAAACCTCAACCAAGAACGGCAGCTCTGTCCACTGCTATAGTTGCACAACTTTTGTGGACTATAAGCTAATTTGGACTATTACCGATTTTTTTTTTTTATAAGCCATTTTATGAATAATAATCTACATTTTGAATTATATAAAAATTATTATTATATCTTCAATATAACGCGTTTTATAAATATGTTGCCAGTTTGTTTTTAAAAAACAAATTTAAAAAACAGGGTGGACTGTAAGCGATTTTTTTTTTTTTCATAAAGTATTACCCAATAAAAATTTTCCTATTTCGCGAAGCACTGATGGTGCATTTAAAAAAGTAAGCACTCTTTTATGCTCCACGCAATATGACATACACAGATGCAGTATGATAAGTGAAAGAATTCTTAATAAATTAAAAAAAATTTGAAGAGCCACGACATTCCCTTACTAAGAAGCAGGTTTGTAAGGTAGCAAGCAACGGTAACAAAAATTAATTTGTGTAAAGCTGATCGTTACATTTACCAATTTTTAAATGGTCTGAATAAAGCGCGTTCTGTGTCAAAAATGTATTGCTTCAAAGTGGGAACTCGCCATATAAAATTCATGTCTTCCGTAAGCGATATGGTAAGCGAAACTTGTATGTATCTCCCTTACAAACCTGCTTCGTTGAAAGCTCCATTTTTTATTGGGTAGATACGCATGCAAAGCAAATGTGGCTTTTAAACAAAAATGGACTACAAACGAAATGGACCTAAGAACAAATAATTTGTATAAAATTCGAAAAATCTGCAATTGAATATGACGTTTTGGCTGTTATTCGTTTTTGGCCTTTCAGCGGAATGGACTATAAACGAAAAATACTGTAGTTACAAAACGCGCGTTAGAAAATCCTTATTTTGCTTATAGAATTCCAAGCTTCGACTCTTTTTTTCTTGTTTTGTAGTCCTGTACCCATGTTCTGTAACTTTGGTGAGAACTTCTCGCATCGAAAAGATGTGAAACAAGATATTCCATCGTTTCTCGAAAAGTGAGAAAAAAGTGTGCTGTAACTTATATCGAAAACTATCAAAAGAGATTACGTCTTTACGTTATAAATGTCAAAATATTCCACTCGAAGCCGATATAAAATTGCAGATGTTGAGAACGCCAGTCAAACATATCGTTATATTGAAAAGGTTTCAACAACGGCGGCGAAAATACAGCCGTCGGCAATACCAAATAATGAAAAGTGCGGCTTTAATGTTTGTTGTTTAAAAAATGGCTTTGGAAACATTCGTGCGTTTTTCAAAATTCTTAAAAGCAAAATAATTAAACAATGAAAAAATCTGGCAAGAACAAAATAATAACCTCTTTCTTATAACATTTTTTCTTGCCAAAAAAGCATCATGGCAACACTCGACAAATTGCAAAACGGCTAAAAACTATTTGGAAAACAGTTGCTGGAAAGTTTTGCCTTACCCGCCTTATAGTCCAGATCCCTCCCGTCTTTCTACTCTTTGAGCCGATCAATGATTAGCGCTCTCACTGGTATACGTTTAACTTCAAAGAAGGGTATTCAACATTGACTTTATTCGTCCTTGGGTTAAAAAAAATCAACAGCCTTTTTGGCATTAGCTTCATATGCTGTCGTCAATACTTTGAATAAATTTATATTATGGCAACGTTTCACAAAAAACGGTTAAAATTGGCTAAATTTTTTAAATTTCCATAATTAATGAATTAATTTATGAAAGAATTCAAACCTAAGAAAAAAATTGGGGAAATAAATTTTGAGTAGGGGCATTTAAGGGATTTCCAAATTTTGCATTCGGGGCATGTTGTCTGGCATCACTGGTTACCATTGCTTCAAAAAGCAAATTAAAGGAAATCTGCTAAAATAAAACACGACTACGAGAAGCAAACGTGTAAAACAAATAAAAAATATCGAGATTAACTTTTGTCATTTTGCCAAACAAAAACAAAAAAAAAAACAAATCAGATAAAATGACTACAGAGAGTGACAATTTTAGCTTTTTTTATATTTTTAGCTAGATAGTCGATTGGACCGACTTGACTGACAAACATTAACGCAATTTGTATGTAATAAAAAACAAATTCTTTTAAAATTTATGACTCGACACAATTACAAACAAGCATATAAATTAAGACGGCGGTCTTTTTCCCAATTTTATTCTTCATGGAAATCAAAATTTAGTCGTTTGTTGAATTTGACTTTTGTTGTGGTGAAAATTTTCTATTTTAGTTTTTGTATTTTGAATTTTAATTTCAGCAGAACTAAGTTTAATTTTAAAAGAGAATTATGTAAATTTAATTATTTGTTTAAAAAAATAAAACATACACATTTATTTATTGACATTATTTTATTAGTTGCAAGGACAAAAAAGAAGTTTTCTTCTCTTTTACATTAATTACTTAAGGAAATATTGTGAAACAAATGCATGATGTTAAAACAATGATTTTACTTTTTTAAATTTTTGATTGACACTAAAAAGGGATGACATGAGGATCACAGAACTCATGGTTTTGTTTAATGAGGTTTGTGTTTTGTTATTTTTGTTTTGATCGCGCCATTTGTGTTGATTGTAGCGGCCTGTTTTTACACATTTCCACTTCACTACCAAAAAATGCCTTTATACCAGTCACCTTTTACAGCTCTGTAAAGTACTCTGTGATGAATCAGAATATAGTCTATATAGAGGTGGAAAATAGAAGGATTTTAACGCAATGAGGGTGTATGAGGGTACCCACTGATACAGATTAGTTAAGGGTATACATACACTCACAATATTCTGTACGTAAACTTAACTGAAATTGTAATATAAAATAAATGAATATTCACTTAAAAACCGGTCTACTTATTTTTAATTTATTTTTAACGATAAGTTTATTTAATTTTTACTGTCAAAATTTCAACTGCAAGTTCCGTAAAAACAAATGAATTTTCAATTATTTTATATAAATTAACTATCAAAAAATAACCGACGAGTTCCGTAAAAACAAATCAATATTCATTTATTTTATGTAATTCAGTAATTTTATATTATACAGGTTTTACTCGAATTTCTAAAAAATACCAGACACCTTTCCGCTTGTTTTTCTAATGAGAGAGAGAGAATATTTATTTTTATTCACTTACCCCGTTATACATGTTTGTTTTACTTTTGTTGTACTGGTCACTTTGTTTACAGAAGAACTTTCAATTATAAGACACCAGCAGCATGCCCGATATGGTATTCGTAATAATTTTACTTTAAAAATTTTATATATTTAACTAAATAATTTTAACAAATAAAATATGGGAATTTTCTACACAAAACAAGCAAATCGTTTTTTACTTTTACTTTTCGCAACAGATCTATAAATAGATAACAGAAAATTAATTTTTTGGTAGTTAAATTATATAAAATAACTGAAAATTGATTTGTTTTTACGGAATTTGTGGTTATTTTTTTTGGAATTCGCGGTTGAATTTTTGACAGTAAAAATTAAATAATTTTTCTGTTAAAATTAAATAAAAAATAAGTAGATCGGTTTATAAATAAATTTACAGTTGTTTTCAATTCCATTTTCATAATCAACTGATAATATTAAATGCAACCGAAAATCCGTATTAATGTGCACTTAGTTTTTTGAATAAATGTTAGAATCAGTTAAAAATAAATTTTCTTGGAATTTCAAATGTTTATTTATTTAAAAATGACCGAACGAAATACTTCTTAAATAACCTACAGTCCGTTACTGTAATAATATTGTGAGTGTAGAGATGTACAGTTGTTGAATCACACTAATGAACCGAAATCAACGATCTGCGGTGTCGGTATGTCGAAGGGCTATTCTATCGTGACGTGTGCTATAGTGAAGCCAAAGTATTTTTCCTTGACTCTGGTAAGTAGAACAGTGATTTTTTAGTTCGTATTCTTTTTTACTTGTTGAGTGTTAGGAACATCGTTTGGAAGATTCAGTAGCCCCGATTGAGGAACGAGCAAAAATTGTTGAGTTCTATTTTGCTAGTCGTTCGCTTTAACGGTGGAGAAAGTCTTCCCTTTGAGAACCGCAAAGGTGTAAAACAAGGCTGCATCCTTTCACCCACCCTCTTCCTAATCCTCCTGGATTCTGCTTGAGAATTAACAAATATTCAGGCACCTTATGGCGTTAGGTGGAATGTCAATGACCTCCTTGGTGATATCGACTACGCGGATGTAATCTGTTTTTTCGCATTTTAAATACTGCGGGGAACGCTTAATATAAAGAAATTTTTGATAAATATTATCTATCTAAGGAAGACATTTTTGCTATACAATTGCCCCATTACGATAATTTTGCTTGTTGACAAGACCATCGATCCAAAAGTGAGAGGGCTTTATCCTAAAAGATGATTTTGTATCTCTCTTAAACTCCTTTTTTCTCGTATTTTAAATACCAACACAAAATCAAGAGGGTTTGGCTGCTAAAGGGTGTTTTTTAAGCCCAATAGAACTTGAAATCGTAAAAAATAACACAACAAAATTAATTTTAATCAAAAGAAATTGTTTTATTCCAAAGATTAGTATCGGGTTTTCCAATAGGTACTTGACAACTTTGAATTTAATTTGTGAACGCACTATTTCAATGATCATTTAAGTGTTACTTTTCTCTTTTTAAGTAAATGCAACCTTTTCATCATGGTAAAGTACACGAACGAAATTATAAAAATGTACTACCGAAATTCGGAGTCGGTGACCGCAACTTTAAGAGCGTTAACTCCAATTTTCGGTCGTTATTCTCACCCTAGTAGACAAGCAATAACAAGTTTAGTGCAATAATTTGAGGCTACATATTCATTGTGTGATGCTGCTGTGCGATTGAGACAACGGGTTGGTCGAGGTGACGAAAATATCGCTGCCGTTCAGGCGTCCGTAGCAAACGATCCAAATCCGTCGATTCCGCGGCGTTCTCAAGAATTGGGCATCGCCAAGACCACTTAATGGTGAATTTTGCGTAAAGATCTTCGTTTACACCCATACAAGATCAAGCTGACTCAAGAATTGAAGCCGATGGACCATTTGACGCCACATACGTTCTCCGATTGGGCTCTGGAGAAGATGCGCCAAGATGATGAATTTCATCGCAAAATAATCTTCACTGACGAAGCTCATTTTTGGCTCAATGGGCTCGTCAATAAGCAAAATATGCGTTATTGATTTGGTGAAAATCCACATGTGCTTCATGAATCACCACTTCATCTACAAAAAATAACTGTTTGGTACGATTTGCATGCCGGCGGCGTCATTGGGCCATACTTTTTCGTCGACAATTACGATCGTCACGTTACTGTGAATGGCGATCGTTATCGGACCATGATTACCGATTATTTTTGGCTCGAATTGGAAAACATGGACTTGGACGACATGTGGTTTCAACAGGACGGTGCCACAAGCCACACAGCACACGTTACAATCGATTTATTGAAGAGTAAGTTGGTTGACCGTGTTATCTCAAGAAATTAACCAGTCAACTGCCCGCCTCGTTCGTGTGATTTAACGCCTCTAGACTTTTTTGTTTGGGGCTACGTCAAATCATTGGTATATTCCAACAAGCCGACACCGTTGGAAGAACTCAGAGCCAACAGTGAACGCGAAAAAGCGGCCGTTATAGCCGAAATGTGTGACCGAGTCATCGAAAATTGGAACCAACGAATCGAACGCTGCCGACGTGCTCGCGGTGGCCATATGAACGAAGTCGTGTTCCATTCATAAATGTTTTGATTGTATTTCAAGTCGATCATAAGGTTTTGGAAATATCTCAAATGGTTTGCGTTTTATTTAAAAAAAAAAGTTGTTTAGTCCTGATTGGAAACCCCTTTACATGGGCACTAACATTTAAAACGATTTCGGCACCGTATTTAGACGTCCATTTTTGTTATTTTTTTAAATAACTTACGAAAATGCCAACTGCGCGTAAACGTGTAGGGTCTCTTGTGTATTGGTTTCCCTCCATATGTGTTAAAAACTCGTAGAGGCAAAAATAAGCCGTACACCATATAAATTATGAAGTTGTCTTAAAGTTCCGCGAATCGATAACTGATTTTCAAAATAAATTTGGATAATTAGGTATCGTTTTTAAGCGCTAATCAATTTATGATGATTTTCTAGAGGCCATAAATGTCAAAAAGTGATCACAGTATGACAGTTCGTTTGACAGTTGACCCTTGCGTTAGTTCTAATCCGCTTCCCCATTGCATATTTTGTGGTTAATTATTTTTATATTTTATTAAAAAAAATTCATTTCCACTAAATTTCATATCTCTTACCCTAATAGCTAACCCCTTAAAGTAGGGTAATTAAAACCACAAACAAACTTATGTAGAGGAGATTAAATAGATTCTAGCAAAATATGAGAAGGTATCATTTTCCTGCATAGACTTAAGTTTGCTCTTCATTTGGATGCTTTTTGTGCTGCAAGTAGATTTCGAGCAGATTTAAATATTATGCTGGAAACTAAATAAAATTCATCAGATTACACACTTTTGTGCATTAAGGCAGGCAAAAAAGGAAAATATTTTAATAAAATACACAAATGCTAAAGAAAACTACAGAGGAAATGTTAATTTCAAAAGAGAATGGAAATAATAAATTAAA
Source organism: Pollenia amentaria (assembly GCA_943735925.1). NCBI lineage: Eukaryota > Metazoa > Arthropoda > Insecta > Diptera > Polleniidae > Pollenia > Pollenia amentaria. Next base: position 126,680,162 of record OX031009.1, read on the forward strand.
TAAATACACGCGAATAGCAAAACTATTTAGACGAGAGTTTATAATTCATTGCAGATGTGGGAGTTAACAGGCACAAAAGAACTGTTTTGTTTTTGTTTGTTTTCTTTTTTTCTTTTAGATTGTAGATTTAAATTTCCTTTAAAGTATTTATTTCTTTTTTTTTATAAAATTTTATTTTTATATTATCATCTTAAGACTCTTTTAGATACAATTCTTATTATATCTGTTTGAAATACCTTTGGGACTGAGTTTAACAAAAATGTTGTTCCTTTTCATGAATTCTAATTTAAATTGTTATCTAGAAAGATCTTATTTTAAGGGGGAGATTTCAAAAAAAAATAAACTCTTTAGGATATGACTTTAGTTAAAAGGTTTTAAATGCTTTAGAACAAAATTAAGAAACTTTTAAAATCCGCGGTAGTTTTTCACTTTTAACGTCATTTTTTCAACCAAAAATTTTGGTTAAACTTCTAAGCCACTTAAATACTAAAACAAAAAATATTTTTGTCCAAATCAAATATGTACATAATAGGGTATTCATTCGGTTAATTATCCGATTAATTCCTACCCGATTAACTTATCGGTTAATTTAAAATAGCGTATTTTCGATTAACGATTAAGCCGGTTAATCTCAGTCGATTAACCGATTAACCGATGTAACACAATGTTTAACTTTTTGTAGTATTATAACATATTTTTTTGTGTTTTTAATTATTTTTTTCGTCTCATATACAAAAGGTTTGTGTTAAGAAAATATTTTTTCATACAAACAAAGAAGGTGTTTAGCGATCTTCATTTTAAATAAGTGTTTGCTGTCAACAGCTTTTCGTTTCACGTACTTTTTATATGTATGCGTTTAGTTAGTTGTTTCTTCTAATATCTTTTCAAATCAATCCTTTAACAGAATTAACCGAAGCAATTAGAAGTGTTAAACATTTAAAAAAAATTAAAACAGGACTCTACTGACATAATGGAACATTTTATATGTTAAGAAAAATCCAGGAAGAGGACTGAGAAATTAGATATTCTGTATTTTGGATCGCTTTTGATTTCTTCAACATCTACGATAAATGAAAGAATTTTTCAAAGTCAAGTTTTATCAAAACTAAAGAAAAGAATCGCTTAAATCCTAAACATTTAAACCAAATTATTTGTCTAGAAGATTATTTTATAAGATCTTAAACTATTGAAATAACTAAAAAAAAATTATTTTACAGTTTATTTTTTATACTTAAAAAATATGTATAACATATTTATGAATTATTCTTTTTTTTGCTCGTTTTAGTTCAAGAATTGTTATGTTTCTTATGTTATTGTTTTTTTTATTAATAAACTCCAAATAATAAATAATTTATAAAAAAAATCTTTAATAGTCGGTTAACCGATCAATAACAAAATTTGCCGATTATTAACCGACTAAACCAAAACCTCGGTAGATTAATCAAGAGATTAACCGGTTAAATGAATACCCTAGTACATAACCCTTTAAATGTTTCACCAAAAATGACAAATCTGCAGCAAGTAAGATTGCAACCAATGTTGCCAGATTTTTTTTTTTATTAACATCTAAAGCATAAGTACTCTGTTCGAACTTGCGAAATATTTTGAGCAGGTTTGATTTTGTTACGCGAAAATATTGACATGTATCAATATTATCTATCTCGCGGTTTTGCAAAACTTAGCGTTTTTATTAGTTACAAGTATACATCATTTTTTTCTCTACTATACGTTTTTTTGCCGATACGATACCGATACCGATACTCAAAAAGAAATATCGGCGATTACCGACACCGATTCGAATATTAAATTTTAATTCATGGTAAAATTTACAATACTCAAGTAAAAACAAAATGATAATGTAAAAGATTTTTAATATTTAAAATTGACATCAATTTGATTAAAAAAAAACCAATTTGATAATAATGCGTGATCCATTTCGAGGTTCCCTACTTTTTTAAAGAAAAAAACACAGAAAATTCAAATTTAATGGGGAATGTTTATTATCATTTGAAAGAAGATTTGAAGATTTGAAGATTATGTCTATCAAATGTTGGCCGTTGCTACGTCGCAGATGGTCCATCCGTTGAGTCCAATTTTCGATGACTCGTTCGAGCATTTCGACTGGTAACTGGCGAATGACATGCGTAATGTTTTCCTCCAAGGCCTGAATTGAAGCGGGTTTGTCCTCATAAACTTTAGACTTTACATATCCCCACAGGAAAGAGTCTAACGGTGTGATATCACACGATCTTGGTGCCCAATCAACCGGCCCAAAACGTGAAATTATGTGCTCACCGAAATGTTCTCTCAATTAATCCATTGATTGATGCGATGTGTGGGAAGTGGCGCCGTCTTGCTGAAACTAAATGTCGCCGAGATCACGAGCTTTAATTTCAGGCATCAAATAGTCAGTTATCATGGCACGATAACGGTCGCCATTGATGGTTACGTTCGCACCGGCATCATTTTTAAAGAAATATGCACCGATGATTCCACCGGCCCACAAACCACACCAAACCGTTGTTTTTTCTGGATGAAGTGGCAGTTCTTGAATCTCTTCAGGTTGCTCTTCGTCCCAAATGCGGCAATTTTGTTTGTTTACATACCCATTGAGCCAGAAATGGGTCTCATCGCTGAACAAAATTTGCCTCGAAAACGTCGGATCTTCTTGGAACTTTTCAAGAGCCCATAGAGCGAAGCGATGTCGCTTGGGAAGGTCGAGCGGCTTCAGTTGTTGCATAAGCTGTATGTTGTACGCTTTCAATTTAAAATTTCGACGTAAAATGCGCCAAGTCGTTCCATACGTCAGTCCGAGTTGTTGCGAACGACGCCGAATCGACTCTCCACGGTATTCGTGTACACTCTCAGCTACGGCCGCTATATTATCTTCACAGCGTGCTGGACGTGGTCTATTTGGTGGAATATTATCCAATAATGAATGCTGGGTCTCAAAATGGGTGATGGTGTTGCGACTAGTACGCTCAGTAGGCCGATTATCTTGACCATAAGTCGAGCGAAGTGCACGAAACACATTCCTCACAGAACGTGAATTTTAGTAATAAAGTTGAACGATTTGTAAACGTTGTTCAGGCGTAAGTCTTTCCATTATGGAATGCCAAAAAATACTAAACAAAAATAACACGACTCACACGTGATCTGTCAAAAAAGGCTATTAAAAAAAGTATTTCTACTTGAATCATATTAACAAAAAATAAATAATGTTTTATAGAAAAGAACAGTGTTAGGGATTATAAATATTTACAGCCGTATTCATGAAAATTTATTTATGATTATTTAACCGTTTATAAGCAAAAAGTGCTACAGTTGTATTCATAAACGAAAAATAGCCTATTTAACCTTTAATAAACCATTCATAAAGTACCCAATAAAAAATTGTGTTTTTTGAAGCACTTAAGAGAAAAACCGCATAATCGAGCGCTTCAATAAGAGAGCTCTTATACAGCAGAAAACGAATAAAATATACAAAAAAAGCTGCTATTTTAGTGCTGACAACGAAGAAGGTTTTAAAGCGAAAAATAAATAAAAATATATTATGATATACGAAAATGCTTGAAAAAAGGCATTAAAAGTAAAACATTAATGAATATGTTAATAAAGTTAGCCCTTAAAAAGCACTTTAGAAGTGCTTTATTAAAAGAAGCGCTTAATGTCAGCAGAAAATAGTCCTCCAAACCGGGAATACGCCATAAAAAAATCAGGCATCCCATCAGCAGGTTTAAAGCGATTTGAGGTATGAATTCATACATAAAACCTGCTCCTTTTGGAGCAGATTTTTTGTTGAATTTAACCTTCTTTAAACCAAAAATAAAATGCCATCTAATAATATTATTTTTGGGCAACATGTTTAAAAATTATGGAAAAATGTCTTATTTATTGATATGGACATGTTAAATACATTTCACAAATTTTTTTTTTTTTTTACTTTAGACATCCAATTTAAAGTTGTATTGTTAAATATTTTACACATTTTTTATATGATTTGAATGAATATGTATTTTCAGGGGCAAATGCAGATATTTTTTTTTTATTATTTATAAAATTATTAATTCTTAATTTTTTAGGTTTTAAACAATGAATTGTTGTTAAAAAAAAAAAACAATTAAATAAACAAATCATAATAATAGTGATGTTAATCATAAGTAAGCACACGTTTTAATCGAATACTTTCTTACCGTATTTTTAAAAAAAGTTTCAAACAAAAATTTTTTTTAATACCTTTCGGCAAAATCTTGTTCAGAAACTTAAATAATAAGAACTTTTATTTTATAAGAATAATTTTAAAGATCTTAAATTATAAAAAAAATATATGAATTATAGAATATCATGTGAACCGAATAGATCTTTCATGCATCACTAGCAATAAAAAGTCTACAAAACGCATATAAAGTTGCCATAAATAAACTAAAAATCGCTCCAAACAATTAATAGTTAAAAAGCTGTTATTGTACGTTTATGAATACAAATTTTTATAAAAGTAAATAATAAAATAAATATATAAATTAATAATAAAATAAGAACTTTTTATGAATGTGGTCGTTAAAAATTAAATTAATAAGATTTTTGTTTAGTTATAAGGTATTCATTATTCTCTAAACACTCAAATAATTCATTCAGAATTAATGCTCCGTAAGTCGCCAAGTTTTGGGCATCTAAACTTTCCTCTATCTCAGTTTATTTATTTATTATATTTTCTAATAATATTCGAATTTTGAGCAAAATGAATTTTATTCTCACAAGCATCTCATTAAAAATAAGCATAAAAATCTAAAAATGTACAAAATGTTTACCTTTTTTTTGTACTAAAAATACCTAAACGGTTTAGCAGTGTGAGGACATTTCACTACTATGGTGCAAAGCAAAACGGCTAAAGATGGACGTCCACACTACGCGTTCAATTCGTTGATGTGTTAAAGCATCTGTCAAAAAAAGAATCAGTGTCAAATTGTTTTTACAAGTTGCACAGCAAACGCGTATAATGCATAAACGCATTAAGTGGGATTACATTCCACAATTGCATGCGTCTTGAAAAAAGGTCAAGAAAGAATCAAACGCATAGAACGCGTGGTGCGGACTTCCGGCTAAAGAATTAAAAGGTACAATTTATTATTATGTTCTGCTTTAAATGCGTAATTTCATTTAGATGTTATGCAAAAAATAAGCATTGAAAATTAAGTTGTTTTTCTAAAAAAAGTATCGGCGTATCGACAGTTAAATATCGCTGATACCGATAAATCGGCAAACCTGAAGTTTCGCCGATATATCGGTATCGGTATTCGTTACGTCCCTAATAAAAACAGCTATACAAATACAAAATAAAATCTACAAAAAAAATTTCAGCTGCTGCTTAAAATTCCATGCTAAACAATATGAGCTGCACTTGTTTCGCACGAAAATCAAAAATATTGCTACAAGCATATCGTATGTGTGTTTTTCGCAATATTAAGTTTATATTATTAACAAAGAACAAGTCTATTTTTTGGTTATATTGAGTTTTGTAACATTTCGCATGACATACTGAACAGAGTACCAGAGCCGAATTTTTTGTACATTAAAAAAAAGATGTTTGCTACCTAAATTCCTAAAAATTTTGTGCAAAAATCGTACTTCATTTTTCGAAAGTTATCTGGAAAACACAATAACTATATAGAATTGATTTATGACAAGCGGCATAACCATACCCACTACACGATACGGATGTAGTTATATAGTATACATTTCAGTATACAATTATCAAAAGTATTTGAAACCGGGAACAAATATAAGTTTAATGTGCCTTAATTTTAATGTATGCAAATAAGAGTTCAAAGATGTTGGGTATCTAAAAATGTTAACACAAAAGCGGTGGAAAAATATGAGCTTTTTTTGACAGTTAAAAAGCGCTAAATCTAGCGCCTAAGGCGCTTAATTGGACACTCTGAATATTGTTCTTTTCTGTTGAGTCTTTTAAAATGTGGCGTATTTCAATCGATGGACAGACAGACAGACATATAGACGGACATACAGAGGAAATCGAAAACGTAAAACGTAAGAATTTAAAAGTCTTTTTTTAATAAGATTTTTGTAGTAAAAACAATACAAATACAATACAAATATTTCTCTATTAAACAGAAGTATGTATTACATTAAAGAGTGTATTAACAAGAACTTAAAAATTCTTGCGTTTTGCGTTTTCGATTTCCAGAACACCCCTGATAGTTAAATCAACTAAGAGTTACTCAAGATGAATTTTAAAAAATTTTCACACGGAATGACTCTCATTCACCACTCACGGTGGAGAATATAAAATATGTCGAATTTTCGCGTTTTTTAAGAGTAAAAAATTTTTGCGCTTTCCAGGGACTTAAAAATGGCAAAATGTAGCTCGAAAATGACTAATGGTGTTTCATGCACCTTGTTAAAAAGTGCATGTATAAAATGTCTTGCCAGCCCTGTAATAATTCTATTTGTTATTTGACGAAAACTAAACACAAATTATCAAAAAATGGAATGCCCGGTTTTAATCAGCTGACAAAAAGTTTGTTCCTCAAAATTAAAAAAAAAAAATAATTTAAAATTTGTTTTTGCATCAACATGAAAAGGAATGACGAAATTCCAGTTTGCTCGAAAACAGTTCAATGAAAGTAAAAATATGTGCGTGAAAATAAATACGAACAGTGAAATTCGTTTGTTTTTTAATATCCCATGCGATAAAAAAATATTTAAAAAAAATATCGCAAGCGATAAAAAATATTATTAAGAAAATACGATTATTTAAACGAATTGTTAAAGATTTTTTGAAATATCAATCATTTTGATCGATTTTGTTTTAATATTAAAGAAATTTTTTGATATTTTCTTACCCCCATATATTCATAAAAAATATTTTAGGCTTATGGCAGATTTATAAAACAAAGTTTATATGAAAATTTGTTTAGTAAATCTTTTTTTAACCAAAAATATTTTTTATGAATATGGGGGTTTGTTTTTTAATATTAAAATTTATGAATTTTAAAAAATACCGAATTAGACTGCAATTATTATCAATGAGTTCCGTGGTGGATATGGCCACTGTGTCCAAACCCTTCCATCTCAAGGAATCAAACCTACTAGAAAATGAAGCCTATGGCTAAGGCTCCCATTCATAAGAATTTCAGTCTAACTTATATTTTTTTAAAAATCATAAATTTTAGGGCCCTATTACGGTCTACAACTCAACTCAGTTGAGTTGTAATTTCTTAATTTTTGTATTATGGTTTACAACTTTGCTATATTGCGGCGAACAAAAACATCAAAAAATTACAACTCATCACAACCAGTTGTTTTAATTACAACTCAACTGGGTTAAGTTGTAAACCGTAATAGGACCCTTAATATTAAAAGACTAACCCCCATATTCATAAAAAATATTTTTGATTAATAAAAGGTTTGTAAAACAAATTTTCATAGAAAATTAGTTTCATAAACCTGCTATAAACCTAAAATATGTTTTATGAATATGAGGGTAAGAAATTATCAAATAAGTCTATAATATTAGAAAACATATCGATAAAAATGATTGATATTTCATAAAAACTTTACAATTTTGTGTAAATAATCGTTTTTTTTATATTTTTTTATTGCTTGCGATATTTTTTTTAAATATTTTTTATCGCATGCGATATTTTTAAAAAATTAATTTGACTTTTCGTATTTATATTCACACACATAGTAAAAATTAGATTTAAAATAACTAACATTTCATACTCATCAGATGACGAGGATGAAACCAATAATTAATCTATTGTCATTTCCGCACATATACTACCCGATTCACTGATCGGTTAATTTAAAATTGCCTATTTTTGATTAACGATTAAACCGATTAATTTCAGTCGATTAACCGATATAATAACATTTTTAACTTTTTTTTAGTATTATACCATATTTTTTGTGTTTTAAATTAACTGTTTTGTCTCATATACAAAACGTATGTGTTCAGAAAATATTTTTTTTTTACCAACAAAGAAGGCGTTCAGTGATCTTCATTTTAAATTTGCTGACAACAGCCTTTTGTTTCACGTACTTTTTATATGTATGCGTTTACTAAACGCCGTTTAGTTATTTGTTTCTTCTCATATCATTCTTTTAACAGAATTAACCGAAACAATTAGAAGTGTAAAAATTTAAAAAAAATTAAACAGGAAAATCCAGGAAGAGGACTGAGAAATAAGATATTCTGTATTATAGGTTGCTTTTGATTTTTCGAACATCTACGATAAATAAAGGAATGTTTTCAAAGTCAAGTTTAATCAAAACTAAAGAAAATAAACTCTGAAATTATAAGATTTTCTTAAACTATTGATATAACTAATAAAATAATCTAACAGTTTATTGTTTAACTAATTATATTTATTAATTAAAAAATAAAAACATATTTATGAATTATTCTTTTGTTTGCTCGTTTTAGTTCAAGAATTGTTATGTTTATTATGTTTTTGGTTTTTTTTACTAATAAACTCCAAATAACAAATAATTTATGCATTTTTATATATTGAAATTACTTAATTTATAAAAAAAAACTTTATTAATCGGTTAACCGATCAATAACAAACTTAACCGATTATTAACCGATTAAACGAAAACCTCGGTTAATTAATCGAGCGATTAACCGAATTAAGCAAAAGCCCGATTAAATGAATACTCTAGTAAATACCCATATTTTAACTTGTTCCTTTAAAAAATTTAAAAAATACTCAAAAATTGTCTTTAGTTTTTTTTTTTTTTCATAAAATATGTAAGAAGGTGTGTTCATTTACTTTACTAGCAGAAACTTGCAACGAGAGAGTACATTTAAAATTTAAAAAAAAATTTCTCAAAATTACTCGAAAAATTAAAAAGTAAATGAACGCTTTACCAGCAAAAACTAGCAATTTATGTTTATTGATAATATTCAGCTGGAAGATACGAGATTATTACTAAATAAATTTAATTGATTTCAAATATTGGCTGAAGAATATTGTTCTTAAGTTTTAGAAAGATAAATATTCCATTTTATTGAAAAATTTTAATTTAAAAATTATGAAAATAACTTTTTGTTTTGTAAACAAAAACATGAAACAAAATATGCCACCATTTAAGAGAGCCAAACATTTTTAAGTAGCAAACACCAAATTGCCTTTTTTATATAATATGTCACCTTTTTTTGTAGAAAAGAAAACACCATAAGTGCTTGGTGCCCATATTTAATGTATATTTGAGCTCATATTGAAATGTGTGAAATCTATAACAAGGACACATCTGTTACTGCTGGAATTTTTAAAACGTGACTTAATATTAAAAAAAAAGTATTCTGGAAACTGTTTTTAATCGCTACATGGACATGTAAAGCTGCCATACTTCCTTTTAACAAAGAGTACAAATTTTTAAAGATTTAATTTAAAGTTTAAAATAATTTTGTAAAGATTCAAGCGCCCTCGAGAATTTCTAAACTTTATATGTATTTTGTTAATGATTTAAAAGAAAGACTTATGCAAAAAACGTATGTATGTAAAATTTTTTTTTTTTTGTTTAATGGTATTGCATTTGTCCACACTGCTTTAGCAAGTTTAGAAAGAAACAAGTTAGAGTGCTATATTCGGCTGTGCCGAATCTTTGATACCCTCCACCGACAGGAGTGAGCTCTATATGATAAATACATATACAGGGGTGTTCTGGAAATCGAAAACGCAAGACGCAAGAATTTTGAAGTTCTTTTTAGTACACTCTTAATCCAATTTTTTATAATTTTCTTATAGAATTCTGTTAAACTGAGAAATATTTGTATTGTATTTGTATTTCGTTTAATACAAAAATCTTATTAAAAAAACGGCTTCTAAATTCTTGCGTTTTGCGTTTTCGATTTCCAGAACACCCCTGATATATTATAAACTACTCTTCACAAAAACGAGCGTCAGCATTAAAATTAGTTGCGGTTTAGACATAATAAAATTATTGACCGACAATAAGAAAATTTTATGCGTTGCTTGTTAGGACTTTGAACATGCTTGAGTAAAATATGATGATTCGTAAAAGTTTTAGCCGAACTAAAATAATTTTTAGGAGGATAATTTGTATTGGACCTATGGTAAATAATGGCCCAATCATCCCCAAATTCTGAAGACTGATTTCTAGTATTACAAAAAATAAATTAGAATAAATTTCAATACAGCAGTGTAATTAGTTTTAGCGTTAACAGAAAATTTCACAAATTTGCATGATATTTTTTCTGGCCATATGAATTTAAGTAAGACATTTTACCGCAATATCTATATCTGTGATGGTTTAAGGCAAATTTTATTATTTTCCCAAAGTAAGCTTTATTTGGTTTTAGGCGTACTAAACTGTTTTCCGGGAGTAGGGTTTATATGGGAACTAGTGTTAATTATGGACCGATCTTTAAAAAATTTTACTTTGTTATTTCAGCTCCTATAAAACTGTGACGTACCAAATTTAAGTATGATAGCGTCATTTATTACGGTTTTAAGCGTACTAAACTGTTTTCCGGGAGTAGGGTTTATATGGGGCCTAGTGGAAATTATGGACCGATCTTCAAAAAAATTTTACAGTGTGATTTCTGGTCCTATAAAACTGTGATGTACCAATTTTTAGTATGATTTCGTCATTTATTACGGTTTTAAGCGTACTAAACTGTTTTCTGGGAGTAGGGTTTATAAGGGACCTAGTGTCAATTATGGACCGATCTTAAAAAAATTTTACAGTGTGATTTCTGGTCCTATAAAACTGTGACGTACCAAATTTAAGTATGCTAGCGTTTTTTATTGCGGTTTTAGGCGTACTAAACTGTTTTCCTCGAGATGGGTTTATATGGGGCTTATGGTAAATTATGGACCGATCGTCACGAAATTTACCAGTATGATTTGCAGTCGTACAAACCAAAATCGAGCAAAATTTCATGTCATTCCGTGCATTAATAAACCACTTATGTTAGTTTTTGTATCAAAATTATCAATTTTTTCAGGGTGCTGGTTCCACATTTTGAGTCATAGTTCTGATCCCACTGAACCAAAATTGCTGGATTTCAATCCCAAACTGCTTAGGATAACTACAAACAATTTGAGACAAAGTTTGTTCTTTTCTTTTGCGTTTTTCAAAAGTGAGCGTGTTTTCAACAGACGGACAGACAGACATGGCTAAATCGACTTAGAATTACTCAATGAGCCAGAATATATATACTTTATGGGGTCTTAGATGTATAATAAAAAAGTTTCACACGGAATGACAAACTTAGTATACCCTCATTCACCACAGGGTATAAAAAAAAGACGTAAGTACATAATTCAAAAAGTGCTTTAGTTTTTGCAACACATTGGACACTGGAAATATGCTGCAAGTGTAGAAACGTGTACAAGACAATAAAATAGAGCAAGAAGCAAAGAAAAATAAATTTTATTCACTAAATAAAATTGTAGGTTTTTTCACTTTTCTTTGACATTTAATTTAAGCTGTAACTAAGATTTTTATCGTCAACACTCAGAGATGAGTGCAGCATATTGCATGCAAAACGGGACAAGAAAAAACCTGCAACAAAGAAAAAAGTGGTTTAAATAAAACTATTAAGGTCATAAACGTTGTGTGCATTAAATAAAATATTTTTTTTTTTTTTTTTTTTTTTTTATGAATTTGTTAATAAAAACTTTAAAGTTTGAAAAGAAAAGCTTTACAATTTGTATTGGCAGTACAAATAAGTTATAGATTTCCGATGCGTTCACGGGAAATTGTTTTCTTGCAACAAAATTTTCACTTTTAAGTATATATATTTTCAGTATTTAGTAATGGGTGATTTTTTAAGAGCTTATGAAAGTTTTAAAAAAAAAACATAAAATTCAGAAAAATGCATGAAATCTTTATTTGAATCGAGAGAACGGCGGCATGAAATAACCCCCCAAAATATAACGCCCCAAAAAAAATATGAAATAACCCCCCAAAGTGTGGGGCGTTATTTCATATGCAATAAAACCCCAATTTCAAAAATGAAATAAACCCCCAATGAAATGAAATAACTCCCAAAATCAAAATGAAATAAGTCCCCAATATTTAGGGACTTATTTCATATGAAATAGTTCCCCAATTCCAGAAATGAAATAAGACCCCAATATAATACATATTGTTCAGTTTTGGTTGGGCGCAAAGACTTTTTCCTCTATGGTATAACAAACACCGGCTTCGCTAACTAAAGCTTTTCTGCATAGCCGGCCTTCGGCCGGGCGCAAGGATTTTCTCCTCTATAGTATTCCAAACACCGGCTTCGCTAACTAAAGCTTTAATGCATAGCCGGCCTTCGGCCGGGCGCAAGGATTTTCTCCTCTATAGTATTCCAAACACCGGCTTCGCTTACTAAAGCTTTTCTGCATAGCCGGCCTTCGGCCGGTCGCAAGGATTTTCTCCTCTATAGTATTCCAAACACCGGCTTCGCTAAATAAAGCTTTTCTGCATAGCCGGCCTTCGGCCGGGCGCAAGGATTTTTCCCCTATATTGTATTCCAAACACCGGCTTCGCTAACTAAAGCTTTTCTGCTAACCCGGTCTTCGGTCGGGCACAAGGCATTAGTTAGCGAAGCCGGTGTTTGGAATACTATAGAGGAGAAAATCCTTGCGCCCGGCCGAAGGCCGGCTATGCAGAAAAGCTTTAGTTAGCGAAGCCGGTGTTTGAAATACCATAGAGGATAAAATCATTGCGCCCGGCCGAAGGCCGGCTATGCAGAAAAGCTTAAATTAGCGATTCGGGATTTTCGAATTCGAAATTATAAAGTTCGGGACTTAGAGATTCCGATTTCTGAAATTCAGGACTTAAAAATAATCCCAATTTTTTTAGGATTCTGAAATTATAGTTTTTGATACTTAGTCCCTTTTTTATGTTTGGTAAACGTATGCAGTGAATATAACAAAACACAATTTGTCATCATTATGACTTTTAAAATATGTAATTTAAAAATTAAATAAGTCCCCAAAATATTTTTAGGGACTTATTTCATTTCAGATTTTTGGGGAGTTATTTCATATGAAATAATCCCCCAATTGAAAAAATGAAATAACACCCCAAAAAAAAGAAAAAACCCCCCAAAAATCGTTTTTGTTGTTCTCTGTACAAATTTTTGGGGGGTTATTTCATATTTTTTTTGGGGCGTTATATTTTGGGGGGTTATTTCATGCCGCCCGATAGAACGGTCCATATAATTAAATGTTTGAAGATTATTTCATGCCTTAAATATTCTATCCGCTTAGTCCAATTTTGGCATACTCTTTCCAACATTTCGGCCGGTATCTCATGAATAAATGCTTTAATGTTGTCTTCCAATGCGTCAATTGAAGCGGGCATGTGTGTATAGACATGAGCTTTAACATAGCCCCACAAAAAATAGTCTAAAGGCGTTAAATCGCACGATCTAGGCGGCCAATTGACCGGTCCCGAACGTGAAATAAAATGTTCACCGAACTCGCCTCTCAATTAGTCTATTGTTAAGCGTACTGTGTGGCATGTGGCACCGTCTTGTTGAAACCACATGTCATGCAAGTCAAGCTCATGCATGTTGGGCAAAAAAAAGTTGGATATCATCTCACGGTAGCGCTCACCATTCACAGTTACGTTACGATTCGCATCATCTTTGAAAAAGTACGGTCCAATGATGCCACCAGCCCATAAACCGCAGCAAACTGTGACTTTTTCTGGATGCATTGGTAGCTCTTGCAATGCTTCTGGCTGATCTTCACTCCAAAATCGACAATTCTGCTTATTAACGTACCCATTGAGCCAAAAATGTGGGTCGATTAAGCTGACCATAAAATGGAAGAAGCGCGCGATGAACTTTCTTAACAGAGCACGCATTTTGATAATAAAATTCAATAATTTGCAAGCGTTGTTCGTTTGTAAGACGATTCATGGTTAAATTAAAGACCAAACTGAAGATGTTTGACAGTGAAACCAAACACGAAACGTGCGTCAGCTGTTTAAACCAGTGTTGCCAAAAAGATAATAGCTAAAAAATCACACGTTATATAACATTTTTATGAAAAAAAATTGCTTTGCAAAGACTTTTTGCTTTATTTCTGCTGAAGAACTGGGGCAGAAAGTCACCATATTCTTAAGTCAGTTAACGGCAATTGTACTTGCTCTAAAACAACTTTGATCAGAGATGGAAAAATTTATATTCCCTATACCAACATTTTAATGAAACAAAACAGAAGTATTCTAAGGGGTCCATGTATGCAAATACAAAAAACATTCTGTTTGAGAATTTAAAGCTTTTTTAAAAAGGTTGATGATCCATTTAGACCTTTTTCAATATTTTTTCACTGATGATGGTTTTGTCATACGGTCATCATATTATACCCTTCAGCACAGGAGGCAAGAGTATATATAAGTTTGTCATTTATTTATTTATTTATTTATTGATTTCATTTTCTGAAAAACAAGACTGGGTCTTATATTTATAGTACAGGAACGTATTACGTTACAAAATAAACTTGATACAAGTAAATATAACAAATTGTAAATTAAAATTAAAAATCAAAAATTATAATTGAACAAAAATGTTTTGAAACTTTTAGCGTAGCTGTTTACTTGTTGACTTTGTGGAAGATTGCTCCAAAGACGAGCGGCATCTACATAAAAGTGCCATTCAGATACTTAGCAATGATGTCGAGGTATAACAATATTTCGATTTTGTGGGGATTGGAAAAAACGTATTTTGTCGAATATATATTTAGGTGTTTGACTATTTATTATTTTATGAAAAAAGTTAAGAGTGCGAATTTTTAGCAGACTTTCGAAGGATACTCCATAAAGATTATTGGCAACAGAGGAAACATGATCAAACCGTCGCACACAGGTGCCAAAGTCAGTGATTTCACGGATTAATTCAAAAAAAAAAAAGTTCAAGTACCGTGAATACTAAAAGTACTCGGTTAAAGTGCACAAATCTGCATCAGTAGGCACAAACATAAATGTCAAATATGTTACGGTGCTTTTGTACTGACGCGTTGAAATTAAACATTGTAACAAAATACTTAAAAAAATTGGTATAAAAGCTAAATTTTTTTTCGTAAATAAATCCGATTTAACGAAAGTGAATTCAAAAAGTAATTAATATATCCATTAGGGGTATAACCAAAAAAAATACCTATCACGACGGGGTGGCCACTGATGTATATATCAAGAAAACAGTTTTTTGAGATCAATTTGGATAAAAAACCTCCCCCCCCAAACCGTTTTTTCTAAAAGCTTCCAAAAAATAATAATATTTGAATTTTTATTTTTTAAATACCATACATACAGTCATGTACTATATATTAACTTCAGATACTATAAATTATCTTTGTTGAAGGAAATAAATTTTAAGTTCAAAGTGCGTGTTGTTCTGCAATATTGTATTTTTAATAAACAAAAAAACTCCAAATACTAAACTTCAAAGTGATTTGGGGGGGAACTTTTTTAACGCCCTCGAAAAAGTGGCCCCACTTTTCATCATAGATTTTCATGGTCTATATGGCATGGATAGGTATTTTTTGATAATTTATAAAATTGTTCAAAAGTTATACCCCTAATATCCATGCAACCATCAAGCTAAGGTATTTATTGAAATGTGAGCTTAAATTTGTAAAAAAATTATTTGTGGAAATTATTTATTTTTTAAGTTTATATGGGAAATGCAAAAAACAAAAAATTTTCTCAATTTAAGTGGACATAAAGTTATTAATTAGGCTTAATTAAGAGGAGATTTTAACTTTATTTTAAAGGTTGAATAAATCAGCGTTATTTAAAAAAAAATTAGGGTGCGGATCGGTGCGCCTTAGAAGTTATGTACGAATTAGTAGCAACACGCGTTGTGTTACCAACAAAAATCGCTTCACGACTTCTGCTATAATTTTTATTAGAGATGTGCAAATGTCGTGATTTCTTACGCGCGAGTCACACATGAGTCACGCGTGACCGTGATTAAATTTATATATTATAATTTATATATTTTAAATGTTGTTTTGTATATTTCAATGCAATATGTTTACATTTTGCAGGAACAAGCTCGAGTGTTGTTTTTTTAGCCGCCAAAGCTTGTATGATATTTTGAAAAATTTTAATTGTAAAACAATAGATGAAAAAATTACCTATTTAAAAGAAGAACTAAAGAAACGCACTGGTTATTCGGAGGGCAACTCGCAAGTTTTCAATAATACGTTTAACAGTTTCGTTTTTGAGTATAAGACTAAATCAGGCGCGGATTCAGGGGGGGGTGAAAAAAGGAAAGTTTTGCTTCATTGCCGACTCTTTATTGGCTTGCAAACCAACTAAAAATAATACATTTATGTTTTACATAGCTTTTTGTGACTTATCACCTTTTCTATTATATATTTTATACTTTTAATGTACATTTTATTATGTCAATTTGCAAAAAATAAAATATACTATAAAATTATTTTGTTTATTTCAAATATTAACAAATTTTTTTTTGAAATTTTCACATTTTAGTGGGCCCTATCGATTTTTCTTTAGCATTTTTGGACTTAGAACTTTTACATATCGTTGCAAAACAAGAACTAGAAAAAAATATTTGTATTTTTTCTGCAAACGATGTATTTTTGTTTACTCTATTGAACTGCATCAAAAACTTAATTTTCATAAATTAAAAATTAGCGCATTTACGACTGAAGGTACATATGTACGTATGTATGTGCAGCCAAAATTATTTTTGTCTTTCCATTGTTATAAGCTTTAAAATTCCTTTCTAAATAAAAATAATTTAAATAAAAAAATTATCTGTAACCAACTTAAACCAGAATAATTATATATTTATCTTTAGATTAAAACCCAAACAGTTCGACTAAAATTCATAATTTAATTTTAAAATTATTGAAGCAAATTCCTTCTTCCAAAATTTTGTTAACAATTGCATATGTATTTTTTTTTGGTCGAAAAATTGTTCAAACAATTTAGTATGATGTAGTCAAATAAATTGTTTCAAATTAAAAAAAACATTAAAAATAAATCAAATTATTTTTATAGCAAAAACGTTATTTAAAAAGATTAATTTATTTTAATTTATATTGAACTGATCTTATATTTTATTTTACCTTATTGTTGAGTTTTTTTTTAATACAATATCAACATATCGTTTTTAATAAACTTTTAAAAACAAATTTTTTACTTGTTTTGTATCATAAAAAATTTCCCCCCCCCCCCTCTAAGACTTAAGCTGGATCCGCGTCTGGACTAAATGGAATAAAGCTTACAGAAACGAAGACCAATTTTTCAGTGAAACGAATAAGAATTGGCTGCAATTATCAATTGCATTTCCGAGACCCCAAAGCGTGGAAAGGAAATTTCTTTAAGTGATTCTAGCGCCTCATTTATTGCAGACAATTTAGCAGGAGTGTACGTGAATAAAAAATCATGTTTATTTTTTATTAATAATTTTTTGCATGGCATGTACCCGTCTCCTCCCTCTTATACCCCCAAAGTTCTGTTGGAACATTAAGTTTGTTTTAAGAGTTACGCACGTCAAATTTAATATGCTTCACTATTGTAATTCTTCAGATATAAGAAAAAAACTATTTTTTTTTGTACCTACAAGATTTTGTTGAAAAAATAAGTTTGTTCTAAGAGTTACTCACGTCAAATTTAGCATTCTTCACTATTGTAGTTCTTCAAATATAAGAAAAAACCCAATTTTTTTGTATGGGGGGTACCCGTATCTCTCCTCTTATACCTACAAGATGTTGTTGAAAAATTAAGTTTGTTTTAAGAGTAACGCACATCAAATTTAGTATTCTTCACTATTGTAGTTCTTCAGATATAAGAAAAAAACTAATTTTTTTGTATGGGGGGTACCCGTATCCAACCTCTTATACCCCCAAGATTTTGTTAGAACATGAAGTCTGATCTAAGAGTTACCCCCATCAAATTTAGTGTGCCTCACCATTGTAGCTGAGGAGCTATAAATTAATCCTCGAAAAAATGGCTTTTGGCCCCAGTGTGCGTCGAAGGCCATACCCATATATAATTATGTTATTGAACAAGACATTCAATTTACCCTTATTAACTGAGTCACAGCTTCCAAATAATTCACACCCATAGATCAGGGAAGGAATCAAGTACGATTTGGCAAGTAAGGCTCTTATTCTTAAAGGGGTGAAATATTGAGTGGACCAGACAACTCGTAGCTTTGCATAAGTTTGACCAACCAGTAAGTTCACATGATCAGTGCAGGTCAAATTGCTATTGAAAATTATACCAAAATTCTCCGCTTTGTTAACAATTTCAATTTTCACACCATTTAAAACAATATCCTCAGATATGGAGGGAATTAAGCTGTTTTTCAAATATTGCAATGCATTTAGATTTTTGCGGATTCAAACAGAGACCGTTTGCACTAGCCCAAAGGTAGATTCTGTTTAAGTAGGTAGGATATACCCGACGCAATATTGCGAACTGGCTACTTATAATCATTCCGTTTGTAATTTTTACAATATTGATATAAGATAGACTCTAGTATATATTTTCTGGGTCATTAGGAGTAGAAAAATTGATGTAACGATGTCTGTCTGACCGTTTGTCTGCTAAAATGGGTTTTCGGAGGTCCACAGAAATACATACATGATTTGCCGCTTACATGAAGATGCGAGCCTTAAACGAAAAAATATACTCAAGATATGTTTTTATTCTGTTTGATGTGTATTAGTGTGTCTAAGACGCGGCATTAAGCCAGGTGAAGGGCTAGTATTGATTCGAAAGAGCCATATAGCACTCTTACTTATTTTTATTTAGTTTTGTTTGACAATTTATCGGGAAAAGCCTCACACCGTAAAAACGTTTACAAATTTTCAGCTGTATTACGAAAATCGGCATTATTTTTAATAAATTTCGTGTGCTTCGGCAACTTATGGTGTGCATCATCGACCTTTTGCGACGACTATTGCCAAAACATCCACAAATATGAGTCTCAGTGTACGTTACTGGTTAATACGCGACCAGAGTGTAGATGAATACCGTGGCAGAACACAACCTTCAAAGGCGAGCGCTACCGGACAAAGATAACAGATGTTTCGTTGCGTGAAATGAAAGACCGTACTACCGGACCGTACTACCGGTCTTCCAGTTGGTTTCAGCAAAAGTGTGCTATTAGCGTTTCTTTAACTGACCGCCTAATTTTAAAACAATTTTTAATTATTAAATGTCACATATACAATTAGATAATATTCTAACTTAATTTGCCGAGCACAAGTAGCGCAAACCGTCAGCAAATTATAGCAAAACCGACCAGCCGGGAATCGTTAGGGAATAGTTAAGTACAAGCTAACCTATCTAGGCGCCCAACTTTAGATTGAAATAAAATAGGGAAAAAGTTTTTTAAAATCGATCCAATAGTATCCGCCACAGCTATCGCGTGAATGGTGTAACCTTGAGGTCCAATTTTCACTCAACCTTTGCATTAAATAAGGCTGCATTTCGACAATAACCCGTCAAATATTCGCTCCAAGTGCTCGAAAATTTCTCGTTTATGTGCATAAAACTGGA
Organism: Pollenia amentaria; assembly: GCA_943735925.1. Taxonomy (NCBI): domain Eukaryota; kingdom Metazoa; phylum Arthropoda; class Insecta; order Diptera; family Polleniidae; genus Pollenia; species Pollenia amentaria. The sequence continues at coordinate 126,699,704 of OX031009.1, forward strand.
GAGATCATAAAGAAAATAATGTTATATCGGAAAATCAAGTGAACAAGGTGGCCAGCCAACAGGTCCATTTCGTAAAATTATTCTTTCACCAAATGTCTCTTTTAGTACATCGATTGTATTATCTGAGGTGTGCCATGTGTCATTCCGGAGCAAAGATCCAATTGTTGTGGAATTTTACAGATCCTGAGAGAAAATAATGTAATAGTGTTAAATCACATGAACAAGGTGGCCTCCTAACAGTTCCATTTCGTGAAATTATTTGTGCACCAAATATCATTCGTAAGTTGTTGATTAATTGTATCACAGGCTGTGTATTATGTAGCACAATCCCTTTGATACAACATGTGTACCAAACTAATGCATTCCAACTGAGAGACGAACAATTAAAAAGCATTTCTCTATACTGCTTATTTTTGGCTATAACGTTTTTGTTGTAGCAGGTTTGCTGTCATTGAAAATTGTTGCCGAGCTGAAAATCTTTGGCCGAGTGAAACTTGCTTCATTCCTAAGCAAAGTTCAAAAAAGTTTCGACAATCGGTAATTGTAGGCAAACGGACCAATGATTCCACCAAAGCAAACTAATCAGAGAGTTTTTTGGATGTAATAGAGTTTCGACAACGGCTTGAGGTATCATCGCTCAAAATACGGCAAATCTGTTCCATATTTTCTCGAATTAATCGCTGGACGATTATGGGCAGCAAAAAATGCATGTAATGCCCGTAATGAGGTTGTCGAACCGAATCAGAGAGTGCTGTAATTTGGAACCAGGATATTCAGAATAAATTAAAAAAAATTTGCAATGTTTTCTTTGGCTTGATTCTATTTGTGATAAATTGCCAAACGAAACAAACCTCAAGACAACAGAGAACTGTTAAAACAGCTGCCACAGAAGTCAGTGCCGCCAATTTTAAGTTTTCTGCACCTCTAGATAAAACACTCCATATATTGAAATTTTTATGGGCTCTTGTAGAATTTTCTGTTTATTTTAGATAATTTTTCAATTGAAAATCATTATAGATTTCAAATAATGGGTCCAACCATTTAGTGTTTTAAAAACCTCCTGTCTGGCAAGGCTGGCAACTATTAAATATCTGTCATCCGAAGGTTCATTTATTTGTTCAAAGGTTTGCCATTTGCGTTACGAGTTAAGGTTTTTGTACCGGAGTCAGAGTCGAAGTATCCACAAAAAAATCGTGTTTCCGACTCCAAAATTGTTCTAATTTACATATGTAAATAACTATATAAAAGCTCCTGGCGGAACGTGATAGAATTAAAATATCGATTTAAAATTGTTTCAGTATTATTTTCTTGCTATATTTAACCATTCAAAAGGTACTGCATTAAAAAAAAAAAAATTTGAAGTCAAATAAGGACCGGTTTATTACACATTTAACATCAAGGTTAGAGTAGCAGTGGAAGTTGGTGTTGGAGTCGGAGACGGAGCCGGTGTCAGTTAGAGTCGGAATGGGAATTAGAATTTTTTTGACGACTCCATAGCCCTGGTAAAAATAGTAAAATATTTATTACTAGAAAAGTGGTGTTTCAAACTTGGCCGCTTTTCGAGCATTACGGGGTGATTATAGTCATCATAATATATCCATTTTGCAACGAATTGGAAAGATTATAAAAAAATTTGAAGAGACTGGGAACATCATCGCAATGTGCGCACTGCCGAAAATATCGCTTCTGTTTGTGAAAGTACAGCGAATAATCGAAATAATTTGTAATTTTCACGGCTCAGAGTTATATGGCCGTATGTAACTGTTTTATTTTGGCCTGCAATTGAAGATTATGAACTGGGCGACATGTGGTTTCAACAAGACGCCACACAACACGACCGATTTTGAGTTTATTGCATTGGAAGTTTGCATAACGCGCAATTTAATGTTTTGGCGACGTCAATTGGCCAACAAGATCATGCGATTTGACGCCGTTGGACTTTTTTTTTTGGCGGCCTACGTGTCCACGTGGATTATACGCTAACGTTGCAGCATTGGAAAATCAACATAATGTCAAAGAATCGCCGAGATTTCGACCGAAATGTTCGAAAAGCGGTCGAAAACTACCTCAAAAGGACCAATGGGTCATATCTAGTGTCGGTCGATTGAATGGCATTGTATTTCGTACATAATGTCAAGGTCCCAGCATTATAATGTAATAAAAGTTTCATCGAAATCATGGCTTTATGTGTGTTTTATTTAACTTAACTTTTGAAACAGAAAAATGGATCACCCTATACAAGTCATCTAGAAAAATAATCTTAAAATTTAAAAATATTTAGTCCCATCTATTAGCTATACCATAATTCTTAAAACTATACAATTGTAATTATATTTCTTTTTCTCTATTTCAAAATATTCAATATCCTTTACCACTTAAACTTCTTTTAAACTTAAATTCCTTTAAGTATCCATTAGCTACTTGGAAAAAGGTTATAAATCTTATAATTTCATAATCTTATTCCTAAATATATTTCTTATTTTAAAGTATTAAAAAAATGTATGTACATAAAATATATAAGCCCCTAAAATAACTTGTGTCTCTTTTTCAAGCAATTAAAAAATAAAATCCTTTTAAGAAAAGTTTCAAAAAAAAAAAAAAAGGTAAGGATAAGTTGTGTACAAAACTTAAAATTTTAAAGGTCAAGGAAAATGTCACAACGTTTGTATTCTTCATAAATACATTTTTTGTTAAAACAAAATTTTTATTAGTTTTAGAAATAAGAAAAAAAAATTTGTTCGTTGTTGGAATTTTTAAAGATGACAACCTCCAATTATGTTTACAACTGCAATCTACCGACAATGGGAAGCGAAAGTTTTCGTATGTCATAAAGAAAGGAGTCATCAAAAAAAGCTGTTATATTCCTTCTTTCATATAAAATATGATTTTAATTACTTAGGGCGTGTGTGAAACGGTAGCAAAGTACTCATGAAAGTAAAAATTTGACACTGTTGAGGTGAATAAAATTTCACTAGCCCAGGGGGCTAGTATATATTTTGACATTAGCGTAGATATTTTTGACAACCACAAAACTATCAGACACAGTCCCAGGTCGTGCAGCTCCAAGTCGCCTCTTAGCCGCCGCCGAATTAAAATTTTGCGTTGAAGTCGCCGCCGGTTCGAAAGACATATTTACACTCATTTTCTTAGTCAAGCTTTTCTTTTTGTCCGTGGTGCATATTTATATAAGCTATTATAAGATCAAAATAATTACATATTTAATTTTTTGTATTAATAACATTTTTGTCATTATAACTTGTGCATGTTGACATCAGTGTCTAATAAAAGTAAAATACCTTTCTTTTAAATAATTTTAAAATTCATTAATAGACTGCAGAACTCTAATTACATTTGCATTACAAGCATTTTGTTATATTTCCAAGGCACAATCTTATGTAACTGTAATTGAAAAAAACCAATCACAATAACATGGAAAAATATTCGATTGAGAGGTAATCTAAATAAACAAACTGGATAAATAATGTTTGTTAGATCATTAAGCTGATTCGGATATGGGTTACCTAAAACGCGCAATTCGCGAAGGTTTAAAAAAATTTTATAAAAATTAGAAATTTCCTAAAAGTTTATTAAAGCATAAAATATCTGTTTATGGGTTCCAAATCAGTAGAGAATAAATAAATCGCAAACATTTTGAAAAAGCCAAATGTGCAACTTCCAAAAATTCTTTAAAATTTGTTCACATTTGCAACCTGCTAGCAAATCATATTAAAAGTAAGCGCGAATTCTAAAAATTGGTTTATAAATTATGGAGCAGCTCAAAAATATAATTTCCGGACAGACAAATTGTCCGTCTGATTTCCAAAATTTGTTGTAATTACAAGCTGTTGACACGCCCGGAGTTATGCGGTTACAAACATTAAAAAAGCAACATACAACCGAATTGAAACCCTCCTTCTTTTTTGAAGTCGAGTTAATATATATATATTAATAACAAATACATATATTTCAAATAATAACTAATTGTAATAGATAATTTTTTTCATTTTGAGTAACTAATTCTTTTGTCAGGGGATCCACTACCGGCGACTTTTTGCTGAACCGCTGTCGCCAAAAATTTGCCGACTTAGACTTCTGCTAAGAAATGTCAGCAAGAAATTGTTCTTTTTTTTATGTCAAAATTTTACATTGTCAAAAATTTTATAATTTCACACAGCACAAACATGAAAATTTTCTACCACAGATAAATTTTATTTCACCATAGAACTTTGCTACCGTTTGACACACACCCTTAGAAAGAAATATTGGCATCTTACTTTTAATATAATTACAACTTCCCGATGAGACGATAATTGAGGACATTTAGTTGACTAAGTCATATTGAGACAGACTTAAGTTTTTTAAGCAGATTGATATTAAGTTAAAGATAGTGTCTGAACCTTTGCGATTTTATAGCTAAAAAAAACTTTTATTCCATACTGGCAACTAGTCTGATTAAAAACACATAAAATATGGATCTCTTTTTGAAATAAACTATTTCAAAATAGTTTTCTCTAAATGCGGCCGTAATTCCGGCGTAATGCGGCCTATTCTTAAATTATAACCCCATTATGCAAAAAAAAATTAAAGTACATATTAGTTAACCCACACTTTGAGACCAGCAAAAGTGTATGGGCTTAATGTGTTGGTTAACTAATGTGAACTTTAACTTCTTTTGCATAAGGGGTATATGAGTATGAGACGTTCAAGCATTTCAATTGGTATTATATTATAAGCTGTCGTGCTCCTCTAGCCCGCTGTCGTATCTCTGATCCGAGAAACTCAATGGAAGTACTACAATAAAACGAAATAGATATATCTTCCGATATCTCTCTGCGGCTTCTCTAACCGTTGCTAGTTACCCATTTAAGATCAAATTGAATCCTTGCGGATACCAGGATTTTCCCAGGAGGATTTTACACCGTAAGGTGAAATATCCTTTAGATGATCCCTACAACCACCGGGGGGATACGAGGCGTTCAATCGTAACCAGCATATCTGTATATACGTTTCACTTAAGGGTCCATGAAGAGAAATGTAACGCAGTGAGATCTCTCTTGATGTAGGCCACCGTAGTGTAGCCACGTTTGTAAGGTAAAATGTATGTTTGACTTAAATGTTGATTTCGCGGTGCGATATGTATCTTCCAGAATATGGGCTTAAAATTTGGGTAGTAAAAAAATAAGGCGGCATTATCAAAAAGTGTAAATAGACGAGTCGGTAAGGGTGTGTAAGCAAGAACGACCCTTTGAATTACTTCGGATTTTAGTTTCGTTTATGATTATAAGTTAAGACAATTCTCGCAGATTGTTGGTGTATCCAATAAAGCTCAACAACTCTTAAACAAATAAGAAAGTAAAGTCGGTCAAGCCCGAACATATGATAGCTTACACAATAGTATTTAAAAATCCATTTTCGAGAATGTACCCTATTAAGGATTCATGGGCAATCATGTAACAACTCGTAACCAATTTTTGTTATGAGTTCTTTCATGGCCACAAAGACTCTATTCCGGAAAGAAGCTTGTATAGAGGCTATGTGAAATTATGGACCGATTCCCAGCATTTTCAATAGGCTTGGTCTATGTGACAATAAGAATCTTCTATGCATCAAATGTCATCAAATTATCTCCAAAATTGCGACCTGTACTTTGCGCACAAGGTTTACATGACCGGTATACTTAAAGGTGTTACAGATATCAGCACAAACGCATAATACCATCTCTACAATGACGTGGGTATAAAAAGTTATCCCATACAAAATATCATACATTATCTCAAGTAGTGTAAAACTTGGAATCTATAGCCGAAAGCCTATTCTAAAAATTTCCTTTTGTTTGCTGCAACAGTTAAATTTTTTTTCTCTCCATTACTTCCTTTGGAAGCTTCCACAAAACCTCTCCATCTTACAGAACTTGTTGCAATTGTTTTCGCGTCTTCCCATGAAAGATTTCAATGCCCTGGTTCTTGAAGCATCGATAAATTTTTCCCTGTATCAGTTTCGCTAATCGGTTGTTGTTCCAGCTGAGTAGATGATTGGTCTGCTGTAGCAAGTATGATTGTAAGATTGCACTGTCCTAGTTCTTGAAGTGACGATCAGTCTATTGTTAGTTCGCCTTGTATCAATTTCATTAATCGGTTGTTGTTCCAGATAAGTAGATGATTCGTATGCTGTAGCATACGATAATGGGGCTGTTATCTGTCGTTGCTTAGAAACAACGCTCTCCGTGTTGTTGTGTAGTGGTGAGGAACCTTACAAATTTTTGAGTTGAAGCCACTTATAATTTTTTTAAACTCGAAAACCATGATGAAAATGTTTTGTCCTCTGTGAGGGATCGAACCCGGGGTGCCTAATTTTGCAGGCAAGCACTTTAACCACTACACCACGCCGACACTAACAGTTATAATAGAGGAAGTGCGGGTTAAGTGGTATACCTATTTGTTTTTAGATTGACAAATTTTTAATTTTTGTCTGATTAAAATATGATTAACCTATTAACATGCTTCATATGTTAGGCTCCCACGAAGCCATTTGCGAAAAATATTAAACCCACACTTTCAGAGGAATATAAGAAAATATTGCAAATCTCATTAGATACGACTTTAAAAAATGTGCGGGTAATGTGGTATAGTGGGCTACTTTACCAAATCATAGTATTTTCTTTAAAATTAGTCGTGTTATATATACACTTTTGCAAAGAAAAAACAAGAAAACAACAACAATTCATGTAAACAAACAACAATTTCATTAATATTTTATTTGACAGGTTACCACATTACCTACACATTACTATAACAAATTAGCTGATATAAGCTATACCACATTAGGCGCACCTATGCAGATATTTATAAATTTTAAATTATTTACTACAGCTATTGAGTAATTGCATATATTGTTCACTAATTTGGTACTTCCCAATTACTTTAGTTATATACTTAAAAACTTTTAAATGCACCTTTACAACAAAACCTTATTTGTTAACAGCACCCAAAAAAAAGTCGACTTCGCAGCCAATCGAATTTTTCGGCACTTACACTAAGAATGTCTTTCAAAAATAAAACAGATCAAAGTGTTCTTAATTTTTTGAGAGCGGCAAACCATTTAGATTGGTTTCATTATGCTTGATTTGTTAGTTTAAGAAAAAAGGCACTGTACCACATTACAAGCCTATACCACATTACACGCATTTACTCTACTTACTCAAAAATTAAGGTCGCAGTTTTGCAAGAGCTTAATACTTTTAACTCAGAGACAGCATTTGGCGGGTTAAGCCTACTTGTATTAGCAAGGACTCGGGAATTTAGACAACTTTGTAAACTAAACAAGTCGAATGCAGAAAGTAATTTTTGTATGATATCTTTTGCTTTTTCTAGGTATTGTCGGTATAAAATGGATCTTAAATTTCTCGGAATCATAAATCAGGGGAACTTTGACGTCCTACTCTTGGCTGTATCACTGTTCGAAACAAATTAGGTAAGGCGTTCTTTGATGAACATAAAAATTATATTCCTACTATGACACACATTAATTTTGAATTGGAATCCGAGAAAGACCTAGCTTTAAGTAAATGACATGAACGAAAAAAATAATGCTGTCACCTCACTAAACTACGTTCGCACCGAACGAGATACGGAATCAAAAGTACAATTTCTCAAACGATAATTTTTCTAAAGATCAAGAAATAAAGTGGTCTTAAGTAAAAATCTTTTGCAAGACTTTGTTTAAAAATTGCGGTTAAAATTTCAAAACTTCTTTGGCCTTGATCATAAAAAGCAGAGCGTCTGGTTTTTGGTAGGCAATAAATAGGGCGCTTCAAAGGCGTGGTGATTGGATATATCAGGGTATTTTTTCCAGTTCCTGTTAAAAATTTATTCGCTATGAGACTCCTTTAAGAGAAAGATTGTCTTTTAAAAGTTTCACTCACTTATTTGGTCGGAATTTTTAAAAGTCAATTAAAAAGGTATTAGCATACTTTTACTCCAGACTATTTGTTTCTTTAATGTTCATTTTTATATCGCTCGTTTATGTTTTTATATTTTTTTCACGACATAATAATTATATTTTATAATAAATAAACTAAACATAAAATAACTTGTAAAAATGTTTAAAAGTTTCATAATTATACAAATAGTTCTCATATATTTAATGGGTGTTTACAGCTGCACTACACAACAGTTTGCGGTAGAAAAAGTTTGTTATCACAAAACTTTCGTAGGATTATTAAAAGTTATGTTCTGGATGAAAAGTTGTGCGAAGGTTACTAAAAAAAAATATATTCAAAAGCGAATAAAATATGACAATCTAAATGTTGTTCATTATTGTAGTCATCCGAAAATTCCGGGATTCGAGTTTTTTAAGTTATCTTAGGCTTTTGATTTGTGATCAAATTAATCTAGAATCCAAAAGATCACGGCTATCAGGTTCCAATTAGTTATTACGGGAAACAGTTGCTTGTTCTTACAAATTCCAGAATTTAAGATTTTTTTTAAAAGTTGGAATCAGGGTTGTTCGGGAACATACTTTAACTTGTCTGTGGACTTTGATTTGTTTAATGAAAAATATGCCTTCATTTGTTTATTTATCAGGTGGCTTAAAATTTTCGTTTCGGGATCACACTTGTTTGGGACCTTAACTTGATCACAGCTACTGGGGCGAGAATGGTTTAAACAAATTCCGGTAGTCAAAAGTCCTGAGCTCTCGATTTCAGTATCGAGCTTTCCTGGAACCCTGAATTGACAGATTTGCAACGGACCTCGGCTGATTTAAGTCCAACCTCGTATTAGAAGTTAAACCTATAAGTCGTTAAAGATAAGGCGTCTTAAAACTTCTTATTTTGCGATTAGGCGTATACAGAATCAAAAGATCGCGGCTGATGAGAGTGCAATTTTGCTTTTTCTCTTTGATGATGACTTTAATTGGGGTTTGTTAAAAAACTTAAAATTATGAAAAACGGATTTTCTAGGGTCCCACTCAAGGAGAACCAAAAGTATCGCTTTCTTTTATGTGCAGCCGGTGTTAGACTTAACAACTTTTCTGAACATTACTTTGCGATATACGGACATTAAGATGATCAAAAGGCACAAAAGTTTACAATTTCAACTATACAATATCCATCGGGACAAGCGTAACTTTCTTTTTTTACCGATATCTCCTTTCTCGGTAAACAGAATCCCCGACGATTTGGGCTGTCGCACAGTGTTATGGGAACTTAAGTTGTCAGGTTCCCTACTGGAACTTATTCGGTACAACGGAAAAGAAATACAATTCATAGCCGGGTTGTCTATGCGACTATAGAAAAAGAGGGACATCTTGAGGTTCTTGAGGTGTATAAAGGTTAATTTTAAAATTAATAACCCTAACTTATGTTAACGCCTTTATGAAGGATAAATCTAGATTTCTGGAAAAGAAGTCAACGTGGGCGAACAAAAATGATTAAGATTTGAGGACAATAAGTTTCTCCATCGTTTGCCATCACCAGAATTTTTAGCAGAGTGAGGTAGAGCGACTTATTGACAATTTACCCTTTAGAATTCGCTGGGGGCTGAGGCAAGATTTCTGGAAAAGCAGTCAACGTGGGCGAACAAAAATGATTAAGATTTGTGGACAATAAGTTTCTCCATCGTTTGCCATCACCAGAATTTTTAACAGTGTGAGTTGGAGCGACTTATTGACAATTTTTAATCTGAAGTTTGCACTTAATCAAGAAAAGATTTCGCCTGTTAAATAAAATTCCCAAAGTTTCCCAAAATAAAATTCCCGAGAATTAGAAACAATCTTTTCTGGGGAACATTTTCCCGCGAAGACTCCCTGATTACGTTACACTTGGACACGTATAATAGCTATTTAACAAAAAATTCCCCAAAGAAGAGAAACAAGTACATACTTAATACGATTTCCCCATTATTAACTAGTGTTGGCAAAATTAATGCAACGTAAACATTTTTCATATTGATGCAGTTTTAATGCAGTGAAGAAAATTATGTCGGCAAATGACCGCAAGCAGCAAATTTATTATAAACTTAAATGGTATGAAATAGGATTAAAAACTTCTGGGTAAAATATTGTTAAAAGGAAATTATTTGAAAAAAGTTGCAAACACAGTAAACGGTGCAAAAGGTTTTAACTGTTTAAAGAGCTTTGGAAATTTTCTGCATGGAAAAACTAAACAAAATAAAAGTTTATTGTGAAACTAGAAATTTATAGAATAGTTTAAGCTATTTTAAGTAAATTTCATTTAAACAAATTCCTTTCCGAAATTTTTCCCCCAATTTTTTATAAAACTTATTTTGTCTCTTAAAGTTTTTTTCTTAAATATGTATATTCTTTTAATATTCTTAAAACTGCCACATGTCCGTATCTATTATCTTAAATATTGCTAAATTCTATTGTGTGTTGCGTTGTTTTTTGTTTCTATCCTGGCAAAAACAAACTGAGCTGAAATTTGTACCTTTAGGGCCTTGTTTAAATGTGCTACACTCGAAGGCATGACATATTTGAGGTCATGTGTAAGAAACAATCGTATGCAGATGCACGAACGAATATACAAAAAAAAACATTATTTTAAAGTAAAATTTTCGGAGATTTCATTGTTATTTATGCAAATCTTGTTGGAATGTTATGCCACTGTACAAATAAGAAAAACACATACAGTACGCCCCCATGTTGTGCAACACTCACTAAGCCCAACTTCTTGTCTATTGACACAGCCAAATATTTTACATCGTATGTAGACTCTACTAGCGCAACAATGCAAAATTTTGTGACTCGGTTACCGCAACTTGTGTGTTTTTTGTTCTCAGTTTGTTTTTATTGTCATTTACAAACTGATTTTTACCGTTAGTTTTCATTTAAACAAACTGCAAGTTTTCTTTCTGAAATTTTCTTAAATTCTCTTTTAAACTATTTATTTAATGAAATTCTATTTCTCACAAATTTACTTTAACATATTTAACATATATTTGTTTATTATATGTATAACCAAATTTGAAGACATTCATAAATAAACATACACTTATGTAAAATATATGTATGCATATGTTTACTTATGTAAGCATATGCATACATATATTTTTATGTTTATACATAAATAGAAAAATTCAATAGAAAAAACAGCATTTAAAATTTTAGCGAAAATTTAAAAAAAAACATCAGTCGCCTAAAAGACCAAGATGCAAAAGATTTAAAGCTTGTAAGGTTTGCGTGATTCTGATTTATTAAGGAGGTCAAGGCCAGTGTTGTCAATTAAGCTATAAAATGGCTAGATTGTGGCAATGTTTTATTTTATTAAGTCATGTTTGGTCGTAAGGAGTTGACACAACCGACCTGCGCTCTTTTCGTTTTTTTGTTGAAACTGCAATCAAATGTGGTGGTTCTTACAACAGAACTTACACTTAACCATACCTTAGAAATATATACAGTACGCCCTCGGGTTTTGCAACAGGTTGGGACCAAGGCTTGTTTGCAATATCCGAGTAAAAATTTCATGGATTCAAAAAGCAATTAACTGCTATAATCCATCGAAAATGCTGTTTTTTCTACGCCTAAAAGAAATTTACAAAGAAGTTTAATTTTTTTAAGCTTAATTTTTTTATTCGTTTGCTCATCTACAGAATTCTACAGCACACAGGTTTTTGGCAGAAAAAATTCAGAAAGATATGCGCAATTCCTACTTAACCGTCCAGTCAAGCTGACGCTATTTTCAAAAAACAAAAATTTTCTTGTGCACGTATGAATTTTGATAGTGAATACTGTTTGTCTCGATGTTTTGTTCTTGTTCAAACAGCGTTGTACAAACATTTGCTCACACAACGATGTCTAACATCAGTATTGTCATTTAAACAAACGCAATTTTTATAGTTATGGTTGCTTTTTAATTGGGTTGCCGTGCCATACTTTTTCTCCACATCAAAGAACATGAGCAATTGTGCGTCGGTAATTCTGCCAACGTTTTGTTCTTGTACATACATAACAATGAATAGTCTGGAGTGTAGGCAATTCACACATCCTCTTAATTAGGTTACACCCCGTCTTGATGAGCCATTGTTTTGTGTGCCTAAAAACAAAACGTTGGCAGAATATTTTATTTATGTTTATACATGTGAAGATAACATATGGCACGACATTTATATAACATTACTGTCTGTTAACGCTACTCCCAAAAAACACCATAATTTAACTTATTTCAGTTATATTTTTTAACGAAATTTAAATGTCAAGAAGCGTCTTAACGCCTTCGCCATTCTTGTTTTTTTGGTTAAAATGTCAAGTTGCGAGGTGACCTAGACGTGATACTTGAAGCTACTCAACACTGTCATTGATGTGATACCTCATTGTGCGAACATATGTTGGAACAACATTGTTTTAACAAGAACAAAACATCGACAAAAGCCAGATTCATGTATGCACACAAAATTGTTTGATATTCAATCATAACCAGAGCTACTGTTTTTGGTTATTTCTAACCAAAATTGATTATTTTTTTTCTCAATGTGGAGATGTGAATATTTTTTTCATTTTGGTAACTTTTTTTCTAAAATATAAAATACGTATGATACGTTTTTTAAATTTTTAACCTTTTTAGTTACATGGGGGGTTATTGCGTATATCGATTCGAAGGAAATTATTTACGACTTCGAACAATGGATACTTTGCACTACGATTTTCTCATTATTTGATTTAAATAAACGAAAGTTTTTTATACTTTATCGAAAACAATAAATCTTTTTGAAAACAGCTTCCAGATATTTTTAGGCTATTTGCTAATAAAAAAATTGTAAAATATGATTTTTATATTAGAAACTGCCATGTTCTGAAATTGAAAACAAATGAAGTTTTATTGGTGGAGATTTTCAATTATTTTTTTTAAATGAGCGTAGTTTTCCCTGATTTTAAAAGTAGTGAAGATAGTTGGTAACTCAAAGTAAAAAGTGCGTAATATTACGCGGAATCAATTTCAGAACATGACTGGAAAATTACACAAAAGTAGTTTTAGTGTTTTTAAAAACTTGAATATAAGAAAAATTTTCTAAATTTGCACTATTTCCAGTAGTATATTTTATTATATTGATATTAGAGTTTTTTTATTCCCGCACTTTTTGGATTCCCGGGAAAGCGGGAAATAAATATCAAATTCGCGGTATCCCGGGATTCCCGCACAAAATTTTTAATTTATTTATTTACTTATTTCTCCAATGAAACTAATATTTCTTATTGGCTATAACGCTTAAAATAATTAAATCTAGTATCTATTATATAACAAAAAATTTCAGATTAAAGTAATTTAAAGACACTTAACCTCTTCAGTTTTGCCAACAGGATCATAGTAATCAATATACATACGTATAAACATTGTCAAATACATAATTAGAATGAAAGCATTGAAGTCTTCGTGTCACAAAATTTCTGGAAGGGCGACACTGATAGCACAACATTACGAAGTAGGAATTCTGAAACAATTTTACTGTTTAAAAAATTCAACAGGAAGGAGAAATTTTACTACATATCGTCGGCTGATAATTTAATTGTCGTATGTGGGTTCCGATAGTTTCAAGTAAATTGAGTTTGAACTAGAGTTTTTTTTATTCCCGCACTTTTTGGATTCCCGGGAAAGCGGGAAATAAATATCCAATTCCCGGGATCCCGGGATTCCCGCCCAAATTTTTTTATTTATTTATTTACTTATTTCTCCAGTGAAACTAATATTTCTTACTGGCTATTACGCTTAAAATAATTAAATCTAGTATCTATTATATAACAAAAACGTAAAAAATTTAAGATTAAAGTAATTTTAAGATACTTAAGAGGTTATTTTGATGCCAATAGGATTGTAGAAATCGATATACGTATATACATACATTGTCAATTTCAGGGCTCATTTGCATAATTAGAATGAAAGTATTAAAGTCTTAGTCGAAAAAAATTTCTGAAAGCGCGATTAGGAACTGAAAGCACAACATTACGAAATAGGAATTCTAAAACAATTTTACCGTTTAACAAATTCTGCAGGAAGGAGAAATTTTCTTGAGCAGTGGTGTATGAAGGTATACTAAGTTTGTCATTCAATGTGAATCTTTTTTTAATATAATTGTGAATCCTTCATTAATTCCAAGCCGATTTAGTCATATGGGTGTCAAATTGTTTATAGATCTTCTAGCCTGTTTGGGAGTGAATTCCAGCAGAATCGCTACAGTAGGGAAATAGTTATGCACCCAAATGTGGAACTACCACCCTAAAAACTCCACAAAAACTAACAAAAATTTGTCATTAAATTTAAACAAATTCGTTTTATAAACCACCAAATTTCGTGAATGTCGGTCCATAATTTACCAACGGCTCCATGTTTAGACCAATCTTGTAAATCATGTAAGTATGGCTAAAAGCGTAACGAATACTGCTTTTGTTGTGCAATTTAGCATATTCTACTTTCAAAAAACTCAATATTACTTGAAATGCCGCATATAAAGCACAATCTAGGAAAAGACGCAACTACACCCTTAGCCGCAAGACCTTATAATATTATTGTAAAATTTACACTTCAGTGTGCTAAGACAAGAAATAAAATTTCGTGAAGATAGGCCTTTAATTATCATAGGCCCAATACAAGGCCTATGATAAATGAGCTTAATACGCCTTAAACTGTAGTAATTTAAATATTGTGGTGAAATTAAGTTGGATTAAACTACTAAAGGCACTAGTCCGACATAGATTTACTAAAGTATTCAAAAAGATGTTCTTAAAAATTTCCCGGGAATCCCGCAACTAATTCCCGGGAAAGCGGGAATTGAAAACAATTGAAAATCCCGGGAATAAACTCTAATTGATATTCACCTAGGCATTTTAAAGATTTTCCAAAAACAAATTGATATATAATCTATAATTTTAGAACTTATGGAATTTACTGTAAGAAAATGTATAATAATATGGCAATATTTTTAATTTAAAAAAAAACCTTTGACTGTCAGTCATGTTCATTTTCCCCATTGAATTTACTTTCTGAAATACGAATTTGTTTATATTCTTCATAATATTATACAATGATTCACAAAATATTTCAAATAAAACAATTTTAAAACAGGTATAATAACAATTATAATTTTAAAATACAATTTACAAACAAGAGAAATAAGTTATACCCATTTTAATAATATTTTAGATATATCTAAATTTACAATAACTGCAATTTCGCCAAGACCATCGCCAAACGTAAATGACATCCCCAAAAGAACTTAAAAATCGCCACATTTCGCAAACCTGCCACTGACAGTTAAAAAGCGGAAAACAATTTAATGTTTTCCGTTTTTGTTATTTATAAATGTGAAGTACAAATTTCGTTTATTGTTAAGAACATATTCAAAAAATTCAATTTATTAAATTTCAGTATACTGAATTAGATATGGAAATTTGACGGGTTTAATGTGCTGTTGCCACAACACAAGTGATTGAACGTGCAGTAAAATTTATATGAAAAACAATCAAAAAACTAAGTGCTTTTAATATAAATTTTACTACACGTTCAATCACTTGTGTTGTGGAAACAGCATATAACTCTTATAAAATAAAAATATTTTTTATGAAAAAGGTCTCAAGTAAATAAAACCCTTAATTTAAGTTTTTCATAATTTTTTTTAATATGTAGAAGAATTACATTTCTTGTTTTGTTTTCTTAATTTGTAATTTATATTTCCTATTAGGTGCAAATTACCTTTGCCTTACAATGCAACTTAAAATAAATGTTTTTCTCAATTAAAAAAAGGCTTTATAATTT
Source organism: Pollenia amentaria (assembly GCA_943735925.1). Lineage (NCBI taxonomy): Eukaryota > Metazoa > Arthropoda > Insecta > Diptera > Polleniidae > Pollenia > Pollenia amentaria. The sequence continues at coordinate 126,715,464 of OX031009.1, forward strand.
GGTTATATTTCTTCCCATTTGGTAACTTTTTCAAAAATTTTGGTTGCAAAAATTGTATTGGTCGTGGCAGCACTGATCATAACGATGGCTCGAAAAGGCTGGGTATCAGTGGCCATGTTGTGTAACTCCCGCGTCGAGATGTTAACACATTCGTATTAAAGAAGTTTCTTCCAAAGTGTGCATTTTAAGGTTGAAACATCCTCTTTACGTAACACTATTGAAAATTAGTGGCAGTCAAGAAACCATTATTGTCTGTGGCCTGATAATTCAACGGAGATTGGAAAGCTCCAGCCTTTAGCAAAAGCAATCAGCAAATAAAGTGCAATCAATACCTTGTTCTATTAAGTCATGTGCTGAGAAGGCCTTGATTCCTGCATAGAATTCTCCTATATCAAGGGAACTTATCACATTTGCCGCAAGAAGTTTTACTCAATATGGGGCTTACGCCACAAAAAACCCAACCGAAAGGCTAATTCGATTAGTTAAATTAGTTTAAAGGACCGAGGAGAAATAATACGGTCTATTAAATTACACTGGTCGGCAAAAAACTCGGCCGTGACCAAAAATATAAAATGATGAGGGAAAACGAAGGACATATTCGGAATCAGTAGGTAATTTTACATACACATTTCAGGGCTCGATACTTTTGTTTTTCGGCGGAAAACAATTATTAATCATTTTCGTTTCATTTTACTCGCTCTCCCATCAGATTTTATTTTATTTGGTAAGCGTTTGACATTTTTTGACGAATAAAAAAATGGTACAAATATGAGCACTCCTTTAGCCACTTCATATAATTACATATTTTTTTTTTTTAAGAAAGAATAAAATTCAAAACAAAAATATTATTTATAACAAATTGTTTATTAAAAAAAACGTTGTCGCAATTGCAGATTTGTCATACCAACGGCTGCGGATTAACACTTTGAACTATTATCTTATCACTGGGTAAATATTTTTAGACAATTTAATTCAGTTAAATTTTTACTTCAATCCAACAAATACTATAAGTGTGAAAGTTTGTATGTTTGTTAGTTTGTGGCTCAATCACGTGTAAGCCGTTTAATGCATTTACATAAAATTTGGTAGACGTACAGCATGTGGCCGAAATTAAAATATAGGGTAGTTTTTAAGAGCTAAAAAGGGGTTAAAATTTAGTACGTTTTCTCTTTTTGATCAATTTGGTATACAGACTGCATATGGTCTAGTAAAATATATATGTGGGATACTTTTTAAGGGTTAAAATTGGTACCATTTAAGGGGTAAAACGGTATCAATTGGTACTTTTTCTCTTTTTAATGAATTTTATATACAAACAGATAATAGCCTACATTAACAGCATACAGTGTACTTGCTGGGAACTAAAATGAGGAAAAGCTGGTAGTCTGGGTAGTCTTTTACCTTTGGTACTTTCTCTCTTTTCGAAAAATATGGTATAGATATAGAATATGGTCCAAATTAAAATTTTGGTTACTTTTTATGATGTAAAAACGGAAAAAGTGGTACTTTTTCTCTTTTTGATAAATTTTGTATACAGATCGCACATGGTCCAATATACATATTTCGACAACCCTGCCTTTAACTTAAACAGTTGAATGTCGGTTCCTCAAGAGTATCTAGTGCTCAAAACTTATATAGTATATATATATGTGTTGGAAAAAAATAATAATTCCTTAATTGTTGTTCATAATAAGTATTTTATTTTTGTTAAAGCGAGAGAATAATTACAAGATTCTTTTTATATTAAATTTAAAAGTTTCAAAAGTCGTTTTAAAATTTATTAAGATTTTGTCTTTAACTTGCGAAGTACTGTTGTTGCAAGAAGTATACACTAATGCACAGTGGGATTTTTCCATATATCAATTAAAATTTTGAATTTGGATCTTATTGGTGAAATATGAACGAAAAGAAAGAGCTTCCAGGCAGAACATCTCGGGTGTATACGAAATTAAAATCGAACCCGGTTCCGTTCCTATTTCAAAGATCGTACTATATATAAAATCTTCAAGTTAAGATCTATAAAGTATAGGATATAGAATATAAAACTTTAAGGTATGTGGTAGCTTTTATGGTTAAGGAGATATTGGACTTGGAAATTTAAAATATAATTTTTTTTAACATCTTACACCGATTTTTTGCTTATGGTGGACACAACTCATTCTTAAGGTTCTTTTTTCCTTTTTTTTACGAATTTTTCAGTTTGTAATTTAAAAAATCAGGTCGGAAAAATCAGTTAAAACCACGTTTAAAATAATCTTGAAAAAAGTATGTGTATTTTTTATAACTTTTAAAAAGAAAACGCTTTATAAAGGGTGATTCATCGTTAGATTTTCAATATGCTTTTTTACCGATCACGCGTGACTCATGTAAACTGCTTTGTTATTTTTGTTCAATATCGTTTGGCAAGTCATTAGGCGCGGATTCAGGGGGGTGAAAAAAAGAAATTCCCCCCCCCCCCCTAAATTATAAAAATATGTTTTGCTTATTTCGATAATACACGAATTTCCGAATGTACAAAATTTTTGGAAATCCCATCAAGTTTTTTTTGGTTTTTTATAGAATCTCTTATCAAATTTTCAATAAGTATCCAAGTATTTATCCTAATAGTTATTTATTATATATTTCTAATGAAACATCTAGTTTACTGTATTTAAATACATATTATTCTACATTCAATCCCAGCAAGTGTCATCTTTATCCGAAAAATAAACGTTTGGATTGAAAATGCGAGTGGTTGAATTATTAATAAGCTTTAGTATATGCAATATTTTTATTTGTGTTTTGATAATTATTTATTATATACATTTGAATATAAACGTTTTTCGTATCATAGTTTCGTCATAGTAGGCTTTGAATTTGAATTTTATATGCATTGCCATTCTACCTTCCCATATTTACATATGAATATATGTATTGGTCTAGTAAAAGTTCACCAAAGAAGAATTATATAACTGTCAAATTTCAAGTGCATTAATAAGAAAAGTTCTTTGATATACAAAAATACACAAAAATGAGTGAAACAATGTTGAGTCCGTAATTTTTTTTTTTAATATAATGTACCTATATAAGTATATATCATTACCTTCAGTCGAAAAGGATGAAGTCCAATGTATAAATTTTATAGGAGGAAGAAAAAACTTTCTAAGGCCTTTAGTTCTGAATATATTTGAAGTCTGTAAATCCAGTTTTGCTTCATTGCCGACTCTTTATTGGCTTGCAAACCAACTAAAAATAATACATTTATGTTTTACATAGCTTTTTGTGACTTATCCCCTTTTCTATTATATATTTTATACTTTTAATGTACATTTTAGCATGTCAATTTGCAAAAAAATAAAATATACTATAAAATTATTTTATTTATTTCAATATTGACTATTAACAAATTTTTTTTGAAATTTTCACATTTTAATGGACCCTAGCGCTTTTTCTTTAGCATTTTTGAACTTAGAACTTTTACATATCGTTGCAAAACAAGAACTAGAAAAAAATATTTGTATTTTTGTTATTTTTGTCTTTCCATTGTTATAAGCTTTAAAATCCCTTTCTAAATAAAAATAATTTAAATTAAAAAAATTAGCTGTAATCAACTTAAACCAGAATAATTATATATGTATCTTTAGATTAAAACCCAAACAGTTCGACTAAAATTCATAACATAATTTTAAAATTAGTGTAGCATATTCCTTCTTCCAAAATTTTGTTAACAATTGCATATGTATTTTTTTTTTTGGTCGAAAAATTGTTCAAACAATTTAGTATGATGTAGTCAAATAAATTGTTTCAAATAAAAAATACATTAAAAATAAATAAAATTATTTTTATAGCCAAAACGTTATTAAAAAGATAAATTTATTTTAATTTATATGGAACTGATCTTATATTTTATTTTACCTTTTTGTTGAGTTTTTTTTTAATATAATATAAACATATCGTTTTCAATAAACTTTTAAAAAAAATTTTTTTACTTGTTTTGTATCATAAAAAATTTTCCCCCCCTAAGGCTCAAGCTGGATCCGCGTCAGCAAGTCATCATGGAAAGACTTTCACGACAACAACGTCTTTAAATCATTCAGCTGTATTACGAAAATCAGCGTTCTGTAAGAAATGTTTATCGTGCGATTCGAGGAAGTTACGGTTCGCATAATCGACCTACTGAAACCACTATTTCCAAAAACAAATTTGAGTCCTATTTTACAATAGTGCTTCCTGAGCTCTGGTTTCAACAAGACGGCACTACGAGCCATCCAGCGCGTGAAACGATGGTCTTGTTGAGAAATCATTTTGGTGAGCACTTAATTTCACGTTTTGCTACAGTAAATTGGCCACCAAAATTGTGCGATATCACACCTTTGGACTTCTTTCTCTGAGATATGTAAAGTCTGAGGTCTTCAGGAATAAGCAAGCTACGATTAACGCTTTGGAAGCCAACATTACTCGTTGTTCGCGAGATACCAGTCGCTATGCTTGAATGAGTAGCCCAAAGTTGGACCTTCTGAATGGTATGATATCATTTTCAAACAGTACATGCCATAAATAGTTCTTTTAACCGATAATAATAATTTGAAGTTCACTATCAAATCGATGTGTTTTATTTTACATTTTAAATCAAATCTCACGATTACTCACCTGCTATAAATAGTAAGGCAAAAATTTGTTTAAAAACTTTCTCTACCTGTAAAATCTAGGGACTTCTAAGACGAGCTATTTTTTTAAATTAATTATATCATATTTTTCCAATCGCTCAGCTGAAATCGAAACTTGGAATCAGTTTTACATATTCTTTATTATTTCGTTAATTTCATCATCAGTTACAGAGTCCTCAAGAAACACGTTTAAAGTCAATGGTTATATATTATATGATACCAAGGACCCTCGAGGTAGAGCTTGTGGAGGTTCTGCCATTTTGATAAAAAACCGAGTAAAACACTACCTAATGTTCGATCATCGTGAAGATTATCTCCAAGCAACGAGCATTTGCGTTGAGGAATTATCTCGAAACATAGTAATTTCATCATTATACTCCCCACCTAGATTTTCAATATCAGAAAGCCAATATAATAAATATTTCAAATCATTAGGACCCTGCTTCCTGGCTGCTGGCGATTATAACGCTAAACACACTTTCTGGGGGTCACGACTTATTACACCTAAGCGTCGTGTTTTGTTTAACACAATTTGTAAAATGGACCTAAATGTGGTCGCGAGCGGACAACCAACATATTGGCCTACTGATCAGCAAAAAGTTCCAGATGTCATAGATTTTGGCGTGGTTAATAACATCCCCATAGACACAATTCATGTGGAAGCGTCCCTAGAATTATCTTCAGATCACACACCTACTATTGTTACTATAATGAATCCAAATAGAACCGTATCTCCGTCTGGTTACTTATCGACATCAGCCTCACAAATAAATTGGTTAAAATATAAAAAATATCTGAGTGCCCATTGCACAGAAAATATTCCGCTTAGCACACCGGAGAACGTGGATCTTGCTATTGTTAATTTTGACAGTTATCTCAAACTAGCTGTTCAACATTCCAGCATAACACTCAAAAAAACCAAAAACAAAATCATATATTCTACTGATGTCGAGCGTCTATTGACTGAAAAAAGGAGAGTTCGTAGAGAGTGGCAATTGCACAGATCCCCCCAACTTAAGACTTTATTAAAAGAGTGCACAAAAAGGCTGAGAAAGTTACTGCAGTCTCAGAAAACGGCTTCCCTGGAAAAATATCTCAAAGGACTTGATGCAACTCCACAATCAGATTACTCATTATGGCGTGCAGCTAGAAGCCTCAATAGACCAGTTATCTCTAAGCCACCATTGAGAAACTTGAATGGAAGTTGGGCAAGAAATGATATTGAAAAAGGAAATCTGTTTGCTAATCATCTGAAAAATGTATTTACCCATAATATATTTCACGATATAGCAGTCGATTTACCGTCTGTAAATGTTAGAGCAGCTATTCCCCTAAGATTCGAGTTTAGAGAAATCGAAAAGGCTATTTGTAATTTAAACACCAAGAAGGCATCCGGTATTGATAAGATCAGTAATAAAATGCTCTTGGAGCTACCAAGTACAGCAAAGAAAATTATTCTTTTTATTTTTAATGCTATTTTACGCCTTCAATACTACCCTCATAAATGGAAGGTTTCCTTAGTAACCATGATACCAAAGCCAGGAAAGGATCACACAAAAGTTGAGTCATACAGGCCTATTAGCTTATTATCTAATATTTCAAAGCTATTTGAGAAACTACTAGTGGCAAAATTAACGCCGATTTTAAATGAAAATAGATGTATTCCTAATCATCAATTTGGGTTTAGAAGAAAGCATAGCACAATTGAACAAACTCATCGAATAGTAAATGTAATAAGAAAAGCCTTTGAAGAAAAAAAATATTGCTCAGCACTCTTCATCGATGTGTCTCAAGCTTTTGATAAAGTCTGGCATGAAGGTTTACTACTGAAATTGCAGCAAAACTTGCCAGCAAACATACACAAGCTGTTAGAAAGCTACTTAGTCGGTCGTCAATTTATTATTAAAGAAGGCGATTTTTTAAGTTCTCCTCAGCCAGTTAACGCTGGAGTCCCACAAGGCAGCATCCTGGGCCCTCTATTGTACTTAATTTATACTTCGGACATGCCAACAAACAGCTACACACAAACCTCAACATTTGCGGATGACACAGCTTTCCTAAGCGTACATGAAAACTGTCAAGAAGCATCTCGTTACTTACAGGATCACATATTTGAACTGGAAAGGTGGTTAAAACAATGGAGGATAAAGATCAATGAGCAAAAATGCGCACATATAACATTCACATTGCGTCGGGAAACATGCCCCCCTATTAAAATCAATAATCAAATAATACCCCAACACTCGCATGTAAAATACCTCGGTATACATCTAGATCGGCGTTTAACGTGGAAATGGCACATAGAAGCAAAATTAACTCAAATGAAACTAAAAGCAATTCAAATTAATTGGCTCATTGGAAGAAATTCTGTTCTTAGTCTCGATTGCAAACTTCTACTTTACAACTCTATCTTAAAGCCAATTTGGTGCTACGGTATTCAGTTATGGGGCACTGCCTCGGCTTCTAATATCGAAAAAATTCAAAGGCGCCAAAATAAACTTCTTCGAATAATCACAGCCGCTCCCTGGTATGTCAAAAACTCAAATATCCACAAGGATCTCAATATACCATTGGTAAAAACTATGATAACGAAATATGCAGTAAAATATTTAAAAAGGCTGGAACTGCACCCAAATCCCTTAGCTCGAAATATTTTAAATTATGGCGGCCACACTCGATTAAGGAGAAGAGACACTGCAGCACTCACCCAATCAGATGAGCGATAAACACCTACATATGTGAACAGAAACCGTGATGACTAAATCTTTTTGTCTGGCACTGGCAGGACATTAAGTAAATATTAGGATAAGATTTGATTAATTATTGTTAGTTCATATTTAATATATGAGGATTCAATAAATAAATACTGCAAAAAAAAAAAAAAAAAAAAGTTACAGAGTCCAATTTTAACAAAATCGGATCAACCGTTTTGTATCTGTAGATTTATTTTCCATTTCTTTTTTAAATACCCACCGTGCAGCGTTCAAATAAAAACTTCCATGTCATTTTCACAAATTTTAAATTTTCATGAATAATTGAACAAAACAAAAGTAGATAAGCACTCACGTACAAGCCTCCTTCTTATCAGTTGATGAAAAATTTGCCAAAATGTGTAGTTTGTCAAGAAACAACAATGACAGACAACAAACCTGAGTAACAACAAGCAGCAACAAAATACTGAACAAGAAAACAAGCAAATTAAGCTCTAGTGAAATTAAGCACCTGCAGATACACACATTTCTAAGTGTTTGATTCCACCCCTAAATACCCCCCTGCAATTTCAATAGGCGAAACACCTTTTTCATCCACCTATTTCACTTCCACTTTCAACAGCAAAATCAACAACGACAATGTGACACGTATTTGAAAAGAGAAAATAGAAAAATAGAACATAAAATATTGCCGGCTTTGATAGTTCGAGTAAAAAAGCAAAATCACATGCAGATATTTCAAGTAATTTTGCACTGGGAACTAATGGAGGAGAAATGTCAAGTATTCGGTAAAAACTGGTATGGTTGAAGCAAATTAGGCCAATGCAAACAAGTGAACAAACAATTTTAAATTCCGAATTCGAGGGTATAAGTTTACCAGTTGACCACTTTTATAGCAGACATTTTGAATAAGAATTTTATCTTAGGCAAATCAGTTACATTTAGAATTAAAAAAACTCTTTTTTAGTTGTTTTCAAAGTCAAATAATCTTCTTAAAGACTTAATTGATTCGAGAAATGTTTGACTATCTTTCTTTAAATGGAAAGGGGAGACTTAAATGGATTTTTAACAACCCAATTATAAAGAAAACCTCCCTTGGAGTTTTTTCCCTTTCCACCATTTTTACAATTGAAAAAAAAGAGCAACTGGCAGAAGTGACAGACTATTGGAATATTTTAACTCATAATTCGTTTGTAAATCTTCAAAGCCGTCAGAGGTTTCTTTTATCAGAATTAAAAGTCAACAGGTTAAGGTTTGACTTAAAAGGTTAGGATAGAGGGCACTCCTTTTCTATAGTACTTTATCGTAAAGCAAATCCTTTTTAAATCCGTAATAATGGAACAAAATAGTAGTTTATGTTTATAACATTGGGATCCTTATAAAGGCGAAATTCAACTTTAAGTAAAGTGATTTTATGAAATTCGCTTTAAGTGCTCCATTGAAGTCAAAAAGAACGGTCTAGTAGTAAACCTTACTTGGGGTCTTAAAACTTTAACTCACTTCTGTTATGGACCTGTTCTAACAAAGAAAACGGTTTTTAGCTACTGTGTATAATGTAATCTCGGTGATCTCGAAGTAGTTAAAAAAGTATTTGAATTGCTGATACGATTAATTCGAGAAGGCAATCTGAAGTCAGTACCTAACATAAGCCAAATTAAATATTTTCATAAAATGTAGTGCCGATAATTGAACTTTATGACTCAATAAATGGCCCTATACAAGACCAAAAAATACACGAGCAATCAAGTGTTGGTACCAGTGATTTTGTAGGATTGAACGCTTTGCTGTAGCGATGTCAAACAAAGTTTGATATTTTGCTGATGGTACCAGTTTGTGGTATTGTGTATGGTACAATTAGCTCAATTGAGAAAAGTTGTCGAAGAGCAAACATGAGGGTACTATGCATTCAAAAACATTATTTGTTGAAACACGAACAAACTGTGTCACTCACTGTTCATTACGACTCTTTAATAAACAACCCGAATTTTCTTTAATTGTTAAGTTCAACATAATATGACCAACAAATGCGGTGCTCACTAGTTGCAACAACTTATTCGTACAAAAGGTTTAAAGAAATGAATATGGCACTTTTCAACACACATTGTGTGTGTCAGTATGCTGGAGTAGTGTATGCCCTGTTTAAGGAAAATAAATGAAAGAAAATGTACATTGGAACCGCTACCATCTTAAACAGCTTATGCCCATCTTGAAACAATAAACATTTAATTCCACAATTAATTTTGATGTTAAAATTAGAACAAAGGTCTAAATTAATTGGACCTTTAATTGGATAGCTTCATGTGTGGACCATGTAAACACACTCAGGATAATTATTGAACAATCAATAGAGATGAGAACGACGTTATATCTCACATTTAAAGACATTAAAACTCATACGGGGGTAAGACAAGGGTGTGTCTTGTCACCTCTTCTTTTCAATATTGTTTCGGACACAATTATGATAGCTGCGACTTAGGAATCTAACGGTATTACTTGGGGCTTCAACTGCCGGTTAGAGGATATTGACTACGCTGATGACATACATATGCCTTTTAACTCATCAGCAGTCCAGCATACAGCACAAACTAAACCAAGCTGGTCTTGTAATCAATAGTTAAACCAAATCCTTGCGCATAAGCGCCGGAAATACAACACCACTAATCTAAGACAACACATCACTGAAAGAAGTAATGGAATTTAATTATATTGGTAGCATATTAATATCCACCGGGGGCTCCGAAATTGACATAAATAATCGGATGAAAAAAGTAAGACAAGCATTTGGAGCCTTGAATTATGTCCGGAAATCATCACAGATTAAATGTAGCACTAAAATACGTAAATTTAACTCCAACGTAAAATCTATTTTGCTCTGCGGGTGCTAAACATGAAATACATCTGCAAGAGTAATTGGCAGAATCCAGGCATTCGTTAACAGATGTCTTGGGAGAATCTTGCGAATCCATTGGCCAAACATAATAGCGAACCCAACATCTATACGAAAGGTGCAATCAAAAGCCAATGTATAATGAAATTAAAAGCAGAAAGTGGCGTTGGATAGGCCATACATTGCGGAAGCCTGAAGAGAGGCAGGCCCGCTCAAACATGGAGACAACAAGTTCAAGACGAACTTTGGAAGGCGCATAAGACGTGGAATGAAATACAATTGTTAGCATTAAAAATAAATGATTGGAAAAATTTTGTTGTGGACCTATTATTGAAATAACTACTACCAAGTTTAACAAAAAGTGAGTCTTTATTGACTGAATAATAAAATACAAGTGAAGCCATTGAAAAAATATGAAACATACAAAACCTACTTTTTCAATGAACTAGTTTTAATTACAATAAATACATATTAAAGTACAAAACGATAAAGTGTATTTCCAATACCTATGTTTCTCCTATTAACTTGGATAAAATAATAATAATAATTGGATAGCTCCATTAAACTTAAATTAAGCTTTTTAGTTACCGCGTTAATACCCCTAAGACTTCCTTGCAATACACGATTTTTTGGGCTCAGGTCTGACTCATAAAGGAATATGCAAACAATATTCTAGACCCCTGAACATACGAGTATCGTCAAGGTAATCGGATTGAATTTTGTGAAATAAAAATATCTATTTGATTGCCTTTGCTGTGTAGCCAAACTTTGAGATCATCAGAGGAGCAGATGGAATATAAAAGAATACGTGCTATTTAACAGCTATAATTTTTATCTCGTCATATCATTTGTATATCGTCTCTTGTCAAACAATGAATATTCTAATAATCGGGAAATCGGAACACAAGTGGGGCTCAATTACAAATTGTAGAATAGTTATTTTTTATGGGACCGCAATCTCTTCTAGCAGAACAAAAAATTCTCTTGACTTTTTTGGCCCAATTGAGCACTTTATTAAAAAACAAATGTTAGAACGTGGGCAACCTAGAAGGTATTGAGTTCATTGATGCGCAACAGTTATTTTTCTCACCAATACCCAATTGCACTGGGAGAAAAGTTGTGTAATATATAAGAACTGCTGTGTTGTGTTTACGGCATAAATTTTTTTTAAATTTATTTATGTATCAAAGAATTATTTTTTGTTTGTTTTGTAATTAACTAAAGAAAAAGTAAACTTTAAAGTAATCGGGTGCCCCGGTAGGCTAGTTGGTAGTGAGCTAGTCTATCAGCGCCGGGATTTCGGGTTCGATTCCCGCCAGAGACTGTTTTTTCCCCTGCAGACAAGCGTAGAGCTTCGCGTGATTAGCAAAGGAAGAAAAAAAATTAATTTTTAATACAAAATTATGGCAGTTATTAAAATCCCTATCAAATATACCTTTCATAGTACTACGAATAAATATTACAAAAAATAAAAACTTTTTGAAGACTAAAGAGACTCTTCTCTTTAATTTCTTCTTCTACCAACCATTCTTTAATTTTCTTTAAAAACTTTTGTTGTTTTTCTCTTCTTGAAAGATTTTTTTCGATAGAACTGCTATGAAATGTATCTCAATGCCTTGTTAAGACACTTTTCTTCATTCAATATCAAAATCGCCTTGATTTATACACAGTAAAAAATTTAGTTTGAAATTAAAACCATTTTGGTTTTTATATAGAACAATCAGATATGGTTTTAAATTAAAACCATTTTGGATTAAAAAAATAAAAAAATGAGAGAGAGAAAATTCGGGAGATGAAATATTCTTGTCATTGAATTAAAACCAAATTTGGAGTAAAATCAAAACCATTTTTGGTTTTAAAAGTAAACTTTTCCGGATTAAAACTAAAACCAAAATAGTTTAAAATTGAATCCAAGAGGTTTCAAATTGATCTCATTTTAGTATTAAATTTTAGTCAAAAATTAGATTCAAATTTATACCAAAATTGGATTAAATTTAAATCCAAAACTGGATTAAAATTATCCGTATTATAGTTCCAAACCTAAGCCCAAATAAAAAAAAACAGTTTTTCAAGTTTTATCAAAATATTTAGTAAATTTTTATTCAATTAATAGATTGGGAACTAATAAAGGCATTTTATTTTTAATAACATGAAATTCGTAAGGTCTTATGTTCTGCAAATCAGTAAAGCGAACTATTTCAAAAGCATTTCTTGGTGAAATTTCGTAACAATGTGCGACCAAGTCGAAGTGTTTGCTTACAAAAGTTTCTAAACGTAAATAAACGTCGTTATTTATTACATAAATATCCACGATTTTGCCAAACGTTAGGTATTCGACTTCTTTTCTTAAATATATTATAAATTCTATTTTGTACATATAACCAAATTTACATTCAAATTTATTTGTTATCAAAATTTTAGTAATTTCGTTGCAACTAAACTTTTGCAAAAAATAGTTTTGAGCGCTTACATCTAAATCTTCAAAAAGGAGAGTGTACATTTTGTGAAAAATAAATTCATTTTTAAATGTCATATTCTCCCAAGCAACACTCATTCTTTTTTGATATCTTATAGCAAGGGTCTTGCATATGTTTTTGTAATTGTAGATAATTGGCACATCCCTAATGAATTCACGATGCTTTGCTTCGTACCTCATAGCCCATGTATGAATCAGTGGACCTATTCTTTTAAACACTGTCGCGTAATGTGTCAAAAAATGATGTTTGGGGAGTAGGGTTTTTTGGTAAACTTCGACAATACATTTCAAATGTAGTTCTATATCGCTTCGAAGTGAGTCGATATGTTCTTGCTTAACGACGGTAGAAAGGACTGTTCTTAAAACCCGAAGCAGAGAAGTAATACCTTCCCATAAATGTGGCATTTTGTCATAAAAGTCAAAGAAAATTAAAGGAAAATGCAAAATTAAACACAAATTCTGCGAAGCAGACAAGCCAATAGAGGTCCGGCATTTTTTGTCCAGCGTGATTTTTGGAGGAATGCAAGTGTTTTGTAAAAATCCATAATTAAAACTTTTTAATTTGTCATTAATTTCGTTTAACGTCAGATGTTTGAATTCTAGAAGTTTCTGAAAAAAAAGTTTTAAAATAAAAGGAACAGCGACTTCCAATATATCATGCATTGCGTCAACATTAAGGCTTTCAAACATTTTGTAATGTGACAATTTGTTGATCTCACATACACTTTTAATTCCTTTTGTAGTTTTGTGATCTAAAGATGATACTCCGATATTAAGGGACAACATTTCATTATATTCGGCTTGCGTTCTTAATAGATTTTGCTGTTCAACGCAAATGTTTTTAGCGTCTTCTCGGTGAATTTTACAAAATCTGCAGAAATGGTCCGCGCGAAAAGAAGCTACAAAGCCAAGACAAGTATTTGCCCCTAAATTATCGTGAGCTATCGCTACTAAGGTGCCTTTTAAAAAAGCGCTGTCTACTTTGACACCAACGTTTTCGAGAGCTCGTATATCATTAACAAGCGGATGTAACATGATTGAAGTTTACGTGTTCATTTTTAAGGTCTTTACACAAAAAAAGCGAAATTAAGTGAATGTTCTCACATTTTGAATTGTACTGAAAAGGAAGGTTACGTATTGTAAAGTAAAGTGCTCCAACCTTATGAATTCCGGCTTTACTTCCTAAAGGATTTGCTATTTCGAAGTCGTCATAAAAAATTTGCAATTGTAGAGCATTTACTTCTTTTCGGAAAAAACCGGAATTCAAAAAGTTTTCAGAGCAACAGTAACTGGAAAATATATTTTCAGCACAAGTGTGGTTTTTTGCAAAATATAATTCTTTAAAAGAATCGTTTTTAAAAAGAGCTTCCAGTGTCGCAATAATAGAAATATATTGAAATGTTGACTGGACAAAGTGCTTTGTTGAATGTAATTTTCCTTTTTTTTTTTAACAACCCAATGGCCTCCTATTGGCCAAGCAATCGGAGGGACATATAAATCATTTTTCTTACAGTCTTTATCTCTTCTATATTTAGTAGAGTATTGCTTAAAGTCTTGAGTTATTGTGTCCCTCCAATCAGAGAAAGTGGCTTCAAAATCATTCATATTTATCTCTGTATGTTTTCTAAATAAAAAATTTTTAAACTCAATAAAGCTTCTTTGAAACAGACCCTCTAAAGTTGAAAGCATCTCACTGATCTTTCTTTCTGAAATATTGCATGATATCAAATTTTGAGAAGCAATTGAAGCAATTGAGAAAGTGTTTAAATTGTTTGCTGAAGGCAACTCATATGGATTAGTTGTGTGTTTGTCATTATCAACATTAAATTGTTCGCTCTTATTTGTTGGGTCACATGATTCATTCATGGGCAACTCATCATTATTTTCAAAAAATTTTTTTTTCTTAATCGGACTTTCACCTTTAATTTTACGTTTAATGCAGGATGTTGAATGCCTTCTTAGTGAACTAAATGTACAGAATACTTTTTGACATTTCTTATTGGATACGCATCTTAATTTTAAGCCATGGGACTCTGCTAAAAAATGTTCATTTCTTAAATGAAAAATCACAAAATTTACTGTTTCGAATTCCCTATCGCATAAAGAGCAAAAATTTGACATTCTGCACTCAAATTTAATCAAGGCGTTCCTTGAATTTGTTTTCAAACTTCGAATGGACTTCTATAAGTCTTGACGTTAGCTTCTTTTGATTATCAATTCCGTAGAGAAATTTTGCAAAGAACTGCATAAAGTTCACTATAGCTGCGTCGAATTCAATGTTAAAAACATAAAAACTCTTAAAGTATAAGTCGAATACCTGGCAGAAATTGTAATTATCGGGAACATTAATTTTTTTACCATCGATGTTTATAAAATACTGAATTAAGGAGCTTTTGCTTTGTCCAACTGCTAAAATTACTGGCTGGTGCGACTCAACCTTATACTCTGCTACAGGCGTATTGAGCTGTAAGGATAAATGTGAATATTGTGAGTGGAAGTATAAAAATATAGTTTTAAAAAATAATTACATTTTGAAAAGAAATAAAGCTGTCAACTGATTGTTGCAATTTTACTTTCTTTCGAGCTCGTCCAAGACCGGTGGATGGCAGCAGTTTTAGCAGGTTTAAAAATGGTGATACTTCAGTAGACCAGTCACAAAATCTGTCCCAAGAAGAACCTCCAATTGCCTCACTCGATATCTCGGTCACAAAGCTTTCATACTTGCTCCAGTTGTCCAAAAAAACTCTTGGATGCCACTTCTCCGTAACGAAGAGCGAAGTCAAATGCAATCTATAAGAACTGCAATCTTAAGAATTTGTTTAAAAAAACATAATTGAACATATTACCAGCGACGAATCGTACAAAAATATAGGAAAGCGTTCTAAAACGTTAGGTTCTGTTGCGCAAAACTGTATCCTGGCCTTAACTGTTTCACGCAGCTTTTCCTTTACAACCTGCAAATTATCTGCAACAACGCAATTTTTAAAAAATGTCAGATCATCCTGTGAAAGTTCTTCTTCCTTGCCTTCCTCTCTAACTGATGACAATTTCAGTTTTTTGTTGCTTACGTCAGAGAATTTTGTGAGCTTGTGCTTTAAGTTTTTCAATTTTGCAGCCAAATAACCTGTGTTATATTCCGGGTTGTAAAAAAGATCCTAAAATCGTATTGTTAACATAATGCACAAAAAAATTAACAAATCAAAAGTGCATACTCACAATTCCTTCAAATTTGCTATTTGCTACCTTGTAGGACGGAAAAAGCTGTATAATTGATTTTGCCAAAGCAATTTTTTCCTCACGCTTTGGAAGGTTTCCACAATTTTTTCGCAAAAAATTTACGGATTCGCGCACCAAAGAGCGACGAGAGTTGTCGGTTAAAGTCTTGTTGCTTTCGTACTCCTTCAAAATATTTGAAATGTCTCCGCTTTTTAAATAGGTTTCAAGTTCCTTGTAAAGAAGGACATTTTTAATGCAAGCATAGCAAATAATGAAATACCTACCTTCTGATTTATAAGGTGACTCGACGATTCTTTCACATTTGTTGAAGTGTCATTATTGTTAGTTCGAATTTCTATAAAAAAGCAATTGCAGTGCATGAACTGCAATATGACTCCCAACAATTGGTGCACACAAATCTCGGCTCCGTCCCGATCATGCAAAGAAATTTCGCAATCTGTATTGATTTTTAGTTTTTCAAGAACTACAAAGAAAAATACAAATGGCTTTTTGGCAAACATTTTGCATTTAATCACTTTTGATAGGTAAACGTACGTACCTGCAAATAGAATTGTTTCAGGCGCAATCTCTTCACTTTTAATATCTTCACAAATTTGTAGAAATTGCACTTTTGCGTCGTATTTTACCTTGAGAAACATTGTGAAAATTTTCCATGTGCTCTCTATGATTTTACAGTTTAATAGCACTTTTAAACTTTTTGGTTTTGTTTTAAAACCAAAATTACTAAATTTGCCGTCTTGCCAGACACAGCTGAGAGAGTGTGAGCGCAATTTAAAACTTTCTGGTTTTAATTTTAAACCAAAATTTCTTAAGTAAAGAGTTGCCGAAAAAATATGTAAGAGCGAGAGCCTTTTAATAATATTTTGGTTTTATTTTAAAACCAAAAGGGATTAATATGTGAGAGAGCGAGGTTTAATTCTTTTTTTGGTTTTAAATTTAAACTAAAAATTATTAATTCAAGCTAAAAAGGTTTTGTTTTTAAACCATTTAAGATTTGATCGACATGCATGAGTTTTTTATGGTTTTAAAATAAAACTTCACGGTTTTAAGTTAAATTTATTTGTCATTAAATTAAAACCTTTTAGTTTTAAATTAGAATTTAATACTGAAATGGTTTAAAGCTAAAACCAAATGGTTTTATAATAAGAATTAAAGTTTTAAACTAATACCAATGGGTTTTAAAAGTAAACCATCATTTTTTACTGTGTACTCAGTTCATTGCGTAAATAGCAAAACCAACGCCATACGCTACAGAAACGCACTGTACAGTGCCAGACTTGAGCACTGAACTTGTGTAGTGTATGGCTAGCGCACAGAAAAAAATGTTGCCCCATCTAAAACATTAATAAAAAATTAAATCAGTTTTAAATAAAAATTTAATCAAGTCAATTTAACGTTTTATCAGGTGAATTAAACGTTTAATTGTTAATATTAAAATGTTTACTGGTGCAAATGAATAGTATCAATTAAACTTTTAATTCACTTGATTAAACGTTTAATTCACTTGATTAAACGTCTAATTCACTTGATTATATTTTTAATAAAAACTGATTTTATTTTTGATTAATGCTTTAGTTGGGGCCAAATTTTTGGAAAATTTTTTCTGTGCATAAGCAAAAACTTTGTGGTTTCGCACAATGTATGACAGTTTTCGCATGGATTTTTTTCGGTGTACACAGAAAAAAATAGTTCCCCAATTAAAGCACGAATCAAAAATAAAATCAGTTTTAATTAAAAACTAAATCAAGTGAATTAAACGTTTAACCAAGTAAATTAAACGTTTAATCAAGTGAATTAAAAGTTTAATTGATACTATTAATTTTCACCAGTAAAGCAATTAATAGTAATAATCAAACGTTTAATTCACTTGATTAAACGTTTAATTCACTTGACTAAGCGTTTAATTCACTTGATTAAATTTTTAATTCAAATTGATTTTATTTTTGATTAATGCTTTAATTGGGGATCAATTTTTTTCTGTGTTTTCCTAGCACGAAGTATGAGCTTGCAAATTTCGCGCTACCCATTTAGTTGTAGCATATCAAGGTAACTTTATGGAATTATTATTTGGATTACGCCTAGAATTCCCTGCGGTTATCTGGAAGTTTTCTTGGTGTATAGTTATTAATAACTCGCTAATACTAACTGCAAAAACGCAATTTCTAAAAAAAGGTTGCATTTAAGTTTTACTCTTATGTCTCAGCAAGAAAGAGGTATTTTAACCCCACAGCCACCTCTTACCCAAAACGAACTAATGACTAAGGCATTTATCACAAGGCCTTACACAATCAGGACCAAAAGCAGTGTAGGGTTAAGAGTTACGGTTGTGCAATATAATTCGTAAATGCGGATTACCGTGTAAAGTATCTAAACTTTTGTCAGCTTATTATCCGGAACAAATAATTGGGTTAACAATATATCGACTGGTTCCTCTTAAGTGAGTCAACTCAAAGTTTTTCAATTTTCACTTTATGCAAAAAATCGATGTGCAGTGGTCATGTCTACCCACTGTAAAAATCTTACATAATTGTCTCTAGTATTTTGTCGAAAATATGCAATTGTATCCCACTTTGTGATATAAGAGTAAATATAAAAAGAAAACAGTTTTTTGTCTCTACTGAAAATTTATAAATTTTGAGTTAACCCCCTTTAGAGGAACCAGTGCGATATATCTCTTATTAAAATGCTGAACACTTATTTAATTTTCTGTTGGAATTATTTCAACTAAATATAATTAGGATATATCCAATCAGGAAATCTGGACTTGTTAACATAATGGAAAATTGTAACGATTCAAAATTTGTGATCGAGTATTTTTGATAAAAAAGGATAAAATCCATTCATAAATTTTGGGATATTTTAGAGATATTAAAGTTTTCTGATAAACGGCCAAACGTTTAGGCCTTCCTCTACCATTTGGGATGCCATTTTTTCTCATTGCAATATACAAATGCCTTAAGAAAATGCTTTGTTGTTCAAATCAATATTTAAGTGCTTAAATATTTGAACATCTGCTCGTTAACTTCTTCAAATATGCAATGATGCCGTATATAGTAATACGACTTGTTTGATTTTAATAATAGGTTATCATTTTTCTTCTTACAAGTACTAACGATATTTCTGATTAACTTATTCATAAATTTTCCCCCATTTCTTCTTTTAAATACTTGTATGTGTAAAATTAAGTACGTTAAACATTAATATTAAAAATAGTTTGCCGCTATCTTGAGGTGGTAATCATACAGACTCACAAGCATCTACTCATGTAGGTAAATGTTCGCGATAAACTAAAAGAACAAGGATGTGTATTTATAGCAAAGTGGAAATAAATAGCATGACATTACAAGGGAAAATTAAAAAGAAATTTAAAATACATATAAAAAGAAGACAGTTTAAAAGTTCATTTAAGTCGAATACAAATCAAAAACTAAAATCTCCATAAAATTTCGTTTTCAGCAATTTCCTTAAATTTAATGTGCTACATTTTTATTTACAACTGTTAAAAAAAGCCATTATCCTTGAACGTTCTTAATGTGCATGTACAGGGTCCCTCAAATAGGAGTTTCTTTTAAAGTAGTGTTTTGTATAGAAATCAAGTGAAGATTATGTGAATTAACGACGCAATTCTGGTTTCTATCGGTCGTTAAAATCGTCCAACAAAGACTGGAGTATGAAGTTATCGACTGGCTCTATGCTAGACAGTTCATATTTATTACGAGCGTTATAATCAAAAAAATATTAGCGCAACAAGGGAAAGTACTAAATGGACCTCAAGAACTGAATTGACCCTACACAAAAAGAAATACACTCGGAATGAATTAACTGCCTGGCCCACAATGTCGACAAAAATATTTCTTTCGCATATTTATATTGAAAACAATATTAAACAACTAAAATTTGTTTTTGCTTTCAATGTAAATATGTGAAAGAAATGTTCTTGTCGACATTATTGTGGGCCTGGCAGTAAGTTTCTTAAACTTACTTTAAGTACGAGTCGTTCTTAAAAATTAAAGTACGGATAACACTAAAACGTACTGAAAACAATCCTTAATGGGTTTACTTTCGAAAACCAATCCCGGAATTTCTTAAAATATAAAATTCATAAACCAAGTAAAAAAAAAGATTGATATTTTCATTGGTAGTCTGAGGCTGTCTGAGAGTAAAATTACAAAGTGAGCCTTTTAATCGCATATAACTTATTAGTCTCATCTCTCAGCATTGCATTTTATATGCGTGTATACGTGTGTGTTTGTCAAAAGTTTGTTGTAGAAACTACAACAACACCATACAAGTAGGTGCGATTTGCTTGTTTTGTGTAGAAACAACCAGAACAGAACAAGGAGAAAAACATATATTATTTTCATATTTAAAAAGCATAATAAAAAGCAAAAGTTCCTATTTGGTTTATATTTAGTTAATCAAATCAAATTATTTAAGTAGAAATCATGATGGTGTTGTTTTATAATTCAAATTATGTAAACAAAGGAGATAATACAAAAAGAGTGAAACAAACAGGTGTAAAACGGGTAAGTAAATCAGGGTACGTTCGCAGTTGTTGCGCATCACTTGCGTATCAGTAAAGTTTAATGTTCGTTAAAGCATCACATGTAAGAAACTTGGCATCAGTCTCATAGGTCAAAAGTTTTTTTATGCAGTCATGCCGCAGCTATGCAGCACATTTTTGTAATTTTTCTGATGCAATAAATTTTGATATAAAAAACAAATCGTCTTATTTTTTTTTTTTGATGCTTTTTCTTGTTATTTATAAGAAAACTGTCCAAATTTGTTTCAATATATTCAATAAAATTTGTCATCACTATTGTTGACAACATTTTTATTATTATTTTATGTTCGTTTATTAAACTTTTGAAATTTAGCTCGTGCTCAAAAATTCAAACTTTGCACAGCTGTTGTGCAGTAAAAAAGCATCAGCATCAGAACTGCAACTGGTGATCACGCATCAGCAATAAAATTTTGCATCACTGCAGCAGTGATGCACAGTTTTTGTGCATGTACCCTCCCTCAATCATAATAGTATTCTCCTTCTGTGTCTGGGGTAAGTGTTTAAGGTTAGAATCAATCTAATTTCACTTTCGGATTATATCAAGTATGAGTTTGAAATTAAATCAACTTTATAACACTTGAATCAAGCGCATTTTGAGATTGATTCACTCTTAGTTTTACATAATTCAATCAGATTTTCGGATAATTTCAAGTACGAATTCGGGATAAAGTAGGGATAAGTTAAGAATTAAGCACTTGAATAGCCCCTACTTGAATCAATCTTTTTGTACTCGATTCAAGAAAATCCGTACTTAGTGTACTATTGATACCGCTTAGGATTGATTTAAGTGCGGATGGATTGATTTTTCTTTTGATTTGGGGAATAATCTAAAAATATGAGATACACAACAGGTATGTGCATTTCGTTGTTTGCTTCAGACGTGTCGAACTTTATGCTTACAAAGCATTATTTGTACAAGTACAGCTGAAGCACATCGGTTGATTACCGATTCTTATGCTGCATATGTGCCACCGATTTTAAGCAGCAAGAAATGGTTTGTGAGTATCCAAAGTTGTAATGTTGACACGGCTTCTATTTTCGTGTCAACATTACAAGTTTGGATACTACCAAACCATTTCTTTTTTTGTTAATCAATAAAAGAAAAAACATGATGTTTTGGAGGCATTACTTCATGGCGATTGTTCGCAATGGTGCATCAAATCATCAATGAAGAGGAAATATGTATCCATTACGACTACTTGAAGTGCAAGATATCGTATGTGAAGCTCTGCCAACCAGCCGAGTCAACGGCAAGGTCAAATGTCGATGGGGCCTAGGTAATGCTATATACTCGGCAGGGTCAGAATTATCCCATATATTAAAATCTGGCGAAATTGGGAAAACAATTATAGGGCACCTGCAACCAAAATAATTGATTCATTTAATACAAGATTGGGCTGAAAAACAACCGAAATATACAACCAGACGTGAAGCCGTACAATTTGCAAGAGACTTAAAACTAAAAATAGTATGTAATAGGGAGGTTTTTTCTTTTTGCCCTATAATCAAACACTTGTCCCTTACGATTTCGATTAGTTTAAAGCAGGGGTGCCCAAAAGTTCCTTATAGAGACGCAAACACCAATACATACACAGAAAAAAGTGTTTTATCAATTAAAAAAATGTTTTAAAAAGTATTTAAATTTAATTAATGTGATAATTCAATCAATTATTTTTTTTGTTGAAAGAAAATTAAAAATTTGATTTTGATTTAATTAACATTTTAGTTGTTTTGAAATAAATTTTCAATTAAAATTTTAATTAAATAACCAAAAATCTTAATTGACTTTTTTCGTTTAAAATAAAATAATTTAAACATGTAGAATTGTTGTTGGGAGTTGTCAATATTTATTTAAATAAATTAACACATTTTTTGAAACGGCACAGTTTTTTTGGTTACTTTTTTAATTAAAATTAAAAATATCATTTATTGAAAATATTTTTCATAATTTTAAAATTTTTAATAATCAATATAATCATTTTGGTAATAGGTGCAAAGTCAACAACTTGTTTGCTTGATATTATGAATTTGGAATAAATTTGGTGATTGGAGAAGTGTATTAATTTTTTCTGTGTACAGTGAGTCACACTCAAAATTATATATTCGCACGAAACTCAAAAATGATTTTGTTTATTGAATATACCAAGAAAACCGAAATTCCGCAATTACCTTTAAGAAAGGCGAAACTTTTTTCTAATCTCCGCTTTGGTTCTTTTTTTTTTTTTTTTAACAAAAAAATTTTTTTTATCAAAATTTCGAAATTTTTGTTTCTTCAAAAATAATAAAAAATGGGAAAATGAAGATATTTTTTTAATTTTTCTAGACGTATAAAAAAACGAAGTTGCAAAGTTTATGCAATAAGCTTAACTGTTTTTTTGTTACGCTAATATATGTTGTGCAACCTACTCCATTTTAGAAATAGCGGTATATCTCGAAAACAAAAGCTAACCTTAAAAATCGGTAAGCACCGCTGGATTCAGCGTACCCGAATTACATAGGTTAAAGCGCCAGGTGCCCGCTTGCGAACGAGCACAGTGTTATTATTAACACAAAGTTTATGATAATGATTAAAGTGTTCAATTTTCGATGTAGCTCACTGTATAAAGAAAAACAAATTTTTATTCAATATTTTATTGTTGTAAAAACCAATACTTACAAAGAAAAAAGAAAAAACATATGTTTTGGACATTCAGTTAACTTTAAATTAACTGAAAGCTAACTAGTTCTCAAGTAGTGGTGGTTGACACTTGCATTACTTTTATATGGAATTAATTTACTATTTTAACATTGCGATGTCGTAGGAAGTAGTCAATTGTCCGACTCTGCATTACTTTCAATTAACTGTAAAGTTAGTTACCTAGCCGTTAACTTAAAGTTAACTTTTTATAGCTAGCTACAAGCTTTCTGCTTTAAGTTAGCTTTAAGTTGGTGTTTTTAAATTAACTATAAGTTAGATACATTACAACAAAAAGTTAGTTGTTTACACGTTGGCTTAAAACTCACTATTTGTAACTTGCTACAAACTTAGCTATCATATTAATTATTCGAAATAAAACAGTATTTAAAAATATATATTTTAATAGAAACAAAAATTTATACAAAAATTTCTAAAAATTATGATTTTTTCGAGAAATAAAAAAGTTTGTTATTTAAAACAATCTAGGGCACATAAAAAATAAAATAAATTTGGTAAGCAATATCACTAAAAGAGTAAAAAATTTAATAAATTAAAAAAATTCACGGTTATGTAAATAAAGCACATTCAATTTACATAAACATATTGAATAAACATAAGTTGATATTTTTTGATTTTTTAAAACATCTGTAAAAAAAAGGAACTTTTTCAAAATAGTATACATACAGTTTTTAAAGAAAAAATAAGAACGCGAAATAAAACTCAGAAAGGCATATCATATAAAACAAAATTGGGTATATAATAGAAACAAATAAAAATTTTGTTGTACATAGTTTCTCAATATTTTATTTCGTGATATATAGACCAATTAATGTAAGTCATAAATATGCTACGAGGGTCGAACTGGAACTTATATCTAGATTTTATAGTTTGTGTAAGTCATAGCACTTTTATGACTTACATAAATTGGTCTTTATTATATAAAATAAAGTTTAGATAAATTATCTACAAAGCACTTTTTATTTTTTTCTACTACCCGTTTTCGTTTTAAAGATATGCCTTTCTGAGTTTTAAGGTTATGCGTTCTTTTTATTTGGCATTCGTATTTTATCTTCCAACACTGTATAAATTAAAAAAAATCCACTTTTACGTCAATATACCACAAATAATTTACATAAATATTTTGTACATTTGTTGATTTTTTAAAAAAAAAAGATTTAAAAATATAAGATTTTTTTCTAGATATAACATACATTTTCAAATATTAAACCTTTTGAATATATCACAAACTGTATATTTTTTTAATTATTTTATAACACCAATATAAGTCCCAATTTACATTATACGATTTTTGTCGTTGCGATTCTTACCTTATTGGCGAGAGGGGAGAGAGGAATAAAAAGGGGTACACAAGCGAGTGTACTCTACGATTCGTTTTGTTCATTCATTCGTAGTGTCAAATTGTATGTATACACAAGAAGTTGTAACGACAAAAATCGTACAATGTAAACATAAGACCGACTTCAAAGAAGAAACGACAATAATCGCAACGACAAAAATCGTATAATGTAAATTGGGACTAACTTTAACCACAGAATACAATTTGAACAAAAAATGTTTAAGCGAAAAAATGACACGCGGTTTTGTTTACTTTTCAAATGTCGAAGACGTTAGCTAAAGTCGGCGGCGCTCAAAATTGGACGGCGTCGGTGGCCGTTAGCTGATTCAATATGAATGAAGCCGATATTTAATGACATAATTACAAATTAGTTTGTTGAAAGAATACAGAAGTTACTGATAAAAAAAATATTTAGTCTTCATATGTTAGTTTCTCTATACCTTCGTATGTAAATATACATAAAAAAAACGATATTAAGGCCGATTGTTACAACAATGAAAAAGTTGTTATAATGCAAAAATAATGGGGGATTCAAGTAGAGATACTTTTTTCAATAGCCATTTTTTGACAGATCACATGTGAGTCGTGTCATGCTGTCATGTTATTTTTGTTTAGTATTGTTTGGCTATTCATAATGAAAAGACTTACGCCTGAACAACGTTTACAAATCGTTCAACTTTATTACGAAAATTCACGTTCTGTGAGGAATGTGTTTCGTGCACTTCGCTTAACTTATGGTCAACATAATCGGCCTACTGAGCGTACTATTCGCAACACCATCACCCATTTTGAGACCCAGCATTCATTATTGGAAAATATTCGACCGAATAGAACACGTCCAGCACGCTGTGAAGAAAATATAGCGGCCTTAGCTGAGAGTGTACACGAAGACCGTGGAGAATCGATTCGGCGCCGTTCGCAGCAATTCGGACTGACGTATAGAACGACTTGGCGCATTTTACGTCGCGATCTTAAATTGAAAGCGTACAAAATACAGCTTGTGCAACAACTGAAGCCGCTCGACCTTCCAAAGCGACATCGCTTCGCTCTATGGGCTCTTGAAAATTTCCAAGAAGATCCGACGTTTGCGAGGTAAATTTTGTTCAGCGATGAGGCCCATTTCTGGCTCAATGGGTATGTAAACAAACAAAATTTACGCATTTGGGACGAAGAGCAACCTGAAGAGATTCAAGAACTTCTACTTCATCCAAACAAAAAAACAACGGTTTGGTGTGGTTTGAGGGCCGGTGGAATTATTGGTCCATATTTCTTTAAAAATGATGCCGGTGCGAACGTAACCGTCAATGGCGACCGTTTTCGTGCCATGATAACCGACTATTTGATGCCTGAAATTGAAGCTCGTGATATCGGGACATTTGGTTTCAACAAGACGGCGCCACTTCCTACACATCGCATCAATCAATGGATTTATTGAAAGAACACTTCGGTGAGCACATAATTTGACGTTTTGACCCGGTCGATTGGCCACCAAGATCGTGTGATATCACACCTTTAGACTTTTTTCTGTGGGGATATGTAATGTCTAAAGTTTATTCGGACAAACCCGCTTCGATTCAGGCCTTGGAGGAAAACATCACGCGTGTCATTCGCCAGTTTCCAGTCGAAATGCTCGAACGAGTCATCGAAAATTGGACTCAACGGATGGACCATCTGCGACGTACCACCATTTGATAGACATAATCTTCAAAAAATAAATGCCAGAGATTGTTCTTTCAAATGATAATAAACATTCCCCATTAAATTTGAATTTTCTGTGTTTTTTTCTTTAAAAAAGTAGGGAACCTCGAAACGGATCACGGATATAAATAATGCTATGTTTCCACTTCGAGTTGAATCACCTGTGGAAATTGAAACATGGTATTTAGTTATTTTATTTAATTTTTTAATTATACTTTAACCTGGCCATAACCGATTACCAATTTCTACTCTGTATATTGTAATAATGGCCCTAAATAAATAAAATCTTTTGTGGGTCTTGGAGCCGTTTGTTTGCCAATCGACTTGGCTCTCTCTACTTAAAATATACTACAATGTGTTTGTATACACTTTGGTAAATATAAATTTTGCATTGCGTAGTAGTTGGCCTTAAGTTAGTCTATACAAGCTAACTTAAAGTTGGTTTTTTGTAGTAAGCTACCCATTTGACGGCAGGGATATTTCATATATTTATTTTATATACGTACACGTATATAAAATGCAAATAAGACTTTTTGGGTGTATGTAATTCTCATTCCCTCTGTAGTCTTGTTTGCTGATAGCTTTGGCTTTTCTAAAATTATTCAGGAGAACGTTTCCTGATGATCTGGCCTAAGCAACTAGTGAAATGCGCATAGGAACAGCTTATCCTCCAACAATATATATCAGTATTTTTATCAATTATTAATATAGGGAATTAAGCACAACAAACAAAATCTTTAATTATATACCGATCCTTATTATTTACATAGACTTCGTCCTTAGTACCATTAAAATGTATTTACCAAATGTGATAAAATTATGTACAAACTTGCAACTTGTTCTTTGCGAACAAAGGTAACATGAACAGATACCCAGCCTTTAAAAAAATGATTCAGAGTCGATCGGTATGCTAAAAAATTGGTCCAGATTTCTATATTATAACATCCCCAAAAACGTACGTAATTGCTTTATCCCTAATTTTTGCTCATATAAATATAAAATTTGAAAGTTTAAAAGAACATTTATCTTTAATGACAACCTCCTTTGGCTTACAAATTTAAAGTAAAAAATGCTGTACGGGGCAAAATATGCAGAAATATGCACTAACATATCAATGCCAAAATTCATTAAAAGCTCTAAAACGAATAAATATATGTTTATGCCTTCATTGGTCGCACAAGGATATTTTCCTGGTTTCCCTGGTTATCATATAGCCCGGTCCAAACTAACTTTTTCTTAAAACAAAAATTTGTCTACATCAATAAACTGGACGTTAGCCATTTAATGTAACAAAATCCAAAACTTAAGTCAAAGACTTTGCTGAAAAATGTCCCATCATATTATTCTCGGGAATTTAAAAAAAAAAAATTTACGGAAACTTTAAAAATATTTTTCCTGAATTCCATAAATTTAAGCCCGAAAACCTTACGTAACCTCTAGGGATGGGCAATAAATATCGATATATAAAAATATCGATATTTAAAAAAATTATAATCGATATATATCGACGATATTAAAAATACCTATATATCGATACATCGATATTTATCTACCACTATCGAATTCGATATTTTTAAGATCTCTTTATAATAAAATTCAAAATTTTAACCGTTCCTCAACTGCTTACAATACTGTTGTTTTTTAAGAATTGCATCATATGATTTTATTAAGAAAATAACGGCGCTTTTCCATTTTAAATTTTCAAAGATTACACAGTTCAGTTTTGTCTCGGTTTTATAAAAGATTACAACAATAAAAAAGGCGCGGAAAAAATATTCTGGAAAGGGTTCCAAGAATTATGAAAAGAATCGCCTTAATTATGGCCTATTAGCAGCAATAGACTCATGAAAGTTGGAATGTTAATATATTTATTTTTTTTTTTATCTTATATATTAAAAATAAAATATTACACAGTTTACTTGTATAGTATGTGTCATAAGTTTCGTTTACCGGCAGTATATAATCCGGCATTATATAATCCCAATAAATTTTTTTTTTTAAAAAATATCGATATATTTTTTCAATTTGCCCATCCCTAGTAACCTCCACAATAAATTGTTTTGGGTTTTTCGGATAATTTTTCTGCAATAATCCTTTTCTCAGAGCAATCTCATTTCCGTGCTTGCCTTTCGCTTATGTTAATGTTTGGGTATATTTTGATTTGGTTGTGTCATTTGAAATGCACTTATACTCAATGGATTACAGTAAAATGGCATGTTGACAACGTTTGACGATGTTTCGTTTCAAATAGGACGGTAATAAAACCATGGATTTTCCTGCGAAAAACATTCTGGAGAAGAAATTTTTACGAGAAGGTATTACGCAATTTAAACGCTAAAATCACCCTCAGAATTTTTTAGAAAGGACCATTTCAAAGTTGAAGTGTATTCAGAAAATTCATCAACAATGAAGTGTTAAAAAAGACAACCTTCGGCGTTAAATTATTGACATAGAACCAAAAGTGTTAACTTTAATTTTAAAGAGATATTTTCATATAATTTTACATTCATAAATCGAAAGCCTTCCTTCCTTTTAAAATGTTTGCATTTGAAGAAGACACTTTAACCTGAAAGACCCTGTATTTATGTTTTTTCTGTTAGGCAGTGCCTCTGCTATTTCCATATTTGTTCTTTTTAGAACTAAGTAGAACATTAAAAAATACCAAGATGCTCTTCTCTATTCATGACAATGAAACAAAAAAAAAAATTTAAAAATAAGAGGTAAAAGAAAATTAAGAACGTCATAAAAGTGAAATTGAAGTAATTCATTAAAAAACAAGAAAATAAATTTCCGTGTAAAAGGAACAACGAAAATATGAGATAACATTTTTGTAAAAAAAAACTTTTGCTTCATCTCTTGAATACAGATATGTTAAAATTTAAATGAGATAAAATTCCAAAAAATGTTTTATTTCATTTTACCCCGCAAAATTAGATTTGCATATTATTTAAAGTAAATGAACATTTACAGCACAAAGAAAAATGAATATAAATACAGTCCATAAGAAGAACAATTTTTGTTTTTAAAACATGTTCGGAAAAGCAAAATTTATGAGCAACTCAAGATTAAGAAGAAGAGTCTTGCACAATAGAACATTTTTATTAATAGAAATTTAAAATAAGTGTTAAACAGTTTATGCGTTAAAATACTTTAAATGGTAAAACAAAGTTTAAGGATAAAGTTAAGAATGAGAAAAGTGCCAAAAAGCAGGTCAACTTTTTTGCAAATGCGGAAAGTTTGTTCCAGAAACAAAGGGAATTTTGCCTTCAAATATATGTATGTGCCGATCATTAAATGCATGTGTTCTAGATGAGGGATCATAACTGTCAATCAAATGGCGGAAAAAAATTTCTTTTGTTAAGGACCCCCAAATAAAATCTTAAAAACTTATCTACATTAACTTAATTTAATTTAACCTAATATTTTTTTAAAAATATAATTTTGATTTAATTAATATTTAAGTTGTTTTGAAATAAACTTTTTATTAAAATATTAATTAAATATATATGACTTTTTCGTTTAAAATAAAATAATTTAAACTTGTAGAATTATTGTTGGAAATTGTCAATATTTAATTAAATAAATTAACACATTGTTTGAAATGGCAACATTTTTTTAATAAAAATTAAAAAAATATCATTTATTGAAAAAAAAATATTCACAATTTTACAATTTTTAGTAATCAATATAATCATTTTGGTAATAGGCGCAAAATCAACAACTTGTTTGCTTGATATTATGAATTTGGTACAAATTTAGTGATAAGAGACAAGTTTTAATTTTTTTCTGTGTAAAATATTTATTTTTCCAAAATTTAAGAACAATATTCTTGCGCAAATAGTTTAAAATAATTGAATTTATTAAGAAATAATCTCGTTTCTTACAGCTAAATAGTGCCAATATGCCTTACGTGCTAGTTTTTGCTGTGCTCATTGTGTTCATTTAATTTTTTATGTTTTTTATATGTTTTTTTTTTTCAGTAATTTGAGTAATCTCCTTGCAATTTTCTGCTAGTAAAGTAAATGAACACACCGTATATATGGCCATTTAATGTGCATAAATTAAAAGCTCTGACATGTTTTTATTTATGCCAAAAAAAATTGATTTGCAATGAGCCAATTTATTTGAATTGATTTAAGATTCATTTGAGTTAGTTATGCCTCTTTATGTCATTTCCTAGTTAAAAGTCGACCAAGATAATGAAATATTTGGCATTCGAATGTTGAGGTGTTATTTGGTTTTTATTCTAATGGGAGGGCCATGATTCTATACGCAAAGTAAAAGTTGTTTTTACACATTTTTGTTCCCGGATATTTATTTTCCATTGTTTAAACCATGTTTACAATTGGAATATTTGGTCCTGTAGGTATCGATATGCTTCATAGCGGGTTTCTTGGACGCTTCGAAAAACGGTTTCATCAGCAAAGGTCTGAAGTATATATCAGGTACACTAGAGGTCATATCGATTGCTTCCCTGAGAGACTCCAGCATTAATCGGTTTGGGGGATCTTAAAAAATGTCCTTCTTTAATAATAAATTTTCGATCAATCAAAAAGCTCTCCAGCAGATTGTGGGTATTTATGGGTAAGTTTGGATGGGGGGGGTGCTTTAAAACCATGTGAGATAAGGTCATGATGGCTTTGATTCTTAATTGAATGGGAGATAAAGCCATAATGGCCTTATTGCCCAACCATTGAGAGTTAAGGTCATATTTAAAATTTTGCGAAATGAGCGATATATCCATATTTTTTTTTCGCAAATGAGAGATAAAGACATATTTTTTCGGAAAAGACATTTTTTTATTCTTGGAACGCACGCAGGAAAACTTTATTCAGTGAAGCCACCTGCCGCGTCCTACTGGAGGAGAAAACCCGTAAGCACGGCCGCAGGCCGCCACGCAGAAAAACTTTAGTATGCGAAGCCAGATTTCAATACTTAACTTTAGTGTCTCCGGGAAGACATTTATGCACCCCCTCATAATATAATTGCTAAAATTTATAGTGCTTTGTTTACACAAAGGTGTGCAAATTTTGCTTCATTATTATTATTACTTCTTAATTATAAAAATAAGAAAACTATTGATTTTCCCTTTTACGGAATGTTTACACCTAATGTAAACATTTCGTAAAAGGGAAAATCTTTACCTCTTAATTATAAAAATAAGAAAACTATTAATCAATGTAAAAAGCAAAAGTTCTTCAAAACTGAAAAGAGAGATAAAGGCATTTTCTAATATTGCTAATGTGAGCTAAGGCCATGATGGCTTTATCTCCCATTCAAATGAAAAAAGGCCTTATCTCCCTATTGAATGAGAGATAAAGCCATCATGGCCTTATCTCACATGGTATTGACGCACACCCCCCCCCCCCCCCCCCCTTTGGATAAGGTAAGTTTTTTCTCATCCACCTAATGGCATAGATTATGGGTCTTCTGACTACCATGTATTTGGATCGATGCAAAACAACCAGGTTGGAATACGCTTCACTTTTGTCGGGAACTTAAAAAAAATATCTGGAGATACCTTTACATACCGCTGGTGGGACTGCATGGTCCACGTTTTGATCTAGTGGTAACATTAAGTAACATTTCTTTCTTAAATGTAGCTGGAAGTGCATTTACCGGCAACGGGTTTCGATATCGTAACATGTGGGCAACCTTTTGGTCTATAGTTGTCTATATAGATATTGTTAACGATATGTCGTTGCATCGTGACAGTAAAACATGCCCATTTAACAATGAAGCAATAAATTAATTTACTTAACGGAAGTATTAAAAATTTGCTTGAATAAAGCATTAGCATGACTACTAATTTTTTATATATTTAATAGTTTTACTCTATTTCTCTCTGAACGCGAAGGGTTGTGGAGTAAATACGTAGAAAGACAAAATACATAGATTAATTGGAGCTCCGCCGAAAAGTTGGTTGTGGTTTTCTTTTACATCGGTACTACAAGAAAATATGCTCTAAGTAGTGAACTCATTGAGTTCTCGGAGTAGTGAACTCATTGAGTTCTCGGAGTAGTGAACTCTGAGTAGTAAACTCATTGCTGAGAGCCGCTAATTTTTACATCACACATGATCACCATATAGAGTAACGGTTTCCAAATGGAGTTCCGAAAAATCAAGAAATTTTAATAGAACAAAATGTGTTTCAGAAAGCTTTTTGACGACGAGCATTATAAACATTCAACTGGGGTCAATACCTCCGATGGACTATATCATGTCATTAAATGGGAGTAAGTTGAACCCAAAGTCAGCTGTGACAGTTATTGCACCCGACTGCTTATACCTATTTTTTTGGCCAAGCCCTACGGTCAGCATGTCAGTCAGGATTATGTATTAACTTCTTGCTCAGAAATCTTTAACATTTTAAGATCTTACTGTCCGCGATTTGAATTTTTAACCATTACTTGATCCGCGATAAATTCTCAACAATAACCAGAAGACTAAGTTTCTAGAGATTCCGGTCTTAACATTTTGGATTTTGGACGCTGATAAATCTTGATCGATTAGCCCTGTGTCAAGGTTAGCTAAAATGATTGGAAAATACCTCGTTTATCTTTCCAGACACTTTAATATTCCCAATAAAAAATTTTCTTATTTTGCGAAGCACTAATGGTAAATTTTAAAAAGTAAGCACACATTTATGCGCTGCGCAATAAGACTTACACAGGTTAGTGAACAAATTATTAATAAATAAAAAAAATTTTGAAGAGCCTCGACATTCCTTTACTCTTTGTTTGTTACGCTCATTAATTCAGTTGCTCGTCAGACAGCGACAAGTGCACTTGCACGGGCGCTGTGTTGATACTTTTTCGAATACAGTGTGTAAGATAAATGCTAAAATATTTTAATGCTTTTCCAAAACTGTCATAAAAGCATAAATGTAGAATATTTTATTTTAGTTTTCTTAGATATTATTCTTACTTTTAATTTGCAAGCATGCCCGCAGTTCACCCTGAATTTTCTTTTTTTTTTACTTGGTAAAATTTAACCATTTTCAATACATTTTGTTTTTTAAATGTCAATATTTTAAAAGTCAATTTAAAAAATAGAAAATTTAGTTTGACCCCCATTATTATAAATGTTTTACAACAAAAACCATTTCTTGATATTAAATGTTAATGAAAATCTATGCGCTTAGTTTTGCTTGTCACTGTACTTTAAAATTCTCTCGCAATACATATGCAAAATATTTTTGAACACCAATGTTTTACAGTCAAAAAGATTAATCTGTATTTTACGTATGCTTCATTTTAGGGACAACTTTAACATTGATGTTTTAACGTCAATGTCTCCAAAACAGTCACCCACTATCTCAGAGAGTAAAAGTGCTCTTTGATGCACGAACTAATGGTCAGGTTTCCAAACTACATTGTCTTAACAACGCTAGACGTTTTTGGCTTTCAGAGAAGGATTTTACGGCAAATCGAAATTTGCTGATGCACATGTTTTTATTATGGATCCACATAATGATTGTGCAAACACATACTTCGTCACTTTTGACAACGGAGGGTATTAATTTTAGTATTTTTGTACCGGATTTTTTCCACTGTGTACATTTCGAGCCTTTGCTGCAATAGAGTCATAACTCAAAAAACCTGATTTTTGATCTTATGTATTTAATTCTTTAATTTCCAGTGGAACTATATCGTTTCTTCTAAGAATGCCATACAAATATCTTACATACCTAACTCTAGAGAGAAGAATAAAATTTTAAGGCGCTAGAAAATTCAAACTGGAGTTATGACTCTATTGCAGCAAAAGCTCGATTTGTTGTTTGGGAAAGGAGATTTAAGTATTTAGGAAGATTAATATTAAAAATGTCTTAAGTAATAGATGCCATGTGAAAAAAAACCTTTTCAAAAAATGCACCAGCTTCCTTTTAAGTGTCCGCCAATTTGTCTTCTTCACTGTTGTTAGTTAATCTTTCTTAAGAAGGCATCATTTTAGTGCTCAAAGCTATTTCGCAAAAAATTTTCTTTATTTTTCTTCTTTAAGGCATTAATTTTTAATCGATTTGGTTTCCGATAGAGGTTTGATACTCACCGCTATAAATGAGAAGGATACTAACATTAAATTAGGTCATGTCCAATGTATTCTACTCTTTTTAATTATTGGAAGTGTATTGCAAATACGTGCAAAACTAAGTTGTCCTTTAAATTCATAATAAATAATAAATGAAGGTTAAAGATTTGTTTTCTGTGCGGCCACTTCAACCGAAACACTCGTACGTATGGACAATAAATTAAGATTAAAAACAGAATATTGGTACAATTCGCATTGGAAAATAAATTTTCCCTCCAATATAATTTTATCAAATTAAACAAAAAATAAATATGAGTCGATATTAATATTGAAAAAATTAAAAAGAAGGCAGAAAACATAATTATAGAATAGCAACCTGCATTTTGACCCAATATTTAATTTGGATACGAGTATTTTGGACATAGGCACACACTCTGGCAAACACACCCAGAAATGGAAGCCGAAATACAAAAAGGAAAGGAGAAAGGAAAATCAATATTAAAACAACATAATGAAAGAAAGAAGAGCAGTAAAAACAAAAGCTGATGTTTAAGTATATTTCTGGTACAACACAGAAAAATAAAAAAAGATACAGCTTTAACCACAGACTACAAGGCGCCAGTCAGTGTCTGTTAAAGTAGAAACGACAACATCAGAAGCAGCAAAAGCTTCAACATCATCATCGGATTCACCAGCCAGCCAGCAAACATCCTTCGCAACGTCATCAGATGGGAAAAAAAGGAAAACTTGTATTCGTTCTGATTGGTTTTGGATTTATGAAATAAAAAAGTTTCTGTATGAGAAAATAAAAAGAAGGAAAAAAACTTTATCCTTTGTTACAAACATTTCACGTTAAATGAAATGTTGTATGTATTTTTAAAATGTATTCCGCTGTCTGCTAAAATGATAAAGTTGTTTATTAACAATTTTAAAATTAATGAAAAAAAGTGGAAAAATATACATTTTTTTTTCTTTTCTTTTAAAAACGATTTGTAAAAGGAGTTATAAAATATGAATGTTTTTTTTAAAGAATATGGACAGTACGAAAGAACTTTATGTAAGCATATTCAGGACTTTTGTACAGTTTAAAAGTAGAAGAAGAGAAATTGCATTAAGTTTAGTTCTTAAGGGTATAAAAGGGACAATAAGCTCAGACTCCCTTCAAAAAGGGAAAAATGCTGCCTTTGAATTGTTTAAGAAGAATTTTAACCTCTAAATAAAATCATATTTGGCTACAATCCAAGATTCATTAAAGTTAAATGGTAAATCGAAAAATTACCATCGTTCAGCTCGATTTGGTAACTGATGGTTTAAAACTTTTCGTTCAAAAAATTGAAAATACTCTAAGATTGAAAAGCTTATGTACAGAAATTGAAATAATATTTTAAGCAAAAATTTGTAAAATCTTTGTATTAAGACAAAACGAATTCTATTAAGTATCCATGAATTTTATTCGAAGGCTTGTAAAGAAATTTTGATTAACTCTTAAACTTATTAAGATCCCATTTTCAAACTTTTACTGTATAATGGGACACTCTAGGCTAATTTTGGATAAAAAAAATATAAATTAAAAAAAGATGTCGAAGTTAGAAGAGTTTTAATTTAATTGGTAATTTCCGGTTTTGCACATGAAAAAATTGGTTTTTTAGTTATTTTTTTTTTTTTTTTTTTTTTTGATGAAAAGATCAAACGAATTCCTATAAGAATATATTATCTTAATTTTTTTGTTTTATGTTTCTAAGCTGAAACAATTAGTCTCAATTTACACGTTTCATCTTTTGATGCTCAACATCTTTTCAATTCCCTTTTGAAGATGCCATTATGTTTCAAGTTTTTTTGCTTCAAAACAACAACACTTTTATTCAAAGCGAACCAAAGAGAAAAAGAAAAGAAAAAAATTACATGCAGCAATTGTTGTGCATATACCTACAAAGCGTACTGCCCGAGTACATGCATCTCCGTACCAACCCCTTTTCTTCTTGCTTCCCTCTCCTTAAAACACAAGAGTTAAGCATCAAAAGATGAAACGTGTGAATGTAGACTTAAACAAACATTTTTCAAAAACGGCAACACTTTACCACCCCATAACTCGGAAAAAAACATCATTAAAAAAATATATTTTGCACACATATTCATATTCAACTAGAGGTATAGTTATGCCAAATATAAAGGAATTTCGAAAAAATAATTTTATTATTAGTTGTTTTTGTTTGGCTGTAGGTCCACGTAAATAAATAAAATAAAAATTCGTGATATTTTCGTTTTTTATATTTTTATTATTTTCCCAATATTTCGGTAAGCATCGCTAACCATCTTCTGGGGTCTGAATAAATAAATACAATAATAATTATTATTAACATTAAACAAAAAAAAAAACATAATATTACAAAGATAATTACATGTAAACAATTAAAAAATATATATAATAAACACAAAACTTCACAATAACACTTGTGCCACTTCTTATTAGATTTTATTAACTAAATCAATTTTATCGATCGTCTGTTTTTGTTTATTAATTGTCTGTATATGTGTGCACAATTTTCTGTGTCTTGTCGGTAATTTAGACGAAGCTATGGATTAACAACAATAATATGTAGCATCTTTAATGTAAATCTCCTCGAATAATTCCTCTCTTCATGTAATATTTTTACTTCTTCAAAATGTGGTTTGTGATTTTTCAACGTACAGTGGGCTGCTAGTGCAGTTTTTTGTTCAATAGGTTTGTCAAAAAAAAAAAAAAAATTTTATTCTAAGCATCCCAGAAAAATTATTATAAATACAGCATCGAATTTCATACGACGAGTTCTTGACATAAGTGACTCGGAATTCCATGAAAACAATATAACAAAAATAACGAATATTTTAACCATGAATGACTTCCCAATAATAACAATTAAATATCTTATAAAACGTGCAAAAAACAACAGGCAACAGGTGATAAGAGAACCAAAAAGATATAAAAGCATATCATATGTTTCTGGACTCTAGGAAAGATGGAAAAAACTCAGATATTTATGACGTAGAAAAATTTGAACTAGCATTTAGAACGGACAACACTGTGAATCAGTTATTTAGCAAAACAAAATAAAAAGGAAGACAAGTCAAATGTGGTATATAAAATTCCCTGTAGTGGTGACGGGCTTAACATATGCGATAAAGTATACGTTGGGACGACAAAAACAAAACTTAAGACAAGAATATCTTCGCACAAATCTGACCGTAAAGCTATTGAAAAACCTATTGAACAAAAAACTGCACTAGCAGCCCACTGTACGTTGAAAAATCACAAACCACATTTTGAAGGAGTAAAAATATTACATGAAGAGAGGAATTATTCGAGGAGATTTACATTAAAGATGCTATATATTAATGATGTTAATCCACAGCTTCGTCTAAATTACCGACAAGACACAGAAAATTGTGCACACATATACAGACAATTAATAAACAAAAACAGACGATCGATAAAATTGATTTAGTTAATAAAATCTAATAAGAAGTGGCACAAGTGTTATTGTGAAGTTTTGTGTTTATTAAATATATTGTTTAATTGTTTTCATGTAATTATCTTTGTAATATTATTTTTTTTTTTTTTTTGTTTAATGTTAATAATAATTATTATTGTATTTATTTATTCAGACCGCTGAAGATGGGTAGCGATGCTTACCGAAATATTGGGAAAATAATAAAAATATAAAAAACAAAAATATCACGAATTTTTATTGTTTATTTTATTTATTTACGTGGACCTACAGCCAAACAAAAACAACTAATAATTTATATATATCGCAAAAGGTCAACTATAAAAAACATACAAAATAATTTTATTTAAAAAAAAACTTCTAGTAAAGGGTCAACGTGGTGGTCTATTTTGACATCAAAGCTTACACAGACGGGTTTAAAATGAGCAGCGCAGTAGGCCTTGGCGTATTCGCAGAAGAACTTCACATCGTCAACTCATACATGGCATGGTAACGAACTTGTGGATAATCTAAATAGAGCGTGATCTGGCTTGGACATCTTGAATTCAATATCGGTCGATACACTTCTCGGAACCATGAAAGGCAGCATCTCCCAATATAATTTATAGAGTGCTGATAGGAGACGGTGGGTACAGTTTGAGCACATGCAGAATTGATGGAAAATTCCGACTTATGTTTAACGTGAAGCGTTCGTTACAATTACCGAACTGCAACAAAAAGACTGAGTTTCTTGAAGACTGATGGCATAAGACCATCAGAGTTCAATAGAAACTGTCGCAGCCGCCATTTACCAGAGGAAAATACACTTTTTATCTTCTCTGCGAAAGTCCAGCACTGTACTTGACTCGTTATAGGCTTCTAGGCAAGGCTATACTAGACGACCTATCGGAAATATTGTCGATTAGCTTAGGTTGCAGCTTGCCCCGGTAGACTAGCTGGTAGTGATCAAGTCTATCAGTACCGGGGTTGTGGGTTGGACTCCCGCCAGAGACTTTGGTCTCCTGCATACAAGCGAAGAGCTTCGCGGGATTAGCGTAGGAATAAAAAAACTCTTAGCATGTCTTTGATTTGAGCATTGTGGTCTGTTCAAAACAGGCTCTTAAAACTCTACTTGATTGCTTATTTGTTTTAAAGGCAGCCACGTTAACCAACTTTCTAGCTAAATCATCCCAAATACATATTAATAATTTTATATAAAATAAGCAAAATTTTAAATAATTATTTATAAACAATCCCATTTTATATTCTATAATTAAATTTTCATGGGAAAACCGAACATTTATTTATTTTCTCCATAACATTTAGTATAAAAACCAAATATTAAAGAGCTTCCAAGGTCATCAAAATCTTAAAGACATTTTTTTCGTGTGTTGTGTTTTTGGATGTCTTTTTTCTGACTTATTTAGATTTTTCTTCAAAGAATTTTATACACAAACATTTTTATTATTTTTTTTTCTAAAAAAAATAGTTTTTCTTTCATACGAGTACAATTGAATTTTTGTTCGTTTTTTATTATCAAGAGGTTGTTTTTCTTATATTATGGCTACATAATGGAAAAGTATGTTTAAATGTATAAATACTTCTAAATAAAAAAAAAATACGTTAAGCCAAGAAACAAAGAAAGAAGAGTTTATGTAGTCTTATTCTTAGTCCCACAAACTCATTAATGTTAAGTTTCAGACACATCAGCAATAAATTTATGAAGGAGATACTGACAATTAGGTGGGTTTAACAGCTCATCTTGCGTGCTTAATGGTTTTTAGCTGCATATTTTGTTTAGCACAACATTTTCAAAAGACGAATGAAAAAGCCCTTTGCAATAGAAGATTGACTAGAACGGAAACGCTCTCAGAACGAAATAAAAAAAATGTCTCTTAAAAGTCCATTCGTCTTACACATAGTTACAACAACAAAGTTAGCAAATTTATAAGGCCAGGAACAGAATAAAGTAGTTGCAGTAGTAGCTGATCCTGACGAATGCTCTGTAGCGCAAAAAAGTTTAAAAAAAAGTTTACAACTACGTATTCTGTTGACACTACTTTGAAACTGCTATTTTTAACTTTTCACAGCTCGCAGCGCTATTTGTAACGTTGTACTAAAGCGAATATTCTGTTCCCCACTTTACATGCACAATAATAGATTTAAATTGTTTTCGGCAGTTTTTTTTCTCTCTCTTTCAGTTCTAGTCATTTTACAAGGCGCTTTGCCTTCATTTAGGAGAAATTTCATCAGCAATCATAAGGCACCCTCTAAGAACCTTGGCCACAAAAGAAACTTCCGGTCGGGAACTAAACAACACATCCAAATATGTCTCAAGATATCTGTATAATTTCGCCTAAGGTCAAATTATCGTTGTTTTTGCTATACGGCAAAAATCGCCTTGTATCGGAAAATTTCTTGTGAGGAAAGTCCAATTTTCTTTCTGAATTTTCTGTGAGCTTTTTAAATCGAGACTGGCTGGTTTTAACATTTTTAACATTTGATTAGACGCAGGTGGCACAGCAGAAAAGAAAAATTGAACGGAGCAGTTGTTCTGCCGGGCTCTGGTAAGGAGACTGATATTTGTTCTAGAAGGATGTTCTAGAAGGATATCGATATTACGATATCGAAATATATTGACAACTTTTTGGCATATTGTTGATGATAGCCATATTAATATGTATCGGGTGATTCATCCTAAGGTTAATAATGTAAAATAAAACACATAAATTAGAAAGGGAACTTAACATTTTTATTATCGGTTAAAAGAACAAGATATCATGTAAATGTTGGCCATGACTATGTCTGAGGTGGTTCATTCGGAAGGTCCAATTTTGGACGACTCGTTCGACCATAACGAATGATATCTCGCGAAAAACACGAGTAATGTTGGCTTTCAAAGCGTCAATCATAACTGGCTTATTCCTGAAGACCTCAGACTTTACATATCACCAGAGAAAATTGTCCAAAGGTATGATATCGCACGATCTAGTTGGCCAATTTAACGTTGCAAAACGTGAAATTAAATGCTCACCAAAATGATTTCTCAACAAAGTCATTTTTCACGCGCTGTTTTTCTCGTAGCGCCGTCTTGTTGAAACCAGAGCTCACCAAGACCATGCGCTTGAATTTCAGGAACCACATAGTCCGTTAACATGGTGCGATAACGGTTACCGTTGCTGAGAACGACGACCCACAGTGTGACTTTTGTTACTTTTAGGATGTCAAAAGTCGTAACAGTCAAATAAAAGTAGATATGGCAATGAAATTTAGCAATAATAATGATGAGATCGATATAGCATTTGGCCACCCCCCATATAAGGTGTGTTTTCAAAATATCATAATATCTAATTTAATAGTACTTATTATGGCGGAAAGAAATAAAAATAATTTTCATTTCACTAAATTTTTAGATACACACAAATGCCTTCAATTAGTAGTTGTTTTGAGATGATTAATATATATTTTTGAAAACAAATTTAAATTTCATATTAAAAAAAAGCAATCTGGAAATAAAAATAATTACTCCGAGTCAATATCGTTTCCATATTCTGATACGGATAATAAGCCAATAACTTCTTTTGGTAATGTTCGTCGCTGTCTTAGTCGCTTTCCGCAAGCAGCATATAAAGGGGTCTGACGATATGAGTAATCTGTGCAACAAATCCAAATTACTTTCAATTCTAGATGTTTTTCGGGTAAAGAGTTCTCGATAATTTCTTGCATCTTTGTTTCTGGACTCTTGAGCCTCTTCAGAAAGAATGGAATTTTATGCACACTCACTGGCATATTGTACCATGCATATTCTGATAAGTACAGTTCTCTGGTATCTGTGACAAAGCGGTCAAAATCTACAACCCCAACATCAAGAATATAATCTGAAAAGTTCAGATCTTTTGACAACCATTTAGAATTTTGTTGCCAAAAACGGCTATTTATTCGAGCAGCATGTTCCCATCTTATCCGAAAATCAAAAGAAAATTTGATCACAAACTTTTTTAATTTATGGTGGTCCACATCTTTTCCAATTATACTGCAAATGTGATTATATACGGCATCATTTTTGCCTTCTTTCTTGCTTGTGAGCCAAACATCAAAGAGCGCATTTCGTTGAACTGCCATTTTTTTTTTTGCGAAAAAATCAAAATATAGCAGAAAGAAGCAAAACTTTATTGTTGAATCTGAAACTAGATATATAAACATTCAATCTCCATATAATCACTTAACAGAATTCTGCAGAATCATACAAGTTTTTCTCCATCGAAAAACAAACATTTTTGGAAATCAATCAATTTTTAGTGATTGCATATTTTCATTGATTAAAAATTAAAATAATAACGTTAAAGCTTCAGAAACTTACCAGTCTCTTTAGAAAAGGTTCCAACTTAATTAAAGCAAAAAGACTTTTGTAAAAATATTTTGCCAAACAAAAGTAATGCCACCGCAAAGTTCAACAAAAAATGAAAACTATAAACAGATTTACTACACTTGTCACAGTGACAAAAGTTTGATAACTGTTATCATGTTAATTGTTGTTTTTTTGATTTGTTTTGAGTACATATTCGTAATAGTTGTACATTTTACTATTACATAGCATAAAATTATTAAAATCGGAGAACATTTTTTTTCTTTCTTTTGGCATCCTAAAAGTAACAAAAGTCACACTGTGCGACGAGTCGATTCGTCACGGTCTTCGCGTACACTCTCAGCTACAGCTGCTTTATTCACTTCACTACGTGCTGAATATGGGCAAACCGTTCGAGTATCATTCACAGATGTAAACTGGGTCTCAAGTTTGCGAACGGTGTTGGAATTAGTGGATTGAGTAGTTCTATAATGCGCACCGTAAGTTCCTCGAATCGCACGAAAAACAGTTCTCACAGAATTGAGATTTTCGTAATAATGTTGTGGTGTGAGTCTCTTTATGATGACTTGGCAAACTATACTGAACAAAAATGACAAAGAAGTTAGATATGAGTCAGGAGTAATCTGTAAAAAAAAGCATATGCAAATTCAAACCTCACGAATAGTCACCCTTTACATTTGTATGTATCTAACGTAGAGGTTCTTGCAAACAAAATTCTCAGACAATAATATGTCGCCGGTTTTCAATGGCCTTTGAACTATGGTCTGCAAGGGCGTCTAAAAGACAAGAGCTTCTATATGAAATAGCCAAAATTTCTTTCTATAAGTCCCTAAGACGGAACCGTTATACACGCAGAGAAAAAATATGTTTAGATATGGTCACCTCCAACAAAACTATTTTTGGACAAAATTTTAAACATATTATGTTTAAATTTAACGATATTATTGTCACCGACAAACATTATTGTTAAATTAGTCCTCCATCAAGAAGCCACAACCATATTATGGTTGCCTCTAAACATGTTATGGTTAAATATGACAATAATTTGTTTTTAAATTAACAATAGTATTTTGCTCTTTTCTAAGAAGAACATGCTTTGGTTGGAAATCAACCATGCTATTATAAATGTTAAACATATTTTAGTTATTACTAACCAAAAGATGTTCGGAGGCAACCATAATATGGTTGTGAATTCTTGATGGAGGACTAATTTAACAATAATATGTTTGTCGGTGACAATAGTATGGTTAAATTTAATCATAATATGTTTGCAATTCTCTTTAAAAATAGATTTGTTGGAGGTGACCAAATTTAAACATATTTTTTCTCTGGGTGTAGAACAGGACTCATAGACAGTAAATTCTCATCCGGAATGTATGAAGCAAATAATGTCTGGCAGAATATTGGCTTTATACGTAGCTTTAATTTGTCATTTCACAATCTTGTGCAAATCGCCTTGCATTTTAGCATTTGCAAGATGGTATAGTATTTACTATAATCCCAAAGGTATACTATAGTATTTACTATACCATTTTGCATATGATACGATGCAAGACTATTTGCACAAGATTCTGAATTGGGCTAGGGTGATCATTGTGGCTGCACAAAGATCCAATAGGTCACAGCGCTCGTTGCCTCTTATATAACAACCTATAATATTACCGAGATAGAGCCACAATTGTGCTCAAATGTGTTCGAAAATTTGAGCGAAAAAATCGACATTTATAAAGGACAAAATAAACCAGACAAATTGCTTGGCAAATACACACTTTCCTGTTTCTACTTGCAAAGAATATTGTGCAATAATGCAGACACGTTGCTCTATCGTGTAACGCTCGATAACCGTAATCTATCACCTGTCGAATTTTTTTCTTTTAGGGTTGCCAGCACTTCACTGCATAAATGGCGACAAATTCATATCTTGCGTTATAATATTTTAAATATTAACCCTTATTGCTCCTTTCATTTCAGATGAGGTCTTAAAACAAACGATGCATTTTATATTTATTTTTTAGGTCTTATATTTTAGGAAGTATTTAAAATGAAACCTTAATTTCTGTAGATTTCAAATATATTAAAAGACAAAATTCTTAAAAAAAAATTAATGAGAATTAAAAATATTAAAATATTTTTTGAGGAATTAGCAAAGAGCTGCACAAATCGCGTCGTGCGATTTCAACCAAACTTATACACTACGTAGGCAGTGGCCCATATATGGTTTATATGAAGTTTGGTTGAAATCCGTGCGTATGTGAAGTGAGTGTGTTTTTGCCGCAGGCATTACCAACTTTATTAAAAACAAGTGTGTTTCTTTTCTTATTTTGTTTTGCCGTGCGAAGCAGGCAACGGGCCCGCTAGTGTTTATATAAAAAATGTTTGATTTCTAAAGCTGTCTTATCTTTTCACAAATATTTGCTGGGTTATGTGACCAATTAAAGAAATAAAAAAGCAAACATTTTTTTATTTTAATTATTGACTTTCACCCGGAGATAATGACTCATTGTAAATTATTTATAAAGAATTTTTTTCACATAAATCTTTGTCATGAACATTTAAGTATTTTTAAACAAGCGCTTCACTCTTCTTTAGTATACGAAGAGTAAAGCGCTACAGAAGCAACAACATTTTAGTTAGCGTTTTACAAAGCAACAACAAGAAGCGAAGATTCGAATTAAACAATACTGATCATATGAATTATACTAATTATACATATATACAGGGGTGTTCTGCAAATCGAAAACGCAAAACGCAAGAATTTAAAAGTCGTTTTATTAAAAAGATTTTTGTAGTAAAAGAAATACAAATACAATACAAATATTTCTCTAT
This sequence comes from Pollenia amentaria, assembly GCA_943735925.1. NCBI lineage: Eukaryota > Metazoa > Arthropoda > Insecta > Diptera > Polleniidae > Pollenia > Pollenia amentaria. Next base: position 126,760,401 of record OX031009.1, read on the forward strand.
TAAACAGAATTCTATGAGAAAATTATAAAAAATTAGACCTAGAGTGTATTAAAAGAACTTCAAAATTCTTGCGTTTTGCGTTTTCGATTTCCAGAACACCCCTAATAGATCTTCTCGAAATAGGAATTTTACAACAACAAATTACAGATATATGCTTGTCACTAAAACATTAGAAAAGTAAATTCCTTTATTTGGATTTCCAACCAAAACCTTCTTTTCTTGTCAAGTTCTTTGGTTGACAAATCTATTAGATATTCTCTACTATTTTTTTTTTCATTTGTTTTAGGTTTGTTTAAAATGCTGTAAAAGATTTTACTTAAGCTTTTCTTTTTTGTATTTAAAAGTGTAAACAAATTAAACAAAATAAAAAGAACTTTGCTTTGCATAAGTACTGGCGTAAACAAATGAGAATGTTCATAATTTATTTGAGTAAAAACAAATGTACTTGTTAGTGTTTGTCTACAAACAGAGATGTGGCAATCTTTGCAATTGTTTATGCAAAATCAAATTTTAGCAAATATGTATTTCAAAAGGCTGTCTAGCTTGTTTACCTGAGAATTTTTTAAATACATTATGTATTTACTAAATGCTCTGGTACATAAGTAAATGTAGATGTTATTTTAATAGTGAAGAGATTTCAAAGAATTTGCTCAAGTTGGGCTATGTGAGATTTTTTAGTTATAGGACAATGTGGAAGGGAAAACGGATACACAGAAAAAAGTTTTTTATCAATTAAAAAAAATGGTTTAAAAAGTATTTAAATTTGATTAATGTGATAATTGAATCAGTTATTTTTTTAGTTGAATGAAAATTAAAAATATAATTTTGATTTAATTAATATTTAAGTTGTTTTGAAATAAATTTTTAATTAAAATCTATGTGTGTATGTATGTATGTATGTAACGTATGGACTCCAAAACGGCTGGGCCGATTTTGATGAAATTTTCAGGGAATCTTCAGAATATTCATCAGAATATTCGCCATGGTCCAACTTAGGATTTTACGGAAAGAAAATTTTGCCCCGCCCACTTTTACGTCTACTTTTTTCGATTTACCTTAAATCAGAAAACGGCTCCATCGAGTTGACTAATTTTTCTTTCAAATGTTCGTATTAATCATCTTTAAGTTTTCATCGAAAGAAAAATTTACCACGCCTACTTTTACGCCCACTTTTTCTATTAAGCGCATAACTGGAGAACGGCTTGACCGATTTGGACGATTTTTTTTTTAAATGATCGCCATGGTCCAACTTAAGTTTTTACGGAAAGAAAATTTCGCCCCGCCCACTTTTTTCGATTTACCTAAAATCAGAAAACGGCTCCATCGAGTTGACTAATTTTTCTTTCAAATGTTCGTATTAATCAACTTTAAGTTTTCATCGAAAGAAAAATTTACCACGCCTACTTTTACGCCCATTTTTTCTATTAAGCGCATAACTGGAGAACGGCTTGACCGATTTGGACGATTTTAAAATGATCGCCATGGTCTAACTTAGGTTTTGCGGAAAGAAAATGTTGCCCCGCCCACTTTTACGCTCACTTTTTTCGTAAGATTCACAGCATATATATACATACATACAACCATATGTATTTTCAAATCAAATGTAAATCAAACATATGTATATGAACAACATTTTATAATGATGAAACAGAACTGGGGATGAACGATGTTTTACATGCAGTTTGACATTAAATTTTGCCAGAGAATGCGGTCGTGAAATAAAATCAATTTTATTTTGAGGGCCAATCATTGACTATTGCTGACACCCCAAAAAATTTATACGTTTTTACACCAAATAAAAAAACAAAAAACATTGTCTATCCGCTAGCCTTAAGATGAAGTAATCAATAAATATAATTTCCAATTTGCCTTAAATACATGTGTTTCTTTTTTCATTGAACCCATATCTACACCATATGTAAGTTATTCTGTAAAAAAAACTTTATGATAGGTATTTCATGGATTTTTATTTAAAGGCCGTAAATTTCGTTTAAAGATCCATTTAAATCGTCTGGTAATACAACACTAATGTTTGCTTAGGCCCAGCAACGCGGACCGGGTCAGCTAGTATTAATTAAATATTAAAAAATATTAATTGACTTTTTCGTTTAAAATAAAATAATTTGAACTTGTACACAGAAAAGAGTTTTTTATCAATTAAAAAAATGGTTTAAAAAGTATTTAAATTTAATTATTGTGATAATTGAATCAATTATTTTTTTAATTGAAAGAAAGTTTAAAATTTGTTTTTGATTTTATTTACATTTTAGTTTTTTTTAAAATATTAATTAAATAACAAAAAATTTTAATTGACTTTTTTTGTTTAAAAAAAAAATAGTTTAATCTTGTAGAATTGTTGTTGGGGATTTTCAATATTTATTTAAATAAATTAACACATGTTTAAAATGGCAAAGTTTTTTGATAATTTTTTTAATTAAAATAAAAAATATCATTTATTGAAAAAAAAATATTCACAATTTTACAATTTTTAGTAATCAATATATTCATTTTGGTAATAGGTACAAAATCAACAAATTGTTTGCTTGATATTATGAATTTGGTATAAATTTGGTGATTTGAGATAATTTTGAATTTTTTCTGTTGAGTTTAGGCTGTCAAGCCTGACCATATGATACTCTACACAAGAGTATTTAATAACAAATTTTCGCGAGTGTGCCCTACGACTACATAGAACACAATTATGTTATGAGGTTAAGATTCTTGTAAAAGTTCTTTGTGCCGAATATTATTAAGATATCTTCATCTATATAAGCTTTGTTTGCCTTTAAGTGCTTTTATAATGGGGCTATATATGGGACCTATGCTATTGTAGAAGTTATTACAGGCAAATTTTTATGTCAATAACAACATTTATAAAGAAATTATAGCAATCAAAGCTATTTTCGGGAGAAGTATTTGAAATATATGGATCGATTCTAATAAAATTCTAAAAATTATTTAGATTGCAATACAATAAGTGTGGACCAAATTTAATCTAAATACCAACGTAATAAGATGGTTGTTGGGCACAAAGACTGTTTTCCGGAAAGAAGCTTGTATGGGAGCTATGTAAAATTATTCACCGGTTCTCGCCATTTTAAATAGTGTCGTTGGGTCTAGGACTTTGATGCGCAGCCCATGGAACAAATGTTCAAATTAATGCACACAAATTCTTATGCTCTTTCATTTAGTCCACAGAGCGCAATTAAGTCGTCAATTATCCATCGACGAGTGCGCATTTTGTTGTATTTTTCGCAAGAGTGGTTACCCAGTAAACACAAGGGCTTCATTTCATATTTATAGCAATATCATAATGATGAAATTTAAAAGGTAGTTCATGTTTGTGAACGCTTTCGGCAATACGCAATGCCTCTTCTGAATTCTAAGACTTATTTTTAGTGTTTAATTTTAAATAATTTGCTTTGCAAAAAATAAAAATTGGAAAAAAACTAATTCTATTATTTATTATATTGCTTATAATGGATATCAACCATTTATAAAATGTTTTTTTTTTTGGCTTTAAGAATTGCCTAAGGAAATATAATCCACCTTCATATTTCAAACTCTTGACTTTGTGTAAACCTGCATTCTTCACTAATACTAATATGCAGCAATACAGCGAAATTTTGAATTTAGCTTATCAATGCTCTAGGGCCAATATTTAAAGCTGTTACAAACATCAGCACAAACGCATAAAACCCTCTACACTATTCACATCTTTTTTAAACTTCTTTTTTAAAATCAGACGATCTTACTGGCCAGTGCAAATCACCTGAAGGAATCATCAGGCGACCAGGAAATGCAGCCCTAACAATTTCGCAGCTGAGGCAGAAGAACGTCGTTGAGCATGGCTTTGTAGCGGTAGCTGTTCACAGTAGTCAATTGGCTCTCGGCGTATTCGAAAAAATAAAGCCTGATAACGCCGCTAGCGTAAGCACCCCGCTATACAGTAACTTTAAGCGGAGATGCTCGGCGTATGTTAAGACTTTCTTAGTTTACAGAATAAAGAGCGAGCGATTCATTAGAAGTTATAATTCTGCTTGTTTATGTTTCCACAGAGATGGAAATGGGCCTGGTCACTCATGATGATTTTGTTTGAATTTGTATGACTTTTTTTTTGTTTTTGTGGAAGAAATATTCTTAGTGTGTAAATACATTAGGGTTCACTTTGTTTTTCATATTTGCGAAATTTTACCGTAATATTCTTTCTATCAAAAAAAATATGTTTTGCAAAAGTTAGGCTGATCTTTTTTTGGAAAGGCGTGGCGCATCGCCTCTCAAGTTTCAAAACAGTTAACGTCTGTTGTGCTAGCGGATGTTTCATTTCGTGCAGTTGCTACTCAATAAAAGCTGCCTTATTGCGGAGGTATGATTGCTCTACTTCCTAAGTAAGAGGTAATAAAAAAAAAATGGCCCAGAGAAATAAATCATAAGCAAGGGGCTTTAGTAGACTAGTTCTGTACGCTCGGTGTTTAGAGCAGCACACAGTGGGAGATTTTGAAAAAAAAACCTTGCACGTAGCTAACATTTTCTATAACTCGAATTGTGAACTTCACTAACAAAAAAATATTTAAAATCCGGGCCAAAATTAAGAATTCTGTATCGTTTGCAACTTTTTTAATACTCGAGGTGCCCTTCTTTATGAACCTATGATACCCGTTCATATACTCGTATAGACCCCAAATCCAAAAATCCTTATCATTTTTCTTCGCCCACGTTGACTCCTTTTCCAGAAATCTGGACTCATCCCCCAGAGAATTATAAAGGGTAAATTGTGAATAAGTCGCTTCAACTCACTCTGTTAAAAATCCTAATTATAGCAAACGATGGAGAAACTTATTGTCCACAATTCCTAATCATTTTTGTTCGCCCACGTTGGCTCCTTTTCAAGAAATCTGGACTCATCCCCCAGAGAATTCTAAAGGGTACATTGTGAATAAGTCGCTGCAACTCACTCTGTTAAAAATCCTAATTACAGCAAACGATGGAGAAACTTATTGCCCACAATTCCTAATCATTTTTGTTCGCCCACGTTGACTCCTTTTCCAGAAATCTGGACTCATCCCCCAGAGAATTCTAAAGGGTATATTGTCAATAAGTCGCTTCAACTCACTCTGTTAAAAATCCTAATTATAGCAAACGATGGAGAAACTTATTGTCCACAATTCCCAATCATTTTTGTTTGCCCACGTTGACTCCTTTTCCAGAAATCTGCATTTATCCCTCATAAAAGCGTTAACATAAGTGCTGTTAAGTGGTTAACATTATTATGTTAACATAACAGAATGTGGGTTATAAATTTTAAAATTTAACTTCACACACATCTCCAAAAGGAACTTGTTTTATGTATGAATTCATACCTCGAATCGCTTTAAACCTACTGATAGGATGCCTGATTTTTGTATGGGGTGTTCCCGGTTTGAAGGACTATTTTCTGCTGACATTAAGCGCTTCTTTTAACATTATAACACTTGCAAATAAAGCACTACTAAAGTGGCTTTTAGGGCTAACTGTATTAACCTATTCATTAATGTTTTGCTTTTACTGGTCTAAATGCCTTTTTTCAAGCATTTTCGAAATCCATAATACATTTTTATTTTTTTCGCTTTAAACCTTCTTCGTTGTCAGCCAGTGATGCCAACTTTTATAGAGTAAAAAGGACTTTAAAATTTTAAAAATGCACTAAGAAGCACTATTTCAAGCAAAAAAAAGCGTAAAAAGCACTAAGCCATTTTTTCGATTTAATCGAAAATTTAACACAAAACAAGTTGCCAAAAATTTAAAAAAAAAATGGCGAGGGCGTTGTTGGGGAACATTTTCGTACAAAACTTTAATTAACACAATTTATAAGGTTTTTAAAACTACAAATTTAAATTGTTATTTTATTTCAGAAATAAAAATGTGCACAGCTAGAAAAAGGTTTTTTTAAGAACATGGTATATAACTTAAAAGTAAACAATAAATGTATTTAGATTTGTATATACAACTTTTTAAATGTGTTATTAAAAATTATTGTTATCATCTTTAATAAATATAATATCATCCAAATCATTTGGATCATCATAACTTAAGTTTGAATTGGGTCATAAAACAGTTTTTAAGTAATATTTGAATTTTTGTATGTTTCACTGGAAAAGATATCACTGCAGACACACCAGGTGGTAGAGTGTAATCATTGCAGCATGAATTATGTCGAGGAAATTCATATTCAATGTAAAGAATTGAATTAATAGAGTTCAAGGATAATCCGTTTCTAATTTTGGATTTACTGTAGTTCATCGAACTAAAAGTTCTTTAAACTTCCGTGATAGAGTATGGCAAACTTAAAATTCTTAATACAAAATTAGACAAATCTAAAAATGGATAATGTCCTATTGAATCTTTAAAATTGTTGACTTCTATCCAAAAAGTTCTTTTCTTTGTTTATTTTCTTTGAAATCGTTGACTTCTATCCAAAGAGATCTGTTCTTTGTTTATTTTCTTTGAGATCGTTGATTTCTATCCAAACGCATCAAAAAGCACTATAAATAGTGACAAAAGCACTAAGTTGGCATCACTGATAATAGCAGATATTTTGTATGCTGTATAATTCTCGATTTTCTCGATAATGCTCGATTATAAGTGCTTCAAAAAACACAAATTTTTTTACTGGGTCACGTTGCCCTGTAAAACATTCAATTATATCAATTTATATTTAAAACCCGTTTTTCATGTCAAATAAAAATAAAATAATATGTATGAAAGACTATATTAAAATATGAATTGATATTTAAATATAATTGTTAAAATTGGTCATTAGTATCAAAAAATAAATAATTTCGTTAAATGTTTGTGTATTTAAAACAAAAAAAATCTTAGTTAAATTAAAGTCATTAGCATTTAAAATAGTTCATTAATGTTAAAGTATTTTTAATATTACTGGTCGCCGTAATGAAATATTTTATTTATTTAAAATTGAAATTGTTAAATATAAATCATTTCAAGTCTAGTAAAACTTAGAAGAACAACAAAATTTATTAATGCAAGCATTTATAAATAATAGAGGCCAGGCCATAAATTAACTAGACCTACATAAATTTGATTAAATGGCAAATAAAATTGTCACATGAAGCGAAAAAATATAAAAAACAATACAAAAAACGAATAACGTTTTCAAGCTATATAGTGAACTTAATAAAAGATGCACCATAAAAATTAGCAAGTGCAGCACCTCAACTGATAATAGAATTTTGAAATTTTTTTGTAAGAATTACATTTAAATTACAGACCATAAAATTGTCAATTTTTTTAAAAAATCCATTTTTTTTAAATTTTAATCTTTCAAATGTTTTGTCAGCTTTAATATTCTAACTTACTTAAAAATAAATTACATTCCCTGTTCGAAATTATTTTTTATTCACACTCTAAATATTTAATTTGAATATTATAAAATTAAGCATAAAATAACTTATTAACTTTTGTCACGAAGCCAATAATGATTTAGAATCTAACAATGAAATACAGGAGCAAATTCTTAAAAGGTCTTGGCATCAAATAAATTTATACAACAATGGAAATACATACTTTACACACTAAATGAAGACAACAAGATGGAAAATTCAATAACAACAATAAATACAACAACAAATAATACAACAAAATATACTTTATTTTGGCATAAGGCCAAGTAACAGAATTGTATGATCAAACGAATAAAAGGATGGATAAAAGTATTCATGAGAAATAAAAATAATATCGCATAAAAATCGTTAATTTTTTTTAAAAGCGAAAAAAACTTCTATATAGAAAAATGTTTGATTTCACTCGGAAGTGACATTTTTCTAAAGAAAGTTTCTAGGTAGTGTTACAGTTCTATTGAAATTTCCTTTTCAGTGAAAGATTTCTAAAGAAATTTTATCGCTAGCAAAAGATTTCTTTTGAAATTTAATCGTTAACAATATATTTCTATAAAGCAATTTATCTCTACAAAAAGAGTTTTCTAAAAAAACTTGTCGTTAGCAATAGATTTCTTGTAAAATTTCCCTTTTAGCAATCGATTTTTAGTGAAATTTTATCGGTAGCGATAGATTTCTAGTGAAATTTTGACATTGGCGATAGATTTCTTTAAAAATGTATTCGTTAGCGAAACATCTCTATAGAAATTTTATGGTTAGCGAAAAGTTTAATTGAAATCGTTAGCTACACTTCTCTATAAAAATATTATCGTTAGCAGTAGATTTATACAAAGATATTGTCGTTAGCGACAGTTTTTTAACGCAAAAGCAATAAAGTTCTATTAAAATTCCCTCTTTAGCGATAGATTTCTAAAGAAAATTTGATCGTTAGAGAAAGTTTTCTTAAGAAATTTTAACGTCAGCGATATATTTCTAATAAAATTGTATAATAACTTTGATATGAATGGGCCTTTATTTGTTAGCGACAGATTTCTATATAGTTTTTATTGATAGATATAGATTTCTATTGAAATTTTGTCATTAGCAACAGATCTCTATAGAAAAATTTATAAAATGTTATCGTAAGCGGTTAATTTCGATAATAAGGTTAGGCGAAAGCTTTAATCATACAGAACTATCGGCTTTGCTCAATTAAAAATTCTTGTCGAACGGAAGAAGAGCATGCGACAGATATCAAGCGACTATTTTGCATGTCTGAAATGCATTTTCAGGACTATTTAATTTAGAATTTTTCCATTGAATTGGAGCTACGGATAAATAATGGATTTTTTACGCGAATCCGTAGCGCAAGCCGTTAAATATAAAACTGGGACAAGTATCAAAGTCAATGACAAATAAAATTATTCATTGGTGTAAGATGATGCTTTGGTGGGGATGGAGAACGTTAACGTATTCAAAGCTGCTGAAATCTAGTTAAGCTATAAATGGAAATCTGTTCCGCCAAAGTTTTGATCTATTAGGCAGAAAGTTTTAACTCACTAGTATTTTTGGTGCAAACCACCTTTCTAAAATACGCTTCATTCATTTCAATCCAGAATATCAAAATTTCCTTGATACAGGGTTATCCATAAAGTGGTTCTGGTTAAAAGCTGTCATCTGAAGTGTCATTTATTTAGAGAAAGGTTTGCCATTTACTTGTATGGATCATTCAATAACCGAAGAACGCGTAAAAATCAGGGCTGTGTAGTCGAAGTTGAAGTTTTTGTACCGGAGTCGGAGTCGAAGAAGCCACAAAACTCCCGACTCCGACTCCAAAATTATTCTACTTTACATATGTATTTAAAATTTCTACAGAATTATTATCTTCTTATATGTACTGCATTAAAAAAAGTCTAATATTCAAATCAGGACCAGTTTTATCATCAAGGTTAGAGTAGAACGCGTAATTTTCTGTTTTGGCGACGTCAATTGGCCACCATGATCATGGGATTTGACACCGTTAGACTTCTTTTTTTGTGGGGTTACGTCAAAAACCGTGTATACGCAGATAGTCCCCTTACGTGGGAGTATTTCAAAACCAACATTCGTCAAGTTATCGCCCAGAAACTGCCCGTAGTGTAAGAAAAAGTGGTCCACAACTACCTTAAAAGGGCCGAATTCTACTGCAACAAAACTAGAGGCGGTAATTTTAATGGCATTATAATGAAATTAAAGTTTCGTCGAAATATTAGCTTTATGTGTGTTTAATTTAACTTTACTTTTGAAACTAAAAAATGAATAACCCGTTACACTATTTACATTCCAAACGTTGAACTATACTTTGAATAATATTAATAATTTAAAAAATAACACATTTATTACTAACAAGATCGAGTACTTATTTTATTAATTTATTTTAAAATAGTTCATCTTCCCTTACCTAATACAATAGGAAAAATTCTCTCTCAATATTTTGCAAGATACTATTGAAATAAAAAAAACAACAAATTTGATACTGATGCTCCAAATAGTTCAAGTTTGGTGCGGTATCATAAAAGCATCCAACAAAAAACTCACAGCATGCACTTTAATTTATGACCCATTTAAAAATGTGGAACAAAGTAAAATATTTAAAGTTTAAAAAACAATATTATGAGGCGATAATACATAAAAATATATTGTTTAAATAGACAGGCAGGCAGCCTGTTTATATTTTGTTTTATTAATGTATTAACATAAACTTTATAAATTAAAATCTGTTAATAAAACTCAATAAATTAAGACAATAAATTCATTATCATAAATATTAAGACATTAAGGAGATTTTTTTTAATCATTTTTAATTTTGGGCGCTTGTTGTACATTACTGTTTTTAAAATATTGTCCATCGTTAGCTGTGACATTTTCCCATCTTTCTGACAACATGTGGATGCCGCGGCAAAAGAACTGCTAATTTTTTTTAGTCCGAAATTGAATCAATCGACCAAGCAGGGCTGGCAGATGTGGCGATTTTTTGTCAAACGTGGCGATTTATAAACCTATTTGGCGACGAAATTTTGTGTTTGGCGACATTTGATTTTTTGGCGAAATTCGAAAAAGTTGGCGATTTATTAAACGCATTTTACCTTTTTTCTAATAAAATAAAACAAATTTTCAAAAGTGTACCCTATTTGGGACCCATGGGCAATCATGGACCCACAAGAAAAAATTATGTTATGAGATTAAGATTCATGTAAAAGTTTTTTATGCCGAATATTATTTAGATATCTTCATCTATATGAGATAAGTTTAAATGATTTTAGATAAGGGGGTTTATATGGAAGACCTATAGTTTATTTTGGATCTACAAACACCACGTTGTGCCATGACATATAAGCTATCGTTTTTTGCTAAATTTTGTGTCAATACCAACATTTACAAAACATATATTTTCAGGATAGTATATGTTTGAGAACTTTGGTCAAATATGGGCCAATTCCAACATAATTGTTTAAGATGATTTGCATTGCAATGAAATAAGTTTGGACCAAATTTAAGCTAAATCTATATATATAAAATTGTAACGTTACTGACTCACTCATGATCGCACAGCCTAAACGCCTGAAGCTAAAAACTTGAAATTTGGACCAGGGGTTGGCCTCTCCCCAAATCGATCCACCAAGACGGGATTTTTGGAAATTCGAATGTTTAGGGGGTAAAAAAGGGTAGAAATTGGTAAATTCGGTAACCTTATATCTCCAAAACTAAAAGAGATACAAAAAAATTTAATACTTATCGTTGTTCTTTAGAAAAATAAGCGGACAGGTGTCTGGTACTTTTTTGGAAATTCAGCCCTTTAACGGAGTAAACGGGTAAAACCTCTATTTTGGTACTTTTTTGTCACTCCATCTATCTTTTAAACCCATAAGCATAGAAATAAGGGTTATATCACATTTAAAACTTATCTAAAAATCCAAATACGAATTTGGTACTTTTTCGAAATTCGGACATTTAAGGGGTAAAAGCCGTAACTATTTTTGATCCTTTTTTACAAAACATTTTTTTTTTTATTCAAAAATTTTGTACTTATTGTTGTGCAATAAAAAAATAAGCGGACAGGTGCCTGGTACTTTTTTGAAATTCTGATTTTTTTAAAACTTTTTTGCTATGCCATCTAATCTTTTAAACCAAAAAACATTAAAATAAAAATTATATCACATTCATAACTTATCTAAAAAATACAAATACAAATTTGATGCGACGTTTTAGGTGTGAAACCGTACATAATTCTGCTATTTTTTTGTTCAAAACATTTTTCTTCATCTACCTATATAATATAAAAATGTAAAGTTACTGACTGATTCGTCATCGCACGTCCTAAACGCCTGAAGCTAAAATGTTGAAATTTGCCCGGGAGGTTGGCCTCTCGCTTAATCGATTCCCTAGGATGGGAGTTTTGAAAATTTTTATGGTTAGAGGTTAAAAAACTAAAAACGGGTAAATTTCCTAACCTCATGTTCATCAAAAAAAATAAGCTCATGTTCAATAAAAAATAAAAATATCACATTCGTAACGTATCTAAAAAATACAAATAAAAATTTGGTACATTTTCGAAATTCGAACGTGAAAATCGTGAAAATCGTACCTATTAAAAAGTAGCGGGTTAAAATCTAGAAACATAAACTTTGGCGTAAAAATATGTCCACGAAAGGAAAGGAGACGCTAACGAAGTAGCGGGTTAAATGCTAGTACATAATAACAAAATAAGTGGGTTCATGGGTACAAATTCTCAATTCCGAAAAAAAAACCTTGTGTTGGGGCTATGTGAAATTATGAACCGATACTCACCATTTCCAATAGGCATGTACACCAAAGTTCATGAAATTAAAAAACTGTAATTTGCGTACAATTTTTCCATTAACAGCCTGCAAGCCAGCCGAACGAACGGATATCGTTTGGTCGATTGCAACAGTGATTCTTAGTCGATTGGTATACTAAAAGTAGGGTATAGTACCAATATCTTAAAGTGTTACAAACATTATCACAAAGTGTTACAAACATTATCCACTACATATTGTGGTTTTTTGAGCTCATATTTCTGTCCGTTGTGTTTGACAAGCAAAACAAAAATGTGTCCATGTATAGATAGGAATAGCTGCACACGCATGAAGAACCTCAAAAGAGCATTTCAACTAAAAACTGTGATTCTCCGCTTTTTGCTTATAAAACATAAGCAAAATAGGCGAGTAAATCGAATGTCGACGCAAATCGATGTCAGAAGACAAAAAAAAATCAAAAGACACAAATCGAATGTCGACGCAAATCGATGTCAGAAGACAAAAAAAAATCAAAAGACACAAATCGAATGGCGACGCAAATTAAATTAAGAAGTCACAAAAAAATTTGGCGACTCAAATCGAAACAACGTTAATCGAGGCGACGTAAATCAAGGTATTACTGTATTGTTAAGTTTAACCGATGTTTACAATTCTGCCGACCACGACCAAAACTGCGATTTGGTAGCATAAATAACTTTGATTTTTTTTTTATTATGCAAGGGTAGCCAGACATTTTGTTTCATTACTGAAGAAGATCGTATTCCTGCCAAATTATATAATTTGCTTTACACTTTTTTTGAACTGGTACAACAACTTAAAGACTAGAACTGTTATGTCGAAAATTTATAGCTTCGTTAGGAGTCTAAGCACATTTTGTCAACTCCTCTTTTTAAACTAACCAATTACCGTCAATATAGCTATAATAATAATCTTAACAAATTTAAGTTGTTCATAACACCCATTTGCTTTTACCAAATACAACGCATTAACCTTAGCGCAATAAATATTCAGCTTCGGCGCTGATTTTTCTTGTTAATCTCGTTTTTTATTTGACTGTTTGCGCTTTATATATATTTGTCATTCCATTTGTGATTTCTTCAATATAATTCTTAGCCCCTATAAACTATATTATGAATCCTTATGAGCAGCGGAGTTGATTAAACAATATTCGTCTGTCCGTCAGTCAGTTTTTTTTCCGTGTGCATGTTGAAATCGGTTTTCCGAAGACGCTAGATATAATGGTAACAAACTTGTTATATATTTATATTAGATATAGTCTGTAATAGTTTGCTATTGAAATTTAACTAGATCGGTTTACAAATGGCCGAGATAGGAGCAAACATACACGACTGCCTCTTATACCCATTAACTTTTACTTTTTGTAGTGGTCTTATAATCTATGATACCGGTTTTTTTATTTTTCATCTAAAATAAACTTGTGGACTATTAATGGTGAAAATTAACAAATTGTGTTTAAAAATTAACGATTTATATACAAATAACTATCCTTTTTTTTGCAAAATAATGGTTTTGGCACGTTTGTTTTGTTTGCTGGCGATCGGGTTAGATAAGAAAGAGGGGTTGTCAAACAGACACGAAACGAGTTTTCGTGTGTGTTTTTATGAATTTTCAAGTTTTTTTAATTTCTATGTATATGGATATAAGATAATTAGACATGAAAACAGACATGTTTGCAAAGGCATCGTAAAAAGACAATAGGGTTTTAGAAGCATGTTCAAAAAAGAATTCATAAAACAGACATGTCTGAAAATACACCGTGTAAATCGCCCCTAAAAATGATACAAATCGGTCCATTATTTCCCCTGGTACTCTTGAATTTAAGGTTTTTGTGAGATTTTTAATACTTTGGTAAAAAGTATATCAGATTCAGCACAGTAAAATATAGCACTTATACTTGTTTTATTCAATCCCGGTTCTTTTAAATGAAAAGTAATTTCCGCCTTATGTTTTAAACACATTCAAGACAGCAGGCTACCGACTTCAATATATCAATAATAGAAAGGGGGCTACTCCCTATTGCGATGCGAATACAATATCGATGCGAAAGCTAAATGCCAACTTGGTACTCTCTATCACTTTCGCAAAATTGTTTGAAAATTAAGCAACACTGGTAATAAAAATCAAAGATAGCGGAGATTTCCAGAAATGAAATGGGAAAATATGTAAAAAAAATTTGAAATTGGAAACTGTAAATAAAAGAAGTAATGATGATTTGCGAAAAGAAAAAAAAAGAAAAAGATGCGAAAGACAAATGAGCAAACGCATTAAAGAGTACCAATCACTAGATTCGCTACAATTTTTTTTCGCATCGCAATAGAGAGTAGCTCCCCATGTGTTTATATAAAAATGATTATTTTAACTCATTAGCGCCCAATGATCCCATTTGGGGACACAAATAATTTAATAATTTATAATTGAATAAATTGAAATAAATAAAATTATATTTTTCGAAATTAGCTACCAACCTTAAAAATAAAAAATGGGCGCAAATGGGTTAACGACTACACGGCTACATTAGTGTGTCCCAAAAAAAAAAATATTATTTTATGACCCACCTTTTTTGAAAGCTCATAGTGTGAAGCATTTTTGTGATTATTTTTCAGATTTTTCGGAAGAGGTTTAGAGGTCGCTAAAATCGAATTTAACCCAAAAATCGGGTTTTCTCGACTTTTTTGAATTTAGCTGATAACTCGGCCCATTAGCACGATTTTCTTTGTTACTTTGTCCATTTTTTTAAAGAAAACTTCTCAAGCTTTACTTCTCTGTGCAGATATTATAAGTTTTGGTAATTTGGGCCACCTTAATGACATTTTTTGTAAATTTAGCATAAATTTGAAAAATAATGCTTTGTAACTTTTAAAATTTATATTAAAGTTAAAAAAAAACTAATAATTCAGTTTAAAAAATGGATAAATTCTATGCCATTTAAAAGAAAAATAATTGAGTTTGTCCTACCGTTCCAAAGTTATACCCTTTTAAAGTATTGTACCCATTTTATGAAATTAAAAATATTGTATTGTGTTTGCCAGTTATGAATTGGATTTGTTTTAATGTTAGATATTTAGATATTAGGTATTCTTTCAAAATATTAAATATGGGTGGTTTTTTGTTCTGTTGCACAGACTTCAGCAAAGCGAGCCCAAAAAACTCTAGGCAGCTTACTTCTCATACCCAAAAAAAAAAAATAAAAAACAATTTTTTTTTTTTTTTTTCTTAGGTTTCAATTATTTATTAGAGCTTTTACGATGAAGCTCTATGCCCTGCAATAAATTCTGAAAGTCTGTTTCAGAGGTTGTTAGATTAGTGTAAGTATTAGCCAATTTAACGCTGTGTTCTGCGACATCATTTTCCACGTGCAATAGCTGAACTTTGTTCTTTGCTTCAATAAATGATTTCTTTGTATGCCATTTTTTCGGATCTGCTTGTTAAAATATCAACTGAAATATATTTAAATATGTAACAAGTGCATAAACTATTACCACTATATATTTTAACTCAAACTTGTGTAGTTTTGAAAAATAAAAATTGTTTAACCCTAATAACTTTAAAATTTTATATGATGGGGTTTCTAAAAATAAAGCATACAAAAACTTGAAGTGTTCTCTATAACATATTATGTATACTTGAGGAAATATTATACATATCGATAAAATTTAAAGATAAATGCCATTTTATAGAAAAATCTATCAAAAAATATTAATATTTTAAGTAGGCTCTTAAGGGGTTAATAAATCGGTATATTTAATACATCATATGAAATGTGTTTCGAAAGACTGTATTATGATACCAATACTTTTAAGCTTCAGATTACATTTTTTCTTCTTCCTATACTACTGATAAAGTGCTCTGAAACTTTTACGACCTATAATTCATAAACTAAGTGCGTTGAACCAAAAAATTACAATAGAATCGCAATAAAGTTAATCTTGCGGTAAAGTTAACCAAATTTTAGCGCCTCTGTGCTCTAAAACGTTAACTATAAGTTAACTTTTCAGATCGTATTAAAAAAAGTACTTATGTGTACAAACAATAACAAATCAGATTAAATCTTAAGCCGAAAGTTGAGAGTTTAAACAAAATTGAGAAATACATTAAAGAAAAACTAGCGACGTTGTATTATTGTATATCTGATGTAGCCATCTCAAAAATAAAAACTAAACGTCACAAAATTTTCGAGGCTTTGAAGAATACATAGGAAAAAGCACACAGGAAAACTTTACATAGACCGAAATATGCCGAACTTAAAGCAAGTTTGTACAAATGTATTTCTTGAAGCAACGAAAATGTAATTGCACAATGACTGTTCTAATTTCAATATTAACGCAGGGTCTCCACCTGAGATAATATCTGATATAATATCTGAGAGAGCGTCGACAGAATTAGAGAATACATATCTTCATGTTAATCTTAATATCAAACACGATTAAGATTTCATAATCGATTGATTCGCGTACAGTAAACTTGTATCGTTTTTATTATTTTTTATTCTTTTTTTTTGTAGTTTTTTGATTTTTAAGTTTAAAAGTTTAAAATGTTTAATAATGGTGGCTTTTTATTGTTTTATATGTGTGTATGCATGTGTATTTTTGACAGCTCATCTTATAAGATAATTGTTATAAGATTTCTCATAACAACTGTCTCATAACATTTATTATAATATTAATACTAACACTATTTGAGAGTCCACACGTAAGATAATACTCTCTGCGATTGAATTTGACGTTTGCTGATGTAAAAGTCTTATATCTTATTTCAGGTGGAGACCCTGTGGAAGAGCTAAGTTCGAGTTCTTGTAACTGCAACCTGAAAAGACAATAATGTCAGTAATGGATGGCTGACAAATTTTTAGAAAATATACAGAATTCGCTATCTGAAAATTTTTGAAGAACTAATTTTCTAACAAACGTCATATGTAGCACCTAACACATAATACATGACTGATTGTATAATTATAAATTATAAATTGTAGCTCAAGAGCAATTGCGATCTTGAAACCAGCCGGTACAAATTAGATTTAAGTTTCTTTTTTTGTACTGATGAAAACTAAGTCATTGGAAAAAATATAGGTACATATGTTGATTATTGCATTTTTTTTTTCAAATTTAAGCCCTTTTAGAAAAGTAAATAAATAAGACTAAAAAGTTAACAACCCTTAGGACATTTCAGTTTACTTTTTTGCGATTCTACTGTATATTAAGATTTTTTTATTCTTATTTATCAACAAGATGATATTCTTTATGAGCTCCAAAAACAACAAAATTAATATATTTTAAATGTTTTTTAATAAATTCATTTGTTTTTACATAAAAAAAAGGACTCATTATGTATTTATATTTTTGTAGGCTTAAATTAAGTTTGTGTACGAGTCTGCAATTATGCATATTGTTAAATTTATAAAAATTAAAAATGATAGTGGCTCCACTGAAATGTAAATACATAATAAAAAAACACAGCTGCTAATATTTTTTCAATTCTGGCGGTATTCTTCAAAATAATTCGGTAGCTGATTACGCGACTACAATTGCAGCCAGCAGCATTTGTCGTATGTTCGTTTTGCCTGCTGTCTCGAATGTGTTTAATGCATAAGTTACTTCTCTGTAAGTTTTTCTATCATTATATATGAATTAATATCATGTCATGCCTCTTTTATTATATTTAATAAGATAAAGGGACATTCCGAATATTTTTCGTTTTAACGTTAAAATAGGTATATGTTGTCAATCCTTTTTAGTCCATCTTTGCAATTGGCCGCAGAAAGAAATCTAAATCACGTGAAATTGAAATAGAACAAATTTTGAAAACTCTCCCGTATTCTAAGTTCATAAATATATTACGTACTTTGAGGGCCACTTTCCTTCACATAAACTATTTTTAAAATCTGGAAAAGCTGTGATCATTTTAACAAAAATTCAATTGAAAATCTTCGTCGATTTCAATTTCAAGTGATATCGATTTCCATGACATGGCTGTATATTCGCAATACATTTTTTCAAGGTACCGTTACTCTCTGTGGCAATTTTCTTTATAAAAAATAATGAAAAAATCAAGCAAAAAAATGTTTTTTGGTCAAAAGGTTGAACTTTCAAAGCAATTCAAAAAACTATTCTTTATCTATTCAGAGTGTTTGATGATGTTTGAAGTTAACGGCATCCTTAGAAGCATTAAGAATGTGAAATTATTTGTTGAGAAAGAGAAATAACTAATTCCTACGAACCAGTGTCATTCCGAAAACACTTCAGAATTAAATTAAATGTGTGTTTTCTCTAAAAGAAATAACAGTAAAGTTTTTTTTAAATAGAATTCCTAGTTTGTCATAAAAACCCATTATTCGTCTTATTTAAATAATTCATCATATTTGTATTTAGAAAAAGCAACTTTTGATACCCTTGTACAATTTGTCTGTGTCTTTTCGCCGGGGGTTACATGTTTTGTTTTTCATTCTTTCCATGAATGTAGTTGTTGTTGTTGTTAAAAAAGAAAAGTTTTTTTGATAAATTGAGCAAAACATGTGTTAAGTCCAACAAATGTGCGTACATATATGTATATATAAATATGTATGTATGTATGTAGAAATATAATAAAATGTCATGTATAGATTATACATATCTGCGTTTATATCCCAGAACTTCATACAGTGGCAAGCATTGTCATGAAAAAAGTTGAAAATGTATGCTGATCTAAAAAAATATTTGGGAACGCTTTAAACACAAGTCGAAAAATTAAATTCAAACACAACTTTTGCTTAACGTTTTTGGGAAATAGAATAATTTTGGGAAATATCATATGCATATTTTGCATATGACAAGTGCATATTTTGGGGCGAAATCATTCCTCTTCAATGGCTTTGCTGTTGAAGGGTTATCTTAAACCAAAGTAAATCTGCTAAATAGGTATCTAAGAAGTATAATTTTATTGTTTTGAATAATTTTACCCTTTACTGTAAAAATTGTGCTTTTTGTATGTATAAAATTATGATGTATAAATAAATAATAAAAACAAAATTCTAACAAAAAAAAATACCCCAGAAAAAGATGAAAATAAACTTACCACACCAATATTTGCTGCTACAGGCAGAATGCGTAGAGCTGAACTGCGGCGCGTGTAGAGTGTGAAATCCTTTGAACGTCGCAATAACATGCGGATACTTGTACTCGCACATACGCCCGCTGCCATTATGTTAAAAGTAACTTTATTTCGCTAACTGGATTTTTGGGTGGTTAAAATGTTGTCGTTACTGTTTAATGATTAGTCGCTGTTTTTGTTGTTTTTTTCAAGGTGGCAGAGTTAACTTTGACAGCTGCGTCGTCTACTGCTGCAGATGCAGCGATTTATATCGAGTTAATAATGTGATGTGATGTTTTTTTTTATTTTTTTAATTTACACTGTTGATTCACTTTCTTATACAAAATTTATATACCTACAGTAGATATTATATTTTTATTAGATTTTAAAATAACACAGGGCGCAAATAAACAAAAATTTATTTTTTCTCTCACACTTTACCACACCTAGAGTAAAGAATTATATTTTGGTAAAAAAAATTTAAATATGGAAATTTTATAAGATTTTTTGAAAAAGCCCTTTAACTTAAGATTTCATTAAAATTTTTTTTGTAATTTTAAATAAATTTATTAAAAATTAAAAACATTAGCAACACTGAATTACAACTCTACTTGCATTTTTACCACAAACACTAAAAATAAATTGTGGAGAAAAACTTACACACACGCACTTTTTTTATTTACTTTTTTTTATTTGGTCTGCGGGGGTGAGAAAGAAAATTATTTAACTCTTTTAAGATATTCCTTTTAAAATACTTCCTTATTTTTTTTAATTATTGGTAAATCACCATTATTTTACGTAAATTCTAAATAATATCAAAACTGCTTTCTAATCCACATTTATTTGTGTATGTATGTGTTGGTATGCGGCAAAATTCTAATTAGAATATTGAACAAGTGTCGACACCGCTAAATTTCTTATTTTCACTTTTATTTTTTGCAAAAAAAAACACACACACACACGCAAAATGTTATTTTGTGATAATACCGAAATTTAGCAATAAAAACTGTATTAAGTTTAATTTCACGCTAAAGACACATTTAACATTCTTATTATTAACAGCAACAATAAAAAAAGACGGAAAGAAGAACATCCAACACGGGCACCGTGAACACAAAAAAAACAACAAACACACAGTGCGTTCGATTTTTCGGCACAGAAGTCTCGACACGGACGAGAGGTGGTTTGTACCAACGAACTACTAAACAAGCACTAACTTTTTTTACACACAAAATTCTTTTTCGATATCGGCAGCATTTAATAATTCTTGTCAAGTTTCTCCCAACTGCGTGAGTTCTTTTGAATACTTTGTTATTTTTATTCAAGTTATTTGTATTTTTGTACAAAAAATCTGCTTTTATATTCTCACCGCGCAAGTTATTCGCATTTTAGCAAAACAAAAGAAAACATAGACAACAACAAAAAAGAAGCAAACAACAAGTCATAATCAGCGTTGCCACTGAATAAAGTTCTAACCAAACAAACTTGTAAATAAAAAGACGATATTAAAAAAACAGAACATGCATATATTACAAATAATAAAAAATTAATCACCATTTAGAAAATAAAATACAAAGTCGGCTAGATCTGGGCCACAATCTACAAGATTAACAAATTAAGCGACAATTTAGCAACTCTTTAAAAGGAGTAGCAGCAATGGCAACGCTGTTTCAAATTGTCAACAAAGTAGCGTGTCTACACTACAATAAGGGCATTTTTACACAATGTCAGAAATGGTGATGGTTGGTACTATTTTCCCTCTTGCTTGTGCTACTTTCGTGTGATCCGCAATTGTCTTATGCGGCCAGCACACCTTGCGACTTTTACAATTTAATCAAGTTGAAAAACCAATTGTTACTTTACTCTTCGGTTGAATTAAAAAATTTAAAAAAAAAATTAATTTTCATTCAACTGATATAGTCAACTGAATTGAAACGTATAGGCCTCGCATCAAAAATAATTACATATAATTGTCGTTTGTTTATAAAATGTAATGCTACATTTTTTTGAGAGAAGGAAATTTTTTTTTTTTTTAAGTTTGTTCATTGTTGCGGCGGTGGCTTCCTACCATTTGGTCTTAGGTTCTTTTTCCCGGTCAACGACCTGGGTGGGTATTTTTAAGAGAAAACTTTTTTTAAAAAATAATATTTAAGAAATGTTTTCTTTAAAATGCTTGCCGTAGAGAGTTTTAAGAAACTTAGCACTTAATTAGAGTTGCCAGTTTAGCGGATTTCCGTCCAGATTAAGGGCGTTTATTTCGTTTAAGGTGACCAAATACTTAGGGGAAAAATGTATTGGGCATACATTTCTATTTAGGTGGTTCCACTATTTGCGTGTCTGTACAATAACAAGGCAAATACATACAAGGGAGGCTGGGCAGAATTCGCTCTAGTTTATTTGTCAAAATCAGTACTTTCAAATTTTTTTGGCAAACTAACTAATCCACGATAATAAATAAATAAAAATAATTTCAACATCTATGTCATAGCGCGAATGAAACTATGAAACTTCTGCATATAACTGATACTTATAGAATTTTTCCACTTGAGCACATCTTAAAGCAATGTGTGGAAGATATTGAATATGAAAAAAAACTTGTATACTTTTGCAACACATTTCACCTTTTATCATAGTAATGTTTATTTTCTTGTGTATGAGCGAATAAAGGCTAAGAACATTACATTGCTGTCCTGCTCTTTCCTTAGTTCTTAACAATTTATTTGTTTTTTCTAGTGATGACACAAAAATAATCGAAAAATGTTGAATGATACAACATGAGATATGTGAAGAAAAGTGTATACTTTATAGCCCTGTGCAATTCTTATTGGAAAATGTTAAGCTATTTCCGATATGGTGAAAAATGTAAGTTTTGAGCAAGTACAAAAAAGGTATTCCTCGCCAGCTAAACAAAAAACGAGAGCGAAATAAACAAACAAGCACAACACTTCGAGTTGAGGTGGAAGTACATAGCACGCGTTAGTGTGCGCGCGGTGTCTGTCGACTTCTGTCCAAAAAGTTAAGCTTGTGAAAGTTAGGCAGAAAGTTAGTTAACTTTTTTACTTAGTTCGAGTTACGGAAGGCGTATTGTATGGTTTTTATTCTTTTAGAGCTGTTCTCAATCCAATTTGTTCGAGTTAGAGAAAATTCGAGTTAGAGAAGTTCGAGTTATGGAAGTTCAAGTTATGGAAGTTCGTATGTATATGAAAGTGCATGGAGTAAAAATAATCATATCATATTCCATATTTCTAGTCCTAATCCCTCAAAATGTCACATGTTTTAGCTTTAACCAACCTCTAGTAACATTAAAGCTACGGATATGTTTATATATTTAGCAAATTTGACTCAAAGAAGCATATTTGAAAAAATAAAAAACACTATTAAAAAAATATTTTTAGGGAAATTTCAGTACATTGTTAAAAATGTGGCGATTTTCTGCTTTATTTAGGTAATGATATACATAAGTACGAAAAAAGTAAAACTGAGTCATGTTTATGCAATTGAAATCGTAACTTAACTTTTACAAATGGGGTGATTTTCTTTAAAATACTTAAAATTTTGGTGTTTTAAATTGGGGGGAGGAAACAAGTACCTGGCAGTCCATCACTGAATGGTGAATAAAATTTTATACACCAAAAAACCGTTATTTCAAATAAATGCATTGTATTGTTATAATATTCGTGCTAAGATACTGCATTATCTATATAATATTGCCGGTAGTAGTGTTTTATGTAACGCCCGGTCTAAACCAAATATAAGTATGTATATCAAAAATTTGGCAATAACGTCGGTAAAATAACCGAATAATATTTATTTTTGGTCAACTTATGTAAAGGGCATGGAGAAACGTATTTATGTTAACCCATATTTGGAAAAAATCAGTGTAAAGTGTGACGGCATCTTGAAAACATAAGAATATTTACAAAAATGTATATACATTTTTGAGATTTATGTAGGTCTTTTTATAGAAAGATAAAATTATTATTTTGTTAAAATAAATAATTTTTATATAAAAAAGATCGCAAGCTTAAAAAAATAAATTTAAATAATAAAGGTTGAATAAGAAACAATTTATATTAACAAAAATAACTATACTAATTTTATTTTACAAAAAATAAGATTATTTTTAAAATTATCTGTTCTAGTGTTTATATTTATTTATTGATTTTAATGTTTATTTTTAATTATTTATTTTTAATTATATTATTCTTTAACGTCAGTTAAAAATTGCTAATATTTCACAAAAGTAATTCTTTTCCACACAATTCGCCTCTACATATTTTTTTTTCTTTTTGCTTCTTTTTTTACCGTTTAATGTTACCAATAATTATCAACAAAAATTGACTAACAATTATTGCAACATACATATATTGCCGCCAATAAATATGCACAAAAAAAGTACTGTCTACATTAAAGATAAGATAATTTTGACATTTACTGACATAAATGTATAGGCGGGCGGTAACTGCCCTTCACTGACTGTTTTATATTGCACCTTCTTCCTTGACTTTTTTCAAATTATGAGTTAACATACATACGTTTTCCCTTGCCTTAAACATAAGCGGGGCTATAAGAGTTATTGCTCTGTTATTCTCACAGACGTTATTGCCATATTGTTGAGATATTTATATTTGGTGTAGACCTGGGGTAAGACAGCATAGACATAATATTAATGTTAATGCACTGCACTATTAACCAAATACCGTTGGTGTGATGCTTTATCTACAAACAGAATCTTATAATATCCTGCATTAATTTAAAATATCTACCTGTTTGTAGAGCGCGAGTACAAAAGTGACTCGTTTAACTTAAGCGAGTCACTTTTACATTGAGAATCAGGACTGTCTGATTTTTTTCATCTTCATCGCCAATTTGTATATCGAAAATCGCCAAAAATTTATTTTTTTAGATTTTTTTTTATTAAAATGACATCATCTTTTTTAATATCTCGAAAACTGTTATACTTTTGACCATTCTGACTTCACGTTGAGATTCAACAGACAATTTTACATAAAGATTAGGTGTCGGATTCATTCGGTCACGCCTTTGTTGAAAATTTGTGACACAGTATTATTTGTTAGCTTTAGTTTAGTTTTTAAAATAATTTTTTTTTCTGTTACATTTATGTAAACTGAATTTTTTTAATATATTTTAAAGTATTGTTATAATAAAAACTTATTTTGTTTTAATAAAAATAAAGTATTAATGGTACAAAATATAATATCCATCAGTGCCATGGGTAAAATAAAAAAAGCTAAGACAAAAACCATGTAAGCATTTATTTAAGTCCACAACCTCTTTTTTTAAATCTAAGCCGTTTTTGTGAATGAAAAGAATATGATGGTATAATTAAACAATCGCGATGTTGCCAGATATGAACATTTTTCATCATTATTTTAGCAGGGCAAAGAACATTTTAATTATTTGACAACTTAAGTATTTCTGCGCCATGGTCTTAAATTTTGAGTATAGCATTTAATTGCGCCAGTAAACAGGCGGATCTGCGTCTCTAATAAAATTAGAAAATCTGAGGTATATCTAGACTTCTTCTTTAGCTGAGCCCCAGCTTAGGATCGACAGAGGATCATCCTTCTCCAAATTTTCTTTTAAGATTTTCACAAACGCTTCAAAGGCCAGTTCTCACATGCCAATTTTCAGAATAGTATTTAAATCTATTTTATGTTAATTTTCATATAAAATCGTATTTAAATACAGATTGATTTTTTGAGTTTTATTTGAAAAGTCTTTTTTAAATAAGATAAAAGTATGGTAGCACTACTAAATATAAAAAATATGCGCTAGTACACACTCTTCAAGTTTTAGCCGAGAAGTCTTGAGCTTTTAGGCAAGAAGGGAAAAGAGAATGCCATATACCCTTTGTATTAAGTGTACAACCCTGTTATATTTAATACGATTTTATACTTCAAAGCGTGAGTGTCTTTTTCGTATGCATTGTAATTTAATGAATTTGCTGAGTGAGAGAAAGAGACAGATTAAATTTCTTCAACTGTTTTATTCTGGTAAATTCACACACTTTGTTTACTACTGCTTTTTGTGGGATTTTTCAACCACAGCGTAATATACATATTTTAGTCTAATACATTTTGTTGTTGTAGTGTTGTAAATGTTAGTATTTTTACTAAAATTATAAGATTAACAAGGTCTAGAAGGGACTTTACTATCGAGGGTGAATTCCGCTAATATTTTTAATGATTTTTTTAAGAGTTCCGTTTGGTGTTCAAAAATTTAAGGGTAAGAACGCGCAAATTTTATTGATTGCTCTTCTTATATGAGATTTCAGCTTATAAATAAATAAAAAAAAAAATTTCGGACTTGCAATTATTGTGAAAGAACTGGAGTTGCTAAATACGTTACTGGAAACGCCGGTATATATAAAAAACAAAAAGTGATGTTTTTGGTACATGGGAAAATTTTTACAGGCTTAAGCCTCTAGTACACGGCATGTAAAAATCCACATGCGCATGTGGTTCTGACGTAATTTTGACGTCAATGCAAAGCCACAATAAGCATTGCGTGTTATGTGATGACGTCAAAATTACGTCAGAACCACATGCGCATGTGGCTTTTTACATGCCGTGTACTAGAGGCTTTAGAAACTTCACTGATATACCTTTCATTCTAGTGCGTGACTGTCGCAAATTTTTTTTTTTTTTGTATTGGGTTCGACCTGGCTTAATGTAACATGTTTGTGAAATTTGTCATAAAAGCGAGTATATTTATAGCTTAACGTATAAAGTTTTAGGAGGGGGTTCTTGCCACGTTCAAAAAATTGTACATTAGGGGGGAAGGATCCAAAATGGCATAAGTGGCACCAAGACGGATTAAGAAGTCAGCAAAGGCAAAAATGTAGCCATAGACATGCCATGAATAACAATGTGTAATATGTTATGATCAGACTACAAATTGCGACGCAGTGTACAAAAAACTAAAAAGGCGGTATCTAGAGGCGTGGCAAAAATTTTTAAAATATTTCTGGGGTCTAATCGCCGCATACGATATCGAGCAAAATTAATGGAATTTTTTTTTTTGATATCATGATACTCAATATCAAATGAAATGTATTGTAATTTGAGATGATAGCATTCGATATCGAGAAACCAAAGTCATTACAACTCTCAAAAAAAATTCGATAGTTTACTCGATACGATAGTTTCTCGATATCGAATGCGGTGATTAGACCCCTGCATCGTTTTTAATAACTCTTCCTAGCGTGTGACTGGTTCAACTTAATTTTTGGTGCAACCATAATGCATATGCATACACATCCCAGCTGGTAAAAAGAAGTGCGGATGTCTTCTAAAAGGCCAGTGTACTCCTTCTTTTGGATGTACAAGGCCTTCTCGCTCCATGCCATACTCATATATTTTTTACATACGTTGTCATTGAGGGGTGGGCCTTCCGCTCTCGCTTCTTTAGCAGGTACTTAAGAATGGCAACTGAATAAAAAGCAATTATTATTTTACTTTTGCTTTAGCCAAAAAAAACAAGAAATGCTACTCCTTCTCTTCTCCCTTCTCATAGAAGCGAGTGTGGAATCTGTATCTTATTTTTTAGATGAAAAAGCCGAGGCCTTATATCAGGAATTCTTTAGCAGTTAGATAAGAATGGTAATTGAAAAAAAAATTGTTAAGCAGGCCTTTAATAAGGCCTGAAGTAAGAAAGTCTCTGAGTTTTCCCACTGGGATCGCTCATTTACTTCAATAGTGACATAACTCAAGGTAAAGTTTTTAATTTGCTCATGCACAACAAAAACAATATTTTATAATTTAAGCAAACAAAGTCTTCGTTCGGAAATAGATGAACAGGCAGTTAGAAAAAATAACGACACATTCTCTTCAAATGTGGAAAGTACTAAATATATACAGATGAATCTTATGCACAAAATAAAGAAACCCATAGCGAAAAATTCTGCATCACTAACTCCAAAAAGTAATTTTTTGAATTATGTCAATATTGAAGTAAATCAGCGATATGTATGTGTATGTATGCATGTTCATTAGGGCAATAACCAAATTTTTCGCATAGAACCACGAGGAACTATGGGCTGTTTTGCAAAAAAAAAAAAAAACTGTACGCATTAAATTCATTTTCTAAATCAATTCAAAAAAAATTTTATTGATAAACATAAACAAATTTTTAAAAATTATGCAGTTTGATTTTTGTTGTCCATGCAACTTTCACAATTCGACGCGTATTTAAGGCAAGCCTCCAATATGTGCGATATATCGTTGCGACGATTAATAATTTAAATGTCGTATGTGGATTTTTTGAGATTTTGAGTTAAGATCGATTCCTGGTTCCGAGTCCTGGGTTTTCCGACCTGATCTTTCATTTGGCGTAATCAGTTTTTCGATACATCATACGGTTTTCGAGATATGGAGTATTGAGTTTGTCGTATGTGGTATTGGCTGAAGCAGTTTTCAAATTAAATGTGTTCAAACTCAATTTACTCGAAACTATCGGAATCCACATACGACAATTAAATTATCAGCCGACGATATGTTTATAATCAACAAGAGGTTATTATATCAAAATTTTTATTTATTCACTTTTTCTAAAAAATCGACCCGTTACATTCATTTCTACCCGCTGTAAATATATCGTGCTATTTTGTCTATTTTTTGGAAAAGAAACGGTTGGTTTTAAAATTGTTTTTCATATGCCTTTAAGGTTAAATTAAAAATTTTTAAATTTTGAGTCAATAATAAGTGCGATATGTATTTTATTTAAATAAATTGCAACGCCCATTTCATTGCATACAAATTTAAAACTTCATCGCTGTTGGTGCGTGAACTTTTTTAACGCCAGCGAAAAAGTAAAAACGTATTTCTTCATAGTTTTTAATGCAAAAAAATTTTAAAAAGTTATAGCCCCAATGTACATACATATAAATAATTGTTCTCTTCTTTTTAAAATAAAGAAATATTTTCCATAATTTTTTTTTCAAAAACCATTTTTTTAAATAAATTATTTATAAATAGATATTGGGAATTATTTCTTTTTATAAGCAACTTTATTATGTTCAACATTTTTTATTTTTCGAATTTATTCTATGAGTTAAATTTCAGAAGATACAAGATAATAGTCTGGTAGTGTATACACTCAAAATATTCCATGCTTAAAAATACGAAATATTTTTTCGTAATTTTTTTTTTTTTTTGTATAATATACAAAAATTTTGTTTATATAACGAAAACTTTCGTAGCTTGTGCAGAAAAATTGTAATCGTAAGATTACCAATTTCGTAAAGTTACAAAAATTATTGGGTACAATTATTTTCGTAAATAGTACACATTTTTTCGTTTATTTTATTGCATTTTGAAAAAATAAAATTTTTTTTGTAAAATTAAACATTTCGTATAATAAACAAATTTTGTTTTGTTATAATTTTGTTTAGATTGCGAAATTATTTTATAATATACGAAAAATTTGTTATATGCAGAAAAAAGGAATTTTTAAATAACTCAAGTTTTGTGAATATACGAAAACATTTGTAAAATATAAGAATGTATTGTTTTTTTTATTTCCCATCTCATATGCTCTCATTGTGCTATTTTTTTTTTATTAAATATAACTGTTATTAAAAAATTAGTTTTGCTTTTAACGACAGTTTAATTCGTGAGTTTGAGTGGAAATACCTATGTAAAATTATTGCATTGTAAAACGTGCGTTAAACAAAATAAAAATATAATTTTATTTAAAAATATTGACAAAAATGAATTGCTATTTGTGTGAAATTTATTTGCCTGACGAATCATTTGCTTCCAAGCATTTTAAACTTGCGCATAACCGTGGAGAAAATTGCACCTTTAAGTGTACATATGAAAATTGCAACAAATTTATAAAACGCATTTATCATTTTAAAAATCATTTTCGAAAGCATCTCTCTACTTCTTCATCAATGCTGCAAAGTTGCACATGTGTTATCATGGCATGCTTAAAACATTTATTTCAGAGGCCACAAATAAATATAAAACATCTCTTCCTTCAGCCTCATTGCAATCCTCATTAACGTTTGCTTTATGGTGTCATAGCAACTCAAATTCTAATAGAAAGGATGTGCTTGAAGTTCAAAATCGTGTTACTCAGCACATAATATCACCAATAATAAACAAAATTAATCAGTTTGTCGTTGAAAGGAATAGAACTATTACAAAAAAGCCTTATAAAATACATAACTGAAATTTAACTCATAGAATAAATTCGAAAAATAAAAAATGTTGAACAAATTATTTATAGTTATTCCAAAAAAATATAAATATCAATAACAATGGGCTTCCCTAAGTTAATCCTTATTTTAACCATGTTTAAGCCCACTGTGCGCAGCGCTGGTTAAAATAACCGATTCAACAGCACTTTAATTTGGGTTGATCGATTTAAATTGCATGGGGGACCAATGTTGCCAGATGGCTTTTTTGAAAAATACCTACTAGGGTAGTCATTTAATCGGGTTTTTGCTTTAATCGGTTAATCGCTCGATTAATTAAGCGAGGTTTTGGTTTAATTGGTTAATAATCGGTTAATTTTGTAATTGTTTGGTTAACCGGTTAATACAGTTTTTTTTTTATATATTAAGTAATTTAAATAAATAAAAATGCATAAATTATTTCATATTTAGAGTTTATTAGTAAATGAAAACAACAATAACATAACAAACATGACAATCAGACCTGGGGGATCTCAATTACATTTCAATTACAATTACATGTAATTTGTAATTGAGGTAGTCTAAATTACAATTACAAGTAATTGTAATTGAAAGTAAGGACTTAACTCAATTACAATAAAATGTAATTGTAATTGTTAATTGAAAAAAATCAAATACACATTACATGTAATTGTAATTGAAAATGTTCAATTACTAATTACAAGTAATTGTAATTAATCAACAAATAATTACTTGTAATTGAACAAAATTCAATTACATTTTTAAAACCATAAAATAAAACTTAAAATTCTTAAAACGATTTTCTAATTTATATGAAAAAAAAATTGTTGGATGTATAAAAAAAATTATAGAATAATTATGAATTTATTAAAATGTATTGTACAAAGTTCGGTAGAATGATGAACGTTTTCTTTTAAATATTAGAATATAATATTAAATATCGAAACATAAATTTAACAAGAAACAACAAAAAAATACTTTGTACTCTTTCTTTTTTGCATGCATAAAAATAGTAAACAACCAAAGGCCATACATCACATTTCTCTTTTACTAGTAGCTAAAAAAAATGATTGTTAATAACCGGTTTTTGTGTAATACATTCTTGTTGTTGTTGCTGCATCGATATTAAGGTTGTTTGTTGTTCGATATTAAAAAATATTTAGATTTTGCAAGTTCTTCGCTCTTTAGAAATTTAAAATAAACATCATTATTCAAAACATATTTGTGCCGGATGGGATCTAACATCGTTAATATTTAATTTATACATGCATTTACTTTTTAGGCTTTTTTAAAATGTAATGCCCTTTCGAAAAAGGCAAACAGGCCAAAATCTTCAGAGGTTATAAAACAGATTCTTGGATTTTCGCTCAAAACTCCGTGTGTTACACGGTGGAACTCATTGTATGATTCCGTCCAACATATTTTGATTAAAGAATCGCTTTTGAACGACCTCTGTACTGAATTACAAATACCAAAGTATACCGTAGTGGATTTGGCTTATTTAAAAGAGTACTGCAAAGTCATGAAACCTTTTGCAGAAATTTTAGATTTTTTGCAAGGCGAACAAAATATTTACTACGGAATGTTGATTCCTTCGTTGGTGACACTAAAAGTAAAGACAGACAAATTAATAAGTGAACACCTAACATTTTTGCAACAAGTTATAATAACGCTTCAAGAAAATCTTTTAAAACGATTTCAGCAATTTTTTAATTTAACTGAAGAAGGTTATGACGCAATTGTTGCATCAATATCCCACCCCAACGTTAAATTGACATGGTTAAAAGCTATTGGTTACATCTCGAATACGACAAAGGAAGATATTGAAAACATATTCATTGATTATTGCAAAAAGTACAAATTGTATACCCCCAAAAGTGTTGATACAACAAGTACATCAAATATTACATCTGTCTTCGATTTCGGCGACGACATCATAGAAGGTACTTGTCGGTTTAAACTTAGAGTTCAATTATACATATCTTTCTAAAGTTCATTATGTGACTTTTGAATTATTTAAAAATACAATATACCTGTATAATTCATATTTTTTTATTTTATATTCCAATTTTGAAGAAGATAGTAGTTTAAAATGTGAGCTTCAGCTTTATTTGCACGATAAGGATTCATCTTTAACTTGCCTCAAAAAATATCCTACAATTCTACAGGCCTTTCTACGGTCAAACACTCCCTTAACATCTTCAGGACCAGTTGAAAGACTATTTTCGTTCGCCGGTATTATTTTAACACCTAGGCGCCAATGTTTAACGGATGACAATTTTGAAAAAATGGTGTTATTTAAAGCAAATAATAAATTTTTTTAAATTGGTTCCTTGTCTTAATTATTTTTCAATCAGGTATGTGATGAAAAACGATCGATTTCATTTCGATCATTATTGAAATTTCAATTCGGACGTGTTCGTAACATTTTTAAACTGAAAATTATTAAATGGTAAAGACTGGCGTATCTTAATAAACTTAATCGATTAGAAAGACTTTGGCTTTACAAATCACTATTAAAATTTCCAATTTTAACGAAATCAAAAACGACCGTTTTCATCACATACCAGAATATTATTATTTAAGCACGCCTTATTTAGTCCAATAAATAAGGTGGTTGTTATAATTGTGAAGTTCAAACAGAACTTCAATGTTCGTTTCAAATGTTATTTTTGTTACATTACTTGTTGCATTCTGTTTTATTTTTATATATAACACCTTGTTTAATTATATAAATAGGATACTTGTTATGTTTGAAATTTTTTTATAATATGTAATTGATAATTTTTGTAATTAAATACTTTTTTGACAATAAATACTTAAAAAAGTAATGATTACTTGTTTTTTTAAATTACTTAATGAAAAATTTTTTTTTCCAATTAAATGTAATTGTAATTGGATTTTTTTCCAATAACAATTACATGTAATTGTATTTGGAATTTTTTCAATTACAATTACATGTAATTGTAATTTAAGAAAACTTCAATTACAATTACATGTAATTGTAATTGATTTTTACTTCTTTTTCAATTACAATAAAATGTAATTGTAATTGAAAAAATTCAATTACAATTACATGTAATTGTGTAATTATAGGTGTAATTAAATACAAAATGTAATTGAGACCCCCCAGGTCTGATGACAATTAACTAAAACGAGCAAACAAAAACATAGTTCATAAATATGTAATACATAAATATTATGTAGTAAATCAAATATAAACTTTAAGATAATTTTATTAGTTATTTCAATTTTAAAGGTTTAGGATTTATGGTATTCTTTTCTTTAGTTTTGATAAAACTTGACTTGGTAAAAGTCTTTCGCTTATCGTAGATGTTGGAGAAACCGAAAGCAACCCATAATACAGAATATCTTATTTCTCAGTTCTTTTCCTGGATTTCTCTAAACGTATAAAATCTTCTATTAAGCCATTAGAGTCCTGGGGGCGAAATTACGGCATTCGATATCGATCGAAATTCCCATTTAAATTGTATTGTAATTTCGACCGATATCGAATGCCATAATTTGTCCCCTGTTTTAATTTTTTTTTAAATTTTTAACACTTCTAATTGTTTCGGTTAATTCTGTTAAAAGAATGATATGCGAAAATATGAGCAGAAACAAATAGCTAAGCACATACATATAAAATGTACGTGGACCAAAAAGCTGTTGACAGCAAACACTTATTTAAAATGAAGATCGCTGAACACCTTCCTTGTTTGCATGAAAGAATATTTTCTAAACACATACCTTTTGTATATGAGACAAAACCAATAATTAGAAACTCCAAAAAAATATGTTATAATACTACAAAAAATGAAAAATTTTGTTACATCAGCTAATAGATTGGAATTAACCGGTTTAATCGTTAATCGAAAAACGCCAATTTAAAATTAACCGATCTGTTAATCGGGTAGTAATTAATCGTTTAGTTGATTAACGGTTAACCGAATAAATACCCTAATACCCACGCACACTAAAATAAATTCGATTTTTTCCTCCACGTTCAAGGCGAATTCATGTATGCGGTGGTGTCGATACTACAACAAGTAACAACACCAAAAACACACCAATGTATTTTTTTGTTGCTTTCGTTGATCGATATGTCAAAAACACAAGCAAATTTTGACATTTCTCTCTCTAAGTAAGAAAAAAAAGTAGCACTGCTGTGCTTTCAACTCCACCTGATAAATGAATTCGCCTTGTCCACGTTGAAACAATTTCCCCTATAAAAATCCCTAAGGCGTTTAACCCATTAAAATCGAATGAATTCCAATAGTTATAAGAAGTTAATTTTTTTCGCATATAAATATTGAAGCTTTAACAACAAGAATAAGTAGTGAAATTAAAAATAATTGTACATAAATTTAATTTAATTTTTCAACGTTAATTTTAATTAAATTTAGATACAAAAACAAGCGATTATTTTATAATATATATTTTCGGTATATATATTTTGAACAACAAAATATCTTTAAAAATACATTTTTATAATTTTTTTTCATACCTACATATTAAGCTGATTTTCCCTACGCTCTTATTTTAATATCAGAAAAGTTACATGTAATGTTTTCCCCTACTTTTGGCAACACTGATGTGCACATAAAGCTAAAAGTACTTAACAAATAAAAATTTTTAATTACAATTCGAATAAATATGTGTGTTCCGTGTGCTCCAAGCGAAACAGGTATTTTAATGACAACTGCTAGAATTTTCGCCATATCTCGGGTGTCTGGTGGCAAATTTATATTTTTAAGTACGATTATTTCAAAAAGTAATGAACGGCTCGGAGGGAGGGTGGTGCCGTTTTAATTATCGATTGTGCGGATTTGTCAGTCACGATGTCCCAGTGGTCGAGTGAGCATCGCACGTTCGCTCTGGAGACATTTTTTAAGAGAAATGATTCTTATGTAATTACTCGTCGTCAATTTTGTTCAAGGATCTGAAGTTCCATCCTTTTAAAATTCAAATCGTCCAAGAACTGAAAGCAAGTGATTTTGATTTACGCAATAATTTTTGCGAAACAATGTTGGAGCGTTTTCGCACTGTAAATCCCAATTTTTGGAGCGACGAGGCTCATTTTCACTTAAGCGGCCACGTCAACAAGCAAAACTGCCGTTACTGGTCTCCAAGAACCCGCAACCCTCGATTGAAACATCAAAAATCATTGCATTGCCCCAGGGTAACTGTGTGCCTTATCAACGCATGAGATAATTAGACCATTGTTTTTTCGAAAATTCTCGAGCTTAGGCGACGAATGTCAACGGTGAAAATTATCGACGCATGAATACGAAATTCTTTTTGCCAAACCGGCGAGTTCATCCATCGTACTCTTCACACACGTGGTTTGAATAGGGTGGGGCGACTGCACACACAGCCAGAGCTTCAATGAATTTGCTCCGGGAAAATTTCCCCAAAAACTGATCAGTCGCTTTGGGGCCATCGAGGTCGCCCGATCTAACTCCCATGAATTTTTTTATTACTTTTTTTATTTAATAAATTATTAGTTTTATTTTCTTCGACCTTTTAATATAAGTTTGAATATTCAAGCGCAACTTGAATCTAATGAATCGCTCGCTCTTATAATCTTGTAAACTAAGAAAGTCTTTTTATATTGGATAAAAAATAAATCGTTTTTTATTTGTTTGAAAATAAAAATCTGCTACCAGACACCCTGTACATCGTTTATTAAAAAAATTCACGATCGTAAGCTTATAAAAAGCGCTTAAAACAAGTAGATTAACACCACATTGCATTTTTTTCCCCCCAATTTTTACGATATCCCCCACTGTGCATCATCAAATATTGTAAAATATTCCTAAATAAATTCAATTTAGCTCATTTTAATTGCTGTTATTTAAGCAAAAAGTTTCGTCTTATTATTTATTTATTTATAAAAAAAAACAAAAAATTTAATAAATCACAATTATTAGTAACTTTATTTAAATGCAATTGACACAAAAATATTATCTATTCAATACAAAATAAAAAAAAAACAATTGGGAAAAACAACGGATTACGAGTTATTATTTAAAATATTTAATTAAAATTAATTGAATGTGTATAAAAAGCAACTGGACAAACAAACTCATAACTAACTAAATAAACATAAAAATAATTAAATTATAAGTTTACAACAGGATTAAACAATTGAAAATTTAAACAACTTAGAGTGCTATATTCGGCTATGCCGAATCTTATATACCATTCACCATGGTGCGATAGGAACATGTTGTGCTACGCCCACTTTTTCACTCCCACCCACATTTTGTCGAATGTTGTGTTCTGATAACCAAGATGCTGGTACCTAATTTGTAAGCTTTGGTTCTTACTTCTCTCCAGATATACATCAAATAAAGTAAAAAACAACAACATAATGGGATTTTTAGGTACATTTAATAGTGGAAGTCGTGGTTTTTGCTCATATCTCAGCCATTTTTGGACCGATCAGACTGAATTTCAATAGCAAGAAATTGCCATAATATGTGACATAAATATGTATGGGGTCTTCGAAAAGTCCATTTCAACGCATACACCGATAGACGGACATCGTTAAATCAAATTCGCTCCTCAAAGCGCCCAGAATATACATATTTACTTTTTAGGGTCTTAGATCAATATTATAGAAATAACAAATGGAGTGACAATCTAATATGTACCCTTTTACTCTCGGTGAAGGGCATACAAAAGTACATAAAAACTTTACAAAAAAAATATCTAAAGTGAAAGAGTAGAAGGGGCAGATGAATATATCAGTTGTTTGTTTTTAAATGAGTTTTAAATTTCACAGTTAATAGAAAAGTTGGCAGTTTTTGCTTAAGGCTGGTTTTAATTTAATAAACTTATTATAAATACTACAAAGTAAATATTTTTTTTACCCGACTGTCGAGGTAGGGTTATGTTTTTCGAGTGTAACTTGTTTGAAAGGCACTACACGATAAGGTGCTGTCCCATCTACTACGGAACTTGAGTCATTTCGAAAAATTAAGGATCAAAACCTTTTTGCATATCGATGCCTTACTTTCTCAACCTCGTAACTTAAAAAAATACGGTTTTGACTTTTTCATATCAAACGATTGCTATTTTTGTGTCCTATTACTGCAACAACTTATTATTTCAATACTTTGTCTCAATTCTGTAAATATTAATAAATTATTGAAATAATAAGCAATAAGCAAATAAATTATTGAAAATAGCAATCGTTTGATATGAAAAAGTCAAAACCGTATTTTTTTAAGCCACGTGCCGGTGGCTGTCATGGAAAAAATGTCGCAATGCATGGAGTCTGAATTAAAGATTCTAAGAACCTGGAGTATCTTGTTGCTGTTAATCGACTAAAAACGGAATTGATACTTTTCACCAGGAAGTGTAATATGGATGGCTTAAGGCTTCCGAGGATAAACAGCACAGAGTTGATGATCTCCAACAGTGCCAAATACCTGAGCTTGATTCTCGGTACTAAACCATCTTGGGAACTCAATGTTCGGCCGAGGGTTGAGAGGGCTATTGTGGCCATATATGTATACTTGTAGCAAATCTGTGGGTACTTACTCTGGCTAAGGCCCTAAGGGCGTTAAATGGATCTTTGAGGCTGAAGTAAAACCGTTTCTTTTCTACGGGGTCATAGTATGTTTGCCTGTAATGGTTAGGGGCGGTACTGAAGGATGCTTGATGACTACACACGCAAAGAAAAAACATGGTTGTGGTAAACATATTCTAAGAGCAACATATTATGATAAGATTCATGATTGTAGTCAACATATTACGATTATTATTGAATCATATTATGAGCAAATATATTCGTAATATTACATCATTATATATTTCCCCTAATCCTTATTTGTTTTTCCTACATCATATTATAATTAAATGTAATCATATTATTATCATGTTAACAATAATAAGTTAAGAAGTAATCATATTATTATCATGTTAATCATAATAATATTTAGATTAAATCTAAAACCGAAAAATATTTTTATTATACATTTATGCTTATTTGCTTACTGGCAACCTTAACGTAAAACTGTTACGGATATTTCACATCATAATACGATGCAATTTTAAACATAAAATTTTTAACCTTTTTGGTCTTAGGTCGCAATTATTTATAAATTTTTTCTAGACTTTTCATTCTTTTTCCCTAAAATAACACAAAACAATGGTCAATATTTTTGCACCATTTTCAAACAATATTAAAATTGTTTTAGCATTGATATTTTATTTTGTGACACTTTACAAATTTTTTAATGGGTATTTTTTTAAATTGTTTAACTACTGAATAACAAATAATTCGATAGGCATATGTAAAACAAACTACACAATGCAAAATTATTTTACAAATGGCGATAACAAAATATTATTAGAGTAAAGATATTTTGTTTGAATCTGAAACATATTATGACCCAGCAAAAACTTAACTTACAATGCTCCTTTTAATGACTTCCTGAATTCATTACTTTGTAATAACTTTATTATTATATATTATACATTACAAAAAAATACTTTGGTATAATGACTTAAATAAGTTATTATTACATGATTTTAATTAATTTTTTTAATCCATTTGCGATATATTATATTAATATTTGTTAGATCCGGTAATATTATACAATTTTAAAAATAATTTCGATGTGAAATAAATGGAAAATCCAAAAATCAATATATATATTCCAAAATTACCAACACAATTGGGGGATTCACAAGGTGTACTATTAAGTCATATCGTCATAATGTCCTAAATAATATTTTACAATTGTTTAAAAAATAAAATATTTTTTTATGTTGTTTGAAACACAACAATTTTTTTTTTTAAAAAATTGTAGAATATTATTTAGGACATTATGACGATATGACTTAATAGTACACCTTGTGAATTCCCCCAATATATTTTTGTTTTTAGAATACTGGTAGTGATATCCATCTAATCTTAACGATGTTATTTTGAAGAACATAATCAGTCCTGTCACAGAAATTGCTCGGAATGCTTTTGAATCCTTGTTATCATTTCGATTGATTTTCGTAATTCCGACAAATCTTAATTTTGTTTTTTAAGTTAAATCTGGCAATATTGTGCAAACCAAATCAAAAACTTTTTTCGATCGAAAAATTAAAAGTGATTTAATTCCGAGAAAATTTATCGGTTTTCGTTTTCTGAAGAAGCTTTTTCGAAATTAAAAAAACTTTCGATCGATATTAATACACACATTGTCATTACAGTGTTAAAGCTGTAAATGATTTTCAAGCGTTAATCCCAAAGTCGTCGCTCGCCGTATGTTGTTAAGCTTTTTATCTAAAAAAACGCTTGAAAACCCATGGCTAACTAGTAAGCGTTTTACATTTTTTTACCCGCTACCTCCTACACGCTTTTTTCTGCTCAGCATAAAATTTTCAAGCGTTAATTAATCTCAAAGCGTTTTTAAATTTAACTCAAATTACTTTCGTAATTTTCACTAAAATTATTTTCAGGTAACCGGAGAACAGAATCAAGTAGTAGGTGAATTTCGCGTAAAGCTTTTAGCAAAAACGCTATAACTCCAGAACTACTTAAGCGTTTGAAATCGGTTTAGCTTAATCTTGTAGATTTTGAAACGGGCTTTTTTCAGCTTATCAAATTTTGCCCAAAGTCCTCGCTCACCGTATGTTGTTAAGCTTTTTATCTAAAAAAACGCTTGAAAACCCATGGCTAACTAGTAAGCGTTTTACATTTTTTTACCCGCTACCTCCTACACGCTTTTTTCTGCTCAGCATAAAATTTTCAAGCGTTAATTAATCTCAAAGCGTTTTTAAATTTAACTCAAATTACTTTCGTAATTTTCACTAAAATTATTTTCAGGTAACCGGAGAACAGAATCAAGTAGTAGGTGAATTTCGCGTAAAGCTTTTAGCAAAAACGCTATAACTCCAGAACTACTTAAGCGTTTGAAATCGGTTTAGCTTAATCTTGTAGATTTTGAAGCGGGCTTTTTTTCAGCTTATCAAATTTTGCCCAAAGTCCTCGCTCACCGTATGTTGTTAAGCTTTTTATCTAAAAAACGCTTGAAAAACCATGGCTAACTAGTAAGCGTTTTACATTTTTTTACCCGCTACCTCCTTAACGCTTTTTTCTGCTCAGCATAAAATTTTCAAGCGTTAATCTCAAAGCGTTTTTAAATTTAACTCAAATTACTTTCGTAATTTTCACTAAAATTATTTTCAGGTAACCGGAGAACAGAATCAAGTAGTAGGTGAATTTCGCGTAAAGCTTTTAGCAAAAACGCTATAACTCCAGAACTACTTAAGCGTTTGAAATCGGTTTAGCTTAATCTTGTAGATTTTGAAGCGGGCTTTTTTTCAGCTTATCAAATTTTGCCCAAAGTCCTCGCTCACCGTATGTTGTTAAGCTTTTTATCTAAAAAACGCTTGAAAAACCATGGCTAACTAGTAAGCGTTTTACATTTTTTTACCCGCTACCTCCTTAACGCTTTTCTCTGCTCAGCATAAAATTTTCAAGCGTTAATCTCAAAGCGTTTTTAAATTTAACTCAAATTACTTTCGTAATTTTCACTAAAATTATTTTCAGGTAACAGGAGAACAGAATCAAGTAGTAGGTGAATTTCGCGTAAAGCTTTTAGCAAAAACGCTATAACTCCAGAACTACTTAAGCGTTTGAAATCGGTTTAGCTTAATCTTGTAGATTTTGAAGCGGGCTTTTTTTCAGCTTATCAAATTTTGCCCAAAGTCCTCGCTCACCGTATGTTGTTAAGCTTTTTATCTAAAAAACGCTTGAAAAACCATGGCTAACTAGTAAGCGTTTTACATTTTTTTACCCGCTACCTCCTTAACGCTTTTTTCTGCTCAGCATAAAATTTTCAAGCGTTAATCTCAAAGCGTTTTTAAATTTAACTCAAATTACTTTCGTAATTTTCACTAAAATTATTTTCAGGTAACCGGAGAACAGAATCAAGTAGTAGGTGAATTTCGCGTAAAGCTTTTAGCAAAAACGCTATAACTCCAGAACTACTTAAGCGTTTGAAATCGGTTTAGCTTAATCTTGTAGATTTTGAAGCGGGCTTTTTTTCAGCCTATCAAATTTTGCCCAAAGTCCTCGCTCACCGTATGTTGTTAAGCTTTTTATCTAAAAAACGCTTGAAAAACCATGGCTAACTAGTAAGCGTTTTACATTTTTTTACCCGCTACCTCCTTTACGCTTTTTTCTGCTCAGCATAAAATTTTCAAGCGTTAATCTCAAAGCGTTTTTAAATTTAACTTTAATTACTTTCATAATTTTCACTAAAATTATTTTGAGGTAACCGGAGAACAGAATCAAGTAGTAGGTGAATTTCGCGTAAAGCTTTTAGCAAAAACGCTATAACTCCAGAACTACTTAAGCGTTTGAAATCGGTTTAGCTTAATCTTGTAGATTTTGAAGCGGGCTTTTTTTCAGCCTATCAAATTTTGCCCAAAGTCCTCGCTCACCGTATGTTGTTAAGCTTTTTATCTAAAAAACGCTTGAAAAACCATGGCTAACTAGTAAGCGTTTTACATTTTTTTACCCGCTACCTCCTTTACGCTTTTTTCTGCTCAGCATAAAATTTTCAAGCGTTAATCTCAAAGCGTTTTTAAATTTAACTCAAATTACTTTCGTAATTTTCACTAAAATTATTTTCAGGTAACCGGAGAACAGAATCAAGTAGTAGGTGAATTTCGCGTAAAGCTTTTAGCAAAAACGCTATAACTCCAGAACTACTTAAGCGTTTGAAATCGGTTTAGCTTAATCTTGTAGATTTTGAAGCGGGCTTTTTTTCAGCCTATCAAATTTTGCCCAAAGTCCTCGCTCACCGTATGTTGTTAAGCTTTTTATCTAAAAAACGCTTGAAAAACCATGGCTAACTAGTAAGCGTTTTACATTTTTTTACCCGCTACCTCCTACCCGCTTTTTTCTGCTCAGCATAAAATTTTCAAGCGTTAATCTCAAAGCGTTTTTAAATTTAACTCAAATTACTTTCGTAATTTTCACTAAAATTATTTTCAGGTAACCGGAGAACAGAATCAAGTAGTAGGTGAATTTCGCGTAAAGCTTTTAGCAAAAACGCTATAACTCCAGAACTACTTAAGCGTTTGAAATCGGTTTAGCTTAATCTTGTAGATTTTGAAGCGGGCTTTTTTTCAGCCTATCAAATTTTGCCCAAAGTCCTCGCTCACCGTATGTTGTTAAGCTTTTTATCTAAAAAACGCTTGAAAAACCATGGCTAACTAGTAAGCGTTTTACATTTTTTTACCCGCTACCTCCTACCCGCTTTTTTCTGCTCAGCATAAAATTTTCAAGCGTTAATCTCAAAGCGTTTTTAAATTTAACTCTAATTACTTTCGTAATTTTCACTTAAATTATTTTGATGTAACCGGAGAACAGAATCAAGTAGTAGGTGAATTTCGCGTAAAGCTTTTAGCAAAAACGCTATAACTCCAGAACTACTTAAGCGTTTGAAATCGGCTTAGTTTAATCTTGTAGATTTTGAAGCGAGCTTTTTTTCAGCTTATCAAATTTTGCCCAAAGTCCTCGCTCACCGTATGTTGTTAAGCTTTTTATCTAAAAAACGCTTGAAAAACCATGGCTAACTAGTAAGCGTTTTACATTTTTTTACCCGCTACCTCCTACACGCTTTTTTCTGCTCAGCATAAAATTTTCAAGCGTTAATCTCAAAGCGTTTTTAAATTTAACTCTAATTACTTTCGTAATTTTCACTTAAATTATTTTGATGTAACCGGAGAACAGAATCAAGTAGTAGGTGAATTTCGCGTAAAGCTTTTAGCAAAAACGCTATAACTCCAGAACTACTTAAGCGTTTGAAATCGGTTTAGCTTAATTTTGTAGATTTTGAAGCGGGCGTTTTTTCCGCCTATCAATTTTTGCCCAAAGTCCTCGCTCACCGTATGTTGTTAAGCTTTTTATCTAAAAAACGCTTTAAAAACCATGGCTAACTAGTAAGCGTTTTACATTGTTTTACCCGCTACCTCCTACACGCTTTTTTCTGCTCAGCATAAAATTTTCAAGCGTTAATCTCAAAGCGTTTTTAAATTTAACTCAAATTACTTTCGTAATTTTCACTTAAATTATTTTGATGTAACCGGAGAAGAGAATCAAGTAGTAGGTGAATTTCGCGTAAAGCTTTTAGCAAAAACGCTATAACTCCAGAACTACTTAAGCGTTTGAAATCGGTTTAGCTTAATCTTGTAGATTTTGAAGCGAGCTTTTTTTCAGCTTATCAAATTTTGCCCAAAGTCCTCGCTCACCGTATGTTGTTAAGCTTTTTATCTAAAAAACGCTTGAAAAACCATGGCTAACTAGTAAGCGTTTTACATTTTTTTACCCGCTACCTCCTACCCGCTTTTTTCTGCTCAGCATAAAATTTTCAAGCGTTAATCTCAAAGCGTTTTTAAATTTAACTCTAATTACT
Organism: Pollenia amentaria; assembly: GCA_943735925.1. Classification (NCBI taxonomy): domain Eukaryota; kingdom Metazoa; phylum Arthropoda; class Insecta; order Diptera; family Polleniidae; genus Pollenia; species Pollenia amentaria. The sequence continues at coordinate 126,803,296 of OX031009.1, forward strand.
TTCGTAATTTTCACTTAAATTATTTTGATGTAACCGGAGAACAGAATCAAGTAGTAGGTGAATTTCGCGTAAAGCTTTTAGCAAAAACGCTATAACTCCAGAACTACTTAAGCGTTTGAAAGCGTTTGAAGCGATCTTTTTTTCAGCTTATCAAATTTTGCCCAAAGTCCTCGCTCACCGTATGTTGTTAAGCTTTTTATCTAAAAAACGCTTGAAAAACCATGGCTAACTAGTAAGCGTTTTACATTTTTTTACCCGCTACCTCCTACCCGCTTTTTTCTGCTCAGCATAAAATTTTCAAGCGTTAATCTCAAAGCGTTTTTAAATTTAACTCTAATTACTTTCGTAATTTTCACTTAAATTATTTTGATGTAACCGGAGAACAGAATCAAGTAGTAGGTGAATTTCGCGTAAAGCTTTTAGCAAAAACGCTATAACTCCAGAACTACTTAAGCGTTTGAAAACGGCTCAGTTTAATCTTGTAGATTTTGAAGCGAGCTTTTTTTCAGCTTATCAAATTTTGCCCAAAGTCCTCGCTCACCGTATGTTGTTAAGCTTTTTATCTAAAAAACGCTTGAAAAACCATGGCTAACTAGTAAGCGTTTTACATTTTTTTACCCGCTACCTCCTACCCGCTTTTTTCTGCTCAGCATAAAATTTTCAAGCGTTAATCTCAAAGCGTTTTTAAATTTAACTCTAATTACTTTCGTAATTTTCACTTAAATTATTTTGATGTAACCGGAGAACAGAATCAAGTAGTAGGTGAATTTCGCGTAAAGCTTTTAGCAAAAACGCTATAACTCCAGAACTACTTAAGCGTTTGAAATCGGTTTAGCTTAATCTTGTAGATTTTGAAGCGAGCTTTTTTTTCAGCTTATCAAATTTTGCCCAAAGTCCTCGCTCACCGTATGTTGTTAAGCTTTTTATCTAAAAAACGCTTGAAAAACCATGACTAACTAGTAAGCGTTTTACATTTTTTTACCCGCTACCTCCTTTACGCTTTTTTCTGATCAGCATAACATTTTCAAGCGTTAATCTCAAAGCGTTTTTAAATTTAACTCAAATTACTTTCGTAATTTTCACTAAAATTATTTTCAGGTAACCGGAGAACAGAATCAAGTAGTAGGTGAATTTCGCGTAAAGCTTTTAGCAAAAACGCTATAACTCCAGAACTACTTAAGCGTTTGAAATCGGTTTAGCTTAATCTTGTAGATTTTGAAGCGAGCTTTTTTTCAGCTTATCAAATTTTACCCAAAGTCCTCGCTCACCGTATGTTGTTAAGCTTTTTATCTAAAAAACGCTTGAAAAACCATGGCTAACTAGTAAGCGTTTTACATTTTTTTACCCGCTACCTCCTACACGCTTTTTTCTGCTCAGCATAAAATTTTCAAGCGTTAATCTCAAAGCGTTTTTAAATTTAACTCTAATTACTTTCATAATTTTCACTAAAATTATTTTGAGGTAACCGGAGAACAGAATCAAGTAGTAGGTGAATTTCGCGTAAAGCTTTTAGCAAAAACGCTATAACTCCAGAACTACTTAAGCGTTTGAAATCGGCTTAGTTTAATCTTGTAGATTTTAAAGCGAGCTTTTTTTCAGCTTATCAAATTTAGCCCAAAGTCCTCGCTCACCGTATGTTGTTAAGCTTTTTATCTAAAAAAACGCTTGAAAAACCATGGCTAACTAGTAAGCGTTTTACATTTTTTTTACCCGCTACCTCCTTAACGCTTTTCTCTGCTCAGCATAACATTTTCAAGCGTTAATCTCAAAGCATTTTTAAATTTAACTCAAATTACTTTCGTAATTTTAACTAAAATTATTTTCAGGTAACCGGAGAACAGAATCAAGTAGTAGGTGAATTTCGCGTAAAGCTTTTAGAAAAAACGCTATAACTCCAGAACTACTTAAGCGTTTGAAATCGGTTTAGCTTAATTTTGTCGATTTTGAAGCGGGCTTTTTTTCGCTCACCGTATGTTGTTAAGCTTTTTATCTAAAAAACGCTTTCTTACATTTCGAAAAATTTATTATTTTGTCAACATAAATTACATAAGATTTCAAAGCAATTTTAATTAGTGAGTTTTAACCTTTTTCAAAGTTAATTTTAAAGTACTTATTTCTTGTCTCTTTTTGTAACTACTTATTTTTATACAACTTTTAAGTATAAAATAAAGGTATTATTTTTTAAGGTTGTAATTGGCCAAGTTATAAAGGATTACTTTTGGGACATCGCGAACAAAAATAAGTACTTTTTCTAGTAGAAAAATAAGTACTCTTTTCCTCAAGTTCTCATTATTTTTCTGCTTATTTTGTAAGCAAAGTTTTTGCTGGGGAGTACACGTATAGAATGTTATCATGTTATGGCTACTAAATATCGTTAAATGGTTGTGTGGAATATTATATGTTTTCAAAGTTATCATTATTTAGTTGTTATAAAAATGATTATTTATCAGTACTTTAATTTATAATTGCGATAAACATTGACATGTTGACGTATTGTTGATATTAAATAAAAATAGCAATATTTTGTGTACGACAACAATATATTGTTACAATAAGCATAGTGTAGTTGCCGTAACCATGCCCTACCATATTTTTTCTTTGTGTGTAGGTTCTAATTGGCACAAGGAACAAGCCTATTGTAAATGCGAGTCGGTCCATAATTTCACATAGACCCCATACAAGCTGCAGTTTTAATGAAATTTAAAACATAGATAGATCCTTATTTATATGGACACATAAGCCATGTATTCTTTTTAAAAAAATGGGACAGTTAGGGGAGAGAGGGCGCAATTTTTGCCTCCCGGAAACTATCAAACCGAGTTTAAAAAAAATAAAAACACATATAGATCACTATTCATATAGCGACATTAGCTATGTATTTTTCAAAACTAAGTCCCAAATAGGTACACCTAAAAAATTTTGTTTTTATAAACAGTGGTGTAGGGTATCATATGGTCGGGCTTGACTGACTATGCTTTTTAACTTGTTTCAAATTCTTTCGTTCTTAACCAGTGAACCATACTTACATTTTTAATTGCGATAAGCATTGACATGTTTACAGTAACTATAATATTGTTAATATCAAATAAAAATAACAATATTTTGTGTACGACAACAATATTACAATAAACATAGTATAGTTGTCGTAACCTTGCCAAACCATATTTTATCTCTACGTGCAGGATCGCTTCGACCTACGCCGAGAAAGACCGAGTTCATTTTGTTGAACTGGTTGCCAGTTGACGTCATTATTTACGGCTCATCATGGCAATGGTTATGAGCTGTTCAATGATACGAGGTCTCTTGAACAGACTCTGAGGATTTACACGGTTGATTCTAAGAGGTGAGTGGATGTCGTTTCTTCGAGAAATTGGGCACAAAATTCCCGTCAAGGCAGCCGGATAACAGCAGTTCCTTGCAGGCGGAAATCTCTGCCATAAGGTGGGCCATTTTGTTTTCAACCGATTTAGCGAGTTTGAATAAATGTTAGCGTTTGTTTCCAAGTTGGCAGTTTTTCGCGAATTTTCGCTATTTGTGCAAAATTTTTGCAATTTTCTCGAAGCTTTGTTGCTTTTTTCGGCAATCGTCGCCGGTTTAAAGATAGAGACAGAGCACTATTATCACCGTCGATTTATAAGGGGCAAAAAGTTGCAATGCCTTATCCCATTAGTAAGGGAATTTTTCAGAATAAATCAAGCTCCCTTTTTGAGAGCACAACATTTTTAAGAAACGAAAATAAAATTGCATTTTCTTATTAAAAACTTAAAACAAAACAAACCAACTGTCTAAATTATTAAAGATGTGCTTTAAAAACGATAAGCAATCGACATCGTCACATTGCTGTTATGGAATACAAATTTTGTATCGAATTTATGACGATGCCGAAAAAATTGATGTTGATATTCAATTGATAATGACGACGACGACGTTAAATGGAATAAGGGTGATATTTTAGTGAAAAAAATTTTCAATTTTAAATTTTTACAAATTTTAGTAATCAATATAATCATTTTGGTAATAGGTGCAAAATTAACAAATTGTTTGCTTGATTCTATTAATTTGGCGATTGAAAACAATTTTTAATTTTTTCTGTGTTAGACTTTGTTTGGGCTATACATTTCCTCAGAACATGGACTTCTAAATTAAAAATTACATAATAAGTTCGATGATTTTAGTGATTAACATATGGGCATTTCCATGTCATCGCACGTGACATTTGTACGCCTTCAGAGCGATAGAGTTTTTGCACAAATAGTAGTAACTGGAAATTTTTTTTATCATTATGTTTCATTAAGAGGGTACTATATATATGAAAAAATTGATTATTACATTCGGAACCTTGTTGTCCAAAATATCTAGGCCAATAGGTGCATATCGTACGTGAAATAAAACGGAAGTGATTTTGGGGTGAATATAAAAAAATCCGAAAATCTGCGAATCGTGGTAGGTTTTTTTCCTTTTTTTATTTTTTACATTAAGCCACATATTTTTCCTTTACAGTCCGTAATTGGAAAGAAAAAAATTTTTCTGTATGATTTTATAATGAAAAAATGTAATATCGTTCGTGACATACCGTACGTGACAGATTTTTCTCTTATAGTATTTACAAGGTATGAAATATATTTTTGGTAAATATGTGTATACAAAAATTTAAAACAAACAAGGTAGAAAGTATAGTCGGTCAAACTCGACCATATGATACCCTACACCATAATATTTTAAGAACATATTTTGAGAGTGTTCCCTACTTTTCACCCATCGGCAATCATGGCCACCAGAACATTATTATGCTGTGATATTAAGGGTTATATAAAAGTTATTTGTGCCGAATATTATTTAGATATCTTCATCTATATGAGATTTGTTTGACTTTCACTGATTTTAGGAAGGGAAGGCGGTTTATATGGGCACTATGGTTAATTTTGGACCTACCATGACATAGTACCTGTCGTAAAAGTTACTGTCGCAAGTTTTTATCTCAACACCAAAACTTATAAGGAAGTTATAACATTAAAAGCTATTTTCGGGAGTAGTATTTGTATAAGTGCTATGGTCAAATATGGACCGATACCAATAATATTTGGTTAGATGATTTAGATTGCAATAAAATAAGTTTGCAACAAATTTCAATTTAATACCGAAATAATAAGATGATACATTTAGTTGCATTTATAGTACTTATAATATCGTACGTGACGACCTTTAAAAGCTTATAAAATTTGAATTATACCTATTTAAAAAAAAATTCCGATCAATATTTTTTTGCAACAAATATCTTGCTTATAACTTTTATTTTGAAACACGAACGACTCATAAAATACAAATGACATAGACAAATGATGTTTTTGCACCACGTACGTGACATTGAAATATCATCCAAAACAAAACAAAAATATACCGCTAATCGAACTATATATTTGGTCTTTTTCATTGTTGTTGTAACATTAATTTTAAGGTATAATTCCAATGCTACCAGTATCTGTATTTAGTCGGCAGTAAAATGAAAAGTGTGATTGCTTTTATTTTGTGCTCTTTAAAAATTGTAATAACCTATAAAAATCTTTGCATAGCAAAGTTTGCTTGTTTTTTTACTTTCTGCCATATATGAAAAAAAGTTGCAAGGGGTTTAATTTTTTGAATCGAGGTTGACATTCTCATGGAAATGCCCATATCTGGAATGAGGCTTTGAAATGTGTTTTTTTGTTTCGGTGGTGGGCAGGTTTTATGTACTTTTTTCGTATTTTCAATCGGATTTAAAACTTATTTACAACTTTAGTTTTTATCATAAACTTAGTAATTAAATTTTATGATTTTTTTTTTTTTTAATAATTTACGAAAATAACTACATGTTATTAAATAAAATATATTTCAATTTTAAATTTTTTTTGTTTCGATAAAAAAATAACAACCAAAGCCATAAACAAATTGTGATTATAAATTAAATAAAAATAAAAATTGTTCATTTAATTTATTCATTTAAATATGTAATTGTAATATAAATGAGCTCATCAGCATATATAATATTACATTGACAAAAAAAAAGGTTAAAAAGGCGCTTTCTATCTTTAAATTGAAATTATAACTGCGGTATTCATAAAAAATTAAAATGGATTTGAATTTTATTTTACGAAAAATTTGAAAATAGAATCTGGGAATTATTTCTTTTCATAAGTTACTTTATTATATTCAAAATTTTTAATTTTTCGAAAGCTTTTTAAAATACATAACTGAAATTTAGCTCTTAGAATAAATTCGGAAAATAAAAAATTTTGAAAAATTTGTAAGAAAATTTCAAACTTAGCGTAGGAACACAATTGCACCGTATGAACGTAGTAGCGTACGACGTAGATATGTTGTCAAATTAAAACGTATAATATTTTATACAAAGGCACACAATATCTGGCGCAAACGTTAAAGCGTATCTACTTCGTACGTCGACATAGATCTAATTATATGTATATCATACGCCGGTTACGACCGTATTGTCATAGAAAAAGAAAATTAAAATATTATATGATATTATTTTTGTGTTACCAAATTTAATATTTGATAACAAAATAAAAGGATAGAAAAATAAACAATAATTTCAATAAATTTGGAGTTTTTTTTTAATAAAAAGAAAATACGTTTACGACGGAATTGAGGTTAAGTGAAGCCTGTTTTAAAAAATTTACTGCGTTCATACGACGTACGACTCAATTGTGTTTCTAGCATTACATATTTAAAATTTTATTAATACTGCAGTATTCATTCGATTCCATTATAAATATAATTAAACAGCGCACATAAATGTACGAGTATGTATATCAAACTGAGCAATAAATCAACCGCTATCTCTTGGTAAGAACTACTAATATCATTGGAAAGTTTATTTTTGCAGATATAAAATATACAAAGTTGCTACAACGTTTCTAAGAAAATTATTAATAACACACAAAATAACAGAAATTAAACAAATTAACAATTTGCCAGTGACCATTAGGGTTTTCATTTAATCGGGCTGTTACTTTAATCGGTTAATCGCTCGATTAATTAACAGAGGTTTTGGTTTAGTTGGTTAATAATCGGTTCATTTTGTTATTGATCGGTTAACCCATGATGAAATAAACAGGTGGCATTACTACGCCAGATGACGATTTGTTGCTCTTGTATTGTTTGTCTAGTCTTATGTCAAAGTTTTGTTTATGTTTACAAAAAGTCCACGTTTTGTGCTATTAAATAAAATAGTTACCATAGTGAAATAAAAATTGGCTAACAATTAATTTATTTATCGCGTTCGGCGGCAAAATTTGATTTTAGTTTCATATAATTTTTGACGTATACGGAGACTTATTATTCATTTTTGTTGTAATGTTGTATTTGTTTCCTTAGTGCTGCCACCTGTATTATTTCACCATGGGTTAACCGGTTAATAATTTTTTTATAAATTAAGCAATTTCAATAAATAAAAACTCATAATTTATTTGGAGCTTATTTGTAAAAAAAATTATAACAATTCTTGATTAAAACGAACAAAGATTTAAAGCCAAAAAAAAAATAAAAATATATTATGGTTTACGAAAATGCTTAAAAAAGGAATTTAAACCAGTAAAATCAAAACATTTATGAATATGTGTATATATTTAGCCCTTAAAAAATGCACTTTAAGAGTGCTTTTTGAATTTTTTTTTCTTATTTTAAAAGAAGCGCTTATTGTCAGCAGAAAATAGTCCTCCAAACCGGGAACACCCCATACAAAAATCAGGCATCCCATCAGTAGGTTTGAAGCGATTTGAGGTATGAATTGATACATAAAACCTGCTCCTTTCGGAGCACATTTTTTACTGGGTTGTTAAATTTTATAATTTCATTGAGAACTACGCTGCGTTTTTCGGTCAAGCTGCGCGTCCACTACCTTGAGAATTCCCTTCAATGGCTGTCTTTGTAATACTCCCAATTGGCTTGCGGATGGTGTGTCCTATCCATTTCCATTTATATCATGTGATTTTGCGAAGTATGTTCTTAATTTTTTAGCCTTAAGAGATCTGTGTTTGTTGTAATTATAATGCCCTTCAAAATATTAGCAGTTCCGCGACAAAAGAACTTCTCATCAATTGGTACAAGAAAAGTACCAAATCAGTTTTTTATACTTCGAACTAGAATAAAGTCAGGTAGTTTTGCATCATTTGTAAGAAATGAAAACCAATTCTGCGGCGATAGTCTGACCATGTTGCAACAAATATAAAGCATTCGGCCATGTTTTGATTACAAAAATCAAATGATGCCCGTAATTTCTACAAATAAATATCTAGCTGTGTATATATATCTATGGCGTAACGAATTTTTCACTGTAGTGTATTTTACACTATAATTTTTTGACAGTTAATTCAACAAATTAATAAAAAATACAAATGTTGCCATATATTAAAAGAAACTTATAGGAAAAAATAGGTAGGCAAAATTAACGTTTAAATTACCAAAAGAGTTTTATCGGATAGGTAAAGATAACTGATAGGTACGAACACGACCAGATAAAAAAAAAACAGCGGAATTGGCTAGAATTGGTTAAAAATTATACATAAAATTATTCTTTGAAAAATTGGCTCACAGATGGTTAAAGAATTGTAATAGCACTCTATAGCTTTTCTTTTGGCAGACCTTTAAATATTGTAAATATTTCAGGAACACACACAATTTTGAACGAAACTTCAAATGCCAAAAAAAGTAATTAAAATATTTTAGCAATTCTAGCATAATAACTTTTAATTCTCGATATCATAGCAACAATTACTAAATTTTTATAAACAAATTAAATACATGTTAAATATCTCCTTTGGGTATACATACATATAAGTTGATCGAAAACATTCTGGTTTACTTGGCACGCTACAATAACACCTAAAGCCTGGTACTCTGCTCAGTATTTCGTGCAAAATGTTGTCAAACACAATATAAAAAAAATTCTGTAAAATATAAATGAAAACATGTTGATAGAGTTGTACTCTATTTATATTACGAAAAACATTCAAAATCTTTCCAGCAACATTTTTATTTTCCGTGCGAAACAACTTCAGCTCATATTATTTCGCACGGAATTTTAAGCAACAGCTTATCAGTTTTTGTAATATTTCATTTTGTATTTGTAAAGTGGTTATTATAACAAGCGTTTCACAAGGAAAAATGTAGAAGTGTTGAAATTAGTTATATAATTAAATTTTTTTGATTTAGGAAATTATAAAAATATTGTTGTTTTACCTTTTTTAATGACAATTAAAAAAAACATGATTTTTGTTTAATTCGCAAAGCAATGTTGTATATTTGCAACTAATAAAAACGTTAAGTTTTGAAAAATCGTGAGATAGATATTATTGATACATGTCAAAATTTTCGTATGAAATAATCAATGTTGCTCAATATTCAAGTTCGAGCAGAGTAATAGACTTAAGATAAAAAAAAATATTAGTACTGTTAGGACAAGTTCTTAGCTATCCAGAAAAACACTTTATATTTAGAACGCTAACATTTATGACTTTTATCCAGCTAAATTCGGGATTCGTCCCAATGTGCATTGCAGGCCCCTTCTTACTTATCTCAACAATCGAATTGAGATACAAAGAAAGTATGAGAAATATCCTTTTTTGCATTATATTTTACAAGAATGCATTAAGTTTCTGCGCTACTTTTGTTCTTAAAAAAATAATAAAGTAAAATTGACGCAAAAACATTATTTTGGGTTAAAATTTTCAGTTTTCGGTATATATTTTAATGTTACCAACTCTCCGTTATGTTCCTAATATTGTTAGCAAATGTTGAAACATTCCAATAAAAGCAAAATGTTAAGCATCCTTGACAAGACATATAAAACAAATTCTAGATAAAAAATGTTCCATTACTTTTGCAAAATTACAATTTCTAGCTAAAAAAATATCTCTCAGTGCTCATCTGTAATAATAAATATAAATAAAATTACCTGAACTTAATTATTAAAAAAAAAAAATTCACCAAACAAACATTCTCATAAAAATTCAAAATATTATAAAAACGCTTTAGGGAATATTTCCACCCAACTGTTACGTGTATTTAATTATTTACTTTATTACAAAAAAAAAAAAAAAAAAAAAAAAAAAAAAAAAAAAAAAAAAAAACACACAGATCCAACAACATCCGTAAGTTTGTTTTTATGTAGCTGAGGGAGAAATATAAATTAACTGTGTCCTAAAGTACTTTTAATTGAAAACATTTTTAACTGACAAATATTACCACAAAATTGAAATCGTATGTTAAAAATTGTTAGTACATAATACTATTTCGTGTGTGGCCTAATGACTGCTGGCCATACATTTGTTTTATGTAGTAGACATTAAAATGCATTTTAATTCACAAATGTTTAAAAGAGTAAAATAAAACAATTTATCTAATGGTGTTTTATTTTCTACAAAACAAAATACCAACTTGTTAAAAGGTACATGTCTTGCCGACCCTGTAATGATGCAATTTTTTATTTGAGGAGAACAAACCACAAAATTGGACCGCCCTGTTGGTTCTTCAATATATAAAAAATATACATAAACCAAAATTTGTTAATAGATTGATATTAAATAAATAAATAAATGAACAAAATGAATGACGAAATTCCAATTTCTTTAGTTTGTTTTTTATAAAATATGTATGTAAACAAGAAAATCTCTTTGCCAGATTGCTGATTTATTAACACCAAGTTTTTCAGATTTCTTAATTTAAAGTATTTTTTCAAAGACAATTTTATAACACCGAATCCACTAAAATGTTATATTACTGACATCTTATCATTAACAATGTAAAATTTTTACTGTCCTAACCCCTATATATAAACAGGTAACCCTATATATAAACAGAAGCCATCTTTTTACAGGGCATTATCAACTGTCCATTTATACGGGGCGTAAAGTGCAATGCCTCATGCCACTAGTAAGAGCGTATTTTTTAGAATAAAACAAGCCACCCTTTTAGAGAGCGAAGCATTTTTAAGAAACGCACAGCAAATTGCATTTTTTTTTAAATAAAACGTCACATTTTTTGTAGAAAATAGAACAAAATAAATGATAAGTATTAACAGCCGTAGCTAAACAAGAGCGGAAGCCGGAACGTTTTCTTCCGCGTAGCTTTTACGCTCATTTGCCATACCTAAAGGCCATGTCAGATACAACTTTGTCGCTTTGCGTGACGTTTCTACCTTAGGCAGAAAAACGCAAAGCGAAAGGTGTATGACACAATGGAAGCTTTGACAACACTCACGCATTGTTTGTTTACTTATAAAAGCGATTGGCAATTTGTACATTTAATTATTTGTTATAAAAATACAAGTTAAAAATTTAATTGGACGGTTTTTTGGAATTGAATTTGGCAAAAAAATTAAAAACAAAAAAAAATTATACTAGCAAATTGTCAAAGCGCGCAAAAAGATGAGGGTTGGCTAACTTATGCTTCGCTCCGCTTTGAAAGTACTTTATATGACATGTTTCGTTTAAGTATGTATATTTTATGTTAGATGTCAAAGCGAATCGGTAACGCATCGCGAGGCAAAAGTTTTATCTGACATGGCCTTAAACAAGAGTTCAGCGTTGTGTCACAAACAGTAGTGGTAACTTTCATGCTTTCTAAGACCCTCTTAAAAGAAATCAGTAGTGGAGTTAAAGCCGCTAGTTTGATCTAAAAATAGCTTATTTACCATTATTTATTATTTAAAGATAAGAACAGGGTTGTCAAAGTAACAAATATAGCAACCCTGCTTATTTTAACGCGCTATCAAAATCGGATTTTCCAATTGCAAAGCGTTGACGCCGCGATAAACAAGTTGTATGGGCATGAGGATTTTTGACAGCTAGAAAACGCGTTCCGCTCTTGGTTAGGTATGGCAGTAAGAAAAATATCAATTCAGCTAGCTGAATTGGAAAATAATGCATTCAGTTAGGAATTTGATGCAAATTATGAATAATTTATATAAATTCAACAAGAACCATTTTGAAAATAAGTGTAACAATAATTTTATAAATTTATTTTAAATTTATTATAATTCTGCGTAAACTTTTACAAATTTCTTTGAAGCCAGTAAATCAAACAACACTATATTCATTAAGAAGTATTTACCATTCAGTCAGCTGAATTTTAATACAAATGACTTTTATCTTGTTAGTTTTGAAAATATATTCATTAATAGGTAAAAATTACTATTAAGAAAAGAGTAAAGAAAATCCAACAGCAAGTGAAACAAGTATTTTTTAAAGTTTTGTTATTAGCTGCGTTCGAGAACACAAAAGTTTTTACTATTTTTTACTGAACTTTACTGCATTTTACTAAATTGCGTTTGCGTACACAAAATACAGTAAATGAGAACACAAATTGAGAGCGTAAAGTGACAGTTCTTGACTGAGTACTTACAAATTTTTACTGCAGAAGTTTTTGCAGTAAAATTTAGTAAAACAAAAAAACATACATATGTATGTTTCAAAAGGTAAACAAACAAAAGTAGCAAACAAAACGCATACAAATTGTGAAAAAATTGTTAAAAAAAAGAAGCGTTGAAATAAAACAAAATATTAATAATAATTAGTATTGTGGTTATTTTATTGAACTGTTAATGGTTTTTAATCCAAATTTAGATATTTTTAATTAGGCTTAAGTTCATTGAATTTAATTTTCATTAAATTATTTTTATGAAGACAGGAATTTTACAACATGAAATTAATTAAATTTTTTTTTTTTTTTTTGTTTTTTTATTGATAATTTTTCATTCTTGACTGCGCTGAGATTTGAACCCAGGCGTTCACGGACAGGTTGCCCAGACTAGTTTCGATTGTAACCCACCGACGAGATTGTGTGGTTACAATCGAAACTAGTCTGGGCAACCTGTCCGTGAACGCCTGGGTTCAAATCTCAGCGCAGTCAAGAATGAAAAATTATCAATAAAAAAAAATTTTAATTAATTTCATGTTGTAAAATTCCTGTCTTCATAAAAATAAATTAATGAAAATTAAATTCAATGAACTAAAGCCTAATTAAAAATATCTCAATTTGCAAAATATTAATAAATATTAATTAATTAAACTTGCTTGTGAAGAATTTATATGGCTAAATACCAATTTTTGAAACTTTGTTTTGTTATGTTAATTTTTTGGAGTTGTAAAAGTGTCAAGTAGTCGGGTACTTAGAACAGCCCTTGTTTTTAAAGTTATCAATAGTAAAAAAAAGTATTCATGTACTATTGATCAAATTTAGCCGGACACAAAAACAAACAAATATGAAAGATTACATAAAATAATTTGTTTGTATTTTCCAAAAATATTCGTGTTATAAAAAGTATTTAATCGAGTACCGATAAGAAAACGAGTTAAGTAGTCAAAAGTGTAAACATTTTTCAACACTTTATTTATTTGCCATCAGCTGTTGCCTTTATTTTACGAATTTTTACAAATTCGCGTTCGCGTACTTTTTTGGACAACAGCTTTTTGTGAGAACAAATTTTTAAGTTTACTCATTTACTGCATTTTACTGTAAAAGTACTCAAACGCACCTATTATTTTTTAATTGTTTACTGACATACCCCTGAAGATGGTGAGCAATGCTAACCGAAATATTGGGAATTACAAATAAAAATATAAAAAACAGAATATCACGAGCTTTAATTTTTTTATTTGTTTTATTTTGAAAAACAATCGTTATAACATTAAGCTACATTTTGAGAAAATTTTATTTAAAAAAAAATTCAAAATCGACTTTGTGATCGATTATGATGCACCCTATTAAAATACATGTTTCTGGAAAATTTTACACTCCTACATTAAAAATAATTTTACCAAGTCCAATTATATATAATTAAATATCAGATATAAATGTCAATTAGGCTGTTCGATGATAAATCAACCAGACAGTAACGTTTCAACTTTATAATCATATGTTTATGATGATTTTACTGCCATATTGATAAAAAATATAATTGGGTTGTTCACGAAAGACGGATTATCAGGTTATGTAGTTACATATATTAACAGCAACAAAATATATTTAAAAAAATTTAAATAAATGTATTTTGTTGTTATGAAAATAACTAAATAACCATATATTCTGATAACCAGCCTTCCGTGAACATCCCAAATAATTTTGGTTTAAAATGTATCTTAAAACAAAAATTTTGATTCAAGTTTTTCTTAAAACATATTTACAATTCAAAAAGTTTATAAATACTGTTTTGATTATAAATCTTTGCGCATGATAATTTCTTCTTAAAAAGGGTAATTTCTAGAGGGCCGTAAGGTAATGAAAAAATAATAGTTACATCACTGCTTATGTATCTAAAATAAATTCATATTCAGCAAACTAGACTAAATAAAATTGTTATTTTCTAAAAACGTAATACTTCTTTCACCTCACTGTACTTACATACATTTAATAAAATGCACTCACACAATTCAATTTTATGTAAAACACCATAATTTGCATTTATAATATTTATTTTTATTGTTGCTGTTATTATTTTTGTCTGATTTATTTATATATATAATTTTTTTTTTGTTAAATTTTATTCTTGTTTTTATTTTAAATGTATGCTTTTAATTTAGTTACGTATGCTACATACATACATACATTTGTATTCTTTCTTACTAAATATTTACAAGCATTAATCTACAATATTTCACTTAAATTTTATTTACTTTTTAATTTTTGTTACTTTTTAAGTTTAAATAATTTTTAAATTTCATAAAATTTTATTTCTAATTCAAGCGTTTTTTTTTACTTTTTTTTTTGTCGAATAAAATCCATCAGCCATTTGTAAGCATTTTTTTTTTATTTTTGTTTATTTGTTTTTATTTTCTTTTTAATACTTTTTTCCATTAAAATGTTTGTAGTGTGTAGGTTTTTTTTTTTTTAGTTTTTGTTATTTTTTTTGTACACATACAGAATTATAATTACAGTTATATTTTTTATTTCCTAAAATATGCAGGGTTTTGTGAGTGTGTGGAAAGGAAGTGTAGGGGTGTTAGATGCAGGAGAGAGAATTTGAAAGGTGGAGGTCCACGGCATGAGTTAAGGGGTCTGTCTATACACGATCAAAATGCTTGCTGTCAAGCTCATTTACGTATGCTTGACGTTCTATCTGAATTGGTTCGATTTTCCATCCAGTATCGTTGGTGTCACACATCCTATAATTTTTTACTCATTCTATAACATGCTTGTTAAGCTTTTTGATCATGTAAAGACCCCTTAATGGGCTTTTCACCACCTAAAAATCTGTCAAAAAAGAAAAATAAATGGAGTTATACGCAGCAAGTAACATGCACCAAAGTGTAGAATGCAACAAGTAGAATTACTTTCTGCTTTTGTTAGGCTTACAAGCGGCGTTCGAAAAGATCACCAGATTTTAACAAATAAAGTGTTGCCTCTAACTTGAAGCGTAGAACTCAAGTAAGTTATAAATATGAAATGCTGCAATGTGTTGAAGCGCAAACGCGTAATGTGGACCTCCAGCTATAAGAGCTAAAGGGAGGAGGGCACTTAGCGAGCACGTGATAAAATAAAACAAAAAACAAGAGAAATTTTATGAGGCAATAAGTTAATACTAAATTATATCTATTTTATTTTGTATTTATTTATAAATATTAAATGTTTTTACATACATATGTACATATTTTTAAATATGTTT
This sequence comes from Pollenia amentaria, assembly GCA_943735925.1. NCBI lineage: Eukaryota > Metazoa > Arthropoda > Insecta > Diptera > Polleniidae > Pollenia > Pollenia amentaria. The sequence continues at coordinate 126,818,951 of OX031009.1, forward strand.
ATGTATTTTGTTTTTATTGTATACTACATTTTATTATTTTTGGGAGTGTGTTTAGTGTAATTGTGATTAACGGAACTAGCACATGACGATTTTAGGTACAAATGCCTATTTTGGTCAAATCAGCTGAAGAAATGTGTACTCCGATTTCAAGGAACATTTTGTGATTTGGCAATGAATCACTAGCGAACAAAATGTATGCTACTATAAACAAAACAGTCCTAAAAGAAACAACCAATTTGAAGAAATTCAAAAATTGTTAGAATTACAAAAAATTAAAAAAAACCTACATCCTAGTCAAGGTGAATTTATTCAGGTGACCGCATCAGAGAGAGGGTTATGCAAGCTGTCCCTTTTTTTGTATGTATGCATCAGTGATGCAAAATGAGAATTTCCAAATTGTACATTAACTTGTTAATAACCACAATCACAGAAAAAATTATCATTAGTTTTTTTTATCAATTAAAAAAATTGTTTAAAAAGTTTAAATTTAATTAATATATAGTTATCATATCAATTATTTTTTTATTTGAAAGAAAATTAAAAATAAAATTTGGTTTAATTAACATTTTAGTTTATTGAAATAAATTTTTAAATAAAATATTAATTAAATATCAAAACATCTTAATTGTTGTTTTCATTTAAAATAAAATAATTTAAACTTGTAGAATTGTTGTTGGGAATTGTCAAAACCTGAGCTATATTTTTTATTAAATCAATTAACACATTGTTTAAACGGCAAAGTTTTTTGATCATTTTTTTAATTAAAATTAAAAATATCATTTATAGAAAAAAAAAAAAATATTCACAATTTTAAAATTTTTACCAATTTTTAGTATCAATATAATCATTTTGGTAATAGGTTATTGTACTAAAAATTTTTTTAAAAATTTTTTATTTTTATTGAAAAAAAAAAAAAAAAAAAAAAAATCGTACATGGCAACTCACTAGTACATAAAAAGCAATTGTTTTTACAAATTTAAAAAAAATTTACAAAACTTAAGCCTATAGTACACGGCATGTAAAAAGACACATGCGCATGTGGTTCTGACGTAATTTTGACGTCATCACACAACACTCAATGTTTATTGTGGCTTTGCATTGACGTCAAAATTACGTCAGAACCACATGCGCATGTGTCTTTTTACAGCCACAATAAGCATTGCGTGCTGTAATGCATTTCGACATATTTTAAAATCTATTTCTGAATTAGTCTTAAGGGTGTAACAACAAAAAATTCGAAATAGAGTTTTTGATTGAATTTCGTTTGTTTTATTAAACTACATGTTCACAAAAAATTTTAGATCCATGCAATTAGAAAAGGCGACTATATTCAAGAAATTCAAACGCCAAGTATACATTGTTGTAATTGATTTTGTATAGTTATTTGCTTCTCCTGTAAAAAAATAAAAAGTGTTGTTACGCCCTTTTGCATTTTAGATAACGATATATAGTTTCAAATTTAAAAGAATACAGACAGGAAAAAGAGAAAATGTGTTAGAAATCTATTTTGAAATATACTGAAGACGACATTTGCGATTTCAAATAGGTTTGTTTTCAAAATCGTTTCCATCACATACCTGAAAATATTTCCAAAAATCTCTTACATTTTGTCCAGATAAAATTAATGACCTATTTTGCACAATCTAGTTTAGTGTTGTCATTGCAGCGCTTAATCATTAGTTTCGGAATAACTTTTCTGTCGGATTAATTTGTAATAATAAAACAATTATTTAACAACTCCAAAAAATTAAAACATCAACAAAAAAAGATTGTTTAAAAGTTCGTATAGAGTAGTGTTGTCGGAATCCAAATTAAATTTTACACAGATAAAGCATCAAAATTATCAAAAATTTTAAAAATTACATAAAACCAATTTTAAGTTTAATAAAAAGTAACGCTTTTAAAATACGAATACATGTATACAGTGTGGCGCAGAATGAGTTATATAATTTAAACTGCTTCTATAACTTTTTTATTAATACGACTATTGCTAATATTTTTTTAAAAATGGAATTTATTTTTCTAAGCTTTAAAAGTTAATATCCTGCAAGTGTATCCCATTTTCTGCTGAGGCAGCTTGCTATTTTAACCACAGACATTACAAACTTTTTGCAAAATTTCGGGTGCAATGGCCAAGATTTCATTTCGAATGTAGGTCTTGCACAGCAGGTCTAACAAAATTTTTAAACATGCACCACCGTTGACAGAGTTTAAAAATTTGAGTGAATTATCCTTTGGGATGATACACCGCACCAAACAGTACACTAAAGTAATTGGTGTAATTGTCGCTGTTAAACTGCTCTTGGATTCCTTTTAGCCTAAATCCTGCAATTTCGCTTGTTGGCGCAGCAAAAAGAAATCTGTAAACACTCAATCAAGAACTGCCATTTTACGCTCTCAATTTGTATTCTCATTTACTGTATTTTGTGCACGCGACCACAATTTAGTAAAATCATAGTTGGAGGCAGTGCACTAAATATTGATTTAAATCTGCATTGCGCTATCCCTAAATAAGACTGCAAAGTAAATTATATGCCTCGATTTAAACAAAATAAAATACAGTAGCCAGCAAAACTAAGGACACAGCAGTAATTTTTTTAAATGTTGTTTATTATTTTTTATATACATACAAAATAAATACCAACCAAAAAGATATGAAAACAAAAAAAAAAAAAAAAATATCTTAATTTAGTTTTCCACAGAAAAAGGGAACACTAAATAGATAAAATTAGACAGAAACATAAAACATTTGTGTTGCTTTTCAAATTGACCCAACAATAGTTATGAAGCACCTTTAAAACTCATTAAGGGGTTTATTTTGCAAAACGTTGAGAAATTTTCCATATACAATTTTTAAAATTTTTTCAAAATTTGTATGAAAATATTTTTTTTAACCCGGCCGCACCAAGTAAACTGACAATATAATAACCATAAATGGGGAAAATTATTGCAATCATTTTTATGAAGTTGAGTGATGAATTAAAAATAAGCAGCCCCACCAAACATATTAAAAAAGGTTGCACTCAAAAAAAAAATCAAAAATCGTTTGATTTAAGTAAAAACAATCATCAGTATATTGCAACTTTTTTGTTCTTCACTTAAAATTTTGCACTAAATTGACAAAAAAAAAAAATACTAGTTTTTTCATGATTAAAGCCATGAGATATTCCTTTATTGACAAAATTTCAAGTTGTTTAATTTGCTTTGCTTATGCATATCATCACAAGAATGAAAAACTATGCGCATACTAAAGTACATTTTTTAAATGTGTAGTGAGAGTCTATTTATATGCAGCTTTTTTGATTTCAAGTACAAATTTTGCACTATTTGAATTGAGTGCAGATTTTATGCATTCAATCACCGCTAGTGATAGTGAAAAAATTTGCAATACCACAAAATTTTTTTAATGCTAGTGATAAAATTACCAATCATCACTAACGCTGGTAAACAATAGTGCAAACTAATTTTTTTGCAGTTTTATTTAGTGATAGTGCAATGCTGATTTAAATCAATATTTAGTGCACTACGCCCAACTATGATAATAACGAAATAAGATTTTTAGTTACTGACATAAAAAAAAACATTTCAACAAATAAAAAAAAAAATAGTATGAGTGCTGGTGACTATAATCACCGGTCGACGAAAAATGCGTTCGAGTGCGTACAGAGTGGCCGCTTGTTGCCGGGCCGAGCCGACTGACGCTTATTGCGAGAAACAAGTTTGAGTGTGCATAGTGGATACGAGAATCAGCGCTGATATTTTATCTATTATTTGTGTTTTATGTATGTTTGTATGCATTTGGACATGTTGTTTATTCGTGTTTGTGAAATTAATTTTTTCATAATTGTTATAATTTTATTTAATTTTTATTATTTATTTGGATTTTTATTTTTTTGTTCAATTTTTTTTTTTTTTATATTTTATTTTCTTTTAAATTTTTATTATTTTTTTAATTTTTTGATTGCATGTTTCATTTATTTTTTCTTAAATTTTTGTTTTTAATTTTTTTAAATGTTTTCCAAACAAGTTGAAATCATAACAACATAACATAAACAATGTTTTCGGCGCTGAAATACGCTTTGAAACTGTTTTCTCGCATTCAATCAGCTTTGCGCTCGGACCAGCTCGGCGCCCACTATGACCTGTTCGCGCTTATTTGTACTAATTTGTACAGTACCAGTTTTCTCGCATTGGTTCTCGCAATCAGGGTTGTCAGATTGATTTTGAACTTTTTCGCCAAATTCAATGTCAAAAATCGCCAAAGCATTTAATTTTTAGTTTTTGACAATAATATACGTATTTTAAGAATAATTAAAAATATATTTTGTAAATCCCAAAAAAAAAAATTTGTTCCGTATCGCTAATATACGCCAAAAATTAAAAAAAGTCGGCATGATATATTTTGCTTAATTTTATTTAGAACAAAGTAAAAATTATAAGTGGACACAAAAAAGGTGCAATGTATAAAATATTTTATAGTAGTCTACTTAGAGCAACAAAACAAGAAGTTTTGCGGTAAGTATTAAACAAATATTGGATATACAATACATTTGTATGTAGTTGCAGTTCTATTATATATCTAAAACGCTATATATCGTACTTCGCCGAGAAGACTCTCCTTTTGTCTTCTTTTTTGGAATACATTGTGAAGGTACAAAATAAATGCAACATGTACTATTTACATTCATATAACTTTTAACTCGTTAAAACGTGTCGATAACTTCATATCGCATTCTATTTCGAAGGCGAGTTTTAGTGGAATTCATTATTTCAACACAGGCATTACTACAAGTTGCCATATCCTTGTAGCTATAAATTGCTAGCCTAAACTGATTTAAATTAGATTGTGTTTCATTAACATCCAAAGGTACGTTAGGATTCATAAAAATCTTTAACAACAACGAATTTTATCTGTGATAATTTGTCACATTTTATAATGGAAAAAATGTTCATAAACTTTAATTATATTAATTTTTTAAAGAATTCTACTTATTACTTCTTTCAAGAGCAGATTTGAATGTGAAAAAAAATTTCTCGAAGATTTTCATTATCTTCATCAGCCATTTCAACATAATTTAGTTTTAAACACTGGTCATACATATGAATGCATCAAATTTCATACATTGAAATACTGGAATAAAAAAAAAATTATTTCTTCGAATGGAGAGTTTAACAAATTTTAAAACAAATTTATGGCTCATCAAATATAGCCAACAAAATCGCCAACTATTTTATAAGTCGCCAAAAAATCGCCATGTCGCCAAATCGTAATTTAGGTCGCCAAACAAGTTTGAAAATCGCCACGTTTGGCGAGAAATCGCCACATCTGACAGCCCTGCTCGCAATAAGCGTCAGTCGGCTCGGCTCGGCAACAAGCGGCCGCTCTGTACGCACCCTTAAGGCTCAGTTTAGCGAACGTTGCTGTACCGTATCTGTACTGTATCAATCAGCTGTTCGCTTTTTGGTATATGAGAAGCAATGCAAAAGCTTACCGAAATGTAATGTACCGTAGTTGTAACGTTTCATTCTGTATAAAATAGAATTTCATACCGTTGTTACGTGACATTTGTAAAACAGTGATGGGTTGATTCTATGTTAAATTGAATACGGGTATTTTACTCTTTTTTTTGGTACTTTTTTCAGTATATCTATGGATTATATCTTTGGACTTCAAAACTATACAAACTATATTCAAAATATACATATGCTTAGATGTACAAAATAAACTAATGCATATGCACATACAATGGGAATGCGAAATATATAAAAGGCTTTAAATGGATACAAAACATTGTTTTGTCTGTGCAAATTTACAAAATAATACATGTAAATGTGTATGTATATGCTAAAATACACATTTGCTTATTGTAAATCTATAATATAAATATCAGATATTAAATTATTAATGTTTTTTACATACACTAAATACTGTTTTAATACCATTTTAATCACTTGGTACTTTTTCTGAACAGCGGTAACCATTTAAACCTTTTGATTTCCCATCACTGTGTGTGTTGTTTTATGTATACTATTGCTTTTTTGTTTATGTATGTGAAAAACATATGACACGTTTTTAAATGTTCTATAAGTGCACCAACGTGCAAGCAGTCCGTTACAGTAAGTTACGGGTACAGCAACGTTCGCCTAACTCAGGCTTTAAGCTAGATTTTGTTGTTTTGGCATTTACCTTATTCCATTCTTCTAAAATTTAGGGTTTACTTTTAGTTTTGTGTTTTTGCTCAGCGTACCACAAGCAATGCAGCGTTTGAAATTTTAAAACGCAATCTGAATTTCTGTAGAAAGCAACAACACAATTACAAAATATTTACGACATTGTTTGTGCTTTCAATGTAATTCTTTGGCGTTGCGATGCGTTTTACATGATTAGGGCCCTAATGTATGCTCACGTCAACTAGTGCAAAATTTTGCATTTTTGGTAAACTGAAAATTGTAACGTGAATAGCACTAATAATTTTTTTTATAAAAATTAAACAAAACCTTTAAATTAAAAATAAATGTGGGTTATGGGCTAATATTTTTGCTTAAACATATAAAATTTAGCAAAAATTTAAAATAGATATTGATGTGTCCTTAATTTTGCGAGCTACTGTATCTTATATATTTTTTTTAATGCTATTTAATAATTCAAAATAAAATGTTAAGAAACTTTATTAATAATTAGATTTTAATTAGAATTAACTAAATCATAAAAAATATTTTGTAATATAGATAAATTGCGTATGAGTACAAGATTATTTGACACATTTGTTAAAAAGATTTAACTCATTTTTGGCAAAAAAAAAAAATTCAATTAATAAAATGTTTTGACTCATTTAAATATGTATGTACATAAATACATAAATATATGTATAATATATGTATGTATGTATATATGTATATATTTACATACAAAAACATACATATCGTGACCTAAAATGCAAAAGGGCGTAACATCACTTTTTTTTATTTCTTTACAGGAGAAGCAAAAAACTTTACAAAATCAATAATAAAACGAACACAAGTCCATCAAAAACTCTATTTCGAATTTTTTTGTTGTTACGCCGTTTTGCATTTTAGGTGACGATATGTATGTACAAATTGTATATGTACATTTTTCAACTTTTATTCCCAAAATTAAAAATTTTTGATTAAAAAAAAAAAAAAAAAAAAAAATACATACTCCCAAACCATTCAAATTGTTTTGTTCAATAGATTTTTTTTGTGTTTAAGTATCTTCAGGAGTTTTATTAGATATTTTATTATTTTTGGAGATTTTCGTCTATAATTCCTGCTAAAAAAGTGTAGTGTTATATTTGTTGTTGTTTTTATTGTGATGTCGTCGATAAAACACAGATGCAGGTGGTGCCTCTGTAGTTGTTATTGCTATTGCTAATGGAGGTGATTGTAAATGTTTGTTGCCCCCCATCATCATCGAGAATGACATTTTATTCAACATGCCAGTTAGGCGGATTATTTGTATTGGTGGCGTAGGTGGAGTCGGCTGATCCGGCGACAACAAGTCATTAGTATGCTTTTGAGTTTGTTGCTGTTGCTGCTGTAGAAATTTATTTTTTCTATAAAACTCATGATTTAAATTATGATGATAATGATGTTGCTGTGGCTCATAAAGATGTTGATGTGTAAGATGTTTATTTGACAGTTGTTGTTGCTGCTGAAGCTGGTGGTGATGATTCTCTTCTGGCTGGCCATGTTCCTGTTCGTGTTCATGTTTGTCTTGCTGCTGCTGCTGCTGATGATGATAATGGTGGTAGTGGTTTATGTTGTAGTGATTGTGTGACTTTTGTTGATGAATTTCTTGTGCAAGTAGATGTTTTTGTAGCTGTAATGTTGGCTTAAAGATTAACAGTCGTTGCAATTGTTTTCTTAATCTTGCTCGCAATTTACGTAACTTGTGCTGCTGCTATCACGTACCCGTTGACAGGTCATCTTTAAGCCACTGTGGAATAGGACGTGCTCCGAGTTTCTTTAAGAGTTTCACTAAAGCTGTATTATGACTTAAATAATATCTGGAAAAAGAGAAAGGAAATACAATTTGTAAGTAAAATGTGTTGTGGAAGAGAAAAATTAAATGTTTTGATAAGACAGTTGCTAATAATGAGGTTGATGGGATATACATATATATATTGGATAGATAAAATATCAACGAAAGAAATTTTGTACAAGACATGGAATGTTTTCCTAACAATAATCTCTACAAGATTTTATAAAAAAGGACCATTAGGTACAGTTTATAGCATGTTTTTGTAAAAAGATTTTATTTGTAAAAGTACGTATCTACAATTTAAAGAAATTTAAAAGCCTCTACCTACGACCATGGTGAAATAATACAGGTGGCAGTACTAAGGCAATAAATACAACACTACAACAAAAATGAAAAATAAGTCTCCGCATACGTAAAAAATTATATTAAACTAAAATCAAATTTTGCCGCCGAACGCAATGATATAAATTAATTTTTAGCCAATTTTTATTTCACTATGGTTACTATCTTATTTAATTTTAATTTAAATAATCAAAAACTTTAATACACTACATTAATCGCAGCACAAAACGTGGACTTTTTGTAAACATAATCAAAACTTTGACATAAGACTAGACAAACAATACAAGAGCAACAAATCGTCATCTGGCGTAGTAATGCCACCTGTTCATTTCATCATGCCTACGACTTTTTCTACGCATTTTATTAAAAATTAGAGAAGAAAATCACTTCATGTAGCAGGAGTGTCAAATTAGGTTACCCATATTGGGGATTTTGTTTGAGAAATGGGGATAGAAAACTTGATTTGTGGATTGGGGAATATGTTGGGAATATACACATCGTACTTAATCGTAAAGAAGGAATTGACTCAAAATTATGATTTTTACATATCGCACTCGATATTAATTCAAAATTTTTTATTTTTTACTTTTGATAAAAATCGACACGTAATATTCATAGCCATCAGCTATACAAATATTGTGCTAATTTGTCTATTTTTTAATGAAAAGGTTGGTTTAAAAATTCTTTTTCCTATGCCTTTAATGTTAAATTAAAAATTGTTTTGCTTCTATTGAAAATTTTTCAATTTGAATTAAGACCCTCTTTATGATCAAGTGCGATATGTAAATATAATAATTTTGAGTCAATACCTTCTTTACGATTAAGTATATAAATTTTAAAATTTTGCGATATTTATATAATGTTTTGACGATTCTTTTTTAAAAGTTCGAAAAAGTGGCCCAAAATTTAACGTGTAGAGTGCGCTTCGTCAAGAACAGCCGCGTGCCGAAAATCATTTTTAAATGTTAATGCCATGTTTTGAACTTTCCAATAAAAGATTTTTTTCTTCTTAAAATGAATTTTTTGTGTAATTTTTTTAAAATTTTTGTAAATTTTTTTTCCAATTTCAAGTTTTATCGGGCTTAAAAAACACCCCTTATATAAAAGGCACTTCCACAACAGAATCGTTTTCAAAATATGTTCGATATCCAGAACATGGCCGATATACTTTCTGAAGTCTTAAATAAAAAATTTGTTGGTGTTACACATGGAATGGCAAACTGAATATATATATATCCTTTTTACACCTTGCTGTGGGAGAGGCTTTAAAATGTAGGTGCTAGTATTATAGTGATCTATAGATAAAATAAAGTTTTGAGAATATCGGCTTTCTCTCATATTGAAATAATATATTATTTACCTTTTTTTTTTTTGAAACATTTATAAAAAACAAGTAAGAAGGTATTGTCAGTCAAGCCCGATTATATGGTACCCTATACCACAGTATTTACAGACGAATTTTCGAAATTGTTTCCCATGGATCTGGGTGGTCACGGTTCCGCCAAAATAAAATTATGTTATGAGGTTTTGAATCAGATAAGAGTTCTTTGTGCCAAATATCATCTAAATACTTACATCTTTATGAGACTTATTCGCCTTTAAGTATTTTTAGGGAGGAGGGGTTTATAGAACCTATGGCCAATTCTGGACCCAATAGCAAAATATTTTGCGATGACATAGTCGCTATGGTTAAAGTTCTTCTAATTTTATTTTATGCTAATACCAACATCCATAAGGATGTTATGGCATTAAAAGCTGTTTTCGGGAGTGGTGCTTGTATGGACCCTTTGGTCAAAGATGGACCGATTTTAATAAAATTTGGTCTAATGGATTTGATTGCACAAAAATATTTTTGGATCATATTTAATGTAAATAGATTCCGGAAAAAAGTTTGTATGGGGTTATGTGAAGTTACCATTTTTAAAAGGATTAGTCCTTTGACAATTAAAACCAAGTTTCATCAAAATATCTCCCAAATTGCGAAGCTGTACTTTGCGCATAAAGTTAACATGGAAAGCCAGCCAGCCGTTCAGCCAGCTAGCCAGCCGTTTAGCCGGGCAAGCGGATAGACTTTGTTAGATGGATTCAAAAAGAGATTCCGATTCGGCCGGAATATTTAAAGGATGGTCTAGGACCTCTGCACTGTGGTATTATGATTTTACATACCTTTTTTCCTTACGCTATTCCCGCAAAGCTCTACTCTAGTCTGCAGGACCCCAGGACCTCTGGCATGAATTTAACCCGCAACCCACGCACTGATTGACTCGTTCACTACCAACTAGCCTAAAGGGGATTGTTGGTAGTGAACGAAATATTAAACGTTTTTCTTGTTATAAAAACATTTTAATTGAATTTATTCTCATACTATATAGAGATAATAGCAAAAGGTTAAATAAGATATTTTTCAATTACTTCTCAAGAATTTAAAATACAAAATACCACTTAATAAATTTTAATGAAAGAAATAGTTTATTTTTTTATACAATATTTTTATTTTTTTTTTGCATGTTACTGCTACAAAGTATAACTTATGAAAATTCAAAAACTGCATCAAAAAATATTTATCATTATGAACTCATCGACATTTAACCCATTCATTTACATTTTGCCGACTGCAGATACAAAAATAGAATAAAGTGGAAAAAGGAAAAATATCTATTATGTATCTGTATAAAAAAAAGTTTATAATTCTGGTACAAGTATGTTTGTTTGGTTAGTGCCCTATAAAGTGTAACTACTTCTAATTCTACTCTTAAAATAACCACTTCTATACAACTAAACAAACCCAACCGACTAACCCAGCCCAACTAATAATCCCATTTATTTTATCCCTCCCATTCCAGTATTCGCTTGTTACTCTCTGACTCTTAGACAATCAAAACAATATAAATAGAACTTTAAAGAGGTTCAACATTATTCACAAAAGTATAACAAAACGTGCTTATTATATCATCTACTTTGGTTTTTATTATCGTGTTTTCCTTTTTCTTTCTTTTGTTTTTGTATGGAAAATATGGAAAGTTTTTTTTTATATTTCAAATTATGCAGCCATTAAATTCTTAACGGAATACAGATTCTGTTCCGTTGAACGCTCTTCATATCAACCTACTTCTTCAATAATAATAAAAAAAAAAAAAAACACACAATTAAGAACTGCATAGCGATAAATAGATTAAAAGCAGAACATCCATTAATTATTATTAAATTAGTTGTTTATTTAAAAACTATTTTAAATTAATTTTTATACAAAAAAAGCCTATAATTTTTAATGAAGATGATGACTGGGCGTATGAGTAATATTTTATTTAATAGTATTTTAGTCTGGGTTCACACTATGAAAGTTTTGCTTTCAGAGATTATTGGTAAGAGGAGTGACAATAAAAGCAAGTTCTCTTCCCCTCTCACTAATAAACTTTCTAAAAGACTTTCTAAAATAAAACTTTCATATTGTGATCCCCGACTTAATTCAAAAAAATGTCAAGCGACAAATTTGGCTTTTTGTTTGATTTTTTTAAATTAAGACTTGTCAGTTAGTTACGGCAATGATTTTTATCAGAAGCAGGACAACATTTTTTCATGACATACACTCATAATATTATTACAGTAACGGACTGTAGGTTATTCAAGAAGTATTCCGTTCAGTCATTTTTAAAATAATAAACATTTAAAATTCCAAGAAAATTTATTTTTAACTGATTCTAACATTTATTCAAAAAACTAAGTGCACATTAATACGGATTTTCGGTTGCATTTAATATTGTCTGTTTATTAAGTAAACGTATTCTGTATGTAAAATTGAATGAAATTTAAAACAACTGGAAATTTACTTCAAAACCGATCTACTTATTTTGCATTTAATTTTAACGAAAAGATAGTTTAATTTTTACTGTCAAAAATTCAACCGCGAATACCATAAAAAATTAACGAGAAATTCCGTAAAAACAAATGAATTTTCAGTTATTTTATATAATTTAACTACCAAAAAATAAATTTTCAGCTGTCTATTTATAGATCTGTGGCAAAAAGTAAGAGTAAAAAACGATTTGCTCGTTTTGTGTAAAAAATTCCCATATTCTTTTTGTTAAAATTATTTAGTTAAATACATCAAATTTTTAAAGTAAAATAATTGGGAATACCATATCGGGCATGCTGCTGGTGTCTTATAATTAAAATTGAAAGTTCTTCTGTAAACAAAGTGATCACTACACAAAAGTAAAACAAACATGTATAACGGGGTAAGTAAATAAAAATAAATATTCTCTCTCTCTCATTAGAAAAACAAGCGGACATGTGTCTGGTATTATTTAGAAATTTGAGAAAAACCTGTATTATATAAAATTACTGAATTACATAAAATAACTTAAAATTTATTTGTTTTTACGGAATTTGTCAGTTATTTTTTGATAGTTAATTATTTTAAAATAACTGAAAATTCATTTGTTTTTACGGATTTTGTCGGTTATTTTTTTGTTAGGTAAATTATATTAAATAACTGAAAATTAATTTGTTTTTACGGAATTCGCCGTTGAATTTTTGACAGTAAAAATTTAATCGTGCTCAGGAGCTTGGTCTTCAAAGAACAACTTTGGCCACAATTTTGCACAAGGATTTGCATTTGTTTCCTTTTAAGATACAGTTGACACAAGAGCTTCTTCCACAAGACCACTTATGCCGCCTTCCCGGCGGACACCCGTACTTATTTTTTTTACGTTTACTTATTTGGCCAATTAGAAGCTAAATATCACTACACAGAAAAAATTATCATTAGTTTTTTTTATCAATTTTTGTTAAAAAAGTATTTTAATTTAATTAATGTGTTAATTTAATCAATTATTTTGTGAGTTGTAACAAAATTAAAAATATAATTTGGATATAATAAATATTTTAGTTATTTTGAAATAAATTTTTAATTAAAATATTAATTAAATAACAAAAAATCTTAATTGATTTTTTTCGTTTAAAATAAAATAATTTAAGCATGTAGAATTGTCAAAACCAGAGCAATATTTAAATTAAACAATTAACACATTTTTTGAAACGGCAAGGTTTTTGGATCATTTTTTTATTTAAATAAGTTGCAATAAGTCTGTGATCAAAACCAGTAAACTGTGATATTACATTTTTGTTTACAATCGTTTCAATTTATTTATTTAAGTTTTGTGTTGTGTTGTCCAACTTTACAAATAAAAACTGTGATATAAATTTAAGAATAATGTTGACGGAAAGAAAAAGAGATAATTTACCAATAATGAAAATCAATCCCTGAGGAAGTTGGAAAATACCAACGGAACGTAGGAAATACATTGATAAAATGCGAAAAATTGTCTTTTATTTAATTAAGAATAAAAACAAAGACCTTGAAAGCCTGTCTATAGGTAACTATAGGAGAAAACATTTTTGAAAAAATATAATTTATTAACAAAATATATTAAACATTTAAAATTTTTAGTAATCTACATAATCATTTCGCTAATAGGTGCAAAATCAACAAATTGTTTGCTTGATTATATGAATTTGGTGATAAGAGAAAATTTTTAATTTGTTCTGTGTATCATGGTTCTAACGCACCTGCCTAGTAGTGAATTAGAATCGGTCTTTCTAAGCACTGGTCATAACGTCGGCGATACTCCACAATAAGTTCTATTCCACCAGTAACGATAAGTCCCGTTTAGAACCAATTTCCAAATCTTCCAAAAACAAAATCCTATTGGAGGTCCCTCTGTCTGCACACAGTCAGGGTCCTCCATTTCCGAGCTCAGTTTCGCCAACTCCACGGCCATATCATTACAAGTGATGTTGCAGTGACCCCTAAACTCATAGAAAAATGCTTCTTCATATTGATGATGCCCTTACATCAGAATTCTGACATCAATGTTATAACAAATGTCATAAATGAGACTAAAAGTGGCACCAATCCAATGACGAGCGTCATCATCAAATTTTGTCATATTTTATCTGTCATCTATGCCATGACTACAGTGACATCAATGCGATGCCACATTTTGTGTATTGTTAACTTAATTTTCATATTTAAAAAGTTAAATTAGAAGCAAAAATTCCCATATTCTATTTTTTTAAATTATTTAGTTCAATACATCAAATTCGGAGACGCTGCTGGTGTCTTATTATTGAGAGTTCTTCTGTTAACAAAGGGCGGAATACAACAAAAGTGAAACAGATATGTTTAACGGGTAAGTAAATAAAAATGTTCTCTCAATTTCACTTAAGTCAATTACAATGACTCAATTTAATTACAGTTTGTCATCGCACTGATGACATGTTTTATTTAACCTACTCCGATTCGTCATTTCTGTGATGCCAATGTGCCATCCCAGTGATGACATAATTTAAATTTTTGACCCTGATGAAAATTTGGCGAAGTGATGTTAATGCTGTCATCACAATGATGAAACGTTTCATGGGGTCAAAAACACTTGTCATAGAACTGATGTCAAAATACATCAGCGTTATGAAACCTTTTCTATCCGTGTAAGGTCAAAGCTGTTATATTCAATTTAAACAATAACTTTGATGGTTGGCTTAAGACTACACAACTTTATTACATTATTCTTTTTTTAACTGCTAACAATAACATTACATGAGATATATATATAATATTTAACATAACTATTTACAGTAATATCCAAATTATATAATAATAATATTTATACATAACAAAAGCATTTATTTTAAATAACTTTTCAACAATAGGAATGCCTCTAATATGCCATTTTGGATTAGATGTTTAATTTGTTTTCTTCTACTCGTATTAAATAACGGGTAACCAATAAAACAAACTTTATCGTTTTAATATTCTGCAGTATTTTTACACAATACTCCTATTAAAAACACAAGCCAAAAAAAAACTAACCTTTACTTTGCTAAAACATTTCCAAACTGCACAGATAAAACTTTTCAATAATACAGAGTAAAAAAAAGGAACACGAGAAAATAAAATGAAAAATGTTTGCTTGCGTGTCTGATGTCAGGCATTATGACACGATTTCGCACTTTTCAAACTCATCACAACTATTGACATGTCAGGCACTCGTAACTTATGAGCGATAATGATTTATGGGACGCAAACTGACAACACAGCAGCAGCAAAAAACGCACAAATACTCGTGCCAATTTACACTCACAGAAAATCCAAATTTACTTAAGTTCTTTTTTGTCGGCACAAACAAAATTTCCTTTATGCAGATGCGAAAACCAATGACAATTTTAAAAAAATATGTAAATAGACAGAGAGAGAGAGAGAGAGAGAAAGGGAGGGCGAGAAATTATATAACAAATACGAAAATAAATTGAAATCTTTTTACTTTTACAACAGCAGAGCTTTTGTATTTATTGTTATTGTTTTTTTTTTTTTTGAGTTAATGTCAACCCGTATTATGTGGCAAACTGATTGAAATAGTTTTGTAGAACATTTAAGGTTTTAACTGAAAATGAACAAAATATAAAAACGGAACATAAACAACCAACAAAATATCAAAAAACGGAAAACAAAGAGCACACAATGAAAATAATGATGATGATGATGACGATGACGACGACAAAAACCAGCACACGAGCACGTCAAGGATGTTGAGCTGGAAGAAACGACAGTTATGTAGAAAAGCTGTGGATAATGCTGCCGCTACTGATGATGACTTTGACGAGATGGTCGTTAAAAAATGTAAATTTTTCTTGTGTAGTCATATAAGCGTGTGAACTAAATAAATCTTTTCAAAATTCATATAAAATGGCAAAAAGCAACTATAAAAGAAAGGAAAATTATCTAAAAGTGAGAGGGAATGAAAAATTAGATACAAACTAGGTGTCCGTTGTAGGTCTGATGTTTGAGAAAAAGTGATAAAATACTATTCTTTGCGCAATTGATCTATTTTTTTTCTTAGATCTGTCGAACTATTTTCAAATCTATATAGAAAAAGTCTTTGCTCTTTAAAATTTAAGCTGTCTATAATCCAATCGTAGAAAAAATTAAAAATTTTCTCTAATCACCAAATGTATTCCAAATTCATTATATCAAGCAAACAAGTTGTTGATTTTGCACCAATACCAAAATGATTTATTTATTACTCGAAATTTTAAAATTTTGAAAAAAATTTTTCAATAAATTATATTTTTAATTTTAATTAAAAAAGTGATCAAAAAACTTTGCCATTTCCAACAATGTTTAATTTATTTCATCAAATATTGACAATTCCCAACAACAATTCTACAAATTATTTTATTTTAAACGAAAAAAATCAATAAATATTTTTTGATATTTAATTAATATTTTAATTAAAAATTTATTTCAAAACAACTGTTAAAAAAAAATGTTAAATTAATCAAAATTATATTTTTAATTTTCTTTCAACTAAAAAAATAATTAATTAAATTTAAATACTTTTAAACCATTTTTTTTAATTGATAAAAAACTTTTTTCTCTGATACAACTTTAGATACGGAAAAAATGGAACGGACGTTTATAACATTAAAATGTTTAATTGCCATTACGGTCGCGAACCCTGGTACTTTTAAAATCAGATGTAAACAAAGTACCCAATAAAGTTGTTAGGTCGGAACATACCTTGAGAAGTGGAACGTGGGCGAATTTTTTTGAAGTCAGAATGAGAAATAATTGGGGGATTTTGCTTGATCATCATGAGTAACTTTTTCAAAACAGAAGGCTACTGAGAAGTTACAGATAAATTCCTTTAAAGCCGACTGGAAATCAATGGCATATTCATCGATTTCGAACGAAGACTTCGTTCGCTTAACTAACATATAAAACGAAAACAATATTTTATAATTTGTTTTTGTTTTAAATGAAAGTCAAGCGAACGAAGTCTTCGTTCGGAAATAGATGAACAGGCATTAATCCAAATTTAATGCAAGAAATCGTTATTCCGTATGTACAAGATAAACAGATAAAGGCAACGATATCGCATTTAATTAGTTAACCCTTTTCGGTTGCCATTGTATAGCGAAAAACTAAAACGACAGCCACTCTTTGTTAACATTCACAACAAAATACTCGTTTATTATATTAACTCCTTGTTGTTGTTGCATCAGCAATACCAGAATAACAGGTTTGCTGAGTTCACAATCCTTGGTCGGTGTTCGTTAAAATCATAGTCGTTCCGGTGCGTAGAACTGATAGTCGTGGGAACGAAGTTCTTTGTAGTTCTCTCATAGGAAAAGTACATCTTCAAGTAATATCAAAATGAGTTCATAACGTTTAGTAAACCAATCTCCGAAGTCCGGTCCGGCGGTGTTTTTAGTTTTGTCTTCATCCTCTGTGTTCCAACCTTTAAAGGCTTAAGCAATATCTGTTCTCTGCTTAGGTGACGTAAAGGGTAGAATTGAAATAATTCATCACCTCATTTGGGTGGTACAACTAACATCATGCGATCGGAAAACAACGTATACCACTTTTAAGATCTCTAAACAGGGGTGCCAGATAATTTGGATAAAAAATCGGCATACTTTCAAAAAAAAAAAATCGGCATTCTCGGCACTTCAATTTAAAAAAATCGGTAAAAAATCGGCAAATTAATAATATCCATTTTAAGAACAATAAAACATATTTTAATTAACACAAAAAATAACAAAACAGAATAATTCAGCATTAATTTACATATAAGCCATATAAAAACGTAAAATTTAATGAAAAAGAATATTTTTTTTATAAATAAATTGTATTTAATTAAAAAAAAATTTGAACGTTAGGTTAAAATTATTTTTATATTTGAAAAATTGTTTTCAACATTTTATTTTGAAATTATTTTATAGATACATAGTTGAGTTTAATAGTTTAATTAAATCCATTTTTATATCAACATCAAAACAGTTAGAATTATTAAATTTTAAGTAATCTTTAGGAAAAATAATTCCTTGCAAGGATTCATTTTCCAGGGAACATCGAAATTCCTTCCACATTTGCGGAAGAATGTGGAAGGACTTTGACAGCACCATAGAATGCATCCGTAGAATCCCTACGTTGTAAGTCTGAAATTTTTTGACAAAAAGTATGCAAATTTACTTCAATTTCTTCTAAACCTTCTTAAAAATTTTAACTCTCTAAATTAAGAGTCTTAAATTTGTTTTTCTTTTCAGAAATAAAGCTGGGGAACTTTTTCAGAATTTCAATAAAATAAAATAAAATTTCATAATTTTGCTGGAGTTATCATATTTAAAGATTTCTAAGATTTTTGTTCGAAATCAAAACGTTTCAAATATTAGATTTGCAAGTTCTATATAAAAATTAATACAGTTCTTAACAATTTTGTTAATTTCACTTTTGTTGAGTTTTGATTTTGACTCATTAGCCAATAAGACCAATTACTAATCATAAAAGTTCAAAAATTATTTGTATTCATAAATTCCGTTAAGTAAATTTATTTTTTTTTCTCGTTTTTTATAAAATGAGTTAATACAGTTCAAAAAGACTTTCCACTTGGTTGTATAGGATATGATAAACTTAATATATTACACGTTAACAAGCAAAGTTACCGTGGTTTCAGTGTTTATCAAAAAAATCGGCCGACTCTCATCTTTTTGCGCGCTTTGACAATTGGCTAGTATAATTTTCTTTTGTTTTTTAATTGTTTTGCCAAATTCAATTCCAAAAAACCGTCCAATTAAATTTTTAACTTTTATTTTTATAACAAATAATTTAATGAACAAATTACCAACCGCTTTTATAAGTAAACAAACAATGCGTGAGTGTTGTCGAAGTTTTCATTGTGTCATACACCTTTTGCTTTGCGTTTTCCTGCCAAAGGTAGAAACGTCACGCAAAGCGACAAAGTTGTATCTGACACGGCCTTTAGGCGATAATATACTCGTTGAATTGGTGAGAGTTTTTACTTGTTTTTTTTTCAACTGAACGAGCCAGAAGTGAAGTCAAGCCATCCAAATACAATTAAAAATTAAAACTAAATTAAAATAAAAGTGCAACTAAACTTCACAAAATAAAGAACTAAAAAAAAAATTAAAAACCAAAAGTAAAGAAAAACAAAAAAAGGTGTTTAATTTAAAAGCGTACCAGACATCAGCCGCCAAGCAGATTATCACATCATTCAGTATGCCCCAAACAGACACGATGTAGTCCGGAATACCGAATATCTCTTTATTATCAAAAATCCCAAAGTATACATAATAAATGAATAAAACCTGGATTAAATCGTCCACCTTTCAAAAACTAACTGTTACTTAATAAGAATACATTGTAATAAAATAAAAAAAAACTTTTTAAACTCCAAGGAAACCTACAAAATTCTATTTATAGACATCATCCTGAATAAATTTAAAATTACACAAACTCGCACTTTCTCCTCCTGCTTAAGTTTTACTCATGAAAATATCTCATCCAACTCCCCTTGCCATCCTCCACATTTAACCCCTGCTATCTTCGGCGCAATGATAAATTTAACGTTCTTTTGGTTAAGAAAAAATTTAACCAGAAAATTGAGAAAATGATGAAAAATGGAAATAAATGAAAGTACGGAAAAAAAAAATTGTTTCTCATTTGAAAATGTAGACACATCCATCATTTTTGGATAGCTTAAACTTAAACAAGCAGTGCCAGTCAGCCTGTCAGTCAGTCCGGGAGGTAAGGAGATGCAATGTGATGCGATGACGTTGAAAACAAAAAATTAAACCAACGACAATGTCTGGTAGTCGTACAAGTAACACAAATACCTACTTTTTATGACGATGATGTAAAAAGAGATTAAATGAAGTTGGAAGTTAAACGGGAGTGGGAGGAAAAAAAGGAAGAGTCCTCACCCAGTAGCAGACAGTTGGTTAGCAAAAGATAAATTGTTTTTCTTTTTGTATTTCATTTTCCAACATGTAAACTTTAGGTAACAATAAAATTAAATTGCTGGGAAGTGGCAGTAACATACAACAAAGAAAAATGTTATCAATTCCCTTTCCTTTAACATATTATTCTTGTTTTTTTTTTGCATTTTTTTTTTTGCCACTTTCCACTTACCTTTGTAACAATTTAGCACTACGTTCATCCATGGGCGGATATTGACGGCCTTTGGATTTGCCCAAACATTTATTGCGTTTCTCGCTGACCACCTGACAAAAGAAGCCCTTCTTCACATCGTAACGCAATTGATTGGAGTAGTCAAAGGCCGGTTGAATTTTCAAAAAACGTTGCAAATCATTCATCACATCTACTGGATTGAGACGCAATTGCTCGCCGTCAATGATGTGCAACTGTTGGGCAGGATAATACGAGAGCCAACGTTCCAAATGTTGTGCGTATTTACCAGGATTAAGGCAACGATTACGTAAATCCCTGAGTGCTTTTGGTGCCGAATCAGATGCCGTTATAACCTGTAAAAGCAAAAGAAAAAAGAAAAAAATGCAAATACAGTTAATATTTTATAAAGAAATTCTCAAATATTTTTTTTTAAATGAAACATGTGCAAAAAAAAAAAATAGTCAAAAACAAACACCAGCCGGTGAAATGTTAAAAAGATTAACTTGTTGAAGTTCATTTTTAAAAAGACTTAAATAAAGATACTCGACTAAAACGGGCCAAGTACTAGAAAAAATGAAAAAAAATTAAAGCAAAAGTTTAGTGTGACTTTTTCTATTTTACCTGACGTTTTTTATGCCTTTTTTTATTCGTGTATACTTTTGCATAAAGTAATTTTTATACTTTTTAAGCTGATTTTCATGACGGATAAAACGTGATTTAATCTTAAACTATAGACTCAGGAAAGAAAACAATTGTTAGAAAGCACTTACACTGTAATACGACGATAATGTTGAAAGTTCAAATGTGAATTTTATTTACTCGCTGCTGCCTCTGAACAAGTGCAACGACAAAAAAAGTGGAAAACGAATTTGTCTTTTAGAACTTTCCATATAAAACTCCAACATTAGTAATTGATTCTTCCAAAAAAAAAAAAAAAAATAAAAAAAAGTACAGTGAAAACAGAGGAACAGAAAATGTAACTAGAAAAAAATACTTTAACAACATTAAAGATAAAAAGGGGGTGAGCAGACAACAAGTACAAAGTGATACACGTACAAAGAAGTGATAACAATCTTTAAAAACCACCAGAGAATGACAAAAAGTATACATTTTAGCAGGACGAGGAGTAGTCAAAAAATAGTTCAAACACCGACTCCAACCTCTAAAATTTTTAAAGTTTGACTCGACTCCAACTCCTACTGCAACCTTTATGCTTGTGTTATTCATTTGTTGCTTAGTTAAATACTGTCCTTTATTTAAATTAAATAGTAATTGACAATTCATCATATGTTTAATAGGGATGCCATACTACATGTACATGTATATACAACATCTCCCCTTTAAAAGTACAATTAAATAAAGTAAAGATATTTGTAAACCATTAGAAATTAAGTATGAAATTCATAGATATATAAATAAAATTCATTTAAAAAAACATAATACTGATTAAGCTGTTCTTTTTCGAATCCACTTAGAGTTTCTACGAAGAATAGCACCGTCCTCCAGTTGTATCCAATATGACCTAGGACTTCCGTGAATGTCGACTATAATAGCTTTGGTCCAACCTTGTTTGTCTTGATACCATATCATCTCTCCTTTTGTGAAATTCTCTTTAAATTTTGCTGATTTATCATAATATTTTTTAGATTTTAACTGCTTTTTTGTTATGTTATTGGAAATATTTGGAATCACTTTTGGTTCAAGCAATTCGGTTTTAGTTGGTAGTAATGTACGAGTTTTTCTACTCATGAGAAGCTCTGCTGGTGAAGCATTTAACTCTTTAAGTGGTGTGTTTCTATATTCAAGAAGGCCAAGCCATAGATCATCGTTGCTTTCAGACGTTTTTTTGATGAGGTTCTTTGCAATACCTACGAATCTTTCTGCGAACCCATTTGCTTGAGAATATCCAGGACTCGTGGTAGTAAGTCTCGTACCAATTTGCTTGCAAAAATTTTTAAATTCATTTGAGTTGAAAGGCATATTGTCGGAGATAATTTCTACTGGAATACCATGATTAGAAAAGCATACTTTTAAATGTTTAATACACTCCTTTGCAGTTTTTGAGGAAATGGGTATTATATCTAAAAATCTCGAATAATAGTCTGAAACAATAAGGTATGGTTTTGAAGAGTACTCACATATATCCATTCCAATTTTGCAAAATGGCAGTGGCGGAACTTCATGGGAAATCATTGGCTCTTTAGTACTAGAATTACGATTTTTCTGACAACTCAGGCACTTTGAAATTGTATTTTCGATTTCTACATCTATACGAGGCCAGTATACTAAATTCCGAGCCCTTTTTTTTGTTTTTTCGACACCTAAGTGTGCGGAGTGCAATTGATTTAAAACATCTCGACGCAGTTCTTGTGGCACAATTACTCTGTTATTTAAAAACAGTAAATCATTATCTATAAATATGCTGTTTTGGTTTTTCCAATAAAATCTTAAATCATCCTGAATACTGCAAATATTTTTTGGCCACTCGTTCAATACCATATGTTTAAGCTCCACCAGACATTTATCGTTATTTAATGCCCTTTTTATATTTTCGAGTCTCTCATCTGTAATGTTTATGGTATGCACAAATTCGTTTAGATCTTCTATTTCAGCTGATTTGTCTTCTTTATTAAAATAACGGGAGAGCAAATCTGCAACATATAAATATTTACCAGGAATGTAAGCCAATTTTAAACTGTATTTTAATAGCGACAATTTCATTCTTTGAAGTCTAGCAGAAGGTATATTGCAAAACTGTTTTTTCATAATTTCTGTCAAGGGCTTATGATCGGTTCTTATAGTTACCTCACGACCGTATATGTAGTAGTGGAATTTGCGACATGCAAAAACAATTGTTAAAAACTCCTTTTCTATTTGCGCGTAATTTACCTCTGCATCTGTTAGGCTTCTTGATGCAAACGAGACTGGTTTTCCATTTTGCATTAAACAGCACCCGATCCCAAATTTAGAGGCATCGGTTTCAATAGTAATTTCTTTTGTTTCATCAAAAATTGCAAGAGTGGGTGTGTTTGCAATTATTATTTTAATCTGATTAAGACAATTCTCGTGAGGCTCTTGCCATTTAAAAATACCATTATTTTTTAATAAATCTCGTAATGGCTTAGAAATTTCTGAAAGTTTTGGTACGTAGTCACGAATGTAATTAATCATACCTAGTAGCTTTTGTAAATCTTTCTTAGTTTTAGGTTTGTCTATTTTTGTTATAGCATTTACTCGGTCTGGGTCGCACCTTATACCTTCATATGATATTATTTTACCTAAATATTTAACTTGTGTTACCTTATATTGAATTTTATCGATGTTAAATTTTATATTTAATTTACGTGCGCGCTCTAATACTTGGTGCAAAATTGTGTCATGCTCTTCAGCTGTATCAGCGGCAATTAATATGTCATCAATAAAAACCACTACGTTTGAAATCCCCTCAAAATTTCGTTCATTGTATTTTTGAAACACTTCCGGGCCAATTTTAATTCCATATGGCAGACGCTTAAATCGGTAACACCCAAATGGTGTATTAAACGCACAAAGTTCACTGGCCTTAGGGCTCAGCCCAACTTGCCAAAATCCTTTTTTAAGGTCCAAAACCGTGAAATACCTTTTGTTAGCAATCCGTGCCGCAATTGATTCAAAAGATGGTATTGTGTGATTTTCCAAAAGTATGTCAGCGTTTAAATCTTGTGGGTCGATGCATAAACGAAGCTGACCGGATTTTTTCTCAACTATAACCAAATTTGAAGCCCTTTCGACCGGTCCATCCACTCTTTCAATAATACCCTTTTCAATCATCTTTTGCAACTCATCCTTAACGCGACTACCCAATGATAGGGGAATTCTTCTTGCTGGCTTTACAACTGGAATGGAGTCAGATTTAACTTTTATTTCTAGGTTTTCAATAAAGCAGCCCAAGCCTTCAAAAACATCTATATTACTCTTTATAAAAATGTCTTTATCCGATTGTTGTACTGTATGATTTCGTTGAACCAATTCTAATTTTTCACAAGCCTCTAATCCCAATAGTAATCTCATTTCTACACATTACCACGCAAGTCAAAATACCTTTAAAATTTAAATCCGTACCACTTTAGCTTTTGGGAGACATTGCATTTTTCTCTAAACGTACGTCTTTTATATATTTCAAAAATCTTAATGGCAAAACATTTACATCTGCCCCAGTATCCAATTTAAAATTAATTAAACAATTATTGACACGAATTTTTTCATACCATCTCTTTCTTATGCTGTTTGTACTTATGTTGTGTAAAACAAAATCATCACTTTTTCCCTCCAAAATATTTTCTCTTTCCAAACCATATTCTCTTATATCGCGAACTTTCTGAGATAAACAAGCTACACTAAAGTGATTGAGTCTCCCACAATTATTACATTTTTTCCCAAATGCTGGGCATTTCTTATATGCGTGTACTCCTTTACAAAATTTACAATTGTTTTTGTTGTTATTTTTTGTTTGCCTAGCTGCAATACTGTTAAATGATTCTGTGTTTAAATTGTTATTGGAAGAAATATTCGTTCTCTGTTCTTTTCCGTTATTCGTTTCGTACTGAACAACGTTCACTGAATTTGAAATGAAATGTTGTTTTTGCATATCATTTGCGTGTTTGTCTGCTAATTCTGAAGCACGAGCAATCTCTATAGTTTTGATTAATGTTAAATCAGATGCTTCTAATAATTTTTTCCTTAATTTACCACAATTTGTACCAATAACAATGTTATCTCGCATCATACGATCTGAGTCTTTATACCCACAACTTTTAACCAGTTTTCTTAAATCCAAGAAATAAGAATCAAAAGACTCACCCTCTTGCTGTCTTCTTGAATTAAATCTAAATGCCTCATATACTTCGTTTTTCTTTGGTGTACAAAAAGTCTCAAAAGCTTCTACCACTGTCTTGAAATTTTTTTTTCCTCCTCGGTTAAACTAAGTGTGTTATATATTTCGATTGCCTCCGGGCCACACGCGTTGAGAAAAATACCAATTTTTTGTGATTCTTTTCTATCATCCAGCTCAATAGCTATTGAATAAACGTCAAAGTTTTGTTTAAGAACTCGCCAGTTTTCCGAAATATTTCCATCAAAGTACAATGGGTCTGGCCTTCGAGCATCAATAGAGTTAAATATATTACCACCAGTAGCCATCTCGTATTCACTGTCACTACCACTTGATTCCGTCGTTTGTTCTTTCTTTATTTTAACTTTAGCAGAATCTTCCTTTTTCGCTGTTGCTCTTGTCTTAACCATTTATACCGGCTGCGCCATGTGTTATTCATTTGTTGCTTAGTTAAAGACTGTCCTTTATTTAAATTAAATAGTAATTGACAATTCATCATATGTTTAATAGGGATGCCATACTACATGTACATGTATATACAACAATGCTAAATGTATATGAGACTGGTCCGTATTTGATTTTAAACTCTTTTTTAATGCAGTACCTTTTTAATTGTTAATTATAGCAAAAAATTATTCTGTAAAAATTTCAAATCGATATTTGAATTAAAACACCTGCCGCATTGAGCTTTAATGTAGTTATTTACATATGTAAAGTCGAAAATGTTGGAGTCGGAGTCGGAGTCGCGAGTTTTTTAAGGGTACTAATGGCCAATTTTCAGGATTGACATTAAAACCCATTTATGTTTAAAATCGTTTTAAATACAAAATTCTCTTTTTCAGTAAACACTTAAATGAAACTTAATTCACCGATACATTTAAATTCAACTTAAGTTTCAATTGGACTGTCTTAGCAAGGTGAGCTCAATATCAAAACAATACAACAACAACAGGCAAAGCCATAATAACCAGCCGTTTTTCGAGACCACCTTGTAAATAGCTACACTTTTTTTGTGATATAGTTTTGTATTTAGTAGTGCTACCATACTTTTATCTTGAAAAAGTAAGACTTTTCAAATAAAACTCAAAAAATCAATCTGTATTTAAATACGATTTAAGTTTATATGAAAATTAAAATAATATAGATTTAAATACTATCCTGAAAATTGGGTATAAGACACCGACTTCAGTACAAAAACCTCAATTCCGACTTTTCGACTCCGACTCTACAGCCCTGCATTTTAGTACTATTTAAGTATTTGTGGTAAAACATGAATAATTCATTTTATTACGAGTGGTTTTATTGCCAAAATATTTTAAAGGATCTTCCACAAGGAACTCCCGAGCTTCGATAGTTAATAGTGGCCATATTGTTTGGCGCTACATCTATAGAATTGCCCGGTATTTATTCAGTCTGTTTTGCCTTATCACCATGGACGGGCATATCGTTTAAGAACAAGTGAAAATAATAAAAGTTTAAACTGATTCCGCCAACTTTTTGTCAATGTTGTGTATAAATTGCAAGGTTTTTGCACAAAAATTGACAATTGGCCAGTCTGGAACAAAAGTGGTCTATGTTACAAAAAAGTGAAAAAACAATCAATTCTAACGTGGTAGTTTAACGATAACTATATTTCGTTACAACACCTAGATTTATTGCTTTTTCACTTTTCTTACCTTTTAAAGTGGTCTAAAGCTTGTTTTTTGTAACATAGACCACTTTAGTTCCTTTTGAAGTACTTAGTTTGTGCACTCTAAATAAAAAAGTCTGGCTGGACATTTTATTTTTTATTATCCTATTCCTTTTACTTTTCCTTTCTTTTTTCACATTCCTTTACAAATTATATAAGAACACGCCCACTTGCTTTTTTCGATATTTTATTAGGTTAGGTTAGGTTCCATTGGCAGCCGTACTCAAGAACAACTCACGTGGGTTCATTGATTAGTTCCCGTTGTGTTACAATGTCACACCGTCTCCCAGGGGTCCTTTGTTACTTGGCTGCTAATATTCTCACTCAGCCACCCAGTCGATTCAATAAAGAAGTGGATCCTGTTTAAGTCAATAATGGAGAGACACGTTTTGTCTCCAAGTGCTCTTCGACCAAACAGTTTAAGTCTCAGATCTCCGAAGGCCGGATAACGACACGGAAGATGTTCCGTTGACTCGTCCTTCTCCTTGTCACCACAACTTCTACATATGCCATTGTAAGGGAGCCCTAACCTTTGGAAGTGCCTCTCAATGGGTCAGTGGCCAGTTATAACCGCAATAAGGTTCCTGAGGTGATGTCTGGACAGCTGTAATGCCCGCCTAGTCCTTTTTTCATCTATGATGGGCCAAATTTTCCTATTTTTTCCACAGGTGGTTTCATCGAGTCATCTCTGACCGGCAAAAGGATGAAACTTGTGTGAAATAATTTGCTTACTTCTTGGGAGTAAAGCACATTTATCATATGTTGAATCGTTTTGATTCAAAGTGGTGCCTCCAAGCGCCAACGAATTCGCCATATAGTTTCCATGTATGTTCCTGTACCCGGGGACCCACATAATGTCCTCTCAATGTCTCGCTATCTCCTCCAGACAACATCCGGCATTCTTGGACAATTCTTGATGTGATGAACACATTCTCCAGGGATCTTATTCGCGAGGGAAATTTGTATTATCTATTCTCTTATTTGGGGCGATGACAAACCCAACAAATCATAAATCATCATAAAGGCAATTCCCACTGGAATAAGAAGGAATTATAGATTTCCATCCACTTAGCATATTCAATGTTTAATTTTATGTTTCTAGAACCCATAATAACGAAAAAAGTACCAGTTGTAAAACGAAAGAGTACCACGAAGCTCCGCCTTACAGATTCTTATTCACTCAGAAACATGAATGTCTAATTTTGTGTTTCTAAGTCCAATATTAACGAAAACTCAAAAAGTACCAGTTGAAAAACAAACAAGTGTCAACATTATTTTTGTTATAGGTTCTCATTCACTCAGGAACCTGCACCTATAATTTAATTTCCCTTATTGCCCTTTTTGATATTTTTTTTCTCTCCATTATAGTATCAACAATTTCGATATTGTAGCGTTAGAATGTGTCTAGAGTTTTTTTATTCCCGAACTTTTTGGATTCCCGGGAAAGCGTGAAATAACCATCAGATTCCCGGGATCCCGGGATTCCCGCCCAAAACTTTTTATTTATTTATTTACTTATTTCTCCAATAAAATCAATATTTATTACTGGCTATTACGCTTAAAATAATTATATTTAGTATTTATTACATAACAAAAACGTACAAAATTTAGGATTAAAATTATTTTAAGACACTTAAGGGATTATTTTGATGACCATAAGATCATCAAAATAAAAAATTCAGAGCTCATTTCCATAATTAGAATGAAAGTATTAAAGTCTTAACGTAGGAGCACATTTGCACCGTATGAACGTAGAATGTAGATACGTTGTGAAATAAAAACTTGTGATAATTATATTTAATGGAAAGTTAATAATATAAAATTAAATTATTTTTGTGTTTTCAAATTGAATATCTGAAAACAAATAAAAAGAAGAAAAAAACTAACAAAAATTTCAATAAATTTGGATTTTTCTAACATTATTTTCAAAGGAAAAGAAAGTATGTACGTCTACAATGGAATTGTGCTTAAATAGAGCGTGTATTTAGAAATTTACGGCTTTACATCTTAAGTTCTTAAGACGTACGACCGAGTTGTGTTCCTAGCATTAGGAGAATAGAATTTCTGGAAGGGCGATTAGGAACTGAAAGCTCAACATTACGAAGTAGGAACATATTTACCGTTTAGCAGGAAGGAGAAATTTTATTTACTACAAATATTTAATAACATATTTTTTTACAACTTTATAACCCTTAACCAGCAGTGGTGTATACTAAGTTTGTCATTCCATGTAAAGCTTTTTTTAATATTCATCTAAGGTCACATAAAGTAGTCCTTCATTCAATTCTAAGCCAATTTAGCCATTTGGGTGTCAAATTGTATTTAGATCTTCTAGGCTGTTTCGGATTGAATTCATGCAGAATCGCTGCAGTAGGAAATGAGTTTTGCATCCAAATGTGGAACTACCTTTCTCAACAAAACTGAACAAAAACTAACATAAATTTGTGGCGAAAAATACCTATTGTCTTTAAATTTCAACAAATTCGTTTTATAAGGCACCAAATTTCTACTTTCTCCTTTCATAAGACTCAAAATCCCTTAAAATGACGCATATAAACCACAATCTAGGAAACCACTTTACTAAGCCCTTAAAAGAAAACATTATATTATTGTTGTAAAATTTAAACTTCAGTTTGCTAGGACAAAAAAAAAACTTCGTGAAGATAGATCTATAATTTATCATAGGCCTTATATAAAGCCCATTCTCAAAAATTAGCTTAATAAGCCTAAAACTGTAGCAAATTTGAATATACACGCAGAGAAAAAACATGATTAATGAATGGTCACTACGACCATTTTTGTTTATACTTGCCTTATATGTTTACCCTCATAAATTAATTATAGTCTTAATATAACTTAAAAAATTGTTTTTTGTCCTTAACATTTTTAAATTCACTATAATAATATTATATGGTGGCTTACACCTAAAAAGGTACTCTGGTCTAGCTAAACATATTATATTATTTGATATGTTAGCTACTATAATATATATATTTTAAACTATACAGTTAAAATCATAATATTAGTTGAACACAAAAGGTATGTTTAATACCATCATTTTTGTTTGCTTGAAAACACATTCTCTTAAGAAACAAACATTTATTGTCAAAACAAACAGTGTGTGCTTTAAAACTACATTTTCTCCGTCCGCGAGCGTCAGTTAATCAGGAAACATGAATGATGACAGAATAATTAAAACATTTTTCGGGGAGAAAAATGCCATGCTGCCTTGCAAAACTAACGCAATAAATTATTATACGTTTATTGAAACAGGTAAGTTATTTAAATATAATTATAAAAATATATAAATATAGAATTATTTTGTCTTTATTGCAGCCAAAAAAACCTATAACAAATTTTGACACATCATTTTGTCATCAGCCCCGAATTTTTTCAAAAACGGAATTCTTGTTTGTTTGGATGTATTTGTACCACACAACGTAAATTTATAAATTAAAACACATACACAGGTATATAAATATGTGTATTTAATTTTATTTTTAATATATGTATGCTATATTTTATTTATTATATTTGTAATAAAACATAAATTTTTTAAATTACATTTTTTATTGTTTTTATTGTAAGAACCATATAAAATGTTGAAGTAGACATTTTGCATGGTATTGGGAAATATAGAAAAATGGTTTGAAAGATCGTGCGCATTTTTCTTCTGAACATAATAATATGTTTGAGACAACAATTATCTAAAATCATTATAACTGAACATATATTGTTGCTTAAGACGTGTTTGACACAATCATAACCACAAACATTAATGATAGTTTGCGATTGTGATTGTATCAATCATGTTTTTTCTTTGCGTGTAGTGGTGAAATTAACTGCCCGTTCGCCGATATCGAACGTTAACGTTCGCATAGAAAATTACATTTAAAACAAAAACAATTTTTGAAATTTTGTTTTTGTTTCAAATGTTATTTACTATGCGAACGTTAGCGTTCGATATCGGCGAACGGGCAGTAAGTTAGATAAAACAACTAAAGACACTAGTCCGACATAGATTTACTAAAGTTTTAAAAAAAGATTTTCTTCAAAATTTCCCGGGAATCCCGCAATTAATTCCCGGGAAAACGGGAATTTAAAACAAATGAAACAAACCCTATATGTGTCAATACTTGAGAAAAATGTTTTTTTTTGAAAAAGTACCAAAAGTAGGTACGATTTTCTCCTTTAAAAGCCTGAATTCCGAAAAAGTACCAAATATATATTTGTATTTTTTAGAAAAGTTACAAATTTGGTATAATCTTTATTTTTGAATTAATTCAGGAATCATTCATGCACTGAATTAGCAAATTTTTAAGACATTCTTTTCACACAAAAAAATGAATTGAATGAAATTTGAGTCAATTCAAATGAATTTGGTAAAACTTATTTGCAATTAATTTCCAATTCAAATGAATTTGTCAAAGTGAATTGCAATTCGTTTCCAATACAAATGAATTTGTAGAATGAATTGCAATTCGTTTCTAATTCAAGTGAATTACAATTCATTTCCAACTCATTTGAATTAATTTTGTAATTAAATCTACAGCAAGCATTTCTCTCGTTTTGTATATTACCCAGTATAGTCAAAAGACAAAAAATTCTAAGATTTGAAATTCCCATGATATACTGGAAGTATCAGGTAGCGGCAGAATAGGAATTGAATTATTAGGTATCGGCGAAAGTCCTATAAAAATGGGAACATTTTGTTTATTTGCTAAAAGAAATTTTTAAATTTTTATTTTTTATCAAATAGTGTGAAAATATTATTAAAGGTGTGTTTAACAATAATATTTTGTTTAAATAATCTCATATTTGTTTACTGTGGAAAATTTAATTTTGGTAAGAGAAACTTCCATTTTTCATTCCCCCTGGATCTGCTCTCGAATTTGATTGATTGTAACTCATTTTTGAATTCATTCATTTGAATTCCAATTCATTGTTCTTATTCATTTGAATGAATAAGAAAATCAATTCAATTCAAATATTCTTGTAGAATGAATTGCAATTTACTTTAACAAATTCCTTTGAATTCGAAACGAACTGCAATTTATTTTACAGATTCATTTGAATTGAAAACGAATTGCAAATTATTCAACAAATTTATTTGAATTGGAAATTAACTGAAATTAATTTCTGCCTAATTCGTTTGAATTGACTCAAACTTCATTCAATTCTTTTTTATTGTGAAAAGAATTAATTCAAAATTTATCTAATTCGTAACGAATTCAAATCAAAAAAGTATGATTCATTTACAGATCTGATTTCTTTGTTTATTGGTTTAAACGATCAATGGGGTGACAAAAAAAGTTCAAAAATACAGGTTATACCCTTTTCAACTCTTCAAAAAGTACCAGAGACCTGGCCACTTATTTTTCTAATGAACAACGATAAGTACTAAATTTTTTTTGGATCTCTTTTAGTTTTGGAGATATGTGGTTACCGACATTATCCGTTCCCCCCTCAGATCTTAATAAAATATATATTGTGCCCTTTTGTAAGTAAATACATTTCAAATCGTGCATTTTTTGTTCTAGTCTATGGGTGAAGAGAGGTGGAAAGTGTTCTTTACTGTTTGCCTTTGCCGATTTATATATACACAGAAAAAAAGTATTTTAACAATTAAAAAAATGTTTTAAAAAGTATTTAACTTTAATTAATGTGATAATTAAATCAATTATTTTTTTAATTGAAACAAAATTAAAAATGTTATTTTGATTTAACTAAAATTTTAGTTGTTTTGAAATAAATTTTTAAATAAAATATTAATTAAATAACAAAAAAAAAAAAAAAACTTCTAAAATTGTTATTGGGAATTGTCAATATTTAATTAAATAAATTAACACGTTGTTTGAAATGGCAAACTTTTTTGATAATTTTTTAATTAAATTTAAAAATATCATTTATTAAAAAAAAAAATATTCAAAATTTTACAATTTCTAGTAATCAATATAATCATTTTGGTAAAAGATGCAAAATCAACAACTGTTTGCTTGATATTATGAATTTGGTATAAATTTGTTGATTAGAGACAATTTTTAATTTTTTCTGAGTAAATAAATAAAAAAAACTTTATTTTTTCAAAAATATCGTCAATGTTCTAAAAATCGAAAGAAAAGAAAATCTATAGCCCGAATGTGTTAACGAGGAGTATTAAGATGTTGAACGAACCGTAATCTGTTTGACCTATAGGGGAGGGCCGTGACTCCGGACGAAGACAGGAAGAGCTTTGGTATTACAAACTGGGGAGAGCACGCGCAAGATCGAAGTGCTTCGCAATAATTTATTAGATTGGCAAGAACAACAACATGTTATGAAGCCAACTTACTGAGCTATCTAAATAAGAGCGGCGAGAGTTTTTATCGGGTTTGTTCTGAAAATCATGTGATTTTAAAATCACAAGTGTGATTTTGTGCTGTTCGGAAAATCGTACCGTTTTTGCCTTTCTCGGTGTACTTTCGGCAGTTGAAAATCACACCAAAGCACAAAAAAAAAAAACGGAACACCAAAATATAACACGTGTGATTTTAAAAGGTGATTTAAGAACAGGCCAGTATGTCAAAATTTCTCATTTTTATACAGTTTATATGAAAAGAACCTTTACATCGCGAATTCTATAACACCAGTACCCATGTTCTGTAACTTTGGTGAGAACTTCTCGCATCGAAAACAAGTGAAACAAAATATTCCATCGTTTCTCGAAATGTGAGAAAAACAGAGATTACGTCGTTACGTAATAAATGTCATAATATTCCACTCGAGGCCGATAAGAAATTGCAGATATTGTGAACGCCAGTCAAACATACGTTGACGGCGACCAAATTTGACCAAAATTGAAAAATTTTCAACGACGGCGCACAGTGGCGCCCGTAGAGCAAGCGAGGTTGCAAAAATCAAAATTTTCATGAGTGCCGACGAAGTTTTGAATAAACCCATGTTATAGGAAACTTTTCAACGATTTCAAATATGCCACTCTTAATAATATCACATTTTTAGTTTAGAAGATATAACCGTTCAAAGTTGACCGACTTTCGGTTTTCAAAAAAACACACAATTTTTAGTCAATTTGTTGCGATTTCAGGTGTAATATCACGAAAAATAGGTAACGAATCGCCTTATTTTTTATTTGTATTGATTGATGTATTTATTAAATGTATAATGATAAAAAAAAAATTAACTGTTTGCTTTGTGTTTCTCCTGGTAAATTTTATTTAAAAACTATCCGTTTTTTCACTATTTTTCAACTTTGACGGAAAATAAAAAAAAACTATATTTTTCTATATTTGCCATACGTGCAAAACCTGTTCTTTGATTATTTCTTTACATAATTCAAAAGGTTTTATCTGCCCGTACGTGCCCGTTTGGCTTCTAGAGGTAAAAAAGTTTAAAAAGACATGGTTGCAGAAATTGTATGGCGTCCATCCCTTATATGTTTTGACTGACAGTAGTTTGATCTAATAGTTTGAAAAAAACTACTCATTGAAATTAGCAGGTACGTACCTCACATAAACAATACTTTGGCGTACAAATGGTCAGGAACAATATTGACTTATGGTCCCTACAGGTAGGCACAAATCTTATTTGGAAACGTGCATAATATCAAAATTGCATTATTTAGCCTAAATCCATATGTATGCAGGGAACAGGTAAATTTTTAGGCATGGTAGCATAAGCCTATATATTGCAAAATAAGCATAATGCCTGGATTAGTCTACGCCTGAAAGTTGGCGCAACAATTACTGAAACCATTAAACAATTTAAGTACTGAAAACATGGCGTTGAACAATTTAAAATTATTTGAACTGTTTAGAAAGTCAACCACACCAAAGTTTTTCACGGAAGTGAAAATTCTTCCTGAGAAGTTGACATTGATCAGCAAATGGGGCTGCGATGGATCATCCGGACAAAGCGTTTATAAGCAAAGGATATCTTCCGATGACGCTACAATATCGGATGGAAATATGTTTATGGCATCTGTTGTTCCTTTGCGGCTAAAATCGGATGATTCCCTACACTGGAAAAATCCACGACCGTCATCAGTGCATTATTGCCGACCAATAATGTTTCAGTTTGCAAGGGAATCGACAGAACTCATAAGGACTACGGTGAAGGACATTGAAGAACAAATAAGCAAGATTAAGCCTACAAAGCTGCAAATTGGAGAAGGAAAATATATTGAATGCAATTACGAGTTCCACCTGACCATGGTTGACGGAAAAGTCGTAAACGAACTGACAGGAACAACCTCAACAATGTCATGCCCGATTTGCAAAAAGAGTCAGAAGAACTTTTTTCAATTCAATTCAATTTATTTCATATATAATATGTTACATCTCAATTTTATATAATTAGTTGTAAAGAGTTTAAGATTAGTATCTTTTTCTGCTTAATTATAATATATTTCAATTAGTTATCATAGACAGAATTATATTGGAGGTAAAAATTTAGCAAAAACCTATCTAAACCCCTTTTTTCGTATTATTTTTATATTTTTTTTATCGATTTTATATTATTATTTGTCAGAAGAACTTTGGTAATTTAAACGATTCTACAAATGAGGAGAATTACGAATATGGAATGTCACCATTGCACGCAAGGATAAGGTGTATGGAATTCTTGCTAAAACTGGCATATACCCTACCACAAGAGGAGGAAAACTTCGATGAAAATACATCAATAAAGGATAAGGAAAAGATCAGAAAGAAGCAAATACAGGATGGTTTTTTTGAAACAAGTTGGACTAAAAGTAGACTGTCCCAAGCACGGATACGGTAACTCTAACGATGGAAACACTTCTAGGAGATTTTTTGAAAATGATGAGGCAGTAACTAGAATCATTGGAATTGACAATCAAATCGTGAAAAGATTGGGAACGATCTTGGATGTTTTAAACTGCAAAGAAAATGTAAATTCTACAAAATATGGAGAATATGCGTCGAAAACTGCATCTCTTTTAGCAGAAATGTATCCACAGAAGAAGTTGACCCCGACCGTCCATAAAATATTGGCGCATGGCAAAGATATAATTGAGTACCAGTCTTTGCCAATTGGAGAGCTTTCTGAAGAAGCACAGGAGTCTCTTAACAAATTTTATAAAAAATATAGATTGCAGAACACATTCAAAGCATCAAGGGTAAGGCAAAATAAGGACCTCTTCAACATGTTGGCAGCATCTTCCGATCCACTTATTTCTTCCCTGCGGCATGTGAAGTCACGAATAGAGTTACAAAATAATTATAGTTTAGAAATTGTTAGTCTTTTAGATATACCTTCTCTTACGAATTGTGATGAATATTTTACAGAAAATTGAAAAAATAAATTTAAAAAAATAAATAATTTTTTTTTTAATTTGTTGGGTAATAATTTAAAACATAAAACCTATAAGAAAAAAAATAAAAACAATCTAAAAATGTAAAAATAATTTTTTTTAGTTACCATAAAATTGATTTTTCTACTAATTTTAACTTTGATAACCCATAAGTAGGCCCCTACAAAGCGTAGCACCCTTTCCAAACGCTCATTTCATAGGCTGAACAGTTATCTATCATATGCTGTTTAAACTGTTCAATTATCTTATTCGGTTCAAAAGATATGATTTTTGCAACGAAAAAACTCAAATGGCGCCACTGTGCGGCGGCGAAAATCAACCGTCGGCTTTACCAAAAAATGTAAAGTGCGACTTTAATGTTTGTTGATAACAAAATTGCTTTGAAAACATTCGTATATTTTTCGAAAATGTTAAAAGCAAAATAATTACACAATGAAAAAATCGGGCAAGAACAAAATACTTATCTCTTCCGTGTTAATATTCATTGCATTTGACATTTTAAATTTTTTTTTGGTGTTAAAATTTTTTCTCTCCCCTTTTTTAAGCGTGAGTTTATTTGACATTTCAAAGCGGGAACTTTCTCACAAAATTTTTACAGCCACAGTTTTTACGTATATTGGCGAGAAATTTCCTTACGTGACAGTTATTACACGCCAAAAATGTTACAGACGCAGTTAAGTGAGAAAAACAGCTGGTTGTTTCAATTTATGGCATTTCTGTTTCATTTCTCGTATTTCAATCGAAAAGTTTCTCGCCGCGGAGTTACAGAACATGGGCACAGACTGGAAAATTTTATTTAACAGATCGCTAGGCCGGTTTGTTTTATTGAAAATCTATTGGCAATAGAGTTTTCATGTTAAAAAACGCTTGCCGCTGTTTATGTTTCTCAGTTAAGTAACAGGCGTACCTAAACAAGACGGCACGCGTTTTCTAGTTGTCAAAAATTGTCATGCCCATACAATTTGTATGAAGCAGTTGAAAAATCCGATTTTGACTTCGAGTTTAATAGTAAAGTTGGCCGCTATTGTTAATAAATAAAGGCAATTTAGCTATTTTGGTCAATCTAGCGGTTTTATCTTCTTTTTTATTTCTTTATGTTTTATTTATACGAGAAACTGAACACTTCTGTTCGTGACACAACGTTGACGCGCTTGTTAAGTTACGGCTGTAAATTTCAAAAATCGAATTCAAGTAAAACGTAAATTTATTTTAAACATTTTCCTGTTGTAAAACTTTGTAGAAATATTATAAAACGTGATACGTAAATATTTTTAAGGTTAATTAAATTAAAGAAATCTCACAGCTCAACCGCAAAATTTCTATAGTTTCTGGTAGTTCAAAGTTTTGGTTAAGGGGTGGGTCATTCTTATCATACATATGCCCCCATTGCTAAAAGTATTTACCAGACAGAGTATTTGCAAATGTATATCGTATGTGATGTGATGTTGAAAATAAACAAAACTCTCAATATTTTGCGGTTAAATTGAGACCACTTAACTTGGCTTAAGAATGAATTAAATGACCACAAGATAAATCGTTTCATAATCCAAAATGGTTACAAACTTAAGTAACAACATGGTTGTCATGTCTAGAAACATGAAAGGAAATGTTTGGTGTTCATGCATAAAAACAACATGTTCATCTGGAGAAATATTTATTTCAAGTAAAATGTTTGTGTAAAAGACTTTAATGAATACATGGTATAAATATTGTGTGTGTGTGTGTGAATTCGTACGCAAGAGTGTGTGCGTGTGTGTCTCTAGGAAACAGTCCTTTTAGACACCAGACATGCTTGCATTTCTATGAAGATGAAAAACTTTTTTTAAGTTTTATTTATTTACACTCAGCAGAATAATTAAAATGCTTTGGAGATAAAAGGTTGTTTTATTTTTTGGAAATATCTCTGGTTGTTTGTTTTCTTTTGGAATTCCCCACATTTTTGGTGCTAACCGCAATAAAGGGAAATTAAAACTGGGGATTATGGAAATGGTGCAATATGTTGTAGTTTTTAATAAATTTTAAACTATTTAAGAAAATTTTTTTTACATTAAATTGTAAAGCTTAAAAAACTTTTCAATTTAAATATATAAATTAGTAATAGTTACATATTACATGGATAACTAGAAAAGAAAAAACTTATATTTCGCAAGAACTCTCAAAGGAGGCAATAAGTACAATTATTATGATCTTTTCGAGAGATAATCATACCCAAAATCCATAGACGATTGACTAAAATCTAAACTTTCTTAAAACAAAGCAAATAAAAACCACTCTAGCAGCCGTACCTAAATAAGAGCGGCAGGCGAAACGTTTTCTTTCGCTAAGATTTTACGCTGATGTGCCATATCTAAACAAGA
Organism: Pollenia amentaria; assembly: GCA_943735925.1. Lineage (NCBI taxonomy): Eukaryota > Metazoa > Arthropoda > Insecta > Diptera > Polleniidae > Pollenia > Pollenia amentaria. Next base: position 126,857,532 of record OX031009.1, read on the forward strand.
GCGCCAATGTTGTGTCACGAACAGAAGTGTTAACTTTCGTGCTTCATAAAACCAGCATAAAAGAAATAAAAAATTAAGACAAAACCGCTAGATTGTCCAAAAAATAGCTAAACTGTCATTATTTAGTCCCTAATCATTGAAAACGCAACGCAACACAAGGAATAACATTGAATTTTGTAATTTTGTTGTTGCTTTCTACAGCAATTCATGTATCGTTTTAAAATTTTCAACGCCATAAGCAATGCAGCGTTTGAAATTTTAAAATGCAATGCGAATTTCTGTGGAAAGCAACAACAAAATAACGAAATATTTATGACATTGTTTGTTTGTGCTTTCAATGTAATTCTTGGGCGTTGCGTTGCGTTTTAAATGATTAGGCCCTTATTAGCAATAGCGGCCAACTTCACTATTAAGCGCGCTATCAATCGGATTTTTCAATTGCGAAGCGTTAACGCCGCGCTATTTAGGGATGCTTCATACAAATTGTTTGGGCATACAATTTTTGACAACCAAAAAACGCCTGCCGCTTTTGTTAAGGCCCAACCATAATATGCATAGCCTTGCTTAACCTACTGTCAAAAATTAACAAAAAGTCTCTCAAATGTATTTAAAAAAACAAAAACAAAATAAAAAAACATTTGATTCCGTACGCAATGTGCGATCAGTTTCGCACTTTGCTTAAGCAAATGACAATTTTATAAAACTTAACAAAACGTTTCCTTAAGTTCAATATGGTTTGCCTCATATGATTTACATGTATTCGCACATTTGCTGAAGCCAACTTAAGCACATTATGGTTGGGCCTTTAAGGTACGGCTGTAAAAAGCACATTTCATACAAACCCAATCACAGTGTTAGGTTTATTTGCCAGCTAAGTTAGGTTTCTCTCTCTCCCTCTCTCTCTCTTTTCAGTCTAGTCAATATTCTATGCCGAAATCATTTATGCCAAATATAGTTTCTGCCTTTTGCAGTGTAGCAGATGTGTTTGAGATTTACATGAGTACCAGGTTAACCTTGCAGTGCTTTTACTAACGCCCCTGCATGTGAACAGTATCATTCAGGTGGCTTAACCTTCGGCTTACCAAATATGTTTATGTCCATCGTTTACCAATACACACCCGGCTGTTTCTGCATGTTTATAAGCGATGAGAACAATTTATCGGCATACATTTTTTTCAGTTTTTTTTTAAGAAAACAATTCTTCAGTGAGTTAAAATTACCTAAAATTGCGTTTTAAAATTTCAAACGCTGCATAGCTTGTGGCGTTGAAAATTTTACAACTGTACATGAATTTCTGTAGAAAGCAACAACAAAATTATAAAATATTTTTGACATTGTCTGTGCTTTCAATGCAATTCTTTGGCGTTGCGTTGCGTTTTACATGATGAGGGCCTTTGTTTCGAGAGAATAAAAGTCAAAAAAAGAAAAATTATAAGAACAAAACTTGTACACAGTTCACACGCAGGCTATTCGTGCTGTGGTCGCACAAAATGCCGAGCAACAACGACAGTACCACAAGAAGAGTTGCGATCGTATATGAATTTTTCTAACTTTGTTATCTACATCAACTCACCAACAATATTTAGAAATACAACAGATAGCAAAAGATATTTTTTAAATACTTTTAAAAAAGAGGTTATGACATATTCTATGCAAAATCATAAACAAATGTTTTTGTTTGTAGTAGTATAGTGTGCTTGTGTAAAAGTAAAACCATACCAGGGATGTTCAATTTTATACCAACTTCCAAAAAAAAAAAAATTTACTTTTTTGACTTTCACGGTACCATTTTTTTTTTTAATTTATTAAAACAACAAAAAAGTACATAAAAATTCAATTATACACAAAAAAACAAAACTTAACATTAATATACATTATATGTATGAATAAAATACGGCACATAAAAGTCTTATAAATATATGAGATCAAAATCAGGCACTTATTTGTTTAGTTAATAAACTATTTCGAATTTTTACATTTTTACATTTTTACAATCCTTTGTTTGTATGAGACTTGATAATGTTGGCACATGTAGTCTGTTTATTTCCTTAGTCTTAATTATATTTTGAAAAGAAAAAAATCTTTCCACATTTGCAGACGAATGTGGAATGGATAAAATTTCCAGCAAATACTCTAGAAATGTCAGGAAACATATGGCATTCAGCTCTTTTTGTAAATTAGCTACTGCCGACCAAGAACTACAAATGTTTTCAGTTTTTAACGACTGTAGTTGCTTCACATCAGCTTAAGCTCTAAATTGATTATTGATTGAATCAAAATTTGCAATTTCATTCGGGAAAATTTTTACTTCAAGAGGTACAATACAACTTGTTTTACCTGACATAATATTTTCAGGAGTAAATTTATGGAACCACATTAAAACTTCCCTATTAAAGTTGACTTTGTAAAGTTAACTTCGCAATATGTTATAATAAATTGTTTTGCATTTTCTTTTATTTCTTTAACAATATCAATATTGATATTCTTTGTAGAGATATATAAATCCACTTCTGTTCCGCAATTAATTTCTTCAAGGGGCGTGTGATTTTTGTAAACGTCTACGATAGAGATATCACATTCATCCAAAACATTTTTATTCATGAAATTACGCGCTATTTGGCGGAACAAAAAAGTTAGCCTTTGTAAAAATACATGCATTCGAGCATCTTCTGATTGCATTTCTAAATTAACCATGTTAATAATTTTAAGTGCCTATTGCATAAAAAAATTGCAATTTAAAAGAAGGCTTTTTAAATCCTGATAATAGAAATAATAATTATAAAATAAATGCAATGAAAAGGACTCAATAATTTGTTTTCTAAACTAAAAATTTAAAAAAGGGGGAACTATGACAACTTTTTTAATTGTACCAATTGAGTCAAGCTAGTACCACGGTACTTTAGAAGGTCAAAATGTACCAAAAAAAGAACAATTGTACCAACTTTAACATCCCTGAACCATACAATATCAGTTATACTCATTCTCTCATTTACATATATCTATAGTAACAGATATGAATATGGTATATCTGTTTTGACAACACAGAAAACATTATCAGTAGTTTTTTTTTTATCAATTAAAGAAATTGTTTAAAAAGTATTTCAATTTAATTAATGTGATAAATGAAACAATTATTTTTTTATTTGAAAGAAAATTTAAAACATAATTTTGATTTAATTAAAATTTTAGCTGTTTTAAAACAAATTTTTAATTAAAATATTAATTAAATAACAAAAAATCTTAATTGATTTTTCCATTTAAAATAAAATAATTTTATCTCGTTGAGTTGTTGTTTGAAACTGCAAAGTTTTTTTTTGATAATTTTATTAATTAAAATTAAAAATATCATTTATTGAAAAAAAAATTCAACATTTTCAATTTTTAGTAATCGATATAATAATTTTTGTAATAGGTGCAAAATCGACAAACTGTTTGCTTGATTCTATGAATTTGGAATGAATTTGGTGATTAGAGGCTATTTTTAATTTTTTCTGTGAATACTTTCCCATACACTCGTGCACGTCTTAACCGTTAAATTAAAATTCTAGCGATTATGTTTATGGCTGATTTTACATAATTTCGGCGTACGGATTTTGACGGCTTGTTAAACGAACTGTATGCTTCGAACATAGCCAACAAACAAAAATACGCGCAATCAATTTAATCTCTGTTATCCAATTGAATGATCCGTTGAAGAAAACTTCGAAGTTAAAGTCGACCTATGTTCGTCAACCTACTTTTTACATTAGTGATATTATGATTTTATATAAATATCTCACAAATATTTACGTGTGAAATATACAATTTTTAAAGCGATTAAGATAATCAATGTGTGGCAAACTCAATGCATACAATTTTTTCGAAATTGGATCATGGGATCAGTGTATCTCTAAATTCAGCTCTTTAACGATCCAAAGCTGAAGTTGTGCTTTTTTTCTCTTTAGCGATTTCGTATCTACGCTCTCTTCACCTTTAAGTCTCTTCGATATGTTTTTTAGACAGGATATTCTGCCATTTATAACGATTATTATAGTGAAATGCTTAGGCACACACATTGGTTATATCGTTTGTTCGCAGGGAAAACACAAAACCAAACAAATCGTTTTATCGCCAATAAGCAATAAGACTTAAATTACAACTCAAAACTTAATCTCGTCTTAATAATTGCCAGAGTTCTGGGGGGCTACTCTCTATTGCGATGCGAATGCAATTTCCATACGAAAGCTAAATGAGATAAGAGGCCAATTTGGTACTCTCTATCGCTTTCGACAACATTTTTAAAAAACAGCAATAAAAATTAAAAATGGCGCAGATTGACATGTAAAAAAAGGAAAGTTAAGCAAGTGCTTAATGTAGTTTGGTTTGAAAGTTTTAATAAAATAAGAAGTGATGATTTGCGAATAGAAAAAAAAGCTGCGAAAGACAAATGCGCAAACGCATTAAAGAGTACCATTTGCTTCCATTTTTCTTTCGCATCGAAATAGAGAGTATTCCCACTGATTTTAAACCAATACAACACAATAAACACAATTTTATGTTTCTCGAGATCTAAAGTTAAGATCTGAGTTTTAAACAACATTTTTTCTTACTGTACGATAATTTCTAAACCATTTAAAAAAAAAAAATAAAACTACTGAATACAAATTTTAAAAATGACATTCGAACACAATAAAACGACATATTTCAAAAACATACACTCAAGTTTAAATCCTATTATAAATCATTGACAAAATCACCATCATCATCCGTATGATGAGATTAAGTTTGTGCATAATGAAAACAATTTTCACAAAATCATTAACTACAAACGAAATGTGGGAGTGTGAATTGTGCCATCAAGTATTGCAGATTATAATTCTGGACAAGTGTGTGCTTAGGAGACTGTTGTCCAAGGTATTATGAATTTCTTGTTACTTGTTTCAAATAGAACCAAGTCTAATTTCTACCAAGGATACAAATACATTTATCTGTGATGTTGCTGTTTTTGTTTTGTTTTTAAAACACTTCCTCTCTGGTATGTTGAGAACGTAAAACGAATGAATGCGAGTCCTGAATGTTTTCAACTCATTAATGTGGGTGTGAACGAGTGTCTGATGTCTGAAAAAATAATAAACCAAATCAAAACAAACAAATGACCGAGTCCATAACATAAGACTATAATAGATGCGAGGGGTGATTAAGAGGAAAAAACAAACAATATTGCCCACGGTTTGTTCCCACAAAAACCGTCAAAAAAAAAGCTATAAATCGCAAAAAAAAGTTAAAACCCGCTACTTTCGATCAAAAACTAAAAAAGCTAGCAGCAGTGCTAACATTTAATCTGGAAATGTCAATTTTAAGTTACAAATTTTTATATTTTTTTTGACAGTCTAGGATTATTTATCGATAACACACGTATATTTTTTTGACATTTCAAGATTTTTTATGGTATAATCAAACTCTTTACACTTAGTCAGTTTTCCTATGCAAATATATTTGCATTGTTCTCCAATATAGAAAAAATACAAAAAATAGCAAGTATCATAACACCTTAACACACTTTTAATTCCTTAATTTAATTTTTTTTTCACTTTTTTTGTTTTATAAAGTTTTATAGTTTTTTTTTCAAGTATTTAAATTTTTATTGAATTTTAAATTTTAACTAATTTTTTCACAAAATATAAACAAAGCTTGACATTCAGTATACACACAAAAAAATAAACAATAAACAGATGACTCGAAAATGTCACCTGTATGAATTCGCATTGGCTCATTCTGGATAAGCTAAAGAACTCTGGAATAACGACACAGCCTTGCAAAATAAAATCGAAATAGTTGAAATATTTTGAAAGAGTCCCAATAAAACAAAATAAAATTTACTTTTGAATTTTACTGTCATCTTAAGTTAATAAAACAATCCCAATTGAGTTCCTTCTCGTACTGTTTCACGTTCCGTGCATACTTTTAATGTTACTGTAACTGGATGTTTAGGATTACATGACCTGTCTAACCAAAAAAAAAAAAAACAAAAAAAATTTTCTGGTTTCAGATTTTTTTTCTTTCTTCTGCACAATTTTTTTTAAATTCTTCTATTTTCTCCATTTCCATACGTAAAAGATGAAAATTAAACATGCACATATGAACGACTGGGACCATTTGTAACAGGACCCATTATCCTTATTACATATTCAATCCTTCATTAGATGTCATTCAGTTACAGGGACCACTGGAATCTCTTCTTTACATCTCTTTACATAACATTATACACTTCATGCATACATATGTATGTATGCATGCACATGAAAGATGAAATCCTATTGTCCAATGACTCACTAACCTCCTGCATATTTAAGAAGACGATTTATTCATCAAAAGTATACTCTTGACCAAGTTCTCTATTTTCTATTTAAAAACTGTTTTGCCAATTATGAAGTAAGTAGTTCTTGCAAGTGTTGTTGTCGTTGTTGCTGCATCTGTTTTAACAAAATTTTCTTAATTATTTAACAAATTTGTGGCAGGATTTTTTGTTCTGTTTGAAAACTATCAATGGCAAATGCTGGATGAAGGAATTTTACTTTTTTCTAAGTAAATTAATAACATAAGAAGGATATTTGTATGGAAATTAACAAGTTGAATTTTATATTGGACGGGAAATAAAATGCTAAGAGATTTGATAATTCAAGAGGTTCAAGTGCTAACATACGTCTGGACAACTGTATTTCAGGGTGATTTTGATTTGCCAATTATGCCAATAAATGACAAGTAAAATCAAATCCGGCATTTAATTATGGTGAATTTAAAGTTCTAAAGAATATTTAAATCGCACAGAAAAATGAAAACTGTCACTCTTAAAAAATCTTCTATTTCTATTATATTTTTTTTCTTTTGAGTTTGTGTTAGCAGCATCTTTTGTATGGATGCGAAACATGGAACGCTCTAGTACGTGATATGCACTACATTCAAGTGTTCGTGAACAAATGCCTACGTAAGATTTTCCATATATACTGACCCACAACAATATACAACATCCATCTATGGGCAGAAATAAACCAGCGAGCCCCCCAAAAAATGGAATTCCGGAAAAGCAAATGGTGCTGGATTGGATACACGTTGCGTTAACCACCAGATGATATCGGTAAATAAGCTATAGACTGAAAACACAAGATAGCCGGCGTATTGGACGACAAGCACACACTTGGAAAATATAAATTAAAATGGAACTATCGAAATTACATCTTATGCTGGGTACACACTATGCAATGCATTTACGAAATCTAGCAAATTTCATTAATTTTCGTTCATTTTCATTCATTCGAATGAATAAAATTTGCCTGATTGCGAAATGCATTGCATACTGTGTACCAGCATTACATGGAATGAAATTTAATATCGAACAGAAAATCGAGAATATTGCAATGCATTTGTTACGGCCATATGTTGCCTACAGTAGTAAAAAGATTACATATGGGCACTTCCCGCGAAAAGTCTACTTTTTGTAACGTAACGCCAGCAAGCAAATATGCTGGTATTTAAGGTCCATGTTGTTCAAATGTTATCGCTGTCATTACTATATGTAGAGCTAGTTGTGCTTTACAGAAAAATATTAAAAAAATAAATTATACATATACAATTTTTTTGAGAAAAAAAATTTTAATTACATGCTGACGTTACGTTACAAAAATAGACTTTTCGCTGGAAATGCCCATATATGAGCAACAAGTACTCATTCATTAAGATTTGACGGCAATGCATCCATTAAACTCTAATGTCTAAAAAAAATCTCATAATATATTTTATAGAAAAAGAAATAATTCCCACATTCTTTAAACCACTATTTTTAGATTAAGCACATTCGCTTGTTGAAATTTCTAATTTCTAGTTAAATCTTTTTTTTTTTTTTTATTTTTTTTTTTTTTTGTTATATTACCCCTTTTGGGAGCATATGGCTTTCACAAAGCATCTCCATATTACACGATTTGTTGCAGTTGTTTTCGTGTCTTCCTACGTAAGATTACACTGTCCGTGTTCTCGGAGTATCGTTCCATTATGTACTGTATTTTGCCTTCTATATGGTGTGGCTATAAAGAAAGTACTGGGGGTAATTCTGGCAGTACTTTTTCGATTCGAAAGCAGTTTTATTTCTTATTCTTTGAAAACTCAAATAAATGCTTTACAACGCTAAAACAATAGTTTCGAATCGTTCCCCCGATTATGTTTTAAATTTGTGGCCTTATTAAAAAGGCTGGACTTTGCCATTTAATAATGGAACACAATATCATTCATATGACGGCCACGACTGGCTCGGCAGTACCTCATTCGATCAACCCAATTTTGTCAGTACATTTTCGATAGTTTCGGCTCGAATATCTTCAATGGCAAATTCGATCTCATGTTTCAACGCTTAAATTGTCTCTAAATGGTTTGCATAACATTTATTCTTAAAAGCTACCCACAGAAAATAAGCCAAAGGTCTCAAATCAATTGACATCACAATTTTGGATGATTCTTCGATTTTCAAAAACAGTGCGTAAAATATCGATGGTCCCGTTGGCTGTGTGACGTGGCCTCGTCTTGTTGAAACCAAATGTCGTACATGTCATTCTCTTGAATTTTTGCAAGCAAAAATTCGTTGAGCATGGCACGGTACCGCTCACCGTTTACGGTAACGGCAGCTCATTGCTTATTTTGGAAGAAAAATGCCCCAATGATGCCGCTAGCCCAAAATCCACACCAAACAGTGACTCGTTGTGGATGCTTTGGCTTCTCAATAGTCCCGTGTAGGTTCTCTGAACTCCATATGAGGCAATTTTTCTTATTGAAATAGCAACCGCCATGAAAATGAATTTTATCTGAAAACTCGATTGGATTGAAAAATTGGGTTGATCGGATGAGGTACTGCCGAGCGAGTCGTAGTAGTCATATGAATGATAATGTGTTCCATTATTAAATGACAAAGTTCAACCTTTCCAATAAAACCAGAAATTTGAATAAATAATCAGTACTTTTTATAGCCGATTCAAATTGAATTGAATTGAATTTGTAATGGCCCACCCTTTATCAGTTTCGCTGATCGGCTTTTGTTTCAGTTAAGTAGATGATTGGTCTGCTGTAGCAGGTAAGAATTTAATATTGCAATGTCCTAGTTGTTGTTGTATCGATCAGTCTATTGTTTAGATTCAGGCTGGAACAACGCTACCAAAATATCCAAAGTTACCTTAAAAATCAGTCAACGATATTTAATTGCAAGGTTGTTATGAGCGATGAAGGTCTTTTTTGGCTTAGCGGGTTTGTTAGTAAATAAAATTGCCGCATATGGAGTAAGACTACTCCACAAACGACTCTACAGCCTCAGTTATAACCAGAAAAAAATACCATTAGGCGCGGTTATTGGCGTGTTAACTAGTGCAGCGGAGCTCGCGTTACAATCAATAAAGATGATTTCTTGGTTGAAAATATGGATGATATTGATCCAAGCGAAATGACGTTAAAACCGGACCGCCACCATCGACTTATTGAAATCAAAATTTGGCGATAAGTTGATTTCGAGAAAAGGATCTGTAAATTGGACTCCAAGGTCGAGTGATTCCACACCTCTTGATTATTTTCTGTTCGGCTACATCAAGTCATTGGTTTATGCTGGTTAACCAGCAACCATTGGCGCCCTGTACTCCGAAATTGGTCATGTTTTGCATGACATTCGGCCATTAGTGCTCAAAAAAGTGGCACAATATTTAACGTACAGAAAGCGCTTCGTCAATAAATCCGCGGTGGCGATATCCCTGAAATCATTTTCCAATGAATTTGCTATGTTGAGTCAAACTATTTTTTTGATGTAAATTTTTTGTATTATTATTAACAATTTCAATTTCTACTGGCCTTAAAAAAACACTTTTAAATAGTTTTGGCGGGTTTACGGTTTCCGTTTGAAAAAGAGTCGCCGTTGGGAGAAAACAAGAATTTAATAGACAAAAGAGTTTTCAAAATACATCCCACAACTCCTGAATTTTCTTATTATTCACTTTTAACGAATAATAACAAAAAGAAACTTGTTGAAAAAAAATTTCATTCTTTGAAAGTTGTGACTGAAATGTACAAACGGGTTTTTATGTTTTTTATATATTTTTTTAAAATTATTCTCTGGGTTCGTTTTGTGTTTTTATTTCCGGTTATCCAATTTTTACTCTTTAACATTCCGTAAATATTTTCTCTGGTTTTGGGTGTAAAATAACAATAACAATAAAAAAAAACAACTTCAAATAATTAAAATGAAATTTTCGCTTTTTGTTACATACAATTTTTTTTTAAGTCAAACAAAAAGTGTCCTTTTAAGTGTCCAATTAAATTTTTTTATTTTTTTTTTTTGGTATTTCAAGTAATTAAAAGCTAAAACTAAAGCAAAAATAAGGAAATAAAAAAGATATATACAAAGAATTTTTGCTACCCACCTGATAAAAACTATAATTATTAGCCAAAGTATCCCCATGGGCCCTCTGATGTTGATACCATGAATAAGCTCTTTTGGCCGGTGATATTAAGATCGTTACGATTTTCGAATGTGGCAGTAGAGAATGGGCCCTTTTCGGTACCATTTCGCCATCAAAATATGTGGCACTCTTTTCGAAGATATAACGGGGACTGGAATTGGGTGCTACAGTGGTATTCACTTCGGCGGGAAAGAAGTCCATATACCAATCCAAGCCTCTATAGTAATTATTGCCATTGAAGAATTGTACCTCTTCGTATGTATCGGGACTGGGTATGTTGCTTACAACGCCCGAATGCATTGAAAGGAATGTATACAAAGCGGTGGTGCCGGTTTTTTGAGGTCCTATCACTAAAAATTTTGGCAGCGAATCACAACTTTTCGTCTTGGACCAGATCTTACGATGTCTTGGATCATCACAGGGATTGCCCCAGATGGGATCAACTTCTTCGGGATGTAGGCGAAAGTACATTTCGGCCAATTGGATGGGTGGAGCAGATGCCAATTTAAGATTGGTCCAGCATTGTAAAAATTTAATGACCGACTGGAAGGTGTACAGAGCCAAACGATCGGAACCATAATTTGACATGTGAGTCATAAAAATGTTAATAGGATTATAAACAATAGTCTGGAAAAGCTCACCACCCTGGATGGATTCATCTAGTTTATCACGGCCACCAGGATAACGATCTATGTACATGGTGTGGGTGAATAAACCACAAGTTTGACGTGGCAGCACCATAATGTTGCGATGTATGAAACCTCTTCTTAAACGGGCCGGTCTTAAATGTGGATATTCCTCTGTGGAGGTGACCTTAACATTCCACACCTTTTTCCACGCTTCATATAAAATTTCATGGGCGGGATAGACACCTGAATGGTGGGGCGATATCGAGTAGCCCGAGTCCGTGGGTATGGTATGTTCCACGGCAAAGGCATGATTAAGTTGCATCTCCGACATAAGTAGTGTGACATTATCATACAAATGAGGCTGCTGATGTTTCCACATATGAGAGAACCAATTAAATTCTTGTACGTTTTGTAGCAGAAAATCATCACCCAGATTTTCCTCTCTAGTACCATGATGATAATATTTCCCTGAGAAACCTAAATTAAAACGAAAGCCTGGAACCATGCCAGCGATTATCTTTTGGGTGGCTATTAAAGCCCTCACATCATCGGGCCTAAGTCTTGTACCTTTTTCACCCACAAATATATCATCTATATCCACCAATATCATGCGTTCCAAGTTCAAACTCAACTGACCGTGACTTAAGTAGGATAAAGCATCCAAGAAAAGTAAACGATGCAGCCAAAATTTCAAACTACTGCCAAAGAATATACGCTTTATGCCATCATACTGGCCATGATCTTGCAGCACGGTGCTTAAAGGCAGATGAACTTGTCCACCTGCATCTGAGGGATAGTCCTGGCTATTACGTTGAGCCCATTCGATGGGTTCATATGTGGAATGATTATGTTGAAATACCGTCCAATCATCACCGGGTAAGGCACCCCATGCTGTCTCGCCTGCCCTCGTTAAACGCAGAACGGGTGAAGCAGGATTTAAGCTAGCATCTCTTAATCTTAGGTTTGTATGTACAAATAGAGGAAATCCTTTAAGTTGAGCTGCCACTAGAGTCTCCTCACTCGGGCTCACAAATCCAACAATGCCAACAGAATATTCGCGACAATATTTATCCAATAATTCACGATTCCATTTATCCATGTGCAAATATTTATCGAGATTTTCAAAGACTATCACGCCATAACGTCCCTTATCCAAGTTGGTTAAGGAGGGAAGACTTTTGCCGGCTACCTCAATTTTGTACCTGAAATGACAAAGGAAAGTAATGAGGAATTAGAAAAGTGACGCAAAATTAATAAGTGGTAAAAATTTTTAACTCAGAGAGAAAAGTTTGTTAAACTACTGCATGCTCTTCTCACCAAAGTCAGCAAACGGATATTGGGGTCTTATGAAGGAAAGAGCGAAATCTGTGGTAGAATGTTAATTAAAATAACTCAATACGCTAACTGAGCATTGTGAGTTTTATAAACTAGAAGAGACTTTAAAATTATTTTAGACTCTGTGTAGCACACTGTGGACAACAAACCGTCCGGAGTGTGTTACATTGATCCAATAGTTTCTGGTTATATTTTACAAATATCTGCGTCTTCTCTGCATTATTCATATTTTAATGATCTAAAAGAATATTTTATAATGAGGAGTACCAATTGATCAATTACCAGCACCAACGAACATATTACGAGTTATCCGAAAAACCATGAATGCCATCCACCATTTAAATTTTTATACCAAATTTTGAAACTGCCCTCTCAAGAATTGAGTTTATGTCTTAGATATTAAATGCGTTTTTAACGTAATTTGATATGTTTTTGTATAAATCGTCGAATGGTTTATCTAATTAGAACTAAATTTTGGAGCCTAGTAGCCTCATAACCATTAAATTAAACATATTCACTTAACTTCACTGACTGGTCTAAGACACTGTAAGGTTTCGGTTCTCGCATATACTCCGAGCAGCTAAACTGGAGTATTCCTATAAGGCTGCCGGATCACTGCAGTGTAATTCAGGCCGAAATAATGGCCATATAGACAGCCGAGAGACACATTCGGTACGGAGGAATATCTGACAGGGATATTACCGATAGCAAGGCGGCCATAAGATCCCTGGAGAATGTGTCCATCACATCGAGAATTTCCTAAGAATGCCGCATGTCTCTGGAGGAGATCGCGAGAAATTTATTGGTTACCATTAAGTGGGTCCCCGGACACAGGGACATACATGGAAACTGTATGGCGGACTCTATGACGTATGCAGGCACCACTTTGAATCAAAAAGATTAAACATATGGTATAGGTGTTTCACTCCCAAGGAGTAAGCAAATTATTTCACACAAGTTTCATCTTTTTGCCGGTCAGAGATGGCTCGATGAAACCACCTGTGGGGAAACCACGAAAAGTTGGCCCATCATTGATGAATAAAGGACTAGGCGGGCATTACGAATGTCCAGACATCACCTCAGGAACCTTGTTGCGGTAATAACTGGCCACTGGCCCATTGGAAGGCACGCCCAAAGGCTAGGGCTCCCTTACAATAACCTATGTAAAAGTTCTGGTGACGAGGAGGAGGAAGAGTCAACGGAACATCTCCCGTGTCATTGTAAGGCTTTCGGAGATCTAAGACTTAAACTGTTTCGTAGAAGAACCCTGGGATACAAGACGTATCTCTCTAATATTATTTAAACAGGATCCACATCTTTATTGAATCGACTGGGTGACTGAGTGAGAATATTAGCAGCCAGGTAACAAAGGACCCCTGGGAGACGGTGTGGCATGGTAACACAACGGGAGCTAATCAATGGACCAACGTGAGCTGTACTTGAGTGCGGCTGCCAATGGAACCTAACCTAACCTAACATCTTAAAGCGGATATCTCAAATTGTGTGAAAAGCACTGAATTAAAAAATCCGTGTATAAAATTTTTTTCAGATTCTGATAAAATATATTAATGAGTTTCCCTTTAAACATAAAATTTGCTTAATCTAATATTAAACTATATTCTATCAGAAAGTCATCGTCCAGACTAGCAATTTTTCAAATTCCGCTTTGAAGTTGCATTTGTGTCCATAATACGAAATTCTAGTTTTGTATTTCTATTCCGACTTTCCTTTTTATATTATATATATAAATCAGTGTGACCAGATCTAAAAAAATTTTACAGCTAAATTTGGCATCAGACATGGCCAGAAAATGCTAAAAATGATTTAAAAAATTTTAAAAATATTTTTTTTTTATTACATGTATGAAATATAATTCGAAGCAAAATACATATAGTGAATTATTTTTTAACGAAATTGTAATAAATGGTTATATTTAAACAAGTGGATACATTTTGGTAAAGCATCCGATACACATAAATACGAGTATGAAGCACAGGTAGTTGAGATTAAATTTAAATTTAGGGGCCCGCAAACTCCTGATACATGTAAATTTAAACGATTTATTTCTATAATATACACATTTTTTTAGGTCATTTTATTTTATAGTTTATTTTTTTATATAGTTAGTTTTAGAAAAGTTGAAGCTTTATGATAATCATTTTTTCAGCAGTTTAGAGTAAACAATTTTTCACACATTTACATTATTGAATTTTTATCTTGATACAAAGTGAAATTTCCTTGTACTTTTGTATCGTAATATCAAAGGGAAGTTAATATTTACAATCAATATGATAAGGGCATTTCTAATATTCCCTGAATGTCCTATTTTTTAACATAAGAATTATCCCTTTTCATACGAAATTATTTTAGGTACAACTATTTTAAGTCAAAATTTAAAAGAATTTATAAAAAAAATTAAGTAAAATCAATAGAACTATTCGTCCAAATGTTTAAAATAAATAATGCTAAAAAAGCTTAAATCATTTTCCAAAAATGCTTAATAAAATGCCAAGTGCCAAATGAAAATTTTGCAGCTAAATAAAAAATGTTAATGCTAAATTTAGCTGCAAAAATGTTAAACTAGCCACACTGATATAAATAAGAAAACACCTTCAATCAACTTTCAGTTGAAAAGTAGGAATTACAACAGAATTGAAGAGCACATGAAATGGTGCATCCAACAATATTCTCACCTCTCTCTCACCCATAAACTCAGATTGCAAGTCTGAACAGGGATAAACATGATTTTTCATCCTGTTTCTAATCAAGATGTTCAATAGATTTTATAGTCCACTGAACCCCGAAAAATATTAATCTGGGCCTTTGTACCCAACGAAACTTTCTTCAGTATTCCGAAATTTGACTCATCCTCAAAATAGCATATGATTGCCTTACAAAGAATTCCTTTCATCATTTAATTGTTTTTTATAAATTTTTAAAAATTTTGAAATTATGTAGTCTGTTATTAAAACATTAATGTCTATTAAGTGTTAAAACTTTGTTATCTCAACTTTCAAAAATTCGCTTTTTCCACAATCTCTTCTATACATTTTTAAACAAAGAGATTGTTTTTTTTTTAGGTGTTCAACCATGGGAAAAAAGTTTAAAATTAAAAAAAAAACTCGAGTATAAATAAATAAAATACATGTGACTGTAAATGCTTCCATCATAACTGAACGTTTTGTTAAATAACATTTAATATTTTTGAACAATTTTCTGCATGAAACAATTCTGAAGCTGTCAGTTGTAATAATAAAATCTATGATCAGCTTTTTTTTATTATGCACTCCTTTGTATGGTTATTGCGGTTGTACTCTACACTGGGTAAAAAAAGAATTGGAGATTGGATGGTTCTAATAAGTGTTCCTAAATTCCCAGACCTTTTTTTTTGTTTCCGGGGGTGCAAATAATTTTACATTTATTTTCAAAAAATTTTTAAAGTACTTTAGATATAATCAGTTACTGGCAATCAATATAAACGTGCATAAACAGGTACGGAATCGTTTGTATTGTTTGAAAGACCATAGATCCCAACAGAAGTCTTTAAGCTTGCCGTTTGTTTCAAAATGTTTGACATCTTCGTCCATTTACAAATAAAAAATGGTCAAGTTACAAAAATTTTATGGAAATGTTCACTTCTAGTTTCGCAGTGTGTCAACAATGGACAGTTATTTACGTACCCTTTTAACTACCGTATCTCCCATTCAAAACGTTTAAGGGCAAAATAAACCACTAAAATTGCTTGGTAAATATGTCAAAATTTTACATTTGTGTTGGTAATTGGAGTGTTTGGACAAACACTTAAAGCAGGTTTTTAGAAATATTAAAATTTTTTAATATTTGCAAGACATGTTGGATATTTGTAAAACTTTTTGTGGAGTCAAGCATTTAAATAATTTTTAGTCGTGAATTCTAATTTTTTTAAGCACCATTCTTTACTTCAAAACAGCTTGTTGTTTAAAGCTTTTTTTTATATAAGAGTTCAAATTATTTTCTTTACAAATAGCTGGCAAAATTGTTGCAGCACTATCGCCGTCTGCATTCATTGAAAACAAAACAAAAATGAAAAATTTATGTTTGTACGAAATATTCTTGTGCGGTTTATTGGCGAACACAAAACGTTTTTCAAGCCATTTGTGGGGTTTATTTCCCCTTTACAGTCTTATGAGAATACTCTAGGCTCATTTTGGATTTAAAGAAATTAAAAAAATCGGGTCTAAGTAAGAATAATTCGAATTCAAACTGGGGGGCTACTCTCTATTGCGATGCGAAAGAAAATGGTCGCAAATCTAGCGATTGGTACTCTTTGATGCGTTTGCGCATTTGTCTTTTTAATTTTTTCTTCTCGCAAATCATCACTATTTATTTAATTTAAATTCTCAAATTTCAAAATTTTTTACATATTTTGGAATTTCATTGACTTCAATCTGCGCCAGCTTTAATTTTTATTGCCAGTATTGCTTAATTTTAAAAAACTTTTGCGAAAGTGATAGAGAGTACCAAGTTGGCATTTAGCTTTCGCATCGAAATTGAGAGTAGCCCCCCCCCCCCCCCCCGATCACTGCCGGTCTCGAAGTGCGTTACGCATGTAAAGAAATCGGCATAACTCTTAAACTTATGGAGATCCCATTATCACACTTTTACTGTATAATGAGGACGACATAGGATAGTTTTGGAAAAAAAACGAAACAAAATAATGGATAGAATTTAAAAAATTTTAATTTTAATTAATAATATCCGCCCAACTGCGGATAGTGAAATACACAACGTCATTTTAATGATATTGTATATTTTATTATCTGCCTATGGGAAGCAGAGCTGAATGTTACCAGACGCGTCATAGGTTGCCGATAATGATACGTCCCGTAGATATGCGGGGCAGCTGCTTTTAAGTGGTCGCGGACAGTCAGTGGCTATGTGGGGCGAGTCTTGGAAGGTTTTTTTTTTAATCTCACTAAATTCCGAGTTGCCAGTGATCCTTGTAGCGACATGGCGGGTCATTGGCGCCACCAAAAAACCAATGATACAAAAACACCGTGCTAATTAACCGAAATGCATGCTAACACCGGAGGACTGCGGGAAATTTAGTTGTTAATTTTTACGGCTTAGCGAACGGGCCGGTCTTTGGGGTCTGCTGACAGCCCCAGCACCACGACCGCAGCTACTCATCTTAAATTGAGCGAAGATTAACGAAACCTAAAAAAATCAACTGATTTGAGGTCCTATGCTCCTTATTGAAGCCAAAATACATATTTACGGTTTTGCAGATGACAAAATATCAAACGATTTCCTATACGAATCACTTATCTGAAACTTTTTGTTTTATTTGCCTAAGTTCGAAACAATAATTTTTTTTTTCATTATTTATTTATTGAATCTTCATATATTAAATATGAACTAACAACAATTATTCCAATCTTATACTAATACTTTATTTTTGTCCTGCCAATGCCAGACGAAAATTTTTCTCCTCACGGTTTCGGTTCACATATGTATGTATATGTTTAGCGCTCTTCTCGTCGAATAAGTCCCGCTGTATCTCTTCTCCTTAATCTAGAGTGGCCGCTGTCATTTAAAATATTTCGAGCTAATGGATTTGGGTGCGACTCAAGCCTTTTTAAATAATTTACTGCATACTACATAATAATAGTTTTTACTAATGGCACATTGAGATCCTTGTGAATTTAAAAAACAATTTTTAAAAAATTGCAACACTTAAGCAAATTAAGCAATAAGCACCATAAAACAAATATTTAGCATAAACATTCATATCTGCTAAACAAGAATACTAACACAATCCTAAATGGGATTACTTTCGAACTCCAATCCCGCAATTTCTTAAAATAACTATAAAATTCTTAAACCAAGTAAAAAAAAAAAGATTGAACTTTTTTCTGAGAGTAAAATTAAAAAGTGAGCGTTTTTTCTCCCATAACTTATTAGTCTCATCTCTCAGCATTGCATTTTATATGCGTGCATACGCGTATGTTAGACAAAGTTTGATGTAAAAACTCCAACAACACCACACAAGAAGGTAAAAAACCATTTGTTTGTTTTGTATAGAAACGCCAACAACAACAGAACGAGAAGAAAAATATACATTATTTTCATCTTTAAAAAGTAAAATTGAAAGCAAGAGTTCTCATTTAGTTTATATTTTTAGTTAAATATGTACATGAAGTTTTTAAAGTAAAAGCCACATCGGGCGTGATGCTGGTGTTTTACAATTTAAATTCTGTAATTCTGGAAGGTGTAAAACGGGTAAGTAAATCAATCACAATAATATTCTCCTTCTGTCTCTGGTACTCTGGGGTAGGTGTTTAAGGTTAGAATCAATCTAATTTCACTTTCGGATTATTTCAAGTACGAATTCGGGATTAAATCAACTTTATAATTCTTGAATTAAGCACATTTTGTGATTGATTCAATTTTAGTTTTACATAATCCCATCTTATTTTCAAATTATTTGAAGTACAAATTCGGGATTAAAAATGGATAAGTAAAATATTTTGCACTTGAATAATCCCTACTTGAATCAATATTTCTGTACTTGATTTTAGAAAACACCGTCCTTCGGATTGATTTAAGTACGGATGGATTGATTTTTTTTTTCAGTGTGTAAACAAATCTGTCAACACTGATTGCAAGATAACTTTTTGCGTTTAGAATTTTTTTTATATCCTCACCAGGCTCTTTGAAGTTTCAAACTTTGAATTAGCGAAACAGACTTTTAAATTGGCAACTGGTATTTGACATTACATATCTATGACATCTAAGTCGATTATGAACCCCAAATCTAAATTAATTCCCAATTTAACTTCCGTCAATACTTTATACATACATAAATGTTTTCCAATAAAAGAGTACTTCAATATTCGCATTGGCCCCTGTGTCATATCTATGAACAATATAAATTTTACTTTGAACTCCTGCATTGGCATGTGTGATTTGAATTTGTGTTATTTTTTTTATTTTTTTTTAAATCCTATGAAACAATCAAACAAACAACAGCAACCCAACTCCAAACATGCATTACCAACAAAAACAACAACACAGATTTGGTAGTGCAGTTTTTTCTGAATAGCAAAAACAATTCTGGAAAAAAATACAACAAAAATCAGCTTTATGTCGTTATAGAAGATTGTGTTAATAACGACGAATGCACACTTTAAATTTCATATGCAATTTTCTCACATCAATGGCCATGTATACCGCGATTTATTTTTAAGTCAGCTTTTGTCAGGATTTTTCATTATTGCAATGTATCAACGAACGAACCAACGAACATGTATGAACGATGGATGAATACAACAAAAAATATATGAGCAACAAACGTGTGGTTGGGCTCACGGGCTGGAATGAGATTTGGTGGCAAAAAACTACGATTCATGATGTTTCTGTTTTAGTGGTTCCTTGTGAACACAAACAAGGAAAAGTGTTTTCTTTGATAACCTCCACCGACAGTAAGAATATTTCAATATATTAAATATTGAAACATAAAATGGGTGAAGTTTTACCCGAAGACCGTTTAAGGGTTAAGTCTAATTCTAATAAAACTTTTGTTTTTTTCTGAGATGTAGCTTGCAATTTAAGCAAAATTCTTGAAACCAATTCTCAACAAGTTTTCGGTAACGTCATTGTCTAGGGTCTTTGAATATATTCCAAAATAAATGCGGTAAAAGTTTTCATACAAATTAGAGCCCTACTATGAAATATTTTGCAGGCACAAAGGTCACTTGTGTTGTGGTTGTCGGCACAGGGAATATTTAACAAAATTATTTCCTTAATATCACTTTGGCTTTTTCGCAAGGGTGCAACTTGTGACGTAAATTAAATCATCAGTATTTTTTTTTTTTAATAATAATATTTCTTTAA
The DNA here is from genome assembly GCA_943735925.1 of Pollenia amentaria. NCBI lineage: Eukaryota > Metazoa > Arthropoda > Insecta > Diptera > Polleniidae > Pollenia > Pollenia amentaria. The sequence continues at coordinate 126,877,834 of OX031009.1, forward strand.
AACAACAACACTAAGAAAATTTTATTTATTTTATAAAATATTTTCCACAAAATTCTATTGTTGAAAACAAATGTTTTTTGTTTACCGTTTTGTTGTCATATGAAGTAGATCAAGTACACAAAAAAAATTCTCGCCTATTTTTTTCAAATAAACCATTAATCAAAAATAAAATCATCTTTAATTAAGAATTCAATCAAGTGAATTAAAAATTTACTTAAATCAACGACACTACCGCAGAAAATGCTGTTAATGTCAAAAAATATTTAATTTTTTAGTAAATATCACAAATCTTTGAATAAAAATCAATTTTTATTTTTTTCAGTGTAGCACAGAGCTGCATTTTTATGGTTTATTTTACATGTCTGCTGGTTTTAATTTTCAACCAAACGTTTAATTTGTGAAATAGCTGATGTGCCAATATAGCCATTTGGCAATGAATAAATATATTAAGTTAGAAACGTAAAACCTGACGACCGACAAGACAATAGTTAGTAGGGTGCTTACTAGAACGATAATGTGTGCGCCAGGCTGTAAATGTGTTAATATTTCTACGCAGCTATTGCTAAATTTTAGAAAAAAAGTATTGTTGTTAATAGGTCTCATTCTCTTGAAGCCATGACACTGCTTCTGTGATCTGGTTACTCTTACAATACTTAATCTGGATGTTTTTTCGTGTTTATATGCCGACTGGTTCAGCTTGGGAATATTACAGTGGTCATACGAGCGGCAAATAAGGCACCCAAATGGCTTAGTAAGCACCAAAAATGTGATATCTGTTTTAGGCAGCACTTTTGAGCAGGATGCAAAAAACTGATTTGTCCTGGTTTACAACTTTTTAAAACTTCAATATACGAAAGTAGAATGTCCACAGCTTGTACACTGTGTTAATAGTAATTCATGTTAAAAAGATAAATTGCCGCTTTTGTAGTGAACAAATTCACGAGAGATTTTCCAGGACCGTGTTAACTTAATTTTTAAAGTGAAGACCAGCGAAAACGTAACTGTCAAAGGAATTATTGAAAACTGTTTGAGTAAGTAATGGGACGGTAAGTTAACTAAATATGAATTCCCCAGGAATTGTGTTTCCGCGTCTTGAGAAGAAAATAGAACTCTTGGTGGATATAGTTAAGCTAACATCTCAATATCCCGGCTGGGAAGAGTCCTATCTGGTATAAGGCGAACGAGTATGAGGTAAACACTTTTCTGGCTTATTTTTTTCCAGTACCAGATGTATTTTGTCTTTTATTCTCGCTGAATAGAATAAGAACAATTATATAAGATCTATGCCATTAATAACAGTACGGTAATTTATTCAAAAGATATTTATTTCTATCATTTATCTATTTCCAATTTTTAAAGGCTTTAAAAAGAATTTGTTTAATATATCGCACTTAATCAACAAGAGGGTATTAACTCAAAATTTTAAAATTTTAATCGAAGCAAAACAATTTTAAGTTAGCGAACCGTGTCATTAGCAAAAAGTTGATAAAATAGCACGATATTTTTACAGCGGGTATAAATGAATACAACGTGTTGAATTTACCGATTCAGTCGATTTAAAGTGAAAAATAAAATTTTTGAGTTAATGCCCTCTTGATGATTAACTGCGATAGTAGAGAAGGTCTTTCCATAGTAGAGAAAGTCTTTGCGCCCGGCCGGTTTATCTACTCTATGGTATAAAAAACAACGTCTTCGCTAACTTAAGTTTCTTAGTTCGAGATAATATCGAGATTTTTAAATTTAAGATTTCAAAATTCGGGATCTTGAGATTCAGAATTCTAGAATTCGGGATTTTACCATATAGAGATTTTAACTTCCGTAACTTTAATATTATTCTTTCATTTAGTTTAAGCTTTTTTGAGGAAATATTCATAAACAAATTTAAGAATTACGTTAAACAAAACATTTTTAAATGAAATAAAAATTATTCAAGCATTTTGCAAATAAAGCAATATGGCCTTGTTTTTCGGAGGTGCAGTGTAGAAAATGGCTTTTCTACACTGCACCTCCTCAAAACTCTTAGCATTATGTTAGAATATTAATTATTTTTTTGCTTAAGCGCTGATTTTATTCGTTGGTTTAATTAGAAGATCGTAAAAGATCTATTTTACGTCCCCAGCTATAACCCAATGCAAAACATTTCCCTTTTAAGCGCTCAAGCAACAATTTCAACATGCAAAATCAGTGTTCGAGTACACATAAAAAAGTGTTTTATCAATTAAAAAAATATTTTAAAAAGTATTAAAATTTAATTAATATGAAAATTGAATCAATTATTTTTTTTGTTGAAAGAAAATTAAAAATATAATTTTGATTTAATTAACATTTTAGTTGTTTTGAAATAAATTTTCAATTAAAATTTTAATTAAATAACAAAAAATCTTAATTGACTTTTTTCGTTTAAAATAAAATAATTTAAACATGTTGAATTGTTGTTGGGAGTTGTCAATATTTCTTTAAATAAATTAACACATTGTTTGAAATGGCAAAGTTTTTTGATCACTTTTTTAATTAAAATTAAAAATATCATTTATTGAAAATATTTTTTCAAAATTTTAAAATTTTTAGTAATCAATATAATCATTTTGGTAATAGGTGCAAAATCAACAAATTGTTTGCTTGATATTATGAATTTAGAACAAATTTGTTGATTGGAGAAATTTAATAATTTTTTCTGTGTGTCCTGGCTTCAGATTTTTTGGCACCTATTTTGGCTGTGGAGTTGTCAAAAAATAGTTCTAGCTCCGACTCCGACCCCGACTACGACTCAAACCGCTGAAATTTTTTAACGTGCGACTCCAACTCCAACTCCGACTCCATCTCTTACTTTGATGCTAAATATATATGAGACTGGTCCTTATTTACTTTAAGCTATTTTTTTAATACAATACTTTTTGGTAAATATAGCAAGAAAATGATTCTGTAAAATATTGCATAGCCAATTTCGAAGAATATTTATTTTGGAAACTTTTTTTAAATTTTTTACGCAGAAAAACTTTGGAGTTGGTGCCGCGAGCTTTTGGGGGTACTTCGACTCCGACGTTTGTACAAAAACCTCAACTCCGACTGCACAAATCCGCCTCCACAACCCTGCTTAAAACAAAAGGTTTTTGTTAAAATGATTCTGCAAATTATTTTTGCATAAAAAACAGATCTTTATTGAGTAAAACCTTTAATTCTACAAACTAAAAATGGAGTCATCCGGGTTATTATTTTGACTTGAACATTAAAATATCAATTGAAAATAGTCTAGGCCAGTCGGGGCAACACACATAAGAAATGTCAAAAAAAAAAAAAAAAAAAAATTCATATGGTCACTTTTAACACAAGTATTTTCAACGCAAAATTTTCAAGGGTTTATGGGTTTATTAGTTCTTTCTAAGAATGACCTAACTATATTCTGGTTGCTTTCGACCATGCTAGGGTTAATAAAACCATTAATATGTTTACCACAAATAATTGTATAGTTGTTAATCAATAATAATATTTTGCTTATTTTAAGACAGAAACATCGTATATCCATTAACTAGACCAGGCTATTAGAACTCTAATTGAGACATTAAATTTTTTGTTAAAATACTTTTTCCGATGAGAAACATTCCACCGTAACACTGAAATATTTAAATGACGATGGTACTTGAACTTTGTTTTATATTTTTAATTTAAGCTAATAGAAGAAAAACAGTGGCAGCCCCAGTACTGAAAAATGTCGGAAAATTTAACGGAAGTACTAATTAAATTGGGTACATTTTTAAATTTCGCTCGTAGTTTCCGGATATATAAGGGATTATTATCCAGATCAAGTGTATAATCCGTATTAATATCAAATAAATAACAATCCGCTTTAAATCACTTTAATGTATATTGACCTTATAACGGTAAAGAAGCCGTAATGAAATGTAATTAAAAAAGAAAATCTTAAAATATTCAGTTGTACTAAACAAAAAACCGAAATGCAACCCCCAATTTTGTTTGCATATCTTTCAAACTCTTCACCTGAAAAAGAACAAGATAAGAAGAGAACAAATTTTATGAAACCATTAAAAAATACCACGAAGGGAATTATGTATATTCATAATATTTTACTCATAACAAAAGCTCTTTTAAAGTCATCATCACCAGCATGAGAACCATCGTCATTATAATTATTACACCATGAACATCGTCATCATCATCATCATCATCATTTCAGCATCATGATAACATGAATTAGTTGCGACAAGACAACCAGACATATGCTGTTTTGTAAGCTTGTGCTTGTGTTTCTTCTAGGTACGATTGTTAACTTTATGACTTACAAATTTGATATTTGTCGGTTACTCGTACCTTGCCAACTCCTTTCCATGCTTTTTTTATTGTTGTTTTGTAGTTTTTATTGCTGGCATTTTTTTCTTGTAGTTTAATGAACATCTTGTTTGTTATGACTTGTAGGGTTGCCAAGAAGATGTCTTAACGTACGAGTCCTTAGAGGTTAGAATCTAATGGTTTAGTACAGTTTGTTGTGTTGTTGGTGGATAAATATTTTAAAAGGTAAGTTCAGCGTTATAATTTGGCTGAGGAAACTTGGATTTCAAGACAGAACAAAACAAGGAACAGTGCTAAATACGGCTGTAATAACCTTCATTATGATGCGATACAGTGTTGCCCAAACTTGGTGACAAAAATGGCTAAGCTTACGACAAACAATGGCTAAAAAATGGCTTAAAATTTGTTTTAAATAAAAAAAACACATTAAATTTCAAAAAGATTTCATAAATAATTCATAAAAGTTTTAAATATTTCGAAGGTAAATCAAAATCATGACAACATTTAAAAAACCTTTTGAGTCCAAATCTCAAAAAAAAAAAAATATTTTATTGTAATGATAAAAATATTTACCTTTTTGATTAAAGCCTAGTACTCTGTTCCAATTTGTGAAAAATGTTCAGCAACATCTATTATTTCATGCGAAAAATTTGACATGTATCAATGTTACCTATCTCGAGAGTTTGCACAATTTGACGTTTTTAATCTTTCAAAGTATGCGACATTGTTTTGCATATGTAAACAAAACCCACATGTTTGTTACTAAAAAGTATTTTTTAAATAAAAAATTAAGTAAAAATAAAATTAAAAATTGATGAAAACCTGTTACCGGTTGTGTTATTTATGTTTTGCAGTTCTCATTTTAATATTAAGTTTAAACTTTTTTCATTTGCTTAAAATTCCACGTGAAATAAGTGCAGCTTATTTGCAGTATATTATTTCGCAGTTGTAAAAAAAATGTTGCTAGAAACATTTCGCAACCTTTTTAACAAATTAAACAGAGTACAACTCTATCAACATTTTTTCATAGAAATTCCGCACAAGTTTTTTTCATATGAGTTTTGACAGCATTTCACGTGAAATGTTGAACAGAGTACTAGGCTTAAATCATTAAATCTACCCTATTTCTCAAATGACTTTTAACGATGTTTAGTTGGCTAAATACTAAGGTATTCATTTAATCGGGCTTTTGCTTTAATCGGTTAATAGCTCGATTAATTAAGCGAGGTTTTGGTTTAATCGGTTAATGTTGTTTTTAATCGGTTAACCGATTAATAAATTTTTTTTATTAATCAAGTTATTTTAATATATAAAAATGCATAAATTATTTATTATTTTGAGTTTTTTTTAGTAAAAAAAACCAATAACAACAATTCTTGAACTAAAACGAAAAACAAAAGAATAATTCATATATATGTAATACACATTTTTTAATTAATATATATTATGTATTAATTAAAAAATTAACTATAAGATAATTTTATTAGTTATCTAAATAGTTAAAGAAGATCTTATAAAATAATCTTTTATACAAATAATTTTGTTTAAATGTTTATTAGGACTCAAGCGTTTGTTTTCTATAGTTTGGATAAAACTTGACTTTGAAAATACTTTCATTTATTATAGATGTTGAAGAAATCAAAAGCAACCAATAATACAGAATATCTAATTTCTCAGTCCTTTTCCTGTATATCTCTAAAGATATAAAATCTTTCATTATATCATTAGGGTCCTGTTTTAATTTTTTAAAATTTTTAACACTTCTAATTGTTTTGGTTAATACTGTTAAAAAATTAGTATGAGAAGATATGAAAAAAATAACTGAACGCATTCATATAAAAAGTTAGGGAAACAAAAAGCTGTTGACTGCAAACCCTTAGATCACTGAATACCTTCTTTGTTTGTATGAAAAAATGTTTTCTAAACACAACCTTTTGTGTATGAGACGAAACAAATAATTAAAAGCTCAAGAAAATATGTTATAATACTACAAAAAATTAAAACTTTTGTTACTGCGGTTAATCGGTTAATCGACTGAAATTAACCGGTTTAAACGTTAATCGAAAAAAGGCAATTTTAAATTAACCGATCAGTTAATCGAGTAGAAATTAATCGGTTAACCGAATGAATACCCTACTAAATACCCTCTCTACTTCAGCATTAGACCATGGAAGTTCGGGCAACTTTAAAGTAAATTCCGAAATTTCTAAAAATTTATTGCTGCCACCTGCGCACAATACACTGTTACAGTTTTTGACTCTAAAAGATGTTGTTTTTTGTTTGGTGAAAACTGACCGCTTATGGCGATATATATATGTTTTGGTTTAATTTTTATTTCTAGTTTTTTTTAAAATAATTTTTTTACAATTTGTATGCTTCTTGTTTGTTGACTTTTGCATGCTTACCCTTGAAACATATGTTTTTTTTTGTTTTACTATATTTTAAGGTAAACATTTCCGCAATAAAAATGTGTTAATACTGTTACTTTATGCTCTCAATTTGTGTTCTCTTGCTGGGTACACACTATGCAATGCATTTACGCAATCTAGAAAATTTCATTCATTTCGTTCATTTTCATTTATTTCGTTCATTCGAATGAATGAAAATTGCCAGATTGCGAAATGCATTGCATAGTGTGTACCCAGCATAGGGATGGGCAAATAGCAAAAATATATCGATCTATATCGTATCGATATTTTTTAAGAGTATCGATATATGTATGTGACCCATTCTATGAAAAGGTGGCTTATGACTCAAAACAGGAGAACAACTACCGAGAATGACGAAATGCATTGTTTATCTTTAACAGCTGATTTTTCGAAATTTTGTTTTTGAGTCATAAGTACGGTGACCATTCGTCCTTTTTTTAAGAGGACAGTCCTTTTTTGTGATACCATGTCCTTTAAAATTTTTTTCAAAAGAGAGGGCAGAAGATTGTCCTTTTTTGAATGAATTGTCCTCTTGTTAAATTATGACTTTTTTTTAAAACTCAAAAACTATAAATAATTTTTTACCAAAACCCCAAATTTCAACATCAATACAGTAAAACACGCTATTAATAGCAGCGTAAAAGCGAATCCTACAATTGTGCTATTGAAGGAATATTTTCAGTCTCAAGAAAGGTGCCCGATGATATTGCAAAAATTATTTTGATGAATTGTGATTACTTTTAGCAAATAGCCAGCCTTAATATTCCTTAAATATATTTGCCGTCTAGAGTCACAACTCATTTCAACGCCTGAGGCTGCTCCTTAAAGGACTTTTAATTAAAATGAATTGCACTTAAAGAAGATGTGTTTTTACCATTGGTTTTGAAACCCATTTTGGCATACTAAGTTAACAGGTAGTATTCTGTATTGACGACTCAAATCTATGAGCTGCAGTGTTTACAAAAATTTAACGGTTTGATTGGGTGAGAAGTGGAGAAAAGATATATATCAGATAGAACATTTTTGCTGTATCAATAAAAAAAGTATTAGAGGTAAAAATATAATGAAGCTTTTAAAATTCTCTTTGTCGGTCTCTAGTGCGCCAACAAAAAGATTACTTTCAATTGCTTATAATATTTGGATTATCGGAAAAAGTCCACATTAAAAGTTGTTACTTAAGAATCACTTTAAGAACAAAGTACAATTTTTTAATGGGCTGTACAGAATGTAAAGAATTTTTATCTAAAAATAGTGATATTAAAAAAATACATTCTACAGAAAAATATTAATTATAAAATTTTTTGTACTAAATTTTTTGTTATATTTGAATTGTTAGGTATATTTTATTTATTTTTTCATAGGCAATCAAATAAGTATATGTATTACTATTAGTTCTACCTTCTAATATCATATTGTTTGAATTATCCTATTACCTATCCCATAACCTTGATACTATTTATCATTAATTTCGAAATGTCCTTTTTTTTCGTTGAAAAATATGGTCACCGTAGTCATACGCCACCATTTCATAGACCGGGTCACATATATTAATTAAAAATATCGATATATCGATGTATCGAACGTATTAAGCTGAAATTATTACCAAATTTAAAAACTTAATGTACCTATGTCAATACATATTTCCATATGTACAAACGTATTACATGTAATTCCATTCTAACTTTTTATTGTTTCTTTTAATTTCAAATTTACTGCCTGTTCCCCGATTTCGAACGAAACTTTTATTCGCTTAACTTTTATTTAAAACAAAAAACAATTTTAAAATTTTTATGGTAAGCTACGCGAACGAAGTTTTCGTTTGAAATCGAGGGAACGGCAGTTAATTCTACAATAAAAACAATTAAAAAAACAAGTAACTTTGCAATATTTTATTTTTTATAAATAAGAACAAGCTCAAATAAAAAAAAAACTAAATATTTTTTTTATTATTAACATTCCAACTTTCATGAGTCTTTTCAGAATATTTTTTCCACGCTTATTTTTTTGTTGTCATCTCTATAAAAACCGAGACTTAACTGAACTGCGTAATCTATGGAAATGTACAATGGAAAAGTGGCGTTTTTGTCTTAATATTAGTTAATAAGCATATGATGCAATTCTTAAAAACAACAGTATTGTAAGCAGTGATGGGATTTATGACACATGTTGCTAGGCCCTATGGCCCGTTCGCTCTATTTTGGCCCTTTTAAGAACATCTATTTTTTTAGAATTAAATAATAATAAAGTTTGTTTAGGCACGAGAACCCTACATAGATCGCAATAGCGAGTACATTTACTCGTCGATTTTTTTCCTTTTAACATCAGCAGGCAGTTGAATACTTCTTTTATTGTAAAACAGTCAGTCCAGTATTAGAGGCAAACAGATCAATTTGTAAAACGGTCAGTGGAGTTCTTTCAACGTGAATTGAATTGGGGGTGTTATTCTTAGTTGTTTTTGCAAGAAATTAAATTCTTATTAATAAAAATTACCAAATAGATTTATATATTGTTATAAAATAAAACCCATTAACTGAATAAAATAATATAAAACTGAATTTGATTTGTGAGTGATTTTATATAAAACTTTTAAATAAGGAGGAAAAAAGTCAAACGTGAGGAGTTTACAAGGAAAAAAGGCAGCAGCCAAAATACTTAATTGGTCGAGGGGAAAAACAACCTTCCAAAGGAATATACGCCAAATAGTGCCAGCGAGCAGCTGATATCTCAGCGGTGGAATTACCAACCACCTGATACCAGCCCCCACTCAACTAGATACCAGCCCCCACAGTAAGTACCATCCAGTATTCTATCTACAGCCATCTTTTACCCCCGTGTACCCATACAAAGTTCGACCCGAGTTTGATTATTGTCAAAAAAAAAAAACAGAAGTATACACTATTAAAAATAATTTTATATTCACATATATATTTATAAACTAAACAATTAAAAAAAGTATAGTCGGTAAAGGCACGTCACAGTATGTACAGAAAATTTTTTGAGTGTTCCACTTTGGTGCCCATGGGCTGTAATAGATCAACCATGTTCTTCAGAAAAATCCAGTTTTAGCCAAAATATTCATAAGGCCATAAAATCCGAACGGCAGCTAAGCTAGCAAACCCGAAATAGGCGTTTCAATTGGTTTCCAAATAGGCAAATGAAACATCAAAATCCAAAAAGGCTACAGTACGAACAGACGGGAGTTCCCCTTATTTTTGCTTGTGTTAATTGTAAGCATTGTAACTACACAAACTCATATATATATATAATAATAGATATTCCTGGTTAAATCAAAAAATGAATGGACAATAAAAACTTTAGCCTGACCTTTTTATTTTAAGTTTTAAAACAATTTTTACCCTTAAAATCATCTAATAATTTCTATGAATTATAAAATATAATAAATATCCATTAAAAATGGAAAATTAAAACCACATTTTCAAATCCTAATTTATACAATAAAGGGATTTGGCCCCTTTTTAGTCAATTTTGCCCGTTTTCGTTATAATTTTGGCACAAAATGAAAATTATTAAATCCCATTACTGATTGTAAGCAGTTGAGCAACGGCTAAAATGTTGAATTTTATTAGAAAGAGATCTTAAAAATATCGAATTCGATAGTCGTAGATAAATATCGATGTATCGATATATCGGTATTTTTAATATCGGCGATATATATGATTTATAATTTTTTTAAATATCGATATTTTGATATATCGATATTTATTGCCCATACCTAACCCAGCATCATTTACTGTATTTTGTGTACGCGAACAGGGTTGTCAGATTTTTTTACCGTCATCACCAAATACCGAAAATCTCCAAAAATCGCCAAAATTTAGTTTTTTAGATTTTTTTTGATAAAAACAAAAATTCGCTAAATAGTAGTGCAAGTATAATTTATCTATATTAAAATTTTCAGTATTTGGCATTATTCTAGTAGTGTGTTTACATTATAATATTTTGAACATTTTAAAATAAATCGGGCATATTCTGACAATAGCAAAACGCCTTACATTTGCGATTCTGTCTTGAAATCGTATAATAGGTGCTCGATAATCGCAATTGCAAAAAGTTTTTCGACTTCAAATTGCAAAAGTATGCTGAACGAAACTTCAATATTTGTAAGAAACTATGGCAGATCGCAAGCAAAACGCACGAGAGTCAGAAAACCGTAAAATAAATCTGGCGTTTAGCGATTTTAAGTCCTGCGATTGTGATAAAAAGGCGAAATAACTTGAGAGATCAGTTAATTAAATTTTGCAAAAATATTAATTTTATGAAGTAAACAAAATGAGTAGTGTTAGATGCAAAGAAAAATTTGTTTATATAAGCGTGATTTTCTATGTGAAAATAAGTCAGTCAGATGGTAAAATTTTGTATTTGATTTTCATTAAAACATAATGTTACTTCGACAAGAAATGAAGCAAAGGATAAATGTCTTAAGAGTTGTCTTCAAATTGAATATTTGAAATTGAGTTGGAATACTTAATTCAGCTCAGTCTGCAAAACAATTTCATTTTGGTTTCGTTTCTATATGAAATCAAGGTTTTCAGCAATTATAGATATTTTTTTTTTTAATATTCAATGGCCAATTTCACTAAGTTATTTGTATATCAATTTATGTTTAAAATTACTTTTTCATGTCAAATAAAAATAAAATTATAAAAAAACTAAATTTAAATATGAATTGATATTTAAATAGAATTGGCAAAATTGGCCATAAGTAATGTTTAATAGAAATTTTTGATTTGATTTCGTAAAAAATCTAGGCAAAATATATAAAAAACTGTGACTTTTTTCGCTGTGTGGTGTGCAACATTGAAAAATACCCTTGATACTATTATATAGAACTTGATATCAAGCAAATTTTTTTAAAAATTGACTTACTTTCGCTATTCATTCCACTATTATTGGATACTACGCAGTATACATTATTACTATTCAATTTTAAAAATTCCATTTAATATGCAATCAAAAACGTCAGTTTTTAGAATTTTTTTTCAAAAATAAATTGAAAATTTACTTGTTTTTCAGTGGAGATCCGATGATTGATAACTTTTGGTAAGCAAAATGTATGAAAATCTATTAAAGCTTAAGCTTTATTCCAAATTTTTATAGCAACAATGTTTAAATGTTTTCAATGTAATTATCTGGCAATATTATCAATTTATCATCTAAAACAATCGAATTGGTATTGCGATTTTAAAATTTGGTATTCAAAGAAAAAACTAAACCCATTAATTTTCTTGAAATAAGTAAGAAAAAAAGGTAAAATGCGTCTTAGAAATCGCCAAAATAACCGCCAACTTTTTTAAATTTCGCCAAAAAAAAAAAATACGCCATGTCGCCAAACACAAAATTTCATCGCCAAATAGGTTAACAAAAGCCGCGTTTGGCGAAAAATCGCCACATCTGACAGCCCTGTACGGGAACGCAATTTAGTAAAGTTTAGTAAAAAAAATAGTAAAAACTTTTGCGTTATCGAACGCACCTAATATTACCCAACAATTACCCCAACAACGAAAGTATAAGGTATTTTTCACACTACACAATTTTCAAAAAATTTTGTCTGATATTTAAAAGGAATTAAAAGAAAATATTTTGAAACTAATTTAAGAAAGCGATTTATTAACACTTAAACGATTATTTTCCCTTAACAAGTTCGTCCATCCAATTGATTTTTTTGAGTTCGATATAACATTTACTTCCGTCATATGCAGGAGTAAATGTTATATTGAACATCTTTGATGCCGATGGCAAAGACAAAAACAGGTACGAGACTTTTATCACTTTTCTGAGTGAACAGGCACAAAATGGTTAGAACTTTTATTTTCCAAAATCTACGCAGAAAAAAGTGTTTTATCAGTTTAAAAAATGGTTTAAAAAGTATTTAAATTTAATTAATGTGATAATTGAATCAATTATTTTTTTTTGGTTGAAAGAAAATTAAAAATTTAATTTTGATTTAATTAACATTTTAGTTGTTTTGAAATAAATTTTCAATTAAAATTTTAATTAAATAACAAAAAATCTTAATTTTCGTTTAAAATAAAATAATTTAAACATGTAGAATTGTTGTTGGGAATTGTCTATTTATTTAAATAAATTAACACATTGTTTGAAATGGCAAAGTTTTTTGATCACTTTTTTAATTAAAATTAAAAATATCATTTATTGAAAATATTTTTACAAAATTTTAAAATTTCTAGTAATCAATATAATCATTTTGGTAATAGGTGCAAAATCAACAACTTGTTTGCTTGATATTATGAATTTAGAACAAATTTGGTGATTGGAGAAATTTAATAATTTTTTCTGTGTACACTTTCGTTAAGAAATTGTATATTTAATAAAAATTTCCTATTATATATCGACCCCTTTTTGTGAAATGATCGTAAGCTCCAAAACACGAGTTAAATAGGGGAAATTTTTTTTTAAATAATTTTAAAATCTACCCAAAAAAACCAAAAAAAAAAAAAATATTGACGATTTTTGATCGTCGCGTCGTACAATACCTGAAATTCTTTATATATATTCCCATCGATCCTATAAGGAGCCTAGGGCCTCAACAAACTTCTTCCATTCAAATCTGTTCATCGCAATAGTTTTTACTTCATTCCCGCATTTATACATTTTTCTTATAACACAGTTGATTTTACATTGGGGTTGACAATTTTGATTATAGCACGGCGTGATTCAGGGAACGATTTCCATTTTTTTTCATTAAATTTTCAACGCGGCGTTCTCTGGTATGTACGTGAGACGTCTTGGTTGTGCGGCAATGTCAGTATAGCTATGAGAGAGTAGACATTAGGATGGGTCAAAAAAAAATGTTTTTCTTGTAACGACTTCTAATAGCATAAATATGTTGTATATTTGTCTGCATTAGACCCCTATAAATTATTATTAATTTATTTTTAGTGTAAGAGCCCGCGCTTTGATCTTAATTTTGTTAAATTTGTTTTATAACAGCAATAGCATTGTATTGCAAAAAAGCATATTAGTGTATCCTAAAGATTCTTAAGTTCTCGAGGATTCAGACACAAACAATTCATTCATGGAAAAGTATATATTCTTCTAGGAAATATTTTTGATAGAATACATATAAAATAATGCACAATAAAAAGATCAGTTTGGGTTTACTACGCGGTCAGAGAAGTTGGGTGTTTATTTTTTTTATTTGAACTGTTTAAACTTCTAACCGTTATTGTGGAAACAAGAAGCCAAGATTATTTCTGCACGAGGAACGCAATTTAGTAATATGCAGGAAAGTTTAGTTCTTACGTTTATGATAATCATTTACTATCTGATAAACAGTCAGGTTTCGTCCTAAACACAGCTGCGTAACTGCTCTAGTTGATGTCTCGAAGAATATACGGCGAGAACTTGATGATGGTAATATTAACTTTTTAGTTCTACTGGATCACTCTAAAGCATTTGATACGGTAAACCACCAAATTTTATGTACAAAGCTAAGGACTCTTTTTAACTTTTCGTCGTCATCAACAAAACTAATTTCATCGTACCTCACAAGTCGTATTCAATCGGTATTCGTAAACAACAAAGTGTCTAATCCCTTATTACTGTCTAGTGGTGTTCCTCAAGGATCGATTTTAGGACCAATACGCCAACGATCTGCCGCAGCAATTAACTCACTGCAGTGTCCACATGTATGCAGATGATGTACAATTATACCTTAGTAGTCCAGTAGCATCAATTAAGGAAAACATTGACAAACTCAATTACGATCTAAACAACATACATCGTTGGGCATCTCAAAATGGTCTGTGTTTAAATCCACGCAAAACAATATGTCTGGTTATTCACAAAAAAAAGATCACACCTTTAATCGAAAATGATATCCTAATAAACAATGAGAAAATTGACATCGTAAAAACGGCAAAAAATCTGGGATTAGTGTTCAATAGCAACTTAACTTGGTCAAGCCATATAAATACACTGGTGGGACAAATTTATGTTAAACTAAGAGCCCTGTGGTCCGTACAATACTTTACACCGCTGAATGTCAGGATTCTACTTGCAAAAGATTATTTGGTTCCAGGCCTTACATACGGATGCGAGTTGTTTTCTCATTGCGATTCCACTAGTGCAAAAAAACTTAAAGTATTATATAACAACATCATAATTCAACATCATGGACTAAAAATGCGTGACCAAGTTTCAGCATACTCGAAAACTCTCTTTGGAGTTACTTTCGAAAGCCTTCTTAAGATACGGGTTCTTTTGTTCTCACATAAAGTGATTTACACTGAAAAGCCAAAATACCAATTTGAACAAATAAGATTTGCTAGATCACCAAGGGGCAAAAGGATCATATTTTCGAAATTTTGATGCCTAGTTTTTCAATGGCAATTTTTCATCAACGCTATTCGAATGCTCTCCCTTATGACCAACAAATAAACAGCAACGCAATGTCTTTTAGGGCATTCCTTTTTAAATATTTTGCCTAATTTATTTTGTTAAAATTTTTAATGTTAAAATTTTTTATGTTGAAATTTATTTATGTTTTAAAATTGATTTCTTTTTCTTTTCTTTCTTTCTTTAAATTTTTTATATTTAATTTTTATTATAAAATGTTTATAAACGTATATTTTTTTTAAGTTTAACTTAATTAAATTTGGAAACTAATTTGTACACATACACAATCCTGTATTTTATCAATCACTGTAATTATAAGACTTAGTTCTGTTGTGCAGGAAATCATAATCAATAAATAAATAAATAAAAATAAATAAATAAATTCGAAAATGTGGAAGATATTAATGATAATGTTTTACCAACTTACGAATATGTTACGAAGTACTATGATTGGAATAGGGAGCAATTTAAAGTAACAAGGAATACTACCAAAGAACTATCGTTTTTAGATATTGCAAAACTAGTAGCTCAAAGAATAGAATGCGTTTGGAGAAAATCGTCTCTTCCTACATGTCAAGTAATAAACGGTTGAAGAAAATTTCCGTTTATTAGAAAGAAAATTTTCTCCTACGTAGCAGAGTTTTGTTTCATATTTGTTCCTGTAGATGTAAACAAATTGAGCTATTTCTGATGCCCAACGCAATATAAGGTACCCAAGAGAGAACAGGAGTTTTTGAGTGAGATGCGAAGGCGAGAAAGATCCGTATTGGAGGAATAGTTCGAGATCTTCCAACTAAATTGCAAAAAAGAGCAGCCCAAGCACCAAATACAGAAAAAAAACGTAAATAAAAGTCACGACAAAATTAACTTAAAACAGCAGGAGTTATCTGTAAGTAATTTCAGTGCTTCTTGTGACGAGTCTTCCACGTCAAAGGAAGAAAGAAAAAAAATTTTAGTTTGCCTATATTGTCAAAAACTTTTAACCGTTACAGCGTTTCCGATAGCGCAGCGGCTGCTATTGCTTCGTCTATATTGCAAGATATCTCTCCTAGCAGTGAACCAATTGATAAATCAAATATAAGACCGGAAAGAAAAAAACTACGTAATGAATGTATTCAAGACCAGAAGCAGCTAGACCTACTAGCTTTATACTTTGACGGCCGAAAAGATAAGACGCTTAATATTATTTAAAAGGGAGCTAGGAAATATAGACAAATTCTGATTGAGGAACATGTATCTGCTAAGGAGCCAGATTCAGTTTATGTTGGCCAGACGCGGATCCAGCTTGAGCCTTAAGGGGGGTGGGGGTAAATTTTTTTTGATACAAAACAAGTAAAATTTTTTTTTTTAAAAGTTTATTAAAAACGATATGTTTATATTATATTAAAAAAAAAAAAACTCAACAATAAGGTAAAATAAAATATAAGATCAGTTCAATATAAATTAATCTTTTAAAATAACATTTTGGCTATACAAAATAATTTTATTTATTTCTAATGTTTTTTTTTTTTATTTGAAACATTTTATTTGACTACATCATACTAAATTGTTTGAACATGCAATTGTTAACAAAATTTTGGAAGAAGGAATATGCTTCACTAATTTAAAAATTAAGTTATGAATTTTAGTCGAACTGTTTGGGTTTTAATCTAAAGATACATATATAATTATTCTGGTTTAAGTTGATTACAGCTAATTTTTTTAATTTAAATTATTTTTATTTAGAAAGGGATTTTAAAGCTTATAACAATAGAAAGACAAAAATAACAAAAATACAAATATTTTTTTCTAGTTCTTGTTTTGCAACGATATGTAAATGTTCTAAGTCCAAAAATGCCAAAGAAAAAGCGCTAGGGCCCATTAAAATGTGAAAATTTAAAAAAAAATTGTTAATATTTGTTAATAGTCAACATTGAAATAAATAAAATAATTTTATAGTATATTTTATTTTTTTGCAAATTGACATGCTAAAATGTACATTAAAAGTATAAAATATATAATAGAAAAGGTGATAAGTCACAAAAAGCTATGGAAAACATAAATGTATTATTTTTAGTTGGTTTACAAGCCAATGAAGAGTCGGCAATGAAGCAAAACTGGATTTACAGACTTAAAATATATTCAGAACTAAAGGCCTTAGAAAGTTTTTTCTCCCTCCTATAAAATTTATACATTGGACTACATCCTTTTTGACTGAAGGTAATGATATATATGTACTTATATAGGTACATTATATTAAAAAAAAAATTGCGGACTCAACATTGTTTCACTCATTTTTGTGTATTTTTGTATATCAAAGAACTTTTCTTGTTAATGCACTTGAAATTTGACAGTTATATAATTCTTCTTTGGTGAACTTTTACTAGACCAATACATATATTCATATGTAAATATGGGAAGGTAGAATGGCAATGCATATAAAATTCAAATTCAAAGCCTACTATCATGAAACTATGATACGAAAAACGGTTATATTCAAATGTATATGATAAATAATTATCATAATACAAATAAAAATATTGCATATACTAAAGCTTATTAATAATTCAACCGCTCGCATATTCAACCCAAACGATTATTTTTCGGAAATAGATGACACTTGCTGGGATTGAATGTAGAATAATATGTATTAAAATACAGTAAACAAGATGTTTCATTAGAAATATATAATAAATAACTATTAGGATAAATACTTGGATATTTATTGAAAATTTGATAAGAGATTCTATAAAAAACAAAAAAAAACTTGATGGGATTTCCAAAAATTTTGTACATTCGGAAATTCGTGTATTATCGAAATAAGCAAAACATATTTTTATAATTTAGGGGAGGAAATTTCCTTCCCCCCCCCCCCCCCTGAATCCGCGCCTGATGTTGGCTATGCAACACCAGATCGAAGAACTTCTAAAAATATTGTCAATTATTGCCCTTCCTTCGTCTCAAAAAATGAACAAAGAAAATTAGATGGCAATTGGTTGTGATAGTACCGTCACTAACACTGGGAAATTTAACGTAGTAATAAGAGTATTGGCAAAAAGACTTAAGCGCCCACTGCAATCGATTATTTACATTTAAACGAATTGCCATTAAAACATCTATTTAACAAGCTATATGGTGTTACCAAGGGACCATATTCGCATGCTGGTGCTATTGGAAACTTATTAGAAAACTGCGAAAAATTTGCTTCTGTCGATGTTGTTGGGTGAAACAGTGAGAGTCCAAAACTGTTACATTATGTAAATATAGCAATAAATGTGATAAATAAATATTTTCTTTTCACAAAAATAGTTGATCTAATCAAATCTAATCAAAAATAATCAAGAAATCTAATCAATTATTTTTTGGATTAGTTTTGATTAGATTTGATTAGAAATGCTAATCGTCACTAATTGTGATTAGATTTTTGATTATTTCTAATCAAATCAATTAGTAATCTGAAATTTTTATCAAAATTCAATTCTAATGATTAGATTATTTTATTTCTCTAATCGTAATGATTTCTAATTCTAATCGAAATTCCCCAGCTATGGTTTAAACGAATCCAATTTCCAATTCGTCTCGCATTCGCCATGATAATCAACAAATCCCAAGGGCAATCATTGAGTGATTGTGGCCTAAATTTGGAGAACGACTGTTTTTCACACGGTCAACTCTATGTCGCATGTCATTTTCGCACCTGACAACAAAACGAAAAATATTGTTTATCACAAAGTGCTTCAATGATATTCTCTTAACTTATTCAATAGTTTACTTATAATTCACATTTTGATATCCTTTTTTTTTTTTTTTTGTAAATAAAGATAAATTATCTGCACCGAATATTACCTGTAACTGTATCTGTATTTTAAATATACACAAAAACAATACTTTTCTAGGCAAAACAACGTTTGCCGGGTCAGCTAGTTAATAATAAATAATTTATAGTAAATAAAATATTAATATTTAAAAATTGGCTTTTTTTTAAAATACTTAATTCTTAGGAGCTCCGGCGCGGGCTCAAGATGTGACTTTTTTAAACTTTTTTTTTAGCATTTTTTATTTGTTTTAACGTAAGACAACAAAATATTGCTATTAGAATATGATTCGAGAAGTCTTTTTTTTCTCATACATCAGTGACCCACCCTAGTAGACATATATCGTCTGCATATTCGATGTCCACCAGCCTTTCGTTCATGCCATTTCGTACTTTTAAAGCGACAAATACAGCCATGTCACAGAGTACAATTCCGTTCGGAAGCGGAATTCATTCCGTATAATGGTGCTTCAGAAAATTACGCAAATTATGAACGGAATGGGAGTTTTCTGTATCTTAAAGGCCAAAAAACTATCAAAATAAACTTACTATCAATTAATAAATATGTTTTCATCGGTTCTGAACGGTATCAATCCGAACGGAATTGTACTCTTGTACTTTTAAATTCCGATTGTTAAGGTGCCCCTAATATTTTAAAATCAAAATTTTCCATTCCTGCTTTAATCTATTGCTAAGTGAAAAGAAAATTTTAGTTTAGAAGAATTTAGTGTATAGTCTTGTCCACAATTTGGTAATTAAAACAACAGGAGAGTCTAAAGTCTAAATTGTATTCTCTTCCACAAAAATTTCGAAAAGTACTCGTTATATAAATAAAGTACCTCTGCTTTTCACGTAATTAAGATAAAATCTATAAATACTTTTAAATACAGGATAATAACTCTCGTTGTAATATCCTTTAAGTCTTAAACTACATCCTGTTTAAACTCAACCAAAATAAAATTCATTTTATTTATAACATTTTAAAGCCATTTTTATGTCATATTTTATTGGATGATGTTTTTTTTTGTTGTTTTTTGAGAATAAAATGCTGATGTTACACTTTTTACCTTTTTCAAACGACAAATATTTATAGTTTTTTTTGTTATTTGTTTTTTTGTTATCAGGAATATTTTTACCAACAAATATTCATGTCATAGCGTGAATTTTTCATTTGTACTGTTTTTTTAATACGAAATAAAATGTTTTCAAAGTAGTTCTTATTACATAAATACTATTTTCCAGGAATGTTTTTTGTTGTTGTAATCAAAACAACTCTATATTTTGATGTGACACCGGATACAATTGTGTCGCCTATTTCCGCCCTCAAAATCAACCCAACAAAAATAAACAAGCGTCCGTCCGTCTGCCGATCCGTGTGTCGAAAAACCAAGCAACCAACGGACAAATGGAATCAAAATCTAAAAAAATGCCCTAAATGGAAACTAAATAATTCGCGTTAAAAAAATATAAAAAAAAAATTGTTGTTTTGTAACCACACAATAAAACGTTTCAGTTTTTTTTTTTTTTTTTTAGAAATTTCTATGACGTTGTTGCATTGTTGTTGGTGCTGCTGCTGTGGTACAAACGAATATTTTGTATAAATTTTTCTCATTTTAATTTTTTTTGGTTTTGGCTGGTATTTTGTACATTTTGTTCGTAAACAGCCATTTATTTTTGAAGTCTGGACATTTATTTCCAACTAAAAATATTTTAATATAGATTTTATTTATGTTTGTATAGGGTAATACAATATTTTAATTACTTAAAAATGTTAAATATCTAAGAGCGATCCCTAACTTATAACTGACATTATTTTATGCTAGAACGGCTCTGCGGGACGATTCTAATGCGCTGAACAGCTTAAGAAAACTTCAAACACCTTTAAGTGAAATCATGGCCCCTATTATGAGTTACATTCGATAAACGATTTTCGCTGGCTATCGAACATCGACTAACGAATGTTGGTTTGGTATTATGAGTTGGCAGCACTATCGAAAATTTCGTTGTGCATCGAATTTATCAACGAAAACAAATTTGCTTTCGACGGTGTAAATAATTTAAAAAACAATTGTTGAAAATGTAAGTTTTTGTTAATTTATTAGTTTTGGTGTGCAAATTTCACATTTTTAATTATTTTTGGTAATTTTATGCAGGTCTAAAGTCGACAGCAGTAAGCGGCAGTTGGAAAAGCTTGTTTCCCTTATAGAACAAAATCCTCTGTTGGCAAAAGGAATTTTTACAACAGTTCGGGCAACAGGTACAGGCCAGTTGCAGTAAGCGTTCATCTTCATCAGATGAATCATCGTACCATAATTCGGTCGTAGTCATGATTTATATTAGTTTTTTTTTTAAATTTGTTAACAAAATTTTTTTATTTAAAGTGACAGCTGATAAAAAATGTACTACTGTGAATAAACTAAATCACAATAGTACTTTTTTATCGAATGTGTTTCATAATACCAAATGAAAATTCGTTCGATCAACTTATTCGACTTCTGTAGAAAATCGAATTAAGTTCATAATAGGCACCCATGTTCCTTAGATGGGTAAATGTAAAGCTTAGTTTAGACGATATGTTAAATCAGCATATTAATGATGAAAAATGTGTTACAAGTGCCAGCATATCGTGTAAGCGCAAAAACTTTTCAACATACGTATGTTTAATAACATTTGCTAGCTCTTTGTTAACAATGCAAACAAACGTATGTTGGAATTTTTAGCATATCGTGTGAACAGCGTATTATTAGTGCTTGACAAATTTCCTGCGTATGATGGCAGATATGATGTTATTTGTTGAAAATCGTATTTAAGCTTTTCAGCATATGACAAATTTGTATGCATATGTACCGAATGGTACATATGTAAATATGGCATTTATACATATGCGGAAAATAAAATATATTCATATATGTTTTTGTATAAATATTTCTTTTGTTTATTTATTTAGTTACAATCTTTGTGTAGAGTAATACAAAATTAGATAATATCTGAAAACGGTCAACTAGATTATTTCTAAAAAGAAAAAAAATAAACTTTTACTATCAACTTAAAACGTCATTACACAATTTATATGATAAAAAAGCTTGTCGCTAGATTGACTTGTGTAGAGGAAATAAAAGAACTTGATGATATTGGTTTTAACTATTAAAATTTTCAAACTAAGTAAATACGAGCACATAAATTTAGCGACAAGCTTCTACATCATATTAATTGTGTAATGACGTTATAAGTTGATAGTAAAAGTTTATTTTTTTCTTTTTGGTGCATTCAAATTAAAGCTCGTTTTTAAAAAAGGTTTTTACTTTGTATTTATTTAGAATTATATTTGCTGATACTGCCAACCTAATTCACCTTCTTCTACAATATACATTGTCAATTCTTGTTGTATTTCTTTAGCACCGGTGATTAATTGAACGTCAACGTTTGTTGGAGTTTCTAGCGGTAAAAATGTTGAAGTTGAACTGTATTCCTGTCGCCAAGTACCTTCAGTTAAACCTCCATTTTGATCATATTGATCGATGAATCCAAATGGTGTGTACAATTTTTTATTTGTGTCGATCATATAATTGTGAAGTATACAGCATGCTAGAACCACTTTTTTAGTTTTTTCTGGGTTTAAATGGATAGGTGACCGCAAAACTCGAAAACGTGCTGACATTATACCAAACGCATTTTCAATAATGCGACGTGCACGACTCAATCGGTAATTATACACTCGTTGCACCATTGTTAAGCCACGTTGACCATACGGTTTCATTAGATTTGGTCGCATAGCAAAAGCATCATCTGCAACAAGAAAATACGGAACACGTAAGTCTCGTCCTGGCAATGCAGTTGGTTCTGGTAAATTTAATTTGTTGCTGTCCATCGCCTTTGCAAAGGTACAGCGATTGAAAACACCACCATCAGGAAAACGTCCGTTACGACCGACATCAATGTAAATGAACTTGTATTCAGCATCTGCAACTCCCATTAGTACGATGCTGTGTGTACCTTTATAATTGTAATAAATACTACTAGAATTCGGCGGCGATATCATTACCACATGCTTGCCATCAATAGCGCCAATAAAATTTGGAAATTGCCACCGTTCTTTAAATGCTTTCGCTATAGCTTTCCACTCTTCTGCAGTTGTTGGCATCTACATTATCGAGAAAAAGATGTAGCGTATAAACACAAAAATAATACTTGGGAGGTCTTACCTTCATATATTTCCCTACAAGCACTGTATAAATCGCATCCAACACATGTGGAATAATTGTACTAATAGTCGATTTTGGGATACGAAAAAGAAACTGCAATGAAGAAAATGACTCACCACTGCTTAGGAAACGTAGGTTCAAAATAAGTCGATCCTTTGCTGTAATGCTTTTGCGCATCACTGTGTCTTGTTAAGTTATAATTGGTGATACCAAAGAAAGCAAATGATTGAACTGATGGATATCCATACGCAGAAAATTTTTGTATAGAGATTCTTCTTCCTCTTCCAATTCCTTGTATAGTTTCACACAAAAACCTTCTTCCTCCCGCCGTTCTACCCATTTTCTTTTCCAAACTCTGCGTCTTTTTGCTTTTGTTTCTGTTTCGTCGTCATCAAAAACTAGCGCTGCACAAATAATAGCTAGTGATATTTCCTCTGATGACATAATTTTTTTTCTTTTTATTGATTTAAATAAATTTTATTGCAAAAATGGTAGTTGCATTAAAAAATAGAACAAGAGCATTGTCAAATTTATTTGTTATTTTTAACCAAATGACTACAATACTCAACATACATATCAACATACAAAATTCAACATATCGTGTAGACACAAAAATTGTATGCTAACTTATATGTTGAAATATCATTTGCTGGCATATGTCTAGACACCTAACATATTGAATATGCTAATAGAGGCATTTGTTATTATTTTTAAGCATATGAGTGTAAGCATACATTTGCTGATTCAACATATCGTCTAGACTAAGCTTAAGGAACAGATGACCTCGAATAAAAACTTTAAATTATATTGTCAAGATCTTGATGTAAAACCCTTTCTGTGTATTAGAAATTGTATGTGTACATTTGTTTGTAAATAATAAAATTCATAAATATTTTGTACAAATATGTATATATTCGTAAAAGTGGCACAAAGATGAATTGCAAATAACGCTTTTTAATGACCACAAATTATATTTGTTTGCTGTATGTGTGTGTGCATTTATTACGATTGTATGTTTTAGGGCTTCTTTTTTTTCATAATTAGCCAAGTGATTAATTACACATTTTATCACAGTGCATTTAAAGAAATTAATGATATGGAACATTAAATGAAATAAATTCATTTATATTCAATATACATGTAATAATAGCAACAATATTATAGCAAATTTAAGATAAAAAAATATTATACAAATTCAGTGAAAATGTCCTATAAATAGTAAAAATACTTATATTTAATAATTAAGGGCAAAATTTGTTAAAAATAGTATATGTAAAAAAATTTGCTATAAATATCAGTGTTGCCGTTGAAGAATTCGGCAACTAAACATGACTGTGTACCAAATTACAACTTTGAAGCAAAATTACCCCACAATTCGAAAAAATTGCTTCGATAGAATTAATTCAACTTGCAAAACCTTTTTTTTTACAACAAAAAAAAAAAAAAAAAAAAAAAAAAAAAAGTAAACACTGTGGCCAGGTCTAAAAAAACGAAATTGAAATAAATGGTTATATTTAAGCAACTGGCTAGATTTTGGTAAAGCATGTGATACATATAAACATGTAGCACAGGTAGTTAAGATTACATGGTTAATTTAGGGGGCCTGCAAACTGCTGCTATATGCAAAATTTAAACGATTTATTTTTATGATATACAACATTTATAGATGATTTTATTTTTTATAGTGTAAGAAAAGTTGAAGCTTTAAAATAATTATTTTTTCAGCAGTTTAGAACACATTTCTTTTTTCAAACATTTACACTATTAAATTGTTATCTAAATACAAAGTGAAATTGCCTTGTACTTTTATATGGTAATATCAAAGGGCAAATAATATTTACAACCAACATGATAAATAGTATTTACAACCAAAATTTATAATATGTTTTCCCTGAATATGCTATTATTTTTAACAAGACTGGTAAGATGTTTCTTAACATAAGAATCAATTTCATACGAAATTTCATTTTAGTCAAAATTTATTATAATTTATAAATTTTTTTATAGTAAAATCAATAAAACTATTCTTCCAATGTTTTAAAATAAATAATGCTAAAAAAAGCTAAAGGAATTTTCCAAAAATTGCTAAATAAAATGACAAGTGCTAAATGAAAATTTTGCAGCTACATAAAAATTTTAAAGGTTAAATTTAGCTGCAAAAATGCCAAAATGGCCACACTGCTTACCAATAGCTGTAGTAAGAAAGAACTGGATGAATGAACATAACGGCACCAAAATTTTTCAAGTAAATCAAGTAATGCTATTTCAAACAATATTTTTAATTGTTCCAATTAATTTGACTAAATTGAAAATTAAAATTACAATGTTTGTGTGTATATTTGCAAATATGAAAACATACACACAAACTTCAAAATATTGTAAGTCGTAATAAAGTTTCAAACAATTTTTTAATTGTTTCAATTATGGATACCGTTACGATACCGATACTCCAGAAGAAATATCGTCGATACCGATACGAATATAAAATTTAAATTCAAGTTAAAATTAACAAAACTGAAGTAGAGTGATTTATTTTTTAAACAAAAAAAAAAGTGTAAGAGGTTTTAAAAACATATTTAAAATTGATTTTTAATAAGATTTTAAAAACAACGAAATTAATTAAAATTCATGGTAAAATTAATTAATTTTCTAAAAAAAAACAGTGTAAGAGATTATAAGTATTCAAAGTTTATATTAATAAGATTTTTGCTTAAAAAATAAAGTATTCTCAACTTGTGCGGAGATAATTTCGTAACTCCGTTCGAAGCAGACCAGCAGTAAAAAATCGTCTCTCAGATGTAACTAAACTCATTTGACAACATAAGTATTTCGGCGCCGTGGTCTTAAATTTTGAGTATTTGAATATTTAATTGCGCCAGTAAACAAGCAGATCTACGTCTCTAGTATTATTTGAAAAATCTTAGGTTTATCTAGAAATTTTCTTTTAAATGAAAAATCGTACCGAAGTAAAAATTGCAGTCTTGTGTGGGTTCATTTTTCAATCTCTGATATTGGGGTAACTTTTCACTAAAACTGCAAGAACGAACGAATGCAAAAAACCAAAAAAAATAGGGTTTTTATAAAATGTTTTCAGCTTTTTTCTTTTAGCTTTAACTGAACTTTCCAAGCAACAAAAATGGATTAGTTTTAACTTAAGAAACTTTTTAGCTGTTTTGTAAAAAAAATCAACATTTAGGGAATCTTAGAAATGGCCTATTCATGTCGAATTAAATGATTCCAAGATAAAAATTCCAAAGTGTAAATGTTTGGTTTGGTTCATTATAATCCAACGAAATATCTCAAGCAAATTTGTGCTGTAAACTGCTGAAAAAAAAATAATTTGGAAATTTTAGCTTTTCTTAAACTTTAAGAAAAAAAAAACTGGTCTAAAATTTATTTTTATAGAATCTTTTAAATCAGAGCAAAGCATAGAAATAAAATCGCTTGTATTTTGTTTACATCAGGGGTATTGCAGGCCGGCTAAATTTGTTAAAATATTTCCTATTTTTTAAACTTTGTTTAAAATTAGTTCCTTAAATTTATTTAGCTTTTAATAAAATTGTATACTGTAAATAAATTGTTAACAAAATTCTTGAAAAATTTCAGCATTTACTAAAATCATTTTAAACATTTTCTGGTCTTGTCTAATGCAAGTTTTAGCTGTTAACAATTTTAAGATCTGATCACACTGATAAGTACGCAAGCAGTTCCTTGGAGTTATCTTAGTAGTGACTTCAGGTGAAGTATACATACCCTTTGGGCCGTTGTGCTTATGGCTTTTATAACGGGTGGTTAAATTTTAAGGGCCGATGTTGAATGTGAACCACACCTAAACGTCGAGTTTTTTTCTGCATTAAATTTATCATTTCTCAATTTCAGACTAACTCAATTTGAACCATGGAAAGATACACAATCGAGCAACGCGTTAAAGTTATTCAGGCTTATTATGAAAATGGGCATTCAAATCAAAATGCATATCGTGAAACTCATCTTCAGTGATGAGGCACATTTTCACCTCAGTGGATTCGTCAATAAGCAGAATTGCCGCATTTGGGCGAATGATAATCCAAGAGTTATTGTCGAAAAACCAATGCATCCACAAAGAGTGACTGTTTGGTGCGGTTTATGGGCTGGCGACATCATCGGGCCTTTTTTTTCCAAAATGAGGCCGGTCAGGCAGTTACTGTGAATGGTGTTCGCTATCGTAAGACGAATACTTTAACGAACTTTTTATGGCCCGAATTGGAAGATATGGATGTGGACGATATGTGGTTTCAACAGGACGGTGCCACTTGCCACACAGCTAACGAAACAATGGCTCTTTTGCGCGACAAATTCAATGGCCGTGTTATCTCTCAAGGTGGCGATGCCAATTGGCCGCCAAGATCATGTGATTTGACACTGTTGGACTTCTTTCTTTGGAGTTATTTGAAAGAAAAGGTGTACGTCGATAAGCCAGCAACAATTCAATAGCTAAAGAATAAAATAATCAGGCACATTAACGGCATAGAACCTCAATTATGCCCCAGCGTCATCGAAAATTTGGACCATCGGATGAAGGTTTGCCGCCGAGGTCGCGGCGTCCATTTGGCCGATATTTTATTACATACATAATTGAACCATACCAATATTAGCAGTAGTGGCATTCAGGTGCGAACTTTGTAATTTCATTTAGTAGTATGTCAGTTTTTTCTTGTTTATTGTTATGGACGTGAATGGTGGATTTTCAGTCAAATTTTAAATATCGTGTGGCACTAAATTTGAAATTGGATATTCGACGATTATTGCCGCAGCAATTCGTATTCGTATTCGCGAATATTAAAAATTTATATTCGTAACATCACTAATATGAACATTAAATATTCGCTTGATATCAAATTTAATATTGTCAATAATAAAAAAAAAAAAAAAAAAAAAAACAAAAAAAAGCTTATGAAATGATTATATCTTTACTCAAAAGTTACAGTTCTCTACAATTTAATAACTTTTTTGTATCCAAATCCTATTTATGTACCTACACATTTTATCATTAAACCAACATGTTTTGATATTTTTCCCAAAAATAAAAAAAAAAAACTTATTTAATACTTTAATCTGTGCGGCTTTAAAACACCTCGCAATAGAAGAAAAATAAAACGCCAACAAAATTTTCATGACACAAAATCTTTTAAATAACAATGTTTTACGTTCACATGTCCACTCCCGTCCATTGCCGTCCTTTTTTGTTTGTTTGTTAAACGACAAAATTTATTGTTTATTTTCCTGTATTGTTGTGTGTTGCTGCAGAATTTGTAAACAACATGCAGATGTCATAATTTTCATATTTTTTTTTTTATTTTAAATATTTTATTTTATTTTGGTTTTGACATCATTTCAAAAAAAAATGTATGTATAAAGAGAGAAAAATCCAGGACATTGCCAAAATTTTTTTTTGGAAATTTACATAAATAAATATAAGAAGCACTCAAACACACACTCTGTATTTTAAATAATTGTTGATGCTGTTGCTGGGATATTTGGTATATATCAGCAATATTGTTTTGGAGCTGCACAACAACATTTTGTTTTTAACAAAATTTTATCAAACTAATAAATAAAAAAAAAATTATCTTCTTTTGCTGAGGACAGGCCACTTAAGCGCTTAAAAAATATGAATGGGAGCTTAGAGTGGATAAGGGAAGTCATAAAAAGCAGAACAGCAGTTTGCTTTATCTTTTAATTTACAAGAATATTTTAATATTTATAAGACGTTTTGTAAAAAAGGTCCTAACTGCATATAGCAAACATAGTAAATATTCGGCCTTATTATAAGTGTCGGTATCGTGGCCGAAAGCCAGTCGTTTTAGAAACACAAACTTTTTATGTGTTTTTAAATTGTCGTTCTTGCAAATTTAAAATTATATCGAAAAATAACAATTGCGAACGACTACGAATTCAGACACGACGACCACTCTCGTAATAAGGCTGATCACTTATAGCAATTTAAGTAAATATTTGCTGTTAATAACAAATTTAGTAATTTTATACCAAATTTAGTAAAAATTTAAGATTAATAAGATTGCGTTTGTTGTGAATAATTCCAAATTTTATATTTATAGAAAATTTTTTAAAAATCTGCTATTATTATGAAATGTAAGAAAAAATATTTTCTTTATAATTTACATATTTCCACAAAATTGCTATTTATAGGAAATCTTTCAAAAAGTTGCTATCTACAGGCTATTTTTCAAAAAAAAAAAAAAAAAAAAAAAAAAAAAAAAAAAAAAAAAAAAAAAAATATTTTTTAAAGGAACTAATAAAATTTGGCAATTTTTAGGAAAAGTTCGAATAATTTGCTATTTATAAAAAATTTAATCCAAATTTTTATATTTTAATCAGGGTTAAGTTCATCAAATTTAATTTTCATTAAATTATTTTAAATGAAGAGAGGCATTTTACAACATGAAACGAATTAATATTTTTTGATAATTTTTTATTCCTGACTGAACCAGGGCTCGAACTCACGGACAGGTTGATTTGACATTATTTAGCAGAGTACCGAAACGCTCGCTCATTCTTCATTCATGAGCGAGCGTGAAAATTTAAAAATTTTTCTGGAAATTCATCCTCATGAGGGTGAGGAAAAAAACTATTTTGATTTTCCTCGCTCATGAGGAGTGAGCAAAAACCAAAAATTCATATGTGATTTTTCAGATATGAAAAATTTGAAAAAATTCACGTTAAAATTCTTCACAAGGAAAAAAAATGAAATTTTCCCAACCATTTCCAGCGGGAAAATCAAGTAGTAAAGAGGCCTTATAGAAGGCCTTTTTGCAGACATAAGATCTCCCAGCCGCATTCCAACTTTATTACCAATTAGCAAGGTGTGTCATTGGAGACCAACACCTTGCACTTTTGCATATATTTTAAACACTTCTGGAAGGGGTTCTAAAAAGATTTAAGAATAAAGCTTTATCCAATTTAATTGTTGTGGTTAATAATACGAAGTCAGTAAATTAATAACTTAACTTGCAACACGTTCTAACATAACTACTAATAAAACGATTGCGACAGGCCTTATCTTAGAATAGAAAATTTTAATTTGTAAAATATTAAATAAAAACCTTTCTAAAAGACCTTTTCAAAAAAGGCAGACTGGAATAAGTAAAAGTTTACTAAAAATTCAATTGTAAACATTCTTAAAGGCCTAAAAAGTGATTCGCTGGCAATTTTCCCCGCCGGGCAGCACGTTTAGTCTGTGTGTATTTTTTTTGTAAAATTATTTCTTGACTGGTGAACCAAAATGTGTGTGTTGTTTTTTATTTTTGTAGGCAAATATTATTGAAAAAAAAAAACAAGAGAACTGCACATATCGTCATCTTAAATGCAGAACATTGTAACATCAAATTTCATAAGTTTACATGAGAAGCAAAAAACGTTGTAAAATGGAAATTATATGAGATATTAGAGTAATATTAAATATTTAGAATAAAAATGCGATAACCAGTTTTTTTTTTGATAAAAAAATATTTTTACTGTTATTTATTTAGTTATGTGTGTTACGTTATTTTAATTTGTAATTCTCTGAAGCAAAACGACGAATCATCAACGAAAGTATGATAATATTAAGTTAAACAATCATTTAAAACATTAAATAATTAAATATTTCTGTTAAGTTACAGGTATAATAGAATATAAAGATAAATATGGTTAAATGCACATATAAAAATGATAATCACACAATTAATATGCAGCATCATTAGGAATGCGGTGACATGGTGAAATAAGTTTGCTTTTCTGATGCAGTGCAGGCAGTACTGCATTTGAGAACGTAGAGATGTTATATTATTAGAGATATTATTATGACATATTATTTATAGTTTTTTATTTCTAATTAGAAGTGGATTAAACTAAAAAAAAGTACTTCATTAAATTTAAATTAATTTTAAAAATCCAACTTTTCCATTATAACTAACGTGTATTTTGATGTCCTTATAATGAATTTTCTCAATTGAATTTTTCTTTACAATAAACAAGTTTTGTAAAAAATTTGACTCAATACATATATGCATATTTGCCTCCATATAAGGAATTATTTCGAAAAAACTTCTGCAAGAAGTAAATTTTAATTAGTTAATTTCTGAAAAATTTAAATAAGAAGAATGAAAGAGTTTTTCAATTAAAAGTAGTATTGATAGCAGCCCGCGTATTCAGTGAAAGAAAATGTTGTATAAAGAATCACTTATCCTAAAAAAAATACTATTAGTATTTAATAAAGCCGTAAAAGGATTAACACAAAATTTAGCTAAACAATTTATATTCCAGCACTTGATAAGAAATGCTATTATTCTAAAGATGTAGAAGACAAGTAATTTATTATTTAACACAAAAGGCTTTATTTATTAATTATGTTATTAATATCTTTTTGATATTAATGATGGACGACTTGGAAGAATGCAATCCTAACAATAATACCAGATTATTTTAAATAAACTTGGAAAAAATATTTCTATTGTATTATAAACTTTCTATATTAATAATGAAGATATATTCTGATCCAATAGCAACAGATTCATTATAGGGAAATTCGACTGTATTAACATTTATTAAAAACTATATATGTACATATATAAACTCATAAGGTTGGAAAACGAAATAAATGATGGAAAAATCATATAATAAAAATAATGGCAGTCTGCTGGAAGCAAAAAACTAAGGACCTGCAGATGGTACTATTTATTCTTGGAAATTCATAGCGTATGGGAGTGCAATGGGTTAAGCTGTGAAATTTCTAACAGTCCAATGTAGAAGAAGCTAATAGTCATACTTAATATAGGGTTTTCAATACATATATATATATATATATATATATGGATTCGGTTTATATTAATTTTACAGCACTGTTTTTCTTTTTGCTTATGCAATAATGTGCAGTTTGATCACTTATTCCACTAACACGTTCAAAATATGAAACATAATACCCATTTTTGACGTAAAAAAATGAATGTGTTCGTAAAAATATATCAAATACTCTGCTAATTTTTTTTAATTAAGATTATTCATTATGTTTTTTAAGGAAATTATTTACTTAATGATAAGCCATTTTTGATTTTTTTAATAGCTTGGATATTTTTTAAGGTGGAAGTTTAAAATTTTTTTTAAATATTTAACGTGAATCGTAATCAATAAACAGTCTATTTCAAAATTTTCAATGATACATTGCTTTGCATTTTAGCAAACGATATTTATACTGTTGTAAAAAATTCTTTGATGCTTTAAAAAGGGTCGGTCCTTTTCTTAAGCAGACATAAAGGCAAAACTTATTGAAAAAAAATTCCAAGTACTCAATACGTGTAGTTGTTGTAATACAGTTTTGGTTTTACCAACCAAAACGGTTGTTCGTTGATAACATTTTTCTTAAGTAGGTAACAAATATTTGAAATTAAAGTAAAAAAGGCTTGTTTTGCTAAAAATTATGTGTAAAAGCAAATGTGACAGCAGGTACAATCGAACTTCCCTATAATATATCTGCATGGGACCATAAAATCACTTCATTTACGTTAAAAAGCAACAATTTTACAACTTTGGTTTTTGTTCAAACGTATTTTACTTGTAGATTTGTAATTTGTAGTTTTGAGAAACAGCGCCCAGGTTTCTATACTTGCTCATGGAGTTTTTTTTCAATAAGTTTTGCCTTTATGTCTGCTTAAGAAAAGGACCGACCCTTTTTAAAGCATCAAAGAATTTTTTACAACAGTATAAATATCGTTTGCTAAAATGCAAAGCAATGTATAATTGAACATTTTGAAATAGACTTTATTATTGATTACGATTTACGTTAAATATTTAAAAAAAATTTTAAACTTCCACCTTAAAAAATATCCAAGCTATTAACAAAATCAAAAATGGCTTATCATTAAGTATATAATTTACTTAAACTACATAATGAATAATCTTAATTAAAAAAAAATTAGCAGAGTATTTCATATATTTTTACGAACCCATTCATTTTTTTTTACGTCAAAAATGGGTATTCTGTTTCATACTCTGAACATGTTAGTGGAATAAGTGATCAAACTGCACATTATTGCATAAGCAAAAAAGAAAAATAGTGCTGTAAAATTAATATAAACCGAATCCATATATATATATATGTATTGAAAAACCTATATTAACTGCCCGTTCGCCGATATCGAACGTTAACGTTCGCATAGTAAATAACATTTAAAACAAAAACAAAATTTCAAAAATTGTTTTTGTTTTAAATGTAATTTTCTATGCGAACGTTAACGTTCGATATCGGCGAATGGGCAGTAAGTATGACTATTAGCTTCTTCTACATTGGACTGTTGGAAATTTCACAGCTTAACCCATTGCACTCCCATACGCTATGAATTTCCAAGAATAAATAGTACCATCTGCAGGTCCTTAGTTTTTTGCTTCCAGCAGACTGCCATTATTTTTATTATATGATTTTTCCATCATTTATTTCGTTTTCCAACCTTATGAGTTTATATATGTACATATATAGTTTTTAATAAATGTTAATACAGTCGAATTTCCCTATAATGAATCTGTTGCTATTGGATCAGAATATATCTTCATTATTAATATAGAAAGTTTATAATACAATAGAAATTTTTTTTCTAAGTTTATTTAAAATAATCTGGTATTTTTGTTAGGATTGCATTCTTCCAAGTCGTCCATCATTAATATCAAAAAGATATTAATAATATAATTAATAAATAAAGCCTTTTGTGTTAAATAATAAATTACTTGTCTTCTACATCTTTAGAATAATAGCATTTCTTATCAAGTGCTGGAATATAAATTGTTTAGCTAAATTTTGTGTTAATCCTTTTACGGCTTTATTAAATACTAATAGTATTTTTTTTAGGATAAGTGATTCTTTATACAACATTTTCTTTCACTGAATACGCGGGCTGCTATCAATACTACTTTTAATTGAAAAACTCTTTCATTCTTCTTATTTAAATTTTTCAGAAATTAACTAATTAAAATTTACTTCTTGCAGAAGTTTTTTCGAAATAATTCCTTATATGGAGGCAAATATGCATATATGTATTGAGTCAAATTTTTTACAGAACTTGTTTATTGTAAAGAAAAATTCAATTGAGAAAATTCATTATAAGGACATCAAAATACACGTTAGTTATAAATGAAAAGTTGGATTTTTAAAATTAATTTAAATTTAATGAAGTACTTTTTTTTAGTTTAATCCACTTCTAATTAGAAATAAAAAACTATAAATAATATGTCATAATAATATCTCTAATAATATAACATCTCTACGTTCTCAAATGC
Source organism: Pollenia amentaria (assembly GCA_943735925.1). Taxonomy (NCBI): domain Eukaryota; kingdom Metazoa; phylum Arthropoda; class Insecta; order Diptera; family Polleniidae; genus Pollenia; species Pollenia amentaria. Next base: position 126,912,246 of record OX031009.1, read on the forward strand.
AGTACAGCCTTCACTGCATCAGAAAAGCAAACTTATTTCACCAGGTCAACGCATTCCTAATGATGCTGCATATTAATTGTGTGATTATCATTTTTATATGTGCATTTAACCATATTTATCTTTATATTCTATTATACCTGTAACTTAACAGAAATATTTAATTATTTAATGTTTTAAATGATTGTTTAACTTAATATTATCATACTTTCGTTGATGATTCGTCGTTTTGCTTCAGAGAATTACAAATTAAAATAACGTAACACACATAACTAAATAAATAACAGTAAAAATATTATTTTTTTATCAAAAAAAAAAAAAAAAAAATCGGTTATCGCATTTTTATTCTAAATATTTAAAATTGCTTTTATATCTCAATTAATTTCCATTTTACAACGTTTTTTGCTTCTCATGAAAACTGTGATGTTATATTATTCTGCATTTAAGATGACGATATGTGCAGTTCTTTTAGTTTTTTTTTTTAAATAATATTTGCCTACAAAAAATTCAACACACACTTTGGCTCGTTGCCTTTAACAAAAACAAAATACACACAAAGGCATTTCGTGCTGTGGTCATGCAAACTGCCGAGCAACAACAACATTACTGGTGAGGAGCGTTAAAAAAATTTTTGGTTTCCTCATTTTTCATGACTGAGGAAAGGCAAAAATTTATTTTTCCTCACGCTCATGAATGAATTGGCAAAAAAATTCACAATTCATTCATGGTTGTGAAAAAAATTACACGTTTTAAATTCCTCATTCATGAAAAAATTCATGAATGGTTAAATATGAGCGATCATATATGAATTTTTCGGAACTCTGTTATTTAGTAGTAGCCACACTATCTCCTCAGAAATTTTTGCCATTTTACCCTCACCGCCACTGACGAATGCTGGCAGTCAATAGTCAAACATCGTTCTTTAAACAAAATGGTAATTTACTTGGTGGATCGAAATTTGTTGTTGTGAATGATTGAGGGGCTTGAAGCACAGTGCCTTTTTTTAAATTAAGATTAAAAAATCTTCAAGCTAAAATTTCTATTTTTTAAATCCTTTGAATACGTTGCATTACAAATTTGTACCCACAATGAATAACAGCTACTTCTCCTTATCTAATTGCTGTTTTTTTTTAAAAATTTAACTAAAACTAAAAATTAGATTCTGGGAATTATTCCTTTTTATAAGTCATTTTATTATATTCAACATTTTTTATTTTTCGAATTTATTCTATGAGCTAAATTTCAGTTATGTATTTTATAAAGCTTTTTGTAATAGTATAAATTCGAAAAATAGAAAATGTTGAATATTAAAATAAAAATATTATAAAATTACTAACAGAGAGCCTGCAAATAAAGCTTATTCTTATTTCTCTGATTTAAATTTAAAAATGCTTTGCTGAGCCCCTGCCGAAATCGAGTGCTTGTGGGCGCAAAAAATTATGTTTTCTTTTCACTTCTCGCGAAAATGTTAAGGAAAATTCTGTGTACTTAAGCTAAACTGTATGTTTTTGATTTGTTAATAAAACATTCTGAAGAGAAAGATTTTATAAGTTATTTTAACTCTTTTTGCACTTTTCTCATAGCGGACATTTAACATAGCCGGACAAATTTGTCCCTTCATTATGTATCGTGTCCTTTTAAACAGGGGTTTACACGTGAAAGTACTTTCTAGCAAGAAGAGTATACGTATTGCTCAAGGGAACAAAATTGAGCTTTTTTTGTGCGGCCTGGAACTCTAGAACACATTTTTACTAATTTGCGGTCGATGATTTCAAATCTAATCTCCATTTTTCTCCATCAGCTCGACTCTTCGAGCCTTGAAAACGGTTCACCATATTAAGTTAAAAATACTGCGAAACTCGGCTACAATATTATCTTTTAGCCGTGTTTGCATTGCTTTTATATTTGCCCAGTAGTTTCAGAGATATCGTTGAAGTTTTGAAAAAATAACAATTTAAAAAAAAATTTTTTTTGTTCTTTAAAAATTCCTAAAAAAATAAAATTGCGAGAAAAATCACAGTTTTTGTCTTAAAACAATTAGTTAAAACGATTTCGAATTAAATGGGCTTTATTTCATAGCAGTCGGTGCACAAGTTTACTGAGAAAACTGAATTGATAAAAATCGCGATTTTCATAAAAAAAAACATTTTTTAATTTGCGTGTTGGACCAAAACTTTTTTGTGTTGACTGGAGCTTTATGTTGTAAACAAAATCAAAATGATAAAATGTCAAATGATATTTTCTTTTGTGACTCTTCTATTGTGAATTTAGTATTGCGATTCACTAACTTTCAACGAACCGACAATCGTTATATTTGTCGACATATGTACACTCAAAATATTATGTAGTAAAGTCCCACAGAAAATTCATTTAAAACAACTTAAAATATATTAAAAAAACGGATCATTTACATTTTATTTAAAAAAAAGAATATTGCGTAAAATTTAACAGTTATTGCTTTAAAAAAATATAATTTAACTAAAATATCAAACTACACAACAATATTAGTACGGAAAAACAGTATTTTTTGGTAGTTTGTTTTTTGAATAACAAACATAAAATTTAACTGTCGTATTCATAAAAACCTAAATTGGATATGAAATATATTTTAAGGAAAATTTGTATGGAAATTTAGTTTTAAAATACGTTTGAAATCTATTTTATTTTTTATGAATACGAGAGTAAAAAATTAATTGATTCGTCAAATAACTATATTTTCATTAAATTTAAACAGTACGGAAAACGAGTTTAATAACCTACAATCAGTTACCGTAATAATTTTATGAGTGTATTTATTCGCTTGCAGTTTACACGATAGTGTGATTCTGTAATTTCTTTTTAACGATAGTATACAGCTGTATTTTTGTATTTATTTAATTTAATATCATGTGGCATTTGTGGCCACAAATTGTCAAAATACGCGAATGCCAAATATTCAAAAGCGATTTAAAGACAAAATACACTTTATCGATTTAATAAACACCACGTAAATTATTGTCGCGTAAATTACGAAAAAAAATAGTGCTTAAAGTAACAGCTGACTTCAACCGACAGCGAATATCGGTAAAAATGTTACTGAATAGCAAATTCGATAAAATTTTCGTTATATTCACCCCTATCGCGAATGTTATGGGAATAAGTTGTTTGGGAGTAAACGTGTATTCCCATCCCCAACAAATTGGTATCGCGTATTTTTTGGGAGTAAAAAGTCTATTGTGAATATCGTGGGAGTAACAATTTCTATTTTTAATTGTTTGTTTTGATTTATAAATAGTTTGCGTGCTTATAAAAGAAAAGTATATTTTGTGAAGAAAAGTGTTAATTTAAAATGAATAGTGTTTATTTGCGTTTCCTGATTTTGGTAGAAGAAAATCCATCCACGGAACGATGGATCGCGAAGACTTATACGCGATGAATCAGATCCGCTATCGTTAACGGAGACAAGGAAAAAGTCCTAAAGTTATAAATGTGTTTGTCTCTAAATCAAATGTTTTTCCAGGTTTCAGGAATATTATTGAACTAACAAAGATGCTTTCCAATTCCTACTGAACGTGTTGGAAGAAAACTTGCCTCCTAGTGGTAAAATGTTCGCGGTACCCACCGTAGTGAAATTGGGTAGCACCTTAAGATTTTTGGCGAAAGGCAGTTACCAAAAGGGGGTGGGCAGACAAATTGATGTCGGTTTAGCACAATCTACATTAAGTGAAGTACTAGCAGGAGTTTGGCTTCCACCAAGCAAGTACTTTGATCTTTATTAATACTCCTTCAATAAAATAAGTTTAATAAAGTTGGACATTTAAAAACAAATATTTAGCAACTTAAATGTGTACTTCTTGTTCCCAATAACAATTTTTGTGAATTAATTTTGTAAAATAGTTGTTGGGAGTAAATAATCGCGATGCCATATTTTTTATGTTTGTGAACGAATTCACAAAAAATTTCTATGGGAACATTCACGATAGCAAATCATAAAATTTGGGAGTTTTGTCTTGGGAACGTTCATTCGCGATAGGGGTGATTTATTTTAACAATACGATCATCGTTATAAAAGTTAGTGAAACGCACTACAGGCTTGTTTTTTTTAGTTAATTAAAGATCGCTAATATGCTAAGAGTAAAAAATTGCTTCCATCGCGAACATGGCTATAATTCACGAAAAATTTTAAATCGCTAAATGGGTTAAAAAAAAAAACAAAATGTCGCAATATAATAATTAACCATTTTTGGAAAAATAGCGAAAATTCGCGAAAATTTTTAATATTTCAGACAAGTCCCTAAAACTATAAGGAATGACAAGCATTCAGCAAAACTTTCTAAATTAGACAAAATTTCCTAACATCAGTATTAAAGCAGAGCCTAATATTTATTATAAAGCGTTAAGGCCTCATTAGTTTTTATTTTCTTTGTTATTACTTTTTCTCCGAAAGAAACCGCCTGCTTTAAAAAGAAAAACCTTGAAATTGTAAAAAAAAACTTTGCGTAAAAAATAATAAATTAATATCTTGTGTAAAAAATACGTAAATTTTTAAAAAAATCATTAATTAAAACAAACTTTTCTAGCTTTGAATAAAAAATGTTAATTTGTTCATATCACAACAATCTAATTCATTAACACTTTGGCCGTAACTTAACGTTGAATTCTATTGTCAACAGAACTGTCCGCAACAGAACAGAACGAAAAAGGAAAGACAAACCACAAATACAGACTTTCAATTGAACAGACACAAAACAGCTGATTCGTAACAGGCCAGAACACACAAACCAATTCTGCCTTTAAAGCTGTAAATAATTAGAAAACAGGAACAAATCTCTTCTATCGCGAACATGGCTGAAATTCGCGAAAAACCGTTAAATTTGAAGCAAACCCTAAAACTAATTTGAGATCGCTTAAACGGTAAAAAAAAAAAAACAAATTGTCGGAAAATAATATAAAAAGCGTTAAAAAATGAGCTTTAACTTTGTAGAACAAACTTTTTTTCAGGTGTTAAAAACTTGTGTTTGCTTGTGCTTTTTCCAATTGAAAATCACACCGAACAACACATAAACGCACTGTGGGCGAAATGGTCGATCTAGCGTCGTTTAATTCCATTTTGAAAGTATTTGATTGCGCCAAAACTTATATATTGATTCTATTTTCACTGACATGATCTAATTAAAGTATCACCACTTCCAATAGGAAACATGTCGGAAGAAGCCTTAGAAGCCAGGAACAAAGATTACCGCAATTTCCGTGAGCACCATACGGGAAAGATATTTTTTTTCTATAGCAATATGATCCCTTGGCGTTGATTCAAATTTACTTCTTTTTAGTTATTCTTTTATATTAATTTTTTTTTTGCGATATGATTTTTTTGAATAGAAAACAATTTAGAGAAGATGTGCAAAAAAAAAGAGGGGAGTAAAGGAGAATTTACTAACAAAATATGGCAGAGTTAATAGTTCTGAAAAATGTCCCAAAATGAGATGATGATCAGGTTTTTTTCAAAACTTGAAATTAGGAATAGATAAAATACTCGGCCAATGATCAAGGGTTTAATAGACTGTAAACAAAAACGTCTGATGATTAATAAAATCTTGAAAAAGTCTTGACTAATGATCAAAATGGATTATTCATATGGGTGATTCACAAGGTGTTCTATCAAGTCATATCGTCATAATGTCCTAAATAATATTTTACAAACGGCAAACCACTCTGAAGAGATTGTTTGGTTACAATCGAAACTAGTCTGGGAACCTGTCCGTGAAAGCCTGGGTTCAAATCTCAGCGCAGTCAAGAATGAAACATTATCCATAACATTTTAATTAATTTCATATTGTAAAATTCCTGTCTTCATAAAAATAATTTAAAGAAAATTAAATTCAATGAACTTAAGCCTAATTAAAAATATCTAAATTTGGATTAAAAACCATTAACAGTTCAATAAAATAACCACAATACTAATATTGTTAACAGCTAAGGCACGAGCTATATTTACATTTGTCCTTCAAGTTGTGCTGAAAAAGGTCAACAAGAAAAAAGAAAGACAAAAACATGAAAAAACAAAAATGTACTTTGGATTTCAAAAAGAATTCTTGACAAAAAGTGCGAAAAAACAGAAGTAAGGAAGAACATGTAAATCAATTAAAATAGATAATCATTCATTCAAGAGCAAATTTCGATCTACCAAAGTGAAATACCATTTGGTTTAGGGATTGATGTTTGACTATTGACGTCATCCGGCTTCAATAGCCGAGTGAGTAAAACCCCACTGACGAGATTGTGTGGTTACAATCGAAACTAGTATGGGCAACCTATCCGTGAAAGCCTGGGTTCAAATCTCAGCGCAGTCAAGAATAAAAAATTATCAATAAAATTTTAATTAATTTCATGTTGTACAAATTCCTGTCTTCATAAAAATAATTTAATGAAAATTAAATTCAATGAACTTAAGCCTAATTAAAAATACAAATATTACTATCTTTATTAGACCTTTTAATTTTCAATACTTTATCAATTGATAAGCTGGAGGCAAGTGCAATCTAACACGTGAACGAGAATAGTCGTTTTGTGCTTAATAATTGTTACTCGTATTTTATAATTCCTGAAGATGCCATCCAAAGGATGGGGAAATATTGAATATATAAAAGAATAATAAAGATTAAAAACTTTTTAAAAAAACAACTGTGGCCTCGAGCTTATCAATTGATAAAGTACTAATTAAAAATATCTAAATATTTATTGAATTTAATTTTTTAAGGCGAATTTATCGCTAGAGTCCGTGCAAAAACTCTTAATTGTTAGATAAAATAATTTTTTTTTAGGTAAAATAAATAATTATTTAAGCAAAAAAATAAAATAAAAAAATAACTGAAGTTTTTGATATTTTAATTAGGCTTAAGTTCATCAAATTTAATTTTCATTAAATTATTTTTATTAAAGGAAGAAATTTATCACATGCAATTAATTATTTTTTTTTTTTTTTTTTGGTAATTCTTGACTGAACATTCTTGATTGAACTCGGGTGGAATTTACATGTTTCGAGAATAACCACATTCCCACCATCAGAATTATTTGCGTTCTTATGTTTGCGCCACTGCTGCGCCTGCCAGTCTATAGTCAAACATCAACATTTGACCAAATGGTATTGGTAAATCGAAATTTTCTGTAATTGATTATCAACTTTTCAATTTTTATTTAAATGTTTTTTCCTGTCTTCTTGTTTTGTTTTTAATTTGATGAACTGAAGTCTAATTAAAATATCAAAAATTAAAAACCAACAGTTCAATTAAAAATCACAATTGTTTAAAAAATAAAGCCTCGTAGACAATGCTAGCAACAATTTTGTTTTTTCTTCTATCTTATTTCTTCCCAAAGTATTTCCTATATTTTCCTTTAATTTTTCGAACAAAAGTGTAACTTACAGCCTGGCCCACAATGTCGACAAGAACATTTCTTTCTAATATTTATATTGAAAACAACTTTTTTTTAAAAAGTTGAGTCTATTTCTACTTCAGCAATAATTTGTATGAAAATGTGTGTGACGTTTATAATAATTTTATTTAGTTTTGAACAATTCATACAGGTGACCGCATCATGAGATAGAGTTGTGCTAGCTATCTCTTTTTTTTAAATACAATGTATTTTGTTTTTGTAAAAAGTTAGAGTGAATGTCAAAATTATTTGTTGAAAATATAAACAAGGGAAGTTTTTTGTTTATAAAATATACACAATTGCTTTAGAAGGTAAAACTTTTTCCTCTATTGCAAATTTATTGTAGCTCCATTTATACCTTACGGTACTTTTAATTCACTGACTTTTATATATTTTTATTCACTTTTTTTGTTTTATAAAATTTAAATAAGTTTTTTTTCAAGTATTTGGATTTTTATTAAATTTTAAATTTTAACAAATTGTAAACAAAGCTTGACATTCAGTATACACACAAATTAATAAACAGACCCAGGAAAAACTTTTTGAATTTTGGAAATAGGTCGTAGTTATTTCATACATAACCTGGTAAGTAGTTGTCATTACAATCGTCATTATTCTGAAAACCTCAACAAGTACTTGCTAGTAATGACCTCAGTAAGTACTTTCCATTACTATTATTTTCAGTTATGAATATTTGCTTACTAATAATCAGCTAAATAATTACTTATTAGTTGTTTTGTTTTCAGTACTGAATATTTACTTACTGGTTACTAGCTCCATAACTACTTATTAGGTCTATTAACTAACGCCAATTAAATAAAAACTAGTTATTTTTTGGCTTCTAGTAAGTGTATTGTAACTACTGAATTCTTTAGACAACTCGAACAAAAATTAAACGTTATTCAGCCGAAAAATAAGTAGTGTTTATATTTCTCCAACATTACTTGCTAAATTACCAGGTAAGTAAGGCTTTTGCTCAAAAATGTCACCTGTATGAATTCGCATTGGTTTTGAATGAAAATTTCAACAAAATGTATTAAAAAATAATAATAAAAACGTAATCTTGGTGTTCTATTATGAACACCAGTGAAAATGTTGCTGCCTATTGTATACAAAGTTTAACTTTTAAGCCTAGTACTCTGTTCCAATTTGTGAAAAATGTTCCGCAACATCTATTATTTCATGCGAAAAATTTGACATGTATCAATGTTACCTATCTCGAGAGTTTGCACAATTTGACGTTTTTAATCTTTCAAAGTATGCGACATTGTTTTGCATATGTAAACAAAACCCACATGTATTTTACTAAAAAGTATTTTTTTAAATAAAAAATTAAGTAAAAATTAAATTAAATATTGATGAAAAACTGTTACCGGTTGTGTTATTTATGTTTTGCAGTTCTCATTTTAATATTTAGTTTAAACTTTTTTCATTTGCTTAAAATTACACGTGAAATAAGTGCAGCTTATGTTATTTCGCAGTTGTAAAAAAATGTTGCCAGAAACATTTCGCAACTTTTTCACAAATTAAACAGAGTACAACTCTATCAACATTTTTTCATAGAAATTCCGCACAAGTTTTTTTCATATGGGTTTTGACAGCATTTCACGTGAAATGTTGAACCGAGTACTAGGCTTTTTTTCTGAGGAATAAATAATAGTCAAGAAATAACGTTTATTTTCTGAGAAATAAATAAAACTTAAAAACAAAAGTATTTTAGTTCCAAAGGAATAACCAAAACTCAGAAAATTGAGTTTTTTAATAAAACTTAAATAAAAAAAAATTAATGCATCCAAAAATAGTCAATGTAACAAGGATTATCTTGGTGTATTCCTGCGAATAATTTTTTTTTTAATATAATCTGAAAATTGTATACAACATTAAACGAACATTGTTTTTTTCACATTAATTGCCTTTCGATATCAATTATGGCCCATAAAATATTTCAGCTTTAAGCACCAGAAGAAAACCAAATTTAAAATTTTTAACAGAAGAACCCTTTTAGTAATTTTTTTTTATTCTTATGTAACTCTACTTGAAATTTGTGAAGCACATAACAATATTCATCCTTACAAGTTGTGTGCCTGTGTATGTGTGTTTGTTTTTACAATCACAATAACATATATTATATTGTATCCTTTAAAAGACAAGGTATTGTATGATTTTAACTACCAATGTCATAAAAATTTCTGACATAAAAACATGTGTAAAATTTAATAAACGAAACGGACATAAGAGGAAACAACAATAGAAGAAGATACAACAGAGTCAACATATGTTCTGGGTTCCTACCTGTTTCCAACTTTTTGTCTTTGTAACCTCTTGAAATAATCTTGTAAATACTTATATGTTACCGGAAATCTTAAATTTGTTGTTGAGTAAGTGTTACATGGTACGAAATATGTAAGCAGAGGCAAGGGGAGCACAGATCAAACACATGCTGTTACACATGTACACTTTACATATACACTGGCATCTCTGTACATTTGTTAGTATTGTACACACACTGAGCTTAACAAGGAAATAAATTCTGACTACACTTTGGAGAAAATTGCATTGAATGTATATTCACTTAATAAATAATATTCCATTGTTGCTTTTACTCAAATATCACACAGTGTTTAAGCAGAAAGTTTTTTATTTTGCCTTACCAAAACACAGTCGGTTTGAACAAGCGTAAGTGCAACAGATGTTTATAACAGTGTCTACATGTCAATTACAATAATAAAAATGATATTTTTCAAATGTATAAAGTAAAATAATAAAGAAAACATTTCAACAACCAACCAAATAAAAAAAAGAAACATTGTTCTTATTTTCAACTTTTCTACTTGTTGTTTTGGTAAAAAAAAAAAGAAATACTCAAAACAAATTTTATTAAAGTGGCCACCTTGTGACTTTTGACATTTATGCCAAAAATAAACAAGTTTATGTAAGTGAGTGGATAAAGAAGAAAGCAAAAAATTGCAAGAAAGTGAAATCAACACTACGGGGACTTTAGTTCTGTAATAAAAAAAAATACAATTTTACTGATTCAGCTAGAGTTTTTCTCTATATTTAGCCAACTTAAAAACTTTTTAAACAACATTGGTATTTAAAACAACTCTATAGAAGAGCTTTCAAATTAAACTGATAAATGCAATCTTTAGTTTTTTAATTCAGCTAAATAAAACCATATTCAGCTAACTTAAAAAATAAAACTATCTAATACGAATAAAATTTAATTCAGCTACATTTTCCAGGAAAAACAGATAAGTTAACAACATATTCAGCAAACCTTAAACAGTATTAAAGAATAAATTAATTGTTAAACCACTTATATTATAAAATATTTTAATAATTCAGCAACTACCTTTTCTATACAGTTGAAAAATAAAAAAATTAGTTCAGTCAAGAATGAAAATGATCAAAAAAAAAATTCCATTTATTTCAAACTGTTAAATTCATTTCTTCATTAAAATAATTTAATGCAACTGATATTTGATGAGCTTGAGCCTGATTGAAAATGAAAAATCAAATTTGGATTAATAAGAAATGATTTAAAACTTGTTTGGTTGTTAAGCTCAAATTTAGTTTTAGCTACAACTGCAGCAATTCAGCTAAGCTTAAACAAAAGATTTTATATTCCGAAAATGTAACATTATTTTAAAAAATAAATATATATTAAAATTATTTTAAAAAGATATTTTTTTAATTCTACAATCATTACAGTAGTCAGATAAACAGCAAACAGTTGAAAAAAATATATTTATCAGAATCCCTTCTAACTTAGCTGAATATGTACATAATGAACATTTGATTTGTATCTGCATTACAATTAATTCAGCTACAGTTGCACGGACTTACCTATGTTCAAATATATTCAGCAAATCTTATAAAAATTTTAAAGCAAATAAAAACTGTAGTTAATTATAAAAAATATGTCAATTATCTATTTTAATCAGGCTTAAGTTCATTGAATTTAATTTGCATTAAATTATTTTCATGAAGAAAGGAATTTTACAACATGAAATTAATTAAAACTTATTGATAATTTTTCATTCTTGACTGCGCTGGGAATTGAACCCACAATATATGTGATATAATATATATAATATTACAATAGAATTATTTTAGTTAATAATTAAGCTATTCAGCTCAAAAAATCTAATATTTCGACATATTAATTTAGCTGAGTGGCTATTTTTAGATATTTTTTTAACTGTTGCTATCAAGAAATAATTTCAGCTTATCAGATATCAAATTCAGCCACAGTTTTGTCAATTTAGCTGAAATATATAAATCGGGTTTGCTTTTTTAAATTTGATAATTTTGTTTTGTTGATTTTGTTCGGTAGTAGGTCATAAGTTTTAAACAAATTTAAATAAAAATATAAATATATTTTGTTTTAAATTTATTCTTTTATTTCCCAATATTTCGGACCATCTTCAGGGGTTCTATATAAAAATAAAAAAATGTTATACAAATTATGATAAGTTTTTAATTTTGATTACTTATATTTTATTAAGCTAAAGAACAATGCATGTTTTGACAAATTTATTTTACTAATAATAATAAATTACAAAAATTAGCTATTTAATGTTCTGTTCTGATATAGAAAAACTTTTATTTTAAGAAATATGCTTAGCTTAATTGCTTTTAATTTAGCTGAATATGGAACATATAAAACTATTCGATGTTTACATGCATAGAAGACAATTATCAACCATATACAAAATCAAAATAAACTAATTATGAAATGAGTGCTTGATATATTTTAAATCTTTCTGAAAAGTTTTACTTTATTTTCCCAACTTAAAATTCTTATTAAACTCATATATCTCCTACATATATAAATGTATGCATATTTTCTCTACCGTTATATTGAATGCAAAACATATTTTTTTTATACATTTTTAGCAATTTGTCAACAGCAAATGTTGCTGTTGTGTTGTTGAATGTATATAAATATTTTTTTTATTACAAAAAAAAAATACCGGAGGAAGACAGTCTTTCAGTTTTTATTTACTGTCAAAAAAAAATTTCTTTATTTTTTAAGGGTACAAGGCCGTCATAGTTATTCTGCCTTCGCGAATTTCATCCGCATTTTTTTATAGTTTGGCGTCGCATAACTTACTGCTTTACAGTTTTTTTTGGCGTTCGACATCTTAAAACTAGTGGCTAATTTGCATCGTGTTGGTGGAGTACCAGCAAAAACTAATTTTAACATTTTTAATGGGCTGACTTAGAAAGTTTCGGTTTCGTACAAGAAGGTGTAGTGTAGGACGTTCAGAAGATTGAGAAGAAGTCTAATCAGGTGTTTAGGGTAACTTGTGATGGCCTTTTGAAAATTTCGAGGCCAAATAATTCCTATTTAGTGGCTTTGCCGCTATTATTGTTAAATTTTAAATTTATAGCAAATTTTGTAAAAATCTTTTAAATAGAGGAAATTTTTTATAAACTTATAATTTATAGAAAATTTTTTTTTTTATAGGAAATTTTGTAAAAATTTGTTATTCATTGGAAAATTTGTCAACATTTTTTTTAGACCAAATCTTGTAAAAAAATTTTTCTGGAAATTTTTAAAAAATTTTTTTATTTATAGGAAATTTTGTAAAAATTTGTAATTAGAGACAATTTTGGAAACATTTTTTTATTTATAGGAACTTTTGTAAAAATTTGTTATTGAAGACAATTTTAGAAACATTTTTTTATTTTTAGGAAATTTGGTAAAAATTTGTTATTAGAGAAAATTTTGGAAACACTTTTTTATTTATAGGAAATTTTGTAAAAATTTGGTATTTATGGGAAATTTTCGAAATATTTGTTGTTATATGATATTTGCAAAAGTTTGTTGTTTATAGGAAGTTTTGTAAGAGCTTGTTATTTATAGGAAATTTGTAAACATTTTTTATTTAGAGGAAATTTTGGCAAACATCTTTTTATTTAGAGAAAATTTTGCAAAAATTTGTAATAATTTGTTATATTATAAACTCTGTAAAAGTTTGTTATTTGTAGGAAATTTTACAAAAGTTTGTTATTTATAGCAAGTTTGTAAGAGTTTGTTATTTATATGACATTTTATATCTTAAAACAAGACTTTTTTGTAGTAGAAAAGCTTTCTATTTATAGGAAATATTGGAACATATTGCTATTATTGTTAAATTTTAAATTTATAGCAAATTTTGTAAAAATCTTTTAAATAGAGGAAATTTTTTATAAACTTATAATCAAGGCGAATTCATTCCAGGTAATCTTGGTAGTACAACAAGTAGAACTCGTACAAAAACCACAAGCAATTTGTTTTTGTAAAATCATTGTACAATGTCAAAAACAGAAACAAATCAAAACAGAAACAAAGATAATAAACAAAATTTTGACATCTACCAATTACAAAGCTTAAGAAAAAAAAGTTATCAGCAGGGCTTTTAGGATCACCTGTAATGAATTCGCCTTGCTTATAATTTATAGACATTTTATTATTTAAAGGACATTTTGTAAAAATTTGTTACTCATTGGAAAATTAGTCAACATTTTTTTTAGAGCAAATCTTGTAAAAAAAATTTTACTGGAAATTTTTAAAAAATTTTTTTATTTATGGGAAATTTTGTAAAAATTTGTTATTAGAGACAATTTTGGAAACTTTTTTTTATTTATAGGAAATTTTGTAAAAATTTGTTATTGAAGACACTTTTGGAAACATTTTTTATTTATAGGAAATTTTGTAAAAATTTGGTATTTATGGAAAATTTTTGAAAAATTTGTTTTTATGTGATATTTGCAAAAGTTTGTTGTTTATAGGAAGTTTTGTAAGAGCTTGTTATTTATAGGAAATTTTGACAAACATTTTTTTAGTCAGAGAAAATTTTGCAATAATTTGTAAAATATTGTAATAACTTCTTTTTATAGGAAATTTTGTAAACATTTCTTATTTATATTATAAAAAATTTGTTATTTTAGACAATTTTGGAAACATTTTTTTATTACTAGGAAATTTTGTAAAAATTTGGTATTTATGGGAAATTTTGTAAAACTCTGTTATTGCAGACGATTTTGGAAACATTGTTTATTTATAGGAAATTTTGTAAATATTTGGTGCTTATGGCAAATTTTCGAAAAATTTGTTTTTATGTGGTATTTGCAAACGTTTGTTATTTATAGGAAATTTTACAAAAGTTTGTTAATTAAAGAAAAGCTTGTAACAGTTTGTTAAAAAATATAAAATTTTTACAAAATTTTTTATTTAAAATTTTTACAAAATTTTTTATTTTTGATTAAAAAAAGGTTTATTAAACAAATTTACATAGAAAATTCGTTTCATAAACCTGCTATAAGCCTAAAATATTTTTTATGAATATGAATTTGTTATTTAGTTATAACAAATTTTGTAAAAGTTTATTATTTACCCAGGAAAAACTTTTTGAATTTTGGTTATAGGTCGTAGTTATTTCATACATAACCTGGTAAGTAGTTGTCATTACAATCGTCATTATTCTGAAAACGTCAACAAGTACTTGCTAGTAATGACCTCAGTAAGTACGTTTCACTACTATTATTTTCAGTTGTGAATATTTTCTAACTAATAATCAGCTAAATAACTACTAATTAGTTGTGTTGTTTTCAGTACTGAATATTTACTTACTGGTTACTAGCTCCATAACTACTTATTAGGTCTATTTACTAGCGCCAATTAAATAAAAACTAGTTATTTTTTGGTTTCTAGTAAGTATATTGTAAGTACTTACAATTCAACTTACTGATAGTTAAATAATAACTAGATATTTTGTGACTTCTAGTAAGTGCATTGCAAGTAATGAATTCTGTGGACAACTCGAACAAAAATAAGTACACAGAAAAAAGTGTTTTATCAATTAAAAAAATGGTTTAAATTTAATGTGATAATTGAATCAATTACAATTAGTTGAAAGAAAATTTAAAATATAATTGTGTTTAAATTAACATTTTAGTTGTTTTCAAATAAATTTTCAATTAAAATTTTAATTAAATAACAAAAAATCTTAATTGAGTTTTTTCGTTTCAAATAAAATAATTTAAACATGTAGAATTGTTTTTGGGAATTGACAATATTTAATTTAATAATTTAACACATTATTTGAAATGGCAAAGTTTTTTGATCACTTTTTTAATTAAAATTAAAAATATCATTTATTGAAATTTTTTTTCAAAATTTTTAGTAATCAATTTAATCCTTTTGGTAATAGGTGCAAAATCAACAAATCTGTGGTCACAAGCAATAACCGCCTAAGTCGACATATTGTTATTTGAGAAAATGCACTTAATATTTATGCTTGGAAACATTAATTGCATTAGAAAAAAAGTCATTCAGAATCGAAGATTCTTATCCCCACAATGCTAAGATAAAAAAATTATAACAAAAGTTGTATTTATTTCAGAGATATTTAAAACAAAATAAATATAAACTCAATTGTTTCTTAAGTCGACTTAGGCGGTTATTGCTTATGACCCCAGAAATGGTTTGCTTGATATTATGAATTTGGTATAAATTTGGTGATTGGAGAAAATTAATAATTTTTTCTGTGTCGTTATTCAGCCGAAAAATAAGTAGAGTTTATATTTCTCCAACATTACTTGTTAACTTACCAGGTAAGTAAAGTTTTTGCTGGGTAGTTATAGCAAATTTTTATTTTTTAGCATATTTTAGAACATTTTTTATCTATAGCGAATTTTTAAACGAATTTTTAAAAAAGTTGCTATTTTAATAAGAAATTTTCCAGAAAATTTTATATATATATCGGAAATATTTTAAAATGGCCGATTTTTATAAGAAGTTTAAAAAAATATTTTTTATAGGAACATTTCTCATTTTTATAGGACATTTTTTAATGAAAATTTTTATTTTGTTTTTACTTTTAAGATTCATAAATGCCTTGAGATAAGAAACTTTTAACAATTCCAACCAACAATCGCGACATTTTGCATATTTATTTAAACAGCAACCAACAAAAATATGTGTGTATATCTTACCTACACAACGATGGCTTAACTAAAAAAAAGTTGACAGTTGGAATTAATTTTCTTCCTTTATATATGTTTTTTTTTTTTTTTAATTTTTTAAGACTAACTATACAATATATTTTATAAAAATGCACTAATAAAAGAAAAATAGTGAAATGGTTGTACAATAAATTCCAACAGCATAAATGTAAAATAAACGTAAAACGAACCAAAAAAAACATGGTTTTCTTTTCTTCTTGCAAAAGTTTTGTATGCTGATTTTCGACATAATAATCCCAAACACTAAAAAAAATGTTGCATACAGAGTTGGGGCGATAACAGTAACTAAAAAAACCATTTTTTTTTACATATATTGCATATTTTTGGGAAAGACAACATAAAGTTTGCTTTTGGCAAACTAACAGTGAGAGAAAATGTGGCAAGGGAAATTATTGTTGACAAAAAGATTTTATATTCCTCAAATGGTGGTCATGATGACTCTTCGTGGCCTTAATTTTAATCCAGGTCTTTATATTAATTTCTTATTTTACAGATAATTTTGAACATTTCTTATATTTAAAGAACATTTTGAAATTTTTCCTAAACAAAAAAAAGTTTCTAATTTATAGTAAAAAAATGTTTCTAATTTATAGTTACTTCTTCGGAGAATTTAGAGGAAATTTTTGAAAATTTTAATCAACCCAATTGAATGAATGAAAATTCCGCGAAGTTTTGTTCCTTCTGCCACTTTTCATATTTAAATTCAATTGTTAGGTCAAGAAGGGTTATGCGCCCCTGTGCTCACCACCACTCGGAGACCAGTGCGGTCCATTGTGAACTCAACTGTAAAAATGGGGAAAAAAACTCCCGGGGAATTTTTATTCATAATTGGACTGAACATTTTTTTTTTGGAAATTTTTAAAAAATGTGATATTTAATTTTTGATATTTTTGTCAGAAATTTTTTTTAAAATTTTTTAGGAAAATACTCGTATCCTAATTTTTTTTCAAAATGTTCTGATAATTAGCTTATAATAGAAAATTTTCTGAAAGCGTGGTTTTTAAATAGAAAATCTAATAGGGAATTTTTTGAATGTTTTCCTTTAACAATAGGACATTTTTCGAAAATTTTCTTTTTAATAGGAAACTTTTCGAACTTTTTTTTAATAGGAAATTTTCCGAAAATTGTCTTTTCTGATAGAAAACTTTCCAATTTTTTTTTTAAGAAGAAATTTTCCGAAAATTTTCTTTTAAACAGCAAATTTTCCAAAAAAAATTTTGATTTTAATGGGAATTTTTCTGAAAAAATTTTTTTTAATGGATCTTTTTCCGAAAATTTAAATTTTAAAATTTCTTTTTTAATAGGAAATTTTCTTTTTTAATAGGAAATTTTCCAAAAAAAAATATTTTTTAAACGGAAACTTCCCGAAACAAAAAATGTTTTTAATAGGAATTTTTCTAAAAATGTTCCTTTTTAATGGAACCTTTTCCGAAAATTAAAATTTTAATAGGAAATTTTCCTAAAATTTTCATTTTTAGTTGGATATTTACCGAAATTTTCCTTTTTTAATAGGAAATTGTAATTTTTATAAGAAAAACTTTTTGTTTTTAATAAAAAACTTTTAGTTTTTATAGGACATTTTCCCATAATTTTTGTTTTTAATAGGAATTTTCCGTTCATTTTAATTTTTAATAGGAAATTTTCCTAAAATTTCTTTTTTAATAGGATATTTACCGAAAATGTTCATTTTTAATAGGAAATATTCACAACATTTTCTTTTTTTTTTAGAAAAAACTTTGTTTTTAATAGTAAATTTTTCGAAATTATTTCTATTTAATAAGATTTTTTACGAAATTTTTTTGGTTATAGGAAGTTTGCAGAAAATTTTTCCTTTATCCAATTTTATTTTACCGATTCCAATTTTACTTTTTAATAGAAATTATTTTAATGGAAAAATTTTTAAATTTATTTAAAAGAAAAATTTTATTTTACAGGAAATTTGGAATAATTTTATGTTTATAGGAAATTTTCCAAAAAAATTTTATATCGACTCTAAAGCAATTCCTCTTGTAGTTTTCTTTGCTTATAATGTTTCCTTCCATCATCTTTTTTTTCAGTGTAATTGCAATAACTAAAATATACAAAATATGCATGCGAATCCATTAAAAAAAGTAAAATATATTATTTTTGCGTAAGTTTTATAGATAAAAAGCAGCAACGTTAAGGAACAGAAATTGTACCTCCCACTATTGCAACATATTTTATGTTTCAAACAAACGAAAAAAGGGAGTGATTTAAAAAAAAAAATACTGAATTATATATTTAGTTTTCAAATATATGAGCAGAAAGTATGCAAATGACATAAATTAGAAGTAAGTGAAAATAGGGGATATACAGTTAAAGTTTTACCAGGGGTTTAATAACGAAAAAAGATTTGACTGCATTTTTTATAGTCATATTAAAGGCGATGATAAACTATGAGTTGTCATAGAATATTTAAATCTGTAAAGCTAAAGTAGAGATAAAAACTACTTCTTTAAGTTTATAAAAACAAAATAAGACTTAAGTGAAATATATTCAGCAACCAGTCATCCTTCTTTCGATACTATAAGTTTTGATTTTGACAAACTTTATTACTATATAATTCTTTAAAATTATAAGGATTAACTACTTAAGGCCGGTATTCACTATCCTATTTAGTCGCACGATATGTCAAAAAAATCGTGTGTGCTCATAATGTATGACAGTGTGGCTTAAAAATGAATTGAGTGACAGATTTTTTTGACAAGTCTGTCCGACTTGGAAATGTTTTAAAAATTTTCATAAAATGATAGATTATATGCGATCAGAGTTGCATTTTCTTGTAAAGTTGATGAGTCATTTGAGTTTGCATCTTTTTTGTGGGATAGTGTGGCATTGACAGCAGATTTTGCAGACATTTTTTTATGTCGGATAGAATTCCGTCAGATTTTCGTGTGAATGAATCGTACGATTATGTAGGATAGTGAATACCGGCCTTTAAATAGTTTCCCTCCTAAGAATAAGCAATAGTTTTTTTAAATTTCTTTTTTTTAAACCTGTATAAACTAGTTAATTCTTAAAAATTAATTTTTCTCCTATGCCTCTATAAAACAAATAAGAGTGCCATATTCGGCTATGATGAATCTTATAAAGTCTTCACAATGGTGCAGCAAGAACTGAAAGTTGTATAAATTCTTCAGATATAAATAAATCTATTATTTTTTTTTTATTTATTTAATAGATTCATTTACTAATAATATATTAACAAAATTTTGTTTAAATGTAAATAATGATCTATAACTGGCATTACATATAGTTGTAAGACAGATTGGCAAAATTAAAGCTGTTAACAATTTATTATTATTTTTTTGTATAATATAAAAATAAATCTATTTTGAGCCAAGAACAATTCTCTAATCCCGGCCTTTTCTTTTGACAGATATTGCTCTTGTACCTAATTTTCAATTTTTAGCTCTTGCCGTTCTCCGGATAAACGTAAAAACAAACAACAACAGGGGATTTATTAAATTAGAGGCAGTCGTGGTTTTTTGCTCATATCTTAGCTATTTGTAGACCGATCTAGCTGAATTTTAATAGCAAACTTTTCGGGACTATATGTGACATAAATATATAACATAGTCCCCATCATATCCGGGATCTTCGGAAAACCCATTTCAACGTACACACGGACATCGTTAAATCTACTTCGCTACTCATTAGGTGCCCCGGTAGGCTAGTTGGTAGTAAGCTAATCTATCAGCGCCGGGGTAGCGGGTTCGATTAACGCCAAAGAATCTGGTATCTTTTCTGCAGACAATTTCACGTTCTGCGAGGAACGTGTTTCGTGCACTTCACTCAACTTATGGTCAACATAATCGGCCTACTGAGCGTATTATTTTGAGACCCAGCATTCATTATTGGATAATATTCGACCGACCAGACCACGTCCAGCACGCTGTAAAGAAAATATAGCGGCCGCAGCTGAGAGTGTACACGAAGACCGTGGAGATGCGATCCGTGCCGTTCGCAGCAACTCCGACTGACGTATGGAACGAGCTGCATACAAAATGCAGCTTGTGCAACAACTGAAGCCGCTCGATCTTCCCAAGCGACATCGCTTCGCTCTATGGACTCTTGAAAAGTTCCAAGAAGATCCGACGTTTTCGAGGCAAATTTTGTTCAGCGATGAGGCCCATTTCTGGCTCAATGGGTATGTAAACAAACAAAATTGCCGCATTTGGGACGAAGAGCAACCTGAAGAGATTCAAGAACTGCCACTTCATCCAAACAAAAAAAAAAAAAACACGGTTTGGTGTGATTTGTGGGCCGGTGGAGTCATCGGCCCATATTTCTTTAAAAATGATGCGAACGTAACCGTCAATGGCGACCGTTATCGTGCCACGATAACCGACTATTTAATGCCTGAAATTGAAGCTCGTGATCTCGGCGACATTTGGTTTCAGAAAGACGGCGCCACTTCCCACACATCGCATCAATCAATGGATTTATTGAGAGAACACTTCGGTGAGCACATCATTTCACGTTTTAGGCCGGTCGATTGGCCACCAAGATCGTGTGATATCACACCGTTAGACTTTTTCCTGTGGGGATATGTAAAGTCTAAAGTTTATGCGGACAAACCCGCTTCGATTCAGGCCTTGGAGGAAAACATCACGCGTGTCATTCGCCAGTTTCCAGTCGAAATGCTCGAACGAGTTATCGAAAATTGGACTCAACGGATGGACCATCTGCGACGTAGCAACGGCCAACATTTGATAGAATTAAACAAATAAATGCCAAAGAATGTTCTTTCAGATGATAATAAACATTCCACATTAAATTTGAATTTTCTGTGTTTTTTTCTTTAAAAAAGGAGGGAACCTCGAAATAGATCACGCATTAAAGCTTTGAAGGGTATAACATCAACATTGTGGAAATAACCGACGGAATGCCAAACTTATATATTCCCTTTTACCTTCGGTGGTGGTGTTAAAAATAAAACAAAAGATTTTTATACAACCAAAATTAAGAAAAGAAAATAAACTTTAAATTTAGTATTGATTACGAAATCTTATCAAAATGTTTAAAGGCATTTTAGGCTTAAAACCACAAAATATTTTGTATGCAAACAGTAGAAAAAGACGTACACATGCAGCAACAATTATTAACTGAGGCGTTTTGCATACAAATAAGTGGTACCAATGAGGAAACTAACACACTCACACATGCAAAACAAACATACACAGCGGGAAAAAGAATGAGTACGGATGCCTTCTGGAAGGCCTCTGTACTCCTTCTTTTGGATGTACAATGCCTTCTCGCTTCATTCCATACTCATATCTTTTTTACACACGATGTCGTTGCGGCGTAGGCCTTCCTCTCTCGCTTCTTTGGCAGGTACATAAGAATGGCAACTGAATAAAAAAAATGTTCTTTTAATTTTGCTTTGCCAAAAAACAAAACAAAAAGAAGCCAGTATGGAAAGTTTATCTTATCTTTTATTCAAAAGAGCCGAGGCCTTCTATGAGGGCTTCTTTATCAGTTGGATCAGGAAGGTAATTGAATCAAAAAAATTTCTTAGCACGCCTTCAATAAGGTCTGAAGTAAGAAGGTCTTCTGAGTTTTCCCGCTGGGTATGTATGTATGTATGTATGTATGTATGTATGTATGTATGTATGTATGTATGTAATGTTTACACAAGCAAATATAATAACTGTATTAAGAAAGAATAATAAATAGATTTAAAGAAGCATGATGTAGGTAAGAATATTAAGGAGGCCCAGCTTACAATAAAACGAAAAATGTGCCAAATTCCTTGAAACAGCCATCTATAACAACCCAGGCAGAAAAAGACAATCAGCACGACGCTGTGCCGATGTCGATGGGGGTACTATCAACATCAATACAACGTACTGTTTACCAAATTTACAGTGTACTCACAATATTAAAATGATAACGCCAAATGTGCGTCTTCCGACTCTTGTTTTTAGTGTTGCCACAATACTCTAAATTTAAATTTACAATATTGAATTCACGTTAAAGTCGTATATTTGTATTTAGTGTGTTGTACCGGTGTAGAATTTTTGTAAACACAGTATTAAAAAACTAAGGTTGTAATTTTGTATCTTCAGTGTTGGGATGGTACAATATTTTTGGAACAGTCAACATTTTGTATTTACAGGGCGGGAAGTTCTAACTTTAGCTCTTAAGTAGGATATCCAATTCAAAGTGTTTATAAATTTACACGTAATTTACACATTTTTTTATAAAGTCATCTCCAAAGAACTATTTTTAAACAAATATTTTAAGCATATTATGGAAACTTTAACTATCCTAATGTCACCAGCAAACATATTACGGTTTAATTAGAACTCCATCAAGATGCCTCAACCATATTATGGTTGTTTTCGAATGTGTTATGGTTAATAATAACAATAACAATAACATGTCAACCGAAGGAAACTGGTAGTATTTTGAAGCTACGCCAACTTTGAAAACTTTGTTTTTTTCACGCAAAATTCAAAGCTTATGAAAATAGTTACGCGTTTACCATATGAAATTTTTTGTGTGCGACAGGTACACAAAACATGCGACAGCGTCATACAACTCGCCGAAAAATCAAAAAAATGAATGTCCGTACTATCCAGATACAACGAAATACAACAAGCCCACGAACGTTGCATATTGCATACAATCTCCACAAGTTGTATCAACTGCTGGAATGTGTATGGGCTACTTTATAGGAACACCACTGTTTAAAAGTACTTAGCATACAAACTTATGAGAGACACTGTCTGCAACAATAATTTGTGCTAAACATGATTATGGTTGTGAGCAGCGTTACCGCTGGGATACTAAAGTATCAATTTGACCCTTTTTCGACGGTCTTGATACCCTTAATAAAATTACCCTTTTGTATAATTTTTTATTATTTTGAGCCACTTTTTGACCCTTTTTGTATAACACTCACATTTTGTTTTTTGTCAACACTGCTGAACAGTAGTGCTTCAGCTAATCAAGTGTTTTCGAAATTAGCATTGCATTAGATTTTCCCTAGTAAAGTACAAATTGAAGTACAATTTCTGTAAAAAATAACTCAAACATAACTCATATACATACATACATATTTGTTATTTTTTATACATTTATATTTTTTTTATTGAACAACTTATAGTTTTCTTTTCTAAAAAAAAAAAAAAAAAAAAAAAATTACATTTTATTTAAAAAATTTGGTGTCCGTTTCTTAAAAATATTTTGCTCTCCAAAAGGCTTTTATTTTAAAAAATTCGACCTTACTAATGGCGTAAGGCATTGAACTTTTCGCCCCGTATACATCGACAGTGTTGATAGTGCCCTGTAAAAAATAGGTGACTTCGGTTTATATATGTATGGGGCTATTTTTAAAACAGCAACGATTTGCCTCAAAGAGCAATAAACCTACGTAAAAATTACATAATTCGCAAAAGTTTGCAAAAATTAGCGAACATTTTTTATATTTCAAACAAGAAATAAAAATGATTTAAATTCCCTAAAACTAAAAGGAATGGCAAAAATTGCTAGGTTTGCGGAAAGTCCCAAAAATGTAACAGCAGTATGATAGCAAAGCCTAATATTTATTAAAAATCTTCAAAGCCTAACAGAATAAGAAAACTTACAAGAAAAAATCCCTTTTATCGCGAACTTTTCTTGCAAAATTAAAAACAAACCCTAAAATTGGTTTAAAATCGCTAAATAAAATCATTAGCAAATGAGATATAATGATTAAGAATAAACTTTTTGTCAGGTGTTTGAAAACAGGGCATTCCATAAAAAAAATTAACTTTTTTGAGCACTTCCTATCTGAAATAAATATTTTTTGTTTGTATATAAAAAACTTAGTCTTATTATTTTTTTAATTGAAATACCCTTTGTTTGACCCCTTTATCTGGAAAATCCTCTTTTTGTGACCCCTGTCGAAAATTTTCAACGGTAACCCTGGTTGTGAGAAACATCAAAAGACCAAAAAGTACGATGTACAGTAAAACGAATTTCATTATAACAATAAAACAAATTGTTTACTGAGTCCCCTGAAAAATCCTCTTTATTGCAAAGTTTTTCACACAAAACTGCTCTTTAGCTATTACAAAAAATGTTGAGATTCCAGTAAAAAACAGGGGTTACTGGTAAGCAGTTTTGTAAGGGAGAGAAGCACAATTCCCACTTACAAGCCAGCTTATAAGAGGCAGGATTTTTATATGGCGAATTCCCACTTGGAAGAACTACTTTTTTCTCTCTGCTAAAAAACAATTTGATGGCTGATTGCGTATTAAAAAAATTAAATTTCTATGTTCGGTAATATTTTGGGAATACTCGTAAACACATTTTAAAATCATTGCCATACAACCTGCTTCCATGTAAGGGATTAAAAGAAAAAGTTATAACTTAGTTCGTGAATTTTTTCTTTAAAGTAATGCCTTCAATTATTCACTTACATCCTGCTTATTTATAAGTGATAAAGCGAAGTTGTTATATCATTTTTATTTACTTAAATTAAAAATTCACTTCAATGATTTCTGCTTCTATGCTGCTTCAAATTAGTATCTAATAGCCAGCACATATATCAGCGCTCTTCTACTTCTCTAGCTTCCGGAAACCTTAACATTTTTTACTGGGCTAAGCAGCATCTATTTTGCGAAATATTGATGAATGCATGACGAAGGACATATAGCCTTATCTATATTAAATTTCAATCAGATATTCGTATTTCTTCCGATTGCCGAGAGATCCTGTGCTTAACAGCATCAGTTTAACATGATTCTTTAAAAAAAACCGGCCCTTTGAAAAAAAGATTTCAATCTCTAGGCGTAATACACCTTTATTGGCTGTGGGGCTCACAAAAGCCGGCGTATCTTTACCAGAAGGTTTGTGTCCTTGATAACGTAGATGGCATTTTGGAGAGTAAACCTCTGCTATTTACAGCCTTGTCCACAATGTCGACCGCCATCGCTCGCTTAAATTTTCAACAACAAACATCTGATTTGCGCCCCTCTTAAAATTTTCAGCACGACAAGTCGATCGACAATGATACCGAACAATAACGCAAAAGTTTTCAAAAAAACTTTTTTTTTATATTTCTTTAAAACAACACCTATAGTGTTCAATTAATCGGCTTTTTTTTTGTTCGATTCAACGATTAATCGATATTTGGCTTTATTGAATTATTCGATTAAACGAATAATGTTTTAGAATTAATCGATTAATCGAATAATTTAAAATCCAGAAATAATAAAGTTAGGAGATTTTTTTTTTGATAATTTTAGAAGAAATTGGTATTTGAGTAAATAAACATCATTAATTACAAGTAATTTAATATTTGATTAACAAAAAAAAAAAAAAAAAAAAAAAAAAAAAAAAAAAAGTAACAATTCATACCAATTGATTAATGCTTTAAACACATTCGAGACAGAAGACTACCGACTTCAATATGTCAACAATAGAATACATGTGTGTACATATATGGAAATGATTATTTTAACGACGACACGGCTAAATGGATGCAGGTTGTTGTCTATGCTAATTTCGTCGTTGTAGTCAAATTAAACTAATTTCTATTTTTGTACGCTACAAAACAGAAAAAGTGCTGCTAATATAATCAAAAATTAGAAGAATTAGTGCTTATAATATATAATAATAATTTTTTGGTTAAACAGCAAAGAACCGGATTGAAACATGAATATAAGCGCGGCTCACCACCAAATCTATATTATTATTACTTTTTAGTATCCTTAAAAGAAGTTATATAGGAAGATGTTTGTCACGCCAACGCTCTTAGTTTTAGCAGTATGGGTATCATTGAAAAATTGAAAGTGCTTTTCACATGGTGTTTAAAGCACACCGATTTATTAACCCATTAAGAGCCCATTTCAAATGCTCATATTTCTTGACTGACTTTTTTTTACTAAATTTGCTTTATCTTTAAATTATGTCGATATAATAATAATTATTTAACAATAATATACAAATGTTACCAAAGTTATTAGGACTTTGATTAATAAAGTTTTTCTGTATTGCGGGTTTTCAGCCTTTTCAAATATTTACATATTACTATATTTCAATATGTAACAAGTGCATAAACTATTACCACTATATATTTTAACTCAAACTTATAAATAAATTGTGTAGTTTTCCAAAATAAAATTTTTTTAACCCTAATAACTTTAAGATTTTTTATGATGGAGTTTCTAAAAATATAGCATACAAAAACTTGGGGTGTTCTCTATAACATATTATATTTGAGGAAATATTATTATACACATCGACAAAATTTTAAGATAACTCCTCTTAAGGGGCTATTAAATCGGTATATTTAATTCATCATATGAAATGTGTTTCGAAAGACTTTATTATGATACCAATACCTTAAAGATTCAGATTATATTTTTCTTCCTATACTATTGATAAAGTGCTCTGAAACCTTTACGACCTATAGTTCATAAACTTAGTGCGTTGAACCAAAAAATGACAGTGGATCGCGATACAATAATCTTGCGGTCAAGTTAACCAAATTTTAACGCTTCTGTGCCGCTCTAAACGTTAACTCTAAGTTAACTTTTCAGATCGTATTAGTAAAAGTACTGATTTGTACAAACGATAACAAATTAGATTAAATTTTAAGCTGAAAGTTGAGAGTTTAAACAAAATTGAGAAATACATTAAAGAAAAACTATCGGCGTTGTATTATTGTATATCTGAAGTTGCCATCTCAAAAATAAAAACGAAACGTCACAAAATTTTCGAGGCTTTGAAGAATACATAGGAAAAAGCATACAGGAAAGCATTACAAAGACCAAAATATGCCGATCTTAAAGCAAGTTTGTAAAGCAATGTTTTCTTGAAGCATCGAAAACGTAATTGCGTAATGACTGTTCTAATTTCAATATCAATAGCTAAGCGCGAGTTCGTGTAACTGCAATCTGAAAAGACAATAATGTCAGTAATGGATGGCTGGCAAATGTTTAGAAAATACCCAGAATTCGCTATCTGAAAATTTTTGAAGAACTAATTTTCGGACAAACGTCATATGTAGCACCTAACACATAATACATGACTGATTGTATAATTATTAATTATAAATTGTAGCCGGTACAAATTAGATCTAAGTTTCTTTTTTGTATAGATGAAAATATGCAAAAAATATAGGTACATATGTTTATTATTGCATTTTTTTACAATTTAGAAAAGTTAATAAATAAGACGAAAAAGTTAACAACCTTTAGGACATTTCAGTTTACTTTTTCGCGATTATACTGTATATTAGGATTTTTTTATTCAACCTGACATGAAGATGATATTCTTCATGAGTTCCAAAAAAAATAAAATTAAAATATTTTAAATGTTTTTTAATAAATTCATTTGTTTTTACGTTAAAAAATTTATCATAAATAAGTATTTATATTTTTGTAGGCTTAAATTAAGTTTGTGTACGAGTCTGCAATTATGCATGTTGTTAAATTTATAAAAATTAAAAATGATAGTGGCACCACTGAAACGTAAATACATAATAAAAAACACAGCTGTTTATCTTTTTTCAATTGTAGCTGTCGTCTTCAAAATAATTCAGTAGCTGATTACGTGACTACAATTGCAACCTGCAGCATTTGTAGTCGTGCCTTCGTGTTGCCTGCTGTCTCGAATGTGTTTAATGCATAAACCTTTACAACGATAAAAAAAAAAGAAAACATGTATTGAAATTATATAATTTTATATGTACTAACAATTAAACAGGCCTTTTAAAAGAATCTTTAAAAAATAAAATATTGTTTGAATGTTTTGCTTCACTTGGAAGCCCCACGAACAAGTTTTGTCTTTCCTTTTAATCTGCTACACTCTCACTTTTTTTAATAACCCCCTCCCACTTTTTAAATTGACCACGAGATTGCTCTCAATTTTACTTTTCCATTTGTTTGCCAATTTTACGTTCAATTTAACAACTGAACACAAATTAACTTTGGCGCTTTCTTAAATGTGCTTTATTAAAAAATAATTTTGTTCTAAAAAATTCTTGTGCTTTTTTACAAAATACTTTGAGTCATGCAGTTTTTAGTTGTTTTTTCGTCGGGTGCATTTTTAAAATTAAATTGATTTTCAAATTGAATGCAGCCTGTGACACAGCCGTCAATTCAAACAAGTTTTGACAAGCAGTTCTTTGAACAACTTGAAAGTGATTTATTGAACGTGTGGCTCCTGGGTTATAAATATTTTTTTGCATTTGTTTCAAAAATATGTAAAAATTAACGGATTACTGCATTATTTCAGTAATCACACATTTGTTTAGTTTATTTGACTTAAAACTTTAAAAAGTTATACATTTGGCAAAAAAAAAAAAAAAAAAAAAAACGATATACATTTGTATTGTTATTCGATTAATCGGCATAAATTCTTCGATAAATCCTTTAATCGAAATTAGCAATTTTAAATTAATCGAACAACTAATCGTCCAAAATTATTATTAATCGACTGAACACCCTAAACAACACCACTTATAAAATCTTTTTGTTTTATAAAACAATTTTCACAATATTCTATTGTTGAACACAGATGTTTTTGCAGAAAATCAAATTTCAACTAAAAAAATAATTCATTCAATTATCACATTAATTAATTGATAAAAAACTTTTGTCTGTGTATATTTTATATTTGTGGCTTATTCTAACGAAAACCTCTTGAGTTTGGCAAAGGAAGAACCAATTCATATGCAACTAAAACGCAAAAAGTGGAAATGGTTAGGACATATACTACGGAAGCCAACAAAAAGTGAAACCAGAATCATCCGAGAATGGAACGCACAAGGAAGTAGACAAACAGGAAGACCAAATAATACATGGCGCGGGTCTATAAGAAATAAACTGAAATCCATTAATAAATCGTGGGACGAAGGTAAAATTACGGTGAACATAAGATTAAATGATGAAACAGAATTGAGTCTTTAACTTCAGGCAAAAATCCTAAAGCCCATAATTAAAACGTCGGCAGAAACTTCAAATTCTGTTTAATTTTTTGTTTTTTTTCGTTTTTATTTTTTTTTGTTCTTATATTTCTTTTGTTCTTATGTTTCTTTGTTTGCAAAATGTATAAAAGTGAATGAAAGTATGGTAGCAGTGTAAAGAGAATAAGTGTCTATATGTGAGAGCATTAGGAAAAACGTTCTCAAAATAAAATAGATTTTATTTCACTACCGCATTCTCCGGCAAAATTTTATGTCAAACTAGCTCTGTTTCATCACGAAGTTGAAAATATCTTGTTGAAGGCTTATGTTCCCTCGAGAAATAAATAAAGGAGAGGAAAAAAGAATATCTTTTTTACAATACAGTCTTAAATTTAATAATTTTGTGCCCCCTAATGTACAAAAATTTAGTAAAATTATGAACCCATATGCAAGCATATGTTTGTATGTATGTATTTGTTTGTTTGTATACATACATATAATATATATATAAGCTCGTATATAGCATAAACATATGTACATACATATATTCATACATACACACATACTTATGTGCAAAAATATTAAGGCTCACACTCTGATTGTATTCACACACAAACATATTTTTTTCATTCAACATTTAGCCCAGTCAGCATTTTTGAAGTTATTGATCACATATGAGTCTTTTTTGACTGCTCTGCGCGATTAAAATAATCATTTATGCACTAGTTTTTGCGTCGAAAATGACTGTTCATTTGGGAGAAAATGTGGTACCCCACCCGCGACTCTTCTGAAGGAGCCTTTTATGACTCTCGTTTCTGATCAATTAATCAATTACAACTCATTTTCGAAACATTTTGTGCTAGTACTTCCAATAATTTGAGAAACATATTCCAGCCATTATTCAGCTACCCGCGGCTCATTTAAAATACTCTTATGACTCGCGTTTCAGTTTTACTACGACTCATTTCCGAGACAGTTTGTGCTAGTATTTTGACATTACTTTTTTATTTAAAATTTTTATATAAAATCATTCACAAATCAAATGCAATTTTATACTATTTTCATTACTTACAGCTCGATCTTACTTACATAAATAAGCATAAATTTACAAAACTCAATTGCTTCAAAATCTATAAGAAAATTGTCCCGTTATAAACATTTATAGCACTAAAAGAAACATTTTTTTATCGTTAGGCTGCGTTAAACATGACTGCAAAATAATGCTTAATACAGTCACATTTCAATCATCTGCATGATCAATTTACGATTGCGCACATTCTGTACATTTTGCTTTTGTTTTTTAGGCGAGTCAATTTCTAAGCATTTTTGGGATCATTTTCGAGTCTTATTTTAAGGGCAGAACTGATTAAACAGTTTTTTTTATCATCTAAGGTAGTTTTAAAAGACTCAGCTTGGTGATTCGATCTTCCACATGCTGACTGGGTAATGCTAAATAGCCCTCAAAAACTAAAAGTAATTAAGAAATAACGGAAACGGATGTCTAAAAGCAAAATGCCTGTAAATTAAGCAATTTTAAGCGATTGTGTGTGTTTGTGTGTGTGTCGACTTTATATGTATGAGTATACAAATATAGTAATACAAACATAAATGCAAATTATGTATTAGCCAAATAAAAACACAGAGAAATGGTGAGAGAAAAAGAGAGAGAGAGCCAACAAGGGAGTTTACAATTGCACAAATGTTTAGTTTACACTACATGCAGGACATATGCATTTGATGTTGAATTTGTTTTTGTCAAAAATGACGTTTTTTTTTTTTTGAGAATTAAAGAGTTTACAAGCTGTTATATTAAATAAAAAAGTTTAATAAATTATATCAGGGTGAGTTCTTAAAGTTTAGTTGCTGAAAAATAAAGTTTTTGCATAATTTTTGGATAAATGATTTGTGTGCATATGAATGCATATTTTGCGTATTTGAAAAAAGAGATTTTCAAACACCCCTTTTAAATTAATAAATAAATATTGATTTAATTTTTTTTGCATTTTGTTCCTAAAACCAGCTGATAAAGGGAAATCGCCAATTGGTTCTATTAAAAAGGGGCTTTAAAAAAAACGAATGAGATTTTAGAAAAAAAGGATCACAAAGTTACGTTTACGGTCTTATGACCGCACACAGAAAGTATTAATTAAATGTATTAAGAGAACTAATTGCTTTCTAAAAGGTCATGTAAAAGTCATCATCCTATCGGAAGCTGCTACAATCTTTACAAATGGCAGTAAATGTCAGTTGTGCTTTGATATTTGTAAAATAAACAGAAATAAAATACAGGTTTATAAGTAATGGAGGGCTGTGCTCCTCAAGTCGACGAGGAAGGCATCTTTTCATCGGAAATAAGAATTATTGGTTCACGAAGTGCCATTATACTCGCTTAAAGGTTATGTACGGTGTAGTTTTTCCGCTGAAGGTGTCATTGGGCCTTATTTTTCGATAAGGGCGAGTTTCCCCTGGAGGTTGTGCTGCACCCCTCAGGGGGTGTAGTAAACCATCTTGAGGATCTACGACCTCTTGATGTTACATGCACTGGATAATAAAAGGTGTGGCCAATGCCTGGTATGTGAAAGGATTAACAATTTCCTATTCTACACGGAAAGAGTTATTTACTAAATCGCCAGAAAATATGGCTTGAACGAAGAAAATGTTTAAGCAAAATGTGTTTTTATTTAAGAACATTTTACTCAATACGGACGAAATAGGTTAAAATCAAGAAATATTTATGGATTTCCTTGTTTTAAGAAACGAAATTGTTTACTTTATAAAATAAAGTTCTTTCCGTATAATGTCTGGCAACAAGAACGACATAGAAAAGCCGTCGATTGGTATTGGAAGAATTTAATCTTTGCTGTAGAGTTGTGCGGCCGTTGATGTCTTTTTAAGAGTGATAAGGTTAATAAACTTGAGAAGCATGACGTTTAAGTTGTGTCGATGATCTTTCCTCAGACATTTAACCCTAGGATTCTCGGTAACTTGTTACCACTAAGTTCTCCTCTTGGTCTGGCCAGACCACAATTTGTACAGCTAAAACCCCCAATTAAATAAAAAGTAAATAAATATATTTTTTATTGATCGTATGTCAATTACTTTAGATTAAACAAATTTATTATATAATTTTATTATTTCATTATTTTATTCCATATGCAAGTCATCGAAAATGTAGTCTTTAATTTCGCACATTGCTATTTCGCGTCTACCACGACAGAAACGAGTTTTGCGTTAGGTTTTTAAAGTTAGATTTAACTTGAAATATCATTTAGGGGGAAAAAAAATTTGGTCTGGTAAGACCAAGAAGGTGATTTCATAAACTTAAACATAAAAATGGAATTTAACACCCTATTTGCTCCAATCGAATCCAAATTAGTTTCATTCGATTCAGAACATATCATTTATAGAATTCACTTCCCTGTTTTTTTGATTTTTTGTTATATGCGAAAAATATTACAAGCAAAACACAAATTTGGTCTGGCCAAACCAAGACAGTAATCCTGGGGTTAAAGCCTATGGGTGTACACAGGTCTAATAAGCCTCGACCCGGCTAAGGCTCAAGTGCGAAGACTCCTGAAGTCTTAGTGAATTTTTGAGATCGAAGGACTGACCAGATTTCTTCATATTCTGGTGCCATGGATCGAACTGACTATTGGTTACTTTGTGCATGAGATAACTTTTGTGCGTTATACACTTTATTGGATAGTCAAAAGAGTGTGTGAAGTGAAGAAAAGTGCGTTTGTAGTGATGGTTGAATGAAAGGTTGAACCGGTTTCTGCGTCCCGAAAATGGCAAGGACTTGGATCTTAAGCAGAAAAAAGTTAAGGAACCGCTGAAGTGCTGGGTTAGTTGGGGTAAAACTTGGAGTCGGGGCTGCACGAAGAAGAGTCAAGAGCCCCTGATGGTTGAAATAATGGAGTTGATGGAAAGTGAAATATACAGAGAAGACTGAAATGAAAGAAAAGGGTGTGCTCGCTGGACTGGTGAAAAAGCCAGAGAAGACCGAAATTGATAAAGTGGTGATGCTGGTCTGATGAATGATGATGCTGGTCTGATGAATGGTGATGCTGGTTTATGGTGAAAGTCAAATAGTTTCGTGAGTAGATTGAAGTGCTGGAGGCACATATTACCATTTTAGCACATTTTTTGCTAGATTTAGCAGATTGAGTCCGGGAATTGCACATATTTTTTCTAAATAAAAAATATGTAATTCCAGATTTTTTGTTTTAGCATAATTTCTTCATATTACGATTTAGCAGATCTAAGCAGATTTTCTTTTTGAAGTTTTGGCATTTTCTCATGAAATAGTTATGGCAACACTGGCTTAGGGACTGGTGAAAATGAGAGAGAAGACCGAAATAGACCAATGAAGACTTGGATATTGAAAGCTGATGAAAGGTTGAGGTACCGGTGAATTGGTGGAATTGTTGGATTGGAGCGTGCTGAGTTGGATGTTGGGTGTGAGTTGAATTTAGAAATTTTCGGAATGAATTGGTAGTTGTGGTTGAAACCGAAAACATGCAGATAGAGTTTCTGGACTCTATCTAGAGTTTCTGGTTGGGTGTGACTTGAATTTAGAAATTTTCGGAATGAATTGGTAGTTGTGGTTGAAACCGAAAACATGCAGATAGAGTTTCTGGACTCTATCTAGAGTTTCTGGACTCTATCTGCATGTTTTCGGTTTCAACCACAACTACCAATTCATTCCGAAAATTTCTAAATTCAAGTCAGACCCAACATCCAACTCAGCACGCTCCAATCCAACAATTCCACCAATTCACCGGTACCTCAACCTTTCATCAGCTTTCAATATCCAAGTCTTCATTAGTCTATTTCGGTCTTCTCTCTCATTTTCACCAGTCCCTAAGCCAGTGTTGCCATAACTATTTCATTTTTACATGTGAAAGTTCGAATTGTGGGAACGGATCTATCTGGTGCTGTCGCTATTCAACAGATGCTGCTGACTATTCTAATGAAGTGGAGGTTAGATAGCTCCAGCTGCTTAACAACGGTCGAGTAAAAATTTTTAGTCGGATTATATTGCGCTCACACTCAGGGAGATGGTAAATGTATAATTCGTCACCCAGTCGCTTAGTTCCACAGTGAGATTAGGCCAAAAAAGGCGGTCCGCACGTAAATCTGTTTCCACAACTGTGAACGGTGAGTGCTAGAGAGCCATGCTTGACGACTATCTCCTACCCTAACTGGACGAATTGGGACTGGTAAACATGTGGTTCCAACAGGATGGTGGAACGGCGTATACTGCACGACCTACAACCGAGATTCTAAGTGCTGCTATGCGGGTTGCATGATCTTGTTTTTGTGGTTTGAACTGTTCGCAAGATAAATCGATTAAACCGTTCTAGACTTATTTTTGTGAATTTTCTTGAAGTCAACAAGCCTCAGACACTTGAAGTCTCAGTCGCTGGAAGCTCTCTCAAGAGTGATGGAAAATTCGATAAATTGGGCCCGTATGGTCATCAATTCTGGCGGCGGCCGCTTGGACGACATAATTTTATCTACTTAATAAAAAAAATATTTAGATATCTATATTAACACATTCAAAAAACAAAACTAAAGTTTTGCATTAATTAAAAAAATTAAAGTGGCCATTTTTTGCTTTGCACATACAGGCTCTTCTTAACATATTTTCCATAAAT
Source organism: Pollenia amentaria (assembly GCA_943735925.1). Lineage (NCBI taxonomy): Eukaryota > Metazoa > Arthropoda > Insecta > Diptera > Polleniidae > Pollenia > Pollenia amentaria. The sequence goes on from OX031009.1 coordinate 126,947,253, forward strand.
TTCTAAAAAACTTCGTGCGTGAGGGCCATGAGTTAATTTTGATTGATGGTTTTTAGTTGAGGGGTAGTTATTGGTTTTTTAACATACACACTTTTTCTGTCAAATATCTCAAACGAAATTTGTCAGGAGCTGTAAAATCCGGTAAACATGGAAGCCAATTAAATTCGCTTGTGCGCGAAATATTGCGATCCTCAAATATATTCCTTACCAAGGCCATGGATCCACCTGGAGTATGTGCTACGTCTCTTTTTTGTTGAAAACATAAGGATGGATGGTTTTCCTTAGCTGGTCTAACAACATTTTCCAACATCGTCTGATATACAACACCGTTGAAAGAGACTGAAACACATATGTCGCAATTATCCTTTTGGGCGCTAATTTTGAATCCTGCAGTTTTGCTTGTTGACGTAGCCATTTAATAGGAAGTGGGCTTCATTATCAAATTGTGCATAGAATGGATTGTTGGTTTGGACAACAAAGGGAAATTGTTTTGGTGCGTTCTTCTATTGAAGTTCGTATCAAATTTTAATTTTAGAGTGCTCTATTTGAAAATCGTGACTATAGAAGCAACGAACAGGAAGACCCCTACCGGCACTCGATGGAATAGCATGGAATACCTGAATGATAAAGACTATGCAGATGACATATATTTAACGGCCCACCGCTTTGCGGATATTCAGAGAAATTTAAAAAGACTCCGAAAACGCAAAAAGGTAGTATTGAGAATAAACATTAAGGAAACAAACCTGATGCGTATCAGAACTAATATAACAACCCTACTCATTGTCGGTAATATGATATTTAATGATGCAGAATCTTTCAATAACTCGGATACAAAATTATAAAATACGGTGTCTGTATGCCGGATGCTGTTGACCGCATTAACAAGGCACATGTTGCGTTCCTCATGTTGCACAAGGTTTGGAGCACTAATAACTTATCCCAGCAGACCAAGTTACGTATATTCAACTGCAGCGTAATATCTGTACTGCTGTATGGTTGCACTACCAAATACAAAAGTTCGTTAACCGGTGTCTGAGACAGATATTGCGGATTTATTGGCCGAATTGGATATCCATTGAAACCCTGTGGAATTAGCCAAATTTTTGCCCTATTGAAAGTGATATACGAACACCTAAATGAACATGGATCGGCCATATCCTCAGACGACCACCAACTGATATTGCCAGAGGTGCTCTAGACTGGAATCCCCAAGGTCAACAACAGTCTGGTCGACTACTTATTTCCTGGATCCTGTCCATCATAAAAGAATATGAAACGAGATTAAACCACTTGCCAGAGATGGAAATAGCTGGAGAGAATATGTTGACGCTCTATATTCTTCGTGAAAATTTTATTTAAATATTTTATTTTGCATTTTTTTTTTGTATTCATATTATTTTGAGATAAATAAAGGACACATATATATTTATTAAATCTCAAATCCGTTGATCAATTTGTCACTACAACCAATCAATTCAATCGTGTTTATGATTACATCTAATTGTTGTCTATAAACAACAACTGGTACAACTGCCGCTCTGTCAAGGCAATTTAAAAGAGCCAAACTGTCTGCCAATAACGTGTATTATAATCCCTTCAATTAGGTGGTACGTTGAGTATATTGGCATTAAAAGGAAAATCCAGCAACAAACAATTACCATTTAACATTTACATGTCTGTCTATCAGTCAATACAAATTACAAAATTTGTTCTGCCTCTACTTTCAGTATGTAAACCCTTTTATTACCACAGAAAATCTTAACAGGGGGTTGATTGGCTGTATTTACGGTAACCGTTAAAAGTTATAGTACCCCTTTTTTTATCAGCACAACAATAAAGAATACAGCAAAAAAAAAAAAATAACGTAAAAAATCATTGTAAAAATTCGTTGCCAGCTTACAATTTTCCAACCAATAAAGCAATCAAAATTTTACAAATTGTACTTTTTTCTGTGAATTCGTTTCTTTTTTTGTAGTTATGTGACAGAATCTAACCAAAATTTCTTTAGAAGCGTGCACTTGTTGTAGTATATGAAAACGTGAGGCGAAAAAATGTACTCGTACACAGAGCAAAAGAGGTCCCAGTTGAACCACTACAATAAAGTTAACCTAACCATCCATGCACTGCAGGGTATGCAGACATTTAAGTGTTTTTCTGGGATTTCTATCCTTAGAAAACTCAATTGCAGATAAAAGTAATTAAGCGCATCGTGTTACATTACACAGAAAAAATTATTGAATTTCTCCAATCACCAAAATTTATACCAAATTTATAATATCAAGCAAACAGTTATTGATTTCTTTTTTTTTTGATTATATTGATAACTAAAAATTTTGAAAAAATATTTTCAATAAATGATATTTTTACTGCCAGGCCCACAATGTCGACAAGACCATTTCTTTCAAATATTTATATTGAAAACAATAATAAAAAACTAAAATTTGTTTTTGTTTTCAATATAAATATACGAACGAAATGTTCTTGTCGACACTGTGGGCCATGCAGTTAATTTTAATTAAAAATGTGATCAAAAAACTTTGCCATTTCAAACAATGTGTTAAATAAATATTCACAATTCCCAACAACAATTCTACATGTTTAAATTATTTTATTTTAAACGAAAAAACTCAATTAAGATTTTTTGTTATTTAATTAAAATTTTAATTGAAAATTTATTTCCAAACAACTAAAATGTTAATTAAATCAAAATTAAATTTTTAATTTTCATTCAACTAAAAAATAATTGATTCAATTATCACATTAATTAAATTTAAATACTTATTAAACCATTTTTATAATTGATAAAACACTTTTTTCTGTGTTAAAAACTGCCATTTTTTCCACTTATTCATTTGTCATTGGCAAAAAAAAAAAAAAAACTGTTGCTTATACTTCTGATTCATTAATGGGTCGATTACGAATGGCAACTCAACTTCAGCTGTGCAACGAAATAAGGCAACTCTCATGTTAAAATATACAAAATTTTTTTTTTATTTATATTTTACCACGGCGGCGTTGTCTGATTTCGCTGCTGGCAACCCAAGTTCCGTTCAGTTGCCATCCGTAATCGCCGCATAAATATAAACAGTCGCTGTCAAACCAACTCAAAAAGTTGTACAAAAATTTTTTGGTTTTTGTTCGACAGTTTTTGGTTCAGACTGCAGTTTTTTAAGCCCTGATGAAAATTATTTTTGTTGGTGTACCCTATTTGGGACCTATCGGAAATCATGGACACGCCTAAAATTATGCTATGAGGTAAGATTCGTGCAAAAGATCTTTGTGCCGAATATTATTTAGATATCTTCATCTATAAGGGATTTTAGGTTTAAAGGAAGTTATGGCATTAAAAGCTCTTTTAGGAAGTAGTATTTGTATGGGATCTATGGTCAGATATGGACCGATTCCAATAAAATTTGGTGGGATGATTTTGATTGCAATAAAATAAGTTGGACCAAAATTAATCTAAATACCAACACAATAAGATGGTGTGTGGGCACAAAGACCCTATTCCGGAAAGAAGCTTGCATGGAGGCTATGTGAAATTATGGACCGATTCGCCCCATTTACAGTTATTAGAACCTATGTACCAAATGTCATCAAATTATCTCCAAAATTGACTCACTTCGACTCAAGAAGTAATTCTGAGACGATCGGTATTCATAAAGGTGGGTCAAAGACCAATATTTTAGGGTGTTACAAACATCAGCACAAATGGATAATATCCTTTCAACTATTATGGTGTAGGTATAAATAGGGTCAAAGAATAGTAAACCAAAAGAAAACAGAAAACAAATGCATTAATTGCGAGGCAGACCACCTTCGACCCTTTTAAGGACGCTTCAGCTATTAAATCTAAACTAGAACTTGGAGTTTCCACTTGGACTGTAAGATGCAGGTCTAAATAAACAGATCTATTCGGGATATGTTTATAAAAGGTGTCCCCATTTTAAAAAAGAACTTCGGCAAAATGTCACATTATTTGCAAAAACATATTTACTAGCGATAAATTATAAGAAATTTTTCGATTTTTTTTGGCCAAAAGTCAAAAATAAGATTCTGTTTGTTGTGCTAAATTTCCAATTTGCATTCTTAACAAAAACACTGAAATTTATTGTTGGAGGATAAGCAAGTCTCATTTCACTGGTTGCTTAGGCCAGATCACCAGGAAACTTTTTCCCAAAGACTTTAAAAAAGCTTAAGACATTATGCAAACAAAACTGCAGAGTGAATGAGAATTACAAACACTCGTTTTATTTGCAACGATATCAAAGTTTAAACAAAATACCAACAACAGTAAGTTTATCTTTTTTTACATTCCCCACTACAATAAGTTGGAACTCTCCCAACATTAATTGTAGTTGTAAGTGGGTTAAGAAAAAAAATTGTTTTGTTGTTTTCGCAAGAGAAGCAAATTTGCTTTTTGGCAGTTCAACTTTTTATGCACGGGAACTTGCAAATTAATTATCAAAGTTATTTTCGGGAATACATAGTTTTTCATTATTAAGATTCTGTTTGTTGTGCTAAATTCCCAATTTCCATTCTTGATAAATAATTAAAAAAAATTTTATTTTTGAAATTTGGATTTAAGTTTTCAATTTAGTAGTACACTAAAAAACATACCGAAATAAGCATCGGTGTGTATTTTGTTTTTGCGATGTAGATTTGCCGTTACTTTATAAATCTCTTGAACAAAAATTTTTAAATATCAAAAACAAATTTAACTAATTTTCACAACTATTTGATGAAAAAAATCAGCTTTTTTTTCTGTAATAAACTAAATGGAAAATAATTTGTTTGAATATGCAAATTTGATTCTGACGGGGAAAATAAAAGTGAAATCAACTTTATTTTATGACGGCGAAATAAAACTCCTCAAATGAGTTTTATTTTATGACGGCGAATTAAAACTCCTCAAGAGTTTTATTTTATGACGGTGAAATAAAAATAAAATAACTTTGTCGTTATCACTTGTTACCGTAACAGTCACTGATTCAAACACATGTGATTTATTAACGAATTAAAATAAGCAATAAAGTGCAGTAAAATATAAGTGATTTTTTAATAAAAGTTTTGATCGAATTACTTATGATTACAGAAAAATAAGAAATGGAAAATAATCATAAAAGTAATATTTTTTTAAATTTTTTTTTTTTTTTGAAATATTGGTGAATTCTTCTATTACTACGATTATATCGGAACCATAAAAGTGGTTTGAAAATTAATAAATGGAATTGTGATTTGAAACTTGGACCTAAAAAAAAGTGATTGATTGTTAAGAGTTCGTTCGCTTATATTTCTGCATCTCTGTATGCCTGATTGCGAAATGCAAAAATTAGTGCTTCCCAAAATGATAAATTTGTTTTTTTAATTTTGTTTTTTCTGTTTATCCTCTTACAACTACAATTCGAGCTAAAAAATCCAGCCAATTGTAGGGGAATGAAATAAAAGATAAACTCACTGTTTATTGTTGTTGTTAAAAGTTCTGATTCACTTTATTGTCTTATTTGTATAATATTTTAAGTTTATCTTAAGTGTTTGGAAAAAGTTTCCTGGCGATCATAGAGACTAGAGCTTTCCCTCAACAATAAATGTCAGTGTTTTTATCAAAAATCTATATACAAATCGGCAAAGGCAAAACAGTTAAGAACACATTCGTACTCTGTTTGCCAAACGATTTGAACAAAAAGTACACCATATAAGAGGTATTTACTTACAATAGTGCACAATATATATTTCATTAAAATCTGCGGGGTAAAAAGGGTAAAAATAATTGATCCAAAAAACAAATTTAACGGCCTGTTTGACGATTTGAACATCAACGTTCGCATAGAAAATTACATTTAAAATAAAAACAAATTTTAGAATTTATTAGAGGAACAGGCTGTAATACTTATCGTTGTGCTTTAGAAAATTAAGAGGACTTATTTAAAATTCGGCCCTTTTGGGTACAAAACGGGTATAACCTGTATTTTACATCTTTTTTGTCACCCCATTTAACTTTTTAACCAACAAACATAGAAATTAAGATTATACCAAATTCGCAACTTATCTAAAAATATAAATATGAATTTGGTACTTTTCCGAAATTCGAACGTTTTAGGTGTGAAAATCGTACCAATTTTTGGCACTTTTTTACAACATATTTTTTTTTATGTATTGACACATTCGTATTAAATTATGGAGTTCCAGTACAATATTGAACTTTTTGGTATTTTTATGCGGAGAAAAAATCATCAAAAAGAGAAAATACGGGATATAAATTTCTTTTACTTTTCCGTGCTGCATGTGGTAATTTTTGAATTTTTTATAATATTGAACGTAGAAACATAAAATTATAGGAGTGAATGAGAACCTACAAGAAGAAAAATGTTGGCACTTTTTTACTCTTCAACAGATACGTTTTAAATTTTCATTAAAATTGGACCTAGAAACATAAAATTAAACATGCAGAGTGATTGAGAAACTTTATCTTAGAGAAGACTTTTTTGCCCTGTTTGGTTTTTTAACTTGTAATTTCTGATTTTTATTATATTATTGTAATGTAAGTAGAAGATAACATATAGACTGGAGGCTGGTCCCTCGCCAAACCGACCAACTACGATTAATAAAAAACAAATGCTCGAAATATGTTAATTAATTTTTACTTATATGTATGATTTCTTCATATTCGCATAAATAATTATGGTCGAATTTCGACCAGTGGGCAAACACTAGTATATAAAATACGATAATAAAACCACATTTTGAATTCGGATCAACGGTGCTATTCACATGCTGTTCGGATAAACAAATAGCTGGATTACAAAAATTACAAAAAAGCGATGCGATCAATATTAAAATGCAATCGATTTACCGCAATAAAACTTATGTTGTTCCCATGTTCTGTAACTTTGGTGATAACTTTTCGCATCGAAAACATGTTAAACAAAATATTCCATCGTTTCTCGAAAAGTGAGGAAAAAGTGTGTCTGTAACTCATGTCGAAAACTATTAAAAGAGATTACGTCGTTACGTTATAAATGTCATAATATTCCACTGGAAGCCGATTAGAAATTGCAGATGTTGAGAACGCCAGTCAAACATATCGTTGACGGCGACCAAATTTTCAACGACGGCGGCGAAAAAACAACCGTAAGCAAATTGCTTTTAAAACATTCGTATATTTTCAAAAAATTTTAAAAGCAAAATAATTAAACAATGAAAAATTCTGCCAAGAACATAATACTTATCTCTTCCGTGTTAATATTCACTGCATTTTGCATTTTTAATTTATTTTTTATGTGCTGTTTCCAAATGACAGGCAAGTGATTGTGTAGTCAAATTTATATGAAAAGCACTCAGTTTTTTGAGCGATTTTCATATAAATTTTACTACACAATCACTTGCCTGTTATTAAGAAACAGCACATTAGTGTTCAAAAGTTTTCTCACCACCGTTTTTACGAGTGACAGTTCAAAGCGGGAACTTTCTCACAAAAATTTTATACACACTTTTTCCGTATATTGGCGAGAATTTTTCTTACGTGACAGTTATTACTCGCCAACAATGTTACAGATGCAGTTAAGTGAGAAAAACAGATTTTTTATTAGGGGGTACCAGGCTTAAGGCATTGATTGTTTCAGTGTTTGCATGAACATTTTTATTTAAGCATTTCTAATGGGTACTTTACACTATCACACAAGTCTTACGTATTTGGAGGAATGATAAGTTGTTATTGTTTTTTGAAAATTTGCAAACAATTTTATTATCAAAGTTGTTATTGGGAATACAATTATTTATTAAAAGATTTTGTTTGTTGTGCTGATGTAAGAAAAGATAAACTCACTTTTTTATTGTTGGTCATTTATTTAAGCTTTGATATCGTTGCAAATAAGACTTTTTGAGTGTACGTAGGTAATTCTCATTCCCTCTGTAGTCTTGTTTGCTGATAGCTTTGGCTTTTCTAAAATTATTTAGGAGAACGTTTCCTGATGATCTAGCCTAAGCAACCAGTGAAATGCGCATATGAACAGCTTATCCTCCAACAATAAATTTCAGTATTTTTGATCAATTATTAAAAAAAAGGGAATTAAACACAACAAACAAAATTTGTATTTTCGTCAAAATACGTAAGACTTGTGCGATAGTGTAAAACAACCTTAATACATAGTACCTTTTCAAGTTAAGTAAAATTATTATTATGTTTTTTTTGTCTTATCCCGAGAAACTTTAAAAAAATCCCTTAAAACATAAAACTGACAACCCTATCCTGATATGTGTTTACTTGCTCGCGTGTTTGTATTTTGGTGTTTATATAACTGTGTGGGTTTTCTTACCAAAAAGTAACAAAACAGTTCATACATACATGAAAAAAAAGAATTGTTTTTATTCGTTAGCCAAGTTTAGTCTAAAGTCGCCCAATAGGAATATTAATGAATCACAAATTGTAAGTTTCAGTTTAGAACAACTTGTTTTTAATTAAAGAGATTTTGCAAAAATTTTAAAAAATCTTTAAGAAAAACTTTTTTTTTTAGTAAGAACAACAAAAATTAAGCTGCTAACTAACAAATTTTGTAAAGGAAAAGAGAGAAACTTTGGAAAATCGTATGAAGCAATACAGAATTTCATGTGTTAATACCGTTTTAAAGGGGAATAAAAGTATTGTGGCACATATTAATAAAAGTTTGTAAAATTTAAAAATTTTTGAATAAAAATTGCTAAGTATTAAGAAAAGAAAATCCATACTTATTTACAAATATTATTACAAATCCTCTTCCTGACCCAGATGGCAAATTGGTCATGGACGCAAATGTGGTTAACGATTTCCTCAGGACATTTTAGAATTTACCGCCCATGTAATAGTGATGAAGACAACTTATGAGTCGATTACGGATGGCAACTGAACTGCAGTGCATTATTAGGCAACACCGCTCATGTTAAAATATACAACATTGTTTTTCATTTTATATTTTAACATCTGCGGCGTTGCCTGATTTCGCTGCTGGCAACACAACTTGAGTTCGGCTGCCATCCGTAATCGACCCATTAATTCACAAAACGTGTATTTTATCGTGTTTAATATCGCATTTATATCTTTTAAGGAGACGTTTTCTTTAATTTGCTTAGAATAAGACTTTATTAAGGCCAACATAAGCGACCATTTGCATGCATTTTGTCGTCAATGTTTGATGTTTTCCATACAGTTTGACATAAAATTATGCCAGAGAATGCGGTCGAGAAATAAAATCTATTTTATTTTGAAAACGTTTTTTATCATGCTCTCACATAGAGACAATTATTCTCCCAACAATGCTACCATACTTTCGTTCAATTTCATACATTTTGTAAACAAAGAAAAAAAGAACAAAAAAAAAACGAAAGAAATGAGAGAACATTTGCAGTTACGGTCGACGTTTTAATTGTGGGCTTAAGAATTTTTGCATGAAGTTGAAGACTCGATTCTGCTTCATCATTTATCGTGTAAAAGCAAATCCCATTGAGTGAGAGAATATTGCTACAAAATTTGACAAACAGTCGGTAAATGTTCATTTTCTAAACTATTATAGAAACTTATGCATTCTCATCACACCAGAGGTGTATTTTAACTGTATATATTGAAGGTGGTAACATTTTTGTACAATTGAAAAACAACGAAAATCAACTCAGGCAATTTTCATGTTGTTTTTGTAAATATTGTAGGTATAACTGTAACCATCTGCTTATTTCTTATTAACTCAGCGGCTTAGTATATTTGCTTTACATTGTATTACCGTGTAAACCAGCCTTTAATAGACTTTAGAAAAAAAATTTTCATTGAAAATTCCTTTCATAAATCTTTTATTAATTTGTTTTATTCTTTATGAAATACATTTTTAAATACGTTTGATTGTTACTTTTAAGGGAAAATACAATTTTTGATTTAGGGGAAAAACTTTTTTAAATCTGCGATATCCACTGTGCTAATGCCGTTGATAGATCGTCAATGAAAATATGAGCGATATTGTCGCCCAAATGATTGCCAACGATATAATAAGCGACATTGTAGCCCATATGTGGTCAACGACAGTGTCGCCCATATGGTCGTCAACGACATTACGAGCGATAGTGCCGCTCAATTGTCGTAAACGCTATTCCGGACATTTGTGTGAAAAAAGTCGTCAACGATTTGCTTGGACGATCGCCTTCGCTTTGTCCAGGATTAACTATGAACGCACACGCGTCTTCAACGATGTATTCAAGACTTGGCCAACTGGGGACCAACTAACCAAGGCGTGTTCATTCAACATGTCGCGGCAATTCTACAACAACAGGAAATTTGTTTGTTTTGCTAATATAAAATGAGAATATCCATTTATTTTTGTAAAAAAAAAATTTAAATTTTCAACCATAACCATTTGCTGACCTCTTCCAATATAACAAATCGTCTTGCCTTCCAGGGCACCAACTAGCCTACCAGGGCCTTAATCCCATTCAGAGCGGAATTTGGTAAGAAAGAGAATAATATATAAGCTTTTGAAAACGATTTCGTATGTATTAAAGTAACGAGCTGTATCCCTAGAGGGAAGCGAACTGACACCAAAGTAGTCCCGTTATATGAATGGGACCTATAACTTTTACATGGGGTTGTCATTGGAGGTGGTCAATTGACACCTTACAGCCACCATTTGACAAGTCACACATCTATTCTCAATGAACGGGCTTAGTGTTAGTCACTACAATGGAGTATTATTTCAATACAATCTAGTATTTTTTTCAATAAAACAAGTCCAAGAACTAAATTTAAGATCCAAATTTTAGACAGCCCAAAAAAATGTGTCACACCATCGGTGACTACTGTACTGTTATTCATTACGTTGTCTACCTTTTGGTTCTTCATATGGGCAAATCCCAGAAACAGTCCACCAACCGAAAATTTTTCATATTAATCAAATAAAATTTTTTTTCTTAATGTAATATTGGACTAGATGTATAATTTCAGAAATATAAAAAAAATGTATTTCGATGATCATAAATACAAATATTATAACCAAATCTTACCTTACATCAGATCTTTTAATGTTATGCTAGAAATTAAAATTTTTTAGGTGTTCATAAAAATACTTTAGTGTTAATATAGATGGTCCGATTCTAAGCTATAATTTTATTTACTCAATTGTCTTAAATTTTGGTATAAAATTATTTTGTTTACTATTTTGGAAAGATTGATATTAGGTATGAAATATCAGATCCGAGTGTTGTAACGTACGTCACGAAAAATAAGGTTTTTTTTTATATTGTAAGTAGAATGAATTTTTTTTTCAAGTCGTCTATAATTTTATTGCAATTTCATTAACTCCTTTTAAGCAAATAAAAAAATTTAAATTCGACAATAAGAAAATTAAAAAATTTTGCGTATTAATTCCTGTAGCGTGCGTCACGATTTGAGTTCTTCCAAAAATTGTATTAAAAACCGATTCAATAGTTATTTACTTTTCTCATATCTTCGCTTCCTATTACTTTTCTTTAGAGTTAGAGCTGTTGTGAAGCGAAATATTTGGCAGGTTTTTGGCAAAATTTTATATATAGGTTTTTACTCTCAAATTAACTGTTTTTCGGATCAAATCATTGAATTTTTTTCAAATAGAACACAATTTTGCTCAAAATAAATTAAACTTTATTTAAAACAAATTATGCTATTTTCAATGTAAATTCAATGTTTTGCAGGTCTAATAGAATTTCTTTAATAACGTATTCAATCTTTTTTATTATCAAATAAATATTTTTTAATGGAAAATTAAATTCTTTTTAACTATGCTTAATTTTTCTAAAAAAAAAACTCAATATGTTAATTCATATTTTATTTTTTATAAAATTTACTTATTTCTTATGAATATATTTTATTTAAATACATACTATTAAAAAAGCGATATTTTTATACATATGGATCCGAATGCATTAAAAGCTTAAAAATTAATTGATTTTTTTAACTTTTGATTGCTTTCCTCTAACTGTCTTGATTTTATACCGAACTAGAAAATATTTCCAATATTCTCCCGTAAAATAAGTACACAGAGCTTTGCACTCCTATAGCATACACAAATTTTCTGTTACAATTGCGAGAGACCTGATAAATGAAACGTTTTTATTGGAATGACCATACTATATTGTTTGTTTTATTATCTAATCGAATGAAGTTTTTTCAAAAACCAAACTTTGTGCTCGGAATCTGCTTTCGAATCCAGAAAATAATAATGACTTAGTTGCAATTATAAAACGTTCCGTAGAATCTGTAACACCATCAGATTGCAACAATTATTATGTTGACATGACAATGTATTTGCTGTTTCTGGAGAGCATTTGCATTAAAAAATTATCATATGTATAAAAATATCGCGTTTTTAATAGTATTTAAATAAAATATTTTCATAAGAAATAAGTAAATTTTATAATTATTAAAACATTGAATAAACATATTAAGTTCTTTAGAAAAATTAAGCTTAGTTAAAAAATAATTTAATTTGATTTTAAAAAAGAATGAATACGTAATTAAAGAAATTCTATTAGACATGCAAAACATTGAATTTACATTGGAAATAGTTTAATTTGTTTTAAATAAAAATAAATTTATTTTGAAAAAAATTGTGTTGGATTTGAAAAAAATTCAATTTGATCCGAATAACAGTTATTTTGAGAGTTAAAACCTATTAATAGCCTTTATGTTTTAAATATAAGCATATTGATATATAAGCCAGTAAGAAAGTATAGTATGACACCCTATGGGCAATCATTGACCCGCTACAACAAAATTATGTTTTTAGCATAAGTTTCATATAAGAGTCCGTTGTATTATATTATTTAGATAAATTAATGTATCAGTATGAATTTTTTCGACTTTTATGGCTAATAAATCAGTGAATGTTTAAACACAGCTTATACCCCATATATAATTTGTAGTTTAAAAAATAACAATGCGGAAGTCCAACGATACCAGTTTCATGCGTATAGAGATGGTTTATATTTGTAATGATTCAAAGATTTGCTAGCTAAAACACATTTCAAACCGAAAAGAGAGCTTAACTTGGACTGATTTATAAGCCCTAAGAGATTTCAGGGAGGGGTTTTATCTGACATCTTTGGGAAATTCTAGACCTACCAACACAACATAATGGACAAACATGGAATAACATAGTAGCTAGCGTAAAAGTGTTGTCGCCATAGTTGTATTACCAACAGTTATAAGGAAATAAGGGTATTAAAATACTCTTTTCCGAAAAGCAGCTTGTATGGAGGCTATGTGAAATTATCGAGTGATTGTCACCATTTTCAATAGGCATGGTTCTTATGACAATGTAAACGCACATACAAAATTTCATTAAGTTATATCCAAAATTGTTTACATGGATATTCAGCCATTAAAATATAAAATTCTTTAATAAAAAAATCTACATTCGTTGATAAATGCTTTTGTAAATAAAATATTTGTATTTAAAAATGTTAATAACAACAAATTTAAGTTTTTATTTGTTAAACTAAATATAATTGTCAAAAATTATTTTCGGGAATGAAATATTTATTATTAATTAATTCATTTATTAATGATGTGCTAATAATCCAAATTTATGAATGAAAACACTGAAATTTATTGTTGTAGGAAAGCTAGTTTTCTATGCGCATTTCGCTGGTTGCTTAGGTCGTTAGGCACGTCAGTGTTTCTTTATATGTTACTGGAAAAATGTAACGTGTGCAACATTTTTTGACTGCAAATAAGTTATTTTTTAATTCTCTTATGTTCATTATTCTTTAAGGGATGAGATTTTGTGTATTTTATAAGGCGAAATTCGCTAAAAAAAAAAAATACGCAAAACAGTTTAACTTTTAAAGGTACTTCCACCTTTTGTAGCATTCGTCACAAAACTCTATGATCAATTATTTCGCAACAAATACCTGCTAAGAAATTAAAAAATATGCCATTCGATAGTACACAGTCTATAAGATGAAGCTATCTCTTTTTAAAGATCAAAAAATGTTTAAATATTAATCAGAAAACGCGAACGAATGTAGCATTCGTCACGCAGGATTTGCCCAAATACCAAATAAATTATTGGTTCTCCTTTCACTGGTCATGAGTTCTTTTTTTTTGTACTTGTTCTATTTTCACAAATCCCAGGACCAGTCTGTTGGAACAGTTGACACCAATTTCCCGCAGGGATATTGCATGCAGCCAAATTTAAAATGAAAGGGGCCCAGATTTATAAAATATTAAATCTAAAGGTATTTGAGATATGGAAATTTTAAATATTTTGTATATTTTTTTAAAGAATTTCTATTGGCCTCTTTTTCAATTTAAAAAAAAAGAAAACTCTGAAAACGCAACCCGTCACACAATTTGTATCATTTCAATATGGGGTTATTCTTTACCCCACTGTGAGAGTGTTGGCTTAATTTTTTTTTTTTTGTCAAAATTTATGAGTTGCGTGTTCAAAAATGGATTGTCAGCTAATCAATTTAAGGCAATTTTCCCTTATTATTGATGCCATTTAAATTGATGATAATCAGCGGAAGCCCGTCACACATACACGCGTATATAAGGGGTTGCCTTTTTATATATAACCGCCTTTTAGTTATCCAATTTGTTTTGTAACATCAATATCAGCATTATTTTTGTTTTTTTATTTTATTTAATTTTCCAGTTGTTTTTATATTTTTATGACGCAAAATATTTCGCATACGCAACGCTAAACGACAATTTTTACGCTTTTCAACTTTATCTTTTGGAAAATAAAGAAGAAGGAAATTGAATTTACTTTTAAGTTTTTCTTGTCTTACTTCTTTTCCTTGCCTTCCCTTTTGATAACCCTGTGCTAAAAATAAAGTATGTAATAGTCTTAAGGATCTTTAAGAATGATAAACTCAAGATTTTCTTTCGCAAAAACCTTGTTAATTTACCAAATTGTATGCGTATATTTTCCAAGGATGTGTTATGGGAGTGGTTGCATATTTTTTTGGCGAAACCGGTGATAGACAGAGATTGGAATTGGAGAAGAAGGAGGATGATGCAGAAGATGTAAAATATTTTATCTCATTATTATACACAATGTTCAAAAAGCAGCAGTATTTCGTGTAACAAAGTAATATTATTAATAAAAATGTTTTTACACTTTTAATATTAATTAAGACTGTATATGTCTGAGTGGGAATCTCTTTTAATGTATTTTTGTTCGTATGGATTATGGTAGCATGAATACAGTGCAGGACAAAAGAAAATTAATTTTAGCTTTCAAAAGCAAAATATTTAATTGTTCAGGCTTTACAACGCAAGTTTAGAGTTAGAAAATTGTCAAGCATTTCTCTTTAAAATGCCGATAAGACTGGTTTGAAAAAAAAAAAATCGGTAGCGAGTCAACATCTCTTTGAATATTTACACCTTCATTACAAATTCGGAGACAAAATTTAGAGGCTACATTAGGGGGTGAATTTCGCTATGGACCTTGTGGTGTAGTTTGGTGTACTAATGGGCATCTTTATGGTAGCTCTGAATTCTTAGCAAAATATATGTGCAGGCGGCAGTCACTTGCCCGAATAGCAATTTAAAGCATTGTCTTTATCGTGTCGTGCATGAGCACCCACCACTTAAATACAGCGTAAGAAAGAAAGAAATAACACGATTATTGCTTGTATATATTGTTATGCATTAATTGCACTCATCGTTGATGAATTATTTTTTTAACAATTTTATAGCCAAAAAATTTATTCATTTCTTTATATTTTACGATTTTTCATATTAAATTCATTACATTTTTGTTGTAGTTTTACCCTTTATAGTTTTTAACAAGTTTTCTTTAAATATCACCAGCGTTTTTAATAAGAAAATCGCTTTTAAACGCGTAAAAACATATCGATTTGTACGTGAAAAATGACAGAATAAAAATGATAAAAAAATTATTCGTTTACTGTGGTGGTGATTTATTAATATTTTTTGTGTGGTGTATGGTGAATTAATTGATTACAAAACAGGGCTGTATTTTGTGCAAAATACTTGGCTGCACTTTTTAAAGCATCAGTGTGGTCAATTAATTTTAAGTAATTAAAATTGTTCTTATTGCTTAACGTCTTCTGACTGATATATGTATGTGAGACTAAAATTTTCAATAAATATACTATTGTTTAACCACTTATGACCTGTTTTGGTCTCAGTTGTTTATTTTAATAGCAATATCTATTTAGACAGATTCATTTGCAAACCTTAATATGTTGTTATACCTGTGCTTTTTTTTACCTAAAACTTGTAATAATATTGTTTTGTTATTAGGTGATTGAGGAATTAAATGGATCTGAAACAGTATCACCAGCAACAAATGAAGCTTGTTACTATCTTATGGTTTACAATGGCCCAACCTCATGGTGGATCTCAACCACATGGTGTGTTAATATTAAATACTTACCCAATGCCCCTGTGTGAGTTAAGGATCATTTGCACACGCAGGAAGCAATAAGAGTTAATAGTCCACTAAAACGTAAACATCCACCCCTTGTTTAGGTGCAGAAGTTATATAATCTCCACATAACAACATCGCCTAGGGATCCCTAACGAACCGAACTTTCCCACGGGGGTGAAAAATCAGTCCTATATGTGGACGTCACCATATCCGCTACTATGGGTTCAATCCACAACCACACCGTGCTCCCCGAAATTTCAGTGAAAAGAAGGCTTCCGTAAAGACAATCATAGTAAAATACAGGAAGCATTTCTCGCAAGAAACATATAACGGATACCTCACCAACAGTCAGACCGGTGTCCTTGTTTACCGGGGGCTATTGACTCCCGTGGCGTCAGAAGGAAAAGTACTCTGGTGTTACATCGAACTCTTTTAAGTCTTTTGGACCCCAAAGATCCCAGTTATTTGGATGTTAGGTTGCATACACATGTTATTTCCCCCCAGTAGATGTAACATCAAGAGGTCCAACTCCTCAAGATGCTTTAACTACGCCCCCTGAGAGGCACATCGCATCCGCCGGGGGTGCCTTCTTCCAGAATTTAGAGCAAGTGGAGATAAGATCGTTTTTAAGTTAATACTTTATTGAGATTATCATTTAGGCCAAATTACAGCGAAAGTTTATGGTGACCGCGCTCGGGATTAATTTTAACACTTTAAAAGACAGCTCTTCGAAAGAATAATTTAGGGTAAGCAGAAAAAAAAACATGCAGAATCATTAGGTAGCTAGCTGCCTTTCCTTATACCCTTCACCGAAGGTAAAAGTGTAATTTCTATAATATTGATCATAGACCTTTAAAAGTGTATATATTATGGGTCCTTATGAGTAGCGAAGTAGATTTAATTATGCCCGTCTTTCCGTGTGTATGTTGAAATGGGGACCCCAGAAATCATTGGGACTAGGTTGTTATATATTTATGTCACATATGCTCCGTTAAAGTTTGCTATTGAAATTCAGCCAGATCGGTTCAAGGATCGCTGAGATGCAGGCAAAAAACCACGGCTGCCTCTAATTTTACCCAGAAATCTCTTGTTGTTGTTGTTTTTTATATCTTTTTTTTCCATATTCTGTAGTTTCCGCTTAATTAATTCTCGCTTAATTGAGTTACCCGCTTATTTGATCCAAAAAATACCCTGAAAACATTCAATATAAATTTTATAGAAAAATTCCCGTTTTAATGAGTTTCGCTTAATTGCGTTACCCGCTTAATTTAATCAAAAAATAAAAACTATTTCGGTCAATTAGATGCAAACATGCCGCTTAATTGGCATTTAAAAATTCTCTTTTTGTTGAAAAAATCAAATAGTTAGTCGACTATTTATATTTGTGATGGCATATATTTACAAAATTATGTGGCAGCCCTTTAAATTATACCGATGAGGATATTTTAAATAAAATTGACAAATGTTCAGCGTCAGATTCTTCCGAAGATAAAAATGAAGAAGGTGTTAAAAATTTGTGAAATTTATAAAAGAAAGAAAAAAAAACCCTGAAGGAGGCACTCAACGAAGTGCCAAAATATTGGATATAATAAACATTTAAAGTTTTTTTTTATATAAAAAGACCTTAAGCTCGATAGTTTAATTATACTATAATAATAATAATAATATGATGTAATTAAAACAAATTATGATTAGGGAAAAATATTATCGTTACCTTAGTCGGAAAAAGTGCTAAGTCCATTTTTTCAAATAATTCAGGAGAGACAAAAAACTGTGTAATATTTTTTTAGTAGACTTTTTAAAAGTCTGTAAATGCAGTTTTTTTCTTTAGTCCATCCTCTTAAATTACCAGTAGTCGTAAGATTTTAAAATAAATCATTTGCGGACTTATAGGCTTTTTGGACTTAGCACATTTGCTCATTGAAATTTCATTATTTTAGTAGGGAATTAGCATATTTTCCTTAAATATGTTTTCTTTTATTTCTGGAATTTAATATAAGGAATTGCTCCTTATGAAGCATAATTCGTTACAGCGGTATTCGCTGTAACCAAAAAAGCTCAATAAAACTATTAAAAAAGTAAATGTATTTGGTGTTTACAAGAATGTAGTTATTTTATTGGTGTTGATAAACAAAATATTTATTGGTTAACAATAAATAAGAATAAGAATTATTATTTTAAAGAAAAAGAAAGAAATAATAATAAAAAGGTATATTTCTGCGATATAGGGAACATCCAATTGCTTTAAATTATACGATTATGTTGAATTCAATAGTGTATTTATTTAAAGCGGAAGCTTCTTATGTTAAAAAAAAAAATAGGTACAGAATATTTAGAAAAACAAATCATGGATGAGGTAGATCACCATAAAAACGGTGATGGTCCTTGGGTAAAGTCAGTTTTAAAAATTGCGGGTCTTCATATTTTCTTGCCGTTACTTTCCTCCTTTCGTTATAGAGTGGTTCCAAACTCGAAAAATAAATAGGTTTTATATTTTTATTTATTTTCTGTGGTAAATTTTTCCACTCTTCGGTGAAACGAAGTTAATACTTTATTTCACAATTTGGTGTATAATTAATTGCACGAATATCCTTTACCTTGTGATCTCCTTTACCTCGTCCAGGCCAATAAGTAATACAATACAATAAATCAGGGACCGAAAATAACAGTTATTTTGAAATTTTAAAACAAAAAAAGCATATAGAAGTAAATACTGGCAAACTGATTCAAGTATACCATATTGATCCATATGAACTTTTCTATGATAAAATATTATGATTTTTAAAGTTTTGATTTTTTTTTCCATCAAAAATTACAGTTATTTTTTGATTTATATTTTTTTGGACAAAAATAACAGTTATTTTTTTATTTTTATTTTTTGAACATTAATAACAGTTATTTTTTGATTTTTATTTTTTCGATTAAAAATAACAGTTATTTTATGATTTTTATTTTTTTGAACAAAAATAATAATTATTTTTTGATTTTTATTTTTTCGAGCAAAAATAAAAGTTATTCTTTAAAGAAATGTACGTGTTATAATTATTGAATTGTCTTTTAATATTTATTTAAATGTGTAATCATCATTGGGATATCTTATGCACATTAAAATAAATTTTTATAGGCAACTAAGTAATTATAACACGTATATTTCTTTAAAGAATAATTTTTATTTTTGCTCGAAAAAATAAAAATCATAATATAACTGTTATTTTTGATGGAAAAAATAAAAATCAAAAAATAACTATTATTATTGTTCAAAAAAATAAAAATCATAAAATAACAGTTATTTTTGATCAAAAAAATAAAAATCAAAAAATAAATGTTATTTTTGTTCAAAAAAATAAAAATCAAAAAATAAATGTTATTTTTGTTCAAAAAATAAAAATCAAAAAATAACTGTTATGTTTGTTCAAAAAAATAAAAATCAAAAAATAACTGTTATCATCTGACTTTTATGAAAAAAGGAATAACTGTTACGGTCCCTGCAATAAGTAGTTACCTTCGGCGTCAACAAACTGTATAATTATGGTATTTTGCAATATTTTATATTTTTTAAAATTCACAAACCCGTATATAATTCGACTGAAGACAGTTAATACTTAAGATTGTATTTAGATGTGTGGTTATTGAAAATTACCAAAATTCTCAATGCATACAAAAGCATTTAAAACTGTAATCACTTTGATATAACGAATTATATGAAATGCAAAGTAGATATTTAATATTGCAGCTATTGCCAAATTGCTGTAATTCTTTATAATCCAACTTGAAAAGAAAAGACTTTATTAAAAAAAAAAAAAAAAAAAATTGTTTCTTTCAACTGGACTTGGTATATTTTCTAACTTTTTAAAATTTTTTTTGGACTTAGCATATTTTCCTACCACTGCATTCCAGCAAGAAAAACTAAATAATGCTATTATTTTTGCTTGTAAATGATGTATTTAGAATTATACTAGCAAGCGACATCAAAATCTCAATTTCGACGAAAATTGGACTTAGCACTTTTTCCGCCTAAGGTAACGTTATGGTGTAATATTACGAATATATTTGGTCATAATATCACAAATATTCTAATAATATTTTTTTTTTATTTATTTATTTATAAATATCGATTTTCTAATACAAAAAGATAATACAATATATCTTATAAATAACAGCATTAGAATCAGAATAGTTAAAGACAAAAATAAGATGACAAAAGTTTACCAAAATTGTTTTACTAAAAGCAAAATAAATAAAAAAAACAAGGATCAATTTAAAATAATAGTATATGTGTTTACTAAAAATTAATTCAAATACATATATTTAACTAATTCAATTAAAAGAAAAAAATTTAATTATATTAAAATGGAAAATTACTTTAAAATTTCGGTAAGCATTTTCTTAAAATTTATTGGGTTGTTTGTGTTTTGGATGTGACTTGGGAATTGATTCCAGACACGTATGCTAAAAACAAAGAATTGGCATTCAGATGCATGACTTCGATGTCAAAATTGAATTACATATCTTCCTCTACGCGATCTGGCAAATCGTATTCGATTAAATAGGTATTCTGGCTCTTTTGTCATGATTATTTTATGAAGAAAAATTAGGCATTTCATTTTTAAAAGGTTATTGAAAGATAAATCCATAAATCTACTTGCGTATGCCGAGACTCTATCAAATCTTTTTAAACCGAAAACATACCGAATAATGTTATTATAAGTGGTGTTAAGCTTCCTCTTATCTATAGAGGAACATCCAGCGAATATTTCAGAGCCGTATAATAGAGTAGGCAGAAGATAAGTTCTTGATAACAAAGTTCTTATCTTTAGAGGGGTGAACTGTTGAGTGGCCCATAAATTACGTAACATGCCATATATTTTACCACATACCTGATTAATATGGTCAGACCAAGTTAATGTTTTGTTGAATATTAGACCCAGATTTCTTGCGGTATTTACAAGTTTAATTCTCGAATGTCCAATTGAAACATTCAAGTCATTTTCAATACGTGTGTTATTCCTAGTAATTGCCAAGAATTTCGACTTGTTTGGATTTATTTTCAAACCATTTGCAGAAGCCCACACAAAAATACTGTTTAAACCAGAATTCAGTTCAGTTAATCATAATATGTTTTGACAACAATCATAAATCTTATCATAACATGTTGCTCTTAGAATATGTTTACCACAACCATGTGTTTTCTCTGCGTGTAGTTGGGGGTAGTGCACTAAATATTGATTTAAATCAGCATTGCACTATCACTAAATAAAACCGCAAAAAAATTAGTTTGCACTTTTGTTTACCAGCTTTCGTGATGATTGGTTATTTTTGCACGGGCACTAAAAAAATAGAGTGGTATTGCAAATTTTTTCACTATCACTAACAGTGATTGAATGCATAAAATCTGCCCTCAATTCAAATAGTGCAACATTTAAACTTGCAATCAAAAAAGCTGTATAGAAACAGACTCTCACTAAAATTTAAAAAATTTAGTTTTGTATGTGCATGGTTTTTGATTCTTGTGATGATAAGCGTAAGCAAAGGAAATTAAACAACATAACATTTTGTCAATAACGGAATATCTTCTGGCTTTAATCAAGAAAAAACAAGTTTTTTGTTTGTAAATATAGTACAAAATATTAAGTTGCACTCAAATGAGTAAAGAACAAAAAAGTTGCAATAAACTTATGATTGCTAATGTGCTGTTTTCACAACACAAGTGATGGAACGTGTAGAAAAATTTATATGCGAAGCACTCAAAAAATTGAGTACTTTTCATATAAATTTTACTACACGTTCAATCACTTGTGTTGTGTTAACAGCACATTAATCTTATATGCTGTTTCCAGGTGGCATGATGCAATTGATTGTGTAGTAAAATTTATATGAAAAGCACTCAAAAAACTGAGTGATTTTCATATACAATAAACTGCCTGTGACCTGTAAATCAAACTCCTTTTTTTTGAGTACAAAATTTTTTAACATCACTTTCACTCATGTTTAGTGAGGCTGCTAATTTTCAATTCATCACTCAACATCAATAAAATTATTGCAATAATTTTGCACTATCACTAGCTGTGAGTTGAAACTGCAAAATTAGTGCACTACCCCCATCTATTGATTTAATAAACACCACGTAAATTATTGTCGCTTAAATAACGAAAAAATACTGTTTAAAGTAGCAGCTGACGTCAACCGACAGCGAATATCGTTAAAAATTTTGCTGAATAGCAAATTCGATAAATTTTCGTTTTATTTATTTTAACGATACGACTATCGTAATAAAAGTTAGTTAATATTATTACAGATCTAGCCCTTTCAGACTTTTATTTGTTTAAAAAAATTTACGATCGATCCACTTTAGCCGAAAATATTTAAAATTTCCTGCACAGAAAAAAGTGTTTTATCAATTAAAAAAATGGTTCCAAAAGTATTTAAATTTAATTAATGAGATAATTAAATCAATTATTTTTTTAGTTGAAAGAAAATTAAAAATTTAATTTTGATTTAATTAACATTTTAGTTGTTTTGAAATAAATTTTCAATTAACATTTTAATTAAATAACAAAAAATCTTAATTGACTTTTTTCGTTTAAAATAAAATAATTTAAACATGTAGAATTGTTGTTGAGAATTGTCAATATTTAATTAAATAAATTAACACGTTGTTTGAAATGGCGAAGTTTTTTGATAATGTTTTAAAATTAAAATTAAAAAAAAAAAATATTCACCATTTTACAATTTTTAGTGATCAATGTAATCATTTTGGTAATAGGCGCAAAATCAACAAATTGTTTGCTTGATATTATGAATTTGGTGATTGGAGAAAATTATAAATTTTTTCTGTGTTGATTCGTTTATGGTATTTAGAAAGTTGAACTAAAGACTAGGAAAGTCTTATAGCTTACGATGAAAAAAAAAATAAAACAAAAGCTTCCGTATTACATATTTCCCTTAAAGCAATCCAAACACTATTTAGTGTTAAACACACACTGTAATTACAACATGTTTGTAGTGGTTTGTCGAGCAAAATTCTCTAGTTCAATTAGCATCTACTAACACTACAATTTAAAATTAAGAAATAAAAATAAAGACAGAGACGACAAAAAAAGGCAAAAATCCAATTTGCCTTGTCTATAGACTTTTCCGGGGACGAGACTTTAACTGCAGCTCGACTAAAGTGGTACAAGGAATCGCAGGAAACAAATATTTGCTGTTAACAAAACCTCAGCAACTTTACTGGAAAAAAACTCAGCCAACAAGAAAATTCATATTTTCCGACTGCAAAGAAAACAACAAAAAAGTAAAATGGTTGTTTGAAAAAAATATTATGAAAAGAAAATCGCGGTAAATGTGTAAAGGAGCGAAAGCGAGAAGGAGTGAGGGGAGTACAGTGCAATGCTTTTAACTAATTTACCTAATTAAAATGTAAAACGGCAACCTAATTTTATTGAAATGACAAAAAAAAAACATTTACACACAGATTTAAAGTTAAATATACATACATACTTACTTACATATGTGTGTGCATTTAGTGGATGCCTTATATACACCAATACATATGCAAGACCAAACATACAAATACATTCTTAAACTTAATTATGAATTTAATGCGTAACAGGAAGAAAATAAAAAGATTGTTGACAAAGCTTTTACAAGGGGGTTGGATATAATTCTGGGCATATAAACGGCACTGTTGGTTTAGTTGTAACGTACTATGGAAGTGCAATTTGAAATTTTTCCTTTAAGATTGTTGGAAGGTGGCAACGTCCTGTGGAAAATTAATGTTTTCACTGAACATGCCATTTAATTGGGAACTTGGTTATCCCTCGCGGGAGATAATGATGCCAATCTCGCTGTTCTCATATCAAGTCAAGAAAGTGCCACCGACAGTGATATTTTTGTGGTAAAGTAAAATTATGAAACTAAGGCCCTAACCATATAAAACGCAACGCAACGCCAAAGAATAACATTGAAAGCACAAACAATGTCATTAATATTTTGTAATTTTGTTGCCCACTTAAAATTTCCAAAAAATATAAAGCCCATAGCACTTTCCAGACCATTAGTATTATAGTAGGGAGATCGATTATTCGACTTTTTTCAATAACCGGTTTTCGAATGTTACGAAAAGTTGCTATTTTAAAAAACCCGGTTTTCGGTTAAGCAATTTTTAAATAACCGGTTAACCGGTTTTAATTCGAATACTCAAAAACACAAAAATCTAATCAGTTTTAAAAATAAAACGTTAATTTGAATAAAAACAAAACAATTTGCAAAGGTAGGGAACCAACAAAATACATAGAAAATATGTCTTAGATCAGACCTAACAAATATTTTACGATAAAATCGAAGAAAAGTGGGACCAGTAAATTGATCAAACTTTAGCTAAATTTTTAGCAATTTTTTATTGATTTACTAAACTTTATCTGTAAGAAGATATTTGTATAATTCAATTTAGAAACTGTTGAGTGATATTTGATCTAGACAAACGTTTTGCAAAGGCAAATAAATTATAGGAGTTTTATAAAGTTATTATTTGAAATATATTCTCTCAAATTTATTTTGAATGAGTTTTAATTTGTTGGTGGTTAAGTTATCTATATAAATCAACCATATTTTTCAAAAGTTGCAAACAAAACCTCTTAGCCAGGATTATCTATTTCAAATTATTTTGTTTCAGCAATATAGAAACGGATAGTGAACTGTACATTCTTTTTGTGTAAAATATTTATCACATAAGAGTTTTAAGTGCCTTAAAGGGCATTTTGTCCTCGGCAAAACAACGGGCTAATATTTCATACAATGGTTCATTTTTTGCAGCGTATTTTAGTAAAGTATTATTTGTCGTCTCCTTAGAACTACTTCGAACGGAGTTAAGTTTCATTTGGATCACATTAATGTCAAGCATGTTGGCTAATTAAAGGTGATTAATAAGTGACATGGAAGAACCTTTTATACTTATAATTTTAGGGCACTTCAAGCACATAACTTTGTCTTTTTAATCGCGTTCGAAAAATATCTAGAGATAATCTTTATATAAAAATATATTTAATTTTTAGAATATTCTTGCACAAATTACTATTTACTTTTTAACTCTACAGGTTTTTGTAGTATTTTAAATAGTTTTTGGTTTTTTTTTTCTACAAGACCACACGCTTTTATAAGCGAATTGTATTTACAGTGTTCATAATGTTTTTTGACCTTTGTTACCCTTTGTTTTGATATTCTGCATAAAAAGTTCAAGTTTGGCCAATATTCAATTAGAAAATACTTAAATTACGGGTACATCTATAACCAGAGTAATCAAAATGTATATTAATTACACATTATTAAAATAACCGGTTTATTATACCCAAATAACCGGTTTATTCGTAATTCGAAAATTGGGCATTTTAAAATAACCGACTTGGGCAAAGCAAAAAAACCGGTCGAATAATAACCGTTCGATCTCCCTGTTATATAGTGTAAATTTGATAAAGATCGGATCAGCGTTTTCGGATATTACCTCCTACAAACAAACAAAAAAAAAAAAACATTACCTCTTTATTTTTCATCATTTCTTATTTTTAGAATGTTGAATATAATAGAGGAACTTATGGAAAAGAAATAATTCCCAGATTCTCTTTATTTTTCCAAGAGTATTACTATTAAGCAAACTTTTTTTCAACAATAAATACAAAAAGATTTTCTCTAAAAACAGTACAGTCAAGTAGGGTATTTAATATTTTTTGTGTGCATGTGTTTTTGTCCCTTCCACTTTACTGTGCATTTTTTTTTTTTTTTTTTTTTTTTTATTGTAATCAGGTTGTAAAATGTTGAATATGCTGCCTTTACAACAGCATCACATGGCATTACATGTACTCCCGTTTAATGTTGGCTTTCTTGTTTGACATTTTTTGCGGTGGGAAATTGAGAAGGTGGTACCCCTTTTTATTTCAGTGAGTAATAGAGTCAAATTTTGAACTTAAATAGACAAAACGATGAAAAAAGCGAAACAAACAATATGTCTCATTAATGAGATAAAGAGCAGCAAAGCATTGTTGCATAAAAATTATGTTTAATTTGTAAAATGACAACAGTACTAGGGAGATCGAACGGTTACTATTCGACCGGTTTTAACCGGTTATTTTAGCTTTGCCCAAGTCGGTTATTTTAAAATGCCCATTTTTCGAATAAACCGGTTATTTTGGTATAATAAACCGGTTATTTTAGTAATGTGTAATTTATATACATTTTCCTTACTCTTGTTGTAGATGTACCCGTAATTTAAGTATTTCCTAATGAAATATTGGACAAACTTAAACTTTTTATGAAGAATGTCAAAACAAAATGTAACAAAGGTCAAAAAACATTATGAAGACTGGAAATACAAATCGCTTCTAAAAGCGTATGTTCTCGTAGAAAAAAAACGAAAAACTATTCAAAATGCTACAAAATCGTGCGCAGTTAAAAAGTAAATAGTAATTTGTGCAAGAGTATTCTAAATATTAAATATATTTTAAAATAAAAGTTATCTCTAGATATTTTTCGAATGCGATTAAAAAGACAAAGTGAGGTGCTTAAAGTGCCCTAAACTGATAAGTTACAAAGGTTCTTCCATGTCACGACTTATTAATCACCTTTAATTAGTATACATGCTTGACATTAATGTGAACCAAATGAAACTTAACTCCGTTCGAAGTAGTTCTAAGGAGATGACAAATAATACTTTACTAAAATACGCTGCAAAAAATGAATCATTCGGTGAAATATTAGCCCGTTGTGTTGCCGAGGACGAAATGCCCGTTAAGGCACTAAAAACTCTTAAGTAGTTCTAGCATCTCTTCATGCTGAAAACTACAATATTACGGCGGAATCAACGATATGGGAAAAATTTCTACCAGTTTTATTTATTAAAACATCAAGAACTAAAAAACAAAATTGAAGAAATGAAACAATGTCATGGAATGTTTTAAATTGTAGTCGACGAATTGACAAATATTTTACACAAAAGGAATGTTCAGTTCACTATTCGTTTCTATAATGCTGAAACAAAATAATTTGAAATAGATAAACCTGGCTAAGAGGTTTTGTTTGTAACTTTTGAAAAATATGGTGGATTTATATAGATAGCTTAAACACCAACAAATGAAAACTCATTCAAAATAAATTTGAAAGAATATTTCAAATAATAACTTTAAAAAATTCATATATTTTATTTTCTTTTGCAAAAAGTTTGACTACACTCATAGAAAAATGCGTCT
Organism: Pollenia amentaria; assembly: GCA_943735925.1. NCBI lineage: Eukaryota > Metazoa > Arthropoda > Insecta > Diptera > Polleniidae > Pollenia > Pollenia amentaria. Next base: position 126,974,884 of record OX031009.1, read on the forward strand.
TCATATTGATGATGCTCTAACATCAGAATTGTGACATTTATGCTGTTACAAATGGCATCAATGAGGCAAAAAGTGACATCAATCCAATGACGAACGTCATCCTAAGATGTTGTCATATTTTATGCGTCATCTAATGAATCATGTCATGAGTGTGATGACAAACTGTCATCAGTGCGATGACATAAGATATCATGTCATAATATATTATTAACATTATTTACATGTTTAAAAAGTAAAATTAGAAGCAAAAATTCTCATATTCTATTTTTATAAATTATTTATTTAAATACATCAAATTTTTCAAGTAGAATTACTACGAAAACCATATTACAATGACTCAATTTGATGACAGTTTGTCATCGCACTAATGACATGATTTATAAAAACGACTCCGATTCGTAATTTCTGTGATGCCAATGTGTCATACCATTGATGACATAATTTAAATTTTTGACCCTAATGACAATTTGGCCAAGTGATGTTAAGGCTGACATCACAGTATGTAAAGTGTCATGGGATTAAAAACGAAGACACTTGTCATAGTACTGATGTCAAAATACATCAGCGTTATTACGCCTTTTCTATCAGTGTAGATCAAATATCATTCAACAGTTTCTAAATTACATTATACAAATATCTTCTTACAAATAAAGTTTAGTAAATCAATAAAAAATTGTTAAAAAATTTAGCTAAAGTTTGATCAATTTACTGGTCCCTTTTTCTTCGATTTTATCGTAAAATATTTGTTAGGTCTGATCTAAGACATATTTTCAATGTGTTTTTATTTAAATTAACGTTTTATTTAAAAACTTATTTGATTTTTGTGTTTTTAAGTATTCGAATTAAAACCGGTTAACCGGTTATTTAAAAATTGCTTAACCGAAAACCGGGTTTTTTAAAATATCAACTATTCGTAATATTCGAAAACCGGTTATTGAAAAAAGTCGAATAATCGATCTCCCTAAACAGTACCCATGTTCCGTCACTTTGGTGAGAGCTTGTGGCATCGAAAAGATATGAAATGAATTCCACCGTTTTTCGAAAAGGGAGAAAAGAGTGTGTCTGTAACTCATGTCGAAAACTATCAAAAGAAATTACGTCGTTACGTTGTACATTTCATATTAATTCACCTGAAGCCGATGTGAAATAGTAGACGTTGAGAAAGCCAATCACACATGTCGTTGACGGCGAACCGAAATTAAAAACTTTTTAAGGACGGCGACGAAAATACACCGGCGGCTATACCAAATAATGTAAAGTGTGACTTTGATGATTGTTGTTTACAAAAAGCTTTGAAAACATTCGTATAATTGTTCAAAAATGTTAAACCCAAAATAGTTAAACAATGAAAAAATTTACCATTAACAAAATACTTACCTCTTCCGTGTTATTATTCATTGCATTTTGTATTTTAAATTTATTTTTTAGTATTAACATTTTTATCGCCCCGTTATTATGCGTGAGTTTATTTGCGAGTTCAAAGCGAAAACTTTCTCACAAAAATTTTACAGACACATTTTTTGATTACTCGCCAAAACTATTCCAGACGCAGGTTTCAATGTATGGTTTTTCGCTTCATTTTGCACATTTCAATCGAAAAGTTTATCGACACGGGAATTACACAACATGGGCACAGAATCAATGGAAAATTTACTAAAGTTTTATGTCAGCTTCTATACTGCCGTGATTAGGAAAATCAGAGAAAACAGAAATTTAAATTTTGTATTTTGTTATTAAAAAGGCGAACTCATTAATTACAGTTGGTCTAAAACCCTGCTGAAAACTTTTTTAGCTTAATAATTAATGGATGCCAACATTTTTATTACAATGTGCTAGTTGAAAAAAACAGACAAGCCGGGAACCAGGCGTTTTAACATAATTTTTCTTAGATTGGCTCTGGTTTCGAAATATACCGTTATTTCGAAAATGCAGGAGGTTGCACAACATATGTTCGCGTAATTCAAAAACGATTTAGTTTATTGAACAAATTCAAAAAACCGAAATTCCACAATGAAATTTTCTTTGAGAAAGTTTAAACTTTTTTCTTATATTCGCATTTGTGTTAGAAACAAAATTCCTGAAGGGGGCTCCCATACAAATATTGCGGTTTATTGAACTTCTTAAATTTTGGGCTCTGCAGTGCCCCTAGATAAGTCAAATGTATGACCAACACTACTTTGTTTTTCATCCCAATCATTTATTTCTAACATACCAACCCGCTATCCCCATTCATTACGGGGGCTCCCTCCCATACATAAAGTACAATACAAACTAGAAATATATTGAAGAAAAAGTTCCATAAATGCCCAGGAGTCGCCCCTAGAGGGATATAATGTATGACCGACTTCAATTAGTTTTTTGTCCTTAATAGTTTCTCGAGACATACTTGCCCTTTATCTCCACTTCTTAGGGGCGTTCCCATACAAATATTGCGTTTTATGATATGCTTTAATTAATTTAAATTTTTCGACTTTTGTGAATAAAATCAAAAGTTGTTAACAGATTTTAATCGTTTATGGCTTGTTTTGTTTGCAAAGTCGTTTTTTATATATCTGCACTTTCCCATTTTTGATCAATTAAAAAAAAAAGAAAAAAAAATTTCAAAATGTAGCTAAAAATTAATTTTTTTTTGATAAAAAAAAAAAAAAATTTTGTTTCTAACACGAATGCACATATGAGAAAAAAGTTTAACCTTTCTTAAGTTATTTTGTGGAATTTCGGTTTTTTGAGTTTGTTCGATAAATTAAATCGTTTTTGAGTTACGCGAACATATGTTGTGCAACCTCCTCAATTTACGAAATAACGGCATATCTTGAAAACCAGAGCTAACCTAATAAAACGGTTAGCACCACTGTATTCAGCGTACCCGAATTATGTTAAAACGCCAGGTGCCCAGCTTGTCTCAAAAAAAGTGTAAATTTCTAGCACTGTGTTATTATCTTTGTTCCTGTTTTGTTTTGTTTCTGTTTTTGACTTTGTACAATGATTTTACAAAACAAATTGCTTGTGGTTTTTGTACGAGTTGTACTTGTTGTAGTAACGAGATTACTTGTAATGAATTCGCCTTGGTAACTAATTTAATATATTTGACAAACTTAGGCCGGGTTTTTGAGATGTGGATTAAGTTTAAACTTAATTTAAAGTAATCTGAAACTCGGATTTTTCCGCCGAAATTCGATTTTTTTTAAATATTTCATTAAAGACCAATATTGTAAGAAAATCTAAGCTGTTCCGTCAAAATTTTGTATAAAAACTTGGTAATGGCGGCAGAAATTTGTTTTCAGATTAAGTAAACTTAGTTGAACTGAGATCTCAAAAGCCCAGCCTTAAATAAATTTTTTAATGATTAATTTTATAAATAATGAATAGTAAATTATTAAAATTAAAATTAAAAAAGGCAGTAAATGAATTTTATTGAGTTTTTCCTAAGCACGGCAGTAAAGGATTCAATTTTAAAGCAACCGTGTAGGTATTTTAAAAAAACAGAGTAAAGCGATTCTGCACTTACACTCCACTTTTGTGGTGTGGGTATAAATAGTGCCCTCCTTATATTCTGTACCTCCCTTAACCACTGTTTTCTTGATATTTTAAAAACACATCCTTTCCATCACAATATTATTTGCCATTTAGGAGGGTGTTTAATTGTTGTCTGTTGTTATTTCTTTTCAATATTTAGTCAATTACATTTGTAGCGGCATAGAAAGAGCCACCCACATATACATTTCTTTTATTTAAAAAAAAAAAAAAAAAAACCAACCATAACCACAAATAAATATCCATACAAACATAAACCAACCCAATCCAAACTTAAAATGCAGAAAATTTATTAACGTAATAAATCCTTTGACTACGTTATTTATTTATGCAAATGAAGGGTGGTCCAACCATAATTCACGATGTTAATTGTGAGTCACACCTTAACGTCATGTTTTTTGCTCAACTTAATTTGACATTCATTTGTTTCATTGTTTGACAAATTCAATCATAGAGAGGTATACAATTGAGCGTTAAGATTGTTAAAGCCTTTTACGAAAATGGGCGCTCAAATCAAAATGCATTTCGTACACTTCGTGATTGTTTTGGTCAGCATAATCGACCACATGTGTTCACAATCGGTAGAATTGTGCACAAATTTCAGCAAACCGGGTCTGTAGGAAATGTGAAAACTCCCATGCATGCCCGCCTAGCGATTTATGGGCTGGCGGCGTCATCGGGCTGTACTACTTCGAAAATTAGGTCGACAAAGCAGATACCGTGAATTGTGTTCACTATCGCGAGATAACGGACTTCTTGCGGCCAAAAATTAAGGAAATGCACCTGGACGATATCTGGTTCCAACAGGATGGTGCCACATGCCCCACAGCCAACGAATTAATGGCTCTTTTGCGCGAGAAATTCAATGGCCGAGTTATCTCACGTTGTTGCGATGTTAATTGGCCGCCACGATCATGGGATTTGACACCGTTGGACTTCTTTTTTTGGGGTTATACATTTTTTTTTATTATTCCTACACTAAATCCCGCGAAGCTTTTTGCTTGTCTGCAGGAGGCCAGAGTCTCTGGCGGGAATCGAACCCGCAACCTCGGCACTGATAGACTGGCTCACTACCAGCTAGTCTACCGGGGCACCCCGTCTATTAGGCAAGAACAAATCAAGAGCTAAAGGATGAGATAATTCGGCACATTAACGACATTGAATCTCAATTATGTCTCAGTGTCATTGAAAATATGGACCATGGGGTAGAGGTATGCCACCGAAGCCGTGTCGAGCATTTAGCCGATATTTTGTTTTACACATAATTGCTAGCGCCCCTTCTATCAATATAAAAAACATTAAGATAATTCTCTGAATTTTTTTTTTCATTTACAATTAACATCGTGCGTTTTGGTTAGACCACCCTTTACAATTTTTAAAAAAAAACTCAGAGTGGTAACACACAGATATTTATGCACCCTCGACTTCAGTTTGAAACATACAACGACCGCAATTGAGATAATCGCTTTGAATGTTAAACGTATAAATTAAATAAAAACATTTATTTAATTACACGCTTGAAATTATGGTGGGCGCTTGTAAGTTCCTTTTCATCGTGTCAGTGTTGAACTGGTTAATTCATCATTTAATCATAGACAATAACACAATGCAACACATTAAATGCAAACTCCTTCTCATGTGGAATTTCTCGAAATACTTATCGCAACAAACAAAATCCTATATGTGTTTTCTAGTTTAGCTGCCGTTCGGATGTTATGACCTCATGAAGATTTTGGCTAAAACTTGATCTTTTCGAAGAACATGCAATTTTTTTTTCTGCAAACCAGTTAAAAAATTTGTTTTCCTGTCTTTGGAACAATTGCGTGAAGAAAACTAATGCGAAAAAGCTGCATCTAATACATCTTAATTGCGAATGTGTGGAAAAATTGTAAATTTCTATATCTTTTTCACCATTTTTGCCCCCACAGCTGCCAAACTGTGGACAATATAGTACAGTAATTTTCAGAAAAAATAATCCTTATAATTTTTCAACATACGACTGCAATTTGTTGGTGATATATTAAAGGAAATAAGTTCACGTTCTCTTTTATCTATTAAGTACCAAACAGTCGCAGGCGTATTTTAAATTCTCCAACCACGATAAGAGTGAATATTTCTGGTTGACTATCGATTAACTAACCAAATTCTCCGCGCTTGATTTTTTTCTTTCATTTTTATAAATGTGTAGGGTGTCCAAAGTTGAGGTATCAATTTGAATTTGCTGCCATTTTTTCTACCTGGAAATTTTATTCTAAATTTTTATTTTCAGATTTGAAAGACATTCCGGTTAGTTAATATGGTACGTTACACGAAGGAACAACGTGTTTTTATTATAAAAACATGATTAGGAATTTTGGCAACAAATTGGAAGCCTGCTGAGCCAGTAGGGGGGTCACTTCACCGACATAATTTTTCATTTTTAACTGGAACCTATTTGTAGTAAACTTAAACAAAAATATTTTTGATATCTCAAAAAAACCCCTTTCTTTTTATTGAAACTAAAATGATCTTTTTTTATTATCAAAAAAGTTGTTTTTGGGAATACATAATTTTTTTTCCATTAAAAGATTTTATTTATTATATATTGTGCTTAATTCCCTTTTTTTAATTAATAAAAATACTAAAATTATTTGTTGCCAAAAACAACTTTTTTGATAATAAATTTTGTGCATAAAAAACTAAACTGGCAAAATGTTTTTATTTTGATTTCTTGCGAAAGCAACAAAAGCAATTTGTTTTTGTTTTTGCTTTACCCACTTACAACTACAATTAATGACGGGAGAATTCCAACTAATTGTAGGTGGAATGTAAGAAAAGATAAACACACTGTTTTATTGTTGGGTTTTTGTTTAAGCTTTGATATCGTTGCAAACAAGCCTTTTTGAGTGTAGTTAATTCTCATTCCCTCTGTAGTCTTGTTTGCTGATAGCTTTGACTTTTCTAAAATTATTTAGGAGAACGTTTCCTGATGATCTGGCCTAAGCAACCAGAGAAATGAGCATAGGAACAGCTTATCCTCCAACAATAAATTTACGTATTTTTATCAATTAAAAAAAGGGAATTAAGCACAATAAATAATAAATAAAATCTTTTAATGGAAAAATTAAAATTATCCCTCAATTTTGTACACCTTTTATATGTTACCTTTAGCTTATAAATTGGGCTTCTTCAACAGACGCATGAGATAATAAGGACAAATAAACTGTACAAGAACACTATATGACAATTGGGGTCAGGCACGCCAGCCAGCAAGTTCAAAACAGTTTGAGCCTCAATACCAATGTTCGAAATGTTTGCCGTTGCTGAACCACCATATAAAAAATACTGTAGAATAAATATCCACTTTCAAAACATTTTGCACGAGTGTCTCCCAAAATAGGGAATCATTTGCTCGTTAATTAATACTTAACATCTGAATGAAAATTAATAATGATATTCATGAAACCTTCATTATAATATATAAATATAACTATGAAACGAAAGCAACAAACACTCTATATTGAAGAGACGAGTAAGATGAAGTTAAATTGTTTACTTATACAAGAGAATATGAACACTAACAACTCTGAAACAAAACAAGCACTGAATAAATGTCGAATAAGTTCATGGAAAACACATTTATTTTAAAGTCAGTATTGCCAGTCGAAAGAAATGAAAAACATTAGGAAAGATAAAAAACAAAAATAACCATGAAGAGTAAAAGCAAGAAGATAAGAAAGTACATTAATATTAAAATAATACAAATAATAGAAATTTAACTTTGTTTTCAATGTAAATAAATTGTTTTTAATGTAAATTTTTAAAGTTCAAAAAAATTTCATATTATTTTCCAAATATTTTTCAGCAATGTGTTTTGCTTGGAAGTACATAAAAAAGTTGTTAGGAAAAAAATTAAAATTTAATTAAAAAAATTCTTTACAAATTACATATATTATTGTAAAGGTAACAAAAAAGAAAAAATTGCATAAATTTACTAATAAATACTGAGTATTTATATAAAAAAAAATAAGAGAAAGAGTGAAAACTGTAAAACAAAAGTCGTTTCATTGAACAAAGTCTTTGTGTTTGCCATATGAAACGAAATGTGTTTGCTAGTAGCATGACTAAAACAACAGTTTGTTCAGTGGTCTGAATTTTATTTGAATACGAACTTCATTGAATAAACATTTCAGTATGTTCATGAATGAAGTTATTCATGCAGCCCTTTATTATTAACAGTATTCTCATATTAAAAAAGTAAAACTAGAAGCAAAAATTCTCATATTCTATTATTTTTAAATTATTTATTTAAATACATAAAATTGTTAAAGTAGAATTATTACGAAAACCATATCGCGCATGCTGCTGGTGTCTTGTAACTGAGAGTTATTCTATTAACAAAGGGCGGATTACAACAAAAGTGAAACAAACATGGGAAACGGGTAAAGGTGTTATGATACTTGCTATTTTTTGTATTTGATTTTTTTAGGATTGACTGAATGAAACAACAAATGCGAGAAAGAACAAGAAATACAATACAATATAAAATGTAAACAAAACAAACAATATTGCCCACGTTTTGTTCCCACAAAAACCGTCAAAAAAAGCTATAAATCGCAAAAAAAAGTTAAAACCCGCTACTTTCGATCAAAAACTAAAAAAGTTAGCAGCAGTGCTAACATTTAATCTGGAAATGTCAATTTTAAGTTAACAATTTTTATATTTTTTTGACAGTCTAAGATTATTTATCGATAACACACGTATATTTTTTGACATTTCAAGATTTTTTATGGTATAATCAAACTCTTTACACTTAGTCAGTTTTCCTATGCAAATATATTTGCACTGTTCTCCAATATAGAAAAAATACAAAAAATATCAAGTATCATAACACCTTAAGTAAATAATGATATTCTCTCAATTTGACTTAAGGTCAATTAGAATGACTCTGTTTGATGACCGTTTGCCATCGCACTGATGACATGCTTTATAAAGCCGACTCCGATTCGTCATTTCTGTGATGCGAATGTGTCATCGCCTTGATGACATAATTTAAATTTTTGACCCTGATGACAATTAAGGCCAACATCACAATGATTAAACGTGTCATGTGGTCAAAAACAAAGACACTTGTTATAGTGCTGATATCAAAATACAGCAGAGTTATGACGCCTTTTCTACCTGTGTAGATAAAAGGAGGACAGGGCGCGCATTAAGGCTGTCCAGACTTGACCTCAATAACCTAGTTGCGGTTATAACTGGCCCTGGCCAATAGGGAAATACGCAAAAAAGCTGGGGCGCCCTTACAATGACCTATTTAGCAGTTGTGGTGACGAGGAGGAGTCATACATCTTTTCAGTTATTTCCCGGCATTTGAAGACTTAAGAAACAGACTAATTGGTCGAAGAACCCTTAGAGACAAGACCTGACATTGATTTGAACAGGATCGAGTCTTTGATTGAATCAACCTGATGGATGGATGAGTATATCAACAGCCAGGTAAAATAGGACCCTTGGGAGACGATATAACATGGGAACACAACTGGAACTAATTACTGGACCCACGTGAGCTGTCCTAGCAAACGAGCTACGATATTTTGCATTTGCTCTTTTGCAAGACCATTTTCACTAAACACTGAACGTCGCTTATACATATAATAATACTGGGTAATTCTTCTCTAATTCAAATAAAATTATTATTTTTAATTACATAACATACACAAATATTTTCTTAAAAATTACATCAATATTTTACTGTTTTACCAAAAATATAAAATAAAAGAAAGTTTTGTAAATAAATATTCATCCAGGGACAAGATAAAAATTAAAAACCAATTAAAAAATATTGTACACTTCCATATTAGTTACATATGAATGTATAGAAACGTATTAAAATACTATTGTGCAATTGTCTGTCTTGTACTCACTTTATTCTATTGTAAACAAGTAATTCTGCAATATCACGTCCCAATCCGGAATACGTTGTCTCAACAAACACCAGCACTTTTGGATCAATGCGTAAACGTGCCTCTGTCCGATGATCAGGTGCTGGCGAAGCATTTCTCGTATGCTTCCCACTGGCCATGCGACAATTGACAATTGGTGTGGGTCTGGTATCACGTTGTATTAAACTGCAAAATATGGAAAATGCACAAAAAAAAAAATATAATTTTTTTATTTTCAGTTTTTTTTTTTTTTGTTATTAACAAACACTTGAACATGGAAGAAAATGTCCAATAAAATTGCAATAAAATAATGGTTATAAATTGATAATATTTTGTTGTTGTTGGTATTGTAGTTTATGGTAATAAAATACTTCATTTTTTTATTTTTGTTAAAAATGTAGAAAACATTTTAACAGAAATGGTTTGTAAACAATAAATATTTCATTTATTACTTTTAGTATTTTTTAGAAAATATTAGTTTTATTTTGGAGTAACAAAAAATATCTAAATATAAAATTTTTTATTGAAAAAGAAAATTTTACTTACTAAATTTTTAAATACATTTTTGGTTTAATTTTTATTTTAAGCGAAATATTTTGTAGAAATAAAAAAGAAATCGAATATTTCTGGGAATTATTAGTAAACTTTCAAGTTTTTACATTTAATTAGCGCTAATTCACACGCAACTGGCTTGTGTCGTTAAATCGTTAAAGGTTTTAGAAAAGAGGGAGATGTTAAGAAAATGAAATGGGGTACAGACTTCACGGCACTCGTTTATTTCTTTCGTAATCGTAATATTCTACATAAGTTTTGTACAAAGAAAAAGAAAACTGACGAAACAAACAGTTTTTCTGCGAACGTAAACTTATGTTCAAGAGAATATTAAACAAAAACATCTTAGCTAAGACTGATGTGTGTGAATCAGCACTAAACAAAATTATTAATGGTAAGGTTAGGTTAGGTCGAAAGGAGGACGAATCATCAAGATGCAACCTCATGTCTTTACGATATACACCCAGGCCACTATCGGGCATGTTGTGCGCTTTTTAAGAAGAAACATGGGGATTTAGGTGGATAGTGCTATAGGGAGGGTACGACAAAGGCCTGACAGTAGCTGAGAAAGTGTTCCAGCGTCTCGGTCTCCTCGCCACACGCTCTACACTCGTCAGATTTTGGCCATCCAATTTGGTTTACTTGTGCCTGTAGTCCCACATGACCAGTCAGGATACACAGCATCACTAACTTCGGATTTATTCCCGTTGAGGAGGGTTCTTGCCATTCTCTCGTCTGGGTTACTCCATAAAATCTTAATGGTGCTACCCACAGTCCCACCCTCTTATTTGAAATAAAAAAAAGTTTTTTCTCATTGAAATCTACGTGAAGCCACCGTGTTATATTTGGTGTTCGAAGGAATTCGGTAGATGGCTTTAAGATGTCATATCTCTTGTAATATTAATTTCATCAGGCAACATTATATGTTTTTCAAAATGTGACATTTTAAGCTTCACTTTGTTAGAGGTATTATTAAAATTGCGTTATTTTGTGAAAAGTTATCTACTTTAAAATAGAGGTACAATTCGGAACATTACCGTCATATTTTGCTTTTCTATTCTAGAAGAGTTAAGAGAGCGTCGCAGGCTAAAAAAAAACAAATTGTAGTTTACGAAGACAATGCTGTAACTACAACAACAGCGGTGCAATGGTTATCTCGCTCAGATCGACCAATCACTAAAGAAGTCGATGAAATCATGAACAAAATTGAGAACGACCGGTACATAAGAAGCTTGGACGTTGCTACGTAATTAACAGTTATCAAGGATTGGAAGAAAGCCAAATACACAAAGAAGATTGATGTTGGGTGCCACATGAACTAACAGTGCAAAATTCGAAGGCAAATTTGTATTTGCGATTCACTGCCAAAACGGATAGAAATCGAAACTATTTCTGAAGCAAATGAATACGGGCGATGAAGAGTGGATCACGTACGACAAAAATGTGCCAAAAAGATCATGGTTGCAGCAAGGCTTAGCTTCGCAGACGGTGGCAAAGCCAGATTTGACACCGGTAATGCTAAGCGGGATTGGAAGGGAATTGTTTGTTATGAGCTTATACAAGCTGACAACAATTGCGACATTGAAGCAAACACTTCAATTTAAACAGCCAGAATTGATCAAAAGGCCAGCAGACATCTTGGATGACCCGGCAGAAACTGAGAAAGCTGGACTGGGAAATTTTTACGCATCTACCACACAGAAGGTTCAATACCTTTAGATAAACATCTGCCGAACTCTGCAAAACTCTCTTAACCCTGGATGGTAACTCATCGTCGAATCGACGAAGCTCATTTACACATTACCTTATAACTTTTTATGTGTCTTTAAATTACGCTCTTTTTTTTCAAAAACGTTAGCTGATGACGAAAGCTTTTAAAAATAATAAAAATTAAAACACAAAACTTAGTCAACATTTTTATAAGAGAAGAGAAAAACTTTTATTTTTTATGCTTTATTTTATTTTTTTATTAAATGCTTAACTAAAGTAACTTCTGTTAAGAAATCGTTCCGCTAGAATTTTGTTTTCTAAAAGTTCGTCGATTACGAAGAGTAACCTTAATGTACTAAAATGAAAAGTTGCCTTTCAGGGTTAATGAAAAAAAAAGTTAAATTCCGTAAAGGCCTGCAAAACGCAATTGGATCAGTTTTTCGCTCATAAAGCTCAGAAGTTCTACTCTGATAAAATAATGACTTAAACCCAAAACTGACAAAAGGTTATCGATCAAAACGACATATATTTGTTTCAGCAAAGCTCGTTTTAAATGTAAGAAAAAGGTGTTCCAATTTTGTTAAATTTGTAATCGAACACTCGTTATTTTTGGAACATCTGTTATTAAAAACAAGTAAGAAAGTATATACAGGTAAACCAGGCTAATAGGCATCCTAGCCATTACTTTACAAAAATTTTAATTTGCTAAGGAAAGGTATTCATATAATAACTCAATATTATCCAGGTTGGACCCTTTTTTGGCCTTGCAGTATATAGTAGACATATAGTAAGAATACCTAGACATAGCCAAACCCAGGATAAAATGTTTTCCATGTGCCTGCGAAATATCCAAATTTCCTTTAGTGTCCCTTACTAAAATGTAGAGAATACTTCTGAGAATTGCTAAATGACGATCCCAATGAAAGCATTAGCAAGCTATGACGTAAGAAAGTTTGCCCAATAAAGTATATAGAAGATAAAAATGAAATTAAATCATGGCAAGATGGTAGAGTTGGGCAAAATAGTTCCTTTTGTGGAATCGTTCCGACCGATCCAAAAGATCAAAGGAACTAGGTCGTTCCTTTCGTTTATCGTTCCTGTTTTTTGCTTTGAACAACAAATTAACGAGGACAAACAAAACTACTCTATCGTTCGTAAAAATGTCAATAAACAAATATTTGTGGTTTGTTTTCATGTTGTGGCGTAACAACTAAAGAAGAATGATTATGTGTTTTTTAAAATAATAACTAATTCAATAAAAATTTTTTATATGTAGTCGGCAGCACTGATCCGAACACAAAAAAATCAACCTTGTTCTAAGTATACCAAAATAAGTGATAAAATACATGTGATGATCCAAGGGATTGCAATTGCGGAACGAGGAACGATAAAAAGGAACTATTGAAAAAGTCCGCACCGTTATTGTTAGGGAATCGTTCAATGGAACTAGGTCGTTCCGGTACGACACAACTCTACAAGATGGAGAGAATACTTGTCAAAATTGCTAAATGAAGATTTCAATCCCGTTTCATCTACACGAAGATATCGAAAGCTCTAACTACCCGACAACTTCCCGATAACGTACTAAAACATTTGCTGTAAAAACTGACACTGGAAATATCCAAAGGTCATGACAAGAACGCCCTAGAATTTTTAAAATACATGGGCGAAGCAGGTCAAAATATGTGTTTTTTTTATGTAAATCGATGTAATTTACTTTTTTAGACCTTTAAAGCACATGCGAATTTTGCTTATTTTAAAAAAAATTATTAAACTTGTTTACAAAGTGTCAAAGTTGCACTCTCTATAACTTCGGCTAAAAATAAAATTTTCATATAATTATTTTCTAATTTTCTTAGTCAGAGTGTATACTATTAAATAGCATCAAAATATTTCAGGGTTTCAAGCACTCCATTTTACTATTTTTGGCTACCTCAAAACACTGTGCGACGGCCAGAAGAAGTAATACAGTTTTTTGTTTGTTTGTAATAAAACTGTATTCTCATTGCCCAAAACAAATTCCCGATACTAGGAAATTTAAGTTTAACACGTTAATTTTTTTTTTCTGATATATCTAATGTTATTTACTGGGTATGGAAAACTATTTTTGCGATCAAAATGTTTGCCAGTGTTTTTCAGGTTCAACCATAGCGTTTCCAGCACTTTCTTCTCAACCCTCGTACTATTGTCATTTCATATTCAGCATATTCGCAAATTAATCAACAAACTTTATTAGTGTTTGCTTTTGTTGTACAATTCGGGTTACTTCTTTTTGAAAAACCCCAAAAGCAATAAGAACAATAAATAAATAAATAAAAAAAAACTTTTACTAACATCATTACTGTCATATAATTGAGGTCACATTATTTGGAAGTTTTTTTTCGGTTCCAATCTTTTGTATGCTGGTGCTTGGGTAATGGTTAACATATGTTTTTGTGTATGTGGTTGTTGGGTTATTAGTGACTCTAGTTATATTTAAATTTATTGCCAAATTTATCTTATTTATTATATAAACAATATAATAAACATATTCAGTGTAAATTGATTGTTTATGCTTTTTTTCGTTTCCATTTTTTGCTCTTGTTCGAAAAACCAAAACTGTTTAAATAATAAATTGAGGGCTGTTAGTTTATAACTTTATTAAAATGTATGTATTAAATAAGTTTACAGTATAACAAAAGAAAAAAAAAAGAAAAAATGTTACAATTGAAAACATTGCAACCAAAGTTATTAATAAATTTTAGCTCTACTCAAGCTAAAGGTTTGAAATTTATTCCACAAATTCTATAGAAATTTTCAATTATTCAATTGGATGCCACCCAAATGTGCGGTTAGTTTTAGGATAGCGAGTCAATACACGATCTTTATATCAATTTATATACAAAAATATTTGACTGAGAAAGTCTAGTGTAAACATAAATAAGTTATGGAAAATTTTTAAAGTTCGGTTCATATTTAACTTTAACTGAAATAAATACACGAAGATAAATTATATTTTTCAATATGGTTACCTCAAACAAAACTATTTTTAAACATAGCAAAAGTGTATGGGCTTAATGTGTTGGTTAACTAATGTGAACTTTAACCTTTTTTTGAATAAGAGGAACAATGTTTACTTTAATCATGGTATTGGCACCGACAACCAAATTATTATAAAATTAGTCCTCCATCAAGAAGCCACAACCATATCGTCCCCTGACCTCAAAAAAAGCTTAAGCGAAATTATTTTAAATTATCATTTCTTTAAATAAATTAATTCATTAGCAACAATTGATGATCCCATCTCCTAAAATTTCTTCGTCACACAAGGTACAGTTACGAATTTAAAGCAAAAACTATTTTAGTTTAAAGCCTTGTACTCTGTTCAACATTTAATGTGGAATGCTGTCAAAACTCATATGAAAAAACTTGTGCGGAATTTCAATGAAATTATGTTGAATGAGTTGTACTCTGTTCAATTTGTGAAAAATAACGGAATGTTTTTGGCAACATTTTTCTTACAACTGCGAAATAATATAAGCTGCACTTATTTCACGTGGAATTTTAATAAAACGTAAATAACACAACCGGTAACAATTTTTCATCCATATTTACTTTAATTCTTATTTGATTCTTAATTTTTAAAAATACTTTTTAGTAAAAAGTATTTTAAATAAGACAATGTCGCATACTTTTAAAGATTAAAAACGTCAAATTGTGCAAACTCGCGAGATAGGTAACATTGATACATGTTAAATTTTTTGTATGAAATATTAGATGTTGCTGAACATTTTTCACAAATTGGAAGATAGTACATACTAGGCTTAAGTGCCATTAATGGTTTATTTACTTTTTTTGTAACGGCGACTTGATGCTTAAGCCTGGTACTCTGTTCAGTATTTCGTGCGATAATATAAATATAAAATATAGTTCTGTGCAATACAAACGAAAAAATGTTGATAGCGTTATACTCTCTTTATATTGCGAAGAACATTCGAAATGTTTCTAGCAACATTTTTATTTCCTGTGCGAAACAAGTGCAGCTCATAGTATTTCGCAAGGAATATTAAGCAAAAGCTTATAACACAGTACAACATTTTTCAGTTAATTGATTGCCAACTCAATTCTGTGAACTGTATGTGAAATTAGACCCAAAAAGAAGAATTTCTGCATCATTCGTTTTGTCTTCTTACCTGCGATTTGAAGTTAGTATCGATTTGAAGTTAGTACTATCGTATAGGGGAATTTATCACGTTTTAGGCCCTGTTGTTTGACATAGCTCGACAACCACTAGCCCAATTTAGTTGAAATAAATTTTAAAAAATTAAGAATTACAATTCCCTTAATCTGTTCATATATTGTTTTCCTATACAAGTAACACTTTCGAAGTTAAAAATGAATGTATGAAGGGAAAAAATTATTTTTTGCCTAAAAATTTAATTTTTTTTTTTAAAAATACATAAAAAATGCAAAATGGAAAAAAGTTTCAAGTCTAGTTATTTTTTCGCAAAGTCACATAACCTATGAGCAAAATGAGACAAAGATCATAAAAATCGATGCACGCGTTGCGCTTTTATTCGCAATTGAGTAAATGTATGAATTTCAAAAATTTGCTCGAGATATGCACAACATTATTTGGAGAAAACATTGACACCTTTTTCATGATTCTGAGAATTAAAAAAAAAGGAATAAACAAAAGGTTATTTGATTTTTATGATTGCGGTAATAAATGTACGTGGACAATTAAACGGAAAGTGGACCTTTTTATTATTTGGGTTTTTCCGGTGGCTACCTATATGATTTTTTTACAGAAATTGCACCCACATTTAAGGGTGGTCATTATTTGGAAAGTTTTGCACAGTTTGAAACGTACAAGTGCTGAATCAGGTATATAGCCAGCCGCCCTTAAAATATGCGCCCATTTATAAGTACCTGGCAGTAAAATATTCAAAAATACGTAGTATTTATAGGTGTGCATTGATCGATTTTTGGCATTCAGCCAGTGCCGACGAACGCGAACAGTAAAAGTGATTTTTCTCCAGTTTTTTAAAAGTGAATAACAACAAAACATAAAATATATCAATATGGAAAACAACAAGTGCCCATATTTGGATGAATATTGTTACGTTTGTGGTCATATCGTCCGAAAAATACAGGAAAAAGATCGAAAAAATTTGTTTACTGAGCAATTCAAAACCGCGTATTGTAATTATTTCGATGAAGCAGATTTAAGTGGTGAAAATTTTACGCCGAACACAGTGTGCAACAGTTGTTATACTACCCTTCTAAAATGGATTCACGGAAAAAGTAGAAAGTTATCTTTTATGAAGCCAGTAATTTGGGTGGAAGACACAACTGGACATGATGAATCCAGGTGCTATGCATGCATAAATTTTCGTCCTGGATTAAACAGACAACAATTGAAAACAAAAGTATACACTGCTGCATTTACTGCCACACTTCCAGTGCAACGCCCTGCTGATACCGATGCACCTAAACCTCCGAGTGCGGATACTGTGTCCCTGCTAGCCGAAACCGTTTTCACCAATCCGACCGATTTGGATGATGCTGATTGGATACCCGATATTGAAAATAGTGCACCACAACCGCTACCACAAATCGAAATGGATTACATTGTGGCCAAGCTGGGACTATCACAACACGACTCCGAATGGCTGACATCATTTTTGAAGAGAAGAAAACTCACACAGCAAAATGTCAGCGCAACATCATACCGACAACGCCAAGCTGATTTTCAGAAATTTTTGAAATTCATACCTTTACTCAATTGCGAATAAAAGCGAAACGCGTGCATCGATTTTTATGATCTTTGTCTCATTTTGCTCATATGTTATGTGACTTTGCGAAAAAATAACTAGACTTGAAACTTTTTTCCATTTTGGATTTTTTATGTATTTTTAAAAAAAAAAATTTAAATTTTTAGGCAAAAAATAATTTTTTCCCTTCATACATTCATTTTTAACTTCGAAAGTGTTACTTGTATAGGAAAACAATATATGAACAGATTAAGGGAATTGTAATTCTTAATTTTTTAAAATTTATTTCAACTAAATTGGGCTAGGGGTTGTCGAGCTATGTCAAACAACAGGGCCTAAAACGTGATAAATTCCCCTATACGATAGTACTAACTTCAAATCGATACTAACTTCAAATCGCAGGTAAGAAGACAAAACGAATGATGCAGAAATTCTTCTTTTTGGGTCTAATTTCACATACAGTTCACAGAATTGAGTTGGCAAATCATGTGTTGTACTGTGTAATTTTTTGTAATTTTTATACCCTCCAACACCGCTAGTGGTGAATGAGGGTATACTAAGTCATTCCACGTAAAACTTTTTTATTATACATCTAAGACCCTATAAATTATATATATTCTGGCACCTTGAGTAATTCGAAGTCGATTTAGCCATGTCCGCCTGTCTATCCGTCTGTTGAAAACACGCACACTTTCGAAAAACGCAAAAGAAAAGAAAAAAGTTGGTCTCAAATTGCTTGTAGTTATCGTAAGCAGTTTGGGATTACAATCTAGCAACATCGGTTCAGTAGGATCAGAACTATGAATCAAAACGTCTAAAACTGTAATAAATAACGCTATCATACTAAAATTTGGTACGCCACAGTTTTAAAGGACCATAAATCACACTTTCAAATTTTGTAAAGACCGGTCCATAATTTACAATAATTTAAAACAGTTTATTACTTCTAAAACCATATAAAGCCTGGTTTGGGAAAATAATTAATTTCTCCTAAAACCGTACCAGATAAAAATATTGCGGTAAAATTTCTTAGATTTATATGGACAGAAAAAAAATATCTTGCAATTTTGTGATTCACGGTCCATAATTTACCTTAGATCCCGTATGAAGCAGCCATCTGAAATTCACTGTTAACGCTAAAACTAATTACACTGCTGTATTGTAAATTATTCTAATAAATTTTTTGTAATACCAGAAATCAGTCTTCAGAATTTTGGGATGATTGGTCCATAATTTACCATATAACAAATTTTCCTCCTAAAATCATTTTAGTTCGGCTAAAACTGTTACGACTGTTTACTCAAGCCAGTTCAAAGTTTTAAAAAGAATCGCATAAAACTTTCTGATTTTCGGTCAATAATTTAATATAGATCTAAACCGCAACCTTAGTTAATAATATAGATATTTTTAATTAGGCATAAGTTCATTGAATTTAATTTTCATTAAATTATTTTTATGAAGACAGGAATTTTACAACATGATATTAATAAAAATTTTTTTTTTTTTATTGATAATTTTTCATTCTTGACTGCGCTGAGATTTGAACCCAGGCTTTCACGGACAGGTTGCCCAGACTAGATTCGATTGTAACCACACAATCTCTTCAGTGGGGTTTGCCGTTTTTTTCAAACATCAATCTTTAAACCAAATGGTATTTTACCTTGGTAGATCGTAATTTGCTTTTGAATCAATGATTATCTATTTTAATTGATTTACATGTTCTTCCTAACTTCTGTTTTTTCGTACTTTTTGTCGAGAATTCTTCTTGAAATCCAAAGTACATTTTTGTTTTTCATGTTTTTGTCTTTCTTTTTTCCGCTCACACATCTCTCGATATGGCGGTCGAGTTACCACCTGTTGCTGTTAGAGCAGCTGTTCCACTAAGATTTGAGATAAGAGAAATCGAAAAGGCTATTCATGATTTAAACCCGAAGAAAGCCCCTGGTTTTGATAAGATCAGTAACAAAATGCTTTTGGAGCTACCCAGCATAGCAAAAAAACTCTGTTCTTAGTCTCTATTGCAAACTTCTACTTTACAACTCTATCTTAAAGCCAATTTGGTGCTACGGTATTCAGTTATGGGCACTGCCTCGGCTTCTAATATCGAAAAAATTCAAAGGCGACAAAATAAACTTCTTCGAATAATCACAGCCGCCCCCTGGTACGTCAAAAACTCAAATATCCACAAGGATCTCAATGTGCCGTTAGTAAAAACTATTATTACGAAGTATGCAGTAAAATATTTAAAAAGACTTGAGTCGCACCCAAATCCACTAGCTCGAAATATTTTAAATTACAGCGGCCACTCTAGATTAAGGAGAAGAGATACAGCAGGACTCATCAGACAAAAAGAGCGCTAAACATCTACATATGTGAACAGAAACCGTGAAGAGAAAATTTTTCGTCTAGCATTGGCAGGACAAAAATAAAGTATTAGTATAAGATTTGATTAATTATTGTTAGTTCATATTTAATATATGAAGATTCAATAAATAAATAATGAGAAAAAAAAAGTTTAACTTTTTTGAATTACAATTAAAAATACAGGATTTTTGTTTACCTTCGCAAAACAATGCTGTTAAGTTTTGAAAAATCGCGACATTGATAATATTGATACATGTCAACCTTTTCGTGTGAAAAAATCAATGTTGCTCAACATTTTTCGCAAGTTTGAGCAGAGTACTTGGCTTAAAGCTAAAATTCTCTACAAAAATATGCCACTGCCAGTTCGAAAAACTCAACACAATTACAATTTTTAACTAACACACCCCCACATTTTTCGCAATGGCAGCTCCAGTGGTAACAAAAATTGCATGCGAGTGGAAAATTGGCACTTGCATGCCACTAAATGTCAAAACGATTTACAATGTTACCCTGTTATCAATGTAATGCAAATTTACTGGATTATTGTCGAATTGTAATTAAAGTTTTAACTGTTTAATGTATTATTATCATTCATTTTTTGAAACGCCCATTAAAAAAAGCAAGTTTGTTCATTATAGAGCATTAAGTTTGCTAAAATAATGCTAATATAAATAAATGTAGACTATTTCCCCAAAACTAAAACTATGTGATGAAGTCGGTAACTCTTTTTTGTTTTCTGGTACTTTTTTTTAATTTGAGAAGTAAACAAATTATCTCAAGTTGACGCTTAGACGACATTTTAAAAAGGAGCTGGCAGTGGCATGTGCAAACAGAAAAGCAAATGGCATGAGAATCGACTATTTCACCACGTTATATTAAACAGTAAAACAAAATTTATTCAATAATTAATATTTGATAATTAAGTTGCAAATAAGAGATAAATTTTTTACAAACAAATATACAGAAATAAAATATTTTTATATAAAAAAAAGTCGTCGATTAGTACTTAGAAATGAGCAGTAAAATTCCCTTGCTGCCATTTTTTTAATTTTGACGCCAATAAATTCATTTATATGCTGTTTTCAGAACACGAGTGCTTGACCGAGTAGTAAGATTAATTTGAAAAACACTAAAAAAAACTGAGTGCTTTTCATATAAATTTTACTACACGTTCAAGCACTTGTGTTGCGAAAACAGCACATTAATAATTTTCTACTCATTAATTATAAAGTCATTAAAAATGTTATTTTAACTAGCGCCAAGAGGTTGTCAAATTTAAAGACCCCGTCCAGTTTTGTTAGACACTTTACTTTATGTAATTTAATAGTTTTTGTTTTCTCTTAAATTGCCACTATCGAAGGGGATTTAAGGACAATGGTATATTTCCTCTTAAAAGTCAAAATAAGGTATACTTACTTAGTTAGATGCCAAAAATCAAAAGGAGTCCATTACCCCTGTTTATAAGTGGTTTGCTTTACTTTCCTTTAGTTCGAAATTCACTTAATTATCTCCCTTAACAATATTTCCATAATAAAATTTATCGATTAGATAAATTTTTAATAAGCCGATTAAATTATATGCCACAAAAACTATTTAAAGGAAAAAACTTACTAAAAAAAAATATTAATAAAAACACTTCTTGTACAAGAAGTCCTTAGAAAATATTGATGTCAGTTGCAAACATGCAATTAACTGTCACTGTTCTTGTTGTCGTTACTTGTGTTGTTGCCGTCATCGTTATTTACAAGAAGTAGTTTGTAGTTGTAGTACTATTTCCGGTACTTATCCTTCTTTAAGCGCATTTTCAACAACACACTCATTTCATTTGTCAAGACTTAATATTTCTTTTTTTTTTCCTCTTTATGCCGTAGACTTTGGCCCTCCCGTGCGTGCACTCAGTTCATTTTACTCGAAAAGCAAAAATATGCGAACAACAGTTTGCACGTCAAACATTCTGCCAGCCAATTCAGTCGGCCAGTTGGAATGCAGGCAGTCTGACAATAAAATGCAAACCAATAAATAGCAATTTAAAACAGTGACAAGGAGGTACGCGTTGCAACTAAAGAACGTATATTACGCAATAATTTTTCACTTTTATACGTTTTTAACAACAATTGAAATTTTTTACTACAATTTTACTGCTACTACATTTATGGGCTACTGCTGGTTGTAATACCGCTGTTTATGGAACGATTTAAAGAGAGAACAAATGCTTTTTTCTTGTATTTGGTCGTTTTCTACAATCAAACAATGTTGGAGTGTTCAAATTTTATGGTACCGAAAAAATGTTGAAAAAGTAATATTGGACTTTAGTGCAACATTTTTGAAAAATTACTTTCTATTAGTTATATCCCACTCTGGGTCTGCTTGATCAGGGTAGTATTCCGGCGGGAATCTCGGATCATAGGAGTATGACCTTGGACTTTGGTGCAACACCACCAGTGGAGTTCCCGGATAGGAAAGTTTGGCATGGATCCAAAGGACTGTTTGAGGAGTCGGCAGTATATACGGACGGGTCCAAGATGGACAGTGGCAGTGGGGCTGGTGTTTTTATTTCTGACACTGACGAGAAAAGGCAATTAAGACTCCCGGATGAGAGCAGTGTCTTCCAGGCTGAGATCCTAGCGATCTCGAGGGCGAAGGAGATGGTGTACTTGGATTTATTAAGCGATGGTTAAAGGAATTCTCTGACTCGTCTATAACAAAACAGTTGTACAGAACACTTGTCAGACCTATAATCGAATATGGCTCAATAATTTGGGACCCATATTATAACGTCCATAGTGATTGTATTGAGTCCGTCCAAAAACAATTTTTGCTATTCATATTACGGAGCACTTACCCAAATCCACCAGAACCAGGTTATTGGAGATTCATTTACTAGCTTTAAAAAGACGCAGAACAATGCTGAATGTGATATTTGTTATCAATCTGATTAAAGGCAATACTTGCTAGGAGTTCCTGTTAAATAGTTTATTTTTTTATGTTCTCCTACAGCCGTTACCAGCCGTTATCAATTGAATACTTTGAACAAAATTATGCAAATGCCGACCCTGTTCGGCGAATATGTGTAAATTTCAATGATCTGTACAGTATTATTGATATAACTTTGGATATTAACACTATCAAACACAATTTAATTTTATATTTAAATAGATGATGTTTAATTTATTTGCAAAATTATGTAATTTTTGTCTGAAAGGAGTTAATCCATAGACAAAAATAATTAAATGCTTGGAAAATTGTTTTTTCCGTTCTCCAGATATACAGAAAAGCGAACGACAGAAGGACATCGTCAAATCAACTTCGCTGAACATGTGTGTACTTGTAATGTGTAAAAGACGCCCATTAAAATCATTAAAATAAACAAAAAAAAATAAAAAACAAAAAAAAAACTTATAACAGGCGTATACCTCGTTACTTTCGGTGATGGGTACAAAAAATAACAACAACATGGGATTTGATTAAAAAAATCATCAGCCATGTCACAGAGTACAATTCCGTTCGGAAAAGGAATTCATTCCGTATTTTAGTGCTTCAGAAAATTACGAAAAAACTTTGCGGACTGAAACCATTTTTGTTTTCAAGAGAGGAATGGGAGTATTTTGTATCTTTAAGTCCAAAAAAACTATCAAAGTATACTTTTTATCAATAAATAAATATGTTTTCTTCTGTTCCGAACGGAATTGTACTCTATGACATGGCGGATAGTCTCTGCCATTAATGGACCGATCTGGCTGAATTTCAATAGCAAAAATATAAGGAGAACATGTAACAGAAATATATAACAACCAAGTCCCCATCATATTTGGGGTCTTCGGAAAGACCATTTCAACAGACAGGCGGACATTCTAAAATTAACTTCGCTACTCATAAGGACCTAGAATATAGCATATATAAACTATAAATGGTCTAAGATCAATATTGTAGAAGTTTCAAACGGAATGACGAACTCAAATGTACATATATACCAATTCACAAGTGGTGAAGGGTATATTAAGAGGACGGGTGACTGGTATGTTTTTAGAATTCGGCCCGTTTGGGAAGTTAACGGATAAAACCTCTTTTTTGGAAGTTTTTTTTAACTAATAAACATAGAAATAAAAATTATATCATATTCGTAACTAACCAAAAAAATACAAATATAAATTTGGTATTTTTTCAAAAATTCGAACGTTTAAGACGTTTTACAGAACATTTTTCTCCATTCATTGGCATATACGCAGTGGGGCCATTTTGGCATTTTTGCAGCTAAATTTAGCATTAAAAGTTTTTTTTGGCTGCAAAATTTTCATTTAGCATTAGGCATTTTATTTAGCATTATTTTTAGCTTTTTTAGATTTAGTTATTTCAAAAATTTTGACGAATAGTTTTATTGATTGTACTTAAATTTTTTTATTAATTATAATAAATATTGACTAATAAATAGTTGTACCTAAAATGAAATTTCGTATGAAAAGTGATGATTATGTTAAGAAACATCTTACTTGATAAAAAAATAGAATATTCAGGGAATATTAGAAATGCCCTTATACTGTTGATTGAATTACAAGGAAATTTCACTTTGTATTTAGATAAAAATTCAAAAATAATAATTCTAAAGCTTGAACTTTTGTTAAACTATAAAAAATAAAACGCTTTAAAAAAAAGTTGTATATCATAGAAATAAATCGTTTAAATTAATTTAAAATTAAATATCAACTACCTCTGCTACACATTTATATATATCAGATGCTTTATTAAAATCTACCCACTTGTTTAATTGTAACTATTTCCTTCCATTTCGTTAAAAAATAAGTCACTAAAATGTTTTTAGTTTCGAATAACATTTCATACTGGTAATACATTTTTTAAAAAATCTTTAAAAACTTTGAACATTATTTTCAGAATTTTTTAAAAATAATGTTTAGCATTTTTTGGTACTGTCTAATGCCAGATTTAGCTTTAAATTTTTTTTAGATCTGGCCACACTGCATATACGTATTACATTATGGGCTCAATCTACAATATTGAATACTTCAATTTTGAGAAAAAGTATCACAAAGGGGACATACGGGAAAATAAATGTCTTTCTTATGGCTAATAAATCAGTGAGTGCTTAAACGCTGGTTTAGTTGAACTAAACTTAAATTTATATGTAGTTTAAACTCAACAGTTGTAAATCAGTGTCCCATGTATTATATGTAGTTTAAAAAGTAACATGTGGCAGTACTACGATAAATGTTGACAAATTCATATGGCTTGTATTGGTAGTTTAAACGCCCAATTTTATGCGTTTAAAGCTGGTTTATATGTTTTCTGATTTATAGATTTGTTGGCTTAAACACATTTTAAACCAAAAAGAGAGTTCAACTTGCTCTGATTTATTAGCCCTTAGACTTTTTCTGAAATGATATTTAAATAAAATTGGTGCAATTGGCCATTAGAAACATAAAGTTATAGGTGCAGTGTCCTAAGTGAATGAGAACCCATAAGATGAAAACTGCTGGTTGGTACTTTTCTGTAAAAACCTAGAAACCTACACTTTCGCATATAAATAAATCTACCTCAGACAGGTAGACGCTTGCAAATTAGTGGCTTAAATGCACGCACTGGAAAAACATGTTTTAATATGGTCACCTCCAACAAAACTATTTTTAATGAAAACTTAAAACATATTTACCCCTATTATGAAAGGCGACGTTGTCATGAGTCGACGCCATCGGAACAGTAATTATATTTTCTGAGTCGTTATTGACCATACTCGATTGGTATTGACTGTCACTTGATATTTTCTAGGTCGCTTTTAAGTCGACGTCGAGTAGAATTGTCTCTGTTTTAGTCGACAGAAAATTTTGCGACGACTCAAATGAAAGTTAAAGAAATTTTAAGTAGAATGTAAACATAATTATTAAGTACGTTTAAATAAAAAAATGCAAATTTAAAAGAAGTTATGGGCACAAATTTTAATAGTAAATTAAACGCGAAAATTCGGAAAAGTTTGCACAATTAGCGAAAATTTTTAATATTTCAAACAAGCCATAAAATTAATTAAAAAATAAATAGCGTTAAAAAATAACTTTAATGATAAAGAACAAAAATAATAGAAAAAAATTGGAGATGGGATTTTTTTTTGTCAGATTTTCGATAACTTGTCGACGTCGACACAACTTTCTTATAAAATACCAAAGTAACGTCGAAGTGATGTAGCCGTCGACTTGATGCGACAACAAAAAAAATTTATGTATACGTTGACAACAACTTACGTAATAGGGGTGATTATGTTTAATTTAACCATATAATTGTCACCTAAAACCATATC
The DNA here is from genome assembly GCA_943735925.1 of Pollenia amentaria. Taxonomy (NCBI): domain Eukaryota; kingdom Metazoa; phylum Arthropoda; class Insecta; order Diptera; family Polleniidae; genus Pollenia; species Pollenia amentaria. The sequence goes on from OX031009.1 coordinate 127,001,025, forward strand.
ATGGTTAAATTAGTCCACAATCAAGAAGCTACTTGTCTCTAAGCATCTTATGGTAAAATATGACAATAATTTGTTTTTAAAATAACAATAGTATTTTTCTCTTTTCCAAGAGCAACAAGCTATGGTCGAAAAACAACCATGCTATTATAAGTGCTAAGTAAATTTTAGTTATTATTAGCCATACCATGTTCTGAGGCAACCATAATATGGTTGTGGCTTCTTCATGAACGACTATTTTAACCATATTATGGTTATCGGTGACAATAATATGGTTAAATTAAATAAAATATGTTTAAAATTTTCTTTAAAAATTATTTTGTTGGAGGTGACCATATTGAAACGTGTTTTTTCTCTGGGTGTGTTTGTAGTTTAAAAATTGCTAAAATCATTCTCAAAAATTCTCAGTTTTAAAACTTTTTCATCGCTACAGATTTAAATTGCTACAAATGTCGCAATCTTTAATGTGTCTACATAACCGTTTCCTTTTATTTCACCTTTCCTGGTTTCAAAATTTTGTTGGAACCGTCTTTTATTTGCCTTGTTTCGAAATAAAATCATACGGTTCGGTACGTATGAATGTGTTTTTGGTGGTTAAAGTGTTAGTTCTTAATACAATTCATTTCAGTTTTCGCTTTTTTTATTTCTATTCTTTCGCCATTCAACACTTTTATTTTGTAGTAAAATATTGTATGTGTTGCTGTCATTGTACATTGTATATGTATGTGTGTTTGAATTTTATGGATGTGTGTGTTCGCTTAAATGCATTCCTTTGTAAAGTTTTATCAAAACATTTTTCTAGTTATTTTACAATCTAGGTGGGATGGTAAGGAAGTTTTAATGAGTTTAGATTTAAAGGAATTTCTATAGAAATCATACTCCTCAGGGCTAAAAGGAACATAATTAATGTTATAATTGAATCAATTATTTTTTAGTGGAAAGAAAATTAAAAATTTAATTTTGATTTAATTAACATTTTAGCTGTTTTGAAATAAATTTTTAATTAAAATTTTAATTAAATAACAAAAAATCTTAATTGACTTTTTTCGTTTAAAAATAAAATAATTTAAGCATGTAGAATTGTTGTTCGGAATTGTCAATATTTAATTATATTAATTAACACATTGCAACGTTTTTTGATCATTTTTTTAAATTAAAATTAAAAATATCATTTATTGAAAAAAAATATTCACAATTTAAAAATTTTTAGTTATCAATATAATCATTTTGGTAATAGGTGCAAAATCAACAAATTGTTTGCTTGATATTATGAATTTGGTATAAATTTGGTGATTGGAGAAAAAAAATAATTTTTTCTGTGGATCTGATTGCATATGCAATCATATTTTAATCAGCCTAAAGATCATCAAATTTAATATTCATTGAATTATTTTTATGAAGAAAGCAATTTTACAACATGAAATTAATTAAAATTTATTGATAATTTTTCATTCTTGACTGATCGACCCACGTTCAAGGACAGGTCGATTTTTTTCTGTAATGAGAAACCAGAGGCCAAATTGCAACACTTAATATCGATTGCAGTTTCCATAAAAATTGTGTTTTAATTATGAAAGATATCGAATGTCGTATTAGGAAAGATTTTATTATAAATTTTACATTAATTCGAATGTGTATTCTTAGTCAAACACAATTTATAGAGCTTTTCTACTTTAATAGTCTTATTCCTTCAATATTTTCCAGGAATATTTTCTATGCACTATCAGAATTTATTCCTGGAAAATATTAAAGGAATAAGACTATTAAAGTATAAAAGCTTTATAAATTGTTATTTGACTTAGAGTACATAATCGAATTAATATAAAAAATTTATAATAAAACTGAAACTCAACATGAGAACTTAAATTCCCAGATTCTATTTGTTGAAAGATTTTATTCTAAACGGAAGAATTTGTTCCGACAAGTAGATAAAAAAGGACACTGTAAATGTACGTATTGAAACAATTTTTTTTTAATGGCTCCACTTTTCCAACAATTCCTTTGCAAGCCACCCACTTTATATCCGCAACTATTAAGAATTTATGTAAGTGTTTGAAACATCTGTGAGTGTTTTGTTTTTTTATTTTAGAATATTGTATTTCACTCTGTACAAATGGCTTTCGTTTGTTCTCCTAGCCAACGCTGCATACATTGTTTTTCTGTAAATTTGCATTCATTACGAGTTTTATTTACAATTTTTCACTGCGTTAAAAAAACTTCTATTTATTTTTTTGCCATTTTCATTTCATTCGTTTATTGTAACCATTTGAATTGATTGTCTAAACACATGTTTCGGTTTAGAAAATATTCGCTTTTGTAATCGCATGTTTGGAATTTGTATTTCTAAGAATTTATTAATTGAAGTTTAAAATATTTAGATGCAAATGCTCGTGCTCTGGTACACCTCTCTGGAACTAAGCATTTCTACTGTGGCTTTATTTTAAAACACTTTTACTGGAGCATTATAATTGGTATTTGGATAATAGAGCTGTATGCAAATATTAACTGGTTCAATAATCAATTGTATAATAATTTAAATATTACAGAGAAAATGTATGAGGAGGTTTTCACATGCTGAAAGAGAAATCGTGTTATTCAGGCATTTCCCAAAGTAATCGTACACAGATTATTTAGATATCATGGTGCAGTAAAAATATTGCAAAACAAACGAAAATAAAACTAAACTTCTTATTAATAAGATTTCTCTATGACGTGCTAAATTCCCAATTTCACTGTGCTAGAAATTGACGCTTTTTTTTGGGACAAGCTAGGCACCAGGCGTTTTAACCTAATTCGGGTACGCCGAAAAACCAATGCACCCACAAAGAGTGACTGTTTCGTGCGGTTTATGGGCTTGCGGCATCATCGGGCCGTATTTTTTTTCAAAATGAGGCCGGTCAGGCAGTTACTGTGAATGGTGTTCGCTATCGTGAGATGATAACGAACTTTTTATGGCCCGAATTGGAAGATATGGATGTGGACGATATGTGGTTTCAACAGGACGTTGCCACTTGCCACACAGCTAACGAAACAATGGCTTTTTGCGCGAAAAATTATGGCCGTGTTATCTCACATGGTGGCAATGTCAATTGGCCGCCAAGATCATGTGATTTGACACCGTTGGGCTCCTTTCTTTGGCCTTATTTGAAAGAAAAGGTGTACGTCGATAAGCCAGCAACAATTCAAGAGCTAAAGGATGAGATGGTTCGGCACATTAACGGCATAGAACCTCAATTATGCCTCAGCGTCATCGAAAATTTGGACCTTCGGATGGAGGTGTGCCGCCGAAGTCGCGACGCTCATTTGACCGATATTTTGTTCCATACATAATTGAACCATACCAATATTATCATAATAAAAAGAAATGACAATAATTTCCTAAATAATTTGTGTTTTATTCAAAATCAACATCGCCCTTAAAATTTAACCATCCTTTAGATCTTTGTATTTTTAGTCCGTAGTTTTGAACCCTAGCTACTCTGAACAGGACATTTTAGAATCAGAAAATTTTTTAAGGGTTTCGTGGTCCGATTGAATTGGAAATTTTAACTAAAACTGTAACTAAAAACTAGCAAGAAGCCAGCGTTTTAAGCGCAAAGCTTCAGGAAATTAGTTTTTGAAGTAACTATTATCCATTCGGGCGATTTGCGGATACTACACATCCCAAAAACAACTGGAATGTGGGGAGTTCAAAAACGTCAGTTGCAAAACAACACATTTTTTTTTTAAATACATTCTACAAAGCAACCGTGTAAATATTTACTACGTTATCTGCTCTAAAGTGCACCAAAAAACTTAACAATGCGTACACAATAATCCAACTGTGCATCATTATGATGCTTTGGAAGTCAGCCTTTACTGGAATGGAAGCTAATAATAGTAAGCCTTATTACGGTTCTTGATAACAGTAACAACGTTAGTCTAATTTTGTAGTAGATTAAAGAACACAGGCAGTGTGTTACTTTAATCTTCTACAGAGTCGTTTTCGACATTGAGAACCGTAATAAAGCTGAATATTATAAACGCTCAAGTTAAAAGGTATCAAATCTTCTTCGCATCACACTTCTGTTGGCATAACTCGAGGACGCCTGATTGTTAAAAGACCGCTGCCAACTTCTCTAATTTGAGAACCAGTTTATGTCAAGACCTTAGAGTTCTGAATAGTTTTGTTTTACAGATCCTTCGGTTATTATCTGGTGGGTGTAGTTGGGACCTTAATCACGGAGAGAAAGATCTTAATGTTTGGATTAGGAGCGTAATGGTGAAACAATGTTTAATTCGTTTCTATAAGCGCTCCCTAAGAGTTTTCTTTTGTGTAAATAAAGTTCGAGTTGGTGGACGCATTGTTAAGATCACCGTGAGATCTAGATTTGTCCTGGAGAGTTGCAGTTTAAACATGATTTCCAAACAAAATCCAGAAGACTTTTATTGAGGTTCGTTAAAACTTTTAGGCACATAAAAGGAGTTCATATGGATAATTTCTCATCAAGATAACATGAGCGCCTTAAATCCTCGGTTCTTATAAGGAAATAACAAGTTGGAAACGCGTTTACCTGGTCAAAGATTTTCAGGATACTGCAAAAGGTTTATAACTAAAAATAATTCAGGTTTAATAACGCTCTTTTGCATTATTCTTCTTTGATGTGAAGCCTCTTTGTATTTTTATATCGAACTCTCTATAACCATAAAAAATTAAACCATTTAAAGGTACTCATAATCCTTCATCTAGTCTATTAAATTCACTTTTAAAAACCATAAAACTTTTATCTCTTTCCTAACAGTATTAAAAATAACTTTTGTAAAGCTTTTTATTCTTCGGTGATGACCTCGACAAAAAAAGCTTCTTTAAATTGTCTGGGCATAATTGTTCATTTCTGTACATTAAACAACAAACTGAATAATTTTGTGGGAAATTAATAACAATTATGAACTGAAAATGAATGAAAATTATTTAAAACATTAAAAAGAGAAAAACATTATTAGAAAAAAATTAATCCTTTAAGAGGATACTCTGAGTAAATGGATCATAGAGACGGACACACATAACCTCACACAATAAACTCAAACACTAACACACCCGCAAACACTTTGCAACTCAACAAAACCCAGACAACATGACAAACTGCCTGCAGTAAATGATGCTGGTTGCAGTTGTTTTTCTTTCTGCTCTGGGTATTTTTCTGTTTCTGTTATTTTGAAAATGCATTTACCAGGATTATTGAAGAAAAAAAAAATATTTTAAAACTGCAAACAATATTTTATTTTTTTTTTTTTTTTATTATTGTTGCAACATATTACCATTACAAGTAGTATGTACAACAGCAATAAAGTTTGCAACAAGCCTTGATATTTAGTGCAACTTTGTATGAATTTTTGACCAAGTCAAAGGAATGAGAAGACATGCATCCAACAAACCGACGGCTTATGCCTTCCACCATCAACCAAACAAACAGCAGTTTGTTTGTCTAGCTGCCTTGTTGTTGTTGTTGTTTTGTATCTCTGACAGTTTGTCTATACTGTCAGTGCTTGTGTTACAGATACACTTTCTCTGTGCCCCTTTGACTCAAATTTCTTTCTGGCTTTTTTTTTTTGTTTTTTTTTTTACTCTGTGTGTCCAATAATACAACACATTATTTCTAGTTGCATAAATTCACACCAAGTATGTACGTACATCCTTTTGTCGTTTATGCAACACACTCTTGCAACACTAGGGAAACTGAAAACTAGAAAAAAATCTTTTAGAATAAAGAAAAACAGAAAATTTTTGATAGTTTTGTTTAGTTAAGGTTGGTTTCGGTACTATTTTTGAACTCTTTTTCCGTTTGTATCATCTTTTACACTTTGACCACCGCCTATGAGAAAGAAGAGATGTCTGACTATGACCATGTTCATCTTTAGAAGGCTTCAAATATTTGTCTTTCTGGAAAATGTTGTTGCTTTGTCATTTCTCTATTAATACGCTACAGAAAATTTAAAAAGTAATCAAGTTAAAATAAATTAAGGCTTAAATGGATCAACAATTAAGTGTTATTTTTTTCCTTAAAAGGCAGGGATAAGGGCTGATTTTAGGCCACTACATAGTGCACAGTTGAGCTTGCAAATGAATGTCGCTGTGTGTGCTGGTGCTATTAAACAGCCTTTGAAACTCCTACGCATGGTCAGTACAGTCATGGCCTAAAATTTCTTCCTGTTTGCGGGTGTCTACAATCGGCGGTATTTCAAACCGATATTAACAAATGCTGTGGGATTAGCCCAAAAGAAATGTAAACTGGAGTTTTTGGAGGCTTAGGCATTTTGCTCTCGGGAATATAACAATAGTCGATAACTTATTATCAAAAAGTTGTTTTTGGGAATAAATGATTTTTTTCCTTAAAATATTTTATTTATTGGGCTTAATTCCCTTTTTTATAATTGATTAAAATACTGAAATTTATTGTTGGAGGATAAGCTGTTGTAGTGGGGAATATAAGAAAAGATAAACTCACTGTTTTATTGTTGGTATTTTGTTTAAGCTTGGATATCGTTGCAAACAAGACGTTTTGAATTTAGGTAATTCTCATTCCCTTTGTAGTTTTGTTTACTGATAGCTTTGGCTTTTCTAAAATTATTTAGGAGAACGTGTCCTGATGATCTGGCCTAAGCAGCCAGGGAAATGCGCAAAGGAACAGCTTATCCTCAACCAATAAATTTTAGTATTTTTATCAATTACAAAAAGGGAATTAAGCACAATAAATAAAATCTTTTAATGTAGTCAATAACTTTATCATGTGTGAGGCTTAAAATTAAAAAAAAATTTTAATATCGCGGCTGACCAGTATCTAATCTCCCACCATTAAGACCAGGGAGATAGACCAAGCCTGGTTATTTGTGGGAACCATTTGGTTGCTACGGCGTCAGAGATGCGGTTTCAGGATATGATTTTTTGCCTGTAACCTAGAGCATAGTATGCCTTGCCAGTTCTCTTTTCGGGTTGTTCCGCGTGATAGAAACTTTTTTTTGGAGTATGTCATAAGTTCCTATATTAGCGATGTGTTGGTGGGATAGTTCTTTAAAGGGAATTTAGTCATGTTACTCTTCTTAAAAATATTACTATACAATTTAATCTGGAGGTTTAAAAGGTTAAGGACAATAAACTATGCCACATCAACAGAATCAGTCTTAAAAACCTTATTAAACCGTTCGGTAGAGTAGGACAGTTAAGCACATACTTTAATCGTCTTAGACCTCTGAAGTGGCCGTTTTTTTTAAATTTGTGGCAATTAGTACATTGCATACATTCGGCATAAGTTTATCTTGAATTTGTTCTTTTTCAAATTCTGCTGGTTTGTTCGTATAAACAAATGAAGAATTCAGTTTTATGTACACTGAAAAGAAAAATCAATCCATCCGCACTTAAATCAAGCCGAAATGGTGTCAGTAGTACGGTTGAAACGGGCTTGATTCCAGTACGGATTATTTTAGTGACCCGTATTTTAAAAAATCTGCAAACGGGATTGACTTAAGTAAAAGCGAGATGAAAATTAAAGAATATCCAAGTTAATTTCATCCCGAATTCGTACTTGAAAACAGCCGAAAGTGAGTTTAGTTTGATTCTAACCTAAACCCAGTGATACAACCAGCGAAAATTAAAATTACACTTGCGATGAAGAAAATTACCCGATTTAAAGAATATAACACCTAATATAAAATTAACGTTTTATTTTATTAAAAGGCTACCAAATTATCTAAATTTACTTTAAAAAATCGGTCATCGATACGCGCAAGCTTATAGGCGACTACGTGACTTGAATGGCGTACATATTCGTCCATTTTAAAGGGTTTCTTAATAACCAAGACTGCCGCATATGGAGTGAGAGTTATCCCCAACAGACTTTAATTCTGATAGAATCATCGTATGTTATTTTTGTGCTGCTAAGCCAGCAACAACTGAAGTTTTGAAGGCCAACATTTTCGTATTATTCTTGACATACGGCCAGCAATGCTCGAAAAAGTGTCCCAAAATTGGACGTGCATGCCCGAAATCAGTTTAAAATATTAATGTACATACTATTTTTTTGAAAAGAATACATTTTTTTTTGTGCTATTTTTACAATTTTACTTTAAAGAAATCTTATTTAGTATATAAATATCCTGTAATGATTTCAGATGACATTCACTTTCTTAATTTAGTTGAAGAACTGTTAAGGGCAGTAATTATTCACCCAACTAAAGCATTTGAAAATGGCAAAAAAACAAATAAAATTTATTACATTTTGTAAAGTTGAAAACCTCTCTACCCTCAGGTTATTTTTAAGTTAGAATACCCTTTTCCAATAAATTTAGATTTCTATATCACTATGAAGCTCATATTTTTTGAAAATTAAACGTCCTTCTGTCGCCATTCATTATAAAGATTTTGAAAATCTTTATTAAACGATGGAAATCATTTCTTAAAAACATATCTTGAATTTGAAATTTTTGGGATCAACAATATTTTAAATGGCAAACATTTTTTTCACTGAAATCTAATTTTTATATTATTTGTTTTAATCGAAAGAATTTCAAATAACACCTGATCTACAGCTAAAAGAAATTACCCACGATATACCCACGACCATAGCTGCCAGATTTAACGATTTATCGTCACTTTGACGATTTTTGGGCACAAAAATGGTCTATTGACGATAGGACGATTTATACCCTAATTTTGACGATCTTTCAAATGACAAATTTTGTTCAAATTTACAAATGTGTTTAATATAATTTCACACACAGACAAAAGTGTTTTATCAATTAAAAAAATGGTTTAAAAAGTATTTTAATTTAATTAATGTGATAATTGAATCAATCATTTTTTTAGCTGAAAAAATTTAAAAATTTAATTTTGATTTAATTAACATTTTAGTTGTTTTGAAATAAATATTCAATTAAAATTTTAATTAAATAACAAAAAATCTTAATTGACTTTTTTCGTTTAAAATAAAATAATTTAAACATGTAGAATTGTTGTTGGGAATTGTCAATATTAATTTAAATAAATTAACACATTGTTTAAAATTTGAAAGTTTTTTGATCACTTTTTTAATTAAAATTAAAAATATCATTTAGTGAAAATATTTTTTCAAAATTTTTAGTAATCAATATAATCATTTTGGTAATAGGTGCAAAATCAACAACTTGTTTGCTTGATATTATGAATTTAGAACAAATTTGGTGATAAGAGAAATTTAATAATTTTTTCTGTGCATTTTATTTAAGCTTCTGGGATAATTTGATTTATTCATGTCTTAGCTTCATCATATAAAAAACGATTTTTTTTACGAAGCATATTTTTACAGTTTTATTTGATCAGTTATTACTGCTTTATTACACGCATTTCGCATTATGAAACTTTTCATTCAGAAAGTCTGATTTTATTGGTGTTTACCAGACTTAAGTTCTTAAGCAGGATTTTCGACGTGTAAAAAGGTGTTTGATATTTCTTGGTTTTAGTTTATTTCATTAATTTTCTTATGAATGCCAATAATTTTAAAGAATTTTTGGTTGTGTTACTTCAATTAAAAGTTTCTAGACCAAAAATTTTACTTAATTTCAACGGAAACTAAAAATACCAATTAATTTCAAAACTTATTAAATGATAGTGGTTTTTTACAATGACGATTTAGCTTAGTCAATTTGACGATTTTGACGATTTTTTCCTTACGCCTCTACAATGCCTATAAGGCGCTGAGGCACCTTTATTGTTATGAATTATAAAAGAAATAAATAAAATAAAGAAATAAAAAAAAAAAAAAAAAAAAGACTATAAAAATTGCACCAAATTCGGGTAATTACCCACTACCTCAGAGAGCCAGAGAGAGAGGGAGATACTATTATTATTTTCCGCATCGTTGTCAACTCGGTGCGTTTTGCCATTTGTAGCATTTTGGGTGGGTGCTTTTTTCAATGTTTTGTGCGAAAACATCCGTTGTTGGTGCATAGTGCGCTTTTCTTGTAATTTTGGTGCGTGTTTCAATTTTTGGCGGCACCAAAGCAAATTCAACACAACTTTTTGTATCAGTGTGAGAAAAAATCTTTGTACAATAAAATAAACCTGCTTCAATACCATTTCATTCACAAGTTCAAAATGTTCACTAACAATTTTACAGGCCACAATAAGAACAATAAGTAATGCTGTGTAAGACGTACCAAATCTTATGCACAAAGTAAAACGGTCTTGTTGTTGTAGATAATTGGTATTATGTAAAGAAAAATTTTATTTATTATTTTAATTAAAAAGTAAATTTTAAACTTGGTGCGCTTTTCCTTAAATGGCGCGTTTTTTTCTCCATTTCGGTGCGTTTTGCAATATAAAAGTTGACAATGCTGCTTGTGCGTTACTCATGTTAGTTTCACTTTTGTTGAATTTCCGCTTTTTGTTTAAATGAGAACTCTCAATTATAAAACACCAGCAGCATGACCGAGTTTCGTAATCATTCTACTTGAAAATTTGATTTTTTTTTTAACAATTAGAATTCGGGAATTTTAGCTTCTGATTTTATTTTTTAAACATGAAATCAAGCAAATCGTTTTTTACCTGCTTGTGTTGTTTTGTTGTTGCAACAACAAACTTTTACAAGCACACGCGTGTGCACGCATATTAAATGCCAATGCTTAATTTTTAAGTACGACTGGTACTTAAAGTAAGCGGTGATGATATTTTTTGCTTTTCTAAAAATTTTTGGGAAAAACGTTTCCTGATGATCTGGCCTAAGCAACCAGTGAAATGCGCATAGAAACAGCTTATCCTCCAACAATAAATTTTCAGTGTTTTATCAAGAATTAAAATAGGGAATTAAGCACAACAAATAAAATCTTTTAATAAATAATTGTATTCCCAAAAACAACTTTCATAGGAAGTGAAACAAACTTAAATTTAGTACGTGTTTTTTCGTCCTGTGTACCTTGTTTACCCAGAGAAAATACTTTTAAGACTTTAAATCGTGCGAAATTAGTCATTTGGAGACTGGACCATTAAAAAGTGTTTTTCTTTGTTATTTGATTTTTTGATTAGTTTACAAAAGGATCGTACCACACGTCAAATATCTGACTTCCTTTTGATAACGCCTTATTTATGGAAATATTCCGGTTAATAGGCCACAAAGATGGATCTTTTTTACGGGTTACAAATACAATTAAAAATTGTATTTTAACTTAATCAACCGAGCAATAGTAACTCAGGCGTTTAGAGTTTCTGCCGTAAATTGAAACCGCAACCCTCGTACTGACAGACTAACTCAGTACCATCTTACTTACTGGGCCTCCCTAGAAAGATCGAGTAGTTAAACGTCTCTAGAATATTTTCTTTGTGATGAAGTCTTTGAGTTATACGATAAGCCTTTGACGTATTAAAAGATAACATTGGACGAACTTGTTCCGAAATCCCTTCCAAATTTTTTTAAAAAAAAAACCTGTCATTATTACCGGCCGATCTCTTGAGATCGCGGCTAGCCAGAGATCCTAGCCGGTACCACGAGAGTCAGTAGCACCTGACATTTGGTGAGGTCCCCTCGGGGATCACATGGTGGCTGTGGTTTACATCCAAAGTCACGGGAAGGAAGATCTTAAAAAGTCAGGGTCGAGGTATGATTTGTCACCACTTGTGGGAAAGTTTGGTCTGCTGGCTGATCTCCCTAGATGCTGTTGCTATTGAACAGATGTTGCTCTCTCTAGAGCTGGAGCGGAGTTTAGATACCTCCAGCTCCTAAACAAGGGGCGAGTGTAGAGTTCTACTGAAATGCTTCCCTTGTGTTTGGTGACGCGCACACGTAAATCTTTTCTACTACTTGAAAGTTAAAAAGCCAAAAGATCGCTAATCGTAAGAATGATGTATACCAAACATCAAAATTCCATTCTAAAAACTATCCCGCTGCAAAAATAGTTCCCTTTTATTCGTTTTGAACCCAATATTCTAATTTCTTGCACTTCAAACTCTTCTCTGCATTATACCCACCCATTAATCAATGTCATTTTTTGTGGGAGGTGGTTTTGGGAAAATAAGTAGAAAGGTTGCCTGTAATAATTTTCATTCAAGACTCACAGCAACAAAAGTCTAGTTTATGTATGGCATTGCAGGCATACATGTTTTATAAATATATGTATGTCCTTGTACTCTCAAATGTACTATTGTGCATGTGTATGGATTTGTTTTTTGTTAAAATGTGTTAGTGTAAGTATTTAGAAGGGCATGTAAATTTAAGTCCAGCATCAAGACGTTACCAATAGTTGTATGCAATTCATGTTTCATTTAAGCAGGATTAAATGCATTTAAAGTTTTGTTCTATTTTTTCTTAAAGTGGCAAAATATTTATTTGGGAAACTATTTGGAATGGTCATTTGGAAAGGGGTTTATTTCTTTCTAAAAGCAGTTACTTTAAATAGCTCCAATTAGGAAATTGTATGTATATTCGTGCTAATTTTTAAATATATACAAAAAATATATATTTAGCATTTAAGTTTAACTTACATCTGGGGGTTTCCATGTTATCGTACGTGACACTTATACGCCTTCGGAGAGGTAGAGATTTTGCAAAAATAGTAGTAACTGGTAAAATAATTTAATCATTATGGTTCATTTAGAGGATACTATATATTTTATTTTATTTATTTATTTTTTGTTAGGACCAGCACTCAGGGAATGACCACTACTAATGCATTGCATTATGTTTGAACTAGGAAAATAGGTTAGGGAAGGAGAAAAATAGGGGTAGTGCTTGTGAATTTATTCATGTTGAAAGTGAGAGGGAAAACTTCAGGTGGAAGGTTATTTCACATACGAGCAGTCCGTTGTCCAAAATATCGAGCAAAATAGGTGAATATCGTACGTAATATAAAACGGAAGTGATTGTGAGGTGTATGTAAAAATATGCGAAAATCTGCGAATTTTAGAAGGGAGGTGATTTTTTTTTTAATTTCTAACATCAAACCAAATATTTTTCCCTTATAATCCGTTATTCAAAAAAAAAAAAAGAAAAAAATTAATTTTGGATGGTTTTATAATGAACAAAATTTAATATCGTCTGAGGCATACCGTACGTGGTAGATTTTTCTCTTATCGTTTTTGTAAGATATAAAATATAGTTTTTGCAAATATATACGTACAAAAACTAAAAACAAACAAGTTCGAAAGTATAGTCGATAAGCCCAACCATATGAAACCCTACACCACAGAATTATAAAAAAAATTTTAGAGATTGAACACTATTTGGGATCCGTGATCAATCATGAACTCACAAGAACAAAATTAGGTTATGAGGTTAAGAATAATCAGCCATGTCACAGAGTACAATTCCGTTGGGAAACGGAATTCATTCCGTATTTTGGTGCTTCAGAAAATTACGAAAAAACTTAGCGGAATGAAACCATTTTTGTTTTCATGAACGGAATGGGAGTTTTCTGTATCTTAAAGGCCAAAAAACTATCAAAATATAAATTCTATCAATAAACAAATATGTTTTCTTCGGTTCCGAACGGAATCATTCCGAACGAAATTGTACTCTGTGACATGGCTGTATTTGAAAGTTATTCGTGCCGAATATTATTTAGAAATCTTCGTTAATATGGGATTTGTTTCCCTCTAACTGTTTTAAGAAAAAGGATTTATAAGGGACCTTCCAGCACATTTTGTCAGGACAGAGAAGCTATCGTAAAATTTATTGTCCCCAATTTTATGGCAACACCAACATTTATAAGAAAGTACTGGCTTAAAAATCTATTTGGGAGCTATCGTCAAATATGGACCGGTTCCAATAAAATTTGTCAAATTGATTAAGATTGCAATAAAATAAGTTTGGACCAAATTTAATCTAAATACCAACATAATAAGACGATACATTTAGTTGCATTTGTAGTACTTAGAATATCGTACGTGACAACCTTTAAAAGCTTTTAATATTTTTATTTTGCCAATTAAGATTAATATTTGTTTGCGACAAAAATATCTTGCTTCAAACTTTTATTTTGAAACTCTTGCGACTGATCAAATAAATATGACGCTGACAAATAATGTTTTTGCACTACGTACGTGACATTAGAAAAGCATCCAAGACAATCAAAAAATATACCGCTAATCGATCTATATACTTGGTATTTCCTAATGGATCTTGTTCATTGTTGTTGTAACATTAATTTAATTTATAATTGCAATTTTACAAATCCAGGAAAGAAAAAATAGTTGATTGAAATTTCTTAAAATGAATTGAAGATGTAGTCAGTTTAAATTTAATTTTTTTTTTATTTTAAAAATTGTAATAAGCTTTAAGTACCACTGCATAGTAAAGTTTGAGTGTTTTTTTTCCTTTCTAGTTTGCCTTAAAAAAGTTTCAAGTGTTGATATGTTTTGAGTCTAGGTGGACATTCTTACGGAAATGCCCATATGTTGTTGGCTTTAACAATCTAAGAAGTGGAAAAAGTTACAAATTAAGTAATTCGAAGTGTTTTCTTGTATTTAAAATATATACAGCGTAGGGTGTCCACCGGGAAGGTATACTACTTTGTTTTGACGCCATTTTGCTAAACATTAGTATTGACAGTTCATATTTGGCGGTCGTAAAGGAGACACGTGGCAAAGTTATTATGCAAAAATATTCGATAAACCAACGTGTTTTAATCGTTAAAACCTTTTATCATCGATTTTAATCATAGATTACTATGACGATGAGAAAGTTACGTGAAATTTTTGGGAGAAACAACGTGCCAACTATTATTTGATTTTAGACCCATGGTTTCTTCGGAAAATTTTCTTAGAATTTAATGTAGATTACGTTTTTGCTATACGATTTTTTATTTTTTTTTTTTATCCATACTAATCAACCCGCCCTAATATATATATATATACAATATATGTATATATTTTTTAGAGAGTGGTCTGTTTGTAGTTACAGCCAAAAGGATTTCATCTACATTCATATAAGAACGTTTGCAATACCAATCGATACCCATCCATTTGTTTGCCTGCAGGTAAGCCCCATTGCTTCGCGGGACTAGCCTACACTCATAGAAAAATGAATATTCATATTGATGATGCCCTTACATTAGAATTTTTAAAAAGTAAAATGAGGAGCAAAAATTCCCATATTCTATTTTTTAAATTATTTAGTTATATAGATCAATTTTAAAGTAGAATGATTACGAAAACCATATGGGGCATGCTGCTGGTGTCTTATAATTGAATGTTCTTCTGTAAGCAAAGTAAGCCACAAGCTATCCGCGTTTGAAATTTTAAGACGCAATATGAATTTCTGTAGAAAGCAACAACAAAATTACATAATATTTATGACATTGTTTGTGCTTTCAATGATTTTCTTTGCCTTTGCACTGTGTTTTACATGATTAGGGCATTAGTGTCTATATTTGAGAGCATTAAGAAAAACCTTCTCAAAATAAAACTGATTTTGTTTCATGACCGCATTCTCTGAAAAAATTTCATGTCAAACTGTAAAGAAAACATCGCTTAGCTCCAGTTCTGATACATCATCTATTCAAATCTGTGAAAAATGTTGAGCAACTTCTATCTCGAGAGTTTGCACAATTTGACGTTTTTAATCTTTAAAAGTATGCGACATTGTTTTGCGTATATAAACAAAACCTATATGTATTTACTTAAGTGTTTTTTTTTAATAAAAATTGAAATAAAATAGAAAGTAATTTTCCAAATACATTGCTGGTTGCTGATAATCTTATTTACAGCCGTCAAAATTCCGTATGAAATAAAGAGCATTTGTTTTATTTCACAGTTGCAAAAAAATGTTGCCAGAAACATTTCGCAACTTTTTCACAAAATGAACAGAGTACTACTCTATGAACATTATTTCAAAGATATTCCGTACAAGTTTTTTTCATATGAGTTTTGACAGCATTTCACGTGAAATGTTGAACAGAGTATCAGGCTTTAAGCCGTAAAACTTTGAAAAGACTCAAAAATAACACTCAAGATTCAATTGTGTGTATTTCGGTAAAACAAAAAGAAAAATGTGTTCCCGTCATGTCTAGAACTGTTTCAAACTTTGAAAATACAGTTTATTATATCACATTTTGATATCTAAAGGGTGGCGCAGAATGAGCTATATGGTTTGAATTCTTTATAGCATTTTTAATTATTATGTTTTCTTGGCTTCTTTTCAGCATTTGGAGACGACTTGGAGCATTATGACTTGGAGCATTATGAATAACTATACAATCGACCAACGAACAACAAAAAAATTGTCAGCGTGCATATCGTCGTCATTTAATAAGCGCATTACACGCACAGCGTCAGCAATGAACCATTTGACTGGAAATTTTTGTCAACATGGGTCTGTAAGAACTAGAGACGAGCGATCCCGTGATTTTGAAAGATCACCGTGATTAGTGAATGTGATTTAAAAATCACTGCTCCTTTAAACTGTCATTGTGATCACGGTTTATCAGTTTTCTGTTCTTTTAGAGCAATTGCGGCCAAGCTTTTGTAAGCACTTTACAAAGAAACAACAACAAATTGTAAGAGCTTTCAAATCTGTTTACTTTCATATACATACATACTTGAACAAATAAATTTTGGCATAAAAAAATTCTAATAAGATAGAATAGAGAATGAAAGGAACAGCAATATCATTCGACATTTCATTCAAAAAACGCTATTACCCACACAAACAGTGAAATATCATAAATTTGTAATGTAACAAAAAACAAAAAGAAAGTACCTGTTACTTGACAAATTTGGTCACAACTGTGTTTCGTGATTTTTCAGTAACAGTGATTAAATCACAGGTACAGAAATATCGCTCATCTCTAGTAAGAACCCTTTCTTGAGCCGGAAGAGCATGAACCGTGAATTCTGCTTAAAATATTGAACGTGTACGGGAGAGGGTACAGCATAGCCCCTGAACATCAACAAGGAGACGTTCGGCACAACTTGGATTATTACGGCGGACGCTGTAGAGAATTTTAAGTACATTAGCACATACTGCAGATGCCTCAATGACCGCTTTAGTTCGCGCACAAGTTCCAACATTATTTTTTGTTGACGTCCTTATTTATCCAAAAAAAGAGCCTAATCGATTTTTGGATTAAAATAAGGGTCTGTTTCCGACTGCTTTTAATAAAACAAATTATTTACAGGTTTTCTGGAATGCAATATCCGTCCATAGCGATTTGAAAAAAAAACAGACAAAATAAATGACAGCCAATTCTGCAGATGTGGCTTGAACAGTATGGCCACTAAAAACTGTCAAAATTAGGAAGACCTTATTGGAAGACTCTTTTTATTGGAATACATTTTAACCCAAATAAAAATAAAGAAAAAAAATCGTAAAAGAAAAAAAAAACATTTTTTTGACAAGAATTTGTTGCCAATATTTTTTGTTAAACATGCATGAAAGGAATTGTATATTATTTCTGTTTTTTCTCTTATCTTCTGCCCGCCATTCATACGTACATTCAAATATAGATACATAGTCACAAATACAACAAAGTTATTATCAAACCAGATGGCCCTTCAAATACATTTTCCCAACTTGAAGTTGTAAAATAACTTTGTATGTTTATGCAACGATTGTGTTGGTTTCATTCTCTATTCTCTATGTCTCTGCATCTTTTCGTTTATCTTCTTCGGGATAGTTGAGTAGCAATAGCAACTCATTCTCATAGTCCTTGTTTAGTTTCATGTTTATTTGGATGCACTTTAAATATGTTTGGAGAGCAGTGGCCAGTAAAAGTAGTGAGATTTTGTAGAATAAAAATATTTGAAAATTTAGCAAACAATTTCAAAGACCACAAACCAAAAAAGGGGTAAATAAAGAAAGTCCCCGTTAAAACTGATTCAAACAATTTGGTTCGTTAAATAAAAATTCTGATTTAAACGGAAACATATTTCGATTAATTCACGATAAATTTTAAAAGCAATTAAACTAGCAAGCAAATGTTCAACTTTTCTTATTACCGCTTTCATGAAATTCTGTATCAATAGCTTTTCGCCATTTATTTCGAAAATGTCTTTTGTTATTGCATTTTAGTTTTGTGCTCTTTAAAGATCTTTTTATTAACGCCTTTGCTTTTACAATACTTTTGAATCGGATGGAGCTCTGGACAGTTGTGGTTTTGGTTTACATGAGCACCTGCACTATGGCCTTACATCATGGTAGAGCTTAACCAATTGGTGATTTATATATGCATTTACCAAGTGCTCTTGTGTATGCGAGAATCATTTTTCATACACAGGTTGCAATTTGAGGGTATAACCGACAAAATCCAACCCTCCCATGTTTAGGAGCTGGAACAATTTAACCTCCACTTTTAATCGGATTCAAAGCAGTTTCCGTACTGACAGCAACCTAAAGATGACTCAAACATCGCAGCAGGTGCCCACTCTACATGAGCTCTCCTACGAATAATGACACACCATAATTACCCGCGAGATGGGTATAACCACATCTACTTTTCCGAAAGTGGTCTTTCAAAGAAGGACAATACCATATTCGGAGCCCATGGGATTCAGGAAGCATTTCTTTGAAAGCCTACTAAAGGAGACCTCAACAATAGTCAGAGCGGTTTGCCAAGCCGAGGGCTACTGACTCCCGAGGCACCATCAGTTAAGAACTGAGGTACAACTTCGCACTCCACCAGACTCCATCAGACCCCAAGATCCATGCATAGACGTTCATAGATTTTCAATTTCCGAGGAAGAATATCGACACAAACAGTAAACTATCATTCTGCTCTAGCCCGCTACGTCTGTTCCGAAGAACTTAATACAAGTATGACTATAAAACGAAAAAGATAAATCTTCCAAACTCTCTCTGCAGCTTCTCTATGATATGTACACTTTTGCCACTGAGGTATTTATGGTCAAATTAAGTCCTTGCGGTTACCAGGAATGACTTCAACCTGCTTTGCCCCGGAGGATGTAACACCAAAAGAAGAAATATTATTTAGATGAGCCAGGCAACCTCTCGGGGAGCTCTGGACAGTTAAGGGGATTAACCTTTTTGGGAGCAAAATTTATATAGTTTGAGAAGTACCCTTCTACTGTATTTCTGGAGTAGTGACTTAAGGCAAGGTCTGAAAAAAAACAGTACTGGCTTCTTGTGTTGTCTTAAAAATGCCTTCAATGGTCTACCTATACATTTCTCCATGTACATTTATAAGCTTATAGTCCCTTTCACGATAACTTCTTTACCGCTAAGACAACATGAATAAACGCCTTACAAATCATATATTGTTTCGGGAATTTACCAACTTTTTTTGGCTGAATTTAGCACATACCCCTCCTCCTTTATGCTGTTTAAAACTCCTTGTCAGGCAACTGGCTAAAGTCGACTTTGCAGTACGCCTCCTCATTCATAACAATGCAATTAAATTTTGTCAAATTTTGTATGTCACGATTTCCAATTAGAATATTTTTTTTACTTTATGAAATAAGATTTTAGAGTTATGGTTTTTTTTGGATATACCTCTTATTAAAATAGAAGGATTGCGAACGAAACAATTTTCCACGGTTTTTGCCAATTTTTTCGTGGACCCATTTTTCCATTACTTTCTTGCTTCCTTTGAATATTCAATACTTTTTTCTACCGATACTAGTACTGTTTTACCGTAATAGTTGACGTTCCGAATTCTCCAGCCACTTTACGATAACCTGCTATAGGGTTTTCTAATAAGTTGCACAACATTTTTTCACGTACTTGTTTTTCAGACGACGTATTTTTTTTTTAATAATAATCTTTTTACGTAACGTTAACATTTGTTTAATTTCTAACAGTCTAAATAACATTTTGACACTTATTACACAGCTGTAAACAAAGGGTTGCCAAGCTATTTGCATAAATGTGGGTATACATTTTAACGTGGATTTTCCAAATGTAAATATTTTTTTAATTTATTAAAATTCACATTTCACTTTTGTTTCCCACTGTTTTAATTCATTTCCAACACGCGTCTACTACTCCAAACCCTTGTATTGTAATAAATATGAAGGTGTGGGTCGATGATTTTATTAGCCTAGTATTGTTAATAATCTTTTAGCAAAGTGCAGCTACAATATTGTATGCTGTATGTAAAGTGGTGTATTGGAGAATGTAGTGAGTGTGTGTGTTTCACAAAAACTAATTTTTCCCTTAAGATTTTAAACTGATACTTAAGATGCCATAAATTTGCAAATATCGTTAAAATTTATGAGTTTGTATTTAAAAAATTCTCGAAAACATAATATAAACAAAAGAAAATTAAGCAATTTAACATTTTACGACAGTGATAGTCCTTATTAGAATAGAAATATTTTGTGCAAATAAAAAAAAAACTGTTTTACTTAAAAGGTTATTATAATACACTTGGAGAAAAATTATGGCCCCTATTATAAGTTACATCGCATGTACAATTTGTATTATGAGTTGAAAGCACTGACGAAAATTGCGTTGAGCGTCGATTTTTTTAACGATTTTGATTTCGTCGCTGCTAAGAAATTTAAAAACACTTGTTGAATATGTAAGTGTTAGGCATTTTTTGCTTTGGTGGACCATAAAGCACTTTCTTTAGAACAAAATCTTTTATGGTGAAAGGAATTTGCATAAAAGTTCATGATTTTAAAAATGAAATGAAATCTCGCAGGAGATAAGTTGCTTGGGGCAACGCGTTACAATTTCTCTTCTTGCCGCTATATAATTCTTAATGATCCATCCATCTGGCAAATACAATTTTCCAAAACCTTCAGAACTTAGGACTATAGCACTACATATACCGTTTGCAGCTCTGCAAGGCCAAGCATATTTTCATTTCCAAGGCTGAGTTGTTACTATCTCTTCTCTGAGTATTGTTGCCAGTTTTAATATACTTGGGATTTATTTACTTTGTGGAGTCCTTTTCCAATATGTTGGAAAATATTCTTCAGTCTTTTTCTTCTTCTGTCTGGTTGCAGTGAAAGCGTTCATCTTCATCAGTAGAATCATCGAACCGCAATTCCGCCGTGGTTATGTTAAATTTTAATTTTGAATGTTGTAAATGTGGATAAATATGAAAAGTTAAGGCAAACGCATTGCAACGAAAAATTACATTGAAAGCAACTTTATTTTTTAAAAAAATCGCATGCGATAAAAGGCAGTAGTCCCTCGATTTACGTCGTGATTGGTTCCGGAAAATGACGACGTACATCGAAACAACGTAAATCAAATTTAAACCTGTTCATATGTGTTCTATAAAATGTACCTTTATTAAAAACATAAAGAAAGACTAATTTATAAACAAATTACAAAACAATTACAAATTTAAACAAGTAAGAAAGTATATTTAAAAACAAATTTTCAAAAGTGTACCTTATTTGGGACCCATGGGCAATCATAGACCCGCAAGAACAAATTATGTTATGAGGTTAAGATTCATGTAAAAGTTCTTTATGCCGAATACACTGTGCAAGAAATTGACACTTTTTTTTCGTGACAAGCTGGGCATCATTTGTTTCTAAGGCCTAGGATTCACTCCTAGGAGGATAAAATGTATGACCGACCTCCAATGTTTATTGTTCTTAACATTTTCTTAAAACATACTTGCCCCTTATCTCCACTTCTTAGGGGGGCTCCCATACAAATATTGCGTTTTATGAAATTCTTAAATTAATTAAAATTTGTCGACTTTTGTGAATAAAATCAAAAGTTGCAAACAGCTTTTAATCATTTATGGCTTGTTTTGTTTCTAATTTTAGAAGCATAGCTGCATTTTCCAATTTTTTATGAATTTTAAAAAACAAAAATTTGGAAATTTTGTTAAAAAAATTATTTTTTTTTCCAAAAAAAAAAAATTATGTTTCTAAAACGACTGCGAATATTAGAAAGAGGTTTTTACTTTTCTTAAATTTTATTGCGGAATTTCGGTTTTTTAAGTTATTTCAATAAGCTGAAGCGTTTGTGAGTTACGCGAACATATGTTGTGCAACCTCCTCCATTTTCGAAATAACGGTATATCTCGAAAACCAGAGCCAATCTTAAAAAACCGCGGGCACCACTGGATTCAGCGTACCCGAATTATGTTAAAACGCTATGTGCACGTTTTGCCATGACATAGAATCTATCGTTAAAGTGTTTTTTTTTGCTAAATTTTGTGTCAATACCAACATTTATAAAAAAGACATTTTAGGGATAGTATTTGTATGTGAACTTCGGTAAAATATGGACCAACTCCAATATAATTTTTTAAGATGATTTAAATTGCAATGAGATAAGTTTGGAGTAAATTTAAGCTAAATACCAACATAATAAGTGCGTTCATGGGTACAAATACTCAATTCCGAAAAAACCTTGTGTTGGGGCTATGTGAAATTATGAACCGATACTCACCATTTTCAAATGGAATGTATGCCAAATTTAATGAAATTGTCTTCAAAATTACGAACTGGAATTTGCACAAGTTTGTACAAGTAGGGTCTAGGACTAGGACCAATATTTTAAGGTGTTACAAACATTATTTCTTAAAAAATTTACCTTAGACTGAAATTCTCAAAAGTTCTGTGAGGCATAAGGTCACTGTGTCTAAAGCCTATAGTACACGGCATGTAAAAAGCCACATGCGCATGTGGTTCTGACGTAATTTTGACGTCATCACACAACACGCAATGTTTATTGTGGCTTTGCATTGACGTCAAAATTACGTCAGAACCACATGCGCATGTGGCTTTTTACATTCCGTGTACTAGAGGCTTAAGTCTCTCTCTCTCTCTCTCAGGGAATAAAACCTCTTGGAAAATGAAGACTATGGCCAAGGCTCCCTTAATCAAACCTATTAGAAAACTAGGACTATGGACAATACTACAATAATCTATAAGCAATATGTCCAAATTGTATTTGTCAAAATTTTTATACATTTCTGAAAATTTACTTAGAGTGAAATTCTCATGAAATTAATGAAAAAGATTATGGTAGTCTTATCCGTAGTCTTGATTTTCTAATAGGTTTGATTCCCTGGGATGGAGGGATTTGGACACAGTGGCCACATCCCTCACAGAACTTATTCAAGTGGATTTCATTGTAAGTTAAACTATTTCAAAAATCATAAAATTTTTTAAATATTAAAAGACTAATAAAATATCAAAAAAATTTTTAATATCAAAAAAAAAAAAAAATCAATAAAAATTATTGATATTTCATAAAAACTGTAAAATTTATTGTAAACAATCGTATTTTTTTTATAATATTTTTTTATTGCATGCGATATTTTTGTAGATATTTTGATCGCATGCGATATTTTTTAAAAAAGAATTTAACTTTTCATATTTATCTTTACACCCGTAATTTGTAAGCAAAGATTATTATTTCAATTATACCCAATTCTCTTTTTCCCGTATCCACAACTGCATCACTATATATAATAAATATATGTCTTACATGGCGTCATCATTATTTTATTAATATTATTTTGAATTTTATACATAACATCTGTAAGAAAAAAGTACCGAAACGATTTATAAATTCGAATTTCTGAAAAGTACCAAAATGTGTTCGAGAGCTTCTTAAGAAGAGAAGAACACAATTTAAATTTGTTTTCTATCATTATTACTTGAGAGGATGGGTTACCAAAAAAGGACCAAAGTTATTAGCTGAAATAAAATCTAATTTAATATATGTTTGCTCTGTTTTTCCCCGCATTTCATAAAACTTCCAAGCACATGTCAATTTAATTTTTATTCAATTATAAACATTTTTTGAATTTTACTTCTACCACTATGAGATATAAGTTAACCGATTTTACCCGTTTTTACCTAACCCCTTCTAACCCCTTCCAAAAATGCGTATTTATTTAATCTACACATTGGCAGGGGATTTTACATCCAGGTTTCTGGCTTTAGTTGTTTGTGCTGGGCGATGATAGCCCAGTCAACCACGCTAATCATATATAAATAGATGAAACCACTAAAAATGCTCGGATTACTAGGCTGGCACGTGGTGGCAACATTAAAGACTTTAAAAGTACAAGAAAGGAACTATCCACTTTGATCCATTACAACGGGAACACAGTTATCAAAGCCAAGCCAAAATAAGAAATAAGATGTATGTTTTAAAAGTTTATTGATAATGTTTCCTTGAAAACCTGGGTTCAAGTACCAGCTCAGTCAAGAATGAAAAATTATCAACAAAATTTTAATTCATTTCTTGCTGTAAAAATTCCTTTCTTCATAAAAATAATTTAATGAAAATTAAATTTAATGAACTTTAGCCTGAATAAAATATTAAAAATTTGAATTAAAGCCTTAAACAGTTCAATAAGATAACCACAATACAAATTTTAAATAAAACTAAGGATTTTCTTTTAAATTCCAAGCATAGCAACATAAAATTTTTCTATGTGTCCCACTTTAGTGTGAGTAGCTGTACATGTATTTTGTAACAAATACAAAACGACATTAATTGATTGTTTGCAAAAACTACAATAGATAACTCTCCACTACAATTTAACTATTAATTATATTGATTTATATTTAAAAAAAAAATGTGTTTATACATTATAAAATGATTAATTAATTTTAACATTATAACGTGATACTCTGGAAAATCATTCACAGAAGTTAAGTGCTCTAGTCAATAGAAACGAACGGAATAGTCATAAACAGAAAGGGAAATAGTTTTTTATGTTAAAATAAAAATGTCAGTATTTATCTTTCAAGGATAACTTTCGAAAATCAATCCCGCAATTTCTTAAAATAAGTACAAAATTCTTAAACCAAGTAAAAAAAAAGATTGAACTTTTCGTTGGTAGTGCTACTCTGAGAGTAAAATTACAAAATGAGCGTTTTAATCTCATATAACTTAGTCCCAATTTCCACAATGCAAGTCTTATTGATCAGCTTGCTACTTTATGGGCGAAAGAGACGAGGGGAAAAGAAACGAGTACTCAGCTTGATGTACTCGTCATATACGTTTTGTTTTCTCATTCGCAATATAAAAAACGCACACATACGTGTGTACTTCATACATAAAACAGTAATATATCAGCAATAAGATAAGCTTTGTGTGAACGCCGAAGCTGATTTAAAGAAGAAAATGTGATAAGTTTATCAATAAGACTTGCATTGTGGAAATTGGGACTTATCAAAATTTGTTGTAGCCACTACAACAACACCACACAGGTAGATAAAAACGATTTGCTTGTTGTGTGTAGAAACAGCAAAAACAATAGAACAAGAAGAAAACACATTATTTTCATGTTTAAATTTTAATCAATTTTACTTTTTAAGCAAGAGTTCTCATTTAGTTTATATTTTTAATTAAATATGTACATTAACTGCCAGGCCCACAATGTCGACAAGAACATTTCTTTCTTATATTTATATTGAAGACAAAAACATATTTTAGTTTTTTATTATTGTTTTTAATATAAAATGCGAAAGAAATGTTCTTGTCGACATTGTGGGCCTGGCTGTAAGTTTTTAAAGAAAAGATTATGTGTCCTCTTTTAATCCCTTTTTTGAGGAAAAATTTTTTGTAATGGAAAAGTTGTTGTTCTAATGATTCGGTTAATCCGAAATTAAATGTTTATTTTAAAGTCTTTGAAAAATCAATTGGATGCAAAGAAAATGTAATTAATATATTTGTAGTTTAGATGGTAAGAATATATAAACTTTGTAAGGAAAGAAATTTTGGGAAAATAAAATTGAATTGAAAAATTGAATTGAAAGTAAAAATTATATCGGGTATGATGCTGGTGATTTTTAATTGGAACTCTGAAAGGTGTGAAACGGGTAAGTAAATCAATCATAATATTATTCCTCTTCCTAAATTCACTTTTGGTTTATTTCAAGTACGAATACGGGTTTATATCAACTTTATAATTCTTAAATCAAGCGCATTTTGGCATTAAATCGATCTCATTTTCGGATTATTGGAAGTAAGAATTCGGGATTGAATATGGATAAGTTGAGTATTTCGCGATTGAATAATCCGTACTTGAATCAATCTTTCTGTACTTGATTCAACAAAATCCGTACTCACCGTACTGTTGATACCGCTTCGGATTGATTTAAGTACGGATGGATTGATTTCTATTTTGAGTGTACACGTAACATTTATGGCGATTTCTTTTCTGAGAAAAATGTTGCATAAATGGTACATGCTCTACACAAAAGAGATAGAGCATGTACCATTTATGCAACATATTTCTCAGAAAAGAAATCGCCATTAGTTTTATTGAAAAGTTGTTTGCCTTTGCAAAACGTTTGCTGGAGCAAACATCATTTAACAGTTTCTTTTTACAAATAAAGATAAGGAAGTCAATAAAAATTTTTAAAAATAAAGTTAAAGTTTGCTCAAATTGGTGGTCATGTTTTGGATTTTTTCGTCAAATATTTGTTAGGTCTGAACATACCTTAAACCTATAGGTTATTCATTTAGTGGTTTCAAAACCGCCGGTTTGGCAAATCTGTCAGCTGTTGAATATTTGTCTTCGAAAGTATAATTTTGTTAGTGAAAATTTTGCCATTTACGAATAAGGATCGTTTAACAACCGTAGAACGCGTTAAAATAGTTGAAACTTACTACAAAAGGGGTGGTTAAAATGTGGCCATTTTTCGAGCATCGCGTGGTGATAATGGTCGTCATAGTCGATCTATTGTGCAAAATATTGGCAAGATTATAATGGTATTTGAAGAGACTGTAAGCGTTACATATGTGGTCAGGCCTGTGCATTATCGCAATGTACACACGACCGAAAATTTCGCCGAAAATACCGCAAATATCAGATAAACCATTACCTTCAATACCGAGCGCTATGGCCGTAGATAATCGATTTTTTTTGGCCTGCAATTGAAGATTTTGAACTGGACTATATGTGGTTTCAACAAGCCACACAAACGACCGATTTTGGCTCTATTGTATAGGAAGTTTCCAGCACGAGTAATTTCACATTTTGGCATCGATAACACTAGGCTAGTTGAAAAAAAAGCCGGGCACATGGCGTGTTAACATAATTCGGGTACGCTGAATCCAGTGGTGCCCGCGGTTTTTAAGATTGGCTCTGGTTTTCGATATATACCGTTACTTCGAAAATAGAGGAGGTTGCACAACATAAATTCGCGTAACTCAAAAACGGTTTAGTTTATTGAAATTACTAAAAAATTCCGCAATAAAACTTTTTTTCTAATATGAGTAGCCGTTATTGAAACATTTTTTTTATCAAAATTTCGAAATTTTTGTTTTTTAAAAATTCATAAAAAATTAAAAAATGCAACTAGACTTCAAATTTTTTGCACACATATACAAAACGAAGCTGCAAACAAAAGAAGCCATAAATGATTAAAATCTGTTAGCAACTTTTTATTCACAAAAGTCGACAAATTTTAATTAATTTAAAAATTTTATAAAACGTAACATTTGTATGGGAGCCCCCCTAAGAAGTGGAGATAAGGGGCAAGAATGTCTCGAGAAAATGTTAAGGACAAAAAATTAATTGATGTCGGTCATACATTATATACCACTAGAGGCGACTTTTGGGAATTTATGGGACTTTTTGTTCAATATATTACTAGTCTGCATTGAACATTTTGTATGGAAGCCCCCTTAAGGAATGGAGATAGCGGTTGGGTATGTTAGAAATAAATGATTGAGATGAAAAATAAAGTGGGGTTGGTCATACATTTGACCCATCTAGGGTCATCCTAGGCGCTGCAGGGGCCAAATTTAAGAATTTCATTAAACGGCCATATTTGTATGGGAGCCCCCCTAAGGGATGGAGATATATAGCAACTATGTTTTAAGAAAATTTTAAGAACAAAAAACATTTAAGAATTTTTAAAAAAGAAAAAAATCCTGTATTCTATTTTTTTAAACATTTTAAGTAAATACTAGTACATCAAATTTTGAAAAAAGAGTGATTATAAAAACTATATCAGGTTGTAATGCAGTTGTTTTTTAATTTAGATCTTTTCTTCTGCAGTCAAGAGAAGGATATACAAAATGTACTTTGGATTTCAAGAAGAATTCTTAACAAAAAGTACGAAAAACAGAAGTAAAGGTCATGCCAGATAAAACTTTTGCTTCGCGTTGCGTTACCGATTCGCTTTGACATATAAGATAAAATATACATACTTATACGAAACATGTCACATAAAGTACTTATAAAGTGGAGCGAAGCAAAAAGTTAGCCAACTCTCATCTTTTTGCGCGCTTTGACAATTGGCTAGTATAATTTTTTTTTTTTTTAAATTTTTTTGCCAAATTCAATTCCAAATAACCATCCAATTAAATTTAAAGCTTTTATTTTTATAACAAATAATTAAATGTGCAAATTACCAACCGCTTTTATAAGTAAACAACCAAAGCGTGAGTGTTGTCAAAGTTATCATTGTGTCATACACCTTTTGCTTTGCGTTTTTCTGCCAAAGATAGAAACGTCACGCAAGGCGACAAAGTTGTATCTGGCACGGCCTGAAGGAAGAACATGTAAATCAATTCAAAAGCAAATTTCGATCTACCAAGGTAAAGATACCATCAGGTTTAAAGATCAATGTTTGACTATTGACGTAATCCGTCGTCAGTGGCGGTGAGTGTAAAACGGCAAACCCCACTGAAGAGATTGTGTGGTTACAATCGAAACTAGTCAGGGCAACCTGTCCGTGAAAGCCTGGGTTCTATTCCCAGCTCAGTCAAGAATGAAAATTTATCAATAAATTTTAATTAATTTCATGTTGTAAAACTCATTTCTTCATAAAAATAATTTAATGAAAATTAAATTCAATGAACTGACGCCTGATTAAAATATCGAAATTTGGATTAAAAACCATTAATAGTTCAATAAAATATCTACAATACTAATTATAGTCAGTGAGATATTTTTATTGTGTACAACAAGACGGATGGTGTTCAGAAATTATTAAAAAAAAAAATATATATATATATATATATATTTATCAAAAAACCAGACCCTCCTCTTCGACATCACTGCACTGCTTGCTGGGTGCGCCTAAGCATTTTTGTTTGATTCAGCAAAATTATTTGTTTGGAACTTTTTTATTTATTTCAATAAACTTTTTGTTTGATTCAGCTAAATTATTTGTTTAAAAATTATTTTTCAATATCAAAAACAAATTTCACCAGTAATAACAACTCTCTGTTTGAAAATATCCAAGTTTTTTTCCATAAAAGAAATGCTAAATAAATTGTTTCACTATGCAAATTTGTTTATAGGACCTATTTCAAATAAAAAGGATTTGATTCTACAATAATTTTTGTTTTATTTTGAAATACAATTTCTTTTGCATATCATATATTTATGTGTTTTATTTAAGTTTACTTTTGAAACCGTAAAATTGATAACCCGTTACTTGTAAACTACTTAATATCCTTCCTTCCGCCAATAAAGCTAAACACAATTTATATTAAGTTTAAATTTTCAAATATTTTTGCCCACAAAAGAAGAAAAAACTAAAGAATAAAAACTTTTTAATAATTTCATATTTTTGGACTTTACAGGAGGCAATAGATGTTCTCTTAATACGAGGAAGCTTAACAAAAAAAAAAAAACTTCAACTCCCTTTTAATATTGGCTATAATGGTACCTTTACCTTTTTAAGCAAAACTCAAAAGGAATTATAGTAAAAACTTGTAAAAAAAAGTTTATTTTTTTTTTCATTTTTACGGTTTTATAAAATGTTTATTTAGTTTTTCCTCTGCTTTGCCCCCCTTACCAGGGCTCGTTGCAATCTATGAAGTATTTAGCCGTAACTAAGAGAGAAAAGGTAAAAACTTAAGTACAAATTCATAAATTTATTCAAAGAAGCCGTTTGGCAAAAACTTTTTTCCATGCAAATATTTAGTTTAGTTCTAAGGAGTAGGCAAAATTAAAGGAAGATTTGAAATTATATTAAATGAATTTTTCCTTTTGTTGTAGATGCTTTTTAGGACTGGAATAAAATTATACAGATGGGAAGATATGATATTTAAACCCTTCACCATAGGCGGAAAGGGTATATATATCGTTACCTAAAACGCAATCGGCCTTAACTGACCATGAATTAGAAACCAACTTTTTCATTGATTCTAATGTATTGCAATGTCCACCAAAAATTTTGGAATCTTTCGACCAAAATTAGCGATTTTATTAACAAAAACAAACACCCCTATCTACAAAAGATTATATGATAAGCGCTAAAAGACATAACTAACAAAAGTTATTTTCGGGAATACAAAATTTATTATTAATAAGATTTCTCTATAACATGCTAAATTCCCGATTTTTATTTTTGATAAAAACACTGCAATTTATTGTTAAGGAAAAGGTAGTGTCTATGCGCATTTCGCTGGATGCTTAGGCCAGCTCGCCAGGAAACTTTTTCCAAAGTCTTTAGAAAAACTAAAAATATTATACAAATAAGACTGTAAAGCGAATAAGAACTTTAAACACTCAGGTCTTACTTGTAACAATATCAAAGCTTCAACAAAACAACAACAAAAAAAAGTGAGTTTATCTTCTCTTACATTCCACAATTGGCTGGATTTTTCCGACTCAAATTGTAGTTGTAAGTGGGCAAAGAGAAAAAACAAAATTAAAAAAACAAATTGCTTAGTAAAGCAACTTGCCATTTCAGTTTTTTTTTGCCGGGCATACACAAATTTATTATCAAAAGTTATTTTCGGGAATACAAAATTTATTATTAATAACTAACTAATAGTTTGCATTAGAGATGAGCAATCCCGTGATTTTTAAAGATCATCGTGATTAGTGAGTGTGATTTAAAAATCACTGCTCCTTTAAACTGTGATTGTGATCACGGTTTATCAGTTTTCTGTTCTTTTATAGCAATTGCGGCCAAGCTATATATACAATGCGCGAGCTTTTGCAAGAGCTTTTGTAAGCACTTTACAAAGAAACAACAACAAATTGTAAGAGCTTTCAAATCTGTTTACTTTCATATACATACATACTTGAACAAATAAATTTTGGCATAAAAAAATTCTAATAAGATAGAAGAGAGAATGAAAGGAACAGCAATATCATTCGACATTTCATTCAAAAAACGCTATTACCCACACAAACAGTGAAATATCATAAATTTGTACATGTAACAAAATACAAAAAGAACGACTTAGAAAGTACCTGTTACTTGACAAATTTGGTCACAACTGTGATTCGTGATTTTTCAGTAACAGTGATTAAATCACAGGTATAGAAATACCGCTCATCTCTAGTTTGCATATTATGCAACATTTTCAATATGTTTTACAAGAAAAATAAATTATTAGCACTTTAAGGCAATTTATTAACTTATTATTTTAAACGTTTTTTTGCTTCTCCTGTAAAATTTTCAAAATGTTAGATAGGGCCTTTTGCGTTTTAGGCACCGAACACTTTTAAATACCCCAATCGTGTGACTGCACAATCAAATGCCTCTTGTACCAATCGAGGGCAATCATGTGCCAAATTTTTCCAATAAAATGCAACCCTGGTGCGGCAATCGTGTGACTACTTGATATGCAACCGCGCGTCAATAAAAATGACAAATATGTACCAATATTTTTTTTGTTCCTGTGCGGCAATTAACAACACAACACGCGCCAATATTGCATTTTTTAATAAATTTACTTTTGTGTGTTTCTTTTAGTTGGAATAAATTAAAAATAAAAATTCAATTTATCAAAAATAAAAATTGGGAATTTAGCAAGTCATTTATAAATAAATTAATAATAAATTTTGTATTCCCGAAAATAACTTTTGATACATATATATACAGCAAATTAAAAAACTGTGTGTCTAAGTGTTTACTTAACTCTTTGATAACGAGTCAGCAAAAGCAAAAAAGCAAAAGCAAAACAAAGAGAGTAAATAATTTGTTTAAACTCGCTATGTGCATGTACTCTGCTAAATCTGTCAGCAAAGAAGCCACTTAAGAAAACAAATTTTCTGTTGCTGTAAGTATTAAGTTTTTGATTGTTTTTTTTTTTGCTTTTGATGCGCTTAAAGTCAGCAAGTTAACTTCTTTGCTGTTGCTGGAACTTAATATATTATGAACGAATTTGTTTCGAATTTTTTTGGTATTTTGCGTTTTTTTTTTAATAAATACATAGGTACATACATACGTAAATGAAACTACACGTTTTTTTAAACTAATTTGTTTATTTTGTGTTATGTAATTATGTATATATTCTATGAAACTAACGCCTGCAACAGCAAGCAACAGCAATGAAGTCAAAAACAGCAAAGAAGTTAATACTCGCTGAATTTAAGCACATCAATTTACAGTTAAGCCAAAGCAAAAAAAAAATAAACAAAAACTTATTACTTACAGCAACAGCAATTTTTTTTTTCAAGTGGTTGCTTGGCTGGCTTTTTAAGCTGAGAACATAAACATGGTGAGAATAAATAAATTATTTACTCTCACTTTTTCTGCGTTTGCTTTTGCTTTTTGCTTTTACTGTGTTCTTTTTCTTAAGTTAAGTTAAGCAATTACAAAAACATTAAAAATAGTCAAGCATTTTTAAACACTGCTTTAAACAGTTTTTTTATTATGTTTTAATAAAAATCAAACAAAATTTGTTAAAATTAATTTTAAATTGTCCGATTGTTTAAAACAATATATACGATTTTTTTATTTTTTCTTAGGAAAATAACGATTTTTTCACAAATTTATCTGGCAGCCCTGCATAAAACGAAAAAAATTAAAGGCCTAAAATAACAAAATATAACAATTGTATTTTATTTATTTTCATCATTTAAATTCTTTCTCTTCAAATAAAAAAAATAATACACATTCTTTTGTACATACATACATAATTCATACAACACAATTCATAATTCATAATTCAATTTCAAATGTGACTTATTTTGACAGTTCTTGTGAGAAACTTTTGGCAAAATATTGATACAGAAACACTTTTTCTCACATCCTTCCAATAATTGCTGGAAAATTATTTAAATGACAGATAAGTCTCCCAAAGTAAAGATACAGAAAAACTTATGTGAGAAAAACCATTTTTTGTTTCATATTGCACTGTTTTTGTCATAATTCACTTACGATGCGAGAAATACAGAAACGGGCTACAGGACAATATAAAACAATATATACAGGAAAACGGAGCAAAATGTATTGAAATTCTTTAAAGCGAATTTATTTTTAAATATAAAAATTCTCTATTTCTGTATATATTTTAAATAGAATTTTACATTCAATAAAAAAAGTACTATTGTGATTTAGTTTATTCACAGTAGCACATTTTTTATCAGCTGTCACTTTAAATAAAAAAATTTTGTTAACAAATTAAAAAAATAAAACTAATATAAATCATGACTACGACGAAATTATGCTACGATGATTCATCTGATGAAGATGAACGCTTACTGGAACTGGCCTGTACCTGTAGCCTGAACTTTTGTAAAAATTCCTTTTGCAAACAAAGGATTTTGTTTCATAAGGGAAACAAGCTTTTCCAACTGCAGCTTACTACTGTCGACTATAGACTTGCATAAAATAACCAAAAATAATAAAGAATGTGGAATTTGCACACCAAAAACTCATAAATTAACAAAATCTTACATTTTCAACAATTTTCTTTTAATTATTTACACCGTCGAAAGCAAATTTGTTTTCGTTGAAAAATTCGATGCACAACGAAATTTTCGACAACGCTGCCAACTCATAATACCAAATTAACATTCGATAGTTGATGTTCGATAGCCAGCGAAAATCGTTTATGTAATCATATGTAATTGTGAATGTCTGTCAAAATTGCTGTTTTACAGAAGGTTAATAAGATTTGGTCACAAACGTACATGTAATTTGCTTCTGACATTGTCTATGTTTTTTCTATGTAGTTATGGAATAAACCAAAGTAGTTCTTGGTTTCAAAATAGCGTGCTGCCGCAACAAAATTTTTTATTTGCGCCGTAAAAAAGTTCAGCCATCTAAACATTTTTTTTCTTTAAATTCGAATATACCAATTTAGGATATTATAATGATGCGTTTTTATTTATATATGTTCATAATTTCTATTCAATGGTGAAATGATTATACATATATCGGTATTGTAAAATATTAACTTAAGTCGGCTAATGATTCCGTCAACAATGCACCGCTGCTGCGGGTTTCTTCCCGGCATAGATTTCTGACACAGCTGATGTCAGATGGTTTGTCAGAAAAAAATAGAGCACGCTCTAATTGAAATTTTGTCAGATGACTTTGCGCCTGACTTGTACAGATGCAATGTTTTAAAGGTAACACACGACATGTATGTATTTTGCAGTGGGAAATTTGACAAGTCAGATGTAAAAAACATGTCGTGTACATGCAACTTAAGTTAAATGTTTTACAAGTGTTTTAAATACAATATCTCTCTTTGTTTTAAGTAGCACTGTAGTCCATATCGGAATGAGATTGTAGTCCAGACATAAAAACAAGACATTTGAACTGATCTGCATTCATTCCCGATATACTGAACTTCTCACAGGATTGATAAATACGAGCTGCATAAGATACCAAATCATCTTGGAGAATTTTAACTGCATAAAGGCATTTATACCGCATACTGTATAAGGATTCTTGAATACCAAACATGCTTTTTAAGATTTTGATTGTTTCAGAGAACGAAATATATTTTACATTTTTCGGAAGAATGTAAGCGGCATATTTCCCATAAGCGACGGTATTCAACTTTCTCATCAAAAGTCTTACTTGAGCTGCATCGTCTAAGTTTTTACCATCTGCTAAAAAATATATTCATGGCGGCTGTACCAAACGTTAAAAGTAATTTGCTGGGTCAAACGAAAATTCTGATATACAGTTTGACAATTTATCCATTAATTATTCTTGATTTGCTGCACCACCCATGGATAACCTATCTAGGATAATGGCAATAGATCATAAGATTTTAGAATTATTACAAAAGCAGGCTGAAGCTTCTGTAATAATTTTAAAATCTCAGGATCTGTTGCCACTAACCTCGTCGCTACAAATGTTATGGTTTAGTTCAACCAAAAAAAAATATTAATTACAAAATACAAATCTTATTAAGTTTATTCAATTCTAAACTACAAATTACAATAATGAAAATTGTGGTAACATTTCTTCTATAAGTTAAATTTCAGTTATGTATTTTATAAAGCTTTTTGTAATAGTTATATTCCTTAAATTTTTAGGAATGACTTTATACACTACCAGACTATTATCTTGTATCTTCTTGTTACATTTTACCTTAGCCATCCGTTGGATAGCAATGAAGTTTATTTATGTACAGAAAAATTTACAATTATTAGACACCAGCAGAATGTAATGCATTTTCTGGCCTGCTACAACCTTCGTCAACATTCTTTGTGTCAGACTGGATAGAGATACTTTATAAATTAAATGTATTTAACTCAACTATTTTAACAAATAGAATCTGGGAATTATTTCTTTTTCATAAGTTACTTTATTATGTTCAACATTTTTTATTTTTCGAATTTATTCTATGAGCTTAATTTCAGTTTTGTATTTTATAAAGCTATTTTTTTGTAATAGTTCTATTCCTTAAATTTTTAGGAATGACGTTATACACTACCAGACTTTTATCTTGTATCTTCTTGCTATTTAAAGGATGGCTAAGGTAAAATGTAACAAGAATATACAAGATAATAGTCTGGTAGTGTATAAAATCATTCCTAAAAATTTAAGGAAAAGAACTATTACAAAAAAAAAAAAAAAAAAAAAAAAAAAAAAATACATAACTGAAATTTTGCTCATAGAATAAATTGGAGAAATAAAAAATGTTGAATACAATAAAGTAATTGATGAAAAAGAAATAATTCCCAGATTCCACTAAAATTTATTTTAAGTTGCATTGTAAAACAAGTTTTATTTGCACTTAATAGGAAAATATTAATTACAAATTAAGAAAACAAAACAAGAAATGTAATTCTTGTACATATTCAAAACTAACGAAAAACTTAAGTTAAAAGTTTTTATTTATTTGAGACATTTTTTCATAAAAAATATTTTTATTTTATAAGAGTTAAACCCGTTTAATTTTCTTACAAAATTCAGTACATTGAAAGTAAATAATTTGAATTTTTTTTAATATGTCCTTTACAATAAACGAAATTTGTACTTCATAGTTAGAAATAACACAATATAAATAACCGTTTTTTTAACTGTCAGTGGCAGAGTTGTTGGCGATATGCGAAATGCATTGTTTGTGTGAATATTTTCTAATTTACATAAATCTAAAATATGAAAATGGGTATAACTTGTTTCTCTGGTTTGTAAATTGTATTTAAAATTTTTAATTGTTATTATGACTGTTTCAAAATAGTTCTATTTGAAATATTTTGTGAATCATTGTATCATACTATGGTGATTTTAAAAAATTCCGTATTTTAAAATGTAAATTCAATGAGGAAAAAGTATATGACAGATAGTCAAAGGTTTTTTTTTTTATAAATTAAAAATATTGCCAAATCATTTCTAAAAAAAAATTAAATAAATAATAAAATTTCAAATTTCTTAATTCACGCCATTTTCCTACAGTATATTCCATAAATTCTAAAATTATAGATTACATATAAAATTTATTTTTGAAAATTTTAACTTCTTGGAGATGTAACGGGACAAAAGGTGTACTTTTCTTTGAAAGTGCCCACATTGAGCTCCAACAAAAAATTCAACAAATTAACATAAAAAACTTTATCAATGTCGTTACTTTTTTAACACCTAAAATCACAAAAATCAGATTTAATAAATACTTATTGCTCAAAATTACAATATTAAAATTTTATTTTAGGATTATTTTTTACAGGTTGCAAAAGAAAAAAATCATATTTTAAAAAAGAAAAAAAAACACCTCCTTCAAAATTTCAGGATTTTTAAAGAACAGTTTGAGGAATTACATAAAAAAAATCAGCCAAAAAAAAAAATCAGGTTTTTGACTTAGTCCATTTTTAAAATTAAATTTTTTTTTAATATATTGTTTGTAGCCCCAAGTATTCTCTTTAAAATAACACAAATCATCTTCGTATGTGCAGTAGTTTATAAGATATTGAAAAAATTAACTCAACACATTCGGCTAATTCGGCGAAATTATGACATTTCGAAAATGACGTAACTTTTGAAAAAAAAAAAAAAATTTAATAATTACTATTGTGGTTATTTTATTGAACTGTTAATGGTTTTTAATCCAAATTTAGATATTTTAATTAGGCTTAAGTTCATTGAATTTAATTTGCATTAAATTATTTTTTTATGAAGAAAGGAATTTTTACAACATGGAAGATTAATTAAAATTGTTATTGATAATTTTCATTCTTGACTGACCTGGGATTCGAAGCCAGGCTGTCTGGCGTGTGATTCGAACCCAGGCGGCTGGTTACCCTGACATGTTTCGACCTCAACCACTAGGTCTTCTCAAAGGGATTTGCCGTCTTACACTCGCAGCCATCGATGACTGCTGACGTCAGTAGTCAAACATCAATCCTTAAACCAAATTGTATTTTAACCTTTGGTAGATCGAAATTTGCTTTTTGAATGATTATCCATTTTTAATTGATCTCACATGTTTTCCTTACTTCTGTTTTTTCGTACTTTTGTCAAGAATTCTTCTTGAAGTCCAAAGTACATTTTTTTTTTGTTTTTTTGTCTTTCTTTTTTCTTTTCTAGTTGACCTTTTTCAGCACAACTTGAAGGACAAATGTAAACATAGCTCGTGCCTTAGCTGTTAACAATAATTACTATTGTGGTTATTTTATTGAACTGTTAATGGTTTTTAATCCAAATTTAGATATTTTAATTAGGCTTAAGTTCATTGAATTTAATTTGCATTAAATTATTTTTTTTTTATGAAGAAAGGAATTTTTACAACATGGAAGATTAATTAAAATTGTTATTGATAATTTTCATTCTTGACTGACCTGGGATTCGAAGCCAGGCTGTCTGGCGTGTGATTCGAACCCAGGCGGCTGGTTACCCTGACATGTTTCGACCTCAACCACTAGGTCTTCTCAAAGGGATTTGCCGTCTTACACTCGCAGCCATCGATGACTGCTGACGTCAGTAGTCAAACATCAATCCTTAAACCAAATTGTATTTTAACCTTTGGTAGATCGAAATTTGCTTTTTGAATGATTATCCATTTTTAATTGATCTCACATGTTTTCCTTACTTCTGTTTTTTCGTACTTTTGTCAAGAATTCTTCTTGAAGTCCAAAGTACATTTTTTTGTTTTTTTGTCTTTCTTTTTTCTTTTCTAGTTGACCTTTTTCAGCACAACTTGAAGGACAAATGTAAACATAGCTCGTGCCTTAGCTGTTAACAATAATTACTATTGTGGTTATTTTATTGAACTGTTAATGGTTTTTAATCCAAATTTAGATATTTTAATTAGGCTTAAGTTCATTGAATTTAATTTGCATTAAATTATTTTTTATGAAGAAAGGAATTTTTACAACAGACAGCCTGGCTTCGAATCCCAGGTCAGTCAAGAATGAAAATTATCAATAACAATTTTAATTAATCTTCCATGTTGTAAAAATTCCTTTCTTCATAAAAAATAATTTAATGCAAATTAAATTCAATGAACTTAAGCCTAATTAAAATATCTAAATTTGGATTAAAAACCATTAACAGTTCAATAAAATAACCACAATAGTAATTATTGTTAACAGCTAAGGCACGAGCTATGTTTACATTTGTCCTTCAAGTTGTGCTGAAAAAGGTCAACTAGAAAAGAAAAAAGAAAGACAAAAAAACAAAAAAATGTACTTTGGACTTCAAGAAGAATTCTTGACAAAAGTACGAAAAAACAGAAGTAAGGAAAACATGTGAGATCAATTAAAAATGGATAATCATTCAAAAAGCAAATTTCGATCTACCAAAGGTTAAAATACAATTTGGTTTAAGGATTGATGTTTGACTACTGACGTCAGCAGTCATCGATGGCTGCGAGTGTAAGACGGCAAATCCCTTTGAGAAGACCTAGTGGTTGAGGTCGAAACATGTCAGGGTAACCAGCCGCCTGGGTTCGAATCACACGCCAGACAGCCTGGCTTCGAATCCCAGGTCAGTCAAGAATGAAAATTATCAATAACAATTTTAATTAATCTTCCATGTTGTAAAAATTCCTTTCTTCATAAAAAAAAATAATTTAATGCAAATTAAATTCAATGAACTTAAGCCTAATTAAAATATCTAAATTTGGATTAAAAACCATTAACAGTTCAATAAAATAACCACAATAGTAATTATTGTTAACAGCTAAGGCACGAGCTATGTTTACATTTGTCCTTCAAGTTGTGCTGAAAAAGGTCAACTAGAAAAGAAAAAAGAAAGACAAAAAAACAAAAAAATGTACTTTGGACTTCAAGAAGAATTCTTGACAAAAGTACGAAAAAACAGAAGTAAGGAAAACATGTGAGATCAATTAAAAATGGATAATCATTCAAAAAGCAAATTTCGATCTACCAAAGGTTAAAATACAATTTGGTTTAAGGATTGATGTTTGACTACTGACGTCAGCAGTCATCGATGGCTGCGAGTGTAAGACGGCAAATCCCTTTGAGAAGACCTAGTGGTTGAGGTCGAAACATGTCAGGGTAACCAGCCGCCTGGGTTCGAATCACACGCCAGACAGCCTGGCTTCGAATCCCAGGTCAGTCAAGAATGAAAATTATCAATAACAATTTTAATTAATCTTCCGTGTTGTAAAAATTCCTTTCTTCATAAAAAATAATTTAATGCAAATTAAATTCAATGAACTTAAGCCTAATTAAAATATCTAAATTTGGATTAAAAAAAAAAAATTTTTTAAATTTTTTTTCGCTGTTCTGAAACGGATTTTTTGTTTTCGATAAAGTATAAAAACTTCCGATTATTTAAAACAAATAATGAGAAAATCGTAGTGCAAAGTACACATTATTCAAAGTCTATATTGAGCAATTCCATATGAAAACGATCAAAATTGGCAAATTTTTGGACGACTCCTCTCCGATTTTAAAAAAATAGTCTCAATCGATTGCCCAGCAAAAAATAATGTACCTACATATTTTTTTTTTTTTTATAGTGACTGGTTTAGTGGTGGTGTACACCACTGTCATGTGAAGAAATTGAAGAATTCTTCTTAAGGGACCTCATTGAAAGTTGTTTTAAAAAAAAACTACTAAAGCGATCGCAACGAGTGATAGCTCGTTGGAAAGGTATTGAATCAGGCTTTAATTGAAAAATAAAATTTTCCTAATTTTTCTTAGAAATTTACCTTTAAATTTTCCCAAGAAAATTAAATTTTCCGATTTTCCACAGAAGCTCCTAAATTTTCCGGCTAATTTTTTTTTTGGATTCCTCATAATTTTTGCTTTAAGAATCAGCAATAAAAAAATGGGCCCCGACTCCTTGTTTGGACAGGAGAAGAGCATTTAAGAGACCACCTTGTTAAAAATACATTTTAAAAATTATTTTACAGTTAAAAATACATTTATGAAGAAAAAATCTTTCTTATTTTGCTGCTTATACTTAATTACAATATTTATTAAAAATTTCAATTGTCTTGGCATCATTATAAAATTAAAGTAACTTTAAATTTAGCACGTCGGCAGACGAAGAGTACCGCTTTACATTAATTGACATATCAGAAATATTTGGTATGAAGCAATGAAACTTTTGCGTTCCAGTTATAGTTTTGACATTATTATATCTGTTTTGAATTCGTCGCTCCATGGCATCGTGTTCTTTTTGAGTGCATAAAACTGTGTTAATGGCAATTTCCTTGCTTTGAATCCACGAAAACAAATGTTGTACATTTAAGATCTGGTCAGTATATGGCCTTTGCAAACTTGCCTTAGTCGCCATGCGTTTTAGGGTTCCCCCTAACGCATCGCATGGGCCCTTACCGTGGGACGTCGCGAAAAAGTGCCACTCGACCTTGCAGTTTTGTTCTTCTTCAATTATGCAAAGATTGTAAAAATTTTTTTTATTCTTGTACTGAGAAGCCGCGCCGTCTGAGAAAAACGTTACTTTGTCAATTGCATCGAATTTTGATCTTAAGAATTCAAACAGTTTCATTTTAAATAAATAAACGGACACATAATTATGAGCTAAACTCTCCGCGACAACAACAAGGCTTACGGTCTGTAGTTCGTTATCTTCGTTTTTGAAATAAATGCAAAAAGGATGCACCGTGCACTGGTCGTTTGCCCAGTGATAAGCCTGAATTTCATCCTGAACGAGAAAAGTGTAATTCTCGGCAAAGTCGCTTATCACAATGAATTCATTTTGGGCTAATTTCTCCTTACTTTCCTTTAGAAATTTCGATTGAATCTCGGATATGAAATGGTGCGCCTTCAGTTCATTCAACTTGAATCCGAATTCCTCGATGAATTCCGGAATCTGCTTTACCACGGTCTCAAGGGAACATCTGCCGCTGCTAATTATCCACTGTTTGAAATGCACCTCCTGAATTAACAGCTGTTCAAACTTTTCCGCCAAATATTGCTCTAGCTCGTCAATCTTCGGACAATTGTCGCATTTGGACAGATGACAATTTTCCGTGGGGTATGCGCACAACGACTTCGACAGGAGGTCCCTATATGTTTCAATTTCACCGTGAAATACTTTCAATTTCTTGCATGGAAAGAAAATTAATTTGATGTTTTGATGAAACATGCAAACGCAGACTGAATGCGTTCCGTGCCTGTCTAATGCCAGCACGCATTCTTTTGGTCGTAGGATGGCAAACTTAGAAAATCCCACTTTTTCTGCTGGGTATTTCTCATTGAACTGATGGTGTGCTTCGGATAGATTACATAATAATATCCTGCACTGCTTGTGTACTTTTTCTCCATCTTCACGTGTGATAACATAGTCACGTGTACCTGGGCAGACGCGGCTGTTGTCATCATTGCAGTAAAAATCTTGAATCAATTTCACCGTTGCTTCACTGAGGGTCCTTGAGCCAAATTTCTTGGTGGGAGTCGCCAATATGCCCTTCTGTCGAACTAATTCTTTGCTTCTTCTCGCGATGTAAAAAGATGTTTGAAACTGTTCAGAAATCTTGCGTATAGACCATGATTGAGGCAGCACAGATAAAATGAGATATTTCTCCGGAAAAGTGGTCGCTAAATTGAATTTTCTTTTCAACTGCTCAATCATTTGTTTGCCGTCATCAACGTCATCTGCTTGACTGCATTCGTTATCAGAGCCTTCATCAAATATTGTCGCGATTGCACTCATAACCTTGCCTTTTTTCTCTTTCCTGTATGTTTCACTTCGCAACTTTCTTTTTCTAATAGGCGTTTCACCTAAAGTGGTAATAGCCTCATTCAAAGGACTCAAAGACATATTGACCATCGGAATGTCTGCCTCACTATCAGATGAAACATTTTGTTCACTTGTCATTTCACTCTCGGATTGTGGCTGCATTTGTTTCAATGCATTTGCTTGTTGAGACAAATCGATTTTACACTTGGGGCAAATGAATTCTGCTTCTTCACCGTATTGTATATTTAATTCATTCATGTATCGCTTCGAAACACCAGTTAATTTTAATACTTTTATCTTTTTCGAACGATGTCCACTCTTGTTAAACGGATTGCAGCAAAATTTATTCATTTTACTTTAAATTGTCTTTAAAGCTTCACTCTTTACTTTACAAAAAAAAAACACTTTCACGCTTAGTATTCAACTGAAATTTGACTCAGAGTGTGTGAAGTATTTAGATTTATTTTTTGGTAAAAAAATAGGTAAAAAAAAATAAGCGATATTTGCTTTTCTTTAATAGGAAAATTTGCGTGAACTACTGGTCATAAAATGTTTTTTAAAAGGGACTTAATTGGTTACTGCCAATAAGCTGACCACAGGTCATAAAATGTTTTGCAAATTTTTTAAATTACCAGGTAATAAATATTTCGCCATATTTATGGAAAATCCGCGTTTTATGACTTGTTTCTGCACGTGTCATTTTAGGCGAAATATTTATTACCTGGTAATTTAAAAAATTTACAAAACATTTTATGACCTGTAGCCTCAGTCGGGTTTGGTGTGCCATTACATGCCACTGCTGCTATTATCCATGGATTTATGGCCGATCTTGTGAAGGCAGGCAGACCATATTCACTACACACTCAACTTGGGGCTCTTAAAAAAAAATTGATTTTTTCTTCATAAATGTATTTTTAACTGTAAAATAATTTTTAAAATGTATTTTTAACAAGGTGGTCTCTTAAATGCTCTTCTCCTGTCCAAACAAGGAGTCGGGGCCCATTTTTTTATTGCTGATTCTTAAAGCAAAAATTATGAGGAATCCAAAAAAAAAAAAATTAGCCGGAAAATTTAGGAGCTTCTGTGGAAAATCGGAAAATTTAATTTTCTTGGGAAAATTTAAAGGTAAATTTCTAAGAAAAATTAGGAAAATTTTATTTTTCAATTAAAGCCTGATTCAAAGAATTCTTCAATTTTGTCACATGACAGTGGTGTACACCACCACTAAACCAGTCACTATAAAAAAAAAAAAAATATGTAGGTACATTATTTTTTGCTGGGCAATCGATTGAGACTATTTATTTTAAAATCGGAGAGGGGTCGTCCAAAATATCATTTATATTTTAGAAGAAAAAAAAAGTAAACAAAATCAAAAAATATTAACATCTCCACATTGAGAAAAAATTACCAATTTTGGTTAGAAACAACCGAAAACGGCAGCTCTGATCACATATTTAAATATGCCATATTTCACATTTTCTTTAAAACCGGCCTTAAATTTAAG
Source organism: Pollenia amentaria (assembly GCA_943735925.1). Lineage (NCBI taxonomy): Eukaryota > Metazoa > Arthropoda > Insecta > Diptera > Polleniidae > Pollenia > Pollenia amentaria. Next base: position 127,044,695 of record OX031009.1, read on the forward strand.
AAGTGGTTGTTGTAATAAAACACCTTAAAAAATGCAGAAAAAATTTCGAATTATTATATTAATTAATTCCTAATAATTCCCAAGGACAAATTTTAAAAATCCAACAAAAATAAATTGGAACTGTCACTTATCCGGACCATATGGAAAGTGAGGACTAGGAACTACACTATCCTCCTGTGGTACCAATATTCCTCAATTGTATTTGTGTTTTTTTTAGTTTTTTAAAATTATTTAAAAAAAATTTAATTTATTTAAATTTAATTAAAAATTAATTTATTTAAATTTAATTAAAAATTAATTTATTTAAATATTTCGTTGCGTCTTAAATATGAAGCGACGAAAGCTGTTACATCGAAACATATTAAACTCGGCATATTTATCTTCACACACACTTTTATGTTCTTGGCAAATCCTAAATATTTTTTAAATACATCAAATATGTCAATTTATTATGTCTTCAATGCCTCTTAAAGCTGGCATGACGCACAAAATGTAAAAAAAGTTTATCAAAAGTTTTATATAAAAAGTTAATTTAATTTTATTGCAAATAAATTACAGTTTGCCATTCCATTGAAATGGTGGGCGGTACCAATACGCCATCAAAAATTAAATTTCTCACACACAGGGAACTTCATTTCCATTTATGTATATAAAACCACACCACTTAAAGAATACGAAAGATTTAAATAATAAGTAGAAATATTGAAAAGAGAATCATTTTAAGTTTAGGAAGCCAGGACCAATAAAACGTGCGGTTTATTTTGCATTTCTTAACAATTTTAAGTGGTCCATTGTGGCCATATACATCTGTAGGAGATATGTGGGAAACTGGGGCCTTGGCCTCAGGAGCGTTGAATGGATCTTTCAGGCGGTGGTAAAACCGATCCTCCTCTATGGGGTCGTAGTGTGGTGGCCCGCCATAGTTAGGGGGCGGAGCTGCATGTTTCTTGAGAAAGTATATAGGTTGGCGCTGTTTTCTATGCTGAACCGGATGCCAGTCGACATCACGGCTGAACAGTTGGCCCTAACGGCCGCGATTAGGCTGGGGGCGGTGGGCCTATGGTCTACGCACGACTACGGTCATGCCAGGGTCACGCTGAGCGCATCAGTTGACCTGGCGGGACTGGACTATTGCACTCCTGAACCCCTTTTCGGTGCTTTGTTCACAGTTGATCATGGCAATGGTGATGAGCTATTCGATGGCACGCAATCTCTGCAACCGGCTCTAAGGATCTATACTGATGGTTCCAAGACGGGTGGCAGAGTAGGTGGAGGTTTCTTCATCGAGGAATTGGGCATAAGGGTCCCTTTAAAGCTGCCGGGTTGCAGTAGCGTACTGCAGGCGGAATTCTCTGCCATAAGACGGGCGGCGAACAGGCTGAGGTACTATCGTATATCGAGATATATATGTATATTTACGGACAGCAAGGCTGCTGTTGACAGTGGAATGCCGGAGGTCTCTGCCGGAGATCGCGGAACATTCCAGGGTAATGCTGGCATGCGTATCAGGGCACAGTGGATGCCCGGGCAACCAAAATGTAGACGGTCTGGCCAAAAAGGTCTGTCTCTTGGACGCCATGTTCGTCGACGGCCTGATCGGCATTTCAATGGCCCGCTGCAATACTCTCATAGAGCGTAAGTTGTACAGAAGGGCTCAGGAGAGATGACGGGGTTAGCATACCTGCTTGGTGGCCAAGACTTTGCCCCGGTCTAGGGGATATTAGGCATAGGCATTTCTGGAGGACGGAATTGCCATGTCTGGACGGTATGTCCAATGTGGAACTAAAATCGATCTCTCTCTTCTGCAAGGAGTCGGGGTGGTTCGAGGCTGCGGTGACTTCTGGAGAATAGTCTGGGGAATACCAGTTGACTTTTGTCGCTGGCTAAGGGTATCACAAAGGGACCGCTATAGGGACCCAAGTGAGCCGAGCACGTGTCGGCTGCCCATTGAACCTAACCTAACTTAACCTTACCTAACATAAGTGGTCAATTACTGTCGGTGTTAACAGTTGGGTCTTTTGACAAGCTTAACATTCTTTAAGAATATTTGCTTCGTTTAGGGCAGAGTTTTTTCTTGAAATTAATGTTGATTTGTAGGTTATAGATTTAACATAACAGTGGTACCTTTTTCGAAGTTTTTTTGTTGTTGTTTGGGTTAAAATTTCCATGCAGCCATTAGGTATATACATATTTAATTTAAGTTGATCTAAACAAGCAGCTGCTTTTGGCCAGCATCGGGAGTTATGTACATCAACAAGATGTGGTTTCTGCAGGACGTGGCCACGAGCTACATAGATCATTCCAAATTGCAAAATCTGCACGAGAAATATGATGACATGTTCATCGCAGCTGCAAATGATGTGAAAATAGATTTACATGGGCACCTGCCGTGTCGGCCTAACCTCATGGTGCATCTTAACCACTGGGTGCCACATTATGCGTTTATCAAACGCCCATCCGTGTGTGAGAAATAATAACAAATTCCATTGCTCTTAGTGTACAGGCGGTCTTAACCAATAGTCAGTCCAGTGGCGTGTCACAGGGGCACCAGATAGGATCTCTGGTCAGACGCGATCTCAAGAGATCTATCAATTTTAGATTTTGGCAGAATGTCAGATATTGGCTGCACCAGATTTGCCACAGAGGATAAAAAAGGAAAGGTGAAATATACTTGAGATGATTCTACGTGGAGGTGATGTAAACTGGCAACCGATGTCGTGCGATAAGACCCGGTTAGACTTCTTCTTGTGGGTTTTCTTAATTCGCAGGCTTTCGTGAATAAGCCGCAAACTCTGGCCCGCAAATCAACATAACCCATGCCATCGTTCAAATTCAACGTGAGTCATAGAAATCGGGCATTTCGGATACGAGCCACCCAGCAAAGCTGCAACGGATATTTGCACGATGTTATATACCATAGACAATGACATCGATAGGCCTTTCAAACGATTAAAAGTTTTCGGTTATATCTCACAAATACTCTATTATATTTCAAATAAAAGATAGAAAGCGCATTTTACTACTTCAGAGTTGGTATTTTAAAAATATATACGGGTATATTATATAAATAAACATAAATTGGATTTAAAATCGAACAAATTTTGAAAACGAGCCTGTAAAGAAAGTTCATAAAAATATTCCTTTTTTGTATTTCATACTTTGAGTACCAACTATCTTGACAACACTCATAGAAAGGGGATCTGACATCAACGTTATAACATATGGCATCAATGAGGCAAAAAGTGTAATCAATTCAATGGTGAACGTCATCGTAAAATATTGTCTTATTTCATGCGTCATCTGTGCTATGACTACAGTGATATTAATTTGATGCCACATTTTGTGTATTATAAACATAATTTTCATATATAAAAAGTAAAATAGAGAAGCATAAATTCCCATATACTATTTTTTAAAATTATTTGGTTAAATACATAAATTTTTCAAAGAAGAATGATTACGAAAACCATATCGGGCATGCTGCTGATGTCTTATAATTGAGGGTTCTTCTGTAAGCAAAGGGCGAAATTAGGGTGTTTAATTAAACGGTTTTTTTGTTCGATTAAACAATTAATATTGGACTCATTCGATTAAATGAATAAAAGTTTAAAATTATTCGATAAATCGAATAATTAAAAACCCAGAAATTTTATAAATGAAGAGATTTTTTTTCGATAATTTACGAAAAAAATGGTACTTGAGTAAATAAACATAATCAATTACAAGTATTTTTATACACAAAAAAGAAAACAAACGTAACAATTTATACTAGTTTATAAAACCTTTACAACGATAAAAAAAATTAGACATGTGTTAAGATCATATAAATTTGAATGTACAAGAACTTAAACAGATCTTTTAAAAATGAAATGTTGTTCAAATGTTTTGCTTTACTTGGAATCCACACGATCAAGTCTTGTCTTTCTTTTATTTGCTATACTCTCTCACTTTTTTTAATCACACTTTTTAAATTGCCAATTTTAAGTTCACAACTGACCACAAATTCACTTTTTCGCTTTTTTAAAAAATATATTTCTTAAAAAATAAATGTTCTTTATAAAAAAAATTGTGTTCTAAAAACTTCCTTTGCTTTTTTTACAAAATACTTTGAGTCATGCTAATATTTTGAGTTGATTCTTCGTCGGGGGCATTTTTAAAATTATATTGACTAGCAAATTGAGTGCAGCCTGTGACACATCTGTCAATTCAAAGAAGTTTGGACAAGCAGTTTTGTGAAAAACTTGAAAGTGATTTATTGAACGTGTCGCTCCAGGGTTAAAAATATTTTTTTTTGCATTTGTTTCAATTATAAGTAAAAATTAACGGATTACTGCATTATTTCAGTAATCAGTAAAAATTTACTGGTTACTGAATTTTTTTTCAGTAAGCAGTACGCCCATGTATGTGAATTACTCACTAAGCATGGCTGTGTTTTTTAATTCCAACGGACACATGCATTTGGTTTGTTTATTTGACTTAAAACTTTAACAAATTATACATTTGACAGAAAACCCACATATGTATTGTTATTCGATTAATCGGCATAAATTCTTTGATTAATCCTTTAATCGAAATCTGCAATTTTAAATTAATCGAACAATTAATGGTCTAAAATTGTTCGATTAATCGAATTAATTAAGAATTAATCGGCTGAACACCCTAGGCGAAATACAGCAAAAGGGAAAAGCACACGTGTAACGGGTAAGTAAATAATAATATTATTTAACTTTGAAGAATTCTTTCACTTTGACTCAAGTCAATCCTAATGACAAACTGTCATTAAATTAAGCCTAATGAGTCATTTCTCCAATGTTACTGAGTCATCACACTGATGATATTTTATATAAAACTGACTCTGATTCGTCATTTCTGTGATGCCGATGGTCATCCCATTGATGACATAATTTCACCTGATGACAATTTGACCAAGTGATGTTAGGGCATGGGTCAAAAATGAAGACACTTTTCATAGTACTGATACCAAAATACATCAGCGTTACGACACATTTTATTTCAGTGCGGAGCAACTCTTACAATTAGGAAAAACTGCGGTAATTTTTTTTAATAATTAAAATCAAAATCTCTTTCGATTTCAATTCTACTTCATTTCGATTTCTAGAACATGTCCGATAAAGTCTTTATAGAAGTTAACCTTCATTTTTTAAAATTTCTTGAAATTGACGCCTTTTTAGTGTACAATTTTACAAGACAGATTTGCCCTTTAGTCACGAGTCCACTGGGCTCTGGCTGCCTTATTGCAATTTTTATTTTAATTGAAACAAAAATTCTATGAAAACACATGTAACAAACAAAATAGATCAGGATTTACTTACCCCACAAAAACACCCGTATCCATGTAGTGCGTATAATAGAATATGGTTACAACGGTTATGGCAAATAAAGCCAAAACGCAACGACGCACATTAATGGCTTTAAGATGTGGCAAGCCAAAACAGCAACGGGCAATTAAATTACTGCAACAATTACAATTTGGACTCGCTGCCGAAGACGACGACGACGACGATGATAACAGTGGTGAGTTTGCTGATGTCGAGGAGGAGTTTGGTATTAATGATTGACGCATATATTGATTATTATACAAAGATGAGTTGGAGGAATTAAGGGAGACATTTGAGGGAGTTGAGGGCTGTTGGTTGTGATGATTTTGATAAGGGTTGGTATTGGAGTTGCTATACAAGTTGCTGGAATTTGTGTTGGTAATATGTACATTATTGACAGCTTCATAGTTGCTATTATGGTTGGAGGATAAAATCGTTGTTGTTGTGGTCGTTGTTGCTGCAAATGCTGCTGTTGATGTTACATCCATTGCTGCTAATGTTGTTGATGATGTGGCTAATAGAGGTTTTTGTTGCTGCTTTATTAGGCCGCCAAACATTATTGAATTTTGTTGACTCGTTTGCATTGTTGTTGTTGTTGTTGTTGCTATTGGCGCCAATAAGGTCGTTGTAGCCGAGTCTAATGATGAGGAGGAGTTGGATCTGGAACAGGAAAGTGATGTTTTTCTTGTTGGTTGCAAGCAAGAAGAGTTATTATGGCAGGAATATGTTTTTGTTGTAGCAGTCGATGGCATTTTATTGCCTGAACTTTGGTTGGAAACTTTATGTACATTATCAAAATATTTGCTATTATTAAAATGCATATTATTGTTGCTATTGCCACTACAGTTACTTCTACCACTACTACTATTACTACTACTACTACTGCTACAGCTGTTGCTGCTATTGCAGTCGTTTTTAAATATGCTTCTTTTATTGTTTTTATTGTTATGCGGGAGTTTTAGCAATTTTTGTGCGCTGTGATGATCATTATTAGGGTTTGTGGCATTCATGCTTAAATAGCCATTACAGCTACTACTGCTGCTGTTGCTACTTGTACTAATACTGCCATTAGTTAATGTTGTTGCTGTTTGGCTATTATCATTTTGTTTATGGTTTTCATATATCCGCTTGTGTTTCATATGCCGGCTGGTTTTATTATTTTCCAAAATTTTCCTTGATGATGCTTGTACTGCTGCTACAGCCACTGCCCCTGATTCCGTCCCTGCTCCTGTTGCTTTTGTAGCTGGTGTTGATGTTGTGGTCGTTGATAAAGTTGCTAATGGCGTTAATTTTGTTGTTAAAGCTGCTTCTGCCAGCCAAGTTATGTTAGTTAAGCCAACACCACCACCACTATCCTCTATACTACTGCTACAACTACTATTGCTGCTGCTGCAGTTGCTATTGCTTCTATTGGAATTTGTAGCATTTCGTTTATTTTTATCAGGAACAACATTATTATCATGAGCTCCATTGGTTTCATTTACTCTTGTACTGTTTGTGGTATTTGGCAATAGTTTGTCATATTTGTGGCGATTTTTTATTGTAGATGCCAAAGGCAATTTCGTAGTAGTCGTTCGGATAATATCAGTTGAATGTTTATGTGGATTTTCTTTGCTCCAGCCAGGGGACAAAATATTGTTATTATTATTGTTGGTGCTGTTGTTGTTGTTGTTATTTTTAAGACTTTCAGTTAAAAGAGCCATTGTTTTATTGTTGCTGTCGATTTTTAAAGGTTTAAGCAAAAATTCACTTTCAATTGATCTATTTAATAAATTATTTTTCTTCGTTATTGTCATGTTTTCAATTACAATAATAAAATTTCTTTGAAAACTTTATGAAATTTCTTTAATATTTTTTTTAATTAAAAATATCGGTGGTAGCTTTTGTTTGAAGCGAATTTTAAGGTAAAATTTTTAAAATAAATCGTTTTACTATTTTCAAAATTATTTTGGATATTTACTAAAGAGAAAAGCGGGCGTGGCAGCTAGAGATATGTAAAATATGGCACCTACTTTTTAATTAAGTAATTTATACAGTTTACCACAAAAGTTTTCGTTTAATATGTAAGTACAAAACACTTGTTTTTTTTTGTATTCAATTAAATTTGTTGGTTTTGAAGAAGCTTAAATTTTAAAATTTTTATTAAATTTAGAATTTATTTTTAACTTAAAAATGTTAAACATTTATTTGTTGTATACTTTAAGTTTGTTCTGGGGGAAATAATAAAAATAATATTATTAAAGTTTTTAAAAATGTTTGTGTTTTTTTTTTAAATTGTTTTTTTTTATTTTTTAAGGAAATTCAAATCTTTTTAGTTTTAAATTCCTTTTCGCCACTTGATATGTTTCCAAATTTTTATATATTCAACATTTTGTGAAAATTTATTTTGTTTTATGGCCATGGTATCAAGTTGCAGCATCACTTTGTTGAAAAATGATTTGCAGCAGCAGCCTTTAATATGGCAATGTCTTTAATATGACACAGCATTATTGTGGTGCTTTACTTCCGCTCTGGAGTTCAAAATCTGTTGGCATCATTGCATTTATTTTTATTTTTTTTATTTCAATTGGCACATTTTTTTTTTGCGTTTAAGCAGCAAAACAACAGTCTTTTATTGAATTTTACGCAAATAATTTCACAATTGGATTTCGCTTATTTTTCCAAGTTTACTTTGTTAATTAAACAATTTTTTATGATGACTTTAGATAATTTCTTTATTTTTATTTATATTGCCGTATGTTTCGATATGTAGATGTAATTGTTTTTTTATGAAGAGATTTTATTTCCTTCTTTTTTCTTATTATTTTTATGACCCAGTGTTCAACTGTAATCTGTAATGAGAGTAGAAAATAAAAATCTGTTTGAATAGTTTGTTAAACAAATAGGCTGCACTTAATATTTAAAGAAAAAAATGAGGTAAATATTATAAAAAGAGTGGTTGAATAAACTTAAAGTGCTAGTAGGTCTTCAAACGAAGCTGCACAGTGGGGGATATACAGAAAAAGAGGCGGAACTAAAGCTGCAGCTTCTAATCGGTTTTAATGAAACTTCATAAATTCAAATGTGTCATAAATATTATAAGAATTTTTGAATTTAGAAAAATTAACTAAAGAGGGGTCGTCGTAATATTCTTCATAGAAAAGAATTCCGTAATTACTTAAGCCACAAATTCTCCAATTACAAAACTGGAATCGAGCCGGAAGTATAGAGCCTTCAATTGCTGAATAATAAATAATACTTTGCAAATAGGCGCCGAATGTATGATTAGAATGCGGTGTAGAACGGTAGAACGGGTTATCTACCCTTCTCCGAAAACATTTTCTTAGGCTTTAAAATGTTTTCCCTCAAGCAAATGTCGAATGTTTAATGGACAATTTTCGATAACATCTAGTAAATTTTATAACGAATGAAGGCTTTTAGGCTAAAATTGCTTCAGTTTTTTTTCTTCATTTTAAAATAATCTCTTTTATTGAGTTGGTCCCACAAAAGATAGTTCAAGGACGTTAGAACTAGCGATAATTTTGGCGTCCAAACTTTCTTTCTAAAGTTGTCTACATGTACCGATATAGTTATATAATGGCTCGCTGCAAGACTTTCATCGGACGTGAGTCGTATAGAAGGGCTCAGGAGAGATAGCAGGGGAAGTGTACCTGCTCGATGGCCAGGAGTTTATGGCCTGACTATGACACGGCGAGAACGCGCGTGCTACACGCAGAGAAAAAACATTCATACTTGCCTAATTTGTTTACCCTCATAAATTAATTATAGTCTTAATATAACTTAGAAAATTGTTTTTTGTCCTTAACATTTTTAAATTCACTATAATAATATTATATGGTGGCTTACACCTAAAAAGGTACTCTGGTCTAGCTAAACATATTCAATTATTTGATATGTTAGCAACTATAATATAAAGGGTCCGCCAAATAACTTTTTTTTTTTTTTTGAAATGCTATAAAAAAAACTACTGAATATTTTCTCAAAATTTCTTTTTTTATTTGAAAGTACTATCCTTCCGGTTAATAATGGAAAATAATTTCATTCAAATGTCTGCCTCGGCTGGCCATGCAGTAGCCTACACGATCGGTCCAATTTTTAAGCACATTATCGATTGTGTGCAGCTGTATTTGACTAATGGCTTCACGAATATTGTTCTTTAAAGCGTCAATTGTCTCTGGCTTGTCGGCGTAACACTAATCTTTGACGGCGCCCACAAATAATAGTCCAACGGTGTCAAATCGCAGCTCCGAGGTGGCCAAACGACATAAGCTCTGCGGCTGATAATGCGATCTTCAAAAACAGGGCGCAAAACATCGAGTGTAGCTTCGGCTGTGTGGCACGTAGCGCCGTCCTGTTGAAACCAAATGTTGCCAATATCCTCCTCTTCAATTTTTGTGAACAAAAATTCGTTTAGCATGGCCCGATAACGATCGCCATTGACTGTAACGGCCACTCCCTGCTCATTTTCGAAGAAAAATGGCCCAATTATGCCTCTGGACCAAAATCCGCACCAAACAGTGACTCGTTTTGGGTGTATCGGCTTTTCAATGTATGCGTGCGGGTTTTCTGTGCCCCAAATGCGACAATTTTGCTTGTTTACATAACCGCCAGAAGATGCCGATTTTGGCAAAATCGGCAATTCACATGGAGGCTTTTGCGTCGTCGCTTTGTCGACGTCTCTTTTGGTTTGGTGGCGAGCGGTGTAGAGAAGAAAGAGGGGTTAACAAAACAACTCGTTTTGTGTTTTTCATGTCGTTTTCTTATATTCCTCTTCAAACTTATTTCTATTCTTCTTGTTTTGTTTTATTCTTTTTCTTAATTTGAAGCGTCAGGTTGCAAACAAATACGGAAATAATAAAAAAGAATATAAAACAAAAGTTTGAGTTTTAATTTAAACATATTTCTTACATATTTCTTTTTAAAAAAAAACACTTTTTTATATTTTTCTTAATGAGAAAAATCAACTAAAGCAGATTTACCGATAAGGCAATAAAAATCAACCCTGGTTGCAAATAAAAATTAAAATTGAAAAAAGCGACATGCCACAAAAAATCATCGTATAAACGCAAGAGGTTTTTCGAAGTTGCTTCAAAAGGGAATTAAGAAAAAACGACGTCGTAAAAGCCTCCATGTGAGTTGGCTGTAAGTCGATCGCAGGCCCACTTAGCGAAGCGAAAACGCATTGGATGGTCAGTTGGCTTCAACTGCTGAACCAATTGGACTTTGTATGACGTCATACCAACGTCTTTATGCAAAATTCGTCTCAATGATGTCTCCGAAATGTTCAATTATTGAGAACGAAGTTGAATTGATGTTGATGGCGCTTCTCGCACACTTTCTGCCACAGCAGCAATATTCTTGGGTGTACGCACTGTTTTTGGCTTTTCACGCTTTGGTTTATCGATGAGGATGCCAGTTTCTTTCTCTTTTTTCACAAGATAACGAACATACGGAGCTGACGGTGCTTCTCTTCTTCCAAAATCCGTACGCAATTTTCGCACACGTTCTGCAACATTTTCATGATTTTCAAAATAATGTCGCAATATTTCCCAGCGTTGTTCAAGCGTATACTCAACCATATTCGTTCAGCAGAAGGATAAACTAATTATCTGTCAAATCAGACATGAGCTAAGTGTTACCATTGACGAAATAAGCACTAGTTGAAAAAAAAAACGTTAGATGGCGGACCCTTTATATATTTTCAACTATACAGTTAAAATCATAATATTAGTTGAACACAAAAGGTATGTTTAATACCATCATTTTTGTTTGCTTGAAAACACATTGCCTTAAGGAGCAAACATTTATTGTCAAAACAATGAGTGTGTGCTAATAAAGAAAATGACATTTTCTCCGTCCGGGAGCTTCAGTTTATCAGCAAACATGAATGATGACAGAATAATTAAAACAATTTTCTGTGAGAAAATGCCATGCTGCCTAACGATGTAAATTATTATACGTTTATTGAAACAGGCAAGTTATTTAAATATAATTATAAAAATATATAAATATGCAATTACTTTGTCTTTCTTGCAGCCAAAAAAAACCTATAACAAATTTTGACACATAGTTTTGTCATCAGCCCCGAATTTTTTCAAAAACTATTCAACAGTATATTAATTTATGTAGTCGATTTCATAAAAGAAATAAAAGGTAAGTTTGTGTTTGACTTTTTTTTAGAAGTCTTAAGTGAACGGAATTCTTATTTTTTTGATATATTTCTACCACACAACGTAATAAAAAATTTATAAATTAAAACACATACACATGTATATAAATATGTGTATTTAATTTTATTTTTAATATATGTTATATTTTTTGTATTATATTTGTAATAAAACATAAATTTTTTAAATTACATTTTTTATTGTCTTTATTGTAAGAACTATATCAAATGTTGAAGTAGACATTTTGCATGATGTTGGGAAATATAGAAAAATGGTTTGAAAGATCGTGCGCATTTTTCTTCTGAACATAATAATATGTTTGAGACAACAATTATCTAAAATCATTATTACTGAACATATATTGTTGCTTCAGACGTGTTTGACACAATCATAACCACAAACATTAATGATAGTTTGCGATTGTGATTGTATCAACCATGTTTTTTCTTTGCGTGTACTTGGTCTCGGTAGGGACCAGATAAGGGCGGTTATATCAGTCATTACGGGTCACTAGGTGATAGGGACTCATGCGGAGAGAATGGGTCTTAACTATAATGACTACTGTAGGAGTTGTCTTGATAAGGAGGAAGAGACGGCGTTTCACTTTCTCTACCAGTGCCCCGGTCTCGGCGATATTAGGTTTAGGCATTTTGGGAAACCGGAATTGCCATTTCTGGACGAAATGTCCAATATGGGACTGAAATCGATCTTTCTGTTCTTCAGAGAGTCGGGATGGTTTGAGGCTGCAGTGACTTCTGGAGAAAAGTCTGTTGGATACTGGCTGACTCTTGTCACTGGCTTAGCGTACCATAAAAGGACCGCTATAGGGGCCCAAGTGAGCCGTCCTCGTGTCGGCTGGACATTGAACCTCACCTAACATTACGATATAGTTATCCTTTGGCGGTATAAAAGAATTTTCAGATTTATTTACCCGCGTCGTGAATAAAATTATCCCTCGAAATAAGTTCGCTTTGCTCTAAAAAATGTATTGGGAAAAGCATTGTCGGTTTTAGACAATAATTTCAATGAAAATAATAACTATTTTATCTTTTCTGAGTGGCTCTTATCAAGAATTTCCCTAAATACCACCCTTTTACGGACCTCCTTCGTCCTTATAATCGGAATTTTCAAACTCTGCAATTGATTGAAGAAAGATCAAGTTTCTCATATTTCTTAAGAAAACGATAACAATCTCGAGTAATTTTCTCGAAAATAAAAAAAAAGAAAGTACCTAAATTATTATCCAGGAAAAAGACCATTTGGTTCAAAACTTTTAATTTTCGAAACAGTAGAGAGAACATCAGCTGACTAAGCTTTCCGATGAAAAAAAACACTAATATAAATATTGCATCCTTAATAAAATGTAACAATAAACAGCGAGAATTTATCCATTCTATTCAAGGCGAATTCACTGCAGGTGGAAGCGAAATGCCTGATGACTTCGACAGTTCAAACTAATTTCTTTTGATTTTACAATGTTTTGTTAGGAAATGGTTGACATTTCGAGCCCTAAACACCAACAATGCTATGCAAATAGCCTCTTTTGTTTTTGTTTCTGTTGTTGTTGTATTTTTGTAGTACTAAAATCGATATCAAAGATATCGATTTTTAAATAACTTTCAGCCTTAATTTAATTTTTAAATTTCCCTTCCATTTCTTCTACCTTAGAAACATTTGTGGTATCAATTTTAATGTTTTCATTTCTATTTAAAAGGTCCAGCCTCAAATTTTATTCCAAATTGACAGTTATTGTAAAACATAATTGTTTAAATGTATAAATATTTTTTCAACAAATTCAATCTCCTTAAAAACAAATTTGATAACAAGCAAAAAATATTTTATCCTAAGAGAAAAAAATTTGATTAGAAAATTTACCAATGCAGAAGAGAAAAGAAAAGACAAACACATACACACTTATTCATATTCCAGACACACACACGCTCAAAATACTTTTCATAGAATTTTTGTTTTGATTTTGATTTGAAAATTTAAATTCCATCAATTAAGTAATTCGAGCAATCATGTATTTTTATACTTTCCCTTTATGGCTTTTCATTTTGAATTTGAGTATGAATGAAGAATTGAAGATATGAATGATTGAAGAAGTCCCTGTGACTGTGTGTGTGAGTGAGTTTATCCCAGCAAACACAAATTTATTTTAGTTCAAATGAAAATTTTCTTAAATAGTAATTTGTAATTTTTGATGTTAAAAACTCAATTTAATATTAAGCTGCTGTGTTCGCTGGTATTGTGCTACAGTATATATACCAAAGCTTTGAAAGAATGAATTCTTTTTGGAATTAGTTCTCTGAAAAACTTAATTCAGCTTTAACTACTTTAATTTATCTTTATTTTAAGCCATTTATCTTTAAATAATTCCGGCTTCATTCTTCTATTGCTTATAAAGGTTTTTTTTATAGAAGTCTATGTTGGCAACACTTGTTTCACTGGCGGCCATTTTGTCAGCCTTCAAGTGATATATGTTAAGTTTGGTTTGGTTTTTCAACATGAATAGACTTAACCTGACCTGGAAAATGCTTCCAAATTGTGCAAATTTATTTTGAAAATTATGGTTCTGTTCAAAATACGTATCGAGCACTACGTCCATTTTACGGCCAACATAATCGTTCATCAGAGCAATTCATTCGATTAACGTTTTCGCACCACGTCAACACTAAAGAATAATAACCATCCTCAGTGCAGTTATGTGCTGGTGGAATCATTGGTCCGTACTTCTTTAAAAACGATGCTGGTCATAACGTTACAGTCAATGGTGGCCGCTATAGAGCCATGATTACTGACTTTTTCGTTCATCAATTGAACATTCATAATGTGCAGGAGCTGCGGTTTCACCAAGACGACGCAACATTTCACACAGCTTGTGCCACCATTGATTTATTGAAGGAAACGTTTGGTAACCGCAACGTTTCACGTTTCGGACCCGTGAATTGGCCTGCACGATCGTGCGATATAACGCCGCTAGACTATTTTCTGTGGGGTATGAGAAATCGTTAGTCCACGCCGATTAGGATAACATTCGCCACGTTATTGCCGATATACGGCTACAAATGTTGGAAAAAGTCATCGAAAACTGGACCTCCAGTCAAATGCCAGAAGTCATATTTATATTATAATGCCAGAAGATTATCTTTCGATTAAAGTAAATTTCATGTCAATTTAAAAAATTCATCTTTGTTTTATTCAATTTCAAAGTTCTATACGTCTATAAAAAACATCCTTTATTTTGATAAATCAATTCCCAAATGAATTCATTCATTTAGAATGTACAATTCCTTAAAAAAAATTAAATTTTTATTTAATTAATTTCTATTTCATTTTGAATGGTTTTCTATCTAATAAAATCTAGTTCCTTGAATAAACTCTGATATAAAACTTTCATTTAGTCTCCTTCAAGTTGAATGATATAATAAATAAAAGGTAAAACATTTTAAAATAAATTAATACTTCAAAAAAGATAATGAAATTAAAACAATTAAATTTAAGCAAATTAAAATCATTTAAAGAAATTTTACATTCTATACAAATGAATTTATCTTAGAAGTAATTCTTCTGGAAGTTAAGCTTTAGAAATAAAAGTTCGGTTAGGTTCAATGGGTAGCCAACACAAGGACGGCTCACTTGGGTCCTTGTAACGACGGCTTTGTAATACCCGGAGCTAGTGACCAGAGTTGAGCTAGTAGCCATTAGATTATTCTTTAGACATCACTGCAGCGTCGAACCATTTCGATTCCCTGCAGAAAATAGACATCGACCGTACTTGTACATTAGATATAGCATCCAAGCACGGCAATTCTGGTCTTCCTCATTGTCTCATTCTTAAAGCCTCGAGACCGGAGCTTTGGCAAAGAAAGTTAGACACCATTTTCTCCTCTTCCACATCATGACAGCTTCTGCAGTAGTCATTATAACCTAGGCCCATCATAATCGCATGGGTCCCTATAAACCGGTGACCCTTAATGACCGATATCACCGTCCTAATCTAGTCCCTGCCAAACCCAAGTAGCAAGCGGGGTTTACCCCGTCATAGACAGGGTATAGAGTCCCGGTCATCGTGCAGGTTTTTTAACTCTGCCATTTCTCCTCAGCTTTTCTGTACGAATCACGTTGGATGAGAGTTCTACAGCATCATGGAAAATGTTGTCCAAGATACAGCCTTGTTTGGCCAGGGGGTCTGCAGTTTATTTTCGCAGACACACACTGTGCCCTGGTACCCATGCCAGCGTTATCGTCGAATGTTTCGTAATCAGATTTAGAGACATCTGGCATTGCACAGTAAACTTTGATTTCGATACGACACCAGCCAGAGCTACAATGCCAGTTTTGTATTCCGTAAACATATTTCTCGATATACGATAACACCTCAGTCAATTAGTCGCCTGCTTTATGGCGGGGATTTCAACCTGCAAGAAACTGCTGTCATCCGGCAGTCTAAAAGAGACCTTTATGCCCATTTAAGAACTAAGCAAATTATTAAATCAATAGGAACTAAATTATGGAATTAGTTATTATTGAGTATTAATTAAACAATAGTATTAATTCTGCAATATTTATTATGCATACAGTAAAGAGAATTAAGGAATTCAGTATTTTGAAGAATTCATGTGCCAAAGTGCGTGCGTAAATAAAGTTCATTCATTACTCGTCGTGCACAATAAAAGACCTTCAAAAAGTTAACACAGATAAAGAAATGTCAAACCATAAAAGTTCCAATCATGTTTCGTGTGCTACACTCATGTAAATAATACGAGTATATAATATTAATTAGTAGTGTCCCACTGAACGCACTTTTTAGGAGCAATCCCTAGCCCAACCCGAACTTCGGTAAATTTTGCAACGTTCGGCCGAAACTTTTTGTCATTAAATCTGAACAATTGTACTTTTTTTAATTTATTTTTTTAAAACAAAATAAAATTTCAGTAACTCATATACAAATTGAAAACATCAAAAAAATGGCCGAACATATTTTTTTGCCAAACTCTGTAGCCCAACACGAACTAGTAATAAGAAATTTTTATGATTTATATACTTATTTTAATATATTGTAATATCATTTCTGCAAAAGTTGGTCAAGATATTGACAAATTTTCGTAAAAAAATTATATTTCTAATTTTTATTTCAATAGTCATTGAAAACTACACAGCAAAAACCTTCATTGAAAAGTAATGAGTTAAAAAGCTTTAATAATCAGGTACCGAAAAAAACATTTATTTTGAAATTTTAAAACAAAAAAAGCATATAGAAGTAAATACTAGCAAACTGATTCTAGTATACCATATTGTCCGTTATTAACTTTTCTATGATAAAATATTATGATTTTTAAAGTTTTGATTTTTATTTTTTCGGACAAAAGTAACAGTTAAGTTTTGATTTTTATTTTTTTAAACCTTAATAACAGTTATTTTTTTATTTTTATTTTTTCGATCAAAAATAACAGTTATGTCTTGATTTTTATTTTTTGGAACAAATATAACAATTCTTTTTTTAATTTTATTTTTTCCAACAAAAATAAAAGTTATTCTTTAAAGAAACGTACGTGTTATAATTACTGAGTTGTCTTTAAATATTTATTTAAATGTGTGATCTTCAATGGGATATCTTATGCGCATTAAAATTACTTATTAACTAAATAATTATAACACGTACATTTCTTTAAAGAATAACTTTTATTTTTATTCGAAAAAATAAAAATCAAAAAATAATTGTTATTTTTGTTCAAAAAAATAAAAATTATAAAATAACTGTTATTTTTGATCGAAAAAATAAAAAAATAAAAATAAGTGTTATTTAGGTTTAAAAAAATAAAAATCAAAACTTAACTGTTAATTTTTTCCGAAAAAATATAAAACAAAAAATAAATGTTATTTTTGATTGAAGAGAATCCTTAACATTGCATTTGGAATTTTCGGTAATTTTCTTAAGAATTCTTGTTATATTTATCATTGAACATATTGGTCTCAATGAAAAATCCATTTTATGAATTTTTGGAACACCGTATAACTTAGGTACCAATGCTGCTGTATTAGTTTTTAGTTTATTCCTTTCTGTGATTGTAATTATATCTTTATTAAATAGTTCTTGAACTAAATTATTATTTTTCTTTTGCAGTTTATTAGTTGGGTCCTTATCTAATATCTTATAATTTGAATTATCCTTTATAACGAAGTGCCGAAATATTTGAATATAATAAACATTGAATTTTTTTTTTTTTATATAAAATTACCTTAAGCTGGATAATTTAATTATACTATAAATAATAAAGGTCGAATAAAATATATATTATATATAAAAAATACATGTAGAAAAAAATTGAAATTTGTGTCTGATAAGTGAAATTCGTGCTAAACAATGGGGGGATTCACAAGGTGTGCTATCAAGTCATATCGTCATAATGTCCTAAATAATATTTTACAATTGTTTAAAAAAAAATATTTTTTTATGTGTTTGAAACACAACAATATTTTTTTTTGTAAACAATTGTAAAATATTATTTAGGACATTATGACGATATGACTTGATAGCACACCTTGTGAATCCCCCAATATCTAAAGAAAGCCAAAAGTCTAATTTGCTCAGATTATTTCAAGAATTTGTTTTAATTGTTGAATTTTTCGTTGAAAACGACGGTAATCACAAAAAATCTGTTTCTATAAATGCAAAATTGAACAGCGCAATCGTTAGGCAAATTAACGAAGTTTGTGTTAATAAATTATCATACAAATTTTGACAGTTCATTTGCGAGGGTGTAAAAATATACAGTTTGCACAGATTGCTAGACTTTTAAACGATATCATGCAACTCTTAATGCAAATGAGGCTTCTGAAAATGAAAAAATGCAACTGACTGTTTCGTTTAATTTAAATTTTTTTTTTTTGGTTTTGTTATACTTTTTATTAATAAAAAAGAAACGTTAAAAAAGATGTGCGACTTTTATTTTCTCAAAAATTCCTATCGGTAACTCTAGCTCAAAAGGTCAGTTCTTGTAGAGTTTTCAAAACTTTTACTAGAAGTTGGGGTGACCGTGTCTTCAACACTTTCGGAATGTAGAGTCATGTTGAGTAGCTCAATAAGACGTTTTTTCGGTCTATTGTCCTTGAAATTGTCTAGCTTTGATCGAAGGTAAATAATTGTAGATAAACAATAATTTCATTACTCTCTAAACACTAAAAACTTTCATTCAGAGCTAATGCTACGTAAATCGCCAATTTTTGGGGACAGTAAATTAATCTGCGTCTCAGTTTATTAAGACTATTAACTATCGAAATAGTGTCAGAAAATGTAGCAGTGACTTTGCTTATGGATCTTGTGGTCTGTTTGAAGTAACACAACATTTGTAGCGAAATGTTTTTTATTTTCACAAAAATCATTAAAAATTAGCAGAAAATTCTTAAAACGCACAAATACATGCAAGATTTATCAATGGGAGAACGTTTTACCATTATGGTAAAAAACCAAACGGCTGATGCTGCAGGTCCACAATGCGTTTTTGCATCAGTCCAAAAAGTCGTCGTGTAAAATCGTATTGACAAGTTACACAGCAAACACGTAAAATACATATACGTATCGAAGGCATGGAGTAGGATTTCTTTTTTACTTCAGCATGCGTCTTGAAAAAAAAGCTTAAGGATAAAAAAAAAAAAAAAAAAAAAAAAACAATTTATTATTCTGTTTGATTTTTTTTTTTTTGCTATTAGTTGTTATGCAAAAAATTAGCATTGAAAACTAATTTAAAAAAAAAAAACTATAAAAAAGTATAGGCGTATCGACAGTAAAATATCGCAGATACCGATATATTGGCAAACGTGAAGTATCGCCGATATATCGGTATTCGCACCTCGCTAATATTTACAAGTTTTTGTAAAAAAAATTTTATTTCTAATTTTTATTCCAACTGGTCGTTCAAAACCAGGGACCGTAACAGTTATTCCTTTTTTCATAAAAGTCTGATGATAACAGTTATTTTTTGATTTTTATTTTTTCGATCAAAAGTAACAGTTATTTTATGATTTTTATTTTTTTTAACAAAAATAACAGTTATTTTTTGATTTTTATTTTTTTGAGCAAAAATAAAAATTATTCTTTAAAGAATGTACGTGTTATAATTATTTAGTTGACTTTAAATATTTACGTTAATGCGCATAAGATATCCCAATGATGATCACTTATTTAAATAAATATTTAAAGACAACTCAATAATTATAACACGTACATTTCTTTTTGCGCGAAAAAATAAAAATCAAAAAATAATTGTTATTTTTGTTCAAAAAAATAAAAATCATAAAATAACTGTTATTTTTGATCGAAAAAATAAAAATAAAAAAATAACTGTTATTTTTGTTCAAAAAAATAAAAATCAAAAAAATAACTGTTACTTTTGTCCAAAAAAATAAAAATCAAAAAATAACTGTAATTTTTGATCGAAAAATAAAAATCATAATATTTTATCCTAGAAAAGTTCATAAGGATCAATTTGTTATACTTGAATCAGTTTGCCAGCATTTACTTCTATATGCTTTTTTTGTTTTAAATTTTCAAAATAACTGTTATTTTCGGTCCCTGTTCAAAACCCTTAAAATTACTGACTGTTTAAGATGTAAATTCTTTATACTTTTTTTTTTATCGAGGAGATGAAAAAAAATCGAACTTTTTTTATTTTAAAAAATACAACTGGATTTCAACTTATGACACGTTTTACCATTCAGACAAAACCCCTTTTCCCAAACAAATACACCACTGCCGATAACAGCAAAAGTTTCACTTTATTGGCAGACAAATATTCTCAATTTTTATTTTATTTGATTTGAATTTATTTCAACATGTTTGTTTGTTTGTTTGTTTGTTTTTTTTTTGTATCATTATCAGCACTTACTGGCAATGACACAGAAATAAGAAGAAAAAAAAAAAAAATAATAATAATAGAAAAAAATTCTGGCATATACAATTTTAATATAGATTTTCACTATTTTTCTGTCGTGTCCTCCAAAAAGCAAAAATAAAAAAACATTTTTTTACGTGTTTGGGTTTGAATTTCATAGATGAGTTTTTTTTCGTTGTCTCTAGAACTATAACTTTGGCATGTTTTATTTAATAGTTTTAAAATTATTATCACTAAAAAATACGTAGAACAGAAATAGCAAAAAAAAAAAAAAAACTGTTGCCAACTTTTGACATTTTTGTTACTTTTGCTGATAAAAAAAAACTATTTTTATTATTTTTTCATTCTTTTTCGTTTTTTTTTTATATTACAAAGTAATGAAATTTTAGTGCAAGAGATATCAAATGTTACTTAAGCCCTTTTTAAAAAATTTAAAAAAAAAATTTTTTTTGCTCTATTCCTCCAATCAAAGTTATTTAAATCAAGATTTCAAGTTAAAACTTTTATTGCTTTTATCTCTTAAAGTTATTTGATGTTTTATTTGCTTGTTTGTTTTTCGTATTTACTGTTTGTAGATGATGTTTTTATACCACATTATTAACCCTTGAAATGCAATTGGATTCAAGTGCCTTAAGCTCATTGATAACTGTCATTATCCTTATCAATTGCTGGTGCTACAGACATACTTACATACAACATATTATGGGTATTGATGGGTGGGGTATTACGATGTATTTGGTTCAATTCATTCATTCACATCTAATTGCATGAAATGTTTGATATGAATGAAGTACAAAAGTGGAATACTTAAAGTGAAGGAGGTTCAAAAAGTTGTATTTAATATTTTAAGGTACCAAATGCAAAAAACAAAATGGTTAAGATGCTTTGAGGTATTTTTAACGAGATCGATGTTAAGGCAAAAGATGCATAGTTCGTGTTGAATTTTCATTTTTAACTCCTTGATCTTAATGATACAGTGCGCGCGGGATAACGTCAACACTACGGCCCTAGTCATGTAAAACGCAGCGCAACGCCAAAGAATAATATTGAAAGCACAAACAATGTCATGAATATTTTGTAATTTAAAATTCTCAATGACCCAAGCTATGCAGCGTTTGTAATTTTAAAACGCAACGTGAATTTCTGTAGAAAGCAACAACAAAATTACAAAATTTTTATGACATTGTTTGTGCTTTCAATGTTATTCTTTGGCGCTTTACATGCTTAGGGCCTACATTTCGTCAACATCCCAAAACGTCAACACTTTTTGTTCGCTACTCTGAAACGTTCACCAAAACACAAAGATCTGAGACGCCAACTCTAAATAAAGAAACATTTTAGCTTTAACAAAAATTAAAACACATATCGTTATTTAAATTGCAAAAGCCTCCATTTAATATTTTGAAAATTTTACCGAAGCAAAAAACTATTTAAGTTGATAAATTGCCTTAAACTATTTATAATTTATTTTTGTCTAATTTTCTTGTAAAACCACACAGTTGTTTTGACAGTTGACAATGTTGCATATATTGCAAACTGTTAGTTAGGTCTCTTTTGAAGATAGGGCCATTTGTTTTTTTTAATATATCGCTGAAGTTGTTCTGAAGATTCCAACATTTGTTGTGAATATTTGTGGTGACCCAGCAAAAACTGATGCTTCCACGGAAGCTGAAATGTAAGGGAGAATTCGAAGTGCAGCGCTTACACTTCTATGAAATATTACATGATTTTTGTTTGGAATTCCTCGCGTAGAAGCTCTGCTTAAGAGATCTGAAATATGCTTATTTCATGCCTTGAAAACGGACATGATTTACGTGAATAAAGAAAGTTAAAAAATTAAGCATTGGAAAAAATTTTTTTTCAGCGTAAAAAATAACTTTTTATAAATCCAAAATATTTTTTGGAATAAGAGGGTTATAGTTTTATATAAAATTATATTTAATTGTTGTAAGATTTAGTTAAAATTTTTTATTTTTTATCGAAAGAATAAAGACTAAATGTAATCTTAATAAACGAATAAACAGATCACTTCTACCATTTAGCACCGCATTTACAGATTGCATGATTAGTCACTGCTTCCAAATCTTGAAATAATTTTGCTGCGGATGCAAAACATCAGAATCAGTGGCAAGTCGATTTGAAAATTTTGGTTAGATAGGGCCTTTTGCGTTTTAGGTAACGATATATGTGTAAATTCGTTGTATAGAATTAGTTCAAGATTTGGGAGTATATAGTAGGGTATTCATTCGGTTAACCGATTAATTGCTACCCGATTAACTGATAGGTTAATTTAAAATTGGCTATTTTCGATTAACGATTAAACCGGTTAATTTCAGTCGATTAACCGTTGTAAAAAATTTTTTAATTTTTTGTAGTGTTATAACATATTTTTTTTTAATTATTTGTTTCGTCTCATATACAAAAGGTATGCGTTAAGAAAATTTTTTTTTCATACAAACAAAGAAGGTGATCAGTGATCTTTATTTTAAATAACTTAGCTATCATTTGGAGATGATTTTTTGTAAAAATCACCTAATGAGCCTTTTCAGATTACTTTTGAGAATAAAAAATTATTTATCACTTAAGCGATTAAAAATGGATTCATTCATATGTTCAAATAATGATTTCTAAATGTTTTGAATTTAAAACTGATTTGTTACTAGAGCGATTGAATAAGGATTCACATATGATTAAAAAGGAATCAGCAAATTGTATCACAAATGATTCTTTGAAGTGATTCATCGGTAGAGTACCATTTTCTCACAATGAGCGTATTATTTATGATCGGAAATAGCTCATATTTCGCTCTTGAAGCTGATTCCCAAAAGATTCGATTATGATAGAAATTGATAGCTCGAAAGTTTTTGCTTTCAACAGCGTTTTGTTGCACGTACTTTTTAAATGTAGTAAGTATATGAATCATATCAATCTTTTAACAGAATGAACCACAACAATTAGAAGTGTTAGTATTTCTGTTTTATTGGTTGCTTTCAATTTCTCCAACATGTACGATAAATGATAGAAAGTTTTTCCAAGTTAAGGTTCTTAAAACTAAAATAAGAATCGCTTAAATCATAAACATTTAAACCAAATTATTTGCCTAAATAATTATTTTATAAGATCTCCGTAAACTATTGAAATAACTAATAAAATGATCTCACATATTATGTATTAATTAAAAAGATATGTATTACATAGTCATAAATTATTTTTTTATTTGCTCCTTTTAGTTAAAGAATTGTTATATTTGTTATGTTATTATTTTTTTTTTTTTAACTAATAAACTCCAAATAATAAATAATTTATGCATTTTTATTTATTGAAATTACTTAATTTATAAAAAAAAACTTTATTAATCGGTTAACCGATCAAGACCAAAATTAACCGATTAAGCCAAAACCTTGCTTAATTAATCGAGCGATTAACCAATTAAAGCAAAAGCTCGATTAAAAAATACCCTAGTATAGAAATATTCATAGTTACTTATTGTCATTTCTGCTCAGTTGGTTTCTTGTTCTCGTAAAAGTCATAGACACTACCAGTCATATTTAGAATTTTTTTTCTTAACCCATCAGCGCCCAATGTTCCCACTGGAGAACATGAACAACAAATTGAATAAAAAATAATTGAATAAATAAAAATATATTAAAAAAAAAAAATTGGATCTATAAACAAAAATTTTGAGCTACTGGGTTTAGGCTGACTATACAGGGCCATTCATTCAGAATTGCAATAAAGATATTTTGCTAAAAAAACGCTACCGGATCGTATGAAAATAAGGAGCGCTAATGACGATGACGATGTGGATAAAAATATGCAAACAATTAAACCAAGCGCAGCCATAGAATTCTTCAACCAAAGACAGATAAACTGGGCTTCGCATTGGGCCAAATGCCAGAATGTTGAGCAAAATGACCTTAGTGTATTTAGATGCTTAAAGCAGAAAGGTTTTTTTTAAATATTAAAGTGAAAAACAGCAGCCAAAATAACGGATTTCTTTTAAGACGTGTAAAAGTAGGGTTTGTAAGCCATGGTCTCATGTTAAATATTTTTGTTGCTTTTATTTAGGTTGGCAAACTTTTTTTGTTTTTCTGTGTATTTAATTTTTTTTTTTTTTTAAATTATGAGCAATTAAAAGCTTTAAACTACAGTATTAATAACATTTTGATCTTAAATTTAAACATTCATTAGCACAACTCCCGGTTTTAATTAGTTGCCGTTATCCCGAGCGCACTGTATTTTATTCTAGGGCTTAGTGCGGGATTATAAAAAAAATTTAACTAAATGTACAATTTTTATTAAAAAAGTTTAATTTTGATAAGATTTTGTCTATAACAGAGCTGTATTCGTCAATGGATTTACTCACAGTGGGCCCATCCTAATTTTGTTAACCAAATAACAGAGTATATAAGAACGTTGTGGACCTCTTATAGTGATACATTGCATGCTCGATATATTCCAAATCGGGCAGATGTGTGTTCAAGATTTTCTTAACAGGTACTTACTTATTTAAGTTGGATCTACAACCCGTTGTTGGTCTTGGACTGTCTAATAAATGATCTTCAATCACTTTGGTCTTGTGCGTGCTCTTTATTAAAGCAGGGATCTGCATGTATTCATCCATGTCGTTACACTAGGGGTACTGGAGCGCTTGGACTCAAACTCTGTATTTCAATATACTTAACCACGTTGATGTCTACATAAACAAACTATTATCATACAGTATATGGTTCGTTATACTCTTTGCTAACACAGAACGAGCTTAGGATTTTGCGGAGAATTTTTTTCTATAAAACATCAAACACAGATCTGCTTTTGTAAGTTCCCATGTTTCAGCGTCGTAAAGAAGCTCAGGTAGAATAAGCATATTGTTTAATATTGTTATGGTTCGTCGAGAGAGAGAGAGCTCTGTTCTTAAAAGGTTTGATTAGACCGGAATATCAACTATTTGCCTGCACGATCCTTCGCATTATTTCGACGATTATATTAGTTTTCCGGTTTATGACGCAGCCGAGGTACATAAATTCTTCCACTACCTCATTATTGCAACTGGCGGCCTTCACTAGGTGACCTTGTTGTTGTTGCCACCTTTGCCTAGTAGTAATAGGCATACGTTCTGCCTTGTTCTCATTTAGCATCAGACCCGTCTTTGCCGGTTTCTTCTCAAGTCTGGTAAATCACTAGTTACATACATCTCCCTCCTCTATCTTTCTATCTCCGTTTATGTTTCCTTTTCCAGTTTTATTTACTTTGCTTTTTCCAATATTTTCTCCATGAGTATTTTGAAAAAGTTGCAAGCAAAACTGTTATCCTGTCGAAGAACTCTCGTTGTGGTAAATGGTTCGGAGAGGTCCCTTTCTATTTTTTTTACTGCGGATCTAGTGTCACTCAGCTTCATTTTACAAAGCGAACAAGATATCATACAATATCCTACAAAGACATGGCTTCTATCTTATAGGCGCACATTAGAGAAAAAGGCGGCCAGTTTAAGGATTAATTAAAATAAAGTTCAAGTACAGTGAAAACTATAAGTACTCGCTTAAAGTGCATAAAACCCTGTGTCATAAGGCAAACAAAATAAATGTCATATTAGTAAAAAACATTCGTGTGTGTGTTTTTTTAAGTTTAGGGAAGTGAAAAAAGAAAATGAACTTTTTCAGTTCCCGTGGTTTCAGTTTTCGTGGACATAAAGTAATTAATTGGGCTCAATTGGGCAGAGGTTTTAACTATGTTTTAAAGCTGCTATCGGCAAATTCAGGGCGCCGCGTTTTCTCTTTTCTATTTTATTCTCTTTTATTGCGTACGTGTGCATACACCACTGATGGGATTTGTGGTACAATTGTACCGAATTCGGTACAATAGAAACTTTATTGGTACACTGGTACAATTCTTCCTTTTTTGGTACAATTTAAAAATAATACCCACGAAATTTTATCATTTCTATGAGATGGATTAACTAACTTTTCTTTTCAATAAAAAAATTTTCATGATGTTATACTTACTGCCTTGCCTGTTTCTCGATTTCGAATAAAATTTTAAAATTTGTTTTTGTTGTCAGTTTGATTTTCTATGCGAACGTTAATGTTCGAATCGAATAGATCGATGCAGCCGCATATTAAGTACACACATCGACTCAGCATCACTTTCTGAGTCAATTTAACGATGTCCCTCCGTCTAGCTGGCTGGTTCTCTGTCCATGTAACTTTTACACGAATCTTAACCTCATAACGTAATTTTGTTCTGGCGGATCCATGATCGCCCATGGGTCCCAAATGGAAAATTTGTCTTTATATACTGTGGTGTAGGGTATCAAATGGTCGGGCTTGCGACTTTACTTTCTAACATTTTTTTTTTTAGTTTTTATTGAATAAAAAGGTGTTATGAATTCTTACTATGTATGCTTTTTTCTTTTCTAGCGAAGTTTTGGTACAATTTATTTTTATTTGGTACAATTTTGCTATTGAGACGGTACAATTTAAGAATTGTCAGATCCCAAAAGTGGCACACACATTGAAAAGAATTAAACAATACTAACAACAACATATGTAAAATCCATAGAGAGTAAATAAGCATTATTTTAAACAAATTTTTGTTGCGCATCGTGCGCTTTAGAAGTTATGTACGAATTAGTACCAACACGCGTTAAGATGTTTTTATTGTTTTATGTGTTTTTATTTGAGATGTGTAAATGGCGTGATTTGTTACGCGTGAGTCACGAGTAAGCGTGATTATATATTTATATATTTTAATGATTTCAAAAATGGAGTGCATGAATTTAAAAATTATATTCCCACGCACTAACGAACTAATTTTCTTAGGTTTATTAAAAAAAATCAAATTTTGGGTAATTCGAATCCGAACTGATTGAATGGCAGGCAATTCAGCGGAAGCGTGGGTGATTACAAAATCGCGTTTATTAATCAATAAATAATTTTTGGTTTGGGGGTACCTGTCTCCCCTTCTTTACCTTAAAGATTTTGTCGGAACATGCACGTAATTTTAAGAGTTACTCACATAAAATTTGAAGTGACAACACTATTGCAGTTATTCAGATATAAGCAAAAAAATAGTGGGTTTGCGGGGGTACCCGTTTCCCTCCTGCTACACCTTCATGATTTTCTTGGAACATGCATCATATTATAAGAGTTACACACACATGAAATTTAGTGGGCCTCACTATTGTAACTGAGGAGATATGAATTGATCCGCGAAAATAGGGCTTTTGACCAACGTGTGCGGAGTGTCGAAGGCGGCTTTATAGTCGATGAAAGGATGGTATATATCACTTAACTTTTGATGGGTCTATTCAGGACCCGTCGAAGTGTGAAGATGTGGTCGATAGTCAATCTACCAGGCCCAAAGCCACACTGATAAGCCGTAATCAGTTGGTTGAGTTTGAGCTTCAATCTTTCACAGAAAGTAGGCTAGAGAGGATCTTATATACGATATATAAGAAATGGTTTTGTGTCCTCTCTTGGGAATACGACACTCACATTCTTATCATCAGGCATACTTTCAGTTTTCCAAATGGTGCATACTAGTGGATGCATACACTTTATAAACCCATCTTCTCGGGTATTTTATAGCTCTGTCGATTTTCCGACTGCACCTTTAGTCTTTGTATGTACTAGGATTTTGAATTTCCCGGATTTTTTTTGCATTTGCATAAAATTTTATATGTTATTTCTGGGAATTTTCAGAAGTTTGTTATGCAAATAGATAAATAAAATTAAAGCTTTTGGATAACACGCGCTAAATAGCAAAATCACATTCCTGAACACCGGCAAAAACAATTCTAAGCTCTACTTTTCTTATATAAACCCAGTTCCTATTATATCGAACTCCGCTTTGTCGCGACCCATTAAATATCCACTTTTTAAGACCCACAAAAACTTGAAGTATTCGCTGCAACTTTAGCTCCCAAAGGTGCAACGCAGAGAGATAGATGCTCTTTAAGACGCATATTTGGGACCTCCGACACAACATAACGCGTTATAGTTGAAATGCGTTATTTTTTCCCCCCATTATAGAAAATTTTTCGTAAACACTTAACTAATTTGCCTTCTTCAGAGTCAAAAAGAATTTTAACAAAAACAATAAAAATTAAATTTTCATTGATTCTCAAAAATTCTACCACTTAAATAACGACCACAAACGAAACCATTCATAACAACTTCAATTAAATTAAAGAAAAAAAAAATTTTTAAAACAAAAAAGAAACCAATTTCAATTCACACTCACCCATAATTGTCCAAATACATAATAAAATTTTATTAAAAAATAAAAAAACACACACAGAAAATAAAAACAGAATCACTCCAAAAATATGTCATTAACGCCTGTAGTCTCGATGGAGACTATAAGCGGGTCTAGTTCAGTTCACTGCTCTTGCCGCCACTCACTTTTCGAAATTAATAAAAAAGAAAAAAGCAAAA
This sequence comes from Pollenia amentaria, assembly GCA_943735925.1. Taxonomy (NCBI): domain Eukaryota; kingdom Metazoa; phylum Arthropoda; class Insecta; order Diptera; family Polleniidae; genus Pollenia; species Pollenia amentaria. The sequence goes on from OX031009.1 coordinate 127,073,530, forward strand.
CAAACACTTAAGTTTTTTTTTGTGGTTGATTTCAATCTAAAAAAATTAAGTAGTCAATAATGATGTTTAAAATTTTAATAAAAACAACAAAAATGTTCCGTCATATTTTCAAAATGACAGCAACAAGCTGCGACTGAGGCAGAGAAAGCGTTAACGACACGGCGTCAAAACGTCACTTAAAGAGATTGTAAATTTTGTGTTTAAGCTCCGCATTATAAACATGGCAGTACAAGCGTTTGAAAATATTGTTCAGTAATTGATAATGACACTGAAAAACAAATCAAGCGTTAATTAAAATGTCATTAATATGGAAAACAATAAAAAATAAACAAACTCAAAAATTTAACAAACGGAAGAAGAATTGTAAAATTTTGAAATACAAAAAGAGAGTGAACTTAAGACTAGGGTTTACATTTAATCGCAATTATTTATAATAACGACTAAAACTTAAAAATGTTGCGTTAATGGCGATCATCGGTAAATCGCATTTTTAAAGTTTCGCATTTAAATTTCAAACTACAATAAACTAACAGACCAGTGGGTCAAGCTTAAATCTCTTAGCGCCTAGCTTTAACGCTGAAAATACATGAGGTAGAAATAAAAGAATTGTAGTCGAATTTAGGTTTTGGATTTGGAGGGATATACATTCTTATCAGGAGAGGCGCCATAGGTTCCCAAAGTACGGCTCCTCAGGTATAAACAATAATATTTACAAAAAACTCCGTTAATTTATGAAAGTCATAGAAAACCTCTTTAAAAAAGTGCTACTATGCGAAGCGCCACTACACTCATAGAAAAATGCGTCTCCAAATTGATGATGCTCTAACATCAGAATTGTGACATTAATATTATTACAAATGGCATCAATGAGGCAAAAAGTGACATCAATCCAATTACGAACGTCATCCTAAAATGTTTTCATATTTCATGCGTCATCTATGCTATTACTACAGTGACATAAATTCGACGTCACATTTTGTGTACACTGATTGAAAAGGCGTCATAACGGTGATGTATTTTGACATCAGTACATACAAACTGTCATCAGTGCGATTTCATAATATACCATGCCATCAGTGTAATGACAAGCTGTCATCAGTACAATGACAAACTGTCATCAGTGCGAGGACATATTATATCATGTCATCAGTACAATGACAAACTGTCATCAAGGCTATGACAAACTGTCATCACTGCGATTACATAATAAATCATGTCATAATATCTTAACATTATTTTCATGTTTAAAAAGTTAAAGTAGAAGCAAAAATTCCCATATCCTATTTTTTATAATTATTTATTTAATTACATCAAATTTTTCAAGTAGAGTTATTACGAGAACCATATCGGGCATGCTGCTGGTGTCTTATAATCGAGAGTTCTTCTGTTAACAAAGGGCGGAATACAAAAAAAAAGAAACTAACATGTGTAACGGGTAAGTAAATAATGATATTCTCTCAATTCGACTAAAGGTCAATTACAATGACTCAATTTGATGACAGTTTGTCATCGCACTGATGACATGCTTTATAGAACCGACTCCGGTTCGTCACTTCTGTGATTCCAATGTGTCATCCCATTGATGACATAATTTAAATTTTTGACAATGATGACAATATGGCCTAGTGATGTTAAGGCTGACATCACAGTGATGTAAAGTGTCATGGGAACAAAAACGAAGACACTTGTCATAGTACTGATGTCAAAATACATCAGCGTTATGACGCCTTTTCTATCTTTATTGGGTCTTAGATTATTATTGTAGAAATTCTAAAAAATATCACAGAACAGAATTTTTTATAAATATTGAGTATCATGAAGCAGAAATAACAACGTTATAACAATACGTAATGTGTTTTTAATTAATGTCTTTTAAAAAAATAACATTTTTTTATCAATTTCAATAAAAAATACTATATTAAAAAATTTACATTTTTTACTTGACAACTGTGTTACTTTTGTTTAATTTTGAGTTTGCTTCTTCGTTCAATGCAAATCAAATAAACAAAACGTGCGAGCCTCAGCACACGCAAAAATTAAATTGGCGATTTTGAGCTCACACGTGATTTTACAATCGCGCGTTTTTCAGAACATGGGTTCTAAAAATTTTATTAATTTTTCTTTTAATACTCAAATAAATTTAAAGAAAAATCGTCCAAATCTTTAATCGATATTTGATTAAAATAATTGATTAAAATATTACACATCTGAAATTTAATATTAATCGCTAAATAATTTGGAAAGCATTAAAGATAAAATATATTTATTGATAAAACGGATGCCAATCGAAAATGACATTAAAAATTGGCGACAAGTCTAGTTCTTAAAAATAACTGTTGTTACTCGTATCAGTCTCGTCTATGTTCGTATTGCAATAAATACCTTTTTATTGCATACCACAATGCCAAAGACTACAAATAATGCAAATTTAACTTGTTTTAACCTTAAATTGTACTTAACACGAAGGTGTAAGATACAATACAAAAACCAAAAGTTTATTTTATTAGAATCAAAAAAAAAAAAAACAAAATAACAGCACTCGCTCAGAATATTGGCATTAAAACACATATAAGTACGTTTGAGTGAGTACTGGCTGTCAAAAAAGTTTTTAAATAAAATCCAAATAATAACAAGTAAACGTGCTTTACTCGGCTGTACCATTCGAAATTTGGCTCATTTTTAATATTTACTACACCTTATTATATATAAAAATTTGTTTCGTTAGTGTACCTTATATCAAGTTGCGATAATAACACTTTCAACTTTGGATAAGAATGATATGTTCAAAATTTTTTTTGAACAGTTTTGAAAAATTTTCTAAAATACAATTTGGATATAGTGTTTATGGTAGCCTTATCCATAGACTTCATTTTCTTACATGTTTGATTCCTTGAGACGGTAGGGTTTGGACACAGTGGCCATATTCCTCACGGAAGAACTCATTAATAAGAATTTCGGTCTATCTCATATTTTTTCAACAATCATATATTTTAAGATTAAAAGACTAACCCCCATATTCATAAAAAATATTTTAGGTTTATAGCAGGTTTATGGAATGTATTTTTTTTCAAAAATACTTTTTATGAATATGGGGTAAGAAAATATCAAATAAGTTTTCATATTTCATAAAAACTTAAAAATTTCTCGTAAATAATCTTATTGTCTTTATAATATTTTTTTTAACACTTGCGATATTTTTTATCGCATGCGATATTTTTGAAAACTTTTCGTATTTCATCCAAATTTGGGGTAAATTTTAATTTTTTTTGCCATATTTTCTGGGGTCATACTTTGAAGCGTCAAAAAAACCATATGTAAAGGGTGTTTTTTATAGAGGTATATAAATTTGAAATGGAATAAATTTAAGATGAATCTTTTAAATTGACATGACATTTACTTTATTCGAAAGATAATCTCTGGCATTATGATTTAAATATGGCTTCTGGCATATGACCGCCACACCACGGCTGGCTCGGACGTAGTCTAAAGTGGAGGTCCAATTTTCGTTGACTTTTGCCAACATTTGTGGCCGTATTTTGGCAACAGCGCGCCGAATGTTGTCCTCCAAATGGTCAATTGTTTCGGGCTTATCAGCGTAGACTAGCGACTTCACATATACCCACACGCAGAGAAAAAACATGTTTAATGAATGGTCACTACGACCATTTTTATTCATATTTGCTTAATATGTTTACCCTAATAAACTTATTATAGTCCTTATATAGCTTGAAAAAATATTTTTTCTCATTAACATTTTTTAATTCAATATAATAATAATATATGGTGTTTTACATTTAAAAAGTTACCATGATCTAGCTAAACATATTAAATTATGTTAAATGTTTGCTATTATAATGTATATATTTTCAACTAACAAATAAAATCATAATATTAGCTGTACACAAAAGATATGTTTGATACCATCATTTTTGTTCGCTTTAAAACATATTCTCTAAATGAGCAAACATTTATTGTCAAAACAAATAGTGTGCGTTTATAAAGCAAATAAAATCTTCTTCCACGACATTTTCCGTCTGCGAGAGTCAGTTAATCGGGTAACATGAATGACTACAATGTAATAAAAGTTTTTCGGGTGAAAAAGTGCATGGCCTGATTGCAAAATTAAGGAAATAAATTATTATACGTTAATTGAAACAGGTAAGTTATCTATGGGGGGATTCACAAGGTGTGCTATCAAGTCATATCGTCATAATGTCCTAAATAATATTTTACAATTGTTTAAAAAAAAAATATTGTTGTGTTTCAAACAACATAAAAAAATATTTTTTTTTAAACAATTGTAAAATATTATTTAGGACATTATGACGATATGACTTGATAGCACACCTTGTGAATCCCCCCATTGTTTAGCACGAATTTCACTTATCAGACACAAATTTCAATTTTTTTTACATGTATTTTTTATATATAATGCATATTTTATTATTAAAATATATATAAAATTGTAACGTTACTGACTGACTGACTGACTGATTCATCATCGCACAGCCTAAACGCCTGAAGCTACAAACTTGAAATTTGGACCAGGGGTTGGTCTCTCCCCAAATCGATCCACTAAATCGGGATTTTTGGAAATTCGAATGTTTAGGGGGTAAAAAAGGGCAAAAACGGGTAAATTCGGTAACCTTATATCTCTAAAACTAAAAGAGATACAAAAAAAAAAATAAAATGCTTTTCGTTGTTCTTTAGAAAAATAAGCGGACAGGTGTCTGGTACTTTTTGGAAATTCAGCCCTTTAAGGGAGTAAACGGGTAAAACCTGCATTTTGGTACTTTTTTGTCACCCCATCTATCTTTTAAATCCATAAACATTGAAATAAGGCTTATACCACATTTGAAACTTATCTAAAAATTCCAAATACGAATTTGGTACTTTTTCGAAATTCGGACGATTAAGGGGTAAAAAGCGTAACTATTTTTGGTACTTTTTTTATAAAACATTTTTTTTATTTATTGACATAAACATATTAAATTATGGGCTCCCACTACAATATTGAAATTTTTCATGCTTCAATGGGGAGAAAAAAAGTACCAAAAAGGGGAAATACGGAGTAAACGGGTAAAATCTGTATAGTGGTACTTTTTTGTCATCCCATCTATCTTTTAAACTAATAAACATAGAAATAAGGGTTATATCACATTTGAAACTAATCTAAAAAATCCAAATACAAATTTGGTACTTTTTTGAAATTCGGACGTTTATGGGGTAAAAGCCGTTACTATTTTTGGTACTTTTTTACAAAACATTTTTTTTTATTCATTGACATATACGTATTAAATTATGGGCTCCTACTACAATATTGAAATTTTTTATGCTTCAATGGGGAGAAAAAAAGTACCAAAAAGTGGAAATACGGGAAATTTTATTTCTTACTTTAGGTTTTTGGTTCTACAACTGACAATTCTTTTTAATTATCGTTAATATTGGACCTAGAAACATAAACTTCAACATGCAATGTCCTGAGTGGATAAGAACCTCTGAGGGTACTTTTTGGTATTCTTTGATCTTTAACTGGTACTTTTTTAATTTCCGTTAGTATTAGACCTAGAAACATAAAACTAAACATGCAAAGTCCTGAGTGAATAAGAATTTGTTAGAGGGATCTTTTTGGTACTTTTTCATTCTTTAACTGGTACTTTTTTAGTTTTCGTTAAAATGAGACCTATTAACATAAAATAAAACATGCAAGGTCTTGAGTGAATGAGAATTCGTTAGAGGGATGTTTTTGGTACTTTTTCGTCATTTAACTGGTACTTATTTAATTTTCGTTAATATTGGACCTATGAACATAAAATTAAACATGCATGCTCCTGAGTAAATCAAAATCTGCAAGAGGGGCTTCTTGATACCTTTTGGTCTTTAACTGGTACTATTTGAAGTTCCGTTAGTATTGGACCTAAAATCATAAAATTCAACATTAAATGTCCTGAGTGGACAAGAACCTATAAGAGGGATCTTCTTGGCACTTTTTCGTTTTTTAACTGGTACCTTTTTTATTTTCGTTAATATTGGATCTACAAACATAAAATTAAAAATGCAATGCCCTGAGTGAATGAGAATCTGTAAGAGGGGCTTTTTGGTATATTTTGTTCTTTACCTTTTACTTTTTGAATTTCCGTTAAAATTGGACCTATAAACATAAAATTAAACATGCAAGTTCCCAAGTGAATGAGAATCTGTAAGAGTGGTTTTTGGTACTTTTTCGTACTGTATTGTTTGCCAACAGTTACTTATTGAATTTTTGTTAGTATTGCAGCTACAAACATAAAATTAAACAAGCAAAGCGTTGAATGAGCATCTGTAAGAGGCAATTTTTGGTACTTTATTTTGTGCTTTTATTTTTGTTCACTAAATAAAAAAAGAGAACAGGTGTCTGGTACTATTTCGAACTTCGGCTCTTTTAGGAACTCAAAGTGTAAAACCTGAATTTTGGTTCTTTTTTGTCCCCCATCTACCGTTTAAATCAATGCACATAGAAATAAAAATTATATAAAATTCGTAACTTATCTAAAAAATGCCAAGTGAAAATTTTGTACTTTTTCTGAATTCGAACTTTTATGGGGTAAAAATCGTACGTAATTTTGTTACTTTTTCCAAGATATTTTTTCTTCATCTATTTATTTTCATCGCAAAGCCTAAACGCCTGAAGCTAAAAAGTTGAAATTTGGACCTGAGGCAGGCCTCTCGCCAAATCGATCACGCTGACCTCATATCTGCTAAGCTAAAGGAGATACAAAAAAATTTAATACCTATTATTGTTTATTAAAAATAAGCGGACAGGTGTCTAGCACTTTTTTGAAATAAGGAGTAAACGGGTAAAACCTGTATTTTTAAAAACTTTTTTGCTATGCCATCTATCTTTTAAACCAATAAACATTAAAATAAAAAATATATCACATTCGTAACTTATCTAAAAAATACAAATACAAATTTGATGCGTTTCGAAATTCGAACGTTTAAGGGGTGAAAATCGTACCTAATTCTGTTATTTTTTCAAAACCTTTTACTTCATCTACCTATATAATATAAAATTGTAAACTTATTGGCTGATTCATCATCGCACGACCTTATCGCCTGAGGTAAAATGCTGAAATTTGCCCGGGATGTTGGCCTCTCGCGAAATCGATAACCTATGATGGGAGTTTTGGAAATTTTTATGGTTTAAGGGTAAAAAAGGTTAAAATGGGAAATTCCCTAACCTGATGTTCATTAAAATAATAAGCGGTTAGGTTTTTTTTAAATTAGACCCTTTTGGGGAGTAAACCTGTATTTTAAATTTTTTTGCCACGCCATCTATCTATTAAACCAATAAACATTGAAATAAAAAAATATCACATTCGTAACGTATCTAAAAAATACAAATAAAAATTTTCGAAGTACGAACGTTTAGAGGTACAAATCGTCCCTTTACAAAGTAGCGGGTTTAAACCTAGAAACATAAAATTTGGCGTAAAATAAGTCCACATAAGAAAAAGGGGCGCTAACGAAGTAGCGGGTTAAATGCTAGTATAAGTATAAATGTATGTATTAAATTTTATTTTATTTTTATATATGATACAAAGTATTTTTAATAAAACATGAAATTTTTTAAATAAATTTTTTTATTTGTTTTATTGTCAGAACCATATAACATGTTCAAATAGATATTTTGCATGGTGTTGGGAAATATATAAACATGGTTAGGAAGATCATTTGGGTTTTTCTTCTAAACCTAATAATATTTTTGAGACAAAAATAAGCTATAAAATTGTCTGAACATATATTGTTACTGAAGACGTGTTTGGCACAATCATAACCACAAACATTAATGATAGTTTGCGATTGTGATTGTATCAACCATGTTTTTTCTTTGCGTGCACAGAAAATAGTATAGCAGCGTCAAATCGCACGACCTTGGAGGCCAATTCACGGATCCGAAAAGTGAAACTATGCGGTTACCAAACGTTTTCTTCAATAAATGAATTGTGGTACGAGTTGTGTGACATATTGTGCCGTCTTGTTGAAACCACAGCACCTGCACATCATGGATGTTCAATTGATGAACGAAAAAGTCAGTAATCATAGCTCCATAGCGGTCACCATTGGCTATAACTTTCTGACCAGAATCGTTTTTAAAGAAGTACTAACCAATGATTCCAGCAGCCCATATATTACACCAAACAGTCAGTTTTTCTGAATGTAACGGTGCCTCAACATACACTTGAGGATTATCATCACTCCAAATACGGCAGTTTTGTTTATTGACGAAAGTGAGCATAATCGCTAAAACGAAAGTGAGCTTAATCGCTAAAATTCGCTAAATTCGTATTTCGAACAGAGCCACAATTTTCAAAATAAATTTGCACAATTTGGAAGCGTTGTCCAAGCTTAAGTCTATTCATGTTGAAATGCCAAACCAAACTAAACATAAATCACTTGACAGTTGACAAAATGGCCGCCAGTTAAAACGGGCCGGCTTCTTTGTTTTACGCCAATTCATTTCAATCATATTTAAAATCTCGATACCTTGATCACAAGATTTGTATGCCTGTTTTCATTTTTATTTGACTTTATAGAATGAAGGAAGAATATGTTCAAAATTTCGTCAAATTATCCTTTAAGTCATTGATCACAAGCTACAAGTCTTGGCACTGCGAAATGTGACCCCAAGAAATATGAGCACCAAGTACTAAATAAGGAATGGCCCCAAAACGTAAATGAAGCTCAACAACGGGGTATGTTGGTTTTTTTTTTGATTTTATTTGCCCCATTTGCAATGGGGTGTTATTGCAATTTTAGTGCAATTAAAATTGACCCCAAATAAAATTGCAATTTTTACTTTGGGACTAATTTTGATTTACTGATATTGAAATAGAGGAGAGAATCCGTGCGCCCGGCCGAAGGCACAACCAGGCTATCCATCCGCGATTTTCAAAACTAAAACTGTACAATTATTCGGGATATTAATGAGTTTTACCAGCTTTAGCTTTGTACCCAGTTTATGATATTATTACTCATACCCAACAAACAAATAAAATCAAACGTTTTGTTTTGCTTTGTTTTAAAATCATTTATTGGGGCCATATCCCTCCCAGAGCACTTTCATGAGAATTTCACTCTAAGTTAAATTTTCAAAAATGTGTAAAAACTTTCACAAATACAATGGAAAAAATATTTGATATATTGTTTATAGATTATGATAGCCTTATCCATAGGCTTTAAAACTGTACAATAATTCGGGATATTAAGATTCAGGACTTAGAAATTCGGCATTTTTAAATTCGGAATTCGGGATTTTAAGTTTCGGGCTTATGACCCCAACGTAAATTTTCCTTTTTGTGATTTTTTTAAGTTTACCTTTTTTATGGTAACTATTCATTTAAAAAATTAAAGTTATTTTTCATAAAAAGAATTACCCTAAATGTAGGGGCATATTTAATTTTATTTGTAGGGCATTATTGGGTTACATTACATGGAATAAAAATATCCCTAAATTGTGGATCAGTTTCTATTTGCTTTCTTTTTTGCCAAACTTCCTGGAGCCATATTTCGCAGCACCACAAGTCTATATCGGCAGAACATTTCGCAGCACCACAACTCTATATCGGCAGAATAATTTTGGGACTAGAAAAGGCAGTGTATAGGGTTTTAGCAAGTTCAGTAGGCTTCGTTTTTGGGAAGATAAAGGCTTATCTAGAAAATGCTATAAGCATTAATTTAAAAATTACAACCTGTCTCTTTATTAAAAGCTGAATACCTAAAACATAGAGATAAAAACAGAGATAACCTATTTTTATCTTTGTTGAGCATTTGTCATATTCACATGTATATTATATATAGAGAAAGTTCTTTTAAGATATACCCTAAACTGATTAATAGTGGTAACTTTTCAGAAATCGTGAGGTGTCTGTAATTAAAAACGAAAAAAATACCGGTTAAGGAGCAGACTTCAGTCACTTGCCATTTTCTTTTTAAAAGGTCATGCCAAATTATGGACGCATTTTGGCAAAAGTTATTGGGATAATTTTTTGCCAGAGAAAAAATTTATTTACTCAAATGTGTGACAACTAAATCGGCAGTTTCGAGGTTATTTGGGCTAAAGAGTTTTTAAGGAGTGGACCTAATAAATTATTTAAGCTCAATTGTGAGTCTACCAATTCCACCTGTGCTATAAATATGTAAGATTTGCACAAAGTCTAACCATCTATTTAGAAACTGCAGCATTATTTTCCCTCTTTTTTGTAACATCCCCCATGGGGGATACAGTACAGTGCACTGTACGTTATCCAACTGCTGAATTTATTGATTTCAAAAGCATTCCAAAATCTCCTCTATATACAATGGAATTTTTCATTACTAAAAAGTGCCACAGATTTGTACCAGGATTTATTCAAAATGCATTTGTTTAATTTTATTAGTAAACCATTATTTAAATGATTTGAACTACTAACAACAATATCAGATTCAATTTATTATTCATAATAGTGAATGCGACAGACACAATTAGTTATTGGCATTCAAAGGCACGACGACAAATTTGAATTTAATTAAACTTAAAGTCTGGTCAAATCATGCAACAAACAAATAAATCAAATCAATTGTTATTGTTTAAATATTTATATTTTGTTTTAGTTTTTAATTTCAAACGGATTTTCAATAATAACAATAAAAACAAGAGAAATAAAAATACAATAAAAAATATAAGACAAAAGTCACACTCACGCACAGACAAACAACACAAATGACGCCAATAATATTTGAAATCAAATCACATAAAACGATCTTAGCAACACAATAACAATAAAAGCAACAACAGACATCAACATCATCACAGTTTCTATTAGCAGCAAATCACTGTGAAGTAGTTAAATGCATTAATTTATTGTTGAAGCCATGCAACCGCTTAGACCCATTGTGCCGTAGTGTGTAACACAATTTCAAAGTCTTTACTCAATGATCGTTTCGAGTGTGAGTTTGAAACATAATTAATTTATTTTTTTGTTCCAGTTCGATAAAAACCATTTTTTTTTTTTTTTTTTTTTTTTTTTTTTTGAAAACCAATATCAAGAATAAATTGTAAACCATTAGAAACAAAATGGTTACTCTTTCAGTAAGTCACTCTGGTTCAGCGTTGCCATAATTTTTTTGAAAATAACTGCATCTTAAGAAAAAAAAAACTTATTTTAACATAAACACAACTGCACATTAAAATAGCTCAAAGAAATATATATAATTTACTAAATTATTATATTATATTATTAACGAATATCGTCACGTTGTTGTCAAGATGAAAGAGAGTGGAATTAAGTAGGGAACACAAGTATTCTTTTGTTGTGTTTCATTTAACCAAAATTTATTTTAGTTCCGGCTCAGATTCGCTATTTGTCAAATGATTATACATGAAAAATTGCCGCAATAGAAATGCAACTTTATAAAGAAAAAACAAAAATCACAAAATGTAAGCACGGACATAATTAAACTTTCAAAAGTAAAAGCCAAATAAACTAGTCAAACGGCTTGGCAAACATGTCAAAATTTTACGTTTGTACAGTCCTTTTGCATTGTTTATTGTGGTATTTGACAAACGATTAATACATTTTTGTAGAAAAATCGAAATGTTGCATATTTTCCACACTTTTTGCGCTACCTAGTGCTAAATTTATTCATTTAAGAGAATATTTTGCAGAGTCAACAAGGAAACGACGAAGCATAAAAAATTATAAAGAATAAAAGTTTTTGATTAGAATTTATTGCAAAATTATTAATTAGGTTTGTGTGATTTATTTGTTAACGGAGAGTGCGTATTTCCCAAGCAGTTTGTGTTCTTTGTTTGGCTCTTAAAGCTTGCCTCTATGAGTATGTGTTCAACAAATTAGGTAAAATTATGGCTCAAAAAATAAAACATAATATAACAGAATTTAAAATAAAAATATTTTAATGCAAAAACGGCAAAATCTGCACAATTTACAAAAAAAAACTTATTTTTTTAAAAGAAACTTCAAAACTGTTCAATGTTTGGAAAAACTGATAAATCTGCATATTTGGCAACGCTGCTCTGGTTGTTAGAGGCATAGATTACATAGATATGAAACTCGCTTGTCAAAAACCTAAGTCTTTTGCCAAAAAAAAACTTAAGTGATGAGAATGTATTAGTAAAAACTTTATCATTGTATATTCTCCACATTCCCGGCAAACACAAATAAAAAATCTGAAAAATAATATTGATTTTATTTGAATTTTATAAAGAAATTCACAAAAATTTCTCTAAAATCTAAAATCTTTATTTATTTCCATTCAACATTTTTTATTTTTCGAATTTATTCTATGAGCTAAATTTCTGTTATGTATTTTATAAAGCTTTTTGTAATAGTTCTCTGCCTTAAATTTTTAGGAATGACTTTATACACTACCAGACTATTATCTTGTATCTTCTTGTTACATTTTACCTTAGCTTTCCGTTGGATAGCAATGAAGTATATTTATGTACAGAAAAATTTACAATTATTAGACACCAGCAGAATGTAATGCATTTTCTGACCCGCTACGGCCTTCGTCAACGGAAAGCTAATGTAAAATGTAACAAGAAGATACAAGATAATAGTCTGGTAGTGTATAAAGTTATTCCTGAAAAATTTAAGGAATAGAACTATTACAAAAAGCTTTATAAAATACATAACTGAAATTTAACTCATAGAATAAATTCGAAAAATGAAAATGTTGATTATAATAAAGTTGCGTATGAAAAGAAATTATTCCCAATATCTAAAAATTAATTAATTTTTTATTATATTAAAATTAAAACAGTTCTGTTAAGGGTTGGCTTTTTAAAATATAAAAAAAAATACAGTGAACTCGCGATAACGTGAACTAATTTTTACCAAGGCGGTTCACGTTTTCGAGTTTGTTCACGTTATCGAATGCCAAATTTAAAAAAAATAACACCTCTAACTATTCCAAAATAAATAGATAAACAAGTATTTTAAAACAAATATTTTATTCATTTTTAATAACAAAAAATATATTTACAAATATGCAATAATTCAGTTCAATTTGAATATGATAAATAAAAAATAAGTTTCTTATGAATATTAAAAAAAATACACATAAAATTAACAAAAACTAATGGGGACATTTTTTTGTTTGAAAAATATTTATGAGGAAAAAAAATTTTATAGGAAAAAGTCGGTCATCTTTTTTTTGATAAGTTTTTTGTTCGACCATGTTTAACAAATTTTTTCCATTTTCGGAAGCTCAGAAGAACGTTATGTTTTACGCTTTCCGGTACCATAAAAAATTATTATTTACACGATTTGTTATTTCCTATTTTTTTTTAATGGGACAAACTGTTGATTTAGCAACACCATATTTTCTTGCCAAGCCACTGACACTATAACCTTTTTGCAATAGTTCAAGAATATTTACTTTATCTTTCAAAGATAAACCTTTCGGTTTTTTAATGACATTTTTCACTTTCACGAATAAAAATTTTTAATTACTTTCAACTTTTACGTAGCGATGTCAAAAAACAACTAACAGGTCAGCGTATACATAAAATTAAGAAAAACAAACGCTGTAACATAAACCAATAAGTGAACTCAATTGGGGGATTTCCCAATTTAAAAAAAAAAAACATTAAACAGCATACAAAAATAAACAAAAATGTGTTCACGTTTTAGAGCTTCCAGATTTTGTTCACGTTTTAGAATAGTCTGTGTAAAAATAAATTTGTTCACGTTTCTGAGACGTTCACACTTTCGAGTGTTCACGTTTTCGCGAGTTCACTGTATTCTTTTCTCAATAACATTAATTCAATTAACCCTCTAATGCCTCAGAGTGCCTTAAGGCATTCTGCACAGAAGTTGTACTGACGTCCAATATATAGGCTGATGATAAAACAAATGCGTTAACAAATAAAAATAATGCACAAATTTCGCAACCGTTGTGCAGTGAATACGGTCATCATGCAATAATGAACTCAAGGCATTGTCTAAAGAAAAGTTGTGCAGTATGGAGCTATTCCTTTTAGAGTTGCATTGCAATACTGCGTTTATGAAGTCAGCCATAATTTATGTATATAAAGTTATATTTTTTTAACAGGTGCTAAAAGATGTAGAACAAAATTTGTGGAAGCTTCGAAAGCTGTTAAGGCATTGTAAATAATCTCGAAGACAATGCTCCTGCTCCAAATGGAATCTTCATTTATTTTGCTCAAATAATAAAAATTGTTTCTTCGATTATTATAAGCAAAATAAAATATTTTTGATTTGTTTCGTTAGTTTTTTTTTCAGTACAAACTAATGAACTGAGTTCTCCAAAAATTGAATGTGTTTTTATTACTAAATGCCCCAGGGTGCCTCAAGGCACTCATTGATGTTTGAACGGGCTTACAAATATTTTTTTTTGAACTCAACGGCCCAAAAATGCCCTAAAAAAATATTCGTATATTATTTTCCCTTTCTTTTCTTAAGTTTGGCATATACCATATAGCAACCTCCGCACTAATAGACCAGCTCACTACAAACTAGCCTACCGGAGAACCCATGATTTTTTATCTAAAAACGTGCGTTTAATTTAAAAAGTCACGGACTTATTGACCCACCCTCGTAATGTTCTGTGGTAAATTTCACATTAAGGAAAAAGTCCATAATGCAAGTATAATTGTAGTGTATGTATTAGAATTTACAATTTCTAATTATGCCTTAGAGGATCCTTTTGAATCTGTGATAGCATTCCGGATGAATTTGCGAAACAGAATTCTTAGATCTGGAAAATTGCCTCCATATTTTTTTTTGAACTCAACGCCCCAAAAATACCCTAAAAAAATTATTCGTATAATATTTTTCCTTCTTTTCTTAAGTTTGACATTAGAGGGTTAATATGAAATGGACTCTTAAATACATATTTGTAAAATAATTCCTTTTTCGACTTATATTTTTGCGTATTTTCATAAAAGCTTGTTATAGCTTGCTTTTTGATATTGCTGAAAAGTTAGCTATTTTTAGTGGTGAAGAATTGTCAACATTGATATGTAAGTCTATAGATTAAAACTTCGTTCGCAATAGGCAGCAACATTTTCATTTGTGTTCATAATAGAGCAACAATATATTTCAATCACACACATTTTTAGTAAAGAAACCGTTTGCCAATTTTTCGCAGAACAACATTACGTATTTATTATTATTTTTTAAAATTTTCATTCAAAACGAAATAAAATTTTTATAAACGTCATATAACGGGTGGTTACATTTTAAGGGCCGATGTTGAATGTGAACCACACCTAAGCGTCATGTTTTTTCTGCATTTCATTTGAAATTTCTCAATTTCAGACTAACTCAATATGAACCATGGAAAGATACACAAACGAGCAACGCGTTAAAGTTATTCAGGCTTATTATGAAAATGGGCGTTCAAATCAATAGGCATATCGTCAAAATCAACTTCAATGATGAGGCACATTTTCACCTCAATGGATTCGTCAATAAGCAGAATTGCCGCATTTGGGCGAATGATAATCCAAGAGTGATTGTCGAAAAACCAATGCACCCACAAAGAGTGACTGTTTGGTGCGGTTTATGGGCTGGCGGCATCGGCTGTGGGAAAAATCGCCCAAAGAAAAATGGCCCAAAAAAAGAAATGAAAAATCGCCCATAAAAATTCCATGTAAAATTGGGCCTAAATTCATATGAAAAGTGACCTAAAATTTTTGGGCTATTTTTCGTTATTGTTGGGTGATTTTTCGTTTTTTAAATTTGTATGAAAAATGGCCCATTTTTTATTTTCTCCTCTATGGTATAACAAATACCGGCTTCGCTAACTAAAGCTTCTCTGCACAGCCGGCCTTTGGCCGGGAGCAAGGATTTTCTCCTCTATGGTATAACAAACACCGGCTTCGCTAAGTAAAGCTTCTAAAATCTGCCTTGTTTCCAAATGAAAGCCGACTATGCAGAGAAGCTTTAGTTAGCGAAGCCGGTGTTTGTTATACCATAGAGGAGAAAATCCTTGCGCCCGGCCGAAGGCCGGCTGTGCAGATAAGCTTTAGTTAGCGCAGTGTCCATGGACACTATGACACTTTTTGGAGTGTCATAACGTCCATGGACACTATGACACTTGACGTTATAACATGCCACCGGGAAAAAATTAGTTTTTGCTTTTTGGGTCATTTTTCATTTTTTTGGGCCCTTTTTCGTTTCTTTTGGGCAAAATTTCATATATAACTTTTTGGGTAATTATTCATGTTCTGTTGGGCGATTCTTCATTTGGGCAATTTTTCATTTTTTTTTTTGGGCCATTTTTCTTTGGGCGATTTTTCCCACAGCCGGCGGCATCATCGGGTCGTATTTTTTCCAAAATTAAGCTGGTCAGGCAGTTACTGTGAATGGTGTTCCCTATCGTGAGATGATAACGAACTTTTTATGGCCCGAATTGGAAGATATGGATGTGGAAGATATGTGGTTTAACAGGACGGTGATACTTGCCACACAGTTAACGAAACAAGGGCTCTTTTGCGCGACAAATTCAATGGCCGTGTTATCTCACTGGTGGCGATGTCAATTGGAAGCAAAGATCATATGATTTGACACCGTCGGACTTCTTTATTTGGGGTTATTCGAAAAAAAAAGGTGTACGTTGATAAGCCAGCAACAATTCAAGAGCTAAAGGATGAGATAATTCGGCACATTAACGGCATATAACCTCAATTATGCCTCAGCGTCATCGAAAATTTGGACCATCGGATAGAGGTGTGCCGCCGAGGTCGCGGCACCCATTTGGCCGATATTTTGTTCCATACATAATTCAACCATACTAATATTATTATAATAAAAAGAAATGACAGTAATTTTCTTAATAATTTGTGTTTTATTCAAAATCAACATCGGCCCTTAAACATTTTCATACATATTGTTGGTGAAGTAGAAGTAGATTCAAATTTTTAGCTCAATGTTACTAGCATTGTGTACGAGGCTTTAAGCTAAAAGTTAACTATAAAAGGATCGACGAACCACTAACTCCCCCTCAATTAAATTTTATTTTTTGGATTTTTGGAATGCTTTTCGTTAGGGTTTTTTTTTACAATCATAATCGCCTTTAACGAAACAATCGGTAAGACCGTAAACAAGATTATTAAGAAAAAAATTCCCCATAGCTGTTACGATTAGTTTTTTTTTTTTTTTTTTTTTTTTTTTTTTTTTTTTTTTTTTTTTTTTGGTTAGGACCAGCACTCAGGGGATGGCCCCTACAAATTCAATATATTGTGTTGGAACTAAAAAAAAAGGTTATGCGAAGGAGTAGTGATTGTGAACATTCGACTTGAACTTATTCATGTTGAAAGTGAGAGGGAAGACTTCAGCAGGAAGGTTGTTCCACGAACAGTCCGGCCAAAAAACGAATTTTTTCTGTAATGCGTTGTACGATTTACCGGCCAATCGACCACAAAAGGATGGACTGTGGAGGAAAAATGTGTATTACTAACAAACATGCGGGTTTCGGAAACCAAATCCCTAATTTTATCAGAACACATCCCATTGTAGTAACGATAAAACAGGCAAATACAATCCACATTGCGACGGTGCTCAAGGCAGTCAATAGCATTGGATACCTTACTGTCACCAATGAGAACCTTCATCCTCTCCTGCGCACGGTCGAGAAGTTCTCAAATAGCCTTTGAAGCACCGGCCAATACATAAGAGTTGTATACCATTCGCGGTCGGATATAGGTGGTATAAATAGTATTGTGATCAGATGGAATGAAGTATGGCTTACACCGTTTCAAAAAGCCGAGGCACTTAAATGCTTCCTTCGACACCTTTAATAAATGTTCTGTCCATCGGACATCACATTGTATCCTCATGCCCAGAACATCAAGAGATTCTGATTCCTCAATGATTATACCAACCATATATACAGATGAGGTTACTTGATCCGTCACGCGTTTATGCGCCAGCACGCAACATTGGGTTTTTCGGGCATTAAAATCGACCCTATTGGCGCGACCCCATTCCGAGTCTATATCACGGTCTCGGCAAAGTGTATCATTCATGTTCTTTCCCGTAGCACCAACATCGGATATGCTTGGTGTTTAATCAAATGAATACGAATGGCAAAGGTTGCTTTCATCTGCAAAAGAGTAGATAAGGTTGGAAGTTTGACTTAGAAGGTCATTTAGAAAAATACGAAATAGAGTAGGAGAAAGAACGGAGCCTTGCGGCCCTGAATGAATCTTGAACTCGTTTGACAAAACCCCATCTATAAAAACTCGTATAGTCCAATCTCTGAGAAAGCTCGATATAAATCGAGAGAAATTATCACCGACACCAAATGCAACAAGTTTTGACAAGAGTGCACCATGCCAAACTCAGTCAAACGCCTTGGAAATATATAAAGCAATTATCTTACTTTCGCCAAAATGGTAAATGAAACGGCACCATTTTTTCTGATAACAGGGCCAGTAAGTCTACAAAAGCCATACTGGCGGTCGCTTAGTAGGTAATTTGACTCTAAAAATGTTACAAGATTTTCCATACTCTCCATAGCTTTGGAAAGTGCCGAACAAATTGCAATTGGGTGGTAATTTTAAGGGTTATTACGCACTCCTTTTTAGGAATTGTCGTTACATTAGGGACTTTCCAGCAGATGGGAAATTCCCTGGCATGGTATAAAGTGCTGAACAGATTTGCTAAGGGACGATCTAGCGTCGAAGAGCACCGCTTCAAGACCAGTGCAGGTATTCCATACGGCCCAGGAGACTTGTTTATGTCGAGATCCGCAAAAATCCTTTTAACAGCTCGAGCGCGAAAAAATATCTTTGGCATAGTAACCGATACTTTTTCGAGTTCGGGTAGTGGTTGATTGCTAGCCGGCAAAAAAGAATTATTAGCAAATAATTCGGCAAAACAATTAACCTTTAGCTTTTGGAAATCATTACAGTTCCACTATAATTATTTCCAAAAGCTTTCTTTTATACTCCCACAAAACAATCAATATTTTTATCACTCTGCCAAACACTTGCATACCCTTTTAATGTGACCGCACTTGTACTTTGCCATCCCAGACTTCTCATATTTCCCTTTCAGGGTCAAATTGCAAATAATTGTTCAAGTGTTCACCAAGTACGTACTCTTTCTTGTTGTATTATTCAAATACATTTTTTGTTGTTGCAGTGCAAACATAAAATTTTCCAACCTTTTTGCAACCAGAGTAGTTGAGTCACTTTATTTTATTTTATTTATTTTTTATTTTTTTGTATGCCACAAAATATGTGCAGATATTCGCTTTCGTATGCTTGGAACAACCAACGTATGGAAAATAAATTCCTACATTTTGTGGGTGGACAGGTGGTAGTAAAAGTTTTGTTGCTGGAAGTAATAAATGGCAGAATAAGACTTAAAGGTAAATTAATAAAGATTTGGAAAATACGAGTAGTAATGGCGCATAAATATTAGTTAAGTGTCATGTTGTAAATGTAACATTATAATATTAACAGCATGTAGAAGAAGATAGATATGATCTGACTTGTTTCTATTTTAGTTAATGGTAATAAATCAATTATTGTTGGCATTAAACAAAACAGATTAAAAGTTATTGAGGAAATAAAGGTGATAATTGAGTTTATATTTACTCACTGCTGGAGGAAGTTGTATATTTAAATTAGAAGACTTAATGGACACTTTTAGCAAGGGAAATTTAAGGTATTCAAAATAACTGACTAAAATACCAATGAATAAAAGAATTTCGAATTTGTTTGTTCGAGTTCCTTTCCATCCTTTTTGTTCATTCGGTGCTAAAGGTGGTTTTCAAAATCCGAAAATAATCAGTATTTGAAAGGTTTTAAAGAATTTCTACTTAAAGAAAGCAAATTTAAGGTACTGGTAAAATACTCTCGATAAAGATTTCATATAAACTATACCAAAGCCTTCATCATGGTGTGATAAGAACTAGGGTGTTCAGCCCATTAATTCTTGTTCGATTAATCGATCAATTTTAGATGATTAATTTAAATTTGCTGATTTCGATTAAAGGACTAATCGAAGAATTTATGCCGATTAATCGAATAACAATACATATATGGGTTTTCTGTCAAATGTATAATTTCCCAGCGGTAAAAAGAAGTAGTAAGCAGGCCTTCTAGAATGCCTTATTTGGCAGACACAAGGCCTTACTACCCCATTCCATACTCATGCATTTTTTACACGCGATGTCCTAGCCAGCCCAGGCCTTCTGCGTTCCCTTCCTCAGCAGGCCTGATTAGAGGCCTTCTTCAGCAGGCCTGATTAGAGGCGTCTTAGCGATCTTTTATTCATTTTATTATTGTTTAATAAAAATTTAATTATTACCACGAAAAAAAATGTAAACACCGCTTCGTCAAACAATTTTAGAAAAACTAATATAAATAAATGTACTTCTTTTTTCTTTTCACTTTTTTATTTATATTGTTTGCTGTCTTTGGAATGTTTTTTTTTGCTAACGGTTTATCAGTTTTGCTGCTACAAACCATAATGCAATAATACACTTTGCTACAAACGTAGTAGGCACACAAAATTTATGCATATATACAAAAACATAATTAAAAAAAACGCAAGAATGTAGAAGGGAGTAAGTACGCCTTCCATAAGACCTTCCTGAGAAGGCAAGCGAGCATGAGTACTGGATCTAAAAAAAGGGCTAGGAAGGTCTTACAGAAGGCCTTATCATTTCAGACCTTCAAAAGATTACCGCTGGGTTTTTAAAGTTTTAAGTCAAATAAACAAACCAAATGTATGTGTCCGTTGGAATTGAAAAAAAAAAACAATCATGTTTAGTGAGTAATTCACATACATGGGCGTACTGCTAACTGAAAAAATTTCAGTAACCAGTAAATTTTTACTGATTACTGAAATAATGCAGTAATCCGTTAATTTTTACTTATTATTGAAAAAAATGCCAAAAAAATAATTTTAACCCTGGAGCCACACGTACAATAAATCACTTTCAAGTTGTTCACAAAAACTGCTTGTCAAAACTTGTTTGAATTGACAGCTGTGTCACAGGCTGCACTCAATTTGATACTAAATTCCATTTTAAAAATGCCCCCGACGAAGAATCAACTCAAAATATTAGCATGACTCAAAGTATTTTGTAAAAAAAGCACAAGAATTTTTTAGAACACAATTTTTTTTGTAATAAAGCCCATTTATTTTTTAAGAAATATATTTTTTATAAAGAAAGCGCCAAAGTGAGTTTGTGGTCAATTGTTAAAGTGAACGTAAAATTGGCAAACAAATGGAAAGGTAAAAGTGAGAGCAATCTCGTGGTCAATTTTAAAAGTGTAAGAACGTTAGTAAAAAAGTTAGAGAGTTAGCAAATTAAAAGGAAAGACAAAACTTGATCGTGTGGCTTCCAAGTAAATTAAACCATTTAAACAAAATTTTATTTTTAAAAGATTATTTTAAAATATTTGTTTAATTGCTTGTACATATAAAATTATATGACCTCAACACATGTTTTATTTTTTTATCGTTGTGAAGGTTTTATCGGCGACACGAAATTACACCCGAAGAAATAACGCCCAATTAGAAAAATTTTCATACGGTGCTTTATAGGTGCTCCGTAAAAGGCACATGCAAATTTGTGAAAGCTGTGTCATGAAACTACAACCTGAAGCAATTTCCAACAATGAGGAGGAAATAAGCTGTCCATTTTGTCGCCAAATTGTTGAAAAAACAATGCGCGTTTTTCTCTAATATGTATATAATTAAAACAAATGATTGAATTTCAAGAAAATAAATAATTGAATTACAAGAAAATTATTGGATTCCAGAAAACATACAAAATTTGGGTCTTATTTCATTTTTTTGGGTGTTATTTCATTGGGTCTTACTTTATTTTTTGTATTTCCTTGGGTTTTATTTCATTATGAAATAAGTCACAATTAGCAAAATTTTTTTAATTTTTAAATTGAGGATTATTTCATGAAAATTGGGCATTTCTGCATTATTTTTTACTTGGCTGTTACTTAATTTTATTAGGGTTTCTTTCACTGGGGTTTATTTCATTTTTCTAATTGGGCGTTATTTCATCGGGTGTTATTGCGTGTCGCCGGTTTTAGCAATTAGTATGAATTGTTACGTTTGTTTTGTTTTTTTTGTTAATTAAATATTAAAATACTTGTAATTAATAATGTTTATTTACTCAAATTTTTCTAAAATTATCGAAAAAAAATCCCTTAATTCATAAAATTTCTGGATTTTAAATGATTCGAATAATCGATTAATTTTATTCGTTTAATTGAATAAGTCAAAAATGCCGATTATTGATTAATCGTTCAATCGAACAAAAAAAAAAAAAATAAACCGATTAGTTGAACACCCAAATAAGAACAGAAAGTAATATAAATACTGTTCTTTAGAGAGCAATAAATATATTCTGTGCCACGCCCAATTCTACGATCTCGCTCACATTTTGTCGGATGTTCTGCATTGATAGCGCACTTTGGCTCTTGCCGTTATCCAGATATAAAGAAAACAGAAATAAAACAAGTTAGAGTGCTATATTCGGCTGTGCGGAATCTTTGATAGCCTCCACCGGCAGGAGTTGGCTCTATATGATAAATACATATATATTATTTACTAAGCTTCAAAAATTGGTTGCGATTTAGACCGATATTAAATTATTGACCGACAATAAGAAAGTTTTATGCGTTTCTTTTTAGAACTTTGAACTGGCTTGAGTAAAATATCATGATACGTAAAAGTTTTAGCCGAACTAAAATGATTTTAAGGAGGGTAATTTGTATTGGACCTTTGGTAAATTATGGACCAATCATCCCAAAATTCTGAAGACTGATTTCTGGTATTAAAAAAAAATAAATTAGAATAAAATTCAATACAGCAGTGTAATTAGTTTTAGCGTTAACAGTGAATTTCACAAAATTGCATGTTATTTTTTCTGGCCATATGAATCTGAGTTGGAAGAAATTGTACCGCAATATCTATATCTGTTACGGCAAAATTAGTTTGTACGTTCTGTTCTGTTACGAATCAGCTGTTTTGTTTGTGTTCAATTGAAAGTTTGTATGTGTGGTTTGTTTTTACTTTTTCGTTCTGTTCTGTTGCGGACAAATCTGTTGAAAATATAATTCAACATTAAGTTACGGTCAAAGTGTACATACACACTTAATTTGTTGTGATATGAAAAATCTGTAATTTTTTGTTTAAAGCTAGAAAAATTGGTTTTAATAAATGATTTTTTTTAAAATTGGCGTATTTTTGACACAATATATTATTTTTTTTTTACGAAAAGTGTTTTTACAATTTCAATGCATTTCTTTTTAAAAGCAGATGATTCCTTTCACAGAAAAAGTAGTTACAAAATATTTGCTAAAGAAAGGAACGAAACAGAACGGCAACGGAAAGTAACAAATAATGAGGCCTTTATGGTTTTAGGCAAATTTAATTATTTTCCAAAAGTGGGCTTTATTTGGTTTTAGGCGCAATAAACTGCACGCAGCGAAAAAATATGGTTGGGCATGGTTACGGCAACTACACTATGTTTATTGTAACAATATGATGTTGTCGTACACAAAATATTGTTCTTTTTATTTAATATCAACAATATTATCCGGCTGGGTGTCTGTTCATGTTAACTTTGTGCGCAAAGTACAAGTTGCAAGTTTGTAGATAATTTTATCACATTTGGTAAATACATTTTAATAGTACTAAGGACAAAGTCTATGTAAATGGTGAGAATCGGACTATAAATTCACATATTAACCATAAAAACCTCTTTATAAATTAGACTTTTTGTGTCCGGAAAACATCCAATTATGTTGGTACTCGTATTAAAAATTAATTAGCCGCAAAAATATTTTATTGCAAATTAAATTCTTTTCGAATCGACTCACATTTGCCCAAAGCTCCCATCTATAAATTGCTTAAACTTCCGTTTATATGTTAACATTAATAAATGAAATCCCTTTAAGACAAAAAATCTCATACGGTAATATCAAGATAATATTCACCACAAATAACTCTTATATGATTTAAACTTCATAACACGACTTTGTTTTTGTTAGCTCCCACGACTGCCCATCGTTTCCAAATTGGGTCAACTATACAGCCATGTCACAGAGTACAATTCCGTTCGGAACCGAAGAAAACATATTTGTTTATTGATAGAAAGTATATTTTGATAGTTTTTTGGCCTTTGAGATACAGAAAACTCCCATTCATTTCATTTCATTTATCGAATTACTATCACAACAAGAATAAATCTTATAAATTACAGTAAGTGCAAGTAACATTTGTAATATAGACATGAAGTCAATTAAATTTTAGAGATTATTAATAAAACATTTTATCATAAAAATCAACGTAATAATAAACATAATACAATTGACATTTAACATAGATTAAAAAATTTGAAGAGTTCCTTTTTGAAAAGTAATGAGTTGCTTTGTACTTGGATATATGATCGTAAGTCGTTCCAAAGACACGTTGTGTAATTGAAAAATTGTCTTGTAGATATTAGATATTTGTATTTTTGTGATCTCAAGTTTCTTCCACGAGGTGATTGCGCAAAAATAATTTTGTTAAAAAGATATTCTGGATTCTTCTGATATATAATCTTATGCATCATCAAAAGGCTTTTATATTTCAATAAATCTTTTAAACTTATATTATATAACTGGTGTGAATATGATGATGATATGCTATCTCGTCTACTTCTATTGAAAACATATCTTGTTATAAGTGACCTCGAGGCGTTTAAGGTCAATAGTGTCGCAATTGGCAAATATTTCACACCCGTACAGTAAAGCTGGTATTAAATAGGTTTTTGCCAAAAGCATTCTTATTTCAAACGGCGTTGAGGTTTGCACAGCCCACAAGTTTCTCAGCATCCCGTGAATTTTACCAGCTGATATATTTTTATGGTTGGTCCAAGAAAGTTCGGCATTAAATATGATACCCAAATTTGACGATGATTGAACAAAGTTGATTTTTGTGTTGTTAATATGTAGAAAAATATTATCATTCAGTCTTTTTTTATTCTTTCTTGATATGAAAATACATTTTGATTTGTCAGTTTATACACAAGCCATTAGTACATGCCCATTTATGTATTTTATCCACATCACCAGTGTGGCCAGGCCTAAAAATTTTTTACGGCTAAATCTGCTATTAGACTGGGCCAAAAAATGCTAAAAATGATTTTTAAAAATGCTAAAAATAATGCTAAAATTTTTTAAAGATTTTTGTTAAAAATTAATTACCAGTATGAAATTTTATTCGAAACTACGAGTAATTACATTTTAGTGACAAATTTTTTAAGGAAATTGAAATAAATGGTTATATATAAGCAAATGGCTAGATATTGGTAAAGCATGTGATAGCACAGGGAGTTAAGATTAAATGTCAAATTTAGCGGGCCTGAAAACCTCTAATATATGATAAATTTAAACGGTATATTTATATAATATACAAAATTTGTAGATCAATCTATTTTTTATATTTTAAGAAAAGTTGAAGCTTTAAAATAAATTTTTTCAGCAGTTTAGAGCAAACAATTTTTTCAAACATTTACACTATAGAATTCTTACCTAAATACAAAGTGAAATTTCCTTGTACTTTTATATAGTTATATAAAAGGGCAAATAATATTTACAATCAATATGACGAGAGCATTTCTAATATTCCCTGAATATTCTATTTCTTTTTTTTTTTTTGATTTTGAGTACAACTATTTTGAGTCAAAATTTATTATAATTTATAAAAGTTTTTTTTAGCAAAATCAATTAAACTATTCGTCAAAATTTTCAAAATAAATAATGCTAAAAAATGCTAAAAACATTTTCCAAAAATGCTAAATAAAATGTCAAGGGCTAAATGAAAATTTTGCAGCTAAATAAAAATTTGTAATGCTAAATTTAGCTGCAAAAACGCCAAAATGGTCACACTGCACATCACTGTTAATAAAGTCAGTACAGTTTTGAACATTTTCTAATCTGCTGCTTAAGAACAACTGTACGTCATCAGCAAATCTACATAGAGAAAAGCAGTGGACGAAGAATTGACCCCTGTGGCACCCCTTTTTCAACATCCACAGCTTTAGAAGTCACACCATTCAAAGTAACCACTTGTTTACGATTAATAAGGTAAGAGGAAATAAGTTTGCTAGCCGAATTAGAAAAATGAAAAAATTTTTGAGTTTAGTGAGTAGAATCGAGTGATCAACAGTATCGAAAGCCTTACTGTGATCTAGAAGCACAAGAAAAGAAACCATATTATTGTCCAATTTAGATCTAATTTCTTCTACTACATCGATCCGAACCGTAATGCAGCTTCTGCGCTGTCTAAAGCCAGACTGTCTATCCGTAAGAAGATATTGATCCTTTAAATACTCATTCATTTGCCAGTACATCAGATTTTCCATAACGCCTGATAAAACGGTAGTATCGCAATTGGTCGGAAGTCACTGTTGTTCTTTGGAATGGGAATTATTTTTGCTTGGTTCCACATATCAGGAAAAATTGATTTTGTAAATATTGTATTAACTAAACGCGTAAAAAAATGGCAAAAGGGTAGGTACGACAATTTTAAAAAATCCCAGATTTATTTCATCTAAGCTCACAGCATTTGATTTAATTGATGTTATACTTTTAAGAACTTCAGATTGATCCACACATCGCAAATAAAAGCAGTTTTTAATATGCACGGTATGAATTTTTTCATACTCATTTTCAGTTGGCCCTTTAACTTGGATTTCGCCAAATTGGTTGTTTAATTTATCTACGTCAACATCAGAACTAATAGTGCAAGGGTTTCTTTTCCCAATACCTATTTCAGGGATCTCTTTCCATTTTTTCTTACTATCAATAGCTGATGAGAATTTCTGTTGATAATAACTGGATTTTGCAAAATTTATGCTGTTCACAACTTCCTTTCTAGTGGGTTTGAACAATGACTGTAACTCATGCGTTTTGAATTTCTTCCAACGCACAGTGGCGCCATTTGAGTTTTTTCGTTGCAAAAATCATATCTTTTGAACCGAATAAGATAATTGAACAGTTTAAACAGCATATGATAGATAACTGTTCAGCCTATGAAATGAGCGTTTGGAAAGGGTGCTACGCTTTGTAGGGGCCTACTTATGGGTTATCAAAGTTAAAATTAGTAGAAAAATCAATTTTATGGTAACTAAAAAAAATTATTTTTACATTTTTAGATTGTTTTTATTTTTTTTCTTAAGGGTTTTATGTTTTAAATTATTACCCAACAAATTAAAAAAATATTATTTTTTTTTAAATTTATTTTTTCAATTTTCTGTAAAATATTCATCACAATTCGTAAGAGAAGGTATATCTAAAAGACTAACCATTTCTAAACTATAATTATTTTGTAACTCTATTCGTGACTTCACATGCCGCAGGGAAGAAATAAGTGGATCGGAAGATGCTGCCAACATGTTGAAGAGGTCCTTATTTTGCCTTACCCTTGATGCTTTGAATGTGTTCTGCAACCTATATTTTTTATAAAATTTGTTAAGAGACTCCTGTGCTTCTTCAGAAAGCTCTCCAATTGGCAAAGACTGGTACTCAATTTTCACGATTTGATTGTCAATTCCAATGATTCTAGTTACTGCCTCATCATTTTCAAAAAATCTCCTAGAAGTGTTTCCATCGTTTGAGTTACCGTATCCGTGCTTGGGACAGTCTACTTTTAGTCCAACGTGTTTAAAAAAAGCATCCTGTATTTGCTTCTTTCTGATCTTTTCCTTATCCTTTATTGATGTATTTTCATCGAAGTTTTCCTCCTCTTGTGGTAGGGTATATGCCAGTTTTAGCAAGAATTCCATACACCTTATCCTTGCGTGCAATGGTGACATTCCATATTCGTAATTCTCCTCATTTGTAGAATCGTTTAAATTACCAAAGTTCTTCTGACAAATAATAATATAAAATCGATAAAAAAAATATAAAAATAAAACGAAAAAAGGGGTTTAAATAGGTTTTTGCTAAATTTTTACCTCCAATATAATTCTGTCTATATATATGTATATGATAACTAATTGAAATATATTATAATTAAGCAGAAAAAGATACTAATCTTAAACTCTTTACAACTAATTATATAAAATTGAGATGTAACATATTATATATGAAATAAATTGAATTGAATTGAAAAAAGTTCTTCTGACTCTTTTTGCAAATCGGGCATGACATTGTTGAGGTTGTTCCTGTCAGTTCGTAATTGCATTCAATATATTTTCCTTCTCCAATTTGCAGCTTTGTAGGCTTAATCTTGCTTATTTGTTCTTCAATGTCCTTCACCGTAGTCCTTATGAGTTCTGCCGATTCCCTTGCAAACTGAAACATTATTGGTCGGCAATAATGCACTGATGACGGACGTGGATTTTTCCAGTGTAGGGAATCATCCGATTTTAGCCGCAAAGGAACAACAGATGCCATAAACATATTTCCGTCCGATATTGTAGCGTCATCGGAAGATATCCTTTGCTTATAAACGCTTTGTCCGGATGATCCATCGCAGCCCCATTTGCTGATCACTGTCAACTTCTCAGGAAGAATTTTCACTTCCGTGAAAAACTTTGGTGTGGTTGACTTTCTAAACAGTTCAAATAATTTTAAATTGTTCAACGCCATGTTTTCAGTACTTAAATTGTTTAATGGTTTCAGTAATTGTTGTGCCAACCTTCAGGCGTAGACTAATCCAGGCATTATGCTTATTTTGCAATATATAGGCTTATGCTACCATGCCTAAAAATTTACCTGTTCCCTGCATACATATGGATTTAGGCTGAATAATGCAATTTTGATATTATGCACGTGTCCAAATAAGATTTGTGCCTACCTGTAGGGACCATAAGTCAATATTGTTCCTGACCATTTGTACGCCAAAGTATTGTTTATGTGAGGTACGTACCTGCTAATTTCAATGAGTAGTTTTTTTCAAACTATTAGATCAAACTACAGTCCGTCAAAACATATAAGGGATGGACGCCATACAATTTCTGCAACCATGTCTTTTTAAACTTTTTTACCTCTAGAAGCCAAACGGGCACGTACGGGCAGATAAAACTTTTTGAATTATGTAAAGAAATAATCAAAGAACAGGTTTTGCAAATATGGCAAATATAGAAAAATATAGTTTTTTTTATTTTCCGTCAAAGTTGAAAAATAGTGAAAAAACGGATAGTTTTTAAATAGTGATTTACCAGGAGAAACACAAAGCAAACAGTTAATTTTTTTTTTTTATCATTATACATTTAATAAATACATCAATCAATACAAACAAAAAATAACGCGATTCGTTACCTATTTTTCGTGATATTACACCTGAAATCGCAACAAATTGACTAAAAATTGTGTGTTTTTTTGAAAACCGAAAGTCGGTCAACTTTGAACGGTTATATCTTCTAAACTAAAAATGTGATATTATTAAGAGTGGCATATTTGAAATCGTTGAAAAGTTTCCTATAACATGGGTTTATTCAAAACTTCGTCGGCACTCATGAAAATTTTGATTTTTGCAACCTCGCTTGCTCTACGGGCGCCACTGTGCAACGTTTATATGCCAAATCTCGTTTATCAATTAAACGTTTTATAATTAAAGTAAGCCACGGGGGCTTTTTAGCTTTAATCGTTTTAGTTTTTTTCAGGCACAGTTTCATTAAATATTCCGTTCATGAAAACAAAACTGGTTTCATTCCGCAAAGTTTTTTTTTTCGTAATTTTCTGAAGCACCCAAATACGGAATGAATTCCGCTTCCGAACGAAATTGTACTCTATGACATGGCTGATTGAAAGTTTAAATTGTTGAATATTTTGTTTTCAAATGATCATTTTTTTATTTTTTTGGGGCATATTTTTAACATTAAATATGCGAGTTTTTACTGCATATTTAATGCGTATAAATGCACATTTCTGGTTCCCCTACTTATAACATTTTATTATTATTATTATTTGGAAAATCCCCTTTTTAGACAATTTCGAACGCCAACGCTGATTGAATGAAATGTTGGTTATGTATTTGTACGTGTTAATTAATAAGTAGAGTATGTGTTTGAATCCATGTGCCGTTATTTACTCTTTTATGCTCAATGAAGTGTGGAGTGTATGTAAACAAGACCCAACAACAACAAAACCCCCCATTAGAAACAACAAAAACGTCCAAATGAATTGAAATGTTTTTTTTATTACAAATGCAATCAGTTTACAAACGAATACAATGAATTTCAGTGTAAATAAATAATTTTAGTACTTTTGTTGTTGTTTTAACTCTTTATTATTCCGTTTTTGTGTTTGTTGTTATTTTCACTTAGCATTTAGTTGGTATTTGTAAAACTTCTTCATGCGTATATTTTAAATGTGTTGTGTAGTTGTTTTGATACCCGTTTATTTTCTTTTCCATAAAAATTGTTTTTTAACACTTTTTTAATAGTATTTTAGACAACAAATAATAATTATTGTTTATTGTTTTTCATACATTTACGAGTGTGTTTGGGTGCATTTGCTGTTGTGTTGTTTGATTGTTGGCTTGAAAACGTACGAGTTTAATGACGATAATTTCTATTAGGGATGGGCAATAAATATCGATATATCAAAATATCGAAATTTAAAAAGATTATAATCGATATATATATCGCCGATATTAAAAATACCCATATATCGATACATCGATATCTACGACTATCGAATTCGATATTTTTAAGATCTCTTTATAATAAATCTGGGTTCAAATCTCAGCGCAGTCAAGAATGAAAAATTATCAATAAAAATTTTAATTAATTTCATGTTGTAAAATTCCTGTCTTCATAAAAATAATTTAACGAAAATTAAGTTGAATGCACTTAAGCCTAATTAAAAATATCTAAATTTGGATTAAAAACCATTAACAGTTCCATAAAATAACCACAATAGGTACTAATTAAATTCAACATTTTAACCGTTGCTCAACTGCTTAAAATTCTGTTGTTTTTAAGAATTGCATCATATCGCTCATTTCGTGGAAGACCGTCACAACTCAAAATTTGAAACTTTACAGGAGAGCCTTTTTAAGATTCCAACCTATTATTTCTGACCTTCTCTTTCACTAAAATACAGTTATAAAATCAAATGTTTCTTTTTTGCTACAAAGAAAACCACATGTACAAGAGGAATGCCAAACATAAACTGAAATGTGACCTTGTTGATGTTAATTGCTCAAGTTTGTTACGAGAGGTCATAGCGTCACAAACATCTGTATTACCGTTATTTTTTCGATAATTCTCTCCGTTCTTAGATCAATTTGTAGAGATTTAAGAGAAGAACATTTCTGCATTACTAACTCGAAAATGCCAAATTTTGAGTTGTGACGGTCTTGCACGAAATGAGCGATATGTTTTTCAACTAATATTAAGAAAATAACAGCGCTTTTCCATTGTACATTTCCATAGATTACACAGTTCAGTTTTGTCTCGGTTTTTTAAGAGATGACAACAAAATAATAAGTGCGGAAAAAATATTCTGGAGGGGGTTCCTAGAATTATGCAAAGAATCGCCTTAATTATGGCGTATAAGCAGCAATGAACTCATGAAAGTTGGAATGTTAATAATGAAAAAAATTATGTATTTAGTTTTTTATTATTTGAGCATGTTCTTATACATATAATAAAAATAAAATATTGCACAGTTTACTTTTATAGTATGTGTCACAAGTTTCGTTTACCGGAGTATATAATCTCAATTAATTTTTTTTTTTTTTAGATTTCATATGGCGAATAAATAAAATTTTTTTGTATTCTTTACTTTTACTGTTTTTTTGATGAAAGTTTTTTTCGAAATCGAGGGACACGCGTAAATTTGAAATTAAAGGAAACAATGAAAAGTTTGAATGGAATTACATGTAATATGTTTTTACACATGTCAATATGTATTGAAATTTGGTAATAATTTCAGCTTAATACGTTCGATACATCGATATATCGATATTTTTAATTAATAAATATCGATACTATTAAATAATATCGATACGATATATATCGATATATTTGTTCAATTTGCCCATCCCTAATTTCTATTATAAGTCAAACAGTTAGTTCTGTAATGGGACTGTGTACTCTATCTTCAATTTTAAGTTTTGATGCATTCAATTGATTGGGGTTTGTTATGAGTTTTGTTACAAACAAGCAGGAACGAATGAATTTCCATTATTTACTGTTAAAAAAAACATAAATAAGAAAAAATCAATTTGGACCACTTGATACATAAAATTGAAAGGTAATGATGGGTTTAAACGATAAAAAGAGCAATTTTCCAGATCTAAGAATTCTGTTTCACAAATTTATCTGGAATGCTACTACAGATTCTAAAGGACCCTCTAAGGCATAATTAGAAATTGTAAATTCGAATACATACACCACAATTATACTAGCATTATGGACTTTTTCCCAAATATTGCGGGTAAAACCTAAAAATGTTAAATTTACCACAGAACATTACGAGGGTTGGTCAATAAGTCCGTGACATGGGTGCTCCGGTAGGCTAGTTGGTAGTGGGATAGTCAATTAGTGCGGAGCTTGCTAGTTCGATTCCCTCTGGTCTCCTGCAGACAAGCGTAGAGCTTTGCGGATTAGCACAAGAAAATACAATTTTTGCTTTTCAATGTAGTCTTCTTTGAGCCCTTTACACTTTATACGTACAACGCTTATCCCATACATTTATTCTTTCAGAGAAAAAAGGATTTGTCAGGTCATCTAAATGAGTATTTGCTTTTGAGATAATTTCATCGTTGGAGTCAAGGTACATTTACACAAGGTAGACTCATTAGCGGACACACATAAGCGCGAGTCGTCAATGTTATATGTAGACAATTTTGACAAGTCGGGTATTTACTGTAATGCTCTCCGAAATGAGTTTAGATTTACCTTGCTTGGAGTCAAATATCTTTCCGCGAGCCATTTCTTAAGGTTTGTAAACAAAAAATA
Source organism: Pollenia amentaria (assembly GCA_943735925.1). NCBI lineage: Eukaryota > Metazoa > Arthropoda > Insecta > Diptera > Polleniidae > Pollenia > Pollenia amentaria. The sequence goes on from OX031009.1 coordinate 127,106,485, forward strand.
GTCACTAAAGGCTAAAGCCGAAGGATAGCGGGTGTGAGAGAGCAATTAGTAGCCCAATTAATGAATATTTCCCAAGGGATTCTTACTAAGCACACGGAATTGATTTTTTTAATTTTCTCCTTTAAACACGAGGTCTATTATTAATGGCTATTTAACACTTAAAAGTTTGACATGAGTCAACTAAAAGATGCTTGATGACAGGAGTAGTGTTGCCATTTCAGTTAAGTTGCGGGAATTTAAAAGTCACGAACTTATTGACCTGGTTATACTGATGGGGTTTTCCATGAAATCTTGTTTGACAATTTTTGCTCAGTAAAATTTGGAAACACTCGTCTCTAATAAAAAAAAAACTATCATTTAATCTCACCTAGTTTTGGAACGAATTATGATAAACAAAAAAGTTTTTTTTTTGTTTCGAAACGTTTTGATTTACTTCTTTAATTTTAACAAAAAAGTACAGCGGAATGTGATCGATTGCTTGGCAAAGCTTATGCGTGAGAAGGGTTGAGCGGTTGGGAAGTGGTGATTTTGAGACGGAAGACAAATACTTTTAATGTCAGCCCAAAATAGTTTGAAGATGTTGAATTAAAGGCATTAATCAATTAAGATTGTTGTCAAATTCATAAATTATTTACAAAATTATGGAAGTCAAAGGCTTCATTCAAAAGCAAGGATTTGGGTACCACCACGTGAGTTGAAGCCAAAAGATGCTGCCTGGATGCAATTAAAGGAAGTTATTTTTGCATCGAATCATTACTGGCGATGAAAATTGGATCCAGTACGAAGCGCAAGAAACCGTTTTTGAAGCCCAGTCAGCCAGCGTAATAAACCCCAAAGCCAAAGGAAAGCTCTGTATTTGGTAGGACCAAAAGGATCCTATCTATTATAAGCTGCTTAAATGAAGTCAGATGATCATACGGGCCCTGTACAAAATATAATTAAGTAATTTGAAGCAATCATTGGCTCAAAAACGCCTAAAAATGGGACTAGATATTCAGCCTTTATATTTCATTGTAACAATGCTCGGCCACATGTTGCAAGATCAGTTGTTTTTGTAAATTTTTTTTTTAGAAAATTGGAAATTTAAATTATCAACCAGATGCGAAAAAATTGTTTTCTTATTGCAAAATATTCAATATACATATGTACATAAGTAAAGGGTGGGCCATAAATCACTGTACATCTGCTAATAATTCTGTAAATTTTTCACATAAACTTAAGGTGGTTGCATAGTGTTGCGGGAAAGAATCCTGTACGAAAACAGCAATAAATTTTTTTTTAAATTATTACCTGCAGTGTGGTTCTGGACATGAAAGCTGGATGCAATTATGCTCTCTTGAACTCGTTCGATATTATCTTGGTTTCGTTCTTTGATTGCAAAACGTGCGACCAGATTGCGTAATTGATTTCGTGATGGTAAATTTCTGCTGTTAAAAAAATTTCGAAATTTTTGTTGGGTTTGAATTATTGAATTTTGAATAGCAAAGTGTAGGTTCACACTATGAAAGTTTTCTTTCAGAAAGTGTGAGTTTATTGGTGAGAGGGGAAAGAAGATTTGCATGTTCTCTTCCCCTCTCATCAATAAACTCAGACTTTATGAAAGAAGATTTTCATAGTGTGAACCCAGATAAAATAAATCTCAAAAATTTTTGTTCGTTCCTCGATCATATATATGATTACTGAATATCCAAAACGATGTTTCTAATACTGAAAAATATGGCAAGAAAAATATACAAGGTAAAAAATTATATCAAAAACACAATGTTCAGTGACTTATGGCCCACCCTGATTATATAAGAATTTCTTCACTTTATTCTTCTCTCATCCTTAATTGATAAATTTTGTGCTACAGTATTATGAAATATTTAAATATTAAAAATTTTCATCCAAATTTAAATTTTTAGTGTGTAGCTCTTTTTTACTTTTCTATTGCATAAGCAGCGGCTTCAGAGTTCAGAGTGCTTCCATATTTCATTTCTACACTGACTTCCTAATCCAGCTGTGAATGCACTGCAGTTACAAATGTTTGTTTTTCTTTATTTCCAATTAATTCAAAAAAGCTCACATACAATCGTACACAAATCTAAACATGAACTTTAAACACACACATATACATACACACCCACACACACACATGCAAATGAATTAAATGCATACAAATATATTTACCTATGCCCAGTAGAACTAAATAGCATTTCATCAAATGCTGCTTTTGCAACATGTAAAGCGGCGAATTAAAGTGTAAAATAAATAAAAGTCAAAAGTTTACAAATGGTCTTACACAGAAAAAAGTTTTTTATCAATTAAAAAAATGGTTTAAAAAGTATTTAATAATAATTAATGTGATAATTGAATCTATTATTTTTTAGTGGAAAGAAAATTAAAAACATAATTTGAATTTAATCAATAGCGGTATTCACACCGAGCTTGTTAGTTTGTTAGTCGTTAATAGTTACTTTTTTACACGCATTTTGTTTTTGTATATTTAACGCGCTACCGGATTAACATTTAACAAATTAACGACACGGCACCCCTGATAAAATAGTTGTTATTTGTAACTTTTTTTTTACACTTTCTCGTGGCATGTTTTATTTTTTCCAGAATAATAAATTGTGTCAGAACAATAAATCAGTTGTTTTACTATGAAAGTTACCAGACTAACAAAGTTTTAAAAAGGGGTCGTTCACAGTTGGTAACTTTAACAAATTAACAAACTACCGAGTAACAAATTAACAAGTTCGGTGTGAATACCGCTAATATTTAAGTTGTTTTGAAATAAAATTGTAATTAAAATATTAATTATCAGGGCTTTGATTTTCATGCACTAAAAAATCAAAAATATGCGCTTATAACATGCGCTATAAAATGGAAAATATGCATTTAGAATAAGAAAAATATGCACTAAAAAATATATGAAAAACATATCAAGTTATTTGTTTAAATTATATTTATTAGTAACAAAAAAAAATACTTCAGGTAACTACGTAAACATACATATATGTATATAAAAATATATACACAAAAGTAAGATAAAATTAACCAAAAGCAAACTTCAATCACTTGTTAATTCTTTTTAAAATAGGTAATTAGATTTTATTTAAACTTCTATTAGTATGAACAAGTAAAAGTTCCTTCAAAGTTCAAATCATAACTCTGTCTATTCGAACGCAAAAAGTTTTTATACATTGAAAATGAACGCTCAAAACGTCAACGGAAGTCAAGGGAGCATATTTGAAGGATGCCAGTTTCATGGAAAAATATTAATTTTTAGTTTTATTTGCATAATTAAATAATTTATTTCATGATATATTTTTTTTTGCAATACAGATTCAAGTTATGTTTAATTTTGTCAGATATTTCTATAAAAAAAGTATTAAATATTAATTATTTGATTTAAATTTCATTAACAATATTTAAAATACATCACAAAAATAAAAAATGCAAATTATATGCACTTAAAACAAAATATGCAAATATATGCATTTGTAACAAAATATGCAGAAATATGCAAAAACAAATTGATGCCATTTTCCTGCAAATCCTTTGGTATGGAAAAATAACGGATCGAAATTGATTTTGGATTACCGACTGCAAATACGCATTTGCTTGAAAGTCCAAGCCCTGTTAATTATATATCAAATTAATTGACTTTTTTCATTTAAAATAAAATCATTTTGGTTGGGAATTGTCAATATTTAATTAAATAAATTAACGCATTGTTTGAAATGGCAAAGTTTTTTGATTATCTTTGTCATTAAAATTAAAAATATCATTTATTGAAAAAAAAAATATTTAAAATTTTTAGTAATCAATATAATCATTTTGGTAATAGGTAAAAAACCAACAACTTGTTTGCTTGATATATTGAATTTGGTATAAATTTGGTGATTAGAGACAATTTTTAATTTTTTCTGTGTACTAGTAGCTTGCAAAAAGTCATCTGGTTACTTAAGCGATTACCGGGTAAGGCGAGGAGGAAAATCTGCAAAAACCTCTTTAGTTAGTAAACGTAAAAAACAATTTAATACTTTGATGATAACCAACTTTCGCAGAAAAGTTCTCTACAACTTGCAGCATACCCGTTTTAAATGAGAAGTACGAAAATGTAGAGCTTTACAGATTCCAATGGAAAAATTTCTTGTTTGTCTCTTTCCAATTTTAAAGCCATCAATTATAGACAATTTTCAAATTCGTTTATATTCCCTAATTTAATAGAACAAATAACTCTTTCTTATTAAAAGATCAAAGTGGGCTCATTTGGTAATGTTTTGAAAAATCTTTATAGACAACAGAGTGTAAGATTTTTCAGCAGCAATTGACAACTTTAATAATTACGAGATAACGCAGGGGAGATCTTAATTACAAAATGCCTGTAACAGAAGCGACGCAGACACTTTGGTTTGACCAATACTGAAAATTAAATTCAATCTATCCGTACTTAAATCAAGCCGAAGCCGACGCGGTGTCAATGGTACGGTAGGTACGGATTTCCTTAAATCAAGTACAGAATTCTTGATTCAAGTACGGATTATAACCTAAAACGGGATTGACTTAAGTAAAAGTGAGATAAAAATTCATCTCCAACTTTGCTTGGATTCAAGAAAATAGTTGAAATGAAGTTTTGATTCTAAGCTAAGCATTTACCCGAGAGAACCAGAGAGAGAGAGAGAGTCGTTGTCGACGTCGACATTAAGTTGAATTTGAAAGTCGACGACTACGTCACTTCGACGTTAATTTGGTATTTTATAGGAAAAAAATTCCATCTCCAATTATTTTTCTTTTATTTTGGGTCTTCATCATTAAAGCAAAATTTTTAAAGCTATTTATGCTATTTTCCGACTTTTTGTGTTTTTTTTTGCGATTTCAAATTAATTTTACAGTTTGTTTCCGATTTTGCATTTTTAGCGAGTTTTTGTCATGTTCGCGATAAGAGCTATTTTTTTCTGTAAGTTTTCTGATTCTCTATAGCTTTAACGATTATTAATAAATATAAGAGTTTGCTTTTATGCCGCTGTTGGCAAATTTTTGCGAATTTCCGCTAATTTTGCAATTTTTACTGAATTTTTGGCATTAAATTTGTTAATTTATTTTATGACTTATTTGAAATATTAAAAAATTTTCCGTATTTTCGCTTTTTTTTTTTTTGCAAACTTTTCCAAATTTTCGCAATTTCGCGTAGTGTTGTTGCTCTCTGAGGCAATCGTCTTAAATTAAAACATTCGCGAATTTTCACTTTTTAAGCAAACTTTTCCGAATTTACGCGTTTAATTTACTAATAAAATTTGTACCCATAACTTCTTTTAAATATGTATTTTTTATTTTAACGTATTTAATAAATATGTTTAAATTCTACTTAAAATTTCTTTAACTTTCATTTAAGTCGTCGCAAAATTTCCTGTCGACTAAAACAAACATAATTCTACTCGACGTCAACTTAAAAGTGCCTTAGAAAATATTAAATGACTGTCTATAAAAATCGATTATTGTCAACAACGACTCTGAAAATGCAATTACTGTTCCGGTGCCGTCGACTCATGTCGATGACGACTTTCATAATAGGGGTGAATATTTATTATTAACTAGCTCGTTAATACAGTTTTTTTGTTTTTGTTTCACATTTGCTGTATTCCCCTCTTTGTTTACAGAAGAACTCACAATTACAAAAAACCAGCGGCATGGTGCTGGTTTCGTTATCATTCTACTTTGAAAATTTTATGTTTTAAAGTAAATAGTTTTAACAACTGGAATACGGGAATTTTTGCTTCGAATTTCTTTACAGATTGAAATATATATGTTTTTCTTTTTGTAGTGTTGTTGTTTTTACTCAAAACAAGGATGCCGTTTTTTACCAACTTAAACATAAAGGAGGCAATGGATTTCGAAAGTAATCCCATTTTGGATTAGGTTAGGTAGATTAGGTTCAATGGGCACACGACACGAGGTCGGCTCACTTGGGTGCTTATAGCGGTCCCTTTGTGATACCCTTAGCCAGCGACAGGAGTCAACCGGAATTCACCAGACTATTCCCCAGAAGCCACCACAGCCTCGAACCACCCAGAATAGAGAGATCGATTTCAGTGCCACATTGGACATATCGTCTAGACATGGCAATTCCGGTCTCCCGAAATGCCTAAGTCTAATATACCCAAGACCGGGGCATTAACAGAGGAAGTGAAGCACCGTCTCCTCCTCCTCATTATCATGACAACTTCTACAGTAGTCAATATAATCAAGACCCAGTGACCCGTTTTGCCCGATGTCACCGTCCTTATCCGGTCCCTGCCGAGACCAAGTAGCACGCGAGTTCTCGCCGCGTCGTAGCCAGACCATAAAGTCCTGGCCACTAAGTAGGTATGCTCACCCTGCCATCTCGCCTGACCCCTTCTGTACGACTCACGCCGAATGAGTCTTGCAGAGCGCCATTGAAAAGCCGATCAGTCCGTCGACGAAAAAGTCGTCAAAGAGACAGCCCTTTTTGGCCAAATGGATTGTTTTAAAGACATTTTGGTGTTATTCGTACTAAAAATTTCAAGCACGACTCGAACTAAAATTAAGTAGAAAAAACTTATATTTAATACGAGTTTTTGCTTGCTGTGCTTTAGCGATTTTAACGAAATAAAGACAAGAGTAAATTTAAGAGACATGTTTCAATTAAACCCAAACCAGACAATATTCTGGTTTATCTGTTCCCTAAAAAGTAGAAAAACGTTAATTGGGACTGATTAGAAAGCACAAGGTAAGTCACGTTTCGGATGAGAGAATTGATAAATTTACCGATTCCAGGTTATGTAGAGAAAACAGAAAAACAGAATGTTTCTAAGACCCAAAGTAGACAGTTGGCTACTCTATTAATCAACAATTAATTCAGATATCGATTACAAAAGATCAGTGTAGAAAGCATTTCTAATTTACGTTGGTTTACCGACTCCCAGGGCACTTCAGACTTATTGTAAGATGAGGTAGATAATTGACTTGAAGTTTACTTCTTTATTAAATAAGAAGTTATACACATATAGATAACAAGGATCGGTTGTACAAACTAGTCTAAGCAAAGCTTCTTTGCCGGTTTCCTGAGCACCTTTGGATTTTAAATGTCTATTGTAAAAGGAACCTAAAGTAGAAATTTGATTAATAAATCTATTTCGATAAAAAAAAATTGAAAAGAGTCACTAGACTCATTCCAGATTGAAGCAGTTTGGTTACCAAGCCGATTTTAAAATTTGCCTTCTTTACCGATTCCCAGGTAATAAAGAGAAGAAGGTTGGTCTTCGAATAAATAAGTTAAGTATTCGTTAAAAAAATTGGTTTCAACGATTGTCCGGTAATATGGAAAGAGTTCATTAGGAAGCATCAATTATTTAAATGTCCCTCATTTCGACTTATGTCACTTTACGACAGAGTAATAGTGATAATATCATTTCAGAACTGCTGGGTGTGTTGAAATCTCCCATTCAAAGTGTTTATTTCATTTGTCTGTTTATAAATTAGATTTTGTTGTTGTTGTACCTTAACTTTGTTGCTATTTTTGTTTTTTTTCAGTTTAAACAAATAATAAAGGGAGAAAGGAGCAGTTAGTCATTCAGCTAGAGCGTTAAAGAACTGCCGAAGAACAAACCGAAACACCCATCATACTCAACATTACACGTTCGTTCTATTCAGTTGCTTCACTTCCCCAACAGCAGCTCCACATTGATTTATGTGTGAAAAATAAATCTTTTTTACTTCATTTTCTTTTGTACATTTACAATTGCTAAATAAAACAAAATAGTTTTAATGTTGTTGTTTTAACCATATTTTTTTTTCTTTCCTTTCTCTTAAACAATAACAAAATGTTAATAAAAAAATATTTATTTTTGTAAATGTTTTGATTAGTATTTTTAAATGAATTGAAAGTGAAAAAAAGAAAAATAAATAAAAGAGAAATATTCTTTGAAACGGGAAAAAATGCGTGAACACGGCTAACAGAAGCAGGCGGAAAAATAATTAATTACTTTTTATGCAAATGAAGTGGGGTCAGATCGGTGGAGAAAGTAGCCGTACATAAATTCAAATAAAAAGCATTTGAAAATTATTTGCTTTACAATTCAAAACTCAAGAGGGGTTGCATTTTTTGTACTTAAAATGGGATGGAAATTTCTAATAAATCAGTTGCATGCAATTGTAATGCAATTAAGACACAATTAGAAGGTAATAAAATTATTTCACTTTTATATGCAAGTATTGGCATAAATATGTATGTGTGTATTGTGTACTGTCCAAAATTAGAAAGCGACGAATTTTTCTGATTTTGTTGATTTTTTTCTATTCATAGTGCTTTTTGTAAGATTCACCACAGGTGAAAAGGGTATATCTTTTTTTTTTTTTTATTCCTACGCTAATCCCGCGAAGCTCTTCGCTTGTCTACAGGAGACCAGTCTCAGGCGGCAATCGAACCCGCAACCATGGTACTGATAGACTAGCTTACTACCAGCCAGCATACCGGGCAAGTTGTTATTCCGCAAAAATTATAAATGCGAAGCCTGCATATAAAATGCATTTTGAAAATAGTTGTTTTGTAAATTGTAGATAATTTTTATTGTCATCATTGTCAAAAAAAAACCTAGTCGGCCGGATTGTTACCAGACAGAAAACCACCAGCATTATTTATATTCATCGAGTCGTTTTACTTAAGGTCCAACTATAATTTCCAAACGTTAGCTTAAGGTATTGACAAAAATCAACGAAAAGTATGTTAAATGCATACGCAAAATAAAAAAGGCTTTTAGGTGGACATATTGTACTTACATAAACTTAATATCCATGTTGCATATTTGTGCAATATTTTGTTTTCTTGCGAGTACTTCAAATTAAAAAGCACCACAAATTAAAGCCACGTAAAGGGTGGTTAAATTTTAAGGGCCGATGTTGAGTGTGAACCACATCTAAACCTCAAGATTTTTTCTGCATTTCAATTGACATTTCTCAATTTCACTAACTCCATGGAAAGATAAACAATTGAGCAACGCGTTAAAGTTATTCAGGCTTTTTATGAAAATGGGCGTTCAAATCAAAATGCATATCGTGAAAATCCTCTTCAGTGATGAGGCACATTTTTACCTCAGTGGATTCGTCAAAAAGCAGAATTGCCGCATTTGGGCGAAAGATTATCCAAGAGTGATTGTTGAAAAACCAATGCACCCACAGAGAGTGACTGTTTGGTGCGGTTTATGGGCTGGCGGCATCATCGTATTTTTTCCAAAATGAGGCCGGTCAAGCAGTTACTGTGAATGGTTTTCGCTTTCGTGAGATAATAACGAACTTTTTATGACCCGAATTGGAAGATATGGATGTGGACGATATGTAATTTCAACATAACGGTGACACTTGTCACACAGCTAACGTAACAAGGGCTCTTTTGCGCGACAAATTCAATGGACGTGTTATCTCACGTGGTGGCGATGTCAATTGCCCACCAATATCATGTGATTTGACACCGTTGGACTTCTTTCTTTGGGGTTATTTGAAAGAAAAGGTGTACGTCGATAAGGCAGCAACAATTTAAGAGCTAAAGGATGAGATAATTCGGCACATTAACGGCATAGAACCTCAATTATGCCTCAGCGAAAATTTGGACCATCGGATGGAGGTGTGCCGCCGAGGTGGCCGATATTTTGTTCCATACATAATTGAACCATACCAATATTATCATAATAAAAAGAAATGACTTTAATTTCCTAAATAATTTGTGTTTTAGTCAAGATCAACATTGGCCCTTAAAATTTAACCACCCTTTATTTGTTTATTTTACGTTTTTTTTTTTTTAATTTGCAAGCAACATTTTAAAAAGACAAAAATTGGGGATTATTCTACATACTTATTAATAAAAAATGGGTACAAAATTAAAATATGTAAAATTCTTCTTGTTCTTTTTTCTTATTTTTCTTTATCCATATCCATGGTCTTAACTGTTATAAGTTTTATCGTGAATTAGTTAAGGAATAAGTATTACATTGTTACTGTTATTCGGGTTTCCTTATTATAATTATTATCTCGCAATTTTTATTTTTTTTATTGCATGATTATTGATAAGGGAAAAAAATATTTGTTTCAAATAACTCTCATTTCTTGATTTTTATTTATAGATTATTTCGATAATAGTTACTCGAAAGACAGTGAAATAATAATTATTCGTAATAGTTATATTAATAATTAATAATTATAAATGTACACGTTTTGATCAATATTGTAAAATGCGCGATTATAATTGGGTTATTAACAAGCCCTGTTCAGAGTTCTTCACTTAAAAGAACTCTGATTAAGCTTTACAAACATAAGTGCCAATTTTTCGTCAGATAGATTTCATCTTTGGTCATTCAAAATCATACGCAAAGCGAAAAAGGCTCTTTCAACGGTTACCTGCGTTTCATACAGATTTTTTTATTTAAGAATTTTTCATAAAAAATAGCAAAATTTTAATTATTATTTGTAAAAATTTATTAATAACTATTAAAAACCAATTTTTAAAATATAAATTGGAAAATAATAATTAGCCATAACAAATACTTTTATGCATAACTATTTCAAAGCAATAAATAAAAATATTAATTGGATATAATCGTTATTTGCAATTAATTGCTTTTTAAGTCGTTCATAATAATTATTAACCAATTTTTAAAAATATTCCTCAAAATGGGCAATTTTTTCGATTTTGGAAATAAAGATAATAGTTATTTTGGGTTCTTGTCCATTTCAATTTATTTTATATTTTTAACAATTTTTTAATTTTTAACAGTTTGGCAGTTTTCTTAAGCAAATGACATTTGAAGAAACTAAACGAAAAGTTTCAGTAAGTACATTATAGTTGGCAATATATGTTTTATGAATATTTGCCCAGTTGCTTAAGTTGACTTAAGCGACCTCACGCACATTATGGTTGGGCCTTTGAAAATATTGCCGCTGTACAAAAAACATCGAAGATCAAAATTAGCCAAAAAAAGCAGTCTTTACAGCAATTGGTCCTACCAAAAGTTTGGATGGTGCAAGAACAGAAAGAATCCTAGCGATTTATTTAGTTCATCGAAGAAAAAACGGATGATGTTACTTACTGCTTAAAGAAACATATAACGGTTTCGCCACAAACAACAGATTGTTGTTTTACACAGTACTATTGTTACGAAAAATATTTTGTTTGTTGTCCCATTATACGATTGATTTTTTGCGTTTTAAAATATGTTGTGTTTATGCCAGTCTTGGAAATATTCGATATATTTCTTAAACATGTAAAAATCTTTTTAGAATTTAATATTTAAATATGTTTGATTTATTATTTTATATAGTCTGCAGGAAAGAAACCAGTCTCTGGCTAGAATCGAACCCGCAACCCCGGCGCTGATAGACTTGCTCACTACCAACTAGTCGACCGAGGCACCCCACTGAACCACGATTACATCGAAATAAATTTGTGTAATTTGCAAGAGTTATTCTGGACTGTGTCTGTAAGTAATAAAATTACCAAACAAGATATTGAACTTGCCAGATCAAAAATCTTTAAGATAATTTTACACTCTTTAGAAAAAAGATCATATCTCAAAGTACATACGTACCTTATATTCAATAAATATAATTTAAGTAATATTTCCAAAAAACTCACCAGTAATCTGCAAAAGAAAATAAATAACATTAAGTTTATTGTTTTAAAATATGGGTTAGTTAAGGCGGACGCAGCTTTTTGTTTGCAACAATATTTTTCTTTAGAAATTTTACTATATACAGCCAATGTAAGTGGCTGCCAGCCAGCAAAATTACCAAAAGGCAAATCGCTCAAAGCAATGTGTGCAAATTCGCCCAAAACTGTTCTATACAAATTTGGGTGAAGGATTTTCTCTCCTTTATTGTATAACTAACACCGGCTTCGCTAACTAAAGCTTACTAAAGAGAAGCATTGCGCCCGCCCGAAGGCCGTCGATTTAGAGAAGCTTTAGTTATCGATTCAGGATTTTTAAATACGGGATTTTAAGTTTCGGGCGATTTTTCACACATTGCTTTAGGCGATTTTGTTTAGGGTTATTTTGCAGGCAGCAGGGAAACGTCAAACTTTATAAAAAAAATGTTGTGCAAACTTTGGAAGAAATGGGTGAATCCGCCTTAAAAACTATTTATTCACAATCATGTTAAAAGAAAAACAAATACGTACTTATAATTTATCTACCTTAACATAATTTTATTACCAACTTATACTAATACTAACGTACAATTAGCTTATCTATTTGTAAAACAATATTATATGCAAATACATGCAATCTCATAAACTTTTAATCTCATAATTACAGAAACAGCCATTCAATTCCCTAAACTAAAAGTCTACTACATTAATATTTTACTTCCCCACATGTGAGAGACAAACATACAGCCAGACAGACAAACATTCAGGCCAACTAACAGCATTGGCTTAATTATAAATCACAACTAAAGTCAAATGATTTTGTTAGTTTTACCTCTTGTGACAAAGTATAAAATAGTATTTTCATTGTAACTCTACGAATGAACTATCAATATGTCAGGTTAAGAGCTCTATAGCAAAGGTTCCCAAATAAGGGGGTTCGTGGACATTTTAATAAAATGGAGGCATTAGTCCATTAAGATTTAAACTCAAGAAGACCCTGCAAAATCATTGCAAGCTACTCACGCAACAATTCTAAAACGTTTGCAAGCAGCAGGATTCATCCAAAAACAAGGAAATCGGGTATCACAAGCCTTAAAGAAGATATAAGTTAATAGAAGATTTGCATATTCGAAATGCTGCTTAAATGCCGTCGAATCATTACTGGAGATAAATTATGGATCTATTATGATAACCCGATGCGCAGGAAAGCGTATGTTCAGCCTAGCGAACCACCGAATTAACAACAAAGCCAAATATCCATGGCGAAAAGGTAATGCTCTGTATTAGGCGGGATCAGAAGGATTACTGCAGCAAGCATATTTAATAGCTTTATAGGAAACGATGACCAACAAAAAAAAAAACCCGGAACATCTGCTCAGACATGAAGAGCAATAATATTTTATTATAACAACCATCGGCCACTTTTTGCAACACCAGTTTTAAACAATTTTGCAAATAGTTGGTTCAAAAGTTTTGCCTTACCCACCTTATGCTTCACTCATTGCCCCATCTGCCTACCTGTTTTAATTGCTGCTTAATTCTCTTCCTCAAATACGATTTACTTTAAAACGGCATCCGAAAAGGACTCAAACAATTGGCAGTTATAGGGAAAATGCTTAATTTTTTTTAAGAGTTCTCAAAGCATAAGCCAGTGGGAACGCCTGCTTCCTCTGGAGTATCCCTGTCTGTGCTTTTGAATTATATAATTAATCTGTGTAATGAATTGTTATAAAGAAAATAATTCAAGGAGGAATATATTATGCTCGTTATCCTCAGCATTAATATCATTGGCTCCAGCACATTGTAGTCTTCATTACTATCATCATCATCATCAAAGGAGAGTAACAGCAATAAATTCATATGTATATAAAAAAAATTTCCCATCAGGAAATCTTAATGTTAATGATAATGCATTGAAAGATTCATACTTAATTCCAGTATAAAAAATCTTCAAAGAGTTTCATTATTTATTAATTATGTGATCAATTTTATTGTTTCTTTTGTCAAATTAAACTCTTGAATGAAATGAACAAGAGTTAGTGAAGTGGCTACAATCTGGATCTGTTCTTGAACATTTTTAACGAAAAATATTATACCAGAATAAGTAAAAGGTGTTTTTTAAGCCGGATAGAACTTAAGAAAGAGTTAGCTGTTAAATGCACTGTCGTACTTCACTCGATTTTTGACATTTATGATCATTATTGCCTGGCAAATCATCATGAATAAATTCATACTTGAGTAATGCCTGCAATTTGTACAAATTTACTTTGTTGGTCATCGATATTTTAAAGAAAAGTTGTGTTCATCAATGAGACCCTTTTTGCTCAGCGAGTTTTTTAATAAACAAAATTTCCACATATGAAGTTGAGAGCCATCCACAACATGCCCTACAGACTCCATAACATCCAGAAAAATATACCTCTTGGTGCGATTTTCACGCTGCACACTGGGGCCAAAAGCCCTTTTTCGAGGATTAATTCATAGCTCCTCAGCTACAATAGTAAGGCACACTAAATTTTATGTGCGTAACTCCTAAAATAAACTTCATGTTCCAAAAAAAATTTGGAGGTATAAGAGGGAGGAGACGTGTACCTCTGATGCAAAACAATTATTAATAAAAAAATAAACATGATTTTTTATTCACGCACACTCCTGCTAAATTGTCTGCAATAAATTAGTCGCTAGAATCACTAAAATAAATTTATTTTCGACCACGATTTGGGGTCTTAGAACACGGAAATGCAATTGATGATTGCAGCTAATTCTTATTCGTTTCACTGAAAAATCGATCTTCGTTTCTGTGAGCTTTATTCCATTTAGTCTTATACTCAAGGGACTTTTTAGGAAATTTTTTTCATCTATTGTTTTACAATTAACATTTTTCAAAATATCATACAAGCTTTGGCGGCTAAAAAAAACAACGCTCGAGCTTGTTCCTGCAAAATGTTAACATATTGCATTGAAATAAACAAAACAACTTTTAAAATATTTAAATTATAATATATAAATTTAATCACGGTCACGCGTGACTCACGCGTAAGAAATCACGACATTTGAACATCTCTAATAAAAATTATAGCAGAAGTCGTGAAGCGCTTTTTGTTGGTAACACAACGCGTGTTGCCACTAATTCATACATAACTTCTAAGGCGCACCGATGCGCACCCTAATTTTTTTTGTTGAAAGCAACAACAAAATTACAAAATATGTATGACATTGTTTGTGCTTTCAATGTTATTGTTTGGCGTTGCGCTGCGTTGTACATGATTAGGTCCAAAATTCGGTTAAGATACGGCCATAGCGCTCCGAGCGGTGGAAATGACATATTTGGAGTATCCGCCACACTTTCACTAACACACAAAATTTTTTTGCCTCAATTAAAGCAGTAACCAAAAATTAAATCGGTTTTAATTAAAAATTTAATCTAGAGAATTAAACATTTAATCAAGTTAATTAAAACTTTAATTTTTTTTTTGTTTGATTACTGGTGCAAATTAATAGTAACGTTAAACGTTTAATTCATTTGATTAAATTTTTAATTAAAACTGATTTTATTTTTGATTACTGCTTTAATTAGGGCAGCAATTTTTTCTGTGTAACAGAAGCGATATTTTCGGCAGTGCGCAATTTGCGATGATGCACAGACCTGACCAAAGCTATAACGCTGCCAGTCTCTTCGAATTTCTTTAGAATGTTGCCAGTTCCTTGCACAGTAGGTCAACTATGATGACCATAATCCCCCCGTTATGCTCGAAAAGTGTACCACGTTCGCACCACAACTTTTATAGCAGATTTTGACTATTTTTACTCGTTCTTTGGGTGTTCAACGATCCATATTCGTAAATTGCAAACCTTACACAAAAAAAAAAAAAAAAAAAAATGTTGCCCCAATTAAAGCGTTAATCCAAAATAAAATCAGTTTTAATTAAAAATTTCATCAAGCGAATTATGCGTTTAATCAAGTGAATTAAACGTTTAATTGTTAATAATTTGTTTACTGGTGCAAATTAAAAGTATCAATTAATCTTTTAATTCACTTGATTAAAAGTTTAATTCACTTGATTAAACGTTTAATTCATTTGATTAAACGTTTAATTCACTTGATTAAATTTTTAATTAAAACTGACTTTATTTTTGATTAATGCTTTAATTGGGGCAACATTTTTGGATAATTTTTTCTGTGTAAATTTCAGATGTCAGATATTCAATAGCTGACAGCCTTGCCAGACCGGCGGTTTTTAAACCACTAAATGAATAACCCATTATTAGTGTCATTTGTTGATCTTACTAATTAAAAAAAATTTTTTTTTTACAAATTAAAGTCCTATCGGGCTTAAAAAAGCTCCCTTTATATTTCAGTTTACCATATTTTTATAAACTTTTTCTATAATTTAATCTTAATGGAGTGCTTCGTTTGTTGCTTTTGAACGTATTGTAAAAATATTTCAAACTACTTCATCTCTTATTAAAAATCCTTATCTTCATTTTGAAATCGGATTAATATTTATTAATGAGATTTTATTACAAATGTCAGCATTTCAGTTTTCTTCTTTTTCTCTAGATTTTTTTACTTTTCCTTCCGTTTTTTTTGCACTTAAATTAATTTCTCCCTACAATGTGTTATTTTTTTTTTTTTTGTTATTAATTATTGTAGTTTTTAATATCGTTAATGTGATTTAAACAAAATGCAAAACAAAACATAAAAAAAATAAAAGTTAAAGAATAGAACTAGAGAAAGACTTTAATTTATGTTAAGTGCTCTGCTCTGTGTGTGTTTTCAATGATGCCTTCCTTCCTGCTCCGCAGTGCTCGTGTATTAAATTTTTTTATTTCTTTAATACCTTCCCTTTTTTTATTTTCTGTTCTATTTCATGAAAGTGTTGCATAAAATGAAAATGAAATTTTTCTCATTTAGTTTTATATCAAAAACATACTTTTTAACACAAATACAAACGCACACCAAAGACTCTTGCTCGCACTCACACAAACAGAAAGCTAAGCTTAAGCAGATAGTTGGATGTTGGGTTCTTGGGTTCTGGGCATTTTTCTTCTTCTTCCAGTTCGCCGTATAACATTCATTTTACATACATACTTAAATAACAGTACCAAACAGCCTGCAGTATTATTTTGCAACGTTTGGGGGCAAGCAGTAGTGTCAGGCAGCCCATTATAGTGTCATATTAAAAACATAATCCGGAAATAAGTCATTTTAATATCTATAGCATTATAAACACATACATTCTTAAATACACACACACATTTTTATTTACATATAGAGTTTTTGTTCGTGAACACAGTTTTCAAAATTTCTAGGAATTTTCAGGCCAAATATTTTTGGGAAATTAAATTTGAGGTGTAAACACATGAATTAAATGGTTTAAATTGAAAGCATTTAAATATCAAAGGAGACGTTAAATAAGGTTGGACCGTAGTAAACAGTAAAGTGTCTTACAGCATGTCCCACGATGTCAACGATAAACAGCTGACTTGCGCCCCACTTAAACATTTCAGCACGACAAGTCGATCGACAAGCGACCGATAACGTTGTAGTTTTGATACAAATTTGCGCCCTACTAAGAATATTATGCGACCACAAATGGCAAAATCAGTCACTTGTGTTTTGGTTGTCGACAGATTCATTTTGTTGCAAACAAGGCGAATTAATACAGGTGACCGCATCATGAGAGAGACTTACAACTTCGTTGCGCGACGTTTCTAACTTTGACAACACTCGCGCATGAATTACACATTTAATTATTTGTTATAAAAACAATAGTAAAAAAAAAAAAATTTGGAATTGAAATTTGCAAAAAAAAAAAAATTACACATTTAATTATTTGTTATAAAAATAATAGTAAAAAAAAAATTTTGGAATTGAATTTTGCAAAAAAAAAAATTATCTAGCAGATGGTCAAAGCACGCAAAATGATGAGAGTTGCGTAACTTTTCGCTTCCCTTAAGCAGATTTCAATAGATGGGACCCTTTTTGTGCCTCTACCTTGGCGACATCGATATTCGGCTGGTTGGCTTGGTTTCGCATACAAATCTATTTTTTTTATCGCCAGAAATGATTCGATATAAAAGTCAGGCAGTATTTTGGACATGCAAACGGGCCTTTAAGCGGTTCCTGCTGTTTGCAAACGTTTTAAAATTGCTGCTTTGGAGACTCCCAATGATTTTCTAAGCTAATCTTGAGCTTGACAACAATCTATATGGATTAGGTACTGCTACACTCCTTTAAAACTGCACAAACCATCTCTTGAACGTAGTGTGCAATGAAACGTATTTAAGAAAAGCTTTGGTAAGAAATCGTCGTGTTTCAGCTGCACTTTTTTAAAATTTAGGAAACAAATCAAAAATTTCCGCACCTGTATTTTACACAGTTCAGAAAAATAAGCAAAAAAAAATTTGGTTAATTGCGACTGCCATCAATGACTACAGGGTAAAAAAAAGTACACAAGCTGTTTGATCAAAGATATACAAAACGTATGAAGTATGTCTGCACGAAAATAAAAAGTATTTTTCATTCATACAAACGTCTTATTATTCTTAAGCCTCTTGTGTAGTTTATTTGGCGCTGAAGTGACAGATGTTTACCCTTGAAAACGTCATATAAGTTATTAAAGACACAAACCATGTGTGCACTTTTAAGTTATACGCCCAATATATCAACGACTTTTGGAAAAGGAAGTGATATTTGACCTTATATGAAAAATAGTGGACAGCAGAAGCTAAATGGTGGTCCAACCAAAACGCACGATGTTATTTGTAAATAAAACAAAACGTTTTCAGAGAATTATCTTAATATTTTTTATTATGATAGAAGAATCTATGACACTTATTTCGGCCAAATGCTCGCCACGGCTTCGGTGGCATACCTCTATCTGATGGTCCATATTTTAAATGACTCTGAGACATAATTGAGGTTCAAATTCGTTAATGTGCCGAATTATCTCATCCTTTAGCTCTTGAATTGTTCTTGGCTTATTAACATGCACCTTTTCTTTAAAATATCTCCAAAGAAAGAAGTACAACGGTGTCAAATCACTTGATCGTGGCGACCAATTAACATCGACACGACATAAGATAACACGGACATTGAATATCTCGCGCAAAAGAGCCATTGTTTCATTGGCTGTGTGGTAAGTGGCACCATACTGTTGAAACAGCACATCGCCCAGGTCCATATCCTCGATTTCTGGCCACACAAAGTCCGTTATCATCTCGCAATAGCGAACACCATTCACGGTAACCGCTTGTTCGGCCTCTTTTTCGAAGAAGTACGGCCCGATGACGCCGTCAGCCCATAAACCGCACCAAACATTCACTCTTTGCGGATGCATCGGCTTTTCTAGAATCACTCGTAGATTCTAAATTGCCCAACTGCGGAAATTCCTTCGACTGAGGTAAAAGTGTGCCTCGTCACTGAAGATGATTTTCTTTGTAAAGTTACCATTCGCTTCTGTCTTTTCAACCAACCGTTCGACGTATTAACGAATCTTGAAATGGTCAGTAGTGAATTTGCCCAACACTGGAACAAACAAATGATAAATTAAGTTCGGCAAAAAACTTGACGTTAGGGTGTGACTTAACATTAATATCGTGCATTATGGTTTGACAACCCTTTATAAAAAGTTTTAAAGAAGTTATTGAAACTTTCGAGATTGTGATATCCCGAAATTTTTAAAAAATGTTTCCCAATTTAACCAAATCAAAAAAGGATGTGAGCACGAATGTTTCTCCTTACCGATTCTGTTAGTTTTTAGCCTAATTTTTTTCTTAAATCTTGGACTTCGGTAGCAACAAGAAAGTATTCTTTCCGATTTGGCGATAAAGTTAAGAATTCTAAAATAAATGAAAGCAACTTCTGTTGGACTCTTGTATTTGAATCGATTACAACTCTTTATTCATTTTTAATTATAGCAAAAATCTTCTCTACATTTTCCCGGGAATGAAAAAATTCTAAAAAGCTGGAAACCCTACTCACATACTAGCACACATTACTGTTTTTCTTTGTATTGTAGTTTCATCCATAATGTAGTTCTTTTACTCAACTCTGCAGTTGATTTTATAAATAATCATTATTATTATTTTATTTTTTTTTTCATTTCATACGTTTATTCATTCAACTCCCTTTAATTTTTATAATTCTTGTGTTGTTGTACGAGTATTTAATTTTATAGCATATTTAACCAAAAGCATCGGAACTAAATCTCTGCATAAACTTTTGCAAAACAATTCATGATTGTTAAGAACCCTACACTAACGAGCCAGCAGGTTTGGTATGAAAGGTTCTTTTGTCATCTATTTATAAATCGGCAAAGGCAAAACAGTTAAGAACACATTGGTACTCTGTTTGCCAAACGATTTGAACAAATTTGAACACCAATATATATTTCTTTAAAATCTGTGGGGGTAAATAGTGTAAAAATAAGGGATCCAAAAAAAATTTAACGGCCTGTTTAACGATTTCGAACATCAACGTTTGCATATAAAATTATATTTAAAACAAAAACAAAGTACTAAAATTTGTTTTTATTTGAAATTTAATTTTCTATGCGAACGTTAACATTCGACATCGGGGGACAGGCTGTAATACTTATCGTTGTGCTTTAGAAAAATAAGAGCACCTTTTTTAAAATTTCGCCCTTTTGGGTACTAAACGGGTATAACCTGTATTTTACAACTTTTTTTGTCACCCCATTTAACTTTTAAACCAACACACATAGAAATTAAGATTATTCCAAAATCGTAACTTATCCTAAAATATACATTTGGTACTTTTCCGAATTTCGAACGTTTTAGCTGTGAAAATCCTACCTATTTTTGCCACTTTTTTACAACATATTTTTCTTTATGTATTGACACATTCGTATAAAAGTATAGAGCCCCACTACAATATTGAACTTTTTGGTACTTTTATGTGGAGAAAAAAATCATCAAAAAGGGGAAATACGGGATATAAATTTCATCTTCTTTTCCGTGCTGCATGTGGTAATTTTTGAATTTTCTATAATATTGAACGTAGAAACATAAAATTATAGGAGTGAATGAGAACACGCAAGAAGAAAAATGTTGGCACTTTTTTGCTCTTCAACAGATACTTTTTGAATTTTCATTCAAATTGGACCTAGAAACATAAAATTAAAAATGCAGAGTGATTGAGAAACTTTATCTTAGAGAAGACTTTATTGTCCTTTTTGGTTTTATAAATGGTAATTTCTGATTTTTTTTTATATTATTGTAATGTAAGTGGAAGAGAACGTATAGACTGGAGGCTGGTCACTCGCCAAACCGACCCACTAAGACAAATTTAAAACAAATGCTCGAAATATGTAAATTCATTTTTACTTATATGTATGATTTCTTCATATTCGCATAAATAATTATGGTCGAATTTCGACCAGTGGGCAAACACTAGTTTGTCTAATTCTTGGAATCCCTAGTGCGATTGTAATACCCAAACGATTAAAAGGTGCACGCAAATGTGTGTGGTATCTTTCGAAGTTCTTCTTTTAGACAAACATTTTATCGTATTTTTTTTTTTAGAAATTTATAGAAATAGGTTAGTCAAATTATTGGTCAAAAAACTTCTTATTTTTTAAGGCCAAAAATGGAATCAAGTACTCAAGTTATAGACCCCTCTTTCACAAGTAAAATGCATAACAGCCAAAAGGTTTCATTCACAGCGATCGAAAGAAAATTAAATTCAACCAAAATGGCATAAGCCGTTTAACATTCGTTGGGATAAACTTTCACATCCGTTGACTTCTTAAATTTTTTTACTGGTAACACGATCACCCCTATAGTGAATAACAAGTGGAATCTTTGTTCCCATGATATTCTTATTCCCCTCGAAGGGAAAAATGCTATCGTAAAACTCCCGTGAACAATTTTTCGCGACATCAGTTCTCAGTGAATGTTAAAAAGAAGAAAGATAGAAAAATATTAAATATAAAAGAAATTTTTGTTCAAGCAATTACATATATTTTAAAGAAAAGTTAAAAAAAAAACAAAGTAATATTTATTGTATTGCAGTGATAGTTTGATTGCAATATTAGCTTATGGCACATTTATGTTGTAAAATAATTTCTAAAAATTCTGCCACCACGTCTTTGGAAAGCTTCTCAAATCCTCAGTTAATCGACCTGTTGTTTTACATTTGGTTGAACAATATACATATGTACATATAAGTTTGTGCCTTTTGACAATAATTTCTTACATGAATGTTTTGTTGCCCAGCAAAAATAAAGTGAGAAATTCAAAAGGAAAAGTGAAAAAATTAAGAGGTAAAAACTTTTTAACGATAAGGGAACATTTTTCGCGTTATTATTCTTCTTTGAATTAATGTTTTATCATGGGAGTTGTTTATGATCGCAAATACGTGAAAAGGGAAAAAATTACAAGGGAAAAATTATTCACGATAGGGGTGTATATGACGTTCAGTATTGTATGACTATTGACGTCATCCGGCTTCAATAGCCGAGTGAGTAAGACGGCAAACCCCACTGAAGAGATTGTTTGGTTACAATCGAAACTAGTCAGGGCAACCTGTCCGTGAAAGCCTGGGTTCTATTCCCAGCTCAGTCAAGAATGAAATATTATCAATAAAAAAATTTTAATTAATTTCATGTTGTAAAATTCCTGTCTTCATAAAAATAATTTAATGAAAAAAACCAGCCAATTGTAGGGGAATGTAAGAAAGAAAAATTGACGGTTTATTGTTGTGTCTTTGTTGAAGCTTTGATATTGTTACATGTAAGAGCTGAGTGTTTAAAATTCTTATTCACTTTATGGTCTTACTTGTATAATATTTTTAGCTTTTCTAAAGTATTTGGAAAAAGTTTCCTGACGAGCTGGCCTAAGCAACCAGCGAAATGCGAATAGAAACTAGCTTTCCCACAATAAATTTCAGTGTTTTCATTCAAAAATTGGGATTATTAGCAAATTATTACTAAATGAATTAATTAATAATAAATAGATATTGGGAATTATTTCTTTTTCATAAGCAACTTTATTATATTCAACATTTTTCATTTTTCGAATTTATTCTATGAGTTAAATTTCAGTTATGTATTTTATAAAGCTTTTTGTAATAGCTCTATTCCTTAAATTTTTCAGAAATGACCTTATACACTACCAGACTATTATATTGTTTTTTCCTGTTACATTTTACCTTAGCTTTCCGTTGGATAGCAATGAAGTATATTTATGTACAGAAAAATTTACAATTATTAGACACCAGCAGAATGTAATGCATTTTCTGGCCCGCTACGGCCTTCGTCAGCATTCTTTGTGTCACACTGGATAGTGATATTTTATAAATTGAATGTATTTAACTCAACTATTTTAACAAATAGATATTGGGAATTATTTCTTTTTCATAAGCAACTTTATTATATTCAACATTTTTCATTTTTCGAATTTATTCTATGAGTTAAATTTCAGTTATGTATTTTATAAAGCTTTTTGTAATAGCTCTATTCCTTAAATTTTTCAGAAATGACCTTATACACTACCAGGAAAATACAATATAATAGTCTGGTAGTGTATAAGGTCATTTCTGAAAAATTTAAGGAATAGAGCTATTACAAAAAGCTTTATAAAATACATAACTGAAATTTAACTCATAGAATAAATTCGAAAAATGAAAAATGTTGAATATAATAAAGTTGCTTATGAAAAAGAAATAATTCCCAATATCTATTTGTTAAAATAGTTGAGTTAAATACATTCAATTTATAAAATATCACTATCCTGTGTGACACAAAGAATGCTGACGAAGGCCGTAGCGGGCCAGAAAATGCATTACATTCTGCTGGTGTCTAATAATTGTAAATTTTTCTGTACATAAATATACTTCATTGCTATCCAACGGAAAGCTAAGGTAAAATGTAACAGGAAAATACAATATAATAGTCTGGTAGTGTATAAGGTCATTTCTGAAAAAATTTAAGGAATAGAGCTATTACAAAAAGCTTTATAAAATACATAACTGAAATTTAACTCATAGAATAAATTCGAAAAATGAAAAATGTTGAATATAATAAAGTTGCTTATGAAAAAGAAATAATTCCCAATATCTATTTGTTAAAATAGTTGAGTTAAATACATTCAATTTATAAAATATCACTATCCTGTGTGACACAAAGAATGCTGACGAAGGCCGTAGCGGGCCAGAAAATGCATTACATTCTGCTGGTGTCTAATAATTGTAAATTTTTCTGTACATAAATATACTTCATTGCTATCCAACGGAAAGCTAAGGTAAAATGTAACAGGAAAATACAATATAATAGTCTGGTAGTGTATAAGGTCATTTCTGAAAAATTTAAGGAATAGAGCTATTACAAAAAGCTTTATAAAATACATAACTGAAATTTAACTCATAGAATAAATTCGAAAAATGAAAAATGTTGAATTTCATTAATAATAAATATTTCATTCCCGAAAATAATTTTTGATAATAAATTTGCATGTGCCCGGCAAATAAAAAACTGAAATGGCAAGCTGCTTTATTTAAGCAACTTGTTTTTTTAATTTTGTTTTTTTCTTTCTATCCTCTTACAAAAAACCAGCCAATTGTAGGGGAATGTAAGAAAGAAAAATTGACGGTTAATTGTTGTGTCTTTGTTGAAGCTTTGATATTGTTACATGTAAGAGCTGAGTGTTTAAAATTCTTATTCACTTTATGGTCTTACTTGTATAATATTTTTAGCTTTTCTAAAGTATTTGGAAAAAGTTTCCTGACGAGCTGGCCTAAGCAACCAGCGAAATGCGCATAGAAACTAGCTTTCCCACAACAATAAATTTCAGTGTTTTCATTCAAAAATTGGGATTATTAGCACATTATTACTAAATGAATTAATGAAGATTAAATTCAATGAACTTAAGCCTAATTAAAAAGATCTAAATTTGGATTAAAAATTTATTTAATGAATTTTTATTCTGCTTATAACAAGTTTTGGTGCAATTTTTTTTTCATTTTATCTTTATTTTATTATTTTATTAAAAAAAAAAAAAATGCACCCCTTAGGGGTCGTATTTAAAGCACCTTGAGGAGCCCATACCTCTTGGTATTACATGCTCTGGGGAAAATGGCTGGGTTTAATGTTAATCAAGTACGAATATACTGGCATTCTTGTGAATCTCATACATTTTAAAATTAGGTATATGCTACCTGGAGTGCACCAAACATGCAAAAGGTAGAGCTCCTTGGGGTCCTATGGACTTAATTGGGTTTGGAGTTTAACTTCAGTACTTAGCTGACGGTGCCACGGGTGTCAGTAGTCCCCGGTGAGTGAAAGCACCGGTCCGACTATTGGTGAGGTTAGTTTGCTTATTACGAGAAATGCTTCCAGTCTTTGAGGATGATTGTCTTGGGAAAGCCTTGCCTTTCCTATAGAGGATTGTTCTTCACTAAGTTGTTCAGCGTCCGATGGGGGATTGCTTTGTTCAAGGCATGAACTCACAAAAGGGTGGTGCACGAGGTGGCACGAGGTCCAGTTAGGGCCTGATCTTTGATCTGCGGTAAAATTCAGTTGGTGGAGGGATCGCTAGGTGCTGTTGCTTTTCGACAGAACCTGTGAAAATTATGAAAAAGCAGTAGAGGTTAGCTTGCTCCGGCTCCTTAACAAGGGGTGGGTGTATTATTGTTGGTGAATTAATTGTGTTAGACAAAAATAACGATTCTCCGCATGATTCGTTGGCTCCGCCCATACCTCCGCTGCTTTTGGCAAATACCAGCAGCTTCTGTTAAGTAGCAACACCACCTAGGGAAGATGCTCCCTCAGGCCGAACTTTCAAGCAAGTGGTAAAAATCCCCTAATTCATCCTATTTCCTAATCATTCCCAAAATAAGTTCTTTACTCATGAGGTCCGTAAAGTAGAGGCCGCCAAGAACCCCTGGATTAGAGAAATTTTTCAACAATGTTTGCAATTTAAAATCTAAGCATTTATCGATATTCTGCTTTAAAATTATTCTTTACAGTTTTAACTTTTTGAAGCACTTACGAAGTCCTCTCTTACTTGAAAGGTTTAATTTTTATCAATCTTTATGATCTTTTCCGATAACTTTTATAGTTTCAAATTCGTAAATTTTTGAGAATCCAACCCAACTCTACTCTACTTAACTTTTTGTGAGCAACATTTTAATTATCAGAAAAACTGTATAATTTACTCTATTGTCATTTTCGCTATTGTTATAAAGCCATCAAGGATTTTTTCGTCATATTTTAAATCTTTGGTTAATTGAAGTTTTAACAACTACAATGATAGCAATTTTAACAATATTTTAATAGCAACAGTAACTATGATAAAATAAATATATAAAAATATGCAATAATGTCCTGCTGGTAAGCACAAATTAATTGTTTAAAAAAAATATTTTTAAAACTGCCTGAAGTTTTCTTTATTCAGCCCACAGGAGATTAAAAATAACAAGCAAAAATATTCAAACTTGTACAGGGAGGCCCAAATAAGTCCTTACAATGTTAAACACGTACATATTCGGCCATGTGCTTGAAATCGAAATCGAGTAAAATTTAAATAGAAGGACATTTACAGTTAATTTTTTTTAAATACCGTAGGTTTTCATGATTTTTAGAGAAATTCTAATAAAGTGGCACTCAAAGTGTGACGTATATAAAATGGAATATTTTTATGAACCTATAAGACAGGATCGTTTTGAAAGTTTGTTCGATTTCAATTTCACTCGAATTAGATTTCCGGAACATGGCTGGTTAAAAATGTACTTTGGATTTTAAGAAGAATTCTTGACAAAAAGTACGAAAAACAAGAAGTAAGGAAGAACATGTAAATCCATTAAAATTCATTCAAAGCAAATTTCGATTTACCAAGGTAAAAAAACATTTGGTTTAAAGATTAATGTTTGACTTATGACGTTATCCGTCGCCAATGGCGGTGAGAGCTAAACGGCAAACCCCACTGAAGAAACTGTGTGGCTACAATCGAAACTAGTCTGGGCAACCTGTCCGTGGAAACCTGGGTTCAATTCCCAGCTCAGTCAAGAATGAAAAATGATCAATAAATTTTTATTGATTTCATGTTGTAAAATTCCTTTCTCAAAAAAAAAAATAATTTAATGAAAATTAAATTCAATGAACTTAAGCCTGATTAAAATATGAAAATTTGGATTTAAGACCATTAACAGTTCAATAAAATTACCGCAATACTAATTATGGCTGATTATCTTTTTATTTTATAATAATTTTTTTTTCTTTATGCAGGTTATAACTGAATTTTTGTAAATTTATTATGATTTTTTTTAAAATAATTTATTTATGGAATCTTCATATCGTTAGCTGTAATGCAAAACCACGTAACTAACACAAAATTCGAAAATCAAATGTACCTAAAATGGGATAAGCCGTTAAAAAAAATTCGAAATCGGGGTTTTGATTGATTATGATGCATATCAATATCATCCATGTCCTCTCCAACTCAGATGATGAAAATTAGACATTTTATCAGCGTCGAAAGTACGTAAACAGTGCATGCATTATTTAAACCAAAAGCACGTAACTACTAGGGTATTCATTTAATCGGGCTTTTGATTTAATCGGTAAATCGGTCGATTAATTAACCGAGGTTTTGGTTTAAACGGTTGGTAATCGGTTCATTTTGTAATTGATCGGTTTACCGATTAATAACGTTTTTTTTTATAAATTAAGTAATTTCAATACATAAAAATGCATGAATTAATTATTATTTGGAATTTATTATTAAAAAAAAGCAATAACATAACAATTCTTGAACTAACACGAGCAAACAAAAAAATAATTCCTAAATATGTAATACATCTATATATAAATCGGCAAAGGCAAAACGGTTAAGAACACTTTTCGTCTCAGTTTGTCAACCATTTAAAAGGCATTTTCTTACAGAAGCGCACAATGTATATATTAAGAGTGTAAAAAGGGTAAAAATTCGGTGACTTCATATCTCCAAAACCAATAGAAGCCCAAAAAAAAATTATATTGATCGTTGTTCATTAAAAAAATAAGCGGACAGAGAGTAAAATGGTTTAACCTCCATTTTGGAACTTTTGGGTTCCCCCCATTTAGCTTTTAAATCAATAAGTATAGGAATAAAGGCTATACCAAATTCGTATCTTATGTAAAAAATACAAATATAAATATGGTACTTTTTCGAAATTCGAACGTTTTATGGAATAAAATCGTACCCATTGATACGTTTTTTTAAAAACATTTTTCTCTGTATATTGACATATAACGCAATAAATTATGGTCTCCCACTACAACACTGAAATTTTTGATTCTTCAACGGAGCGAAATAGTTTTTAGAAGGGAGAAATACGGGAAATTTTTGCATTTCCGTTAGTATTGGACCTAGAAACATGAAATTAAACATGCATGGCTCTGACTGAATAAGAATCTGTAAGGAAGAGCTTTTTGGTACTTTTTGTTCTTAAACTGGTACTTTTTGAATTTTTAATAATACTGAACATAGAAACATAAAATTCAGCATACAGAGTCCTGAGTGATTGAGAAACTATCAGGGGTGTTCTGCAAATCGAAAACGCAAAACGCAAGAATTTAAAAGTCGTTTTAATAATAAGATTTTTGTAGTAAAAGAAATACAAATACCATACAATACAAATATTTCTCTATTAAACAGAATTCTATGAGAAAATTATAAAAAATTAGACCTAGAGTGTATTAAAAGAACTTCAAAATTCTTGCGTTTTGCGTTTTCGATTTTCAGAACACCCCTATATATTTAAGAGGCAAAATTTTTGTATTTCTTCTTTTTCAATTGGTACTCTCTGACTTTTTTCATATAATTCAACTTAAAAAACTTTATTAAACATTCACGGGCTGGAGTAGAAGAGAACATTTGGTTCGGAGGTTGGCACCTAGCCAAATCGATCCACTAAGACAAAAAAACGAATTCTCTAACCATTTAAATTCATATATACTTATATGTATGTATGTTTTCTTCATATTTGCATAAATAATTGTGGTCGAATTTCGACCACTTGGCAAACTCTAGTATTTTTTAATTAATACACAAATTTAATGTAGTAATTAAAAAACCATCTGATAAATTTATTAGTTGTTTCAATAGTTTAAGGAGACCTTAAAAATAACACTGCGGAACAAAATTGAACTTTTTTTGTGCGGCCGGGAACTTTGTGTAATTTTTTTTACTAATTTGAGGTCGCTGATTCCAAATCTAACCTACATTTTTCTCTATCAGCTCCAGTTTTAGAGATATACCGTTATAAATTATCAATAAATTTTAATAAAAATTCCAAGTTGTAAAATTCCTTCCTCAGTAAAAATAATTTAATGAAAATTAAATTTGATGAACTCGAGCCTAATGAAATAATATCAAAGAATTAAAAAATTAACAGTTCAACTAAAAATCAAAATTGATATACCGTTATGTCCAAAATTAAGGTACTTTCAGCACATATATTGAAATAACATGAAAATGGTGCATCATATTCCCTTAAGAAAAAAAAAAACCGAAATTCGCTAACAATATTATCTTTAAGACGTACTAACATTGTTTTAAATTTGGCCAGTAATTTCAGAGATATCGTTGAAGTTTTTAAAAAAACAAATAAAAATTTAAGAATAAATAAATTTTTTTGTTCTTTAAAAATTCATAAAAAATAAATGTGCAACAAAAATCACAGTTTGGGTCTAAAAGCATTTAGTTCAACATATTTCGAATGAAATGAGCTTTATTTCATTGCAATCGGTGCACAACTTTTGATTGTATTCACAATCAAGATCATGTAATTTGACACTTCTTTCTTTGGGGTTATTTGAAAGAAAAGGTGTACGTCGATAAGCCAGCAACAATTCAAGAGCTAAAGGATGAGATAATTCGGCACATTAACGGCATAGAACCTTAATTATGCCTTAGCGTCATTGAAAATCAGGACCATCGGGTGGAGGTGTGCCGACGAGGTCGCGGAGGCCATTTGTCCGATATTTTGTTCCATACATAATTGAACCACGCGAATATTATCATAATAAAAAGATATGACAATATGTTCCTAAACAATTTGTGTTTTATTCAAAATCAACATCGGACCTTAAAATTTAACCACCCTTTAGAATCAGCTAGGAATCTTGGCATAATTTTTAACAAAACGCTCACCTGGAACCATCACATTAATTCTGTATCTGGAAAAGTGATGCTAAGACCATTGTACCCTACACAACATCTTACACCTTTAAACACTCGTGTGCTTCTAGCAAAAGCTTTTATAATGCCGCAGCTTCTATATGGTTGCGAAATGTTTGTCTATTGTGATTCAGAATGTAAGAGGAGATTATGAGTAGCGCATAATACGATCCTACGTTATGTATACCGTATTAAGAGATATGATGGAACCTCTGAGTATTCTAAGCCTGTCTACGGAGTTAACCTCATGGACCTATTTAGGATAATGGTGTTTTCTTTTCTACAAAAAATATGACATTTTATTTAAAAAAATGTGTTTCTTAAAAATGCTTCGCTCCCTAAAAGGGTGGCTTGTTTTATTCTAAAAAATGCACCCAAACTAATGGCATAAGGCCATTTTTTAGGGCCATTAGTTGAATGTACTCAACAACGCGTTTGAATGTTCGAATTTTTCTCTGCATGTCAACTACATATCAATTGTTATCACACAGCGAAAATATCGTCAATACTTTAATTCATGAGCAGCTCCCAGAGCCTTCATGATTCGGAATTCAGTCCGCCTTTTCGAAGGAACGGGGTACCGTGATCGAGCGTCTTAAAAGAGTTGGTCATCGATATATTCGCACTTAAGGCAACTTGGAAGCTGAATGGCAGAGTATTGAAAATGGTCAACTAGTTTTCGTTCCGGCCAAATGGACATTTCTAGTGCAAATTGCAGAGAATTTTAAAGTTAAAATGTATCCATACAAAATTAAAATTTTTCAAGCACCTAAACAGCAAGACAACCAACAACGACATTAATAGGTCTTATTAGGACCACCCTGTTCATCAAAATGTACTGAATTTTATTATTATTCTCTTTAGGACATATAATTTTGCTTACAAAATACCAATTACATTTACATTGTCCAATTGTTCATAAGCTTGAAAGCTTTCTTTGATGGAAATTTATCGAAAAGCTTTTGACTGTATTTATTACCAATTCAAGAGTGGGAAAAAGCCACAACTCCACCATAGATGTAATTGTTTTAAAGTTGGCATTAACATGATTATCATTGTATAAAATTTTAAATTTTAATTTCTTTGGGGATTAATAAAAATGTTCAATTACAGTTGTTATTGTTGTTTTTCTTCATTTATTTTTATAATGTTTTCAAACTTGTAACATAAAGAAATATTTAAATTGATGTTTTAACGAATATTAAGCAATATTAAAAGAAAATTTAATCAATAAGAAAATATGGGTGGAAAAGTTTGGGAGCAGGATCTTCTTCAGCACTGCGAGTGTTTTGAGGCCCGTTAAATTCGTTTATGAATTTATTTTCCGCTTTATGCGTTTTAGTTTTACCTTCCACAGAAAAAATTAATCATTTTCTCCAATTTTTACCAAATTCATAATCTCAAGCAAACAATTTGTTGATTTTGCACCTATTACCAAAATGATTATATTGATTACTAAAAATATTTTTTTCAATAAATGATATTTTTGGCCACCGAGTTCACCTGATCTAACTCCCATGGATTTTTTTTTATGGGGCTGCCTCAAAGAGATGGTTTATAATGACAATTCCCAGTGTCTTGTGGCTTTGAACATATTCATCGAAAAATTAGCTCAATTGACCAAGTTTACTGCAGCGTGTGGCGCAGAACACAAGGCTCCGTTTTGAATTTTGAATGTTCAACTCGACGGAAGACATCTGGATGACATACTCTTCAAAAAAAAAAACGCATTTCAATTTTTTCGTTCGATGCTCTTAATAAAACTTTGTGTGAATTATTACGTTTTTTATTTAAGTTTAAAAATATAAATCTGCTACCAGACACCCTGTATTCATTCATCTGAAGTGGAAATAACAAAAGGCTGCACCGCTTTTCAAGTCTATACTGAACAAGTCTATCAGTGCGATGGTTACAGGTTCGATTCGCGCCAGAGACTCTGGTCTTCTTCACTACAACGACCTGAAGGTCTTAGTACCTATTGCTCCGTTTAATTAAATCAGAATATAATTTTTAATTGTATTTGGTACTCGTGCTAAGTAAAATAACAAAAATCCGAATATCTGTCCCCAGACATTCCACTCTAGTTCTAAAAATTCTTTCAATATATGTACGCCAGCTTTAATGACAAATTCATTATAACCAACAACGACCATCTAAGACGATTTACATAATTTTCTTAGGAAAATTAAAACACTTATTAACAAAATGTTGACACATAAAGACTAACAAGAAAAAATAGTTTTGCTAAAAATGCTTTTAACACAGCAGAGCGACAAAGAGAAAGACAGCAAAAATAACAAAAATGGAATAATAAACTTATAAATTCCTAATTATGGAAATACAAGACCCCAATGCAAATTTTTCCTAATAAGCAACTCAATACTTGTGGCTGGTTTTTATTTTTTATTTTTATTAATGTGACCCAGTTTTAATGAACATCATCTCATAATTGTCATCGTCATTTGAAGCGACATCAACAAAAAAAATCTAATGAAAAACCACACAGCCATTACAAATGGTTTTCAATCAATGGACAAATAAATATAACTGCTAACAAATGGAAGGGCGGACGGATCGACGTCAGTATAAGGGCGGACAGACCATCTTAAAGACGAATAAAAAGCAGACTTTACAGAAAGCTTATAAATATTTATGGTTACACACTCTCACACTGGAAATCAAATCAAGTACTTGTCACATGTTTGCACGCTTGTTTAAGAGAAAAGGAATATATGCTTTTGACATATAATAGTGGAATGAGTACTCTTGGGTAGCATACGTACAGTGGTGATAAGAACAATAGGCATATAATAAAGGGATTATTAGGGAAAATATATCAGAGTAGAATAAGATATTTGTTATTCTAAAGCACTGATAGTGATTTCTGTTTCCTATAGCAAACCCATCACAGAAAGTGATATCTATTCTATATAGAAAACCTATCAAAAAAATCCAATTCCGTTTTGTCGGATGTTGTATATTGATAACCAATACGCTTGTACTTAATTTAGAAACTTTTGCTCTTGCCGTTCTCCAGATATGCAGGAAAAAGGGAACACAACAACAAGGGATTTATGGGTAAAATTAGATTAAGTGGTGGATGGCTCATATCTCAGCCATTAGCGGACCAATCACGCAAAATTTAAATAGCAGAAGACAACGGAGTATATGTGGCATAAATATATAACAAACTAGTCCCCATAATATCTGGGATCTTTGGAAAAGCCATTTCAACAGAGAGGCGGACAGACGGATATCGTTAAATTTAATCTTCTATCGGGCTTAAAAACATCCTGCAGAAAACCTATCGCAATGATAACTTTTTTAAAAATATGTCACAGTTCAATGCGAAGGGTATTAGTCGGCTAAAGCACCAGGCGCGGATTCAGAG
Organism: Pollenia amentaria; assembly: GCA_943735925.1. NCBI lineage: Eukaryota > Metazoa > Arthropoda > Insecta > Diptera > Polleniidae > Pollenia > Pollenia amentaria. The sequence goes on from OX031009.1 coordinate 127,139,700, forward strand.
AGGGCGGGATGAAATATTCCCCGCTCTTAAAATATTTCAACGACGTACAGCTGATTTGCGGCCCAATAACAATTTTCAGTATGAAAATTTGACCGACAATGGAAGCGACCGATAACGTACCAGTTTTCATACAAATTTACGGCCCACTTAGAAATATTATGTGACCACAAATGTCATAATCAGTCACCTCTGTTGTAGTAGCCGCCATAGGCATTTTGTTAAAAAAAATTTTACACACGAACCCTAAATATTTTTAAAACACCTCCACTTATAAAATTATAAAGGTTTTTAAAATATTTTTTATACAATTGTATTCTATATTTTTTGTTTACTGAATTGTTTGTCCTTATTTGCCTTAAAACTCTTTTTGTACTCTCCGCCACCACTAGTGGTGATTGAGGGTATACTAAGTTTGTCATTCCGTGTGAAACATTTTTATTATACACCTTTGATCCCATAAGGTATATATATTCTGGTTTCTTGAGTTATTCTTATGGCTAATAAATCAGTGAGTGTTTAAACGCTGGTTTAGTTGAACTAAACTTAAATTTATATGTAGTTAAAACTTAACAGTTGCAAGTCAGTGTCCCGTGTATTATATGTAGTCTAAAAAGTAACATGTGGCAGCACTACGATAAATGTTGCCAAATTCATATGGTTTGTATTGATAGTTTAAACGCCCAATTTAATGTGTTTAACGAGGGTTTATATGTTTACTGATTTATAGATTTGTTGGCTTAAACACATTTTAAACCAAAAAGAGAGTTTAACTGGCTCTTGTTTATTAGCCCTTACTGTGATGAAGACATGAACATTAAAAATATTTTTAAATTTCATATATGTACATACATGTGCACAAGTCAATATAAAAATTCACATTTTGTCTCCAAGTACCACTTAACTTCCGAACTAAAAGGGTACGAGTATTCATACTCAAACTTAATGACTACATGTCTGTCTAATAATTTTAGTGCATGCGTATGTATGATAGACAGACAGACAGACAGACAACTCCAATGGCTTTGCATAAGCCAATAATTGAATGGGTGATCGAGTAAAAAAGAAAACCAACCAACAAGGAACAATTTAAAACTGCTATTATTTCTTTGAGTACTTTGATACTGACAGTAGAGCAGACACACCAACACAAACACGTTAGAGCTACTTAAGATTTGGTAGAGATGAGAGATTTGGATGACTGTTGAGATGATGCTGGCAGTGGTGCTAACGACAATGAAAATGACTCGGAATGATTTTCTGTTATAGTTTGACAATGGCAACGTTAACTAAATGTTATTTTACTTACAAACGCTTGAATGTTTTTCTACCATTATGTCTAATAGATATTGTTAATGTCATTTACACATGTAGTTGTGTCAATTGCAAAACTCTAATACGTAAAAATAATAATAACAACTCAAACAACAGCAACGAAAATGTCAGCAATTTTAACACCAACAACAGAAGCTATTTATTGGTTGATATTAAAATGTTTGAATAAACACACATGGATACATTACAAAAAATACTTACCTCGGTTTTCAATACATGTAAAATATAAAGGGTATTCACTCTCTTACCGTCATATATTTTCCATAAGAAAGCTTTTAACTTACAGTGACAACTTTTCAATGTAAAAACTTAAAATCTATAATCGATTAACTTCCTTCTAATATTGTCAAGGGGTTAGCAACAGCACGACAACAGTGCGTTTTCAATATTTTTGACAATATCCATTATAAAATTTATTCCAAAACGTTAGCAAATCGAAAAAGAAAAATTAAAGAAAATTTCAAACGTTATCACACCAAAGACGAAATATTGTTAAATAGAGAACGAAACAAGAGAATGCTATAGCTTATTGGGTGTCACGAATCTTTGACACCACCCCCCCAAGAATTATAATTTTTTTTGAAATATATTATAATAATACATTATGAACCGATCTTTATAAAATCTGACACCACTATTTTTATAATATAAAACCTTCATAAGAGAAATATTTTCCCTTCAGGCCGAACCATAATATGCATAAGCTAGCTTAAGCTACTGCCAAGAAATAAAGAATATCCCGTCAAATGGATGTAAAAAAAGCAAAAACAAAAAAACCTTTGATTATGTACGGAATGTGCTATAAGTTTCGAACTTTGCTTAAGCAAATGACAGTTTCATTAAAGTTTTATGATAAAACTTAACTCAAAGTTTACTTATGATTTACATGTATTCGCACAGTTGCTTAAGTCAGCTCATGCACATTATGGTTGGGCCTTTATTGCCCTGACAAGACCTAAATTCCTCCATCGATTTTATGATAATTCTTAGTATTATGTCACTCAAATTTATAAAATCAAGATTTAAGCGACGTAGGCGCCTTCTTAAACAAAAGAGTAAAATTTTACTGGTAAATGTTTAATGTTGTGTTGGTTTTACCTAGAAAATACTGTGTAAACAGAACTATCAGACCTGTTTTGAAAATCACTTTAACTCAATAATATAATTTAATTTTTTGTTTTTCGATTTGGGAAATTATAAAAATTATGTTGGTTAACTTTTTTTAATGACAGTTAAAAAAAACAAGATTTTTGTTTACAAGTTTTGAAAAAATCGCAAGATATATAATATCAAAATTTTCGTGTAAAATAAGCAATGTTGCTCAACTTTTTCGCAAGTTCGAACACAGTACTAGGCTTAAAGTGATAAAATATGGGTATTTTTTATATGGAAACCATATCACTGTAAGTCATAACACAGAAAAAAGTTTTTTTTATCAATTAAAAAAATTGTTTAAAATGTATTTAAATTTAATTAATGTGATAATTTAATCAATTATTTTTTTAGTAGAAGAAAAATTAAAAATATCACTTTGATTTAATTAGAATTTTTAGTTGTTTTGAAATAAATTTTTAATTAAAACATTAATTAAATATAAATAAATATTAATTAATTTTTTCGTTTAAAATAAAATAATTTAAACTTTTAGAATTGTTGTTAGGAATTGTCAATATTTAATAAATTTGTTTGATCATTTTTTTAATTAAAGTTAAAAATATCATTTATTAAAAAAAAAAAAAATATTCACGATTTTACAATTTTTAGTAATCAATATAATTATTTTGGTAATAGGTGCAAAATCAACAAATTGTTTGCTTGATATTATGACTTTGGTAATGAGAGAAAATTTGTAATTTTTTCTGTGAAGTTTTCTGTAGAGAATAAAAATCGTTGTAATATTAAAGTGATATAAAAAGTAACACAGTTTTTTCATATGCAGAAATGCCAAAGCTTTCTTTAAATATTTACTTATATCTGATTTTTTTTCCAAAAAATATACAGGGTGTCCGCCGGGAAGGTATACTGCTTTGTTTTGCCGCCGTTTTGGTAAACATTAGTCTTGACAGTTCATATTTGGCAGTCGTGAAGTAGACACGCTGCAAATTTGTTATGGAAAAATATTCGATAAGCCAACGTGTTTTAATCGTTTAAACATCATTTTATCAAAATCAATCATCGATTACTGTGACGATGAGAAAGTTACGTGAAATTTTTGGGAGAAACAACGTGCCAACAAAACGCACTATTTATCGTGTAGTGAATTATTAAGAAGAAAGAGGGTCTGTAGGTGATAGGCCCAAGCATGGACCACAACGTACTGCAAGATCGGCTGAAAACATTACTGATGCTCAAGAAAGTGTTTAAAACAATCCATCAACCTCAATTCGACGCCGTGCTCAGGAGCTTGGTCTTCAAAGAAGAACTTTGGCCACAATTTTGCACAAGGATTTGCATTTGTTTCCATTTAAGATTCATTTGACACAAGAACTTCTTCCGCAAGATCATTTAGCCATTTACAAACAAAGCAGTACACCTTCCCGGCGGACACCCTGTGTTACAGCATTAATAGCACTCTATAAAGCGTGATCCATTTCGAGGTTCCCTACTTAAAAAAAAAAAACAGAAAATTCAAATTTAATGGGGAATGTTTATTATCATTTGAAAGAATATTCTTTGGCATTTATTATTTGAAGATTATATCTATCAAATGTTGGCCGTAGCTACGTCACAGATGGTCCGTCCGTTGAGTCCAATTTTCGATGACTCGTTCGAGCATTTCGACTGGTAACTGTCGAATGACACACGTGATGTTTTCCTCCAAGGCCTGAATCGAAGCGGGTTTGTCCGCATAAACTTTAGACTCTACATATTCCCACAGGAAAAAGTCTAACGGTGTGATATCACACGATCATGGTGGCCAATCGACCGGCCCAAAACGTGAAATAATCCATTGATTGATGCGATGTGTGGGTTGTGGCGCCGTCTTGCTGAAACCAAATGTCGCCGAGATCACGAGCTACAATTTCAGGCATCAAAGAGTCGGTTATCATGGCACGATAACGGTCACAATTGACGGTTACGTTCGCACCGGCATCTTTTTTTAAAGAAATATGGACCAATGATTCCACCGGCCCACAAACCACACCAAACCGTTGTTTTTTCTGGATGAAGTGGCAGTTCTTGGATCTCTTCAGGTTGCTCTTCGTCCCAAATGCGGTAATTTTGTTTGTTTACACACCCATTGAGCCAGAAATGGGCCTTATTGCTGAACAAAATTTGCCTCGAAAACGTCGGATCTTCTTGGAACTTTTCAAGAGCCCATAGAGCGAAGCGATGTATTTTGGGAAGGTCGAGCGGCTTCAGTTGTTGCACAAGCTGTATTTTGTACCCTTTCAATTAAAGATCTCGACGAAAAATGCGCCAAGTCGTTCCATACGTCAGTCCGTGTTGCTGCGAACGGCGCCGAATTGACTCTCCACGGTCTTCGTGTACGCTCTCAGCTACGGCCGCTATATTTTCTTCACAGCGTGCTGGACGTGGTCTATTCGCTCGAATATTATCCAATAATGAATGCTGGGTCTCAAAATGGGTGATGGTGTTGCGAATAGTATGCTCAGTAGCCCGATTATGTTGACCATAAGTTGAGCGAAGTCCACGAAACACATTCCTCACAGAACGTGAATTTTCGTAATAAAGTTGAACGATTTGTAAACGTTGTTCAGGCGTAAGTCTTTCCATTATGAAATGCCAAACAATACTAAACAAAAATAACATGACAGCATTGCACGACTCACACGTGATCTGTCAAAAAAAGGCTATTGAAAAAAGTATCTCTACTTGAATTATTATGTGTCACATTTAGTACTTGTGATATTTTTACACTGTATAAAATATCATTCTTTGAACAGTCTTGCTAAAACTCGTTATACTTCAGTTTAGTAGTGCTGCTCTTTAACAAGTTTGGTGGCTGTTGAATAGATGAATATGTGTAGAGAATGTATGTATGTGTTGAATGTATTGGTAGACATTTAAGTGATTCAGTTAACTGTAATATACACCATTTCATTGAGAGTCATTTAAAATCTATGGCTTGTTTCATAGGAGTGTCTGTCAGGACTGTATGAGGGTGTGCTGGTGGTGGTTTCGGTATTCATCGTGCTGTACCATTAATTGACATTTAATGTGTCAATATGCTTTTTTCATTGACATTTTTAGGAAAATTCTATTAATATTTATGCAAGTAAATTATTTAAGCACCATCTTCTGTAAAACGGAAGAGAAGTTATGTGTGTCTGCAAGTGTGTGTTTAATGTGCGTGTATGGCTGTATATTGTTATGGCAACACCTAATAAAAATTGGTATTTATGTCTGTTTTTATTATAAGGGAGTTTGTTTTAATAAAAATTCTTACTTTGGCATGAATTTTAATGGAAGCAGGAAAGAACTCAAAAAACCACTTTATATAATTCTCTTATTCGACTTAAATGAACTTTGTAAATATTTAAAAATTGTCTGGTATTTTTATTCGTTTTAAATTGTTTTAGAAATTTAATTAAAATTTCGTTTTGTTAAACGAAATATCAATATCAAATTGATTATAAAGTCTTTTTCAATTTGTTAATTGCTTTGACTTTTACTTTAATTCAAAGATTTTTTAATAAAACTTCTTTATAAGTTTTAATAATTTATGGTTGCCTGGATTTCTTGTGCATCAAATGCGAAAGTAATTATTAGAAAAAAATCAATATAAATTTGAACATTTACATACATATTTGATTATGTATATTTAAATTTCCTTCAGCAATATTTCTTAAAAAAATAAATTTAAAAAAAAATCTAATCAACTTGTTATTTTTTATTCTTTGATATAACATGACATTTGTTTTGTTCTTATATTTAAGTCTTTCTCATGTACGTTGCCTTGAACATGTCTTTATTATTATTATTATTATTCTGACTAAAACTTTCATTTAGTTTCTTATCAGTATTTAACAAATTGCCACATGCTCATACAAACTACATAAACTTATTCATATTGATAGACGCACGCACATTCTGCATTATTAAAACACTTCCTAGCTGAAATGCGAGGGTTGTATGAAAAGTTCTACACCCAATAGAAAATGTTAAAATGCATCAAAAATAAGAAAAATGTCAAACAATGCAAATTTTTAACTTAATAAAAAATAATCCGGCCAACTATAAATGAGAATTTCCCGGAAGTGTTTCCCTTCTCCCATTTTTGATATTTTAATTCAATAATAAAATTGGGAAAAGGGAAAAATCTCCCGGGGAATTTTTATTCATAATTGGGCTGCATATAATTATTTACACTATGTAAACAATGTGAAACACATAATAAAAATTTATAATAATGTTTTAAGTAAAATTAAAATTTACTAAATCATATTACCATACTAAAAATGTTTTATTTGCTTAAAGAGATTGTTTTATTTCAATTGCTGACATGATGTAAATAATGTAAAATACAAAACAAGAAATAACATATGTAATGTTTAAAGTAAATTTAAAATTGAATTATTTTAAACCTTTCTAAAAATTCATTATTTTACTAACGAGCTTGTTTTATTGCAATTGTGTAAATAATGTAAGGAAACCAGAAATCGCAAATGAGATCATGTAATAATAAAAACTTGTCTAAGTCCTATTTCCTTTTTTAACTAAATAAAAAAAACTTCTCAAATTTATTATCAAAGTTGTTTGTGGGAATTCTATTATTTATTGAAAGATTTTATTTGTTGTGCTTAATTCCCTTTTTAAATAATTGATAAAAAATACTGAAATTTATTGTTGGAGGATAAGCTGTTCCTATGCGCATTTCACTGGTTGCTTAGGCCAGATCATCAGGAAACGTTCTCCTAAATAATTTTAGAAAAGCCACAGCTATCAGCAAACAAGACTACAGAGGGAATGAGAATTACCTACAAACACTCAAAAAGTCTTGTTTGCAACGATATCAAAGCTTAAACAAAATACCAAACAATAAATCAGTGATGAGTTTTATCTTTTCTTACATTTCCCGCTACAATTATTTGGAATTCTCCCAACATTAATTGTAGTTGTAAGTGGGTAAAGAAAAAACATATTAAAAACAAAAACAAAGTGCTTTTATTGTTTTCGCAAGAAATCAAAATAAAAACAATTTGCCAGTTCAGTTTTTTAATGCACGTGCACTTGCTAAAATTTATTATCAAAGTTGTTTGTGGAAATACTATTATTTATTATCCTCCAACAATAACTTTCAGTATTTTTTATCAATTATTTAAAAAGGGAATTAAGCACAATAAACAAAATCTTTTAATAAATAATAGTATTCCCACAAACAACTTTGTTAAAAAACTTCTCTAAATCCTATTTCCTTTTTTTGTATTATTTTAATTTTGAACTAAATAAAAAATATATCATTGTTGACATGATGTAAACAATGTTAAATACAAAACCAAATTTTTTTTAATGTTTTAAAAGTTAATTAAAAATGCATTAAATCATATTAACCTTTCTAAAAATTTTTAATTTGCTTAAAAAGCTTGTTTTATTACAATTGTTGACATCATGTAAATAATGCGAAGAAGCCATAAATTACAAATAAGATCACGTAATAATGAACCTTTTTTATCATTTTCTTTTTTAATTTAATAGAAAATATATAATTATTTACATCATGTAAACAATGGAAAATACAAAAGAAAAAATTATAAAAAAAATATTAAAGCAAATTTAAAACTAAATTGAATAATACCTTTCTAAAAATTCATTAATTTATTAACGAGCTTGTTTTAGTTCAATTGTTGACATCATGTAAATAATACAAAAACCCAGAAATCACAAATGAGATAATGTAATAATAAAAACTTCCCTAAATCCTATTTCCTTGTTGTGTATTTTTTAACTTAATAAAAAATATATCATTGTTTACATGATGTAAACAATGTAAAATACAAAAAAAATTAGAATATGTAATGGTTAAAGTAAATTAAAAATTGAATTTTATCAAATCTTTCTAAAAATTCATTATTTCATTAACGAGCTTGTTTTATTTCCGTTGTTGACTTCATGTAAACAATGTAAAGAAACCAGAAATCATTAATAAAATAAATAAATAAAGATCATATAATAATGAAAACTTCTCTAAATCCTATTTCCTCTTTTTTTTATGTATTATTTTCTTTTTTACCTTAATGAAATATATGTCATTGTTGACATGATGTAAACAATGTAAAATACAAAACCAAAAATTGTAATATTTTAAAAGTAAATTGAAATTTTATTAAATCATATTAACCTTTCTAAAAATTAGATATTTGCTTAAAGAGCCAGTTTTATTTTAATTTTTGACATAATGTAAATAGTGCAAAGAAGCCGTTAATCAAATATGAGATCATGTAATAGTCTAAAATTTGTGTATCAGTTTCTTTTTAAATTAAATACAAAATTTATAATTGTTTACATCATGTAAACAATGTAAAATACAAAACAAAAAATTAAAATAATATTTTAAAGTAAATTTAAAACTAAATCAAATCAAACCTTTCTAAAAATTTCTTAATTTATTAAAGAGCTTGTTTTAAATTAATTGTTGACATCGTGTAAATAAGGTAAAAAACCCAGAAATCACAAATGAGATAATACAATAATGAAAACTTCCCTAAATCATATTTCCTTGTTGTGTATTTTTTAACTTAATAAAAAAAATATTTTTGTTTACATTATGTAAACAATGTAAAACACAAAGCAAAAAATGTTAATGTTTTATAAGTAAATTAAAATTTTTTTTATTAAATCATATTAACCTTTCTAAAAATAAGTCAATTGCTTAAAGAGCTTGTTTGATTTCAACTGTTGACATCATGTAAATAATGTACACTTTAAAACAAAAAATTATAATATGTAATGGTTAAAGTAAATTCAAAATTGAATTGTATCAAATCTTTCTAAAAATTCATTATTTTATTAACGAGCTTGTTTTATTTCCGTTGTTGACTTCATGTAAACAATGTAAAGAAACCAGAAATCATTAATAAAATAAATAAATGAGATCATGTAATAATGAAAACTTCTCTAAATCCTATTTCCTCTTTTTTGTATTATTTTCTTTTTTGCGTTAATGAAATATATGTCATTGTTGCCATTGACATCAAAATACAAAACCAAAAATTGTAATATTTTAAAAGTAAATTGAAAATTTATTAAATCATATTAACCTTTCTAAAAATTAGATATTTGCTTCAAGAGCCTAATTTATTTTAATTGTTGACATAATGTAAATAATGCAAAGAAGCCATAAATCCCAAATGAGATCATGTAATAAAGAAAAATTTCTGTATCATTTTCTTTTTAAATGTAATACAAATTATATAATTGTTTAAAGCATGTAAACAGTGTTAAATACTAAACAAAAAATTAAAATAATATTTTAAAGTAAATTTAAGACTAAATTGAATCAAAAATTTATTATTTTATTAACGAGCTTGTTTTATTGACTTCAAGTTTATTATGTTAAGACCATGTAAATAATGTTATGACCACAATGGACTAGCCGAGCACTTAATTCATAAATTGCTTTTGGAGGCAGTCCCATGTAAATTTCTACCATGTGAACCCCACTGAACTGAAGCCTGGATCAGCCCTTGAAAGCCAAACTTTTTGGAACAACTCTCGTGTAGCAAAATCCTTAATAAACATCTTAGAAATTTTTCTAAAGCATACACGAATGAATGGGTAAATAAATGAATGACTGTCTGACTGACTGCCTAAAAAACTCAATAAACGCTTGACTAACTGACTGACTAACTCAGTGACTGAGTAAATGAAAGTGTTGTTGAATTGTCCTACATCACTTGCATTTAAATTAAAAGCTTTTGTTTTTCTTTTTTGTTCCAGAATTTGTTGTTATTATTTATTATTATTTTTGTTGTAGTATTTAGAAAATTAAAATTGTCATCATACATGTTTTAATATTAATTTATTTATTTGTGAATTAAATGTGTCATATGGAAAATATTTCATAAATAGAAATACACAGGCAAATATTTTAGCACACAAAAAAATGATTTCGTATTTAAAATGGGATTTTTGCACTTTCGTTTATTAAAAAAAATATTTGCATTTAAGAAATATTTCTTGTTCTTTTGGATTAATTTTCATATTTGTAACATTTGTAAAATATTTTAAGAATTTGGCAGACTTCCTGTAAATAATTATGGCATTACTCATCTCTTAATTTATTTGATGTGGCTTAAATTTCGATAAATTCTGCCTTGACCTTTGTGTACTTAAAATGTTCAATATCTGCACTCAGGGCAGCGATTATGTTGTCGATTTTTTTTTATTTATGGGGTTTTTATAAATCTAATGCGATAAGATATTTTTATACCCTTCACAACAGGCGGAAAGGGTATCTAAAAAAGTTCCTTTTAAGTTTAGTATTCAGTTTCTCATTTCTACAATATAAGGTTAGGTTAGGTTAGGTAAGGTCGAAAGGAGGACGAATGGTCAAGGTGCAACTTCATATATGTTGCGATATACACCTAGGCCACTATCGGGTCTGTTTTGCGCTCCTCAAGAAGAAGAAACAGATTTAGGTGGATAGTGCTGCCACCACCTATAGGGAGGGGTTATGTCCGGCGTTAAGAAACCCAGTTTCCCGGCATAATTCCTTAAGATTTATCAGTCAACGTTCCTGAGGGATTCCAGACCCAACATGCCATCGCTCCCGAGGTTTTTGGATCGGAATTCGGCGAAGGCAGAGGAAGTGTTCTAGCCTCTTACTATACTCGCCACACGCTCTACACTCGTCAGATTCCGCACATCCATTTTAGTGTAGTTGTGCCCGTAGTCCTGCATGACCAGTCAGGTTGCGCACCATCATAATAACATCTGATTTCCTCCCGTTGAGGAGGCTTTTGCCCTCCCCTCGTCTGGGTTACCCCTTAGTGGTCCTACCCACAGTCACACCGTTCAAACTTGTCGTGTGGGGCTTCCTAGCCCACGTATTCAAATCTGCCTTCGTTGCCCCAAACGGCTTCGCATTCGCCAGGTTAACTGCTTCGAGTTCTCTTGCCCCCATAGCGAGTATGTTGACTCTTTCGTTTCCGATTATCCCCGAGGGATCGGCACCCATATTATACGGATCCTACCGCACGAGGAGAATTCAGTAAAGGCCTGCCTGTAGTCTAATAAGGTCCTGGACCTAACACTATTAACTGATGACGCCCTTATTGCCCTTTAGCTGTCGGTAAATATGTTAGCGTGTACCCGGCCCACATTCGATCCAATCCACCTCACACATTCCGTAGTAGCACGGTCTTCCGCCTGAAAGCTTGTGTTGTGATCCGGAAGACAGTAGAATATCTCGATTTCCGGGTTCTCGGGCCCGTTTTATTCCCAAGTTTAGAGCCGTCTGGGAAGCAAGATATCCCCACAGGCGCTTGCCCCAAAGATCCACTCGACCATGATCCCTTTTCGGGGATCCTTATATTCTGCAATATTAGACCCGACAAAGAACAAGGTGGGCCGACATCTGAACAACTGTTCCGTAATGTTAATATGCATCCATTTAAATACTGCAATAATCCCCAGTGTAAACGCAATAAGATGATTAATTACAGTACAAGAAACCAGTAGGGAATGATCCACGAAAAACTGTTCCTCGACCTATTAGCACTTGAGAAGCTGTGGGTGCTGTACGAGAAAGTGTCCACACAAATCCATTTGAGTCTACTCGTCGACATGCTAGTCAATTGGGAATCTTCAAACAATCGCTGCGGCGCATTCTAAAAGATGATATGGAGCTGCTTCTATATTCTATATTAAATTGAATTGGCTCAAGAAATATCGCCTAAGGATGCATTCCAACGTTTACAATACCCCCAATCAGGCAGTCAAATTTGGACCACCCTGTTTATATACAGGTTACATAACGGATGTTTTTTTTAGAGGCAATAGCCAAAATTTTGCCTTAATTAACTCACAAATTTCATGGCATTTAATGTTTAAAAATAATTTCTGGCATATGGCCTCCTCGACTGCGCCTTATGAACGCCATCCTTTCGGTCCAATTTTGCACCACTTTTTGGAGCATACCCGCTCTTATTTCGTCAATAGAGCGTCAAATGTTGGTTTCTACCAGAAGAGAGATTTGAAGTACCCCCACAAAAAGTTGTTCAAATCTTTCAAATCCCACGAATGAGGTGGCCAATTCACAGGTACATTTCTTAAAGTTATTCGGCTCATTAAGGTGATGGTTTCACACGCTGTATGGCATGTTGCGCCGTCTTGTTGGAACAATTTCTCCTCCAAATTAATTGCAGTGGCATGCCGAATAAAAATATCACGAAAAAATCACGCTAAAGATGATTTGGCATAAAAATCTGGTTTAACTTCCAGTTGATTCTCATCCCATATACCGAACACACGATGATGGTCCGCTGGCTTTAATTTTTGATGGTCCGCTGGCTTTAATTCTTGCACCAGTTGGATCTCATATTGGTCTTTATCTTTCCACAAAATGTTCTAAGTAGTGGAAGGACAGAGACCGAGATGCCGAGAACGGCGTCGGATCTTTGAAATCGAGTTCTCTGTCACACTCACGTCTACAGCGGCGATGGCTTCTTCGATTTAGAATCTAAGTTTTAGATGTATGTTATCTAAAAGAGTGAAGGTGATCATGGATCAATCCATAGTATTGCGTATCAGCTGCTCACATGGACGACTATATGCACCGTAAACTTGATGAAGTTCTCGGCTGTGGGAAAAATCGCCCAAAGAAAAATGGCCCAAAAAAAAAAAATGCAAAATCGCCCACCAGAACATGAAAAATGACCCAAAAAGTTATATATGAAATTTTGCCCAAAAGAAACGAAAAAGGGCCCAAAAAAAAAATTAAAAATGACCCAAAAAGCAAAAACGAATTTTTTCCCGGTGGCATGTTATAACGTCCAGTGTCATAGTGTCCATGGACGTTACGACACTCCAAAAAGTGTCATAGTGTCCATGGACACTGCGCTAACTAAAGCTTCTCTGCACAGCCGGCCTTCGGCCGGGCGCAAGGATTTTCTCCTCTATGGTATAACAAACACTGGCTTCGCTAACTAAAGCTTCTCTGCATAGTCGGCTTTCATTTGGAAACAAGGCAGATTTTAGAAGCTTTACTTAGCGAAGCCGGTGTTTGTTATACCATAGAGGAGAAAATCCTTGCGCCCGGCCAAAGGCCGGCTGTGCAGAGAAGCTTTAGTTAGCGAAGCCGGTATTTGTTATACCATAGAGGAGAAAATCAAAAAAATGGGCCATTTTTCATACAACAAATTTAAAAAACGAAAAATCACCCAACAATAACGAAAAATAGCCCAAAAATTTTAGGTCACTTTTCATATGAATTTAGGCCCAATTTTACATGGAATTTTTTTGGGCGATTTTTCATTTCTTTTTTTGGGCCATTTTTCTTTGGGCGATTTTTCCCACAGCCGAAGTTCTCTATTAGTTTAGCGAGGAGAGCGCAAATTTTGGAAATAAATTTTCACGATTTGTACACCGCTTTCAAAAGAAATATTTTGAAAAGCAGAAATCTTAAAGAGCTCACAAAAATCTAAAAATATTAAACTCTAAAAAACTTTTTTAAATGCAAGAGGAAGTGTTAAAGAAAAAAAGGAGTTAAATTTTATTTTATTTATTAATTTTAAATGAAATTAAGCTTAAATTTCTTTATTAATAAGTTTATACACAAAAATATTTTCCTAATCAATTTACACTTGAATTCGCTTAAATTAAAACACAATTGAAATATTAAACCGAAAAGCTGAACTTAAAAAAATAAGAAAAAAAAAACAATTCATTGAAACACAATAGACAAGGTGGCAACTAGAAGGCTAATGGCTATTTTCACATTAGGGGATTATGTTTTCTCCCAACGTAAAACTGCAGATTAAAGAAATTTGGGTTTCTCAAGGCCTCATTTGCTTCATAAGCCGTCTTCATATAACAATTATATATTTGCCTTACAGATAAATTCAATCAGCTGACTCCGAACTTTTACATTCATTTTGAGAGGTATTGCCAACTGAAAATGTTTTTGCCGATATACTGAGAAAACCAAAATCGTTAACGGACAGTTTAAAAGTCTAATAAATTTATTTCGAAATTTAGTAACAGGCAGTTGGTCGATACATTGATAAAACGACCACAAATATGGTTTAAATGTATATTTTAAGTTCTTTCTAAACCAACACTTATTAAGACATCTTCAAGATAAGACCGCATGAGATGTTATGAGAAAAATAATAAAGAAAACACTTTCCTTACCTACATTCATATCTACACTCTTTTGTGTCTTTTAAAATAAACTTTAAATTGATAATTCTAAATAAATAATTTCTAGCTGATTGATTAACTCTATATATTTTTTAGAATATGATCGGAATGTTAAGACATCTGGATTAATATACCGTTGAAAGTACAAAATATTACGCTGCATCTCCACGTAGCAATTTTTTTTTTTTTTTTTTTTGCTAAGCACAAGCAAAAGACAAAAACGTCGGCACAACAATGGCGCAATAATTGCTGATTATATTGATGGAGAACCCGTGAAATGGCTTTGCCATAAACAAACGTTGTGATAAATTTAATGTCATATAACTGACAACTGATGTGACAGCAGATTGCAAAGCAATAATTGCTCAAGCAATCAGAAGAGCAATCATTGCGCAATGGATTGCCACTCATGACAATATGTGGTCCACACGTCGCAAATTTTAGGGAACAATCAAATTTGACGTTTGCCGCAATAAATATTGCTACGTGGAGTCCCGGACTTAAGCCAAGATATGTATTTTGCTATATCTTTTATAAAGAAAAGTGTTGCAGACAGTAATCATATGTTTGTGGAATTTATGGCAAACATACTCTTCCTCTCTCGCTCTCTCTCTTTCACTCTTCCTTAAATAACCAGAGCTGCCGTTTTTGGTTCTTTCTAATCAAAATTGGTAATTTGTTTTCTCAATGTGGATATGTGAATATTTTATACATTTTGGTTACTTTTTTTCTGACATAATAATACGTATGAATACATGGTTGGTTATCACGTATTTCGGTTTGAAGGAAATTAGTACTTTGCTTGACGATTTTCTGATTATTTGTTTCAAATGAATACAAGTTTTTTTATACTTTATCGATAACCAACAAACAATTCTTTTAAAACAGCTACCAGATATTTTTTTCGATTTTTCTAAGAAAGAAATTGCCAAATGTGGTTTTTGTTATTAGAAATAAATTTGTCAATTTTAAGTTTTACTTTGTATAACCTGCCGGTATGTATTGTTATTTAATGTTTTTCAGACAATGATTTGGCAATATTTTTAATTTATAATAAACTAGCTGACCCGGTCCGCGTTGCTGGCCCTAAGCAATATTATAAATTAAAATGTTGTTCATATACATATGTTTGATTTACATTTGATTTGAAAATACATATGGTTGTATGTATGTATATATATGCTGTGAATCTTACGAAAAAAGTGAGCGTAAAAGTGGGCGGGGCAACATTTTCTTTCCTCAAAACCTAAGTAAGACCATGGCGATCATTTTAAAGAAAAAATCGTCCAAATCGGTCAAGTCGTTCTCCAGTTGTGCGCTTAATAGAAAAAGTGGGCGTAAAAGTAGGCGTGGTAAATTTTTATTTCGATGAAAACTTAAAGTTGATTAATACGAACATTTGAAAGAAAAATTAATCAACTCGATGGAGCCGTTTTCTGATTTTAGGTAAATCGAAAAAAGTGGGCGTAAAAGTGGGCGGGGCAAAATTTTCTTTCCGTAAAAACCTAAGTTGGACCATGGCGATAATTTTAAAGAAAAAATCGTCTAAATCGGTCAAGCCGTTCTCAAGTTATGGATTTTGCCACGCCCCTCCGCCCCCAGACCAAAAATCAAAAATCAGACTTCACAGTGTCACCCGCCTGAAGATTCTGAAGATTCCCTGAAAATTTCATCAAAATCGGCCCAGCCGTTTTGGAGTCCATACGTTACATACATACATACACACATCCTATTTTATATATATAGATACCTTTGTTGTTCCCTTATTGAATGTACGTTCTTAAATACGAGTTTCGTTATATTCGCCTTTATATTATACAATGATTCACAAAATATTTCAAATAGAAAAATTTTAAAATAGAAATAATAACAATTATAAATTTGAAATACAATTTACAAACAAGAGAAACAAGTTATACCCATTTTTATAATATTTTAGATATACATATGTATGTAAATTAGAAAATATTCACAAAAAATGCATAACGCATATGCAGCTTCCAATTTCGACAAAACAATCGTAATATCACCAAACGTAAATTTCCATCGCTAAAAGGATTAAAATATCGCCACATTGACAGCCCTGCCAATGACAGTTTAAAATGGAAATTAATTAAATTTTTCCTTTTTTGTTATTTATAACTGTCAAACAGCGTTGCCATAAATATTTCTTAAAAAACTTCTCATATAACCTTTTTTTTCAAGAAAAAACTTGTTTTAACAAAAGTGCCAACATTTTTAAAGAAAACACAAAAATTTATAAACATTTTGTTTAAAAATAAAAAGAAAAAATTATATAAAAATATATACAAAAATTTATTTGGAATTAATTTTTTGTTTAAATATAGAAAATATAAATAAAAATGAATTTTTTTCCTTTGTAACCAATAAATTAGTTTACAAGGAAGGAAATAATTATTAAAATCATAAAAGGTGCTAAAACTTTAACATGTTTTAGAAAGTCATTATTAAAACGAACTTTACAAAGTTCAACATAAAACTTTAAAGAATAAACTCTAAAGTCCATTTTATAAGCTTCAGATAACTTATATGAATCTAGTGTTAAAAATAATTCAGTACCTAAAATAATATAGTTAGCATCTTTTTGGTAGGAAGGAGTAAGCACACTTAAACACTGTTGCAATTATAATGGTCAGAGAAAATTTATAGCAATTTCGTTTAATTGCATAAATAACACTTAATATTTTCATCCAATACACTGAAAATTTTTAATTATATCTTTATTAAAAACATGAAAAAATTATATAAATTAAAACTTTTTTGCATTTAAAAAAACTTTCAAAAAAAGGGAAAACTTGACAAATGGCAGCACTGCTGTGAAGTACAAATTTCGTTTATTGAACATATTCAAAAATATATGTTTATTAGAAATATTCCAAAAAATTCAATTTAATAACTTTCAATATTAACGGGTTTAACTTTTATAAAATAAAAATATTTTTTATGAAAAAGGTCTCAAATAAATAAAAACTTTTAATTTAAGTTTCTCGCTTTTCTAATATGTACAAGAATGACGTTCCTTGTTTTGTTTTCTTAATTTGTGAATAATATTTTCCTATTAAGTGCAAATAACCTTTTTCTTACAATGAAAATTAAAATAAATTTTTTACGTTTTTGTCAATTAACAAAAGGCATTTATAATTTGGTTATATTTTTTCACATTTGTTAACTTTTTCAAACATTTTGGTTGTTAAAATTTTATTAGTCGTGGCAGCACTGTAAATAATTTTAAATAGGGCTGCCAGGTGGGGTTGACCACCTGTCTAACATAATTCATTTATTTATTGTCAAATAACTGTATTACCACATCATCAATTCCATAAATAAAACGCTAGTTTGGAAATGAAAATCGGCAAAACATATAAATTAAGCCAAAAAATAGAACTCTGGCTACAACGAAATCAGAATAGAAAACAAAGGCGTAAACAAAAAATATAGAATAGTACTTTATAAAAAATATTATAAAAACCTTTATAATTTTTTATGTTTTAAAACAATATAATAAAAAAAATATTTAGCGCTTGTGTGTAAAGAAAATATTGTTAAATATCTTAACAAAATACCTATGTCGATAACTATAACACAAGTGACATTTGTTTTCGCATAATATTATGTTATCGGTCGCTTGATCAGCTGTTTGTCGTTGAAAATGCAAGCGAACGATAGCGGCCGACATCAACCAGGCTGTTAGAGTTGTATCTTAATTGCCCTTTTGTTTAGTTACCCAAGATTTGGCATCACTTTTTCTCTTAGATCTTTATCAGTGTGACCAGATCTTAAAAAATTTTACAGCTAAATCTGGCATTAGAAGTGGCCAAAAAATGCTAAAAGTTATTTTAAAAAATGAAATAATGCTAACATTTTTAAGGATTTTTGTCAAAAATTTATTACCAGTATGATATTTTATTCAAAACTAAATACATTTTAGTGAATTATTTCTTAACGAAATGGAAATAAATGGTTATATTTAAACACTTGGGTAGATTATGGTAAGACATCAGATACATATGCATACATATGTACCACATGGAGTTGAAATTAAATTTTAAATTTAGTGGAGCCACAAACCAAAGATACGTGCAAAATTAATACGATTTTAGTTCTATGCTATACAAAATTTTTAGACCATTTTATTTTTTATAGTTTAAGAAAAGTTGAAGTTTTAAAATTATTATTCTTGTCAGCAGTTTAGAGCAAAAACTCTTTTCAAACATTTACACTATATAATTTTTATCTAAATACGAAGTGAAATTTTCTTGTACTTTAATATCGTAACATCAAAGCCAAGTGCTAAATGAAACATTTGCAGCTAAATAGAAATTATTGATGCTGAATTTAGCTGCAAAAATGCCAAAATGGACACACTGATTTTTATAGTGTAAGTAAGCCAAATTAGGGATAGGCAATAAATATCGATATATCAAAATATCGATATTTAAAAAAATTATAATCGATATATATCGCCGATATTTATTTACGACTATCGAATTCGATATTTTTAAGATCTCTTTATAATAAAATTCAGCACTTTAACCGTTGCTCAACTGCTTGCAATACTGCTGTTTTTTAACAGCCGTACCTAAACAAGAGCGAAAGGTGGAACGTTTTCTTCAGCGTAGCTTTAACGCTGATATGCCATACCTAAAGAGCGTCAGCGTTGTGCCATAAGCAGTAGTGTTAACTTTCGTGCCGTCTAAAACTCTCATAAAAGACATAAGAAATTAAATTAAAACCGCTAGTTTGACCTAAAAATAGCTAATTTGCTATTATTAATTATCAAACAATAAAAACAGGGTTGTC
Source organism: Pollenia amentaria (assembly GCA_943735925.1). Lineage (NCBI taxonomy): Eukaryota > Metazoa > Arthropoda > Insecta > Diptera > Polleniidae > Pollenia > Pollenia amentaria. The sequence continues at coordinate 127,159,179 of OX031009.1, forward strand.
AAAACAATAAATATAGCAGCCCTGTTTATTTTAACGCGCTGTCAAAATCGGATTTTTCAATTCCAAAGCGTTGACGCCGCGCTATTTCGGGATGCTTCATACAAATTGTATGGGCATGAGGATGTTTGACAGCTAGAAAACGCGTTCCGCTCTTGTTTAGGTATGGCTGTAAGAATTGCATCATATGCTTTTTAACTAATATTAAGAAAATAACGGCGGTTTTCCATTGTACATTTTCAAAGATTACACAGTTCAGTTTTGTTTCGGTTTTTTAAGAGATGACAACAAAAAAATAAGCGCGGAAAAAATACTCTGGAAACTGTTCCTAGAATTATGCAAAGAATCGCCTTAATAATCGCGTATTAGCAGCAATAGACCCATGAAAGTTGGAATGTTAATAATAAAAAAAAATATTTTGTTGTTGTTTTTTTTTTTTATTTGAGCATGTTATATATTAAAAAGAACATATTGCACAGTTTACTTGTTTAGTATGTGTCACATGTTTCGTTAACCGGCAATTTTCTCATCCCTAATGCTATGTTCATACGACGATAAAAACCACTCGTTTCGCTCTCTGAAACTCGATTGCCAAACACGCTGTTCATACGATTCATTCTTGTTTCATGTTGACATTTTTTTTGTGTTGTTAGTGTGATTTTATTTAAAATAGATTAAAATGTAAGTAAAAATTCAAAATATATTATTTAAAACTTTTATTAATATTATTATTTAATTATTTTCACTTTATTTTATTTAACATGAATTTTTATTTTGTTTTTTTCTATGTTTTGATTTTTCTTGAGAGCTAGTTCAGATAAACTAACGATAATTGTTATCAAAATTGGAGATGATAGTATATTTTTCCTGTTTCGCAACATGTTTCAAAATGAAACGACCTGTTTCGCTCTCAAAATTTTGTATGGCAAAACATGTTGTTTCAAATATGTTTGGGGCGCGAAACAGGAATGGGAGAGCGAAACACGAATATTGCTGTCCGTGTGAACATGGTATAAGCCAAATGTTAAGAAACTAACCATGACTGTTAGAAAGTTATGCCTATGATTTAAGGCCGTGTCAGATACAACTTTGTCGCTTTGCGTGACGTTTCTACCTTTGGCAGAAAAACGCAAAGCAAAAGGTGTACGACACAATGAAAACTTCGACAACACTCACGCATTGTTTGTTTACTTATAAAAGCAGTTGGTAATTTGTACATTTAATTATTTGTTATTAAAATAAAAGTTAAATATTTAATTGGACGGTTTTTTGGAATTGAATTTGGCAAAAAAAATTAAAAAAAAAAGAAAATTATACTAGTCAAAGCGCGCAAAAAGATGAGAGTTGGCTAACTTTTTGCTTCGCTCCGCTTAAAAAGTACTTTATGTGACATGTTTCGTATAAGTATGTATATTTTATCTTATATGTCAAAGCAAATCGGTAACGCAACGCGAAGCAAAAGTTTTATCTGACATGGCCTTAAGTCTGTAGTTTAATTAAAAATTTTTACGATATTAACTACAGTATAGTATAGTTGTATTCAAAATCTGATCTGTAGACTGGCAGATCGATTGCCTAGTCTATAATCTTCTACATATAAACAATTTTATCTAGAAAGCTACATCAATTCCTTATCCTTATTCTTAATCTTATGTCTCAATTGCAATCCTGCTAAAAGTCTAGGATATTTTCTTAACTATATTCAGGTATTTGACGTTGTCTAACGACTATTATATAGATTTGTCTATGATGCTGCTTAATGACTATTTTGCAATAAATTTTTTTTAGGAACGACGTAACCTATTCTAGCATGCATTACTTAGAAAAAGATAACAAATTTCCGACTAACGATTATCTACTGAGTTAAACGGTTGCTGTTGAAAAAATAACAATTAACTTCCTTTAAGAACTCATTCTAATGTAATAAGTTGTATTTGTTAGCCAGCCTTGATTATATATTTCCATTTATCATAAAATTACGACTGCTTAGTAGTACGGTATTCACAAATTAATTAATTTTGCAACAATGTTTAAACACAAACATTATGCTAAGAAATGTTAATCACATTATTAGAACTACTATAAATGGAATTACTGCTGCTTAATGCAGTGGAGAAGCAACAATATTGTCCGAATGAAAGACACAAAAAAAACACAATTGTATAAAAAAGGAAAAAAAAGAATTAAACGATTGACAGTGGAAATAAAAAGCAAAATTATCAAAAGAAATCCCAGAGCAAATCAAATTATCCCTATGGTCCCAGAGCAAATCAAATTATCTCTATGGTTGACAGTCCCTTGAAAAACATTTACTTTGAAGTTCGCATTAAAGTCCTTTTAGTCGCCAAGAACAAAAATAATAATCGTGGAAAAAGTGCATTTGTTTTCAATAAAGCAAACTTGAATTAATTATATCTACAAAATATTGTTTATATAATTGAATCGTTTATTTCAGAAACCCGTTAAGTGACATTTTTTTCAAAAATGAAATTATTATAGATTATGAATGGTCTACCTTTGTCACACCGTCTTATGCAAAAAACCGTTTACTTTCAAGCCTTTCAATGGGTTGTATTTTGTTTTGAAATTTCCGTTTAGTGCAGAAACCCGTCAAGTGAAATCACATAGCGGCTTTCTGTAGTAAAATTTGTGTTCGGTTTTGGCAACCCTGCTGATCTACAGTTATTGTGGTGCGATTCTTGATGAATCTTTGTGATAGAGGACAATTTTAAACTGTTTGTCACTACTTTCTAGTTAGGGGTCATTCATACTTACCCTGTGATCGAGATTTTGGCTGCATCAAACGTCTTATTCGACGAGTTGATAGAGTTTACACACCAAAACAGAATGCTGAGATGATTATTAAATCAAGTAGATCAGGGCGCTTTACTGTACACCAAGTAACAAACGACATTGTCTACGCTTTTAATACTTGGTGGCCACATTTTTACAAGAAGACCGTTAACTCAGATGAAACTTCTGGGAGGGGAATTCGAAAAGAAAACAGAATTCCTTTGAAAATATCCACTTACAAAGAGTTTTATTGCAATAAAACTGACTAAGGAAAAGTGGTTGTTAAGCACTTTATTGGCGGTTTAACCTCCTCAACGTTCACACTAAAAAAATATTCTGCAGTTCCGGAGCTCCCAACAGTGATGACATGTCCATCTGGAAAAATAGAGATTTACGCAAAGAAAATCAATGACCTGAACAAGTTGGCCAAGTATACTACAGGCTATGAATATTTTTATGATGAAATCATTCAGTTGCCTACGACCGAAGCCAACATCGATGTAGTGTATGCAGATGAGTACAATAAAAACTCAAACAAACAGGCTGGGCCTATATTTATAAGCAATATGTTATTATATTTGATTTTATCTTTTTTTTTCTTGGATTATCTCTTTATTTTGTGTTCTTAGTATAACGGATATTTCAACTTGTTTCTTCGGTTTTTAATAAATTTAAACATTAAGATATTAAATTTTTTTTATAAACAGCCTACAACTAATTATCAAAAATTATTTTCGGGAATGAAATATTTTATTAATTTATTCATTTATTAATGATGTGCTAAAAATCCCAATTTTTTAATGAAAACACTGAAATTTATTGTTGTGGGAAAGCTAGTTTCTATGCGCATTTCGCTGGTTGCTTAGGCCAGCTCGTCAGGAAACTTTTTCCAAATACTTTAGAAAAGCTAAAAATATTATACAAGCAAGACCATAAAGTGAATAAGAATTTTAAAACACTCAGGTCTTACATGTAACAATATCAAAGCTTCAACAAAGACACAACAATAAACCGTCAATTTTTCTTTCTTACATTCCCCTACAATTGGCTGGTTTTTTCCAACACGAATTGTAGTTGTAAGAGGATAGAAAAAAAAGAAAAAAAAAAATAAATGTTTTTAAAGATCAATATTACGGCAAAAAAAAATTTTTTAACAAAAATTGCTTTATTTTATTGCAGAAAAAATAAAATTTTTAAAATTAACCCCATACATTATTTGTTTTTGAAATACAATAGGAAACACTTTAATTTTTTTTTTTTTAACAAAACCTTTACTGATTTTAAAATTAGATGTTTTTTTTTAGTTTCCCGATTATCTAAAAACGTGCACTTGACGGGTTTATGAAATAAACGATGCAATTAAGCTAATTTTTTAACAATCTGTTACATATCGTCACCTTAAATGCAAAAGGGCGTAACAACACAATTTTTTAAAAGGGAAGCAAACCACTTTACAAAATCAATAACAGCAAGTTGTACTTGGCGTCTGAATTTCTTTATTAAAGTCGCCATTTTTGATCGCAGGCGTGTACTAAAATTTTTTGTGAACATGTAATTTAATAAAACGAACAAAAATCAATCAAAAACTCTATTTCGAATGTTTTTTTTGATGTTACGCCCTTTTGCATTTTAGCTGACGATATGTATGTGATGGAAAACGATTTTGTACACAATTTGATCGATTTTCATAACATGCCTGATAACTCAGCTCTTTAAGTAACTAATTTCGTTTGAAATCTCAAAAACTGTAAACGAAAAAATCCATTTTATTCCACTGTCCTTTGTGTCAAACTCCCTCTACATAAAATCTCTATACAAAACCTTAAATGACACAAGAGAACAACAAAAAAAAAATCAACCATATCAAAGTGTAAAACATAATTGTACTAATCATCCTTCATTTCTCTATTACAAAAGAAAATGAAAGAAAAAAAAAATAAGAAACACAAGTGTCAGAGAAAATAAAAGCAAAATAAAAACTGTTTTCATTTACAAGTTAACGGCTATAAAATCGTCTTTAATAGTGGAATTTTAGCATCCTGAATACACAAGGATAACAAGGGAATTAATAAAGAGTATTAAAGCGCACAAAACAACTACACAGAAAAAAGTTTTTTAGCAATTAAAAATCATTAATGTGATAATTGAATCAATTATTTTTTTAGTTGAAAGAAAATTAAAAATATAATTTTGACTTAATTAACATTTTAGTTTTTTTGAAATAAATTTTGAATAAAAATATTAATTAAATATCAAAAAATATTAATTGATTTTTTTCGTTTAAAATAAAATAATTTAAACTTGTAGAATTGTTGTTGGGAATTGTCAATAATTAATTAAATAAATTAACACATTGTTTGAAATGGCAGTTTTTTGATAATTTTTTTAATAAAAATTAAAAATATCATTTATTGAAAAAAAATATTCAAAATTTTAAAATTTTTGATAATCAATATAATCATTTTGGTAATATGCGCAAAATCAACAAATTGTTTGCTTGATATTATGAATTTGGTATAAATTTGGTGATTAGAGAACATTTTTAATTTTTTCGGTGTATAGAGTGCCCAGAAATATAAAGCAAGAAAAAAAGAAATATATAAATTCCAAATGACGATTTGGAGAAAAAAAAAAAAATTATTTTCCATAATTGTTAATATTGCTAATCGTATTTCATAACTATTTTAAAGTTTAAGCCGTTTCAAACCGTAAAGAAATTTATAAAAGTTAAATAATCGTATAGTTATTTGGGCATAACCTAACAAGTAAGAAAGAAAGTAAAGTCAGCCAAGCCCGATCCCATGTTGCCCTGCACGACAATATTTACATCCACATTTCCAGGAGTTTTTTCTATTTAGGACCCATGGGCAATCATAGACACGCCAGAATAAAATAACCTTAATAAGATTAAGATTCATGTTAAAGTTCTTTTTGCCAAATATTATTTAGATATCTTCATCTATATGACATAGTTGCTATCATCGAAGTTACTGTCGCCAAATTTTATGTCGATAACTACATTTATGAGGAAGTTAACCATTAAAAGCTTTTTTCTTGAGTAGTTTTTGTATGGGAGTTATGGTCAAATATGGACCCATTCCAATAAAATTTGATGAAATGATTTGGATTACAATAAAATAAGTTTGGACCAAACTTAATCGAAATACAAACATACAGGGTGACTGATGAATATTGCTACATAAAGAAACTCAAATAACTTTTTTTTCAGTGTATGGAATTCATTTTTCTTTAATTCATGTTAAAGCTCATTCAGTTTTATTAAATATAGCTTAATTAGTTTTAAAAATAACGGAATTTAAATGCCTCTCCCCCTGCTCGTTGATGCATGTGCGGCATCTTACTAAAAAGTTGTTCATTACTGCTTCGAGAGTTGAGACAGGAATAGCCACAATTGTTTCTCAAATGGATTGCCTTAGTTCATTAAAATTTGTTGGTTTTGCTTTGTAGACTTCCTGTTTGCAATAACCCCACAAGAAAAAGTCAGGTGCAATAAGGTCAGGCGACCTTGGGGGCCAACGGAATGTGGTGTTTCTGGATATCAGCTTATTGGGAAATTTTCGTCGCATTTCTATCATAACAGTCCGGGCTATGCGAAGAGTTGCACCATCTTGCTGAAACCATACAAAGCTGAAAGAAATTCTTATTCGGCGTAATTCTGGATAGAAAAACTCTCTAAACATGCTCAAGTAACGGTCTCCAGTATCCGTAACGGTGTAACCGGTTTCTTCGAAGAAGTGGGACCCGACAATGCAGCGTGATAAAACTGCACACCACACTGTGACACGAAGTGTATGCAATTCCGTCTCATGGAGTATCTGTGGGTTGGAAGCACTCCATATTCGACAATTTTGTTTGACTATGTTGCCGTTTAAATCGAAATATGCCTCGTCAGACATAAAAATACAGTTTAACATGTTTCCGCCCTCTTCCACCTTTTGAAACATCTTCTGGCAAAATTCCAAGCGAATCGGTAATTTGAATTTTATATGAGAAAAAGTCCAATACATTGTGCATAATTGACTGCAATGACTGTCTGCTTATACCCATTTGAGCAGATAAGCTTCTTGTCGAAACTCTTGGATTGTTTTGTATGGCAGCAGCTACAGCAGCGATGTTTCCTCCGTCCGAGCTGAAGGGTTTCTATGGTAAGGTCTTCGTTTGACTGTCCCATGCTCGGCAAAATTGTTAACAAGTCTCATTATGGTCCGTCTGCTCGGAGGATTGCCGCCATACGTGCGCCTATACTCTCTTTGAATCGAAACTACGGACTCCAGTTCGCGATAGCGGCGGACAATCCAAATTCTAGTTTCAGTGTCCCAGTTATCCATTTTTGTTAAATCTTAAAATCAATCTGAATAATAAGAAAAAATTAATCAGATTCATAAAATAGAAAAAAGTTTTTAAATTTTTTTTTGGTAGCGGCTTTCATCAGCCACCCTGTAATAAGATGGTTAATGGGCACTCTTATCCGGAAACAAACTTGCATGGGGGACAGTGTTGCCAGAAATTATTTTGATAAATACCAACGCATTCCAAAAAAAAAAGTAAATTTTTTCCGACACGTTGAAAAAAATTTACCTTCATAAATCCCAACACAGAAAAAATTAAAAATTGTCTCTAATCACCAAATTTATACCAAATTCATAATATCAAGCAAAAAAAGTGGTTGATTTTGCAACTATTACCAAAATGATTATATTGATTACTAAAAAATTTCAAATTTTGAATATTTTTTCCAATAAATGATATTTTTAATTTTAATTTAAAAAAAAAAATGATCCTTTCCTCTATTACAACTAAACATGTTATTCCCCCTCAAATTTTTTTCTTTAGTTATAAATGCCAAATCGGATTATACGATCGAGTACTGCAATCAAGAAAGTTAAGCTTAAAAACTCTTGTTCATCAATGCGAATCAAGTCTTCACCAAGTGTGGAAAAGCAAACATTAAAAAGTTTATTTTTCTTCTACACCCATTCTTAGCATTCAATATATTTAATATTCAATAATCTCTTTATAACTGATTTTGTTCCTGTTAAAAGAAAAAAGAGAAAGTCTTAATGGTCTCGTTATGTTTGCATATATTCATGTATTTTAATAATGGCCGCAATGTTGTTTGGGTTACGTAGGGGTTGTTACTAGCAAATTTCTTGAAAACGATTTGGTTTGGTAACAGTGGAGCTAATGGTAAAAAATCATAGTCCATCTGTTAGGATTGGTTCTGTTGCTTTTGAAACAAAGACCGTACGCCAAGATCTTAAAACTTTTGGAGTAACACAACTTACAGAAGTGTTCAAAGGTATCGTACATACCTGTGCGGTACCGTCCTGTTGAAACCACATAACATCCACATGCATATCTCCCTATTCGGACCATAAAAAGTTCATTATCATCTCACAATAGCGAACACCATTCACACCGGCCTCATTTTGGAAAAAGTACGGCCCGATGATGCCGCACCAAACAGTCACTCTTTGTGGGTGCATTGGTTTTTCGACAATCACTCTTGGATTATCATTCGCCCAAATGCGGCAATTCTGCTTATTGACGAATCCACTGAGGTGAAAATGTGCCTCATCACTGAAAATGATTTCTTGCACCATTCTTACCATTGACGACGTTTGGAATGGTAGAGGCTTTAGTTCTTGCGTCAATTGCACCTTGTAAGCCTGAAAATGCAAGTCTTTATGCATAATGTTCATCAACGATGAGCGTGAGAGGCGCAATTGTTGGGCACGACGATGAGTTGAGGTGGACGGCTCTTCAGCCATACTATCGCGAACAGCATCAATATTTTCTGCAGAACGAGCTGTACGAGCATGCCCTGGTGCTTTCACATCTCCTACATACCCGGTTTGCTCAAACTTTTCTACGATTTTTCCAATTGTACGTACATTTGGACGATTGGATTGCCCGAAAAAATCACGAAATGCACGATAGGTATTTGGATTTGAACGCCCATTTCCATAATAAGCCTGAATAACTTTAACGCGTTGCTCGATTGCGTATCTTTCCATAGTTCAAATTGAGTAAGTCCGAAATTGAGAAATGTCAAATGAAATGCAGAAAAAAACTTGACGTTTAGGTGTGGTGCACATTCAGCATCGGCCTTTTAAATTTAACCTTTGTATAATTAAGAACCCATTTAGACAAAAGAAGTGCTACGATTGACGTCAAATTAGTATCACCAATAAGGCCTATGCGGGAACTACGATTGCTGATTTTAAAGGAATATATTTTCGTGTCATGATTGATCGTCAATTGGTATTATTTAGGAGCCAATTGAACTAATCGGGAGTCCCCGCAATGATGGGTTATAAGGTCTATACAAAATTTACGATTGCCGATTCCTACCAAAAAGCTCTCGAGATCTCATATTTACATTAATGGCCGGCCGATTTCACCAATTAATTTATATATCAATTTATGTTTAAAATTCGTTTTTCATGTTAAATAAAAATAAAAATATATGAAAAAATATATTTAAATATGAAATGATATTTTAATAGAATTGGTGAAATTGGGCATTAGGCAGTTATCAGATAAATAGAGTATAATAAGCAAGCACACGTATGCTTCATTGATCTGGGGAAAGCTTTTGACACTGTAATATGGGCTGAAAGGTGGAAGGTACGTAGAAGAAGATAAAAGCTTGAGAAAACTCTCATTAAGCGTATACAAAGCTTCTTTTGATGTGGCCGCAACTACGCTAGAATTTTAAATATTAACTCAGAAGAATTCAGCATAACTCAAGGTGTTAGGCAAGGAAATGTACTGAACCCATACCATACCATACTCCTCAATGACATCTTCAAAAGCTGCAAAGAAAGAACGAAAGCCTCCTCGACTGGATACTGGAAACTTCAACCTGTGAAAACAAACATGCTCGCATAAGCTGACAATTTGGCCCCTATAGCAAATACAAAAGCTAACTTAACCTCTTTGTCGACGAAATAACCAGCAGAGAATTTCGTATATTTACGGCAAGAAAACCCGAAACAATTTTAATATGCCGAGCAAGAGCCGACCACTCCATTAAAATTATAACAGAAGAACTAAAACAGGTGGAACAGTTCCGCTATTTTGGATCAGTTATAGGTGGGGATGGAAAAGTGATCAAAAACCTAAACGGCAGCTGGATTATACTCAGATCTTAACAAAAGCTTCCTGAATATACGAGAGGTGTCCACCAAAACAAAACAAGCTGTGTACAACTTGACATATACACTTACCCATACATACGGCTGTGATCCATGGGCACTTACGACAAAGACACAAAGCCAAATTAAGGCAGTTGAAATGAAGTTTGAACCAGAAGAGACAATATAACGAACTAAACGATCCGAGAGTATCTAATAACTAGGGATGAGATTTTCATGCACTAAAAAATCGAAAATATGCGCTTAAAATACGCACTAAAAAATCCAAAATATGCATTAAAAAAATAAAAAGTGTGCACTAAAAACTAAGAAAATTTACATAAAAAATCGTTTTTTAATTTTACTAAACCCAAAAATATAAAAAAAATTCAGTATATTGTTATTCAGATATCTTAAAAAAACTAAAATAACTAATTTTTGTTTGTTTAAATAAATAAGTACTGTTTTATAAAAGGAAAACTTTGTCTTGTACTTGTGAAGAATGACAATGCATTTTGAAGAAATTTATTTTCGGATCCCACTTTGATTCCAGATCCGATCAAAAATATTTGAAATTCATTTTTTTTAAATCCTTAATTCTTTTTTTTTTTTTTTTTTTTTTTGCAAAACGTTTTGGATTTTTTTTTTTAATTTGTCGGGCTATTCTTCCTTCCACATTGTTAATTTTACTTTCTGCAATATCAATTAATTTGACTTGAGCATAAAGTGAACTAAATCCCTCCGAATTACTAAGTTAATGTTTTAACAATATATCCGTTATTGGAAAATACAAATGCTAATTGACTTCTGCTGTTATCTAAATATCTTTTAATTTTTTAATTGCACAATCGCCGACATCAACAAGCTCTTCTAACATTCTTAAATTACTTGAAGTTTTTTGAATAGAATTCTGAAGCATCTAGCCAGGACACAATTTTGCTACTACTGTCTGCGGTAGAAGGGGACTCAAGGGATACATTTTATTACAAATTGCAATATTATCGAATAAGCTTCTAAATTTTCTGCAACGCCGTATAACCCATGTGCTAAGCAAGTAGTTTGTAACAGTTTTGGATAAAATATTTTAAACCCATTGGAACCCTTTACCATGTAAGTTACTGCATCGGTTTGAAATAAAAAATATTGTATTCTAAGCAAAGCTCCAAAATAATTTATTTTGCCCCTATTGCGGTTCTCCACTTTTGTACAAGTTTGGTTGTCTATGGTAAATTTGCATTGCCATTCTCAACTCGACTAGCTGTTGGCTTTTCAGTTGTGTATCTGTTTTTTCGTGGTATTGCCGTTTTCAACTTTGTAAAAGTTAGGTCGACTCGACAGAAACGTTATAAATACACAACTGTTTATTAGTAGTTGAGTTGTTTTCAGTTTCAGTTGACTTTCATTTTTAAAAGCAAAAAAAAATAACAATGGAAAAACCGTAAGTAGAAAGATTTGTTATACTGTATATTAGAATTTTATAGCATTTAATACATTCGTAGATCTTTGAAAATTACAACTAAAGCACAATTTGAGAGGCTTGTTAATCTAATGTAAAACCCCCAGAGATTGCACGTGGAAAACCAAAATTTGGTATGACCAAAAATCAGTGTAAAGATATATGGGACTTTAACACATAACTTTAATTCGCCACTACGCGAACAGGTGGTTTTTAAATGATCTTTGAGTTCATCCAGCAAATAACAAAACGCTTCCTTGTTTAGTCGGAAATAGCTTTTAAATCTACAAATTTAAAGTTATTATTTAGTTACGTTTCTAATTATAAGTTCTTACTTGGCACTAGGTAGTTCAAGAGGGTTGGAATCATCAGGAATTTTTCTTATACGTAGCACATCTGTTCAAGAGTTTTCATTTTCATCATCATAAAATAAATCGACACTAATATCCATTGTAAATACTTTTTATTCAACACAACAATTAAAAATTCTTTAAGTTTAAAAAATTATTTCATTTTATAAAATTTTCACTTTTCAAACGTTATATTTAGAGTTGGCAAATCGATATTTTAAGTTGGCAACTTTATAGCAAACTCAACTAAAAACCGTTAAGTATCACAATACCTAAAATGAGTTTGGTTGTGCATAAGTTGGGTTGACTCTCACACGACCAAACTGAGTTGAGTGGAGAATCGCAATAGGGGCCTTTATTATTTAAAAATTTTTTTGGAAAGTTTTGTTTGTGTACTTAAAAATTTTTTTAAGAACTTTTTTATAATATGGAAATTCAAAAAAATCCCTTAAAAACTGTAAAAATATGCGTTTAAAACCTAAATATGCAAAAATATGCATTTTCACTAGTATATGCAACAATATGCAAAAACAAATCGATGCCATTTTAACGGAAATTTAATGATTTGGAAAGATAATTGGTCGACATCGTTCTTAGACTACCGCTAAAAAACATGCATTTGCATGGAAATCGCTTCCCTACTAATAAACATTACAAATCGTATATGTGTATTACAATTTTTTTGTAGTTGATTTTTAAGAATCTTATCGTACGCCGATTTTAATAAAACTTATATCGTTTTAAAGGTATTTGTGGGTAGATATGCACAACACAAATGTCTTTTTTAATAAAGCATGTCAATAGAGGGTTTATGAAACGGATTTTCATACAAAATCCGTTAGAATGTAAATGTTTAAAAGCATTTTAATTTATTTTGCAAACACGCGTACACAGATGTATTAACGGTGGTTGAAAAATCCAATGATTTTTTGTTGTTGTTTAAAAATGTTTTCGTTTTTTCTGTACTTTTGCTTTCTTAAACTGTCTACATTTTTGTTGTATAACGCACTCGTTCTCTCGAAAGTGAATGTCATGTGGTCGAATTTCGGCCACCGGGCGAAACTACACCCAGAGAAAAAGCATTTTTCAATATGGTCACCTCCAATAAAACTATTTTTAAAGTAAATTTTTTAACATGTTACTGTTAATTTAACCATATTGTTGTCACTGACAACCATATTATGGTTAAATTTATCTTCCATCAAGAAGCTAGAACCATATTATGGTTGCCTCCAGACATGTTATGGTTAATTATAACAAAAATATGTTTAACACTTATAATAGCATGGTTGGCTTTCCACCATAGCATGTTGCTCTTAGAAAAGAGGTAAATACTTTTATTAATTTAAAAACAAGTTATTGTCATATTTAACCAGTACATGATTAGAGGCAACCATAATATGGTTGTTGTTTCGTGTAACCATAATATGGTTGTCGGCGACAATAATATGGTTAAATTAAACATAATATGTTTAAAAGTTTTTTGTTGGAGGTGACCATATTGAAAAATATTTTTTCTCTGCGTGTAGTTAGAATAAATCACTATAAAATAAGATGGTCTGAACACGTTGCCAGAATAACAGACTCCCGGCCCCCAAAAAGAACTCTAGAGGCGTGACCAGAAGGGCCAATAGCAGGAGGAGGCAGAAGAGGCAAGACACAAACGAATGACAGCAGCACAAGACAGACGGTCAGAGCTGGAACCCCTGCAACCTCTACACTGGAAGGTAGAAGATGCCAGGAATAAGATTATCTTAAAAACAGCGTATGAGAAGCTTTACCTAATCCATCTTATTTTAAGAGCCATTCCCTTCCTAAAAGCTTTTCCTTTGATTGATCCAAACCCGCCTGATTGAAATAAGTTTCACTTCAGTTAAAGCTATTGAAGGACAGCAAAAAACATTTCTAATTCCAAAAGACGAGAAGTTTTTTTTTGGCGCGGAATCGCCATCTGTTGTAAGAAAAGTTTGAAAAGGATTTAGTTAACAATGACAAATACTTTGTTATGTATTTTGTGGAAAAATCGTTTTAAAATAATGCCATAATCCAACCATTTTTAGCTGCAAGTCCTAAATATTTCAACCACTGTTCATCATTTATTCCAAAACATCCCTAAAACTCGTGTTGTCCTGCCACATACATTGTAAATGTTTTCACACATACTGACAAGATGCGTTGGAATGTGGCACTTAAAACATTGTTTGCTTTAACTGTCAAAACACCGCACACCCACTACATCCCCACCGATAAAGCCCTCTTCATGAATGAATTCATTTAGTTTTTGTCTCCTTCCTTTATTGCTTTAGATTTCTTTTACAGTTTTTTTCTTCGGTCTTCTTTTTTTTTATTTTTTTTTTTTTTTTTTTTTGTTCATTCTTTATTCCTGACATCTGTCTGCTTTGATGGTCGTTTTTTTTTATTAAAATTGATGCTACTAAAAATTCAAGTCAACTGTCAGGTTTTGATTTTACAACAAATACTTACGAAAATTTATTTCTTTATTACTTTTATTTCCCTATTGAACGTGTCTCGTAATCACGCTTATCTTTGGCATCATCTTTTCTTTAATACTCATTAACATCTTTTACGTTGTTTTTATTAACTTTATTATGATTTTGATTTTTATATTTTACATTATTATAAAATTTCTTTGCATATTTTTAAAACCATTATTCATTTAATTTTAAAAGAAATTTTAAATTATAAAGACGGGGTTTTGTCTTTAAAAACTGTTTGTTTAGAATCAGGATAAATTGAAAGGAAAATTGTCAGCTGAAACGTGATTTTCCTTTTTCAATTTAGGAATTAATAAAAAAAATTTTAGTTATTTTTGATAAATAAAATAAAACATAATTTGAAACAATAAAAAAGCTAAAGTATAAAATAATTTCGCTAGATATTAATGAAGACCCCATTTGATTTGATTGGAGATGCCTCTACCAACGTCTTCACAGAAAAAAGTGTTTTATCAATTAAAAAAATGGTTTAAAAAGTATTTAAATTTAATTAATGTGATAATCGAATCAATTATTTTTTTAGTTGAAAGAAAATTAAAAATTTAATATTGATTTAATTAACATTTTAGTTGTTTTGAAATAAATTTTCAATTAAAATTTTAATTAAATAACAAAAAATCCTAATTGTCTTTTTCCGTTTAAAATAAAATAATTTAAACTTGTGGAATTGTTGTTGGGAATTGTCATTATTTATTTAAATAAATTAACACATTGTTTTAATTGTTAAAATTTTTAGTAATCAATATAATCATTTTGGTAATAGATGCAAAATCAACAATTTGTTTGCTTGATATTATGAATTTGGAATAAATTTGGTGATTGGAGAAATTTAATAATTTTTTCTGTGTTCATGTTCAAACTACAAATAGCATTAAATAGAGGCCTTGCAATTTTAACGTAAACGTATACGTTGGGGATCAGCTGTTTCGTTTTCCTTACCAAGCTTTTGTATAAATGGCTACTGTTACGTAAACATGACTTTGCGTTGCGGATGGACGTGATTAAATTAAAATGTTAATATTTTTTTACGTAACAGTTGTTAAAGAATTTTGTGTTTGTTTATGTTTATTGATAAAGCGTACATTCCATAAAAATGCACAAATTTCTAAATCTTACAGAAGAACAGTTAAGAACACTTTACTCCTCTGTTTGCCCGACAACAAAATACATCATTTTATAGGTATTTCCTTACAGAAGTGCACAATATATATTTTATTAAAATCGGTTAAACTTTTTCGGAGTTATAAGCGTTTAAATTTGCCACTAACACATACTACGTTTATACGTAGTCTATTCGCAAAAAAAAATTATTTTCTATTAACAAAATTACTGTTTATATGTGAATTTTCTTACAGAAAATTCTTATTTTTATGTGATGCCAGATGGAAAATTTAATCATTCCACTGTGTGATATAACCTTTTTATTTTTTTTAATCAAAAATTAAAAAAAATCAAACATTATTGTGTATTTGTATATTTTATTTGCACAATTTTTAGTTAATTTTATTTTTGTTGTCAAGTGGATAAGCCACATCGAAATAAAAAATTTAAAACGGTTAAAAGTGTGGCAATGCTTAAATATTATTTGAAAATAGTGTCGTTAATCAGGAAATGTTTTCGTTAGTAAGCTATTCGCAAATGAAAATTTAATTTTCATTTCTTGCAATATAATTATTTGCGTATAAGCCGTGGGTATAAACGTATTAACATATGCAAAGCACAAATAAAATATTTGATTTTTTACAATTACATAAAGTTTTTTCTATCAAATAAAAAAAATAGGGTGATCGATTATTCGACATTTTCTAAAATCCGGTTTTCGAATATTTCGTCTATATAGATCGGCAAAGGTAAACCAGTTCAGAACACCTTCCTCCTTTATTGGTCAACCGAACCTCAATGGGGAGAAAAAAGTATCAAAGTAGAGAAACTTATTTACATAAAAATTTATGGTCGAATTTCGACTATTGGGAAAAAAACTACACCATTTTTTATTGAAAATGAGAAAATTCCAGATGAAGTTGAGAAAATTCCAATTGAAATTGAGAATATCAATTTGAAATTAAGAAAATTCCAATTGAAATTGAGAAAATTCAAAACGCGCTAAAAAGCCCTAAATCACAGCGTTGACAAATATTTACAACCAAAACGCACTAGTTTAAGCACGCTCCAGTTCCTCTTAAAATTTTCACTTTGTGCATGACAGCGATATACAGTGGTATCATCTACCACTAAAAAAAATCTTACATCGTTCAAAACACAAATTCTTATGATATAAGAGTACGTATTAATAAATACAGTATTTTTGCCTCTACTGAAAATTATAATTTTGATTTAACTCTGTTAAGAGAAACCGTTGCGGTGCGGTGTATTGGAAAATATATGCATCAAAAACAAATAAATGCATCATGAATCAAAGCGAATTGAATACTAGGTGGATTTAGCGCTACAACAATACAAAACAACATGCCAATTCGCCTGGTATAACTTTACCAATCTATCAAGAATTTTGGCACAACTTTCAAATACTCCAATAAAATAACATAAGCCAAGATAAAAACAAAACCAATTTTTGACACTTCGGCTTTTAGTAGCCCTTGCACAGATGCCCAATGAGGCCACCTTGTATGAGGCCACCAAGTATTAATGTCGCCGTGATCATGAATAAGACTAAACAAAATTATTAATATTAGAGGGATAACTAACAATTATCTACATCAGAGACCGGAAAACACATTCATTGAAGTATTTTAGAAGTATAAGTGACAATAGATATCAATGTAAGCAGTGATGCCAAAAGACTTCTATTGTTATATGTACAAAATTGGCAGAGAATTCTTCAAAAATCGTTTACAAAGAAAATAAAATCGTTTATTCAACGGATCCCAAATGGGGGTCTGCAGACCTCTTAGTATCCGTGACTGATTTTTTTTTATAAAAAAAAAAAAAAAAAAAAAGCACATCATGAAATGGCAACATTAAATGTAATCAACAATCGGTAACCCAAACTCAAACTTATTGTGTGAAAGCTCAAGCCAGATTGACTGGTTTAAATTAATATTTAAGCACACGTTAGCGTGAGATTAAAAGAGAAAAAAGAGCACGGTATAGTAGTTTTACCGAGCTCTGATCTAAATTGAATGTTTTTTGAATCTTTATGGACCCAAATGAAAATGAAATTACATTTTTTTTTAATAATGCTCAGTGCCAACTTTGAATGATCTAGGACGACTCCTTATATTTTTTCCACAAAAATGTGTGAAGCCATCCCTCTGTGCGCCATGGTGCTCTGTATTTGGTGGAATCAGAAGGGAACCATAAATAATATGAGCTGCACTTAACATTAAGACGTATTGAAAACCATTTGAAAACTTTTTAGAAAATAGTGGTTGGAAGTTTTGTCTCACCCACCTTAAAGTCCAGATAGATCGATGGGCAATACTTTGAAAAGCTTTTTATTTGTAACAATTTTTGACATGTGATGGCTGTAGGACGTTATACGAGGTAGATAAGCCGTTCCCAGAATCATCGCCTACGAAATTCAAGGTCATGCGTGTAGCCATAAGCAAAATAATCTTAATGAAAATTCAGTCTTATTCTTCACCTGTGATTTTATACTAAACAGAATAATGTCGTACTGCTTTAAAACAAAAACAAGTAAGTCAATAAAATTTCCTTCCCTCCTTTTCATTAACTCAACAAATATTAAAAATAATATACCCAGAACATAAATAACATAAAAAATTAATTTCGTCATTTCAAATTATTTCTCTAGTGTATTTTTTTTAATCCTCCTTCCACAAAACAAAACAAAACAAAAATGAACTGTTTTCCCCAATAATGACAATTTAAAATGAAAACAAGTAAGAGTGCTATATTTGGCTGTGCCGAATCTTTGCTACCCTCCACCGACAGTTAGAATATTTCAGGAGTGGGCTTTATATTGGACCTATGGCAAATTATGGATCGATATTCATGAAATTTAACTGTATTATTTCTAGTCATACGACACTTTTTTTTTATAATACCGTAATTCGATACGGTTTTACGCGTACTAAAGTGATTTCCGAGAGTGGGCTTTATAAGGGGCCTATGGTAAATTATGATCAGTTCATAATTCACGAAATTTAACAATATGATTTGTAGGCATATAGAACGTGCAAAATCTTTTATCAATCCGTGCATTATATCATCATTTGTGTTCGTTTTTGCAACAAAATTGTCAATTTTGTAGGGTGGTGGGTCCACATTTAGAATCAGAACTCTTATCTTACTGAGCCGATTTTGTTGGACTTCAATCCCAAACTACTCAGGATAACTAGAAACAATTTGACAACAACATTGTTTTTTTCTTTTGAGTTTTTCGAAAGCGAGCGTGTTTTCAACAGACCAACAGACGGACAGACATGGCTAAATCGACTTGAAATTATTCAAGGACTCAGAATATATATGCATCATGATGTCTTAGATGGATTTTAAAAAAGTTTCACACGGAATGACAACCTTATTATGCCCTCTTCACAATTAGTTGTAGAGGGTATAAAAAAATAATACTTAAAATCATTTTCGATTTTTTATAGTATTTCCGGTTTAATCATCTACAATTGAGTGACTTTAGTTTTACTTCCTATTGTCAAGTATTTATTATATATTTTTTTTTTGATATTTCTCTATCGAGGGGAGACAGAAACAAATAAATGAACTTATCTTTAGCAATTGTTTAAACTTATGTCGTTATAAAATAGTGAAAAAAGAGAATATTTTTTGTTTGGAAAAAAAGAAAGTTATAATCCATTTGGTTGTTGTATTCGTACTAGATATTTTTTTTTCTATAGCAATATGACCCCTTGGCGTTGATTCAAATATTCTTCTTTTTAGTTATTCTTTTATATTCATTTTTTTTTTGTGATATGATTTTTGTTGAATAGAATACAATTTAGTGAAGATGTGCAAAAAAAATAGGGGAGTAAAGAAGAATTTACTAACAAAATATGGCAGAGTTAATAGTTTTGAAAAATGTCCCAACCTGTGTGATGATCAGGTAAAATAAGGCTTCGGGGTTAAATATAAACAGATTTTTTCCGATTTGTTCAAAACTTGAAATAAGGAATAGATAAAATTCTTGGTGGATCAATAGACTTTGTAAACGAAAACGTCTGACGATTAATAAGATCTTGAAAAAGTCTTGACTAATGATCAAAATGGATTATAAATATGGGCGATTCACAAGGTGTGCTATCAAGTCAAATCGTCATAATGTCCTAAATAATATTTTGCAAACGGCAAACCCCTCTGAAGAGATTGTGTGGCTAGTCAGGGCAACCTGTCCGTGAAAACCTGGGTTCAATTCCCAGCTCAGTCAAGAATGAAAAAATTATCAATAAATTTTAATTAATTTCATGTTGTAAAATGCCTTTCTTCATAAAAATAATTAAATGAAAATTAAATTCAATTAACTTAAGCCTGATAAAAATATTGAAATTTGGAATAAAAACCATTAACAGTTCAATAAAATAACCACAACACTAGTTATTTTACAATTGTTAAAAAGAAAATATTGTTGTGTTTTAAACAAAATAAAAATGTTAATGCTGTCGTCATTGATTCGTCATAACTGTACAGTAGAAATCTAAATTATAAGCGGTTGCCCACAGAATTCTTATATATTTCTTGTAATTATTTTAAGAGATAAGACTTTACAACTTTATGACTACCTTGTAAATCACCCAATTGTGTTTTTCATACCGGATTTCCCAGGGTCCAGCACATTTTTCAGGAAATAAATCCAGGGAAATTTGTTCGGGAATTCTTAGGAGTTTTTTTTATTTAATTTAGGCTTTTCTAATTGTAAATAATATTTTGGCAGAAAATTTATGTAAATTCCAATCCGCGGGAGTAAGAAGGCAAAGTTTAATGTTCGTTGCTCTGAAATTTCGGACTAGCAAAAGAAGAAGAACAAAAATGTATACAATTTTAAATTTATTCAAAGACCCAGACTTATTTTATAAATATAAAAAAAGTTGTTCCACTTGCCTCAAAAAATTTAAGGATTTTATATGCAGAGCAGCTGCATAAAAGATTTATTTGGATTAGATTCTGCAAATACAGTAAATACTATTTGTGTAAGAGATGATAACAAATATTAAAAATTGGCATTTAAGGAAATTTTGAATGCAGCAGTTAGGAAAGAATGCTCTTAATTCACTTTAAAGAAAATAATTTTAATCCAAATTTTCATATTTTTATCAGGCTACAGTTCATTAATGTGTGTGAAGATAAATACGAAAAGTTAAATTTATTTTTTAAAAATATCGCATGCGATAAAAAATTATTTAAAAAAATATCGCAAGCGATAAAAAAATATTGTAAAGAAAATGCGAGTATTTACACGAATAGGCTTCCCACACGGAACTCATTCATAAGAATTTCAGTCTGACTCATATTTTTTCAAAAATCATAAATTTTACTATTAAAATACTAAGAAAATATGAAATAAGTTTTTAAATTAAAAAAAATCTATAAAAATGATTGATATTTCATAAAAACTTTAAAATTTCGTGTAAATATTCGTATTTTCTTTATAATATTATTTTATCGCTTGCGATATTTTTTTTATTGCATGCGATACTTAAAAAAAATTAATTTAACTTTTTCGTATTTATCTTCACACACATAGTTCATTAAATGAACTCTCTGGCCCACAATGTCGACAACAACATTTCTTGCGTATATTTATATTGAAAAAAAAAAAAAACAAATTTAAATTTTTTATTATTGTTTTCAATATAAAAATGCGAAAGAAATATTCTTGTCGACATTGTGGGCCTGGCAGTTAATTTTTATTAAATTATTATTATTAACATGAAATGAATTAAAATCTATTGATCATTTTTCATTCTTGTCTGACCGGGGAATTGAACCCACGTTGACATACAGGTTGATTTTACATGTTCCAATTGTAACCACACTATCTCCTCAGAACTCTTTGCCATTTAACAATCACGGCCATTGACTTTTATTAATTACAAGTTTTTGCAGGAAATTGTGAGAAAACTGAAAGTGTCCAGAGATTATAAATTGTTCTTCTGACTATAACGACAAAAATCGGTAGAAAGGGAATGGGGTTTCTCATTGACCGAATCTTCTCGATCAAAACTTGAAATATGATGTTAAACAATTCTGTAAATGCTCATTCTGTACGAAAATCTAATTTCAAAATAATATTTCGTCAAATAGAATTCTGCAGGCGGAAATCTCGGCTATAAAGCGGGCAGCCAACTGGCTAAAGTATTATCGCGTATCGGGAGATATACGTATATTTACTGATAGCAAAGCTGCCATTGCCTCTCTTGCGGGTGTATATACGACATCTAGGTTGACTGTGGAATGTCGGATGTCTTTGAATGAGACTGCTGAACATTCAGAGTTAACGCTTATATGGATACCAGGGCACTCAAACTGCCCGGGTAACCAGATAGCAGATGAGTTGGCCAAGGAAGGTGGTCGTATGGATGAAACATTCATTGATCAATTCATTGGCCTTCCAATGGCTCAGTGTAAGTCACTCATTCGGCGCGAGAACTATAGAATTGCGCAAGAGGGATGGACCCGTGAGCCCACCTGCTCCACATCCAGGGCACTTTGGCCTGGATATGATGAACGGAGAACCAAATATCTACTTATGTTCAATAGGAACCAAATCAGGACCGTGGTGTCGGTCATAACTGGACACTGGCCTGTTGGGACTCATGCTAGAAGAATGGTTCTGGTATTCAATGACAACTGTAGAAGTTGTCATGATGAGGAGGAAGAGGAAACTGTGCTGCACTTTCTCTGTCAGTGCCCTGGGCTACGGGGCATCAGGGAGGATCTATCAAAAATAGAACTAAGATTGCTTCTTCTCTTCATTAGGAAGACGAATTGGCTAAACCTTGCAGTGACGCCATCTGAATAACTGCTCTTCGGGATGGGCATTGGCGCTGGGTATCACAAAGGGACCGCTAAAGGACCCAAGTGAGCTGTCTCTCGATGGCTGCCCATGGAACCTAACCTAACCTAAATAGAATCTGGGAATTATTTCTTTTTCATATATAAAAACGTTTGTGCCGGGTATGTGTATCTAAAACTCAAGAACCGCTAGACCGATTGACACTTAACTTGGACAATAAATTAGTTTTGCCTGGAAACAGGTTTCTCTTAAGTTTAATACCGATAGGTGGCGCCGTTGTTGTGATATAAAATTTTTTTTTATTTATGATACGATTTGGCAGAATTTTACAAAGGTATTTATTTAAAATAAAATAAGTTTCCTGAAAAATAGCGCTGGGGTCAAGTTATTAACAAAATTCTTTATACAAGTCTCGTTTGCCGGCACTTCAGAAGGTATGTAATTTTTTGTGTATGTATGAATGGCCCCAATATGTAGCGCTATGGTGATGCTATTTAGATCTATCATATTTGAGGAGACATTTTACTTAACCTCAGAATTTTTGTATTTTTCCTTATGACAATTTAATTTATGGACGTTCGAAAAAATAAATTGTCAACATATTAAAAACTTCTAACAACAAATAGTGAAAGAATTTAGGTTTTCATGACAAAAAATAAATAATTTTTATATTCCAGAGAATTTAATTTCGTTTATAATAATACCGACCCGATCTGGAGGAGGAAACATTGATCAGAAAGTGATTTTGAGTCTATCGGTATACTAAAAGCACAATATCCTCTCTTCTATTATGGTGTGTGGGTATATAAAAAACATTTGAGGGTATGAAAACGTTTGCCGGGATCAGCTAGTTAATTAAATTTATAAGATTCAAACATGAATTATTAGAGCCACTATTGAATTTTAATTAAGACTATTCTTATTTGTATTTTGTACAAAGTAATAATATTTCATTATATTTTCCACCGTTTTTTATTAAAAGGTAATCCCGGGAAATTAAAAAATAAATCCCGCTTTCCCAGGAAAACTCTAATTATACGTGAATTATCAAAGCTAGAGTATACAATTATTTGACTTTTGGTTCTGTTCGAGTAAGGAATTAATTGATTTTTGAATTTTAATTTTGCTCGATTAATCGAATAAGAGTTTTAATATGTTCAAGTTACTCGAATAACTCGAATAATTCAAATAGTTGTATCCAATGGGAAAAACGTACATATCTGTTTGATTTGATACATTTATTATATTAATAAACGGAAGAAAAAAACAGTAAAATAAAAATATAGTTAAACAATAAACAATAAAATAACAATTCATTTATACTACGCACACAGTTCTAAAACTTTTAAATAAAATAAATAATTAAAAACTCAAAACCCCTGCTGCAAAACATACAGTTTTTAAGGCGCTAAAGAGACCGAAACAGGATTCAAGAAAAATAAAAACTATAAACAAAGTAAACACTACTTCGGTGGAACAGACTATAAAATGATCTGAAAGCCAAAGTTTAATACATGTATTAGGTTCAACAGCAATCGGGGTCATTAATTTTATTTCAGTGTTTAATTTGGAGTTATTTCCGCCTGCCATACTTAATACGAGAATTCAACATAGGCTTTCGTTTCATATTTTTATAAATTATTTTTAAATTATTTATTTTATTTTAGACTTTTTATCACGTCATTTTTATGAGAGGTCTAGCGTGTTTAAACAAATTTATTATTCGTAATTCAATTTAACTAATTTATTATTCCTGAAAATAAAGTCAAATTAAAATCAATGGACATTTTCAGATAATTTTATTATACACCGTATTTTTCTTGATTTTAAGATAAGTCCTGGTTAGGCTAAGACCTCAAAGCATAAAGAAACTTTTTAAACTGGATCGTTTTCAAAGTTTGTTTTATTTCAATTTTACTCATATGTATTCGATTTACCTAACATGGTTGATAACTTTCTTTTTCCTTATTTGAAAGCTCTACTCTATCTGCCGTATTCATAAAAAACTAAATTAGATATGAAATCTATTTTAAGGAAAATTTGTATGGAAATTTTGTTTTAATATACGTTTGAAATCTATTTTATTTTTTATGAATACGGCAGTTTAGGTTTAGTCATTTCTTTTTTTGACGAATTACTATTTTGCGCCAACAATCCGTGATTTCGTTTTCAACTACCTATCTAAGGACACTTCAGGTTTTAAGACGAATTTAACAATACGTTAACTGTCAATATTCATCCAGCTGTTTGGGATGGCAATAAGGAAATTGAAGGTCTGGTAACAACAGGTAATCCATAATCTGACAGACAGATTTCAAACTTAATATGCAAAACAAAAGCGATATTTTAATACGAAAATTCTTACGTATGGGATTAGTAGGTAATCGTTTATTACATGATTTGTCTCACACACACCAACATCTAAAAAGGGACTAAAATATGTTCAGAAGTGCGATTAAGACAATAGATACAGAATATGTTTTTTTATTAGTTAGAAATCTAAAAAAAAATATTTTTATATAAAAAGTAGATTTTATAAGAAATTAAATTTAATCGATTAATTGACATAAATTGTTCGAGTTATTCGTTATTTGAAATTGGCTGTTTCAATTATACGATCAAATAATGGCGAAAATTTTCTTCGATTAATCGAACAACGATTAATTGAGTGGATACTCTAATCAGAGCCAATACTGATTTTTAATTAAAACTAGATAAGTAGCGATACGCCATTTTGCCGATACGATACCGAAACTCGGGGACAAATATCGGCGATACTAATACGCATATCGAGCTTTAATTCAAGTTAGAATTTACAAAACTCAAGTAGAATAATTACTTTATTTTACAAAATTGCATAATAAGAGATAATTAAAATTGATATTGATAGGATTTAAAAAAATAAAACGAAAATTGAATTTGAAAAAAACAGTTGGTTGTTTTGGTTTCCGACATTTTTATTTCATTTCTCACATTTCGAGAGTTACAGAACATGCACAAAAAAAATTCTCGAGGATTTTTCTCCAATTAAATCATTAATCAAAAATAAAATCAGTTTTAATTAAAAATTTAATCAAGTGAATTAACCGTTTAATTAAGTGAATTAAATGTTTAATCAAATAAATTAAACGTTTAATGAAGAGAATTAAACGTTTAATTGATACTATTAATTTGTTTACTGGTGCAAATTCAAATAATTTTTTAATTAATATCACATATTTTTTAATAGAAATCAATTTTTTATTTTTTCTGGTTGGGCACTGTTCCCATAACTTTCATGGCTAATAAATCAGTCAGTGTTTAAGCGCCGGTTTAGTTGAACTAAACTTTAATTTACTCAACAGTTGTAAATCCGTGTACCATGTATTATATGAGGGTTTACATGGCTTTTTAAAAAATTTAGATAAAGTGCTCATATACACCGTGGGCGCCAAGAGTAACAGGTATATTAATGACAATTGGTAGAATTGGTCGCCATATCTCGCTACCAGATGAGATTCCACATTCACGTCTTGTGTTCTGAACTTCTCTGAACTTCACCTACTAGTTCTCAATTAAAAAAAAAGCACTTAAGCCCCTTGTGCGTTTAGCCCCTTACATATATCGTTACCTAAAACGCAAAAGGCCTAAACAAACCAAAAATTAAAAATCGACCTTTTCATAGATTATGATGTATTGCATTAACTCAAATGTCCACAAAACATTCCGGAATCTTTCGACCAAAATAAGCGATTATATTAACCAAAAACAAAAGGCCCTATCTACAATCTTTAGTGCAAAAAATGCTAAAAGCACTAGCAAACAATTTGCAAAATATGCAATATTGCCAATTGTCAAAACAACTGGTAGGTTTTTACAAGAGAAATATAAGAAAAATTAATTATAAACAGTTTAATGCAATTTATAAATTTATCATATTAAATAGTTTTTGCTTCTCCAGTAAAATTTTTAAACTGTTAGATAGGGCTTTTTGCGTTTTAGGTAACGATATGTAATTTACAAAGTAACAGGTGGCAGCACTACTATAAATGTGGTCAAATTCATTGGTACTAAAAATGCCCAATTTAATGAGTTTAAAGATGGTTTATATGTTTACTGATTTATAGATTTGATGTTGGTTTAAATACATTTTAAGCCAAAAATAGAGTTTAACTGGCTCTGATTTATTAGGCCTTATGCCCGTAATTTCTACTAACAGATATCTGGTAGTGTTCGTACCTAACAGTTATCTTTACTTATCCAGTAACACTGTTTTGTCAATTTCAACGTTAAATTGGCCCACGTGAATTAACTATCGAAAATCGATGGTTTAAAATACACTACACTTTACCCCGTAGGTAAGAAGTAGGTTTTAAAATACGTCACACAATAGATATCTATACACAGCTAGATATCTATTTGTAGAAATTACGGGCATTAGTCACTTATATCTACTCTTTACTTTTCAAATTAAAAAAGTACCAAGTTGTTCTCCCTTGTGCATTATTTGTACCCATCAAATAAGTCCATCACTACCTCAATCTACGTGCAAATGAGTCCTCTATTTGTGTGTTTTAGTAGGAAAAAATTAAATATTGTTGGAATATAACTTTACCCTCGAGTTCAATTTATATTGTATGATTTTTTGTGTTCACAATTTTTAGTTTTTTTTTTTAGTTTTACTTACAATATCCATTTATTTCCTTTATTTTTTACATTTTATTAACAAATATGTAACTGTTAGTGACAATATGACGCCTTCAACGTGCTGCACAGAATATGTTTTTTTTTCCTGAATATTTGTTACAACAACGAAAATGTGTTAAAAACAAAAAAGAAATAGTAGAATTTTGTGGTAACTAATGGCATATGCCAATATGGATGAATAAGTGGATTATAGTGAATTGGTGAATTTTTTTTTACTTTTTAATATACACATTGATGTCAGTGGTTTTAATTTCTCATAGAGGATAAAAAAAAAAACAACAAATAAAACTTTTTAAATTCATTTCCAAACTGTTGTCAATAATTTTAAACAAGTTTGTTTGTTTGCTAATAAAAGGAATACATGTCTTTGGCAAGAGGATGTGTTAAAGTATCTTAGGCAAATTGGCACAGGGAGGTGAAAATTCAAAACTAAAGTTCAATGTACGGAAATTTTAAAGCTGTATGGAAATTTTAAGGGTGCTTTTTTAAAGGCATGGAATTTTTTTTTTTTAAATTAAGCCACCAGAAATTCAATGGAATTACCAAAATGTTGGCTTTATTAGTGCACAAATTTCATGGCAAAAATCATTTCCGATATATGGCCTCCGCGGATGCGGCTTATGCACGCTATCCTGTCGGTACAATTTCGCACCACTTTTTCGAGTATACCCGGCCATAGTACGTCCTATGTTGGCTTCTAAATTATCAGTCGTTCCTGGTTTATCAGCATTGACCAGAGATTTGACGATCACCCACAGAAAGTAGTCCAATGGTATTAAATCACACGTACGAAGTGGCCAATAACCAGCTCCATTGCTTGAGATAATTCGGTCACCAAACGTTTGGCTGAACAATTTTATAATTTTACGGGCGATGTGCCATGTTGCGCCGTCTTGTTGGAACCATTTATCTTTCAAATGAATCGGAATCACATTAGGAATTAGAAAATCTCTATTATTGATTTATAGCGTTGAAATAACAAATAACCTAGAAATTCATATAAAAAACTATCTACACAGAAAAAAGTTTTTCATCAACGTGATAATTGAATCAACTATTTTTTTAAGTTGAAAGAAAATTAAAAATAGAATTTTGATTTAATTAATAATTAAGTTGTTTTAACATAAAATTTTCAATTAAAATTTTAATTAAATAACAAAAAATATTAATTGACTTTTTCGTTTAAAATAAAATAATTTAAACTTGTAGAATTGTTGTTGGGAATTGTCATTATTTATTTAAATAAATTAACACATTGTTTGAAATGGTAAAGTTTACTGATAACTTTTTTTAATTAAAATAAAAAATATCATTCACTGAAAAAAAATATTCACAGTTTTAAAATTGTTATTAATCAATATAATCATTTTGGTAATAGGTAGGTGCAAAATCAATAACTTGTTTGCTTGATATTATGAATTTGGTAAAAATTTGGTGATTAGAAACAATTTTTAATTTTTTTCTGTGTAAGTCCTTAAAACAAAAAATTGAGTAACTAAAATTAATTGATATTTTTCTGTAGAATGTTTATTTTTTAATTTCACTGTTTTTAGACAAAAATAATTTAAATTCTGCTCAGTCTATTTGAAAATTGCAGTCTTTTATTGTGATTCTCAAGTGACCACTTTTAATTGGGACTTTTCCGATAATCAAAAAATTATTAGCAATTGAAAGTTATCTTTATTCTACAAGTTTCATTATAGTTTTACCACCAATATTATTTCCGCCGAAGTATCATCTTTTCTCCACTTCTCATCCAATCAAAGGGTTAAATTTGTGTAAGCACTTCAGCCCATTGATTTAAATCCTCAATACAGAATACAACCTGTCAACTTAATATGCCAGAATGGTTTTTATCAAGTCAATGGTAAAAACGCATCTTCTTTGCGTGCAATTTATTTTAATTTAAAGTCCTTTAAAGTAAGTGCAGGGGAGCAAATATATTTATGGAATATAAAGGCTTGAATCTGTGCCAAAAGTAACTACAATTCAGCACATGGATCATCAAAATAATTTTTGCAATATCATCGGGCACCTTTTTTGAGAAAGAAAATATTTTTTTAATGGCACGAACAATTGTAGAATGCGATCTAACGCTGGCATTTATGTTAACCACCATGTTTTGCTGTATTAATATTAAAATTTTAGGGTTTTGGGAAAACAAAACTTAAAGTTTTTGAGTTTAAAGAAGCGGGAGTTATAGAACATGGGCATAGTGCAAATCATTGAAGTGAAATTTTAATTTAAGTAATTAAAAATGATTTAACAACTTCGCATTATCCCTTATAAGTATGCAGGTTGTAAGTGAATAATTCTAATCATTATTTTAGAGGAAAAAATTCACAAACAAAGTTCTAAGAGCTTCCGTTAAGCGCTTACTTGGAAGCAGGTTGTACGGCAATGATTTTGAAATGTGTTCACGATTATTTCCGAAATATTACCTAACAAAGAAATTACTTGTTTATATTCGCTGCAAATAATACGACTAGCCCATACACGCATGTCAAACATATCCCATAAGGGACTAGGACTCGTCCAAAGGTAACCCAGATGTATTGAAAAACATGGTCTATTTAACATTACGTTGTCCTAGGGCTGGACCATATAACCCAGCTTTGCATTACAATGGAGTAGTCTTAAAACTACTCCATGTTCATACGTACTCCCAGAATTTACTCCATGGTATACTCCAGAGGATTAAAAACATGTCGTTCAACTACAAACTCTTTTTTAAAAATGACATGGTCCATGATTGCATTACATCGGACCTTGTTGTAAGTAGTTCATTTTATCTTAGATCAAGAAGTCCAATATTATTTGCAGGGTTACGCAATCTGTCATCAAACTATTTTTTAGCAGAGAGGAAAAAAATAGTACTTCTAAGTGGGAGTTCGCCAAATAAGAATTATGCATCTTGTTAGCAGGTTTGTAAGGCGTATTGTACTTCTATCCCTTACAAAACTGCTAACCACTAAGCTCCATTTTTTACTGGGTTGCTTGTTATCTTAACCTTTATTAAGGGTTCACTTTTTTATATACGAGGGCGGATCAATAAGTTCGTGACTTTTCGAACTTCCATCGTAGTTATATTAAATGCAACACTGCTCCTATCAAGTACCACCTGTTAATCACAGATTACACACAGATATGTAAAAAGTGACGTGTGAAGAAGACCCAAATCAGTTGCGAGGGCAGCTTTCGAAGAAAGAGACAAGAAGCGTTTTTTGATAGTGAATTGGCAATATGTATAAACAGGCCGCTACAATCAACACAAATTGCGTGATCAAGACAGAAATAACAAAACTCAAACTACGTATAACAAAAGCATTAGTTCAACAAACGTTTTATTTTGTGCAAAAAATGTATTTGGTAATATTGTTTTGTTTTATAATGTTATTTACTTACTTACTAGTGTTGCGGTAAACATAAAAGTTAATTTTTACAAAGGTTTTGCAAATAAATCTCAACTAAATAAATTTGAGTTCATTGTATTTCGGCATAAAATATGGTCCAAAGAGAAATGTCAAAAGGGCAGCTTTCTAAGAAAGAGACAAAAAATCTTCCGTCTCGTGACATCAGAGTTCGAAAAAAAACTGTACACTAACGCAGTGTACTTGTCTTACCACACAAACTCTAAATCTTATTTTTTTTGTTTGTGCATTTGTACACAAACAAAATATGGTACATAACTATTGTGAGCTGACGAACAGAAACACTTAGATAACTTACCGAACTTATTTTAGAGTCCGTGTTAAGTTCTTTTAAGGTACTTATCTGTACTTTTTAGTGAACACGTAGTTAACTTTTAGCTAACATTATGTGTTTTTTAGTGTCTGCGTAGTTGTTATTTATTGAGAAAAGAACCCAAAATATAATTTGAAAATAAGTTTTATAACAGGAGTGCAGAAATATAAGAAACAAATAGTGCAAAAATATATGAAAAATTTGAAAAAATTCACGTTAAAATTAAAGAAAATTATGTAGTACAGAGGCCTAATAGAAGGCCTTTTTGCAGACTAAAGATCTCCCAGCCGCATGCTAACTTTATTACCAATTAAGAAGGTGTGTCATTGGAGACCAACACCTTGCACTTTTGCATCAATTTTAAGCACTTCTGGAAGGGTTTCTAAAAAGATTTAAGAATAAAGCTTTATCCAAATTTTATTGTTGTGGCAAATAATACGAAGTAAGTCAATTATAACTAAACTTGCAACACGTTCTAACATAACTACTAATAAAACGATTGCGACAGGCCTTATCTTAGAAAAGAAAAATTTTAATTTGTAAAATATTTAATAAAAACTTTTTTAAAAGACGTTTTCAAAGAAGGCAGAGTGGAGTAAGTAAAAGTTTACTTACAATTTAATTGTGAACCTTCTTAAAGGCCTAAAAAGTGAATCGCTTGCAATTTTCACTGCTGGGCAGCACGATTAGCCTGTGTGTATTTTTTTTTTTTTTTTTGTAAAATTATTTCTTGACTGGTGAACCAAATTGTATGTGTTGTTTTTTTTTTGTAGGCAAATATTATTGAAATAAAAAAAAACTAAGAGAACTGCACATATCGTCATCTTAAATGCAGAATATTGTAACATCAAATTTCATAAGTTTACATGAGAAGCAAAAAACCTTGTAAAATGGAAATTATATGAGAGTATTAAATATTTAGAATAAAAATGCGAGAACCGATATATTTTTTATAAAAAAATATTATTTTTATTATATTCAACATTTTTGATTTTTCGAATTTATTCTATGATAGTGTATAAAGTAATTCCTGAAAAATTTAAGGAATAGAACTATTACTCAAAGCTCATAGAATAAATTCGAAAAATAAAAAATTTTGAATATAATAAAGTTGCTTATGAAAAGAAATAATTCCCAATATCTATTTATTATTTTTATTGTTATTTATTTAGTTATGTGTGTTGCGTTATTTTAAATTGCATGTGTGTTGCGTTATTTTAAATTCTCTGAAACAAAATGACAAAAATTTAAATATATTGTTAAAAATTACAGGAATAATTGAATATTAAGATACTATAATAGAATATTAAGATAATAATCGTATAATTAATATGTAGCAAGAAGTAAATTTTAATTAGTTAATTTCTGAAAAATTTAAATAAGAAGAATGAACGTTTTCCAATTAAGAGTAGTATTGATAGCAGCCCCCGTATTCAGTGAACGAAAATGTTGTACAAAGAAGCACTTATCCTAAAAAAAAATACTATTAGTATTTAATAAAGCCGTAAAAGGATTAACAGAAAATATAGCTAAACAATTTATATTCCAGCACTTTATAAAAAATGCTATTATGTATGTGATGTATAAGACAAGTAATTTATTATTTAACACAAAAATCTTTATAATAGTCTTTTTGAGGATATTGAAAAAAATAACAGATTATTTTAAATCAACGTGGAAAAAATATTTCTATTGTTTTATAAACATTCTATATCAATAATGAAAAAATATTCTGGTCCAATAGTAACAGATACATTATAGGAAACTCGTCTGTATTAAAATTTATTAAAAAGTATATATGTACATACGAGTATATTAACTCATAACATTAGAAACGAAACAAATAATGGAAAAATCCTATCATAAAAATAATGGCATCCTGCTGGAAGCAAAAATCTAAGGATCTGCATATGTTACTATTTATTCTTGGAAATTCTTAGCGTATGGGAGTGCAATGGGTTAAGCTGTGTAATTTCTAACAGTCCAATGAAGAAGAAGCTGATAGTCATACTTAATATAGGTTTTCATACATATATATGGATTCGGTTTATATTAATTTTACCGCACGGTTTTCCTGTTTGCTTATGCAACAATTTGCAATTTGATCACTTATTCCACTAACACGTTCAGAGTATGAAACAGAATACCCATTTTTGACGTAAAAAAATTATGTGTTCGTAAAAATATATCAAATACTCTGCTAATTTTTTTTTAATTAAGATTATTCATTATGTAGTTTAAGTAAATTATATACTTAATGATAAGCCATTTTTGATTTTGTTAATAGCTTGGATATTTTTTAAGGTGGAAGTTTAAAATTTTTTTTAAATATTTAACGTAAATCGTAATCAATAATAAAGTCTATTTCAAAATTTTCAATGATACATTGCTTTGCATCTTAGCAAACGATATGTATACTGTTGTAAAAAATTCTTTGATGCTTTTAAAAGGGACCGTTTTTTTCTTAAGCAGACATAAAGGCAAAACTCATTCAAAAAAAACTCCAAGTACTCAATACGTGTTGTTGTTGTAATACAGTTTTACCAACCAAAAGAGTGCACTCACAATATTCTGTACGTAAAATTAACTGAAATTGTAATATAAAATAAATGAATATCCAGTTAAAAACCGATCTACTTATTTTTTATTTATTTTTAACGAAGCGTTCATTTAATTTTTACTGTCAAAAATTCAACTGCGAATTCCGTAAAAACAAATGAATTTTCAGTTATTTGCTTGTTTTGTGTAGAAAATTCCCATATTCTATTTGTTAAAATTATTTAGTTAAAAACATGAAATTTTTATGGTAAAATAATTGCGAATACCATATCGGGCATGCTGCTGGTGTCTTATAATTGGAAGTTCTTCTGTAACACTGCGGCCACACGATCAACTTTTTGTTGATAGTCTTTTACATATACTGTTTGTCAAAATTTACATTAATTGAAAGCTGTGACGTAGGCTGCACGCAATTTTTAAGCAATTTACTTTCAAGATGTCATCAAGATAACAATTTATACTGACAAACGAAAAATTAGCTCACTAAACTTCTAATCAGCTGTTAAATTGAGCGTAAAATTGCCAAACAAATGGATAGTTAAAATTGAGAGCAATCTCGTGATCAATTTAAAAAGTGTGAGTGTGTTAGTGAAAAAATGAGAGTGAGAGCAAATTGAAAGGAATTGAAAGACAAAAATTGATAGTGTGGCCTCCAAGTAAACAAAGTGGTCAGTACAACAAAACTAAAACAAACATGTAGGTGTAACGGGGTAAGTAAATAAAAATAAATATTCTCTCTCTCTCATTAGAATAACAAGCGGACAGGAGTCTGGTATTTTTTAGAAATTCGAGTAAAACCTGTATTATATAAAATTACTGAATTACATAAAATAACTGAAAATTCATTTGTTTTTACGGAATTCGCAGTTGAATTTTTGACAGTAAAAATTAAATGAACGCTTCGTTAAAAATAAATAAAAAATAAGTAGATCGGTTTTTAACTGGATATTCATTTATTTTATATTACAATTTCAGTTAATTTTACGTACAGAATATTGTGAGTGCACTCTTTTGGTTGGTAAAACTGTATTACAACAACAACACGTATTGAGTACTTGGAGTTTTTTTTGAATGAGTTTTGCCTTTATGTCTGCTTAAGAAAAAAACGGTCCCTTTTAAAAGCATCAAAGAATTTTTTACAACAGTATACATATCGTTTGCTAAGAT
This sequence comes from Pollenia amentaria, assembly GCA_943735925.1. NCBI lineage: Eukaryota > Metazoa > Arthropoda > Insecta > Diptera > Polleniidae > Pollenia > Pollenia amentaria. The sequence goes on from OX031009.1 coordinate 127,193,555, forward strand.
GCAAAGCAATGTATCATTGAAAATTTTGAAATAGACTTTATTATTGATTACGATTTACGTTAAATATTTAAAAAAAATTTTAAACTTCCACCTTAAAAAATATCCAAGCTATTAACAAAATCAAAAATGGCTTATCATTAAGTATATAATTTACTTAAACTACATAATGAATAATCTTAATTAAAAAAAAATTAGCAGAGTATTTGATATATTTTTACGAACACATAATTTTTTTACGTCAAAAATGGGTATTCTGTTTCATACTCTGAACGTGTTAGTGGAATAAGTGATCAAATTGCAAATTGTTGCATAAGCAAACAGGAAAACCGTGCGGTAAAATTAATATAAACCGAATCCATATATATGTATGAAAACCTATATTAAGTATGACTATCAGCTTCTTCTTCATTGGACTGTTAGAAATTACACAGCTTAACCCATTGCACTCCCATACGCTAAGAATTTCCAAGAATAAATAGTAACATATGCAGATCCTTAGATTTTTGCTTCCAGCAGGATGCCATTATTTTTATGATAGGATTTTTCCATTATTTGTTTCGTTTCTAATGTTATGAGTTAATATACTCGTATGTACATATATACTTTTTAATAAATTTTAATACAGACGAGTTTCCTATAATGTATCTGTTACTATTGGACCAGAATATTTTTTCATTATTGATATAGAATGTTTATAAAACAATAGAAATATTTTTTCCACGTTGATTTAAAATAATCTGTTATTTTTTTCAATATCCTCAAAAAGACTATTATAAAGATTTTTGTGTTAAATAATAAATTACTTGTCTTATACATCACATACATAATAGCATTTTTTATAAAGTGCTGGAATATAAATTGTTTAGCTATATTTTCTGTTAATCCTTTTACGGCTTTATTAAATACTAATAGTATTTTTTTTTTAGGATAAGTGCTTCTTTGTACAACATTTTCGTTCACTGAATACGGGGGCTGCTATCAATACTACTCTTAATTGGAAAACGTTCATTCTTCTTATTTAAATTTTTCAGAAATTAACTAATTAAAATTTACTTCTTGCTACATATTAATTATACGATTATTATCTTAATATTCTATTATAGTATCTTAATATTCAATTATTCCTGTAATTTTTAACAATATATTTAAATTTTTGTCATTTTGTTTCAGAGAATTTAAAATAACGCAACACACATGCAATTTAAAATAACGCAACACACATAACTAAATAAATAACAATAAAAATAATAAATAGATATTGGGAATTATTTCTTTTCATAAGCAACTTTATTATATTCAAAATTTTTTATTTTTCGAATTTATTCTATGAGCTTTGAGTAATAGTTCTATTCCTTAAATTTTTCAGGAATTACTTTATACACTATCATAGAATAAATTCGAAAAATCAAAAATGTTGAATATAATAAAAATAATATTTTTTTATAAAAAATATATCGGTTCTCGCATTTTTATTCTAAATATTTAATACTCTCATATAATTTCCATTTTACAAGGTTTTTTGCTTCTCATGTAAACTTATGAAATTTGATGTTACAATATTCTGCATTTAAGATGACGATATGTGCAGTTCTCTTAGTTTTTTTTTATTTCAATAATATTTGCCTACAAAAAAAAAAACAACACATACAATTTGGTTCACCAGTCAAGAAATAATTTTACAAAAAAAAAAAAAAAAATACACACAGGCTAATCGTGCTGCCCAGCAGTGAAAATTGCAAGCGATTCACTTTTTAGGCCTTTAAGAAGGTTCACAATTAAATTGTAAGTAAACTTTTACTTACTCCACTCTGCCTTCTTTGAAAACGTCTTTTAAAAAAGTTTTTATTAAATATTTTACAAATTAAAATTTTTCTTTTCTAAGATAAGGCCTGTCGCAATCGTTTTATTAGTAGTTATGTTAGAACGTGTTGCAAGTTTAGTTATAATTGACTTACTTCGTATTATTTGCCACAACAATAAAATTTGGATAAAGCTTTATTCTTAAATCTTTTTAGAAACCCTTCCAGAAGTGCTTAAAATTGATGCAAAAGTGCAAGGTGTTGGTCTCCAATGACACACCTTCTTAATTGGTAATAAAGTTAGCATGCGGCTGGGAGATCTTTAGTCTGCAAAAAGGCCTTCTATTAGGCCTCTGTACTACATAATTTTCTTTAATTTTAACGTGAATTTTTTCAAATTTTTCATATATTTTTGCACTATTTGTTTCTTATATTTCTGCACTCCTGTTATAAAACTTATTTTCAAATTATATTTTGGGTTCTTTTCTCAATAAATAACAACTACGCAGACACTAAAAAACACATACATGTTAGCTAAAAGTTAACTACGTGTTCACTAAAAAGTACAGATAAGTACCTTAAAAGAACTTAACACGGACTCTAAAATAAGTTCGGTAAGTTATCTAAGTGTTTCTGTTCGTCAGCTCACAATAGTTATGTACCATATTTTGTTTGTGTACAAGTGCACAAACAAAAATTAAAAAAACTGTGTGGTACCTTAACTTGCTGTACTTTACAGTTTATTTTCGAACTCTGCGTGACATATCTGTGTATAATCTGTGCTGTTAATAGACTACTCTCAAGTTTTGAGCAAGTCCGTCATTTACTTGGCGTTTAACAGCTGTTCAAAACATACAACCTCGTGGATTTGTTTAAAAATGGAAAAAAGTGAATTTCGAGTGCTCATTAAACATTATTTTTTGGGATAAAAACCCGTCAATCAAACCAAGGAAAAGCTTGATAAATACTCCATCCATTTCAATGGTAAAAAGTGGTTTACTGACTTTCGTTGTGATCGCACAAGTACAAATGACGCTGAACGTTCTGGACGGCCAATTGAAGTCAATACACCCGAAAATGTCGAGAAAATTCACGATATGGTGTTGGCCGATCGAAGAGTAAAAGTGCGTGAGATTGTTGCTGCCATAGGCATTTCATATGGCAGTGTGGTTTCAATTTTAAATTATCAGCTGGGTTTAAGAAAGCTGTCTGCATGATAGGCGCCGCGTTTGCTCTCAATTGACCATAAACGTAATCGTGTGACAACTTCAAAGAATTGTTTGGAGCTGTTTAACCGCAATTCGAATGAGTTTTTGCGGCGTTTTGTCACTGTGGATGAAACATGGATCCATTACAACACTCCGGAGAGTAAGCAGCAGTATAAACAATGGGTTTCTCCGGGTGAACCGTCTCCAAAAAAGGCCAAGGTAAGTTCGTCGGCTAATAAGGTGATGGCAAAAGTTTTTTGGAATGCACGCGGGATAATCAACATCGATTACCTTCAAAAGGGAAAACGAATAAACGGCGAATATTATGTCAACTTATTGGACCGATTTAACGAGGATTTAAAAAAAAACGACCCCACATGGCCAAGAAAAAAGTTCTTTTTCATCAAGAGGGTGCACACGTGTGCAGTCTCAATGGCAAAATTACATGAATTGAGCTACGAATTGTTACCTCATCCTCCATATTGTCCGGATTTAGCCCCCAGTGACTATTTCCTATTTCCGAACGTAAAGAAATGGCTCGGTGGAAAGAGATTTAGCTCCAACGATGAAATTATTGGTCAAACAAATGCCTATTTTATGGACCTCGAAAAATCCTTTTTTCGGAAGGGGTACACAAAATGGAGAAACGTTGGACTAAGTGTATTGAGCTAAAAGGAGATTATGTTGAAAAAAAAACTGTGTTTCATTCAAAAAGTCACGCACTTATTGAGCCACCCTCGTAAGTTTGTTATTCCGTTTATATTTAATTTCTACAATATTAATCTTAGACCCTAGACAGTATTACTTTCTGAATTTTCATGAGTACACAGAAAAAAAATTTAAATTAAATTAAAAAAATTTGTGATATTAATTACAAAATTAATTAAATTTGCACCAGTAAACAAATTAATAGTATCAATTAAACGTTTAATTCACTTGCTTAAACTTTTAATTCAATTGATTAAATTTTTAATTAAAACTGATTTTATTTTTGATAAATACTTTAATTGGTAAACAATTTTGGCAAAAAATTCTGTGTTGCGGAGTTGATTAAACGATGTCCGTCTGTTCGTGTGCTGGTTAAAATTGGATTTCATAAATGAAAATACTTCTTTTAATTTATAAACTTTTTCTTTCATTTTGAAATAAATTTTTATTAATTTATTAAGGAAAGTTTTGCAAGTTTCTTTTTATTATTTTTTTGGTATTTTCGTTTATTTAACATTTTTAGCATTTTCTTTAAAATATCTCATTGTGAATGCACTAAAAATGACACAAATTGTGTAGCAAATTCTCAAATAAACGATTCCTTCGATAATGATGAAATTAATTTTTGCAAAATGTTAAATTATTTCTTAAGAATAAAAGTTCAAGCCAAAACGAAAAAAACTAAAAGGAAAGAAACCATAATTGAATACTTTATAAAATACAATAAAAAATTTCATTTAACAGGTCATTAAGGTTTTTCGAAAATAATCATACTCAAGACAAGGGAAGAAAAAATATTTTGTGAATTTATGTTTTGAATCCCTTATAAAAGAGCTTTAATAAACTTAAACTGCTTAAAGAAAGATCATCTTTTGCAAATTAAGTCTACCTGTTCCTTCAGCACACAATATAAACTCTACAGACAAAAATAAACCTGACATTTTACAAATAAACGGTCATCTATTGGAGAAAAGTAAAATAAAAACGAAAATTAATGGAGAAAAAAATGGAACAAAAAGAGAAGGAAAAGGATAGTTCAGTAAAGAATAATAAAGACCCAGTACCTGTTAATACTACTGTATCAATAGCAGGCTGACAAAAAGAAAAAATAAAAAATATCTTTAACTTGTAACTGGCGCTTTAGAAAATCCAAAACTATAAAGAATTTTTGTAAAGAAAACTTAAAAAATAAAAGAAAAGCTAGGACTTAATAAAATACAACAAGAATGATCGAAAAAATAAAAAAAGGGAAAAAATCGAAAAAAACAAAATATTTTTAAATATCTTTTGAACCCATTTAATGCCCTTGTAAACTGCAGGCGGTACACTGCAATTATTTGAGGCAACTTTTCTTATAAAACAGTCATGTGGAAATCATGGCACATAATTGAAGAAAGATTTCAACAATAGTAACAAAAAAGAAAGAATGAAAAAAAAAAAAACAAGAGACAGGAAAATAAGTGAAACATATTTCCTTTACTTCAATAATGTAGTAGAAAAATGTAGGGCGGTTTATCAAAAAGGAATAAAAAAAACGTTAAATCAAAAAGAAATTTTAAGAGATTGCACTGCTAAAAAATTAAGTGCAAAATCTTTAATTTCACTTTGCATTAAAGATAGCATGCAACGAACAAAACTGGGACGAACGACGAAATTCGTCCAACACGATGCATTATTTAGTAAAATTTCGTTGCGTTAATTCGTCATATGAAGCACAATAATGAGGACTAAATAACAGCTATTAGTATTGATAAAGCTGTTTACTATTTGTGCAAAGAAAGAGAAATTGAGTAAACATAATAAAAAAATAGAATGTGAGAATTATTTATTTTTATAATAATAAATAAAAAAAAATCATTAACAGAAACCCAACTAAAAACAATTTTTATATTCATTAAATTATTTTTATGAAAAAATGGAATTTTACAACATGAGGTTAATTAAAATTTATTGATAATTTTTCATTCATGACTGACCGGGGAATTGAACCCACGTTCACGGACAGGATGATTTGACATATTTCAATTGTAACCCAACTATATCCTCAGAATTATTTGCCGTTTAACAGTCACCGCCATTGAAGGCGGCTGGCAGTCAAATTTAAATTATTTCCATGTTGTAAAATTCCTTTTATCGTAAAAATTTAATTTAACGAACTTTAGCCTGGTTAAAAATGAAAATTTGGATTAAAAACTATAAACAGTTCAATAAATTAATCACAACACTAATTAACAATTTTTATAGTTAAATATTTTTTATATTTATACGAAATGCTTTAAAATAAATAAAGTAATAAAAAAAATGAACTTTATATACTAAAACACATAAAAATTAAAACCAAACATTGTCACCTGGGCTGACTTGATTGCCGTTCGCTGGTGTAAGAAATAGTTAGAAATAAATCTATTGCAGAGTTCGCCGCGAATTTCATATTTAGACGACGCACAGTGGCTCGAAACAGAGCTTAACTAAGGATTAATTCCGGGAAGCCCATTATTATCGATATTTATATTTTTTTGGAATTACTATACATTATTTAGTAAAAAAAATATTGATGGAAAGTATTTTTTTATCAAAAAAAAAAAAAAAATGAGAAAAATGTGTATTCAAGTTGTTCCAAAAGTTAAGCTTCACCCTTGAATTAAAGATTAGCTTAAAGCAATTCCTTAACAATTTTTTTTTTATGGCCCGCTTCTTTACACCTTATTAGATTTTGTACACTGTGTAGCCATTTCTAGTCCGATATTACAATATTGCATATCGTTATTCCAGGCTTGTCTTTGGCTCCATTTTCGGCTTTGATAACTTTTTAAACCGACATAAAATTCTGGGCGCCACTTATGCCATCACGGATCCTTTCCCCTAAAACCCAATATTTTGGAGCTTCCAAGAAAGCCTTTGTAGACTTTGTACGTCTACCTTTAGATATGCTAACTTTTATAACACGCCTCAAATTGGGCCCATTTTTTGCACCTACATGTTACTTAAACCAGGTAGAACGCAACCCTAAAATGAAAGGCATATCAAGGGATACTTATTTTTTTTTTTTTTGTTTGCCACACCCCGAAATACAGCACTTTTTGCTTTTTTAAATATACCGCCGTTTTCAGCATATGTTTTTAGTAAATGGAGTTCTTTCCCAGTAATTGCAATTAGTAAAAAACGGCGTTAGTCCGAAAGTTTTTTTATATGTACGCTGAAATCTCATATTAGAAAAGCAATCAATAAAATTTGGCCGATCTAGCCACGATATTTTTGAATAAGGAAAATACCCAATTTATAGAGAAATTAAAAAAAAAAAACATTAAAATTATTTCCAAAGCATTTATAAATAAAAAGATTATTTTATTAGGTACTCAAATACCTAAAGCAGATGGTTCCATTATAATATTTTTACTTTAAGAAGAATAAATACAAAACACTAGCACTCGAGTCTCTGTTTTAAATTTTAAATACTGCACACAAAATTTGTAAAAATTATTTGACTGTGGCCGCTGATTGCCTATAAAGTAAGTTACTCAAAGCAGTAATTTTTGCAGTAAGTGATGAAGAATTTTATTTACTTTCACACAATACCAAACATGACTGTAAAGGATAAAGTTCAGTTTTTGAATTAATGCTCCCTTTAATCAATTTCAATTCCCTGTACGACGCCCTGATTGTGTGTATTTTCATTTACAAAAATATGATTTATTTTTGACGACGAATATGCGTGGTTAAATATTCGTCGTTCGTCCCAGCAGTTATCCTAGCATTAGGAACCAAGCCCAAGGCGTATTGAATACCTATCGCTACAACAATAAAAATACCAGCTAGCAATTCACCAAGTGCAACTTTACCAGTCTCTTAAGAATTTTGACACAATTTTTAAAAACTTTTAAAGGCACACAATAAAACTAACGAAAGCCAACATGAACACATAAATAATTTTTGACACTTCGGATTTGAATAGCCAATTTGCATTTGAACAGCTGATGATGACGTATGCCAATATGAATGTGTGGACGAAAATTACTTGGCCCATTAATCTTTTATAACAGTGATGCCACTTGAAGGGAATTTGTCCCCAAATTTGGGATTTGTAGCTTTCATTTGGGGACGGATTTTCGTTGAGGAGGGATTTATTTGTACACAAAGGTTTTATAAGCCCGAAAAAGGTTCGGTGTCAAACGAACTGTCATACTGCGGTCATTTCTCGACATTTCTGATCCGTATTATCTCGCAAATCATCATGGATAGATTCAAGGTTAAACAAAGCTATCAAATTATCCAAATTTACTTTGAAGATCTGTCATCGATTCGCGCAACTTATAGACGAATTCGGGATTTTTATGGTGCACGGTTTATTTTTGGCTTAACGGTTTTGTTTATTAACTAAATTGCCGCATATGGAAGGAGGCCAATCCACAATAGACCCTACAAAGCCCACTGCATAAAGAAAAATGCACCCTTTTGTGCGGTTTGTACGATAGTAGCCCCATTCGACCTTATTTCTCCAAAAATTATCCCATAACTTTTTTTCGTCAAAATCTGAGCTTTTTTTTTTGCTTTAAATAAGTCTAAGCGACAAAAAATAGAATTTTAAAAAAATTATGAGAACTCTACCATTTAAGAAATACATAAGTACCCGTTTTTGGGTCGCTGAGCACCGCTGAGCACACACACCGCTGGACAATAACTCACCGTTTTAAAAATGGGGCGGTGAGCACATATTAAACGACTAGAGTGCGCTTTGTGAATAGCCTCGTTGTTATTTGCCCACAATTATTTTAATTAATTAATAAAATTAATTATTAGAAGAATTTTTTGGTTACAATTTTTTGTATTATTTTCAACAATTTCAAGATTTTTCGGGCTTCAAAAAAAAGCTTGAACATTTTTTTAAAAATTATTTTTTACATCGTTCTTACCCGATTGGACCTCCAAAAAATTTTGTATCCCAAAAACGCAAGCAGACCAATTTAAGACGGAAACAACCAGCTAAATTTATAGCAAAGAAAGATATATCGATAGCGCAAAATTATCTATCATGTTGCTGTGCTCTAACAAAACATTAGCGGCGTTCAGTGTTTGGTGCAAATGGTCTTGCGAAACAGCAAATTCAAAATATCGTATTATATTTTTTTTTAAATCAAACAACAAAACACACAGAGTCTTTGTTAGATTTTTTTAAGCCCTACATCATTTTAAAGAGTACAGGAATTATCTCAAGTACCGTCCTATGATTAACAGATCTATTGCACTGATCCGGGTTAGTCAATTTTGCTTAAAGACATTTAGATAACTTTAAGGAATAAGACGAATAGGATGTAGCGTTTGCAAAAATCAAAATAGCTAGAAACCACGTTCAGCTCTTAAATAAATATCGTTACAGCTTGTTTACGTCTGAGCACAGGGCAGCGGTTTTCCATCCCTGATGTCTATTGAGTGTAAGGGGAGTTGACAACTTTATGCGCCACCGTCCTCAAGGAGTACACATTAAGTTTGATTTAAACTTTTTTATATACATATTTTCTACGTCAAATCGTTGTTTAATTGTCTTTGTATACGGCTGCATTTGTATTCGGAATTTCAATTTGAATAAATTATCACGAATCGAAGTTGTTTGGATACTTGGGTGATATTTTAGCGGTTAATCCTAAAGCCACCCTATACACTCCATAACATAAGAAACGCAGCCGGCGTTCTCTCTGGGTGTTTGGATCCTTAGCGGCTATTCTGTAGCATACCATACGAAACGTATTCGCGTTTCGTCAGGACCATCATAAGATGTAACCGACATTTTTACAGCTCCTAACAGTTTTAGTACTCCGAATATTCCATACAAAAACTTATGTATATATATGAATAATCGACCTTTTAGCTTTTTTAATGGGTTTTAGAAGACCTATGATATAATAATTACCATCAAGTGATTTATAAGCGACTTGAAATAGGTCAAAGAAAGATTTCTGATTGTAAACAGTCTCGACCCATTAGAGTGTTAAAGCACAATGATTTACAAGCAGCCAACATATTTTATTAAGGAAATATTCTTCCTTACTACAGTTTGAAAATTTATGATTCCATCTAGAGAAAATATTATGTCAAACTGACATTAAACTCCTTAAATAACCACAGGATATCTTATACCCCTAACTACACTCAATTCCAATAATGGAGAAGAGATATTCAATCCACTTTCTTATTTACGGCACACCAGTCACGAACAAGTGAACAAACAACTTCTCCCACGAATATTTATGTCAAAATTTCTTTTGCATTTCTAAGGTGCAGTGAGCACAAACTTCATAAATATTCCTGACCTTTGGTCCAAAAAAAAAATAGCAAATAAGAAAAAAAAACCACTAAAAATAGACTATCACCAGATTGCGATGGCGGCTTGATTCCATTTTTGTTGCTTTTGCTTTTTTTAAAAATTATTTTTTTTTCTTTCTTTTTACAATTCAGAATTTACTTTTAAGCTTTTGGTTGGTATCATTTTCTTTTCTGGTCTTTTTCAATGCAACGAACTTTATTAAAACAGGGGGTGGACAACACAAATTTAACTACTTTTAAATAAAATAAAATCTTCTTGACCATAAATTGGAAGAGGTTGGTTGCATTTATACTATAGGAAAATTTGTGTTAATTTTTCGGAAGCAGATGAGGCAGTACTTGGAGTAATCGAGAGAAAAATTCTTCGTAAAATCTATTGACTAATCAGCGTTGACGGACAAACCACGAACCGTCTGAGCTGTATGCAAACACTGACATATTAAAGCGCATCAAAATACAACGACTGCGTGGGCTGGTCATATTGTGAGAATGAATAAAGGTACTCCAGCTAATAAATCATTTGAACACGAATGGTACGGTGTTGACTCACACAGAAGGGGACAACCAAAACTTCGATGGAAAGACCAAGTGGGGGAAGACATCTCTTAGCTTGGTGCCATAAATTGGAGTGCAGAACATTAACCCGCCTGGAAATATATTCTTCGACAGGCTAAAGGGACTAATGTCCTGTTTTAGCCACCTTAGTAAGTAAGTTGCTATTTATAGAAAATTTTGTACAGATAAAAAAAATTTTTATTAATTAATTCATTTATTAATGATGTGCTAATAATCCCAATTTTTTTAAATGAAAATACTGAAATTTATTGTTGTGGGAAAGCTAGTTCCTATGCGCATTTCGCTGGTTGCTTAGGCCAGCTCGTCAGGAAACTTTTTCCAAATACTTTAGAAAAGCTAAAAATATTATACAAGTAAGACCATAAAGTGAATAAGAATTTTAAAACACTCTGGTCTTAAATGTAACAATATCAAAGCTTCAACAAAGTCACAACAATAAACCGTCAATTTTTTCTTTCTTACATTCCCCTACAATTGGCTGGGTTTTTTCCAACACAAATTGTAGTTGTAAGAGGATAGAAAGAAAAAAACAAAATTAAAAAAAACAAGATGCTTAATTAAATAAAGCAGATTGCCATTTCAGTTTTTTATTTGCCGGGCACATGCAAATTTATTATCAAAAATTATTTTTGGGAATGAAATATTTTATTAATTAATTCATTTATTAATGATGTGCTAATAATCCCAATTTTTTTAAATGAAAATACTGAAATTTATTGTTGTGGGAAAGCTAGTTCCTATGCGCATTTCGCTGGTTGCTTAGGCCAGCTCGTCAGGAAACTTTTTCCAAATACTTTAGAAAAGCTAAAAATATTATACAAGTAAGACCATAAAGTGAATAAGAATTTTAAAACACTCTGGTCTTAAATGTAACAATATCAAAGCTTCAACAAAGTCACAACAATAAACCGTCAATTTTTTCTTTCTTACATTCCCCTACAATTGGCTGGGTTTTTTCCAACACAAATTGTAGTTGTAAGAGGATAGAAAGAAAAAAACAAAATTAAAAAAAACAAGATGCTTAATTAAATAAAGCAGATTGCCATTTCAGTTTTTTATTTGCCGGGCACATGCAAATTTATTATCAAAAATTATTTTTGGGAATGAAAAATTTTTTTTGGATAAACTTTCTTTTTTATAGGAATATTTTCTCAAATGTCTGAACTTGGCGCAAATTTTATGACTTATGAGAATTTTGTAAATATTTATTAAAAATTTTTGTAAAAATATTAAGCACATTTTACATGAAATGAGTAATTTTTAGGACATTTTACAAAAAAATTATTAGAAATTTAGCAATAAATTGCCTGTTTCTGGAAAATGTACCGGAAAATCTTAACAAAATTTCCTATACAGGAATTTTGCTTTAAATGGAAAATTTTGCGCAAATATTTGGAACTTATGTGAAATTTTAACCGGAAACTAAATTCCAATTTCGTCGGTATTTGTTAGAAAATGTTGCAAGTTACAATGAAATTCGCTAAAAATTTTTATTTATAAAAATTTTGGTCACATTTTAATTTTTATGCGAAACATGCTTAACCCGGTGCGGTTCGCTTTTCCCATTGAAAAAAATTTAGTAATTTTTTTTAACAGATCTCGTTATAAATAAAGAATCAGTCTGTAGCAAATTTACCTGTTAACGTTTTCAGATATACAGAAATCTATTGACAATCAACTATGACTTTCAGACGACATATCAGTATTTATAAATAAAGATTTATTCGCGCAGTTATAACGTCACTTTTATGGCGAAAACATGGATTTTCTAGACTTTGAGCGAAAAATCGCAAAAATCTGATGATACGTTAGTCCTAAAGTTGCGCCTTTTTCCAAATTTTGCAGGCCTGTTCTATTAAAAAAAGTAGTGAATAATTTTTTTTTTATTTACCCAGAAAAAATTTAAAATTTTCTCTAATCACCAAATTTATACCAAATTTATAATATCAAGCAAACAAGTTGTTGATTTTGCACCTATTACCAAAATGATTATATTGATTACAAAAAATTTTAAAATTTTGATTATTTTTTTTTTAATAATAGATATTTTTAATTTTAATTAAAAAAAATTATCAAAAAACTTTGCCTTTTCAAACAATGTGTTAATTTATTTAAATAAATATTGACAATTCCCAACAACAATTCTACAAGTTTAAATTATTTCATTTTAAACGAAAAAATCAATTAAAATTTTTTGATATTTAATTAATATTTTTATTAGAAATTTTTTTCAAAACGACTAAAATGTTAATTAAATTAATATTATATTTTTAATTTTCTTTCAACTAAAAAAAACTAGAGTTTGCCAAGTGGTCGAAATTCGACCATAATTTTTATGCAAATATGAAGAAAACATACATATAAGTAAATATGAATTTAAATGTTTAGAAAATTCGCTTTTTTCGTCTTAGTGGATCGATTTGGCTAGGTACCAACCTCCAAACCAAATGTTCTCTTCTACTCAAGTCCGTGAATGTTTAATTTAGTTTTTTAAGTTGAATTATATGAAAAAAAGTCAGAAAGTACCAATTGAAAAAGAAAAAGTACAAAAATTTCGGCTCTTAAATATAGTTTTTCAATCACTCAGGACTCTGCATGCTGAATTTTATGTTTCTATGTTCAGTATTATAAAAAATTCAAAAAGTACCAGTTAAAGAACGAAAAGTACCAAAAAGCTCTTCCTTACAGATTCTTATTCACTCAGAGCCATGCATGTTTAATTTTATGTGTCTAGGTCCAATACTAACGGAAATGCAAAAAGTACCAGTTGAAGAACAAAAAAGTGCCAAAATTTTTCATCTTATAGGTTCTCATTCACTCAAGACCTTGCACAAATAATTGTTTATTTATAAGTTCAATATTACAAAAAGTTTAGAAATTACCACACGCAGTACGGAAAAGTAAAAGAAAGTAATTAAATTTCCCGTATTTCCCCTTTCTAAAAATTATTTCGCTCCGTTGAAGTATCAAAAATTTCAGTTTTGTAGTGGGAGACCATAATTTATTGCGTTATATGTCAATATACAGAGAAAAATGTTTTAAAAAAAGCGTACCAATGGGTACGATTTTATTCCATAAAACGTTCGAATTTCGAAAAAGTACCAAATTTATATTTGTATTTTTTAGATAAGATACGAATTTGGTATAGCCTTTATTCCTATACTTATTGGTTCAAAAGCTAAATGGGGAACCCAAAAGTTCCAAAATCGAGTTTAAACCATTTTACTCTCTGTCCGCTTATTTTTTTAATGAACAACGATAAGTATAAATATTTTTTTGGGCTTCTATTAGTTTTGGACATATGAAGTCAGCGAATTTTTACCCTTTTTACACTCTTAATAAAATATACATTGTGCACTTCTGTAGGTAAATGCTTTTAAATGGAGTATTTTTTGTTTAAATCGGTTGACAAACAGAGACCTAAAGTGTTCTTAACCGTTTTGCCTTTGCCGATTTATATATAGATAATTGATTCAATTATCACATTAATGATATTTTAATACTTTTTAAACCATTTTTAACCATTTTTTTAATTAATACAAAGCTCTTTTCTGTGTATAAGAAATTTTGTACAAATTTGTCAATTTAAAAAAAATTTTGGGATAATTTTTTGAAATTTTTTTTAAATTTTTATTAATAATTAGTATTGTGGTTATTTTGTTGAACTATTCATGGTTTTTTAATCCAAATTTTACTATTTTAATTAGGCTTAAGTTCATTAAATTTAATTTTCATTAAATTATTTTTATGAAGAAAGGAATTTTTACAACATGGAAGATTAATTAAAATTGTTATTGATAATTTTCATTCCTGACTGACCTGGGATTCGAAGCCAGGCTGGCTGGCGTGTGATTCGAACCCAGGCGGCTGGTTACCCTGACATGTTTCGACCTCAACCACTTGGTCTCCTCAGAGGGATTTGCCGTCTTACACTCGCAGCCATCGATGACTGCTGACGTCAGTAGTCAAACATCAATCCTTAAACCAAATTGTATTTTAACCTTTGGTAGATCGAAATTTGCTTTTTGAATGATTATCCATTTTTAATTGATCTCACATGTTTTCCTTACTTCTGTTTTTTCGTACTTTTGTCAAGAATTCTTCTTGAAGTCCAAAGTACATTTTTTGTTTATCATGTTTTTTTTTGTCTTTCTTTTTTCTTGTTGACATTTTTCAGCACAACTTGAAGGACAAATGAACACATAGAGCTTGTGCCTTAGCTTTAACAATAATTAGTATTGTGGTTATTTTGTTGAACTATTCATGGTTTTTTAGTCCAAATTTTACTATTTTAATTATTTTTATTAATAGAAAATTTGCTAAATTGTTCCCATTTCTAGAAACATTAAAATAGAATGTTTGACAAAAAAGCAGGTCCAAATTTTTTTATTTATAATAAATTTTGGGCAAATTTTCGAACTCATATAAAATGAATGTGCAATTTATATGTACATATTTCCGTTTTTGTTAAAAAATTTGGTTTAAATTTTTCTTTAAATAATTCGTATAAAATTGCCCACATCCTGTTTTAACTTTCAGTTACCACAAAAGAAGGTATTGTAAATAAACAGAAACCCAATTCATACACATAAAAACAGTTCCACCTACACACTTTATGGCCTCGTTAGTTAGGAACTATTAGCGTTAGTAGTCTTATTCGTGGAGGTAGTGCATGATATTTTTTTTTAGTTCACATTTCTTTCTTTCTACCCTGGTTTTCTTTTGGCAATAGTTTGTTTAAATAGAAAAGAAAAATGAGTTTCGTTTCAATAACATATGGCCTAACCAACGAAAAAAAAAATAACAGCAACTAAACAAGAGTTAGTGGCTGCATGAAGGAGTGGCATTTTGTTCAATTTTTTCTACCATTTTTTTCTCTTTGTCCTCAAACTTTATATTCTTAACAAGCTTTAATAGAATTCATACGTTATTTTTTTACCTTTTTTTATAAAATATAATCTGCAATTTTATACTAAACCGTAGAAACAAACAGCAAACAAACTCGTGATGATGACCTTGCTTTGTAACAAAATCCAAAAACCAAAAAAAAAAAAAAAAAAAAAAAATATGAAAAAAAAGAACGAAAAAAAATTGCCAAAGATTCGAACAGAAATAAGCGCTATCCTTGGGATGCATCAAATGTCAGCTTTAAAACTATATTTTCGTCTGTGTGTTTTGTTTAAGTGTATATGTAGAAATAAATTTGGAAAAGATGAAAAGTTTTTTTTTTTTTTTTTGTTATTTGATAGATACTTTTAAAGCTAAGAAGAAGAAAGAAACCTTAATTGAAATTCAAAATTAAACGGCAAAATATTATCTAATAGCAAAAATTACATATAATAGGAAATTTTGCAAAAAAAAAAAAAATTAAATTTTTTAGAAAATATTTCGCAAAATATATTTTCCAAAAACAAAAAAAAAATGCTTTTTTATAGGATATTTTCAAAAAAAAATGCTTTTATTGAATATATCCAAAAAAAATATATCGAAAAATTATCAATAATAATTATTTAATTTCATGATATAGAATTACTTTCTTCATAAAAATAATTTAATGTAAAATAAATCTCAAAATATCAAAAATTTGGATTAAAAAATATATATATGTTAAATAAAATTTACGAAAATTTAGATATTTTAGAGCAACTTTAAAAAAAATAAAAAAATTGCTAAAATTGGTATTATAGCAAACTTCGTCCAAAATGTTCTATTTTTTAGGATATTTAATATAAGAAAAAAAATGTATATTTTATAGGAAATTAAAAGAAAATTGCTTTTTTATACCATACTAGCTTAACCCGGTGCGCTTTGCTACCCCCATCGAAATAAAATACAGTAACCGTTCAACAGATATACAGAAATTTCAACTGTCTTCGTATGGGAGATGCCATGCCTACTTTTCCCATTTGAACCTGCCTTTTGAATTATACTGTGGGTTATTATCTAAGCTACTTGTACAAAATTGGAATACTTTCACTATTACAGTAGTCCAAATACGTAGAAATATTTATTGCCATTTTTGGCAGATGTCGTGTATTGATAACGAAGTTATTTGTTTCATATTGACAGACTCTTACTGTAACCGTCCTTCAGATATAAGGTTATTCATATTTTTATTGTGTTGGTGCCACGCCTACTTGAAAATTAAAATATATTAATACCCTTTGTTAGGCGCCGGATAATCAGGAAATTACAGTGAAACTTTCAGGAAAATCGGCTCAGTAGCTTAGGAGTCTGTAGAGAACAAACGAACATATACTTTTTCATTTATATATTATATTTTTATTTTGTAAGGTGTAGTTTACCATAAGAGCGGGTCCTACAAAGTTTAAAGACCGTTGTCTTCAAGTATGAAGTATTTAATATTTTCGTCCTATGGAGGATATTGCTCCTTCTTCGTCTTCCTCGCCCATTTTTATTTTGGAATTTATAGTTTACCATAATAGTGGCTTTAACCACATTTGAAGACTGTCGATGTAATAGTTCTTTAGTTACGCGATATTAAATATATGCTTCCTATGGGGGGTATTACTCCCCCTGCGCCTACCCCCTTTAAAAGGTGTAGTTTTCCATAAGAGTGACTCGTAACAAGTTTGAACATTCTCACTATAACAGTTTTAAAGATATGCGATATTAAACATTGGCGTCCTATGGAGTGGTAGCACTTCCCCTGCAGCTATCTTACTTCAACGACGGTGTTCAGAAGATCCTACCACAAAAAATTCAAGCAAATGGGTCCAGCGGCTCTTAAGATATCCGATACTTAATATTGGTATCCTAGGGGGGTACCACTTCCCCTGCGCCTATCGAAAAAATAATAGCCTATTATATTTTCGGGGCTCATGTGACGTTACTGTAAACATTTCAGGAAAATCTGTTCAGTCCTTGAGGAGTCTATAATAACAGTTCTTCAGTTGAGCGATATTTAATATATGCATCCTATGGGAGGTATTTCCCCCCCTGCGCCTAGCCGCTTTACTTTTATTTTCAAAAGTGTAGTATGCCTTAAGTGTGACTTTTACAAAGTTTGAACATTCTCACTATAACAGTTCTTAAGATATGCGATATTTAATACTGGCATCCTTTGGGGGTACCAATTCCCCTGCCCCTATCGAAAGAATAAGTAGCATATTTTATTTTAAGGGATCACATGATCTTACTGTAAAAATTTCAGGAAAATCGGTTTAGTAGTTTAGGAGTCTATAAGCCAACAAACAAACAAACAGACAAACATTTTTCATTTTTATATATATAGATAGATGTTCCATTTTTTTTTTTTTTTTTTTTTTTTTTTTTTTTTTTGATAGGGCTGTGGAGTCGTTAACAAATAGTTCTAACTGCGTCTCCGACTCCATCATTTTATGTCCGACTCCGGTTCTAACTCCGACTCCTACTCTAACCGTGATGCTAAAATTTATATGACACTGGTCCTTATTTGACTTTAAACACTTTTTTAATGCAGTACAATGGTTAAATACAATAAGCAAATGATGCTGGAAAAATCTCAAATCGATATTTTAATACTAACACGTGCGCGTGAGCTTTAATAAAGTTATTTCCATATCGCACTTGTTCCTCGAAACAGAGTCAACTCAAAATTTATAAATTTTCAGTAGAGACAAAAACACTTTTTTTTTATATGTATTATATTACAAATGGGGATAAAACTGCATTTTTTTAGGCAAAATACTAGAGAAATATATCTAAGATTTTTACAGTGGGTAGATATGGCCACTGTTTATCGTTTTTTGCAAAAAGTGAAAATTGAAAAATATTGAGTTGGCGCTGTAAAAGAAACAAGTGCGATATGTTAAGGGGAAAAATTTTGGACTCCGGCTCTGACTCTGACTCCGGCACAAAAACCTCAACTCCGACTCTACAATTCCGACTACACAGCCCTGAGAAACATAATGAAAATGTTGCCATATATAAGAAAATTAAAAAAAAAATTGCCATTTTAAAGGAGATGTTGGCAAAAATTGCGTTAACTTGCTATTTTATACGATATTTCGCATTTTTTTATAGGAGAATTTGAAAAAGAAAAAAAATTTTTCTTTTTTAAAGAAAATTTAATATTGTAGAGGAACATTTTGCGAATAAAGATAA
Organism: Pollenia amentaria; assembly: GCA_943735925.1. Taxonomy (NCBI): domain Eukaryota; kingdom Metazoa; phylum Arthropoda; class Insecta; order Diptera; family Polleniidae; genus Pollenia; species Pollenia amentaria. Next base: position 127,212,270 of record OX031009.1, read on the forward strand.
ATATTTTGTTAAAAAGTTTAATAGAAAACTGAACAGCAATAAAAATAATACCACAATTCTCACTCTTGCACAGAAAATATTATTAAATTTCTCCAATCACCAAATTTATTTGAAATTCATAATATCAAGTTGTTGATTTACTAAAAATTTTAAAATTTTGAAAAAATATTTTCAATAAATGATATTTTTAATTTTAATTAAAAAAGTGATCCAAAAACTTTGACAATTTATTGACAATTCCCAACAGCAATTCTACATGTTTAAATTACTTTTTTTTTAAACGAAAAAATTCAATTAAGATTTTTTGTTATTTAATTAAAATTTTAATTGAAAATTTATTTCAAAACAACTAAAATGTTAATTAAATCAATATAAAATTTTTAATTTTCTTTTAACTAAAAAAATTATTGATTCAATTATCACATTAATTAAATTTAAATACTTTTAAAACCATTTATTTAATTGATAAAACACTGTTTTCTGTGTGGTGGTAAAGAACTGTTGTAGACCTTGTTAATCTGATTAATGAAGTAAATATACTAAAATTTACAACACCACAACAACAAAATGTATTTAACTTTTATTGACTACGATGTGGTTGAAAAATCGTACACAAAACGTGTGTCAAATCTACCAAAATAAAACAGTTGACGAATTTCTATCTCTCCCCCTTTCCCCATCTCTCTCTCAAAAGATTCTTCAATTTTCAATACATTTTTAATAAAATAGAGTTGTACACTGAACACAAAGGGTAAAAAACGCTCATACTTTATAGGAAAAATATTTACTATTTCATAGGCAAATTTGCAAAAAAAAAGGAATTCACGTCAATTTTTGTTGCCCTGCAAACTGTGCAAAATAGCATAGTTGCACTTATTTGACGTGAGCAACCCATTTTGTTTGCACCTTAAATTTTCAGCTTTTCCGAAACCATTTTTTAACAACGCACCTTCCATATGACAATATCAATTTTTTAGTAAAAAATTCATTTTATTAATTTACAAGACGAATTTATAACTTATGTACCTCCAGATAAGTATTCCAGTATTTTTTAATTCCTGCGTTGTTGTTTAGTGTAGAGTTAATTTTATGAGTAATTTTTCACTTATTTTTCAACTTGGCAGTGCCATAAAAAGTTGCAACATTTTTACGCTTTTACTCTGATAAAATGGCATTTACTTAGACCCTGACAATTTTGCATCGGTTGGGCGATATAATTGTTTATGTGGTTGTTGTAGTTTTTGCACTTATGCTTTTTCGCAAGATTGCTACTTTTGACGTGAATATCTTTACTATTAAAAGGAAATTTTGCAAATATTTTCAATTTTACAGGAAATTTCCCCAAAATTTACAATTTTATAGGACATTTTCCAGAAATTTACTATTTTATAGGAAATTTTCCAGAAATGATTATTTTATAGCAAATTTTCCAGAAATTTACTATTTTTATAGGAAATTTTCCAGAAATTTACTATTTTAAAAGGAAATTTTCAAAAATTTACTTTTTTTATAGAAAATTTTTTTTATTTTATATTAAATTCCCCCAAAATTTACTATTTTTATAGGGAATTTTTAGGAAGTTCATCATTTTTATAGGAAATTCCTACAAAATTTACTATTTTATAGGAAATTTTCCAGAAATGTACTATTTTTATAGAAAATTTTACAGAAATTTACTATTTTTATAGGAAATTTTCCAGAAATTTATTATTTTATATTAAATTCCTCCAAAATTTACTATTTTTATAGGGAATTTTCCAGAAACTCACTATTTTTATAGGAAATTCCTACAAAATTTACTATTTTATAGGAAATTTTTCAGAAATTTACTATTTTATAAACATTTTGCCAAAAATTGCTATAAATACATGGCATTTTGTAAGCTTTAGTACTTTATAGGATGTATAAATTTTTTTTTAAAACTGATCTTAAAGAAATAAACCGCAGTGTAAGTAACTGTGCACATTTAGTTTATCTTTTATTTAGTACATACATATTTGTTGCCTTTTCAAATAGTTTTTCAATTTAACAATAATGTTGATATACAATATATATTTTTTTAATTCAAAAATATATTTTTATTTTTAGGCTTTTGTTGTAAAACAATAATCAAGGTTTTGTTGTTGTTTATTATAGAAAGAACTCGTATGCATTTGAGATTAATTTTAATGTTTATGCGAATAGTTTGAATAGTTGAAAAAACTGATTTAATTCCGCTGATGTTTACTAGGGTATTCATTCGGTTAGCCGTTAATCGGTTAACCGATTAATTACTACCCGATTTACTGATCGGTTAATTTGAAATTGGGTATTTTCGATTAACGACTAAACCGGTTAACTTACGTCGATTAAACGATTAATCGACGTAACAAAATTTTTAATGTTTTGTAGTATAAAACCTTGAAAAAAGCACTCAACGAAGTGCCGAAATATTGGATATAATAAAGATTTAAAGTTTTTTATATAAAAAGACCTTAAGATCGATAGTTTAATTATACTATAAATAATAAAGGTCGAATAAAATATATATTATATACATTAAAAGATTTTGTTTGTTGTGCTTAATTCCCTTTTTTTAATAATTGATAAAAAAAATACTGAAATTTATTGTTGGAGGATAAGCTGTTCCTATGCGCATTTCACTGGTTGCTTTGGCCAGATCATCAGGAAGCGTTCTCCTAAAAAAATTTCAAAAAGTCTTTTTTGCAACGATATCAAATTAACAAATAATTGTAGTGGGGAATGTAAGAAAAGACAAACTCATCACTGATTTATTGTTGGGTATTTTGTTTAAGCTTTGATATCGTTGCAAAAAAGACTTTTTGAGTGTTTGTAGGTAATTCTCATTCCCTCTGTAATTTCGTTTGCTGATAGCTTTGGCTTTTCTAAAATTATTTAGGAGAACGTTTCCTGATGATTTTATTTTTTTTTTTTTTTTTTTTTTTTTTTTTTTTTTTTTTGATAAAGTGCTGGGGAAGAACTTCTTGGCTCTATTTTGTTTTTGTTGTTCATTCTTGAACTTTGTTAACCAACTTTTTTCATGAAGATATGCCACTTTGGTGCGAAACTTTAGTTCACTAAGCACAGCCGATTGCTTCAAAATTGTTTGAACAAATTCATTGTATGGAGACAAAAATGCATGAAAGTCAAATTTATGTTTGAAAAATTTTTTCAGTGTAAAAAAAAATTTACTGTATGGAAATTCATTATAAAAAGATCAAATTACACAAAAATTTAAATGTAAAAGCCTTGTTGTTAAATTCAATTCATAAAAGGGCGAGCTTCATTGCATAGACATTCACTATAGATAAGTTCGACTGTAATACATTAATGTATTAATTAAAAAATAAATATTTTATAGACAGGTTGCCCAGACTAGTTTCGATTGTAACCATACAATCTCTTCAGTGGGGTTTGCCGTTTAGCTCTCACCGCCATTGACATGGATGTCGTCATTAGTCAAACATCAATCTTTAAACCAAATGGTATTTTACCTTGGTAGATCGAAATTTGCTTTGAATGAATGATTACCTATTTTAATTGATCGACATGTTCTTCCTTACTTCTTGTTTTTTCGTATTTTTTTCAAGAATTCTTCTTGAAATTGGATTTCAAAGATTGATTGATGTTTGACTAATGACGTCATCCGTCGTCAATGGCGGTGAGAGCTAAACGGCAAACCCCACTGAAGAGATTGTGTGGTTACAATCGAAACTAGTCAGGGCAACGTATCCGTGAAAGCCTGGGTTCAATTCTCAGCGCAGTCAAGAATCAAAAAGTATCTATAAATTTTAATTTATTTCATGTTGTAAAATTCCTTTCTGCATAAAAATAATTTACTGAAAATTTAATTCAATGAACTTAAGACTGATTAAAATATTAAAATTTGGATTTAAAACCATTAACAGTTTAAAAAAATAACCAAAATACTAATTATATATTTTATATTTATAAGTTAGTTTTTTGTTTGCTCCTTTTAATCAAGAATTAATTGTTGTTATTATTTTTTTTACTAATAAACTCCAAAAAAATTATGAATTTTTATTTATTGAAATTGCTTAATTTATAAAAAAAAAATTATTAACCGGTTAACCGACCGATCAATAACAAAATTCACCGATTATTAACCGATTAAACAAAAACCTCGGTTAATTAATCGAGCGATTAACCAATTAAAGTTAAAGCCCGATTTAATGAATACCCACCCTAGAGTTTACTATAATTATTCCTGTAATAATTTTTATTAAAAAAAAAACGTACAAAAACGGCAGTACAATATGAATCTTAATTCTTAGATTTTGATTAGTATTTAAAAGGCTACTAAAAGTAGTTCAAAAAATTAAAAATAAAGGAGTATCTAAAATTACAGATGATAATGAGTGTTAAAAAATATAAAAAAGAAAAACTTACCAATTTATTTTTGTTGTAGTTTTTTATTTATTTATATTTTTTTTTGGGTATTCTTTTTTTGTATAAACAATTTCTGCAATGAAAAAAGAAAAAGAACACAACGAATATTTAAGTACTTTTAGTTTAAACACAAGAGCTAAAAATAGAAAAAACTTTCAAACAAAAAGAAAAAAATCGAAATAAAATAAAAATGAAAGAAGTGTGTATAATAAATAATAAAATACTCGTTCTTATAAATATTTTATTGTCTGCTGAACAACACAGATAGATTATTTGCAATTTGGTAGAACTTAGAACTTTTAAATGGGCTTAAAAAGGATTCCATTGCTTTCTAATATTTTGTTTTTCTTTTTCTTTTTGTTTGGGTTTAATTCAAATAAATATTTGAGAATTTAGTTCAATAACTTGGGTTAAGGAATAAACTTAAAATTTTATGGAAATCTAAAAGTTTTTGTTTAATGACTTAAAGAAGAAATAATTTAATGCCAAAACCAAAATCATAAAATCAGAGCGCCAATTTAGAAACTTGATTTTAATCAAAATCAAATATTTAATAAAATAAAAAAATTAAAAAAAAAATTTGCTATTTCATAGCTCATTTTGCAATAATTTGTTATTTTATAGCAAATTTTATAGGACACTTTACAAAAATTTACTATTTTATAGGAAATTTTGATAAAAATTTAGTACTCTTTTTGGATTTTTTTTTTTAATTCTCTATTTTATAGCTGATTTGCAAAAATATACTATTTTATAGGAAGTTTTGGAAAAAGTTTACTATTTTATAGGAAATTTTGGAAAAAACTTATTATTAGAAAAATAAAAAAAATTGATTTTTTAATAGAAAAATTTTACGAAAAATACACGTTCCGAAGGAATTTATTACTTTATAGCAGTAACGTCCAATTCGCATATTCCTATACTCGCAAGCAGCGTTGCCATAATTTTTTTGAAAATAACTGCATTTTAGGAAGAAAAAAACTGAATTTAACTTAAAAAAACTGCACTTAAAAATTGCCAGAAAAAATATATGATTAACTTAATTTTTTTTAACATACACTTATACGGACACAAATACAATATTACATAAATTATTAACGAATATCGGTACTTTGTAGTCTAGATGAAAGAGAATGGAATTAAGAGCGGTACATAAGGAAACGTATACTTGCGATTTGTTTTGTTTCCTCATTTAATACAAAATTTATTTTAATTCGGGCTCAGATTTGTAATGTGTCAAGTGAAGATACATGAAAAGTTGCTGCAATAAAAATTTACAATGTAAACTCAAATGCATCTTTAAAAATTAAACATCAAAAATCACAAAATGTAAACAAGGACATAATTAAACATTCATAAGTACATAAATGCTAAATAAGCTACTCAAACTGCTTGACAATCATGTCAAAATTGTACGTTTGTACAATCCTCTTGCGTTATTAATTGGATTATTTGATAAACGATCAATCATTTTTGTAACAAAATCTAAATTTTTTATATTTTCCAAACGGTTTGCGCTATCTATTGCTAACTTTAATCATTTACGTAAAAATTTTGGAAACGACAAAACATAAAAATTTTGAAGAATAAAAATATTTTATTAGTATTTATTGTAAAATGATTAATTAGGCTTGGGTGGTTTATTTGTTAACGGAAAGTGCGTGTTTCTTAAGCCGTTTCTGTTTGGCTATTAAAGCTTGCCTCCGTTAAACGAGTATGTATTAAGCAATTTAGGTAAGATTATGGCTTAAGAAATAAAGAGTATTATAACAAAATTTAGATTAAAAAATTTTAATGCAAAAACTGCAAAATCTGCACAATTTACAAAAAAACTTATTTTTTTAACAAAAAACTTCAGAACTGCTCAGTGCTTAGAAAAACTGCAAAGTGCAGATATATCTGCACATTTGGCAACGCTGCTCGCAAGTGTAGGACGAAAAATTCTACTGCAGCGATGTCGATACACGTCCATTATAATAGTATTCGTGTTAATGCCGATGAAGAGCATACGGCTGTTGTTTTGTTTACATTTCAACAAGGAGGGTCAAAATAAGTTGCCATTCAGATATCGTTGAAGTAAAGATATGTTTCAGACCTACCAAATATTTGACGCAAAATCAAAAAAAAACGTTTATTTGTATCGATAACAGTATAAAATAGTATGTATTTAATTTTTTTTACTCACTAATAGTTAACAAACATATTTTGAGCACCACTAGAATATATGTAATAAACTTTTTGTTCGGGAACGAAGAACGAAAATAAAAAGATGCTTTGAAACTTTGCAAAAAAAAATGGAGGCTGCTTCCACTGGGTAAAGATTTATAAATTTCTAGAAAATACAGGTGACCCTCTATTTACGCTGTCTGTTGGGACCGAAGATATCACGCGTAAATGAAATTCGCATAAAACAAGTTTCAGGACTGGTACGAATTCCGTTTATGGGACCAGACATTTAACACTTCGCGTAAATCAAAATATGAAATGCATACGAAATTTAATTTTTGGACCTAAAAACCGAGTTAAATCAAGAATTCGTAGAACCATATAGATACTTCTCTATAATGATTTGTTTAAGACTTTATTATATTATTATAAAACATTTGAATTAAAAGAGAACAAAGAAATAATTGCAGCAGATTCGAAAATTTAAAATAAATAATATAATAAATAAATATATAATAGTCAAAAACAAACTAAATTAAGGCGAATTGGCTAAAAAAAAAACAGTAAAATTTTACTGGTTACTGAAAAAAATTGCAGTAACCTGTAAAGTACTATTTGGCTTGGTGGTCAGGTCAATACCATCTTAATTTTAAAATTTTCCATCTCTGGTGTGTATTATAATTTTGGCTTTTATTTATTTAAACAAAAATTTAAAAATATACAAAAAGTTAACAATGGATTTAATTTTAAAACATCAATTTCATAAAAAAGTAATAATCAAGTTCAATGTCAATTGTTTTTTTTTTTTTTAGAAATAAAGCTCTGTTTACCACTTGGAAACTCTGGTTTTAAAGAACTTTCACTTGACTGTGTCAGCATTTATTACATTCAACTATTTCTTTGAGACTTTCACATTTTTAGGTTGAACACCCAATAGTTAGATTGTGCATTAAGCTAGAGGTCTAATGAAAATCAAAAAGTTGTCGGGTGCCGTTCGCAGAAGTTGGACCTACCTGCAGCCACCACCTGGCAAATTTTACTTTAATTGTTAATTCCAGGTTGGATCTTTTTCCCAAGAAGTTTTTTTGTGAAAGGAAGATAATCAACCCAATTATGAATTAAAGTTCCTTGGGAGTTTTCTAACTTCTCCCATTTTTACAATTGAATTTAAATAGAAAAGATGGGAAAAGGGAGAAAATTCCCGTGTAATTTTTATTCGTAATTGGGTCGAATATCCATTTAAATGGGACGCAAACAAATAAAATTTACTTATTTGTGCATTGAAAAACTTATGCCAATATTTATATATCCTTATCATTCCTTTCAAGGTTTGTTTCGCATGTTGATCTAAAAAAGAGTCTTTAGCAATTTTGAATTTAAAAATGCAAGGCCATGATTCGATCTTCAGTTTTGACTGAATTAATTTTTGTTGAGATTCCTTCACCATTTGTCTTTATTGCTAGGAACACAACTGGGACGAACGACGAATTTTTGGCCGCGAATATTCTTCGCCAAAAATAAAACATATTGGTGTATATGAAGATACACACAATAATAGGGTCCGGCGAAATTCGTCATACGCGGCGTCTTTGCAATAGATTTATTTCTATTTTATACGCCGGCGAACGACGAATAAATCAGTGCTAGGTGACCATATTTGGTTTTAGTTTAAAAGTATTTTAGTAAATAAACTTACTTTTTACTTTAATAATTGTTTTTCTTTTTATTGTATAACATTTAAAATATATATACAAAGTATTTTGCTATAAAAATAGTTTTTAGTTGTGTTTTTGATTATGTTTTAATTTTTAAGCATTATTTTTTTAATATGGTCACACTTTTTCTCTCCCTTTGCACAAACAGCAATCAACTTTCTCAATTATAAAAGCTACTTGTTATTCGTCGTTATTGTGTTTCATACGACGAATTTACTCAGCGAATTTTAACTGAAAACTTCGTCGTGTTGGGCGAAATTCGTCGTACGTCCCAGTTGTGTTCCTAGCATATAAGAAAGAGCGCGTTTCTTTTTGAAAATAATTTTATATCTTTTTCGTAAACATTTTGGATTCCTGAGTTTAACACTTAATTATTTGTTATTTAACACAAAAGACTTGGATCGTTTTTCCTCCTAAGCAAAAATCTTCTTTCGAATACAGCATTTTAATGAATGAAGCAACATTTTAATATTAGATTCTATTAAATAGTTTCACATAATATACTCTTTTAGAAAAATCTATAACTTATTCCAAGGCAACATCACGTCTATCTGTCTGTCTGTCGGTATTCTTTCTTTAATGCACCATGACAACGTGACCTTAAGCCAACATATTCCATATACATGCCATACATCTATCCTTAATAGCAAACACTAAAATCAGTAGCAAATCCTCAATTCCTCATTATCTTAGTATTCTCCAAATAAAATGTAATATTTATGCTGAAGCTTTTTTTCTAATAGAAATAAATCCTCGCGGTCTAATGGTTTGCCACAGACATAATCAAACTAAACCGAAGAACATATAAAAGAAAAAGTGATTTAACCGTAATCCCTTAAAGCATTAGTCCACAGCAATATAATCATGAAATAATAATACAACAACAAAAGCATTAAAGATAGCAACAGCCACAACAACATGCAAGAAATGAATAAAAGTAAATCTAACAATCTATCAGTCACCAGTGTAATAAAATCGAAAAGCATTAGTATTTTATTTGAATTACAGTGGGAAGAAATTGAATAAAGTTAAGAAAAGAAAGAGTAATGGGACATAGAAGAAAGGAATTGTAGAAAGCGCACTCGATCATAAAGAGAGTATTAACTCAAAATTTGAATTTTTTTCACTTTTTGGGAAAAAACGACATTTAAAATTCATATCTATTCGCTGTTTGGTAATGAAACGGTTGGCTTAAAAATGCTGTTTTATATGCCTTTAATGTAAAATTAAAAATCGTTTGGCTTCTACTAAAAAATTTTTAAATTTTGAGTTAATACACTCTTTATGATTAAGTGCGATTTATGTAGGTTATATCTCCAGAAAGGAAATCTAAGTTCGGTTTAGCAATAGTTTTTTCACCTTTTTAATGGAGAAAAAGCCTTCCCCTATACCTTTGGTAACTTTTCGACACATTGGGTGAAAGGAATATTCTTAACAGTTTCCTGTTTTTTTTTTAATAATATGGATTTCCACGAGTCATCATATTATATCGCCCTCATTTAATTAAAACTTAATAACAACAACAGTTTGGAAGTTTCGACAAAATGATTTATACCCTTCCCAGGTAGACTCTTAACCCTCAAACGGTCGGAAATCATGGTTTTCAAAATTAATTATAAGCTTTACTCTTAATAAGAATTCTATTTTCTAATATAAAAATTTCGGAAAAAGATGGTGTAAATATCACCAAATTAGTTAACTATCGAATAAAATACTTATTGCAAAAAAAAATTATAAAAAATTTGATTTTATATGAAAGAGATGCCTTAAGGCAGCCAAGCCCGTAAAAAGATTAACATATTTCGGCAAGCTTTTACCCAATCGGTGTTTAGAACGACATCAACTTTCCGGCAAGAATTCCAAATGCTCCATACTGTTTCTTATTGTATTTACTTTCTTTAATATTGGTTCTAGTTAAACATTTCGTTATCAATATGGGAATTTATTACGTATTAAAATAAAATCATCATCAACGCAAATAAAAATAAAGGAGAGTTTCACCCACCATCAAACACTTTAAGCCACCACCGAACAGTCAACCAAAGAACCAACATGAATTTTTGTTCCTTTAACCAGAAACAAAATGATTGATGTCTTTTTAACAAACAATCATAAAACCATCGTTGAAGTCGTTGAACTGTTTGTTTGTTGGTTGTTTCATTGGGAATCCTGCTGGATGGTTGTACTGTACTGATTTGAATTGTTTTAAACTAGACAAGCAGGAGGGACGAAAAGGACGAGAAAGTGAGAAACATATTTATAATATATAAAACTAGGCAAAGTTTAACCAGTTTAAAATTATTAATAATTTTAAAATGGATAAAAATGGGATTAAGTATATCCAAAAGACTGTCAACAGTAACTATTTTAAATTAAGACTTCAATAACCGAAAATGTAACTATTTAAAACACTAAAGGAAATAAACTTTTTAGGAAAATTCTAGTGCCATTTTTTTAATTTTAAAACATATTGAATTGAAAATGGTTTAACAGTTTGTTTGGAGTCAGTCCTTAATACTTATTTAAATATATTTCTGCGTTAAATGATTATACAAATAACGATAAATTGTGCGTTGTTTTAATGAATATTCATTCAATACGTATTTAAAGCATATTAATAATCATAATATCCTTCTAACCATACATGTACATTCACACGCATCGACAAACATTCATACAAATTATTACATATTTTATGGTTGTTAAGGCAACAAACATGTCTAACACAATTCATCGTTCACATTCATTCTTAAGCTACGGTCACACTTATTAAATATTTGACCAAATACGCATAACCACTACTTTTGTTACTAGTTAGTAAGATTTAATTAACATGGTCTTAATATTAAAAACTAAATCTAATTATACTTTTAGACATAGCAAAAAACTTTTTTTTAGATGTGGTATTATAATCAAAATAAACATTGGAATTCAAGAATATTACATTTTAGTTTTCCTGCTGGTCCCGCGTTTTTCGTCAAATATTTGACAAGTGTGACCGTAGCTTTAGGAACAAACACGTAGATTTATAGAGTCATTTGGGATTGGATGTACAAAAAAGTATTGATTGTCAAAGTCATTAAAGGTATTGGCCGCCGTTAGATGTTTCTCTATTTTTTAAAAAGTGGCTGGATACAGCTCTAACAAACTGCAAATCTCTTGAGATCAGAAGGAAATTGTATAGTCTTTCAATTAATACTGCTCGTGCCGCTAACGCTATCTTTCTGAGCGGAGTTTCGTTAAAAGAAAAAGGGACCAATTATTCCACCGGACCATAAAACAGTGACTGTAAAACTGTAAACTACCGCTTAGAGAATCTCTAGTGAATTATTGTCACTCCAAGTGCGCAATTTTGTATACGATTATTAAAGGGCCGATTAAGCCGAAAATTAATCTCATCTGACTAGCACCTCCCCTGGGGCTGTAGGGATCATCTAAAGATATTTCAGCGTTGCATCCTCCCAGGCAAATCCGCTGTGGTCAATGCCTGTAATCCGAAGAAAAACAAAAGTGACCAAGGCACGTGGTACCAGGACGGGTACCATAGAGAAGCCGCCGAGAGGTATTGGAAGAATTATATTATTTGTTTTACAGTCGTACTTATATGGAGTTCCTTTAGAACTGGCAAATCGTAGTGGGCTAGAGATGCATGAAGATTCTGTTGTGTCGATATTCTCTCCTCGGACATTGAAATTTAATGGGCGTTCAGGTGCATGCATACCTGGGATGCCACAAAAATCTAAAACGGCAGAGTTATAGATTTCTTGAGTACGAAGTTTTCCGATTTCTTGAGTCCGGCATACTTAGCAGAGTACCCAATTGTCATCTGGCAATACCGGAGTAATTAGCCCCGGTACTTCGGTACTGGTCTGACTATTGGCTAAGGCCTTTCTTAGTATGCTTCTTGCAATAAATGCTTCCTGCCTCAGGAATATTGTCTTACGAGAGCCTTGCTCTTCTTTGAAGGGATACTTTTAGGGACCGCATAGTTGCTGTAGTTTATACCTAAAATTACAGGGAGGGACATTTCCATATGCAAGGATGATTTTTCACGCTTCTGAGAAATTTTGCTTATGGGGAAAATTGCCTATGGGGATCCCTATATGTTGTTACCATTCAACAAAATCCACTGGATTATCTATAGCAGTGGATGTTAGATAGCTCCGGCTCCTAAACAGGAAAGAGAGTATAACTCGGAGTATGCACTTGAATTGCAAAATTATCCTGACACACACAGCGGCATTGGGTAAACGTATATTAACTGACTAAGTGGTTGTGATCCACTTTAAGATTGGGTCATATCATATCAGGTGATTCATCGTGAGGTTTGATTTATATTGAAAAATAAAACACATAAATTTGAAAGTGAACTTAAAATTTTTATTATCGGTTAAAAGAACAATTTATGGCATTTACTGTTTGAAAATGATATCATGTAAATGTTGGTCATGACTACGTCTGAGGTGGTCCGTTCGGAAGATCCAATTTTGGTCGACTCATTCGAGCATAGTGACTGGTACTTATTACTTTATTTATTTCATTTAGTCTTTGGAAAAATCCTTACAGACTATTACAAATTAAAAGTTTCAGTAAGTACAAAAATACAAGCATAAAAAATTACATATATTTATTTATTTATTTATTTATTGGTATTCCTATACAACAGGACTTAAATTCCTATAATTATAGTACAAGATAAAAAATTGTTGCAATTTCATATGTGTCATACAATCAAATATTTTAACATTAAACATAAATTAAAAAGAAATAAATATATAAAAACAATTTTATAAACAACTTTTTTTTCAAACGAATTAATTCAATGAATTTAAATATGACATTATATCACTCTTTATAAGTTTAAGGTTTTTTTTTAAAGTCGATAGTTTTATATAACTAACTAAAATCATTATGATAAAATGCCTGAATAGACTCACAGGTGCATTAGGGTTAATTATTCCCAGAAGTAATTGAGAATTGACACTACCGTTTATTAGCTTAAGTAGAAAAAGGGCATTGAGGGCATGACTTCTTTACGTTGGTTAATTGATAAGTGCGAGACGATTTACATAGGATAGTAATCTTATGCGAATAACACGAGTAATGTTGGCTTCCAAAAAGTCAATCGAAGCTGGCTTATTCCTAAACCCCTTAGACTTTATATATCCCCAGAGAAAATAGTCCAAAGGTGTGATATCGCACGATCTTATAAGCCAATTTGCCGTAGAAAATCGGGAAATTAAGTGCTCACCAAAATGATTTCACAAGGGCATTGTCTCACGCGCTGTATGGCTCGTAGCGCCATCTTGTTAAAACCAGAGCTCATCGAGACCATGCGCTTGAATTTCGGGAAGGACATAGTCCGTTAACGTGGTGCGACAACCGTTACCATTGACGGTAACATTTTTATTTTCCTCATTTTTGAAGAAATATGGACCAATGATTTCACAAGCCACACCATACCGTTATCTTTAATGGATGTAATGGTAGCTCATGAAACTCTTCGGATTGGTCATCAGCCCAACTACGAAAATTTTGTTCATTAACGTATCCATCAATTGACCCAGAAATGTACTTCATCACCGAACAAAATTTTACGATAAAAACCGGACTTTTATTGAGCCCATTCACACAAATTTGGAGACGATGTTGTGGTAAGAGTCTTTCCATGATGACTTGCCAAACAATTCCGAACAAAAATGACGAAGCAGTTTGATATGAGTCACACGTGATCTGTTAAAAAAAAAGCATACAGGTATGCGATGGAATTCGATTTTAAAAACAAAACGATTTGTAACTGAAAATATAGTTTTCAGTAACTTAAAATGGATTCTTAATACATATTCATTTTATTTTCTGTCTTTATTCTTTTAAATTTTAAATTGTTTGTGTTAACTGAAGTGTATTCTGAACAAAAATTTAAGACTATCAGTCATAAATGGATTTTTAAATCGATCGAAATTCATCAAACCTTTTAAAAACGTTCGTTTTGAAATCGATCGTATTTCATCAAATACCTGATATTGAAAATCAAACCTCACGATGAATTACCCTTTAGGTGCTCATGTAAATCGAAATCACAACTGTGACACGGCACCTTCGGGCATCACGTGCGGTTCTAGTTTGGAACCAAAGTCGCGGGAAGGGAGATCCTGAAAAGCCTGCTCGACGGCTGATTGTCCACCCATTGTAGGAAACTTCGGCATGCAGGATGATTTTCCCTAAGTGTTGCTGCTATTCAACAGATGCTGCCGACTATTCTAATGCATCGGATCTTAGATAGCTGCAGCTCTTAAGCAAGGGCCGAATGTCTAATATATCCGGCAGAAGGATTGTACATTTGAAATAACTACCTGTGTGAATTGGTTGTTCTCACACACAAGGGCGGTTCGTAACGCATTGTTTGTCACCCAGTGGTTAAGGCATTCGATATCGAATAGCAATAAAATTTTAATGGAAAATTCGATCGATATCAAATTTGCTCAGGTTAATCTTTTTTACTCATGTCTCGAATTATATTCCTTTTCTTAATTAGAGTTTGAGACATTTTTAGTAAATTTTTTGAAGTTTTGCCTTTAAAATCTTGAGTGAACATTGAACATGAAGCCGAAAATAAGTATTTTATTTAAACCAGATATTGCGGCTGATGTTTTAGTTATTCCAGCACCATCACCGCAACGAAAACTCCTTCTTTCTATACAGCAAATATTTTTTTTTTTTTCATTATTTATTTATTGAATCTTCATATGTTAAATATGAACAGATCTTATACTAATACTTTATTTTTGTCCTGCCAATGCTAGACGAAAATTTTTCTCCTCACGGTTTCTGTTGACATATGTAGATGTTTAGCGGTCTTCTCGCCGGATGAGTCCTGCTGTATCTCTTCTCCTTAATCTAGAGTGGCCGCTGTCAGTTAAAATATTTCGAGCTAGTGGATTTGGGTGCGACTCAAGATTCACAAGGATCTCAATGTGCCATTAGTAAAAACTATTATTACGAAGTATGCAGTAAAATATTTAAAAAGGCTTGAGTCGCACCCATACAGCAAATGTGAAAGAAAAATGTTCACTGCCGAATTGAGATTTAAATGAGATTTTGACATAAAAATAAGATTATTGGATCAGATTTTGCAGAAAACTTTGGTCTACTTATTAACTCAAAAAGGCAGAGGATTTTTTTTTTTTTTTTTGCTAATCCCGCAATGCTTTACGCTAGTCTACAAGAAAGAAACCAGAGTCTTTGGCGGGAATCGAACCCGCAACCCCATCGCAGATAGACTAGCTCACTACCAACTTCCATACCTTGGCACCATTTACTTTACATTACTTTACCGCACCGCATCGTTTGCTTTGATGTCGGGTTTTCCCTTATGCTCGCTTTTTATTTCGACTTGGATTGTCGTAACCAGTAATAATTCTTTTTATATTTTAAAGGCATAAATTTGTTATATGCAACTGTGGTTCAATAAACTAAATGCCAAAGAAATGACCAGAGTAGCGTAGACAACAACCTCCAAAAAACAATCTTGGGAACCCAAAAGTTTCGATTGCCTATTTTTCTTGGTGCCTACGCATTAATAATCGGATTTGTGCATTGGCTTGTCGTAATGGATTCACATTCTTCATCCACATTCACAAGCCAAATCAAAATCCCCTTTCTTTTTTCCTGAAAGGAGGATTTCCCAAATGCCACACAGGACTGCGGCGTAACTCGGCTTCTGTTCAAGGGGTACACTCAGCTCTGTTACATTTAAATAAATCGAAATGCTTTAAAATTCAAATAAAAATGTTAAAAATTAAAGACTGTCAGGGATCAACATTTGAAAACCATTATTTGTTAAACAGTAAGAACTTTTTTAAATAGCCAATACTACACTTCTCTACATAAATAAATACACTTTCCGAACCACATGTACACATACATTGGATGAACCAACTACACCAACTAAGAACCCCCAAATCCATCAGCAAAATATTAACTGGTTGAGACATTTTCCCTGTTGTGCTTTACCACACATTCCGTTCTAAGTTTAAGGACAACAACCAATACCACAACACCAACCACATACACTAGCTCTTGCACACATTTACAAAGATATTTTTACATACAGAGTTTTTCTTTATACGGCTGTATCTAAAGGGTGGTCCAACCATAATGCACGATACCAATTGTGAGTCACGCCTTAAAGTCATTAAGATTGTTGAAGCCTTTTACGAAAATCATCTTCAGCAAATCAGCTTTTACAACGTAATCATCTTCAGCGTCGAGGAAAGTGTGCCTCGGAGGATTCGTTAAAAAGCAGAACTGCCGCATTTGGACAAATGAGAATCCACGAGTGATTGTAGAAAAGCGGGTGCATCCACATAGAGATTGTTTGGTACGGTTTATGGGCAGGCGGCGTCATCGGGCCGTACTTCTTCGAAATTGAGGTCGGCCAAGCAGTAACCGTGAATGGTGTTTGCTATCGCGAGATGATAATGAACTTCTTGTGGCCATAAATTAAGGATATGGATGATATGCGGTTCCAACAGGATGGTGCCACCTGCCACACAGCCAACGGAACAATGGCTCTTTCACGCGAGAAATTCAACGGCCGTGTTATCTCACGTCGTGGCAATATTAATTGGTATGCCACCAAAGCCGTGGCGAGCATTTGGCCGATATTTTGTTTCACACATAATTGTCATAGATCCTTTTATCAAAATAAAAAAATATTAAGATAATTCTCTGAAAATCTTTTGTTTTATTTACAATTAACATCGTGTATTGTGGTTGGACCACCATTTCTATATACACAAAGACACATAGAAACTTTTCTAGTTGTCTATAATTGTTAACTTTTAACTTAACTACTTCTAGTAAAGTAAGGTTGCGTGACCACAAGCACTCAAATAAACTTAAGTTTCTTTTTATATTCAACCTTTTTTTTTCTTTATCTTTCCCTTCTCTCTATTATTTTTGTGTGTTTTTCGTTGAAGATAAACAGATTATTTAGATATTCCATCGTAGCAAAGATTAATGTTAGTTAAATTATGGAACTATACAATAGAAATATTGAGTGGCCATTTTTTTTTTTTTTTTCTTTTAACATCGGCACAATATAAATTTCCCATTCCTGTTTTCCCATTTTCATTTAAAAAAAAATTTGTTGGCAATAAGTCGAAAACTATGTCTTCGATCCAACGTCGTTAGTATAGTTTTTATATTTTTGTCACAATAACAACTTCATTTTTGAAGCCCTCCATCACGGTGGTATACTAATCATATAAAGCGCAACGCCAAAGAATTACATTGAAAGCAAAAAGTATGTCATAAATATTTTGTAATTTTGTTGTTGCTTTCTACAAAAAAGAACTAACGTGTAATTTTTTAGCCATTATCTTTTTGGCAACACTGGTTTAAACAGCTGACGCACGTTTCGTGTTTTGTTTCACTGTCAAACATCTTCAGTTTGGTCTATAATTTAACCATGAATCGTCTTACAAACGAACAACGCTAGCAAATTATTGAATTTTTTTTATCAAAATGCGTGCTCTGTTAAGTTCATCGCGCGCTTCTTCCATTTTATGGTCAGTTTAATCGACCCACTGAAGCGGCTATTCGGCTATTGTGACTAAATTTCGCACCAAATTTACATTGTTGGACATTAAACCACCAACACGTTTACGTGGAGTGCGAAGTGAAGAAAATATCGCAGCTGTATCGGCCAGTGTTAATGATGACCATCAATTATCGATTCGTCGCCGTTCGCAGCAATAGGGCCTCTGTTATTCAACGACGTGGAAAATTTTGCGGCAGGATTTAGGTGTGAACCCTTTCAAAATACAGCTGGTGCAAGAATTGAGGCCGAACGACCTACCGCAACGTAGAATTTTTGGTGAATGAGCTCTTGGAAAGTTGGCCAAAGATCCACTTTTTTATCGAAAAATTATGTTCGAATTGCGACGAAGCTCATTTTTGGCTCAATGGGTACGTTAATAAGCAGAATTGTCGATTTTGCAGTGAAGATCAGCCAGATGCATTGCAAGAGCTACCAATGCATCCAGAAAAAGTCACAGTTTGGTGCGGTTTATGGGCTGGTGGCATCATTGGACCGTACTTCTTCAAAGATGATGCGAATCGTAACGTAACTGTGAATGGTGAGCGCTACCGTGAGATGATATCCAACTTTTTTTTGACCAAAATGCAAGAGCTTGACTTGCATGACGTGTGGTTTCAACAAGACGGTGCCACATGCCACACAGTACGCTTAACAATGGACTTATTGAGAGGCGAGTTCGGTGAACATTTTATTTCACGTTCGGGACCGGTCAATTGGCCGTCTAGATCGTGCGATTTAACTCCTTTAGACTTTTTTTGTGGGGCTTTGTTAAAGCTCATGTCTATACACACATGCCCGCTTCAATTGACGCATTGGAAGACAACATTGAAGCATTTATTCATGAGATACCGGCCGAAATGTTGGAAAGAGTATGCCAAAATTGGACTAAGCGGATGGGCCATTTGAGGCGCAGTCACGGCCAACATTTGCATGAAATAATCTTCAAACATTAAATTATATGGACCGTACTATCGATGCAAATAAAGATTTCATGCATTTTTCTGAATTGTATGTTTTTTTTAAACTTTCCTATAGCTCTTAAAAAATCACCCTTTAGAAATACTTCAGTATTTGCAGACAAATTTTCAATAGTGTTCCCTAGTTGGGACCCATAGGCAATTACGGACCCGGCAAACAAAATTATGCTATTCATAAAAACCCTTGTATTGATTATATGTTATTTAACAAAATAGACTCGACTACAAGAGTGAACTATGTATTCTAATACATCATACAACCGATGTAACGGGCTTTGTGAATATGGCATATGTTATAATGCATATAAGAATTATTTACGCCGAATATTATTTGGATATCTATGTATGTGAATCTATATGATATTTTTCCGCCTTAAAACGATTTTAGTTAGTAGAGCTATGGTCAATGCTGGTACCTACCAGGCCAAAATTTTACCATGGCAAAGTAGCTAATATAAAAGTTATTGTTGGCAAATGTTATATTAATATGTACCAACATTTATTGGGAAGTTATGGCATTAATAGATATTTTCAGCAGTTGTATTTATATGGGAGCCATGGTCAAATATGGACCAATTCTAAAATAAATTTAATAAGATGATTTAGGTTAATATAAAAAATTTTGGATAAAATTTTCTCTAAATATCAACATAAAAAGATGGTTTATGGGTACAAATACTATTGAGGAATTCAGTTTTTATTGGGCGGTAAGTGAAATAATCTTTAGAATTGCGACCTGGACTTTGTGCGCAAGGTTTACGGACATATTTATCGAAATCTAATAGTTCGTCTGGCGTCATTTATTATTTTTCCTAATAAAAGATGAAAATCTTTTATATTTTTAAAGAAACAGTGACTTTGTTTGAGAATACTGTAAGTTTTTTGGATCAACAATATTTTACATCATAAACATTTTATCACAGAAATCAAACCCTTATATAATTGTTTTAAAACGCAAGAGTTTCGAATTGCACCTGATCGACACCTCAAAGAAATTACCCGGGGAAATTATGCGGGTAATTACCCACAAAGTGGCAGCACTGATTTTAAACGAAAAAAATCAATTAAGATTTTTTGTTATTTAATTAATATTTTAATTAAAAATTTAATTCAAAACAACTTAAATGTTAATTAAATCAAAATTAAAATTTTAATTTTCTTTCAACTAAAAAAAATAATTAATTTAATTATCCTATTAATTAAATTGAAATACTTTTAAAACAATTTTTTAATTGATAAAAGACTGCTGATATTTTTTCGTGTGTGTTTATTTAGTTATATTAACAAGAAGAAAATACATTTATAATTTTTTTTTTTTTTTGTATTTATTTTGTTGGTGTTAATATCGGCCATGTTCTGGAAATCGGAATCACGTTAAATTGAAATCGTTACCAGGGCTGCCGTTTTTGGTTATTTCTAACCAAAATTGGTTATTTTTTTCTCAATGTGGAGATGTGAATTTTTTTTTCATTTTGGTTACTTTTTTTCTAAAATATAAAATACGTATGAATATGTTTTTCTTGATACACTTGCAATTTAGGTTTTTTAAATTGTTGACCTTTTTATTTACATGGAGGGTTATTGCGTATATGGATTAGAAGGAAACTATTTATGACTTCGAACAATGTGTACTTTGCACTTCGATTTTCTCATTATAAAATTAAAATGAAAGAAAGTTTTTTATACTTTATCGCAACAAAAAAAATCCTTTCAAAACAGCTTCCAGATATTTTTTTTAGGATTTTTGCTAAGAAAAAAATTGACAAATGTGATTTTTATATTAGAAACTGTCATGTTCTGAATGAAGTTTTATCGATGGAGATTTTCAATTAATTTTTTTTTAAATGATCGTAGTTTTTCTGATTTTAAGAGTAGTAAAGATAAGTGGTACTTAAAGTAGAAAGTGCATATATCACGCGGAATTGATTTCAGAAAATGACTGAAAGAGTACACAAAAATAGATTTGGTGTTTCTAAAATCTTGAATACAAGGAAAATGTTCTAAATTTGAACTATTTCCAGTAGTATATTAAATATATTGATATGCACATGGGCATTTTAAAGATTTTTCAAAAATAAATTGATATAAAATCTATAATTTCAGAACTTACGGAATTTACTGTAAGAAAATTATATAATTATTTGGCAATATTTTTAATTTATTAAAAAGCCTTTGACTGTCAGTCATATACATTTTCCCCCATTGAATTAACGTTCTGAAATCGAATTTGTTTATATTCGTTTAAATATTATACAATGATTCACAAAATATTTCAAATAGAAAAAATTTGAAACAGTAATAATTACAATTATAATTTGAAAATACAATTTGCAAACAAGAGAAATTAGTTATACCCGGTTTAATAATATTTTAGATTAAATTCACAAAAAATCCATTTCGCATATCGCCAACAGCTTCCAATTTCGCAAGACAATCGCCATATCTTCAAACGTAAATGTTCATCGCAAAAAGAATTTAAAAATCGACACATTTCACAGCCCAGCACAGTTAAAAAGCGGAAAGTAATATAATTTTTTTTTATTTATAACTGTGAAGAACAAATTTCGTTTATTGTAAAGGACATATTCAAACAAATTCAATTTATTAACTTCCAATATACTGAATTTTGTATGCAAATTTGACGGGTTTAATGTGCTGTTTTCACAGCACAAGTAATTAAACGTGTAGTAAAATTTATATGAAAAATAATAAAAAAAACCGAGTGCTTTTCATATAAATTTTACTACACGTTCAATCACTTGTGTTTGTGGTAAAGGTAAGTTAGTGAACCTAAAAATATGATTCATATAAAAAGAAATATTTTTAAAAACTTTAAACACAGGATAAATCTAAAATGTTGTTCGATTTCAATTTCACATGATTTCGATTTCCAGAACATGGCCGTATAGCTATTGTTTGTAAATAAATTATAGTCTGTAAGGACTAAAAAAAAATATATAAAAAATTTAACTGCTTTTACAGCGAATTTTGGGACTAAAAATTTTTAAATTGGGGTTAATACTCGAAAAAACATGTAGAAACCCAGAACGGGATTGCTACTGGAGATAATCTGTAAAACAAGACTGATAATTTAGAAAACAGCAAATTTCACGTCATTTTGTTTTAAGGGATAGTGGGCTAGTCCATTGAACTTACGTGCTCAACAGTTTTAACTTTATTGAAAAATTAATTTTACTAATTTCTTTTTACGAGTGTACATTTTCCCTAAAATGAGGGAACGATTTAACTTTTTGTCAAAAACATTTTTGTTCTATGAAAACAAAAATTTAAAATATTATTGAAAAAAAAAATGCTTTTTTCTAAGGTTTCATTTCTGTCCTCTTTTCCGCCCCAGTTATTTTGGGCGTTATTTTTCGGCGTTTTTGTCTTGTAAAAGAATAGTCAAAATCTCCGTCATCCCATTAGATTAAGTGCATTCTACCTTCTCCATTTCTTTATGGTTAACCATATAAACTTCTACCTTACAAAATGTTTTTTTTTTTTTTTTTTTTTTTTTTTTTTTTTTTTGAGGAAGTGCATTAAAGTTTTTTCTTCGTCTGCGTAGTGGTCTGGGGGCAAAAACCCATAATGTGACAATTACGGAGGAAAGGAATTGGAAAAAAATCTACGAACCATCCAACTCCTGTCTGACTGACAGCCAGCTAAACAATAAGAAAATAGAGGATAATGATTTGACGATGGTTTTATTGTCTCAGGTTAATGGTTTTTTTTCCATTCTTTTTTTATTTTTAATTTACTTTTTATTGCCTTTTCTGAAAGTAAAACAAAAATTTGTTTGTTTTATTAAAGTTTAGAAATTATTGTTAGAATTTTCTGAATTTGTTTTATTAAGAAAGTTGTTATTTCTAATTAAAAGTTTTTTCCGTTTTGTTTGCTGAATGTTTTTTTTTTATGTGTTTTAGCAGAGCAAGCCCGAAGTTAATCATCTTTTATGTACATATATTTTGTGTGGCTGACCTATTTAATGTTTTTAGTTAATTTAGACTAAAAGAAGAAGAAAAATATTTTTAAATTATTTTAGTTTATAATCGAAATATTTATTTTTAAGCAGGCTAAAATTCATACGGTGAGTACGGATTTTCTTGAATCAAGAACAGGAAGATCAGTCTTGCCATAACTTTTTGTTGAGAAAAGGATATGCCAAAACTTCAAACAAATTTGCTAAAATCTGCTAAATCGTAAAATTAAGAAAATATGATAGAAATCTGCTAAGATTAAAACGTAAAATTTGTAATATTTAAAATTTGCAAAAAACAGGGACCGAAAATAACAGTTATTTTGAAATTTTAAGCAAAAAAAGCATATAGAAGGTAAATGCCGGCAAACCGGATTCAAGTATACCATTTTGATCCTAATGAACTTTTCTATGATAATACTCGTAATATTATGCTTTTTAAAGTTTTTATTTTTATTTTTTCGAACAAAAATTACAGTTATTTTTATATTTATATTTTTTTGGACAAAAATAACAGTTATTTTTGATTTTTATTTTTTTTTTAACACAAAAATAACAGTTATTTTTGATTTTGAAGTTATTCTTTAAAGAAATATTTATTTAAATGTGTGATCATCATTGGGATTTCTTATGCGCATTAAAATAAATATTTAAAATCAACTAAATAATTAAACACGTAAATTTCCTTAAAGAATAACTTTTATTTTTGCTCGAAAAAATAAAAATCAAATTGTAGTTGTTATTTTTGTTCAAATAAATAAAAATGAAAAATAAATCTTATTATTGTTCACAAAAATAAATATCATAAAATAATCTTTATTTTTGATCGAAAAAATAAAAATCAAAAAATAACTGTTATTTTAGTTCAAAAAAAATAAAAATCAAAAAATAACTGTTATCATCTGACTTTTATGAAAAAAGGCTAAAAATATGCTAAATTTTTACAAAAAAAAAAAAAAAAAAAAAAAAAATATGCTAAAAATCTGCCGAATTTTTTAAAAAAATATGCTTATAATCTGCTTAATGAAAAGGTATTTTAATATATATTTTTAAAAAAAAAAAAAATTTATTTTTAAAAAAAAATATTCTAAAAAATTCTGCTTTTCTAAAACGTAAAAATATGCTAAAAATCTGCTTTTGGACAACCAAATATGCTAAAAAAAAGTTTGCATATTTTTTCAATTCCCTAACTCAATCTTCTAAATGTAGCAGAAAATATGCTGAAATGGTATCACTGAGAAAGATTGATTCACGTACGGATTATTCAATCGCGAAATACTTGACTTATCCATATTCAATCCCAATTTGATTTCTTCTTGTTCTGTTGTTTTTGTTGTTTCTACACACAACAAGCAAATTGTTTTTTAACTACTTGTCTGGTGGGTGTAGTGTCTACAACAAATTTTGATAAGTCATATGAACAGTGTGGCCATCTTGGCATTTTTGCAGCTAAATTTAGCATTCACAATTTATTTTCAGCTGCACAATTTTCATTTAGCACTTGGCATTTTATTTAGCACTTATAGAAATTGTTTTTAGCTTTTTTTAGCATAATTTATTTTACAAATTTGGACGAATAGTTCTATTGGTTTTACTTAAATTATAATTAATTTGGACTTAAAATAGTTGTACCTAAAAAAATTTCGTTTTTAAAGGGATAATTCGTATGTTTAGAAACATCTTACCTGTCTTGTTAAAAAGCAGAATATTCAAGGAATATTAGAAATGCCCTTGTCATGTTGTTTCTAAATATTAATTGCCCTTTGATATTACGATATAAAAGTAAAAGGAAATTTCACTTTGTATTATTATTAGTGTAATTGTGTGAAAAAATTGTTTTCTCTAAAGCCTGGTACTCTGTTCTACATTTCACGTGAAATGCTGTCAAAACCCATATAAAAAAAACTTGTGCGGAATTTCTATGAAAAAATGTTGATAGAGTTGTACTCTGTTTAATTTGTGAAAAAGTTGCGAAATGTTTCTGGCAACATTTTTTTACAACTGCGAAATAATATAAGCTGCACTTATTTCACGTGGAATTTTAAGCAAATGAAAAAAGTTTAAACTAAATATTAACATGAGAACTGCAAAACACAAATAACACAACCGGTAACAGTTTTTCATCAATATTTAATTTAATTTTTACTTAATTTTTTATTTAAAAAAATACTTTTTAGTAAAATACATGTGGGTTTTGTTTACATATGCAAAACAATGTCGCATACTTTGAAAAATTAAAAACGTCAAATTGTGCAAACTCTCGAGATAGGTAACATTGATACATGTCAAATTTTTCGCATGAAATAATAGATGTTGCTGAACATTTTTCACAAATTGGAACAGAGTACTAGGCTTAACGTATAAAAAATAAAATAATCTAAAATAATTTGTATATTTTAGAAATAATAGCGTGTATCAGGCCCCTAAATTTAAAATGCAGTCTCAACTACCTGTGCTTCATATTTATGTGTATCAGATGTTTTACCAAAATCTATCCACTTGCTTAAATATAACCATTTATTTCAAATTCGTTGAAAATAAGTCACTAAATTGTATTTTGCTTCAAATAAAATTTCATACTGGTAATAAATTTTTAACAAAGATCTTTAAAAAAATTTAGCATTATTTTTAGCATTTTACAAAATCATTTTTAGCATTTTTTGGCCATGTCTGATGCCAAATTTAGTTGTAAAATTTATTTAGATCTGGTCACACTGCATATGAAATTTAAAAGCTCACTTTGTAATTTTACTCTCAGAGTGGTACTAATAACGAAAAGTTCAATCTTTTTTTTTACTTGGTTTAAGAATTTGATACTAATTTTTAGAAATTCCGGGATTGATTTTCGAAAGTGATCCCATTTGGGATTGATTTGAGAACGTTTTAGTATTATTCGTACTTAAATTTTTGAGTACGACTCGTACTTAAAGTAAGTATAAAAAACTTAATATATCCCGACTGTTTTTCAATGGCGGTGAGTGTAAAACGGCGAAGATTTCTGACGAGATAGTGTAGTTAATTTCGAAACATGTCAAATCAACGTGTCCGTTTATTATCATTAAAACTGTAATTCATTTCATGTTGTAAAATTTCTTTCTTTATTAACACAATGTAATAAAAATTTAATTTAACTTTAGCCTGATTAAAAAAATAAAAATTTGGATTAAAAATCATAAACCACAATTCTAATTATTTTAGTTTATTTTAAAATTAAAGAGATTACTAAAAATCATTTTTCTTTTTTCATTTACAGCCAGGCCTCCCGATGTCGATCGACAACTTAAGCGAGCGATAGCAACTCACTTATTATTTTTCTCTTAAGCGTCCCACTAACTATCGGCTTGTCGGTCGACAGGTTTTACGGGTCTAACGTAATTAATTAAATTATTGACAAATGACTGTATTGCCACATCATCAATTCCATAAATAAAACGCTACTTTGAAAATAACAATCGACAAAATATATAAATAAAGCCAAAAAAAAAAAAAAAAAAATCTGGCAACAACGAAATGAGAATAGAAAACAAACGAGTAAACAAAAAACAAACAAAGCAGTAAAAAAATATATAAAATTAAATTTTATAAAAAGTATTTTAAAAACCTATATTTTAAAAGTGGTGGTGTTTTTAAAAATATAATAATACAAAAAAATTTAGTGTTTGTGTGGAAAGAAAATTTTGTTAAATATTTGAACAAAATGCCTATGGCGACAATTACTACACAAGTGATTGATTATTATGACATTTGCGGTCGCATTATATTTCTTAGTGGGCCACAAATTTGTACGAAAACTTTAACGTTATCGGTCGCTTGCATTGTCGATCGACTTGTCGTGCTAAAAATTGTTAGTGGGCCGCAAATCAGCTGTTTTTCGTTGAAAATGCAAGCGAACGACAGCGGTCGACATCGGGGGCCAAGCTCTTAGTTTCAAATGGGAAATTTAAAAAACTTTTGGTAATTAAAAAAAAAGTTCTATCATTGTTTTATTAGAATTTGAAATCCGCTGAATAAATACGAAGATGAATCAATCGTTTATTTTAAAAAATCCAGTTAAGCGAAAAATTTTTGATTTTGCGTAAATCAAAGAAAACTTTCTTATAACACTAACATATGTGTGTGAAGATAAATACGAAAAGTTAAATTATTTTTTTTTTAAATATCGCATGCAATAAAAAATATTTAAGAAAATATCACAAGCGATAAAAAAAAATTATAAAGAAAATACGAGTATTTACACGAAATTATAAGGTTTTTATGGAATATCCATCGTTTTTATCGATTTTTTTTAATTAAAAACTTATTTGATATTTTCCTAGTCTTTTAATATTAAAAGTTGTGATTTTTGAAAAAATATGAGTTGAACTGAAATTCTCAAAAAAAATCATTCGAATGGTGTATCATTTAATAAAATACAATATATAGTTTAGGCGTAAAAAGGAATCCAAAGAAATCCACTTGCCTATTAATATACTTATATGATATGTATAAGATATTTATGAATTATTTTTTTGTTTGCTTATTTTGGTTCAAGAATTGTTATGTTTGTTGTGTAATTATTTTTTTTTACTAATAAACTCCAAATAATAAATAATTTATGCATTTTTATTATTGAAATTACTTAATTTATAAAAAACACTTTATTAATCGGTTAACCGATCAATTACAAAATTAACCGATTATTAACCGATTAAACCAAAACCTCCGATTTAATGAATACCCTAGGAATTACCGTACTATTGATACCGCTTCGGCGTTATTTAAGTATGGATGATTTGTTTTGTCTTTTCAGTGTAGGCCGGTTAAATAAGTTTCCCCTGTTTCATAAATAGTCCTTCTCAGATTTATGAAATTAATTAATTTAAAATTAGTTATCTGATTAAACTCGGAAATAACTATAAAATTATTTTATTAATGTTAAACTGAGGGAAGTAAAATTTTTTCGTGCAGTCTCTAGTCTAGGCCATGGTCCAGTATTTAGTCGCGTCCAATGTCCACTCTCTAGTAATTTCTAGCTTGAAGTTTCTTATCTAGTTAGTTTACAGTCCAATCTCGTATATATTTCTTCCTTTATCTCACACTGAACCCCAACAATACACAGAAAAAATTGTCAGTAGTTTTTATTAATTAAAAATATTGTTTGAAAAGTATTTCAATATAATCAATGTGATAATTGAATCAATTATTTTTTTACTTAAAAATAAACAAATTAACAATATAATTTTGATTTAATTAACACTTAAGTTGTTTTGAAATAAATTTTTAATTAAAATATTAATTAAATAACAAAAAATCTTAATTAATTTTTTTGCTTAAAATAAAATAAGTCAAACTTGTAGAATTGTTGTTGGGAATTGTCAAAATCTGAGCAATATTTAATTAAATCAATAAACACATTCACCGCTAACGTGAAAAACAAGTGGAATTTTTGTTCGCATGAAATTTTTATTCCCCTCAAAGGGAAAAATGCTATCGTGAAACTCCCATGAACAATTTTTCGCGCTATCAGTTCTCAGTGAATGTAAAAAAAAAGAAATATTAAAAAACATTAAAAAAAATTTTGGTTCAAAAATATACACGTATATTTTAAAGAAAAGTAAAAAAAAGAACAAAATAATATATATTGTATTAGAGTGATAGTTTGATTGCACATTATCTAATTGCTCTTCACAAATCCTCAGGCAATCGACCTGTTTTTTGCATTTTGTTGAACAATATACATATAAGTTTGTTCCTCTTTTAACGGAAATTTACCTTAAAATTAATTTTGTAAACTTCAATATTCGAATTATGAGAAGAATTACTTACATAAATGTTTTGTTCCCCAGCAAGTGAGATATTGAAAGGGAAAAGTGAACAAATTACGAAGGAAATAATTGTTAAGGTAAGGGGAATTTTTTCCCGCGGACATTTTTTTCTCGTTATTATTCTCCTATGAATTAATTGTTTTCATGGGAGTTTTTCATGATCGCAAATACGTGAAAATGGAACAAATTACGAGGGAAAAATTTTTCACGATAGGAGTGATTGTTTCAAATGGCAAAGTTTTTTGATAATTTTTTTAAAAAAAATAAAAAAATATCATTGATTGAAAAAAAATTCACAAATTTTATTCTTTAAAATTTTTAGTAATCATTTTTTAAATCAACAACTTGATCGCTTGATTCCATGAATTTAGTGATTAGAAACTATTTTAAATTTTTTCTGCGTAATCTTCTTCCATCTCACTCTAATTTGAGATATAAATCACAGTTGATTCCATGTTAAGCCGATAGATGTCAGTTCGGTTTCGATGGAACGTCTCCAAGTTGATCGTGGTCTACCAGCTGTTCTTCCTGCTTGGGTAAACGGATTCCAAAGCAACGCTCGCTTCGCAATGTTATTATCCTTATCTTTAGTCTAGATTCTTAAGTCTAGTCTTCGGTGCAGTATCTAGGCAAGTCTAGAGTGTAGTCTTAAGTACAGTCGTAAGTCTAGTCTAGAGTGCAGATTCTAGTTTAGACTTCTGTCTCCAATTCACCGTTCAGTCTATAGTTCGGTATCTTGTCTAGAGTACTGCCGCTGGTCTAAGGTCTAGTCTTGAGTCTAAATATTAGTCTCTAACCAGTCTAGAGTGCAGTCTTATAACTAAAGTCTTGTTTTTAGTCAAGCGTAATGTGCATTGTATATCAGTCGTTAATCTAGGAAATAATATAGTTTTTAATCCAGTCTATAGTCTGGCCCATAAGAATTACGATCTTTTAAATGTCGCAACCAAAAAAAATTTTTTTTTAACAAAAGACTACGTATAAATACTGAATTGTGCTAACAGTTCTTCCAATGGAACAAATTTGACTTCATCCTTAGCAACTTTCACAAATGAATAACTCTTTTGGCAACTATTTCGAATTAAATTGTACTACCAATAAAATTACTTCTACTCAAATTCCTTTTCCAATTCCTTACTCAAATAAATTTTAATATTTCATATTTGTTTAGTTTTCTAGCAAAAATAAAATCAAAAAGCCTAACAAAGGTTCTAACATAATTGTTTGTTTTGTTTGTTAGTTTTACTTATTGTATCCTTTCAAAAATAAATATAAAAAATCACACAATAACCCAAATAAACAAAAGCTCCTCATCTGCCAATTGAATGGCAACAATAAAAATTAAAGTTCTCTTTTGTGTATTTGGAAATCCTTTGATAAGAAAATAAAATATTATTTGAAATCAATTGATCAAACGATAATAAGCCATACATGACAAAGGATATCAACACAAATCCATGAACGCACTAATGCTCTTACACACTTCCACTTTAACACACATGGGTTTATCAGTATGTGACTACGTTGTTATACATTTATAATATTTTTATATGGATGTATACATACGCATATTCTTCCTTGCGTTTTGTTTTTTTACAAGGACTCTTTACTTTAATGTTAAATTGATTTTTTTATTTCCGTTTTATATGCTTTCTCGCTTGTTAGATTAGATTTGAGCAGCAATACAAAGAAAATCCTCCACCTCACCCAAAGAAATCAATAAGTAGCAAGTGGCATAGATATAATGTTGGTGCGCTATAATGGGTATGTTTAGTTCCAGGAAGCGATATTGACATTAGGCAGCTTGGGAAGTTGATAAATTATTCTTAAAGGTTATACGCAGTTACCAAGTATCGATAGCCTTCTTTATATTCATTTTAAATTAAAGTCGAATTTTTCACTGAGATAACGTTAACTATAAGTGAACACGATAAAATACACTACTGCGATAAAAAAAAAATTAGTTCTATCCAGGGACCGTAACAGTTATTCCTTTTTTCATAAAAGTCAGATGATAACAGTTATTTTTTGAGTTTTTTTTTCTTGAACAAAAATAACAGTTATTTTTTTATTTTTAATTTTTTGAACAAAAATAACAGTTATTTTTGATCAAAAATAACAGTTATTTTATGATTCTTATTTTTTTTTAACAATAACAACAGTTATTTTTTGATATTTATTTATTTGAACAAAAATAACAATTATTTTTAAATTTTTATTTTTTCGAGCAAAAATAAAAGTTATTTTTTAAAGATATGTAGGTGTTATAATTATTTAGTTGGCTTAAAAATATTTATTTTAATGCGCATAAGAAGTCCCAATGGTGATCACACTATTTAAAGACAGCGCAATAATTATAACACTTTTATTTTTGATCGAAAAAATAAATATCAAAAAATAACTGTTATTTTTGTTCAAAAAAATAAAACTCATAAAATAACTGTTACTTTTGTCCAAAAAAATATAAATCAAAAAATAACTGT
This sequence comes from Pollenia amentaria, assembly GCA_943735925.1. Lineage (NCBI taxonomy): Eukaryota > Metazoa > Arthropoda > Insecta > Diptera > Polleniidae > Pollenia > Pollenia amentaria. Next base: position 127,243,405 of record OX031009.1, read on the forward strand.
AATTTTTGATCAAAAAAATAAAAAACAAAACTTTAAAAGTCATAATATTTCATCATAGAAAAGTTCATAAGGATCATATACTTGAATCAGTTTGCCAGCATTTACTTCTATATGCTTTTTTTTTGTTTTAAAATTTCAAAATAACTGTTATTTTCGGTCCCTGGTTCTACCATTGTTTGGCTTCACCTTTTCCACTTGTAATTCCGAATTCAGAAAATGGCAATAAGTTAATTGTAAATCAGATTAGCCTATTAAAATTCGGAAAGCGTCAGTTTAAATTCGGATTAGTCAATTGAAATTCAGATGGCGTCAATTGAAGGCTGTACGAATAACGTTGTAAGTTACAAAATAATTATTTTTCAGGAGAGCAAAAAAACGTTTTTAACAGGTTGGATTATTTATTTTTTAATTTTTCTTTTTAGGTTATCAAAAATAATGACAATAAAAACTTAAATGCAAAATATCAAGAAAATCAAGAAAATCAGATTTTAAATTACATGCTCAATTATAGTTTATAATTTTTTTTTTTAGTGGAAAAACGTTTCATATTTACAATCGCGATGTCATTTAAAACATTTTTCCACTAGGCAAGCGGCTTTTAAAACGTCATTCCACTTTGCAAAACCATTTTGTTTGTATCATTTTGTTAATCACTTACAACGTTATTTCACTGGCTGACAGTTTGTGTCGTATTTTGACGGCATTAAGATCCATAAGTTTGTGTGATTTGATTGTTAAACAGTGTAAAAGAGTAATGTTAATGGTAATCTGCAAAAACGCGTTTTCGCAAAAAGTGGATTTTACAGCGTTACTCGTGGCTTTGCTTCAATTGTTTCAGATAAGTCGATTGTATTTCAGAAAGCGTAAATTGTTTTTTTGAAAATAATGAATGTTATATAGAAAAATCACTAAAAAATTTTCCGAGCGAAAAGTCTTTCAAAACTAGAAGGAGTTATCAGGATTCGCCAGCCTCTCCTTTGCAGCTAGGACTCTTTTCCACGATGCTAAATCCCATTGAGATTAATTGTTATAAAGTTAAGGCCTATGCAAAAAACATCATTCGTGGCCCAAACGTTGCAGGTCCTGGCGTGATAGAACAAAGATTGATATATATGAATGATATTGTGCGCGTGCTGTGCAACTCTGTACAGTTCACCAAGCTGCTGCGTCGTCATTGAATGACATGGTGGTAGGTCAAGTGTAGATTGCACTGAAATTATTTTCTTTACAGATCCAATGGATTTTCACATTAATCTAATGAAATATTACATTAAAATTCAACCTATGTAACGCTTCCTGGGATTAATGAAGAATTTTTCATTAATGAAATATTTCATAAAATCTATAAACATTTTACATTAACTTCTTTCTAGAAAAAAATTAATATGTTCTCTAATTACCAAATTTATATGAAATTCATAATATCAAGCAAACAAGTTGCTGAATTTGCACCTATTACCAAAATGATTATATTGATTACTAAAAATTGTAAAATTGTGAATATTTTTTTTCAATAAATGATATTTTTAATTAAGAAAATGATAAAAAAAAAAACTTTCAACAATGTGTTAATTTATTTAATTAAATTTTGACAATTCCCAACAGCAATTCTACAAGTTTCAATTATTTTTTTTTAAACGAAAAAAATCAATTAATATTTTTTGATATTTAATGAATATTTCAATTAAAAATGTATTTCAAAACAACTTAAGTATTAATTGAATCAAAATTATATTTTAAATTTTCTTGCAACTAAAAAAATAATTGATTCAATTATTACATTAATTAAGTTTGAATACGTTTTAAACCATTTTTTTGATTGATAACAAACTTTTTTTTTTGTGTTGAAAGAAAATATTTTCTAGTTAAAAATATTTTGTTAAAAGTATTTTGTATATTCATTAATTTAGTGACATTTTTTTCATTTAAAATATGAAGTTACAAAAGTTTCCTTTTTTTCATTAATTTAAAAATAAAGATTATATTGGGTTAAAGAAAAAATTTAATGAAATTGAGTTATTAGATTTATGAATCATAATTCTTTCAGTGTACATATTTAAACAAAATACAACGAAGTACTGCTTACTCTTCAATGCACTATTTTTTTGTTATAATAAAAAAAATAAATATTTAATAAAGCTTGTTTGTTTTCTGAATAACAAATGACTTATCTGAATTATAATTGACGCTTTCTGAATTACAATTAGAAAAGGTGTAGTCTTCTGTCAATGTTTTGTTTATGTTTGCAAAAAGTGCACGTTATGTGTTGGTTTTGTTGTGTTTAGTTATTTTTACGAAAGTTTTTAATCGTTTTAGTTTTAATGACTACTATGAAATAATAATTGGCTAACAATTTATTTATTTCATCCAGTGTAATGCGTTAAATTGAGCTTTCTCTTCAATTATTATTGATGTCTTCGAAGACATTACACAAACAAAAATTCGTTTGGTTTTGTTGTAATGCTGCATTTGTTGCACTAGTGTTGCAACCTGTATTACTTTGTCATAGAAGTGAGTTATGATTTAAACTACGCTCACAATGATAACAACAACATTTCGTTGTTTCTTTTATTTTATTTCTTCATATATTTTCCTTTCGTTTTTCGAACAAAAATTTAACTAAAGTTTTTTTAAAAATATATATCTTCTTCTACTTTACTTAAGGTGTTATGATACTTGCTATTTTTTGTATTGGATTTTTTAGGATTGACTGAATGAAACAACAAATGCGAGAAAGAACAAGAAATACAATACAATATAAAATGTAAACAAAACAAACAATATTGCCCACGTTTTGTTCCCACAAAAACCGTCAAAAAAAGCTATAAATCGCAAAAAAAAGTTAAAACCCGCTACTTTCGATCAAAAACTAAAAAAGTTAGCAGCAGTGCTAACATTTAATCTGGAAATGTCAATTTTAAGTTACAAATTTTTATATTTTTTTTGACAGTCTAAGATTATTTATCGATAACACGCGTATATTTTTTTGACATTTCAAGATTTTTTATGGTATAATCAAACTCTTTACACTTAGTCAGTTTTCCTATGCAAATATATTTGCACTGTTCTCCAATATAGAAAAAATACAAAAAATAGCAAGTATCATAACACCTTAACAGTGGTTAATTTTATTGAACTGTGTATGGTTTTTAATCCAAATTTTTATATTTTAATCTGATTTTTATATATGTAGATGTTATCTCTGGAGATATTTCGAACGGGATTAAAAAGACAAAGTCAGGTGCCCTAAAATGATAAGTTCCACGTCACGACTTATCAATCACCTTTAATTAGTCCACATGCTTGACATTTACGTGCTCTATATAAAACTTAACGCCGTTCAAAGTAGTTCTAATTAGACGACAAATAATACTTTACTAAAATACGCAGCCAAAAATTATCCATTGGGTGAAATATTAGCCCGTTGTGTTCTGCAGGCGGAAATCTCGGCTATTAAGCGGGCAGCCAACTGGCTAAAGTATTATCGCGTATCGGGAGATATACGTATATTTACTGATAGCAAGGCTGCCATTGCTTCTCTAGCGGGTGTCTACACGACATCTAGGTTAACTGTGAAATGCCGGATGTCTTTGAATGAGATTGCTGAACATTCAGAGTTAACGCTCATATGGATACCAGGGCACTCAGACTGCCCGGGAAACCAGATAGCAGATGAGCTGGCCAAGGAAGGTGGTCGCATGTATGAAACATTCATTGATCAATTCATTGGCCTTACAATGGCTCACTGTAAGTCACTCATTCTGCGCGAAAATTATAGAATTGCGCAAGAGGGATGGACCTGTGAGTCCACCTGCTTCATATCCAGGGCAGTTTGGCCTGGCTTTGATGAACGGAGAATCAAATCTCTACTTCGGTTCAATAGGGACCAAATAAGAACTGTGGTGTCGGTCATGACTGGACACTGGTCTGTTGGGACTCATGCTAGAAGAATGGGTCTGGAAATCAATGACTACTGTAGAAGTTGTCATGATGAGGAGCAAGAGGAGACTGTGCTTCACTTTCTCTGCCAATGGCCTGGGCTGCGGGGCATCAGGGAAAAATATCTATCTAAAATAGAACTAAGATTGCTTCTTCTCTTCATTAGGAAGACGAATTGGCTCAACTTTGCAGTGACGCCATTTGAGTAACTGCTCTTTGGGATGGGCATTGGCGCTGGGTATCACAAAGGGACCGCTGAAGGACCCAAGTGAGCTGTCTCTCGATGGCTGAACATGGAACCGAACCTAACCTAGCCCGTTGTGTTGCCGAGGACCGAGTGCTTGTTAAGGCCCTCCGTCTCAAATAACAAATATATTGAATTTCTATAATTTATTATTTGCATTTGCAAAACGTTTGGCTAGATCAAACATTATTTCAGAGTTTATAAATTAGATGATACAATTATCTTCTTACATATAAAGTTAAGTAAATAAATAGAAATTGTTAAAACTAAAGCTAAAGTTTGATCAATTCACTGGTCTCGTTTTTTTTTTTATTTTTGTGTCTTTATGTATTCGAACTAAAACCGATTAACCGGTTATTTTAAAAATGCTTAACCGAAAACCGGGTTTTCAAATAAGGGATTATCGTAATATTATAAAACCAGGTTTTGAAAAAAGTCGAATAATCGATCTCCCTAGTATATATAAGTTTGTCATTTCATTTTTAATTTCTACACTCATAAAAAAATGTACCTTCATATTGATGATACCCTAACATCAGAATTGTGACATCAATGTTACTACAAATGGCATCAATGATAAAAAAAAAGGGGAAATCAATCCAATGACGAACGTCATCCAAAAATTTTGTCATATTTTATGCGTCATCTACGCTATGACTACAGTGACATCAATTCGACGACACATTTTGTGTACACTGATAGAAAAGACTTCAAAACGCTGATGTATTTTGACATCAGTACAGACAAACTGTCATCAGTGCGCTGACATATGATTATTACGAAAACCTTATCGGGCATGCTGCAGGTGTCTTGTAACTGAGAGTTCTTCTGTTAAGAAAGGGCGGAATACAACAAAAGTGAAACAAACATATGCTACGGTTAAGTAAATAATGATATTCTCTTAATTTGACTTAAGGCCAATTACAATTACTCAATTTGATGACAGTTTGTCATCGCACTGATGACATGCTTTATAAAACCGACTCCGATTCGTCATTTCTGTGACGCCAATGTGTCATCCCATTGATGACAGAATTTAAATTTTTGACCCTGATGACAATTTGGCCAAGTGATGTTAAGGCTGACATCACAGTGATGTAAAGTGTCATGGGGTCAAAAACGAAGACACTTGTCATAGTACTGATGTCGAAATACTTCAGCGTTATGACGCCTTTTCTATCAGTGTACAATATTGATCTGAGACTATAATGTATAAATATTTCAAGTCCTTATAATTTATGTTGATCTAACGATATCAGTCGGTCCGTCTGTCGGTTAAAATGTGTTTTCGTTACATTTTGCTATTGAAATTCAGCATAAGCGGTCCACAAATGCCTGAGATACGAGCAAAAAACCACGACAGTCCCAAGCTTTACCTATACATCCCTTGTTGTTCTTCTTTTTTCTGTTTATCTGGTGAACGGCAAGAGCCAAGGTTTCCAAATTTATGCATTCACAACATGTGGGCGGGATTGTTGAAGTAGGCGTAGCATGAAATAGATTTATTTATATCTAAAAAACAGTATCCATATAAGTTTCTGTTACTGTCACATCTTGTTGAAGGGAATATTAGATTTGGCATAGCTGAATGTAGCACTCTTACCTGTTTTCGATCAAGAAGCTTCAGCTAAAGTTAGATCTTTCTTTAATTTTGTTATGGGTCGATTATGGATAGCAACAAAACTAAAATTGAGTTGCCAGCAGCGAAATTAATTAAGCAACGCCGCTCATATAAATTTGTTTTCTTTTATATTTTAACATGAGCAGCGTTGCATGATTTCCCTGCTGGCAACTCAACTTTAGTTGCCATCCGAATTCGACCCATTTTTTTTTGTAGGGAGAGAGCGGGAGATTCCTCCCAACGGAGACGGTACCACGACCAAGACAGGCTAAAAGACCCTCCGCCTCCCAGAGGAATCCAAGGTCTTTTGCCGGTGTTGCACCGACTCGGGACGCGGCTAGCACGCCGTGCCCAAGTGTCTCATTCTGGCCCATGCCAGCGCCGGGCGGTCAAACAGTAAATGCCCTGTGGTCTCGTCCTATTCACGACATAGTCTGCATTCCTGGTCCTCTGCCATTACCATCCGAAACAGGTGGTTCTTAACCGTATGGTGACCTGTCAGATAAGCCACCAACAGTAATAGTTCCCGTCTGTTGAGACCCCTCGTCTCCATTGTACTCCCGGGAAATATCAGTACCTTCGCCTGACGCATTCCCGGGAGTGATACCTCACTGAGAGCCCAAACCTCCAGTAGGGACTGGGTAGTGGCCCAACTTAACCCACAAAAGGGCTCGGAGCCCACCATTTGGGCGTTTGCTCCAGCCCTAGCCAGCTCATCAGCCCAATCGACCCATTAGTTACAAACCTCTTAAGTCAACCTATAATACCCTACTCTTTTCAACATCAATAACATAAAAAAATATCTACTATAACAATATGTATGTATATCTTTATGGTGTATGCGAAAAATACATTTTAAGTTCAATATCTATGGATTGCATATGCATGCGAATAAGTGCCTGAGAGAGACTGCAAGTATCCGTAGCATCTATAGAATTTTCAATAGAGTTTTGATATAAAGATGATTTTATGTCAGTCAGTCAGTGAGTGCTCATATATAGTTTTTTATGAATAAGTGCACATTTACGAGTTTTATAATATATTTTATATTTATTTTTTTTTTTTTTTTTTTCAAATGATTGCATTGAATGATATTTTTTATATTTAATGTCAGTTGACAGGGAATAAGAAAGATAAATCGTTATTATTTAAGTGTAATGGATAAACGTTTAAATACATAGAAACTGATTATAAAAATGAGAAGTTTAATAAATAATTAAACATGAATAAGTGACTAATTGTTCTTCAGGAGTAGATTAGGAGAAAATTAAAGTTTTTGACATAGAACTTTTAATGTGCACACATGTCAAGTTTTGCAGTAGCAGTTTGAAGCTGCTGCAACTGGCAACATTTCACTTCGAATTTTTTTTTTACTCTAATAAAAGTTTTTCATTTTTACAAATTGTACAAATGATTGACAAGATAAACAGTTCGGTAATCAGTGAATTCAATAACAGAAATCATTAAGAAAAGCAAAACAAAATAACTGAGGATTTCTTAAAGCAAAAATAAAATGCCTTTTAAACTTTTGGGAATATGTGTGCGGATTCGAAAGTTTTATTTTTTTAATTTGAACTCAAAAGCCAAATATATCAAGCCAAACAAATATTTAAAATAGTTTTATTATTTTTGTTATTTCAGCAGCTTCAATACAAAGAACAACAAATATTTTTTCCGTTCAGACGTTGTGTATTTCGAAAGCATTAAAATTAGGGAAGTAACGAATATACCGATACCGATATACCGGCGATACTTAAGATTTTCCGATATATCGGTATCGGCGATATTTTGCTGTCGATACGACGATACTTTTTATATTTTTTTTTGGAGTATTTTTGAACAAGTAATAAGATTTTCTATGCTTATATTTTGCCAAGCAACTAATTTCTCTTAGTTGCTATGCAAAAAATAACACATTAAAAAGCAGAGCATAAAATTAAAACAGAATAATGAAATTGTTTCATATGATAAATGAATCAATGAGGATGGAAAATAGTTCGGAGTTTAAAAATTTACCGCCTGACTTATCATTAGCTCTAACTAAAATATTTAAGGCTTTAGAAAATAATACGGTCGTCCACGTCACAAGTTACACCCTTTCGAAAAAGTAAAAGTGCAAAAACATAACAACAACCACAAAGACAATTAGTTATACACAAATAACTGTCTATGTGGTTGTTGTTATGTTTTTGCACTTTTGCTTTTTCGCAAGGATGCAACTTGTGACGTGAAGCACCTTAATGAAACTTCGTTACGATTCTCGAATATTTCAATGACAATTGACTTCAATCGCACCGCAAAAACGTCTTATTAAGCTACTTAACATGTCTTTGCAATCCGAAAGTGTTGAAGACCAGGTCACGCCTACAGGTGGTACAAGTTCTGATAAGTCTACAAGAACTGGCCTTTGGAGCGTTTGTGAAAAAACTATAAGAGGATCCGAGGAGGAATAAGAAGTCTAGAGATACCTTAGATCTCCTAATATTTCTAGACGCATATCCGCTTGCTTACGGGCGCATGACATGTTATACCCAAACTTGAAAAAAATGGCTAGGGATTTCTTAAGTTTTTAAATCAGTTTTGTCGCATCAAAGAGACTATTTTCCACTGCAGGTTTGAACGGACTTGCCAAATCGTTTATCTGCTCAAAAGTTTAATTTATATCAAAGTTGTTTTGGGGAATACATAATTTTTTCATTAAAAGATTTTGTTTGTTGTGCTTAATTCCCAATTTTTATTCTTGATAAATGAACTGAAATTTATTATTGAAGGTTAAGCTAAAATGAAAAAAATGTATATCCTATTGCCTGTATATGAAAAAAATAAAATATATCGCCATTTTCGCGTTACATGTGAATAATTAAAAAAAAAAATATATATATATATGGCGGATTTCATGTCAAGTGACCCAACTTTTGAAATCGATGTCTTCCGATTTGGATGAAATTTGCACCAAGGTTAGGTTAGTCTAGTCAACAAGATCGGTCAAAAAGTTTCTGAGTTAGAGGGGGTCAAAATTTGACATTTTAATCATATTTAACCTTAATCACATAAGTCCTTTAATAATTTTTTTTGTCTTTTTTAAATTTTTAAAAAATTTTTTTTTTTTTTTTTTTAAATTTAAGACTTATTTTTTATTTTTTTTTTTTTTGAAAAGGCTATTTTTTTTTTTTTTGCTCAAAAGAAAGCTTAGGGGTTTTCCTTTAAGTAAGTTATGGTCGCTATTTGGGATGCGAGTGGGTTATGTATAAAAAAAAATAATTTGTCAAGACATCATATGCCAAGAAATTTAAAAATCCTCGTCTTGACTTAAAATTATTTTTTTTATACATAACCCACTCGCATCCCAAATAGCGACCATAACGAACTTTAAGAAAAAGACCTAAGCTTTCTTTTGAGCAAAAAAAAAAAAAATACCCTTTTCAAAAAAAATAAGAAATAAGTTTTAAATTTAAAAAAAATAAAATTTTAAAAATCCAATAAGACTAACCTTGGTGCAAATTTCATCCAAATCGGAAGACATCGATTTCAAAAGTTGGGTCACTTGACATGAAATCCCCCATATATTAACATTATTTTATAACAGATTCAATTTGAAAAGCAGAACATTATTTCCACATACGTAGAATTTGTATAAAAACCCGAAACGAAAATATGTATTTAGTTAAATATCACAATTAGTAGGTCAAGTTTTATATACCATTCATTGAATGCTGCTTCAAAAACTCTTTTCGGTGATACCAAACTTTATCTATTTCGTCTTGGAGCAAAGTACAAATAAATTCGAAAAAAGGAAAAAAGACCTTTTTAAAAATGGTCCAGCTCACGGATGGTCAACGCTAGAACCAAAATATTTTGGAAATCATCATAAAACATATCAAGCTTTATTTTCAGAGGGGTAACAAAAACACAAGGCGAGTCGGTCTAATATATATACTATATATATATATATATATCAATGAAGTAGATGTGGACCAAAAAATTGTCAAATACTTCACAAAAATAATAGTCACACAATATAAAAAAACTACGAGTATAATTACTTTTTTATCGGCACCAAGAAAAAGTTTGCTTTTCTTATGCAGCGCATTGATGCATAATTTTGTATAATTTACAATAATTTGTATTGTGGTTATTTTATTGAACTGTTAATGGTTTTTTTAATCCAAATTTCGATATTTTAATCAGGTTTAAGTTCAATGAATTTAATTTTCATTTACCCTTATTCTGCGTTTCGATTATGTTTCCGCTCGAATCGAAAATAGGTATTCTAAAAAAAAACCTAATCGAAAGAAAAAGAAGAGGAGAAGAGTATGTTTAAACCGGCTGCTTTGTTATGAAACGTATGAAATAGAAAAATAAAAAATTTTGTAAACATTGTAATTGTTAAACTATAATATGTAAAATTTTATGAATAAATACTGATAAATACATATGTATATAAAATCTAAATATTGTGGTAACTATTAAGTGCGGAAAGGAAGAAAATAGCCAGATTATAAGCAACCGTTATTTTTGGCCCAACTGTTCCAGTGTGAGGAATCCTGAAGCGCCGCAGCGAAATTTTCATTTTCTACACATCATTACAAAAGAAAAATATAGTTTAGAGAAGAAATGGAATCGATAGCAGCGGCGTTGTTGTTGGAATAGGAGAACAAAGTGGGTTAGAATGCAGAATCAAGACTAGAAAAGCGGAAATTGAGAGACAGTTGCAATCCATTCGAAATGAGTGATAAATTGTAAGATATTTGTTTTAAATGTGTGTGAAACAATTAATTGAATTAATTTTTAAAGATTTCGTTGCCATTAATCTAGCCAGTTTTTCATACTGCTCAGGTGTTGTGTTTTTTGACCTGCAATAAATTAAATAAAGCTTTAAAGTTACAAAAAAAAAAACCAAATATATTACAAATTAAATTCATAGCATTTTATACTCACATTTTATTTAATTATACACTTTTTTAACTACAGAAACAAAAATCTAAAAACTTTCCGTTAGTAAATAAACAACTTGAAAAAACGTAGCTACGATCGTAACGCAGAATACTTACAATCGAAAAACAAATCGAATTGATACGGGGAACGGAACGCAGCAAAGTTGCCAAACTGAGAAATTTACGATCCGAATCGAAACGCAGGATAAGGGTGATTAAATTATTTTTATGAAGAAAGGAATTTCACAACATGAAATTAATTAAAATTTATTGACAATTTTTAATTCTTGACTGAGCTGGGAATTGAACCCAGGTTTTCACGGACAGATTGCCCTGAATAGTTTTGATTGTAACCACACAATCTCTTCAAAGGGGTTTGCCGTTTAGCACTCACCGCCATTGACGACGGATGACGTCAATAGTCAAACATCAATCCTTCAACCAAATGGTATTTCACCTTGGTAGATCGAAATTTGCTTTGAATGAATGATAACCAATTTTAATTAATTTACATGTTCTTCCTTACTTCTGTTTTTCGTACTTTTTGTCAAGAATTCTTCTTGAAATCCAAAGTACACGTTTTGTTTTTCATGTTTTTGACTTTCTTTTTCTTGTTAACCTTTTCAGCACAACTTGAAGGACAAATGTAAACAAGTATTGTGGTTATTTTATTGAACTGTTAATGGTGTTTTTAATCCGAATTTCGATATTTTAATCAGGCTTAAGTTCATTAAGCCTGTTTAAAATATCAACGAAATTAAGCCTGATTAAAATATCGAAATTAATTAAATTTTCTCCAGAAAACAAATGAATAGTATCAATTAAACGTTTAATTCACTTGAGTAAACGTTTAATTCACTTGATTAAACGTTTAATTCAGTTGACTAAACTTTAAATTCACTTGATTAAAGGTTTAATTTACTTGATTAAACGTTTAATCCACTTCATTACATTTTTAATTAAAACTGATATTATTTTGGATTAATGCTTTAATTGGTGAAAAATTTTGGAGATTTTATTCTGTGTACTTGAGTTTTGTTAAATGTAACATTAATTCAAATTCAATATGCGTATCGGTATCGATATCGGCGATATTTTTGTTTGAGTATCGGTATCGTGTCGGAAAAAAGTCGTATCGTTACCTCCCTAATTGAAATAACACTGGAGCTGCTGAGGTTGCATCTCAACATCAGCTAGAAAAACATTCCAATACAACAAATTTATAATTCATACTCCCGTCTGCCAGCCAACCAGCCTGTCAGTGTGTTTGTACGCATTATCTTGTCTCTATAGAGATTTCCATTTATGTTTGAGTATCTTTGTGCTGGAGTATCTATATGTATTAGAATATTATTATAGTTATAGATTTGAGTTAAATTTTTATTTTGGGTTTTTTTTCATTCGCACTCATAGGAAAATGGCTTAGAGTCTAAAGCTTTAAATAATCTTATGGTGAGCATTAGATTGGCTTTGTTTAGACAGAGTTTTTTGTTTTCCTTTTCGTTTTCTCTTCCTGAAGTGTGTTTGCACTTTGTAAATATCTTTATGATTTTGCACTATTTAAAGTTTGCCATGATATTATTTCTTTTGGCAGATAGAAAATCTATTGGATAAATAACAGACATTAGATATATATAAAAATATATAAATGCAAGTTTTCGTGCGCGTTTTCAACTAGAAACAAGAACATTTTAAGTTAAAGGGCATACAAATCGTAAAAATATATTTTGGGTTTCCTTAGGGATTTGAAGGATACTGAGTGATGGATGGAATGTGTGTAGAGATAAATTTGAAATTATATAGCCGAGATACAAGCCAGCATATTTTACAGTCCACGATTTGGTCGCTGAGACTGCACCGTAATTTTTATTTTCTTGGTTATAGTCTGTTTTTTATTTTTTTTTTTTTTTTGTTATGTATGTATTAGCGTGGCCCATGTTTAACACTCGAAATTTAAAAACTAGTTTCCATATATGGACTCCCCCAAATTTTTTTACTAGAAATAAAACAAAAATCTTGGCAAAGCTTGAAAATAATACAGTAGAATCGCGAAATACAGTAGAAACCGAAATGTCCCACGGGTTGTTAACTTTATCGAACTATTAACTTTTCTAAGCGGTTTTAAATTGTAAAAAAATGCAATAATTTACATGGATTTTTCAGAAATTACACACTTAATTTATTTGAATGACTTAGTTTTCATTATTAAAAAAAATAAATTTAGATTTAACTCCTCTTGAACTACAATTATAATTAATTATTATATAAGTAAAATAATTATGTACGTATTATAAATTAAAGGTGCTACATCCGACTTATGTCTTGAGAGGACTTATGTTCAGATAGCGAATTCTTTGCCTTTCTAAAAACTTACCAGCCATCCATTACTGGCATTATGGTTTCTTCAGATTGCAATAACGCGAACTCGTGCTTAGCTCTTGATATTAAAATTGTACCAGTCAGGGCGCAATTACATTTTTATTGCTTCACCTTTACCAACTTGCTTTGAGATCAGCTTATTACTGTCTATGTAATGTTTTCCTATGTGCTTTTTAATATGTGTCCTCCACAGCCTCGAGAATTTCGTGACTTCAGACACACCATAATAATTAGTTTTTCTTTAATGCCTAATACAGAAAAAATTATTAATTTTCTCCAATCACCAAATGTATACCAAATTCATAATATCAAGCAAACAATTTGTTGATTTTGCACCTATTACCAAAATGATTATATTGATTACTAAAAATTTTAAAATATTGAAAAAATATTTTCAATAAATGATATTTTTAATTTTAATTAAAAAAGTGATCAAAAATTAATTAAAATTTTAATTGAAAATTTATTTTTCAACTAAAAAAATAATTGATTCAATTATCACATTCATTAAATTTAAATGCTTTTTGAATCACGACTGCCAGAATAAGGCCCCCGATTTCTGATGTTTTATACTGATTTGTTGAAATATTTTTATTAATACGCTTGGAAAAGTTAACGCAGAGTTAACTTTTTAGAGCGGCACATGGGCGCTAAAATTTGGTTAACTTAAACGCGAGATTAACTTTTACGCGAGTTAACTTTTTTTTGTCCTAGTGGAAGACAGAGCTCAATGAAATGCAACATTAATAATAAATTTAAAAAATCGGTAATTTTGGGGGCTGCTTTAAATTAAGTACAACTTGAGAAGTAGTTAATTTGTTTATACAGGGTGGCTGATGAAAGCCGATACCAAAAGAAAACTTGATCTGAACGACAGCGTAAACTAAAAAAACTGTCGCATATGGGCTAATCCTACGTTACGGACGTTACATTCGCACGCAAATTTGCTTGTTAAGATTGACACAGCTGGCGTTCACATTGGAATATTTTCATGAAATTTTTTGCAAAATGCAGTTCTTTGGGAGTACTTAAAAACTTGTTTTAAACTTAAAGGTTAACTGTTTTTGAAAAAAAAGCTATGCTAGCTTAAAGTTCCGTTACGGACGTAACAAAAAATGGAAGTCGACTTTGAGGCTTATGTGCATTTGCACATTTTTTATCTAATTTTCCATAATAAACAAAAAAAGTCTAAATACAAAAAATTAAGTGGAATATATGACCATATCATTCAAGCTTAGAAAAGAAGGCTAAGTAGTCCCGTTAAACAGAAATATTAATTTTTGTCTGTTACGGACGTTAAGTTACGGACGTTACACTTTTTCCATTAAACCAAATTGTGTATATAAAAAACATTCATGTATTTAAAAATCGTTTTAACCTTGTAATTATTAATTTATTAGTTACAAAAAAATTAAAGAATATTTCATTACTCTTATATTAGCTTATATTCATTTATTTATTTGTTTATTTAACTGTTTAACATTGTATCTTATGCTTAATAGACCCAGCTGTTCGAGCTAATTTTATTATTGGGCGTACCACCCAATATTTGAAGAGGGGTTGCGGTTTACAATATGGTTATTAATTACTAATTATTGATTTTCAGGAATTATTTTAGGTTTCAGAAAAATTTGAAATTCATCTCAATTTAAGTTGCAGATTGGGGGATCGCATGTTATTTAAACACATTTTTTTCTACTTTGAGGTGAAGTTTTTCGGATTCTCGGCAACCTAGGGCAATTTTAAGCCCAGATTCAGATTCAGCAGGTGAAAATCCATTATAAACATAATATCATAATATTAAAATAAAATTGTTGGGTATTTTCATGCCGTTACGGACGTTACACACTTTTTCATTTATATTTAAAAAAAAAAGTGTAATAAAGGTATTTCTTTTTTTCCATCAGATTAAAGTGCATAAAAAACTCTGTTTATAAAGCTAATTTGGAAAACAAAATTATTAAAATTCATTCTGTTAAATTTAAAAAACCCTATTTTCCGTTACGGACTTTACACACAGTGTACCCATTTTTAGTTCAAATTGTTAATATATATTAGATAGCTTACAAATATGATTTTTCATTCTGTCTGTCGCGGTCGTTGAAGATAGACGTGTTTTCTAAACTCGGCATACGGTTTATTTTTTTTGAACAAATAAAGTATAAAAAAAGTAAATACAATAAAAAAAAAAAAATTACATGTATGTACATACATACATAAACACACATTTTTTTTCATTATCGGTGTTGATAAACAATAACAAATAAGAAGAGCACAACTGTAAACAGTAAAAGAAAAAAAAAACTCTTATGAGTGCAAACAGTAGAAATGCATATATCACAGTGAGTGTTAGCGAAAAAAATACAGAAATAAAAAAAAGAATCGATGATAGCAAATACCTAACGGCTAAACCTATTACTCGTACGCGATCCCTCTCGCCGTCTGTATTTAATAACACGGTTGATACAATAACAAATACAAAACCTGCTAGCGTTGCCTCAACAGCAAAAACAATTTTAATAAGTGATGTAAATATTAACCCCCAATCAGGCATAATAGAAAACTCAGTATCACCTTCGGTGTCTAATAATACGGTTGATATTAATACAACAAAAAATATAAAACCTGCAAGCGGTGCCTCAGCGGCAAAAACGATTTTAATAAGTGATGAAAATATTACCCTCAAATCAGGCATGATGGAAAACTCAGCTCCACAAGTAAAAAGTGGTCAAAAGCCTCAAGTACAAGTTGGTATGGACAGGTACATAACAGTGCTTAAACGGGGTCGCAGCCCTACCTCTGCAGCAGTTGCTTCGGCCTCAAAAGTACCATCTTTTGATAAAATAAATTCTCAAAATCGATTTGCAATTCTGGAGGATGAATCCTCTGAAGCACCAAACGTCATAAAATCGTCCAAGCCTCCCCCGATATATCTTAGGGAGCAAAACTCAAATGAGCTCATAAAGAGTTTGATATCGGTGATAGGTGAAAATTCGTTTTACGTAGCTGCTATCAAGCGTGGTAGTATAAACGAGACAAAAATACAAGTCAATAATGAGAATGATTTTCGCAAAATTATAAACAAATTTGAAGTACTTAAAAAAAACTTTTATACATACCAACTGAAAAGCAGTAAAGGTCTCCAGGTAGTGATTAAGGGAATTGACTCATGTGTGGACCCAGAAGAGGTAAAAACATTCCTCGAAGAAAAAGGCTTCAAAATAAAACATGTAGTAAATATAAAAAATAGAGAAAAAAACCCCCAACCACTTTTTCGAGTGGAGTTTGAACCCGGCGACGTAAAGCTTAAAAAAAATGAAACGCACCCTATTTACAATTTGAAATATATTCTCTATAGAAGAGTAACTATAGAAGAGCCACACAAAAGAAATGGTCCCGTTCAGTGTTTAAACTGTCAAGAATATGGTCATACTAAGGCATATTGCTATTTACCCCCTGTTTGCGTAGTATGTGGTGAATTACATGGTACAGATCTTTGCGATAAGTCTAAAACCGACCCCAACGTAAAAAAATGTAGCAACTGTGGCGGTAATCACACTGCCAATTATAGAGGATGCCCTGTATATACCATCGTCAAGCAGTCAGTTGGACCGAAAACTAATCCCCCTCAAATGCAGGTAACAAATCAAGTAAGCACTGGTGACATTCAGGCCCCGCAGCCTAGTTATAACAGAACCTCTTATGCTAACGTCGTAAAATCAAACCATGCGCCAACGCAAGGTGCTGCGCCAAGTAATGATGAAACTCCAGCTTCAAATTTAAGTCGTCTGGAAAAAACCATGGAAACATTAGTGCAAACAGTAACTAATTTTACGAACACAATGGGTAATATGATGCAGGAAATTCTTAGAATGCAATCGATGTTATTGCAATCTGTACTTAACAGGCCATGAACTGTTTAAAAATCTGTTTTTGGAACGCGAACGGCATCCGCCAACATAAAAATGAATTAGAATACTTTCTTAAAAATAAACAAATTGATGTCATGATGGTTTCTGAAACTCATTTGACCTCAAGAAATACGTTTAACATCAATGGTTATATACTATATGATACCAAGGACCCTCGAGATAGAGCTTGTGGTGGTTCTGCCATTTTGATAAAAAATCGAGTCAAACACTACCTAATGTGTGATCATCGTGAGGATTATCTCCAAGCAACGAACATTTGTGTTGAAGAGCTGAATCGTAGCATTGTAATCTCATCTTTATACTCTCCACCTAGATTTTCAATATCAGAAAGCCAATATTGTGAATATTATAAATCACTAGGACCCTGTTTCCTGGCCGCTGGCGATTATAACGCTAAACATACCTTCTGGGGGTCACGACTAATAACACCAAAGGGTCGTGTTTTGTTTAATACAATCTCTAAAATGAATTTAAATGTTGTCGCGAGCGGCCAACCAACATATTGGCCTGCTGACCCGCAAAAAATTCCAGATGTCATCGATTTTGGCGTGGTTAAAAACATCCCCACAGAAACGATTCACGTTGAAGCTTCCCTAGAATTATCTTCCGACCACACACCTACAATTGTTACTATAATGAACCCCAATAGAATTGTATCTCCGACTGGTTACCTAGCGACGTCAGCCACACAAATAAATTGGTTAAAATATAAAAAATATCTCAGTGCCCATTGCACAGAAAATATTCCGCTCAGTACACCGGAGTATGTAGATCGCTCTATTGATAATTTTGACAGTTTTCTGAAACTAGCTGTTCAACATTCCAATATTGCCCCCAAAAAAACAAAAACTATTAAAATATATTCCACAGATGTCGAGCGTCTCTTGTCTGAAAAAAGGAGGGCACGAAGAGAGTGGCAATTGCACAGATCTCCTCAACTTAAGAACTTGCTAAAAGAGTGTACAAAAAGACTAAGAAAGTTATTGCAGACTCAGAAAACGGCTTCTCTGGAAAAATATCTTAAGGAACTTGATGCAACTCCACAATCGGACTACTCATTATGGCGTGCCGCTAGAAACCTCAAAAGGCCAGTTGTCTCTAAACCACCATTAAGAAACTTGAATGGAAGTTGGGCAAGAAATGATGTTGAAAAAGGAAATCTGTTTGTAAGTCACTTGAAAAACGTATTTACACCTAATATATCTCACAATATTGCGGTCGATTTACCACCTGTTGCTGCTAGAGCAGCTATTCCCCTAAGATTTGAGATGAGAGAAATCGAAAAGGTTATATGTGACTTAAACACTAAGAAGGCACCTGGCATTGATAAGATCAGCAATAAAATGCTATTAGAGCTACCTCGCGTAGCAAAGAAAATTATTCTTTTTATTTTTAATGCTATTTTACGCCTTGAATACTTTCCTCAAAAATGGAAGGTTTCCTTAGTTACCATGATACCAAAGCCAGGTAAAGATCATACGAAAGTTGAGTCTTATAGGCCTATTAGCTTATTGTCAAATATGTCAAAGCTATTTGAGAAATTATTAGTTTCAAAATTAACACCGATTTTAAGTGAAAATAGATGTATTCCAAACCATCAATTCGGATTTAGAAGAAAACACAGCACAATTGAACAAACTCATCGAATAGTAAATGTCATAAGAAAAACATTTGAAGAAAAAAAATATTGCTCAGCACTCTTCATCGATGTTTCGCAAGCTTTTGACAAAGTCTGGCATGAAGGCTTATTACACAAATTGAAGCAAAATTTACCAGCAAACACACACAAACTGTTAGAAAGCTACTTAGTCGGTCGTCAATTTATTATTAAAGAAGGAAATTTCTTAAGTTCACCTCAGCCGATTGGCGCTGGAGTCCCACAGGGCAGCATCCTGGGCCCTCTATTATACTTAATTTATACTTCGGACATGCCAACAAACAACTACACCCAAACTTCAACATTTGCAGACGACACAGCTTTTCTAAGCGTCCACGAAAACCGTTATGAAGCATCTCGTTACCTACAGCATCATATATTTCAACTAGAAATATGGCTAAGACAATGGAGGATAATGGTCAATGAGCAAAAATGCGTACATATAACATTCACCCTGCGCCGGGAATCTTGCCCCCCTATTACAATCAATAATCAAATTATTCCTCAACATTCGCATGTAAAATATCTCGGTATACATCTGGATCGGCGATTAACGTGGAAATGCCATATAGAGGCAAAATTAACTCAAATGAAACTAAAAGCCATCCAAATTCATTGGCTTATTGGAAGAAATTCTGTTCTTAGACTCGATTGCAAGCTTCTACTTTACAACTCTATCTTAAAGCCTATCTGGTGCTACGGTATTCAACTATGGGGCACTGCCTCGGCCTCTAATATCGAAAAAATTCAAAGGCGCCAAAATAAACTTCTTCGTATAATCACAGCCGCCCCCTGGTATGTTAAAAACTCAAACATTCATAAGGATCTCAACGTGCCATTAGTAAAAACTATGATTACAAAATATGCAGTAAAATATTTAAAAAGACTTGAACAACACCCAAATCCTTTAGCTCGAAATATTTTAAATCATGGCGGCCACACTCGCTTAAGGAGAAGAGACACTGCAGCACTTACTCAACTAGATGAGAGATAAACACCTATATAAGTGAACAGAACCCGTGATGAAGAAAATTTTTGTCTGGCACTGGCAGGACATAAATAAAGTATTAGGTTAAGATTTGATAAATTATTGTTAGTTCATATTAAATATATGAAGATTCAATAAATAAATAACGAAAAAAAAAAAAAAAAAAAAAAAAAAAATATGATTTTTATCTTAAATAAAAGAAAATTATTCAAATTAAAGTTTTGCTAAACGCTAAATACTGAATCGACTGTTTTGCCCACTTTTTTGACCATGGAAAATACGTTTTTTTTACAAGAATAAGTAAAAGCAAGAGGTACGTTTAGGTTAGCCTCTGCCAAGAACTAACAAACCACCGTAAAACCTTATTGCTTATATATTTTGAAGCTTGAATATGTACCCTATTATTCCATTAACAAACATTTGGATTTAGGGCAACTTTAAATTTCTGCCTTTGGTTTAAAAATTTTCGGATTAGCCCTTATGAAGTGGTTACAACCCCGAAATACTTTATGAGAGGAGATTGCATCCAATTCGCGTCACAGTGTGGTTTGCAGTTTCATCACGCTGTATTGTCGGTCCATACTTCTTTGAACAAAACGGACACTGCTTTACGGTTAATGGAGACCGTTGCTTGATAATTTTTCTATCTAGAACTACGGAGAATGCCTTTCAACTCTGTGTGGTTTTAACAAGATGATGCAACTGCACACATGGCTCAGCCGGTTATGGTCGAATTACGCAGAAAGTTTCCTAACAGGATAATATCAAGAAACTCAACCTACCGTTGGCCCCTAAGGTAGCCTGACCTAAGGGCGGGCATTTTAATTCAATTATCTTTAAGACTTACCTACTGCCTGTTTTTCAAAATAAAATAAAAATTGTCGTTTAAAAATTTATATTGAATACAAAAAAAAAATTTGGGGTTTTTAATCGAAAATTTTTTATTTTATATTGAAAAACAGGCAGTTATTTAATTATTTTTTATACAATTTATTGGGCTTTCAAAAAACTGAGTGCTTTTCATATAAATTTTACTACACGTTCAATCACTTGTGCACATTAACGTCACAAGAAAAAAAAATTATTACGGATTGGATTTGATCAAATTTCCGATTAATAGTCGACATCGACTCAACATTCTCGAAAACGGCGGATCTTCTTAGAACTTTTCAAGAGCCCATAGAGCGAAGCGATGTCCCTTGGGAAGGTCGAGCGGCTTCAGTTGTTGGACAAGCTGTTGTACGCTTTCAATTTAAGATCTCGACGTAAAATGCGCCAAGTCGACTCACATGTGATCTGTCAAAAAAAGGCTATTGAAAAAAGTATCTCTACTTGAATCACCCTTTAAAAGGCATATCGGCACTGTGGCCAATTTGGCATTTTTGCAGCCAAATTTAACATTAACAATTTTTATTTAACTGCAAAATTTTCATTTAGCACTTGGCATTTTATTTAGCATTTTTAGAAAATGTTTTAAGCTTTTTTTAGCATTATTTATTTTAAAAATTTGGACGAATATTTCTATTGATATTACTTAAATTTTTTTTATAAATTATAAGTTTTGACTCAAAATAATTTCGTATGAAAATGAGTAATTCCTATGTTAAGAAAAATAGAATATTCAGGGAATGTTAGAAATGCCCTTATCATATTGATTGTAAATATTATTTGTCCTTTGATATTACGATATAAAAGTACAAGGAAATTTCACTTTGTATTGAGATAAATATTGAATAGTGTAAATGTGTGAAAAAATTCTTTGCTCTAAACTGCTAAAAAAAAATAATAATTCTAAAGTTTTAACTTTTCTTAAATTATAAAAAATAAAATGATCTAAAAAAATGTGTATATCATAGAAATAAATCTTTTAAATTTAGCATGTATCAGGTAGGGAATGGTAAATTGATTGCAAAATCGATTTTCGATTTTTCGATCGGCTATTTTAATTGCGATTTTTGAAATCGATTAATCGCACCTAAAAATCGATTTTAAAATCGACTTTAAAATCGTTAAAAATAAATTTTCAAACTTTAAAACAAAAATTTTATTCATAAAAACTCATGTAAATAACTTTAACAAACAAAACTTAACATACATAAAATAAAAATAGACACAAAAACAAAAAAGAAAAAACTATTGCTAAAAGGAGCCTGTCTGCATATTACATACATATTTGGGGAATTCACAAGGTGTGCTATCATGGTTTATTGTCATAATGTTCTAACATTTTACAATGGTTTAAAAATATTGTTGTTGGTTTGTAAACAAAAAGTGTCTTAAATAAATAGAACGTTGTTTGCTATGTTTATTGTGCTGTCGTAATTAATAGCACATTAAATTATGAGGGGTTGCTCACAACAGTCGTATTTTTTCATGTTATTATTTTAAGACATATGACTTTATGACACCTTGTGAATCCCCCAATTGTAATTATGTTTTATATTAAAATTATTAAAAATTGCAGTATTTTAGTAATTTGTATTTGTTAAATCGCCTTTTACAAATTACGTTAGTTATTAAACCAATCTTGTTTGCTAAGATTTTGTAGAAAAAGTTGTTGGTTTATGTGTTGACTGCTTAGCCAGTTTCTTTGCTGAGTTACTATTAAGCCAGCTTTAGAAAATAAACGCTCACATGGCACTGATATCGCAAGGATGCACAAATATTCCCTTGCAATGTCGTGGATATTGGGATATATTGCTTTGTATTTTGCCCACTCTTCTAGAGGATTAACATTTCGATCAGATACTGGTCTGTTTAAATATTGGCGTAACTCACCAGGAATGCCATTAATTAAATGATGGTTTGATTCCATTTTCTGTGTATCTGTGTTTCTACAATATTATCGTGGATTTCCCAAAGACCACTTTCAATATTAGGTTCGGTACGAATACGTTTATGACTGTTTTGTTCATTATCTATTGATGACTCTAACTTCTGGACAACTAGCGCACCTATCATAAAGTTAGGTAAGAATAAGTACAAGTATATAAGATTGTAATATATTTACCTATTTTTGAAACTATAGCAACTACGATTTCATCGTTACTAAAGTGAAGTTTTTTGAAACGCGTGTCCAAAATAGTTGCTATACACAATATAGAATTTTTTTCGACATTCTTGAATTCATCTTCAAATGCAGCTGAATGCAGCTTGCACTGACGCCCACACTTGTTTTTATAATGTATTAAGATATGTTAACTCAAAAAGCATTGTATACATTACTCGAAGTATACCAAGGGTACTGCAAGACGAATACGTAAAACTACAACTGTAGTTTACTTTAATCTGCATATACATGCATACATTCAATGCATATATTCAAATAAAAATTTGTTATATTTGGTCAATTCACAAGGTATCCTAACATGTCATATTGTCAAAATGTCCTAATATTTCACAATAGTTTAAAAATATTGTTGTTGGTTTGTTAACAAAAAGTGTCTTAAATAAATAGAACCTTGCTTGCTGTGTTTATTGTGCTGTCGTAATTAATCAGAAAAGTCCAGCGCTGAGCGGCTGAGCCGTACAACAATATTTTTAAACCATTGTGAAATATTAGGACATTTTGACAATATGACATGTTAGGATACCTTGTGAATTGACTAATTGTATTGTTCATCTACGAATTTCATCTGGTTAATAAAGATTACAATTTAGAATTGCCAAAATTTTAATAATTATAAAAAAAATCGATTTTAAAAGCCCAAAAATCGTCTTCAGTATAAAATCGCCGACGTAAATTCGATTGCAAAAAATCGATTTTATTTTACACAAAATCGATTTTCGATTGGAATCGAATTCGATTTACCATTCCCTAGTATCAGGGGTTTGTGGGCCGCTAAATTTAAAATGTAATCTCGGCTTCTTATGCTTCATATTTATGTCCCAGTAAAAAGAATTTGTGCTTTTTGAAGCACTTAAGAGTAAAAGCGCATAATCTAGCGCTTCGATAATAGGGCTCTTATAAAGCAGTAAACGATAACGAATAAAATATACAAAAAAAACTGCTATTTTAGTGCTGACAACGAAGAAGGTTTTAAAGCGATAACAAAATAAAAATATATTTTGGTTTACGAAAATGCTTGATTAAAGGCATTTAAACCAATAAAAGAAAAACATGAATGAATATGTTAATTTAGTTAGCCTTTAAAAACGCACTTTAGGAGTGCTTTATATGCGTGTTTTATTATGTTAAAAGAAGCGCTTATTGTCAGCAGAAATTAGTGCTCCAAACCGGGAACACCCCATACAAAAATCAGGCATCCCATCAGCAGCTTTGAAGCGATTTGAGGTATGAATTCATACATAAAACCTGCTCCTTTTAAAGCACGTTTTTTACTGGAGTGTATCAGATGCTTTACCAAAATCTTTCCAAAATTATTCCAATTTCGTTAAAAAAAGTCACTAAAACGTATTTTGCTTCGAATAAAATTTCATACTGGTAATAAATTTTTAACAAAAATCTTTAAAACATTTTAGCATTATTTTTAGAATTTTTTAAAATCATTAAGGTGTGAAATGGGTAAGTAAATCAATCATAATAATATTCTTCTTCTAATTTCACTTTTGGTTTATTTCAATTTCGAATTCGGGATAAAATCAACTTTTTAACACTTAAATCAAGCGCATTTTGAGATTGATTCAATCTCATTTTAACTTAAATCAATCTCATTTTTGGATTATTCCAAGTACGAATCCCGGATTAAATATGTCCAAGTTAAGTATTTAGCGCTTAAATAATCCGTACTTGAATCAATCTTTCTGTACTTGATGCAAAAAAAATCCGTACTCACCGTACTATTGAGTCGGAGTGATTTTTTTTTAGTGTATGCAATCGGGTAAGAGAAGAAAGAGAGGTTGCCAAGCAGACCCGAAACGAGTTTTCGTGTTTGTTTATATGATTTTTCATATTTATCAATACGTATAAAAAAAAGAATAAGACAATTATACATGAAAACAGGCATGTTTGGAAAGACATTTTTTAAATGCAAAAGCTTTTTGGAAGAATGTTCAACAGAGAACGAAAAAAACAGACATGTCTGAAAAGATATCTTATTAATGCCCCCAAAGTTCGTTCTGGAACAAAGCACACAACTGGTTAGCTGACTTTTGACAGCCAATTTTTACCTGTGTTTATATGTTTATAAAATGCTTGGGTCTTATCTTTAGTCATGTCTATAGTTTTGTCTAAAGTCTTGTATATATTATATTGCATTGTCCAAAGTTCGGATTATAGTTGTGTTGTCCGTAGGCTTATCTATAGTCTTAATTTTGGTCTTGCCGAAAGTCAATGGTTTTATCCTTTTCTAGTCTATAGTCTTTTATTTGTTTATAGTAATGTCTGTAGGCTTGCTAATAATTCAGTTTCGGGTCTAGTATATAGTCTTGCTTTCTGCCAATTTTAGAATCTTGACTACAGTCTGTCTACCTAACAATTTTCCGCCTCACTTTCTCTTACACTCTCCTAATACCTTTAATTTCCGAAATCCATTTCCATTTTAATTTCCTTTTTGTGGCTATTAGTAAGAACTTTTAGCTAAATACCCAAAAAAAATAAGCGACAAAACCATGTTTTACAAACGTTAATGGTTTTTTTTTTTTGTTTCACCAAAAAAAATATGTATTGGAATTAAACAGAAGATGAAGGAAAATAAACGAAAAAAAAATGTATACAAAATTACAACCAAATGGCACTTAATGAGGGTCATTTAACCACAACTGATGGTTCATTTCTTTATTTTATTTCATTTAATCTTCTAGCGTTTTTCAAACAGATTTTTTCCAAGCCTTTTTTTTTTTGTAAGTCAGGGCACAGTGGGTATTAAAGGAAAAACTTTAATGGTAGTAAATATAATTTTTTTAAAAAACACTTTATTTAGTCTTAAATTAATTAGTAAATCTCGCAACAAATCGCGACCTTAGGATAACAAGGTTCTATCTTACATGTATGTAGTTTAGGTGATAGAAATAGAACCTTGTTTTTTAAATTAAAAACAATTGAATTGCCCAAAAAATGTAAATCCCTCAAAAAAATCAAGTTGTAAAAGAAATAATATTTTTTCTTTAATTTTATTCATAATACTCTTGCTCTATAATGGGATGTGTCAGAAGCTAAAAGGCTTAACTCCACTTTTCGGAAATTTCTCAATTTTGTTAAATTACTATCTTATTAGTTGCGAACTCTTTAGAAATAATTTTGTGCATCAATTGTTTAAATATTTTCTATTAAAAAAAATTAAAAGTCGGTATAGGTTTTGAATCTTATTTGATTTTTTTCAGAAGCTACCAGACAGATAATGGAAAAATATGCGTGTTCGGCAACTTTCTTTTTGTAGTATCTTAAATTTTGGAAATTAATTTTTCAAACGTCACAAATTTACTTTAGTTTTTTTTTTTTGTGGAGTTAGGCCTTTTAGCTTCTGACACATCCAATTATAAGATCCGTTCTTGTTGAGCAGGAATTCGTTAAATAAAATAAGTAAATAAATATGTATTAAACCCACTGTGTTCTTTTTTTTTAATTTTTATTTTTTTTATTTTGTTAAGTAGCACAAAAAAATCTTTCAAGTAGATTCGACTACAAAATTTGTTTGTAAACTTTTAAAAACCGAACATCCTTTTTTACTCTTGTTCTTTTAATACCGCAAAAAACAACATGAATCGCACTTTTCTTCCATTTTCCACTTTATTTATGTTGTACCTATTTAACAAGTTTTCCGAAAGAAAAAACAGCAACAAAAACTCACATAAAAGGACTAGCCGAGTATTTTTTAAAAACAAATAAAAATTAACATTCATGATGAATGAAAAAATATAAATTACCTCCACTAACAGTCGCTAATAACAGTAGTGGGTCAAAAGAAAATTTCATTACAATTCAGATAATTTAAATAGCCAACGTTCCTTTTAATTTCTTTAAGGTTGGTCCTCGTATGCAAAAAAACAAATGGTAGAAAGAAACTACATTTTATTATTATTTTATTTTTGTTAATAACAACAAAGTTAAACAAACAATATAGAAATGTGTGGCAAGGTTGGTGGGAGTTAATGAATAAGTTTCTGACACGAGTGAAGAGGTGCGGATCGGATCGGCGGCAATGTTGAATTAAAGTGTTTAACAACAGAAACAAGAACAACAAAAGTTCTAGCACACAAAAGCACGTTAAAACACAACAAATAAATGTGTAGAAGTAAAACTTTTGAGACAACTTATCACAATTGTACAATCAAATACACATGTTGCCACAAAACAACAAAAAAGAAAATATCTGAAAACAAAGTACAAAAAATGAATGAAATACACATTTATTAATTGTTGGTGCTTAAAACATCAAATCAAATTTTAATATGGGCATGAGAAGAACAACAAGTAAAAATGGTATATTCGTCTGTGCCGAATTTTACAGCCATACCCAAACAACAGCGGACAGTGTTTTTAAGCTGTAAACAATTCTCATGCCCATACAATTTATATATAGCATACCGAAATAGCGCGGCGGCAACGCTTTGCATTTGAAAATTCAATTTCGACAGCGAGTTTAACAGTGAAGTTAACCGCTTTAATTAATAAATAATGGCAATTTTGCTGTTTTAAGGTCAATCTATCGGTTGTATCTCCAGTTTGTATTTATATTATGTTGGTTCTATTAAACAAGAAAGTTAACACAACTCTTCGCGATTCAAAGCTAACGATCTTGTTTAGGTGTGGCATATCAGCGTTAAAACTAAGCGGAAGAAAACGTTCCGCTTTCCGCTGTTGAGTAGTTATGAGACAAAGATGTCGAATTGATGTGCCTGGAAAGCCATTCCATCCGACATCAAGTGTGTATGTTCTATCTCCACGTGGTCACCGGTCCTGGAGCGATAGAACGGATTGCAGGGTATCGAGGGCCTTATGGCCCGGATTGGACGCAGGGGTAACCAGGTTTATATTAGGACTGGATAGGAGTAGTCTCAGGACGCTAATAGAGTTCTTGACGGGGCATTGTTCTTTTAGGGCTCTTATGGGTAAATGGGACATAGCGATACCGGACTTCTGCAGGCTGCGCGGGGATGCTGAGGAGCTAGAGACGGTTGAGCATGTACTGTGCCACTGCCCTAGGATGCAGGGCCCCAGGCAGAATGGCTATGGGCTAGATTTCACGACGAACTGGGGTGTATCGCTGGATGTAATTTAACCGATCTACTGGGGTTTGTCAGGGAAATAAGACGGCTGTTTCTGTTGGGGGTACCATAGGGGGGATTTGTCCTACGCGGTATTTATATTTTCTACTTTTCTTATTTACTTCTCTTTTTCTCTTCTTTTCCTCTTTTCTCCTGCACTGAAGGGATTCACAATGGACCTCATTGGTTTCCGGGTGGATGTGCGCCCTTGGGCGCATAACCCTTCTTAACCAAACCAAACCATCTCCACGTGGTGTCTCCCGTCAACAGCTGGATATTTCCAGTTGGCTTAAGAACAAGTTTAATTCAAGAAGAGTCGGAAATTAGACTAAATATTTTGATGATATTAGTCTTTATATAGTCATTATTGACAAGATCAATAGTCCCAATCGGGAAAAGAAGACTTTTGTGTAGCGTTGTACCTCATAAAGGAAGTGAGCTGGGACTAATAATAATTCTAATAATTACACTACTCTTCTCAATAGAAGAGAAGTAAAATATTTTGAGGAAATTAACGTCTTTATATATTGATTATTGATAAGATCAATAGTCCCAATCGGGAAAAGAAGACTTTTGGGTAGCGTTGTACCTCATAAAGGAAGTGAGCTGGGACTAATAATAATTCTAATATTACACTACTCTTCTCAAGAGAAGAGAAGTAAAATATTTTGTCCATATTAGTCCATGGATTCAAAAACATTAAGAGTGATGACTCCTTTTGGTAAATTGACATGCTGCAAGGTCGACAATTAGTAATGGTTACGCAAATGATGACGAGAAATGAAATAAACTGGCAACAGTTTTCTGATCATAGAGAGGCCGTTGAGAGGTATCAGAGAATTTATCTCTACCGTATATAGAGTTACTTTCATGGAGTTCTTAGGAACAAAGAAATGGCTGGAGGTGCATGATAGTTTGCTGTTGTGTGGATATTCTTTCTTCGGACATTGAAAATCTATGACATGTCTTAAATGACAGGGCTCTTGAAGTTTTCGGATTTCCTGCGTCTGGGGTGTTTACCAAAGCACCCTCAAGAAAGTAATTTTGGTGCTACGAGAGTCATATAGCCCCCAGAAAACAACACTGGAATGACTATTTGGTGATGACTCTGTATGGTACTCCTTATTTGGGGTGCTTGCTGAGTGCATGTTTTGGCTGTCGATCCACCTTAATGCTGGTGCATGGTCTTAGGATCGTTGTTGTTATCCCTGGGAAACTGTGGGTGAACTCATAGCGGAGGTTAGATAGCTCAAACTCCTAAACAAGGGGCGGTCCTCAATTTATGACGAAATTGCTATCTCTTATATGGCTAAGCAGAAGAAGGAACCAAGTGGTTAAGATCCACCGTGAAATTAAATAAATACAACATTTGTGCCAAAACCATTACTTTTAGAAGAAAAAAACTCGGTCATTTATCAACCGATTTTGTGCATTTTCACTACCAATATTTTACCTTATTTTACTTAAGTCGAATATTCATAGGAATTTCAAAAAGATTACGTTTATAAGTACAAATTAGAGAGGCTGGGGTAAAAATTAAAGGAAGTCGTGGTGTTTTTCTCATATCTTAGCGATTTGTTGATCGTCCTGGCGGAATTTCAATAGCTTACTCTTCCGCACAATATGTAATGTAAATGTAAAACATTATAATCCCTAGCAGCTCTGGGGTCTATGAAAAGCCTATTTAATCATACACACGCACAGACGGACATAGTCCAATCAACTTTGCAACTCAGATTTAGTCCCTTTTCAGTCACTTTGGCCCGTCTTCTTTACAATTTTGGCACAACATAAAAATTTTCCAATCTCATCAGTGATATGGTTTTGTATAATGTTTAATTCACTCCTATAATCTTAGTCGTAGTGTTTTTTACATATTTCTTAAACGATTTCTTTAGAGAATTGTCGTGTTTTAAGTTTCATCCGTATACTTCTTAATACTGCTCTCTATATGACTGTCTGCAGTATTGCTACAGGGTGTCCGCCGGGCAGGTATACTACTTTGTTTTGCCCCGATTTTGGTAAACATTAGTCTGGACATTTCATATTTGGCAGTCGTGAAGTAGACACGTGGCAAATTTATTATGGAAAAATATTCCATAAACCAACGTGTTTTTATCGTTAAAACATTTTATCAAAATCAATCATCGATTACTGTGACGATGAGAAAGTTACGTGAAATTTTTAAGAGAAACCACGTGCCAACAGAACGCACTATTAATCGTGTACTGAATGATTAAGAAGAAAGAGTATATGTAGGTGATAGGCCCAAGCATGGACCACATCGTACTGCAAGATCGGCTGAAAAGAAAGTGTTCAAAACAATCCATCAACCTCAATTCGACGTCGTGCTCAGGTGCTTGGTCTTCAAAGAACAACTTTGGCCACAATTTTGCACAAGGATTTGCATTTGTTTTAGGGAGATCGAACGGTTATTATTCGATCGGTTATTTTAGATTTGCCCAAGCCGGTTATTTTAAAATGTCCATTTTTCGAATATAGAATAAACCGGTTATTTTGGTATAATAAACCGGTTATTTTAATAATGTGGTAATTTATATACGTTTTCCTTACTCTAGTTGTAAATGTACCCGTAATTTAAATATTTTTCTAATTGAATATTGGGCAAATTTTCACTTAATATGAAGAATATCAAAACAGAGTTTAACAAAAGTGAAAAAAACATTATGAACAATGTAAATACAAATCGCTTATAAACGTGTGTGTTTTGTAAAAAAAAAACCAAAAACAATTCAAAATACTACAAAAAAGTGTTCAGTTAAAAAGTAAATAGTAATTTGTGCGAGAGTATTCTAAATATTGAATATATTTGTATATAGAAGTCATCTCTGGAGATATTTTGAACGGGATTAAAAAGAAAATGTTGGGTGCCTGAAGTGCCCTAAAAGGATAAGTTGCAAAGGTTCTTCTACGTCACGACTTATTAATCACCTTTAAAAAAAAAATAAGTCCACATGCTTGACATTAATGTACTCCAAATAAAACTTAGATCCGTTCGAAGTAGTTCTAAAGAAACGACAAATAATACTTTACTAAAATACGCAGCCAATAATGAATCATTGGGTGAAATATTAACCCGTTGTGTTAAATTAAATTAAACATAATATGTTTAAAAATTTTCTTTAAAAATAGTTTTGTTGGAGGTGACCATTTTTAAACATATTTTTTCTCTGCGTGTGGATACCAACAAGAGGCGCTGCAAGGAACACAACTCATGCACCATTTACATTCTGCAAGAATGTGGTTAAATCGCCCAGATCGTGCGATTTAACCACGTTTGACTTTTTTGTGTGATTTTTTTTAGTCACAAGCCTCTGCGAAGAAGCCACGAAATACAGCGGCCTTCAAAGCCACCATTTTTCATGTCATCGATCAAATTCAGGCGGATTTAGACGCCCGATTCATTAAGAAAACTATATTTCAGATGTGCGTCATCCAGCAAAGCCTCGGCGGAAATTTTTACGATGTTTTACCCATAATGGCATCGATAGGCCGATAAAAAACTTCAATAATATTTTACACGTACTTTGTTTTATTTTAATTTAGTTTGGAAAAAATTAAGCTCCTAATGAACCACCCTTTATAGCACGTTGTCTTCAAATAATCAAGTACGATATTTTTAAATATTTCTACAAATTTTCTTTTAATGTCAGAATTTGTCGATATTTTATATTATACTAACCTTAATTAATTTTTTGAACAAGCCAGTTTTGAAAAAATTACCTAAAAAGGAAAACAAAAAATTTCATTATTAAAATGTTACACATTTAATATTTTTTTTTTTTTTAATATTTGAGTAATTAATTCTTATTCCGTAGAAAGGCGAATTCATATAGCTAACCGCATCAGAGATATAGAGAGATAGAGAGAGGGAGAGAGAGAGAGAGAGTTATACTAGCTGTTCCTTTTTTATGTAGGCATATGTATTCTAAATGTCAACTATATATACAAAAATTGACAGCCAACAAAACTTTCTCTGAATAGATCTCTCTGCGGTCACCTGTATGAATTCGCCTTCTTCCGTTCTTTTTTCGTAGGAGAATATATTTTATATAAAGCAAAAAGTTTATTATAACACACATTTTCTATCAGTAATTAGTTGTTTACATTCGTATGACAACAAAATCGGTTTAATAACCTTAAAATTCTGAAAGTTGAATTTTAAAAATAAAGCATTGGGAGACATATCTTGCCTTAAATTATCTTTCAAATCGCCAAGAATACAAAGATCTTCGTATAAACTAAGAATTTTTTTTTTTGGTGTACTTGATTTGCTACAAATGGCAACACAGCAGTAAACAAAAAACATCTGTTTTTAAAAATATAGGCCCTAATCATGTACAACGCAGCGCAACGCCACAGAACTAACGCAACGCCAAAGAATAACATTGAAAGCACAAACAATGTCATAAATATTTTGTAATTTTGTTGTTGCTTTCTACAGAAATTCACATTGCGTCTTAAAATTTCAAACGCTCCATTGCTTGTGTCGTTGAAAATTTTAAAACGGTACATGAATTTCTGTTGAAATCAACAACAAAATTACAAAATATTTATGACATTGTTTGTGCTTTCAATGTTATTGTTTGGCGTTGCGCTGCGTTGTACATGATTAGGGCCATAATTTTGTGAAAATATTTTATAAAACAATAAAATTTTCTTACTGGTGTTTTAAAGAAATATTTGGGTGATTCACAAGGGGTGCTATCAAGTCATATCGTCATAATGTCCTAAATAATATTTTCAATTGTTTAAAAAAAAAATATTGTTGTGTTTCAAACGAAATAATAATGTTAATTCTGTGTTCATTGATTCGTCATAGCTGTACAGTAGAAATTTAAATTATAAGCGGTTGCCCACAGTACTTATTTATATTTCTTGTAATTATTTTATGACTATAATTTTGCAACTTGATGACTACCTTGTGAATCACTCAATTATTATAAAAAAAAATACTGAGGTTTTTCAAGTAATATTCAAGGAATAATTATGTTAAATATTGCAACAAAATGCCCTTTGTCGACAACCACAATACAAGTGACTTAATTGACCCATTGTGCCCGCACAGTATTTCATAAAAAGGCTCAAATTTGGAGGAAAACTAAAGGGTGGTTAAATTTTAAGGGCCGATGTTGAATGTGAACCACACCTAAACGTCAAGTTTTTTTCTGCATTTTATTTGACATTTATCAATTTCAGACTAACTCAATTTGAACCACGGAAAGATACACAATCGAGCAACGCGTTAAAGTTACTCAGGCTTATTATGAAAATGAGCTTTCAAATCAAAATGCATATCGTGCACTTCGTGATTTTTTCAGTCAAATGTGCGTACAATCGTAAAAATCGTGGAAAAGTTTAAGCAAACCGGGTCTGTAGGAGATGTGAAAGCACCAGTGCGTGCTCGTTCTGCAGAAAATATTGCTGCTGTTCGCAATAGTGTGGCTGAAGGGTCGTCCACCTCAACTCGTCGTCGTGCCCAACAATTGCACCTTTCACGCTCGTCGTTGATGAACATTATACATTAAGATTTGCATTTACACGCTTACAAGGTGCAATTGACTCAAGAACTAAACCCCCTTGACCATTTCAAACGTCGTCAATGGTCAGAATGGTGGCAAGAAATGGCAACAGTGGATGATAAATTTTCGAAGAAAATCATCTTCAGCGATGAGGCACATTTTCACCTCAGTGGATTCATCAATAAGCAGAATTGCTGCAATTGGGCGAATGATAATCCAAGAGTGATTGTTGAAAAACCAATACACCCACAAAGAGTGACTGTTACGTGCGGTTTATGGGCTGGCGGCATCATCGGGCCGTAGTTTTTCCAAAATGAAGCCGGTCAGGCAGTTACTGTGAATGGTGTTCGCTATCGTGAGATTATAACGAACTTTTTATGGGCCGAATTGGAAGATATGGATGTGGACGATATGTGGTTTTAACAGGACGGTACCACTTGCCACACAGGTAACGAAATAATGTCTCTTTTGCGCGACAAATTAAATGGCCGTCTTGTCTCACGTCGTGGCGATGTCAATTGGCCGACAAGATCATGTTATTTGACACCGTTGGACTTCTATCTTTGGGGTTATTTGAAAGAAAAGGTGTACGTCGATAAGCCAGCAACAATTCAAGAGCTTAAGGATGAGATAATTCGGCACTTTAACGGCACAGAATCTCAATTATGCCTCAGCGTCATCGAAAGTTTGGACCATCGGATGGAGGTGTGCCGCCAAGGTCGCGGCGTCCATTTGGCCGATATTTTGTTCCATACATAATTGAACCATACCAATTTTATCATAATAAAAAGAAATGAAAATAATTTCCTAAATAATTTGTGTTTTATTCAAAATCAACATCGGCCCTTAAAATTTAACCACCCTTTATAACGTTATCACTCGCTTGCATTGCCGATCGTCTTGTCGTGCTGAAATTTTAACTGGCACGCAAATCGGCTGTTTGTCGTTGAAAAGGCATGTGAACGATAGCAGTTGACATCGTGGGCCAGGCTGGAATTTCTCCAAAATGTAGCTTTTTTATATTCCAAAAATGCCTGCCATAAAAATTTTACACAAAATGTAAAATAATCCTTTTTAATGCTTAAAAGAAAAAAGTAAATGGTTTCGATGTATTTTGTAAACGAATGTTTGTCAAAAAGTGTGTGTTTTGTTTACGTTCTTTCATCCATCCATTCATTCATTCCTTTCACCTCCTTTTTCAGACAAAAATACAAAGCTCATTATCTAAATAAACTCTTTGTGAGAGAGTGTTTGTCTGTATGAGTGTATAAGTGAATCCTTTTTTCCCCAGTTGAATTTTCGTTCTTTTTATGTACTTCATACTACAAATGACAGAGGAGATTGACTTGACAATGAGCTGACTTTATTCATGTAAAAATACAAATATTTTGAGGTTATTTTTGCATCAGAAACATCTCCTCTACTTTTTCTGTGCTTATGTTTTCTGTTGTCAGAGTGTTTTAGAGTTTTTCTTTACTACTCGTACTTCACAAACATCAAAGGGAATGTCAAAGGAATGTAAAATATACAGACATTTGTTTGTATATGTTACAAGTTAAAGGAGATGATAAATTAAGACGAAAGACAAAATGGGAATGTGAACGGTGATAAGGATTCAAACATGAATGTGTTGTTTTAAAGCGGTTGTTTGGAAACATTAAAAAGAATTCAGATTAAATTTCAATTCATCACAAATAACGGTGATTAGCTTTGCAATTGCCTTGGGGCAAAAGAAGAAAGTTTATAACTTTAAAATATAAGTAGCCAGCCTTAGAATTGAATTAACTAACATACCGGAGCGCCATCTAAATGACCCTCATTTATCAAAAAAGTGTTTTTTTCTTTATATTGAAAAATTGTAAATTAAATGTATTGCATATAAGACTAACTACGAGACCAACATAATGAATATAATGAAAGAGAAATAAAGGGTGTTTTTTAGACGTATAGCACTTCCGACAGAGATAACTGTTAAACTGGCCGTCATACAAATGAAGTTTGCTTGACTTGTTTTCAGTCTACTTTGGCAAATCACCATTGCACAAAGACTTACATCAGTAGTGCGATTCACTTACTTTTAACGATCCGACAATCGTTATATTTGTCGACATATATATACGCTTGCAGTAGCGATAGAATTATTCTGGAATTTTTTTATAACGATAGTACACAGCTGTGTTTTTGTATTCATTTAATGTAATAGAACGATTACAAATCTTTGAAATTTATTTCCAAAACTCGCGCTCTGTTCGTCAAACTTGTAGAGCACTTGTTCAAGTTTGTGCGCTTATTCGACCATCTGGGCAGCTTATACGCAATACTATGGCTTGATTTAGGAGCAAATTTACTCTCTTGGATAGTATTCATTCAAATTGAGTCCTTACAGTGCGTACAGAAGAAGCCATCGCCGCTGTAAGCTGGAGTGTGGCATGACTCAAATTTGCCCGTCCACTACTTGGAAAATATTGAGGAATGATCTTAACCTACATCCATATAAGATTCAACTGGTGCAAGAATTAAAGCAAGCGGACCATCAATTGCATCGTGTGTTCAGTGAATGGGCTGAAAATCAACTTTACACCAGATTTATATCTTATCGGGTATGTAAATAAGCAGAATTGTCGGCCCATTTGTCTTTTAATCCGAAACCGAACCGCTACTAATGGATAAATGAATAAAAAGGGATTCCTAATTTTTTATTCATTGCAAATAATTTGGAGGAGAAATGGTTCCAACAAGACGGCGCTTTGTTGAGCCAAACAAATTTTTTTTTTTTTTTTTTTTTTTGGGACCAGTACTGAGGGAAGGACCCCTACAAATGCAATGCATTGCGCTACGAACTAGGAAAAAATGTAATGGGAAGGAGGATAGAGGGAGTAGTATTTGTGAACATTCGACTTGAACTTATTAATTTTGAAAGTGAGAGGGTAGACTTCGGCATGAAGGTTGTTCCATATACGAACAGTCCGGCCATAAAATGAATTTTCCCTGTATTACATTGTACGGTTGACCGGCCAATCGACCACACAAGGATGGTCTCTTGAGAAAAACGTTTATTACGAACAAACGTATGGGTTTCGGAAGCCACATCGCTTAATTCATCAGAACACATCCCGTTGTAGTAACGATAAAACAGGCAAATACAACCCAAATAGCAACCGTGCTCAAGGGAGTCAATAGAATGGATACCATACTGTCACCAATGAAAACCTTCGCCCTCTCCTGCTCGCGGTCGAGGAGCTCCAAAATAGATTTTGAAGCACCGGCCCACACATGAAAGTTGTATTCCATTCGGATATAGTAAGGAGATCAGATGTAGTGAAGTATATCTTACACCGTTTCAAAAAACCGAGTCACTTGAATGCTTCTTTCGACACCTTTAATATATGTTCTGTCTATCGGACATCACATTGTATCCTCATGCCCAGAACATCAAGAGATTCTGATTCCTCAATAATTATACCACCCACATATACAGATGAGGCACCTTGATCCGTCGCGCGTTTATGCGTCAGTAGGAGAAAGAACGGAGCCTTGCGGCACCTCTGAATGAATCTGAGCAAGCTCGATGTAATTTGAGAGAAATGCAACAAGTTGTACCAAGACAGCACCATGCCAAACTCTGTCAAACTCCTTGGAAATATATAAAGCACCTTAAACCTTATTTTCGCAAAAATGGTGAATAGAACGATGACAGAGCCAATTACTCTCCAGTAGGGCGACCACCACGAAGGCCATACTAGCGATCGCTTAGTAGGTATTTTGACTCTAAAAATAAATTGCAATTGGAGGGTAATGTGCAGGGTTATTAGCCACTGCTTTTTTAAGAATTGGCGTTACATTAGCAACTTTCCAGCAGATGGAAATTTCCCCCGGTATTGTATAAACTGCTGAAAAGATTTGATAAGGGACGAATTAGCGTCGAAGAGCACTGCTTCAAGACCAGTGCAGGTATTCCATTCGGCCTAGGTGAATTGTTCATGTCGAGATCCGTAAGAACCCTTTTAACAGCTCGAGCTCGAAAAAATATTTTTGGCATAGTTACCAATAACTTTTCGACTTCGGGTAGTGGTTGATTGTTAGCAGCTAAGTGAGAATTTTTAGCAAATAATTCGGCAAAACAATTAGCCTTATCCATCATCTCAAGAAATGGACCTGTGAATTGGCCACCTGCCTCGTTCGTATGATTTGAAACCTTTGGGCTACTTTTTAAAAGGTACGTCAAATCTCTGGACTATTCTGGTAAACCATCAACGATTGAAAATTTAGAATCCCACATTCGGTAACATTATTGACGAAATGAGACCGGGAATGCTCGAAAAGTGTGCCAAATTAGACCGACAAGATGGCGCAGTTGCGGAGTCCGTGTGCCTGACACTATATTAAAACATTAAATACCATGAAATTTGTGAGCTAATTAAGCCAAAATTTTAGTGACTCCATTGAATCTATTGTGTTTTATTTTAAAAAAATATTCTATGCCTCTAAAGAGATACATATAACAGCGCTATCTATCAGGCTAGATTTTAAAAAACCGTCTACGTACATTCCAAAGAAAATGCATACAATTTTGAGAGAAAGTATTAAAGATAACAGATCTCTGATTTCTTTCCTAACAATTTCCAAAGATGCTAAAGACTTGCCCCCTTAATTTTGTAGTTTTCGTGGACAACTTCCTGTGTTTTAAAATCAAGTTTTTTGGGAGCTCCGAAAAACCATTATAGATCAAATTAGGGGCTAAGTATAGCACTTTTTGAACTCTGTTATTACGTTAAAAACCCGAAATCGGTCCATCTTTTTTAATAATTTTTAGAGCCATGTAGAGAGCGTTTAAAATTAAGAAATAGGGCATATGCCCATTTTTGGATTTTGTTGCCTATGAAAACCACAGAGTTGCCCATGAAAACCACAGAGTTATAAAAACTACAACAGATTAACAACGGGTTAATAAAAAAAAAATTCATAGAAAATACTTTTCATAAACCTGTAATAAACCTTTTATATTTTTTATAACTTTGGCCGTAAATATCTTTTGATCTTTTTTCTTATAAGAAAATTTATTTTTTTGTCCCTATTACGGCTTACAACTCAACTTTAGTTAAGTTGAAATTTTGCATTTGTGTATTATTGTTTACCCTGTATTAGTGCAGTTAACAAAAACATCAAACAATTTCAACTCCTCTCTCCTAAAAACTCAAGATTTCAAAAGTCAAAGATGGTGTGTGAGAGCCAGCACTTAAGTTGTTTAAGTTCAACTCATTTGAGTTGATTTATAAGCCGTAATAGGGGTATTTATATGATTTCTACAGTCTTTAAAATATATATTTGGCTCCATTGTTTTCTAAAGTTAACACCCTGGAAAACTTTTTATTTCTTAAAGAAATTTGCAGCCGCATCTTCAAATAAAACAACTTTTTATTTTCATGTCTTCCATTTTCACCCCAGTTTACAATTATATTTAAAAAAAAAAAAAAAAAAAAAAAAAAAAATATATAAATAAAAATATACATATATAATATATCTGTGGCATTAAGTAATAACGGCTTAAGTCGAAATTTCTTGTTTTGAGATATTAAGGGTTTTGTCTAAAATAAATAACGCAAATAAAACAACTTAATTATATAAAAAAAAGTAAATATTGGTATTTCAGTAATTTGGGCATAACTCGGGCATTTTTCAACCGTTTTGATAGATTTATATACCGACGTCTTAAGAAGTATACCATTTACCTTGGTAATAAAACTTGGACTCGGAAAGATCTACGGTTCCCGAAAATATGTACTTTTCTTAAAAAAAATTATATTTTGTTTATAACTTTTTTGTATCTGAACCGATTTTCCCCAACAAATATGTTCTGCTAAAGATCCGATCTTTTGGTATATTAGACGTATCCATAGGTCATATAACAGCTCTAAAATTTTAGTTTTTATAAAAATGTTGATGCTTTTTAACCCATTTTTGGAGTATTTTGCTAATAACTTAACCATTTCTAAACCGACTTGACAGATTTATATACCCACGCCTTTAGGAAGAAATTTACCATTTACTTAGATCATAAAACTTGGACTCGGGAAGATCTATTGTTCCCGAAAATTATTTTGGGCATTACTCTTCCATTTCTGGAAAAAAAAATTTCAGGGTTTTCGGGAAATATATTCTGCTAAAAATTTCTGATATTTCGGCATATAAAACGTGTTTATATGTCATACAAGAGCCCTAAAATTTAAAATTTTGAGTATTTTCAATAATGTCTTTGTACGGGAGGTACCAAGCCCACTTTTCTGGGATGCTGTGTATTTATAACCGATATGTTTGTACCTAATTTGGGAAGTTTAGCTCGTTTCGTTCTCCCGATATACAGAAATGTATAACGTCTTTGTATGGGAAGTGGCACACCCACTTCTCCAATCTCGCCCATTTTTTAGAGAGTTGGTGTATTGGCAACCAAGATGTTTGTACCAAATTTGGCTCTTGTCGTTCTCTAGATATACAGAAAAAAAGAGTTTAAAAAACAACAACATGGGAGATATGGAAAAAATTAGAGGTAGTCGTGGTTTTTTGCTCATATCTCAGCCATTTATTGACCGATCTTCCTGAATTTCAATAGCAAACAATTCCGGACTATATGTGACACAAATGTATAACAATCTAGCCTTCATCATATCTGGGGCATTCGGAAAACCCATTTCAACGGTCGGACATACGGACAACCGGATTTGAACTTCCCTTCTCATAAGAAGCCGGAATGTATATACTTTATAGGGTCTTAGATCAATATTGTAGAAATTACAAACGGAATGACAAAGTTATATATATATACCCTTTTACATTCGGTGAAGGGTATAAAAATAATGTTACCGTAGAAACACAATTTGCACAGTATGAACATAGTGTCTACGTTGCAGATACGTTGTCAAATTGAAACGTATTATATTTTATGCAAAGGCACACAATAGCTGGCGCAAACATAAAAGCGTTTCTATGTCTTACAGCGACAAAGGTTTAATTCTATTTCAAACGCCGATTGCGACCGAATTGTCATAGAAAAAATATAATTAAAAATATAAAATTTAATTATGTTTAAATTGAATATTTGAGAAGAAAATAACAGAAGATAAAGTAATCAATTTGAATAAATTTGGAATTTTGTTAAAATATTTTCAAAAGAAAACAAAAAACCTTTACAAAGGAATTGTGGGTGTTTTTAAAAGATTACGTGGTTATGTCTTACATTCTTACGACGTACGATCCAATTGTGTTATATACCCTTTACCATAGTATACGAGGACGGATCAATAAGTCCCTGACTTTTTGAATGAAACACAGTCTTTTTTTTTTTTTTTTAATTTATTTTTCAACATAATCTGCTTTTAGCTCAATACACTAAGTCCAACATTTCTCCAATTTGTGTATCCC
This sequence comes from Pollenia amentaria, assembly GCA_943735925.1. Lineage (NCBI taxonomy): Eukaryota > Metazoa > Arthropoda > Insecta > Diptera > Polleniidae > Pollenia > Pollenia amentaria. The sequence continues at coordinate 127,284,224 of OX031009.1, forward strand.
TTCCAAAAAAATAGGATTTTTCGAGGTCCATAAAATAGGCATTTATTTGACCAATAAGTTCATCGTTGGTTTTTCCTTGGTTTGATTGACGGTTTTTTTTTTCAAAAAATTATGTTTAATGAGCACTCGAAATTCACTTTTTTCCATTTTTAAAAAAATCTACGTATGTTTTTAACAGCATTTAAATGCAAAGTAAATGACGGAACTTGCTTAAAACTATCTATTAACGGGGGGTACTTGATGGGAGCAGTGTTGCATTTCATATAACTACGAGGGAAGTTCGAAAAGTCACGGACTTATTGATGCCCTTGTATTAGTAAAATCGTACAAAACCCATAACTTCGGGAGAACTTTTTACTGGAGCCATCACTTTTTCTTTGGGGGCTCTTTTTCAATACTAATTATCAGGGAAACCAGAAATATGTTCTAAAAAAAAGTTTTTTATGCGCATTAAATATGCAGTAAAAACTTGTTAAAAATACCAAAAAGAAAAAATCCAAAATTGCTCAATTAAAATCAAAATATTCAACAGTTTAAAAACATTTGCACTTAAAAAACAATCCTAAAATTATAATCGAGATTTTACCCTACCATAAGCTCACAAAAACAAAGGTTATGTTATGAAGTTAAAATTCATATGAGAGTTATTTGTGGCGAATATTGTCTAGATATTAACATCCATATGAGATTTTTTATCTTAGTGGGATTTCAGGAACGGTCTCTAAATTCTTTGCTAATGTTCACATTTAAAAGGAAGTTAAAGCTATTTATAGATGGGAGCTTTGGGCAAATGTGAACCGATTTGAAAAAAATTTTATTTGCAGTAAAATATTTTTGCGGCGAATTTAATATAAATACCAATATAATAAGATGGTAACTGGTACACAAAAGTTTAACTTAGAAAGAAGTTTTTATGATTAATATGTGAAATTATAGACAGATTTTCACGTTAACATACACTTCGTCCTTAGTACAATTAAAATGTATTTACCAAATTCGATCAAATTTTCTACAAAATTGCAGATTGTACTTTGCGCAAAAATATCCTTCACCATAATAGAATTAGTAAAATCGTACCAAAACCCTAACTTCGGGAGAACATTTGAATAGGGGCCATCTGAATTAAAAGCTCTTTTTCCATACTAAATATTCTCAATGTATTAAAATTATCTGAGCCGAATTTGGCCTTTATAAGTCATATGGTATGGCCTTTAGTGTATCAAACCATTGGCAAGTAAGTTGTCGAATTCAGGAGGAAGCCTTCGGGTATGTCTTCAACTCAGCGACAATATCATATGGATTACCTCCACGAGGTACTTGCTGGTGACATCTAGATTTACACAGAAAAAATTCTCCAAAAAGTTTGCCCCAATTAAAGCATTTGTCAAAAAAAAATCAGTTTTAATTAAAAATTTAATCAAGTGAATTAACCGTTTTATCAAGTGAATTAACGTGTAATCAAGTGAATTAAAAGTTTAATTGATACTATTCATTTGCACCAGTAAACAAATTAATAGTTACAATTAAACGTTTAATTCACTTGATTAAACGTTTAATTCGCTAGATTATATTTTGAATTAAACCTGATTTTATTTTTGATTAATGCTTTAATTGGGGCAACATTTTTTCTGTGTATCTAGATGACCAAAGGTCAGGGTTATTAATACAAATGAATCATAAAGCTCTTCCAAGTAAAAGTCTATAAAAATATGTTGAGGAAATTTACCCATTTATATAATGATTATTCTAAGATTAAAAAAGTTAGTATATTAATAAACTCATAATGAAAAATATACTGGGTTACAAATCATGTTTTGAGTTATTCATGGATCCGAAAGGGTACCATTGACTTTGGCCTCGGTTATGTATTTAACCTCGGCAGGAGGTGTACTGCCATTCAACAGAATCTCATACACCTTAAATAAGCGAATGCTGCTTGATAGCGCCAATGAAACTATAAAAAGACAGTTCTTTTGGTCCGCGGACCAAACTGAACTCGAAGTCCGTACGTAGGGACCTCAACTTTAGGCTCTATGGGCGCCAGTTGCCCCCTCCGCAAGCCGGACTGACGGGTGGCTGAGGTCTCCGTTTAACGTGCTTCTTGCGAGAAATGCTGCCTGTCTTCTAGGTTGATTGTCTTTGCGGAAGCCTATGCCCTGCTTCGGGGGGTGCTAATCAGCAGAGCACGTAGTGGCTGTGGCTTAGATCCAAGATTGCTGGTAGGGACTCGCCACGTCAAAATGTGATTTTTCACCTTTGGGAAAAGTTCGGGCTGTGAGGGGTGTTTGGGTGCTATTGCTATTTGACAGTTACTGCCAGAATTCGGGTAAAGGCAGCGGATGTTAGATAGATCTAGTCGTCAAACAAGGGACGAGTGTATATTCTTTGGCGAGTTATACACTCAAAGTTGTCACCTGTGTGTGCAAATGAATTCTCACTAACACAGGGGCATTTGGTAAATGCTTTATATGAACTCACCAACTGGTTTGGATACACTGTGAGATGAGGCCGAAAGGCAGGTTCTTACGTTAAATAAGCTATAGCTGTACCAAACCATTATTTTTGAAAGAAAAAAGGAGTTATTTGTCTATAACTCAGTCATATATGAACGAATTTTGTAAATTTTTACTACCAGTATTCTACTTAGTTTAAAAGTAAGTAAAAGTTTAAGAATAAAGTTTATAGATTACAAGTCAACTTCAAAAAGTAAAGGATTATTTATGGGTGAAAATTTGAGATTTATAGGTACAAATTAGAGGCAGTCGTGTTTTTTTGCTCATCAATCTGGCTGAGTTGCAATAACAAACTATTTCGTTCTATATGTAATATAAATATATAACAGTCGATTATTCTTCATATCTGGCTTCTTTGAAAACCTTATTTCAATCCACACACAAACAGATAAACGGACATCTTTAAATCAACTTCAGAACGGCAAGAATACCGTATATATATATATCTTTACCTAAAATGCAATTTATGAGCGATTCGTTTTATCAAACTACATGTTCACAAAAAATTTTAGATCCCTGCGATCAAAAATGGTTACTTTTTAAAAGAAATTCAAACGGCAATTACACCTTGTTTTATTGATTTTAAAAAGTTTTTTGCTTCTCCTGTTAAAAATAAAAAGTGTTGTAACGCCCTTTTGCATTTTAGGTGACGATATGTATATATATATATTAATATATATATACACTTCAAGGTCTAACATCAATATTGTTAATATGACACCCGGAATGAAAACTTATATTGTATACACTGACCGCGTATTCCCCCCTCCATCCTTCTCAGGGGCATGTAGGGAAATATTTTCCCTACATGCCTCTGGGGAAATCACGTGCAGCCAATACCTGGGATTCGGCAGAATTAAAAATTGGTAGATCTTTTTGAGATTGCGGCTGACAAGAATTCCTATATGGTGCTACGGGAGTCAGTATCTCCCGGTGCTTGGCACCGGTCTGAATATTGGTTAAGGCTTCTTTTGGAACCACGTTGTGGATGTAGTTTATACCCAAAACCGCGGAAAGGGAGATCTTTAACAGCCTACCACGAGGGCCGATTTTTCACCACTTGTGGAAAAGTTAGGCCTGTAGACGGATCTTCCTAGGTGCTGTTAATATTCAACAGGTGCTGCTGGCTAATCCTAAAACAGCTAAAGTTAGATAGCTCTGGCTTTTAAACAAGGGACAGCTCTAAAATTTTAGTTTTTATAAAAATGTTGATGCTTTTTAGCCCATTTTTGGAGTTTTTTGCTATTAACTTAACCATTTTTTAACCGATTTGTCAGATATATATACCGACGTCTTTAGGAAGAAATTTACTATTTACTAAGATTATAAAACTTGGACTCGGGAAGATCTATTGTTCCCGAAAATGGGTATATTAAAAAAAAAACTTTTATTTTGGCCATAACTCTTCCATTTCTGCGAGATGGTTTTTCCCAGGTTTTTCGGGAAATATATTCTGCTAAAAATTTCCGATATTTTGATATATAAAACTTGTCCATATGTCATACTAGAGCCCTAAAATGTTGATTATTTTCAATAATGTCTTTGTACACGGCTACTTTTCCCATACATACATACATACATACATGCATACATACATACATGCATACATACATACATACATACATACATATATACATATATATGAATATACATACATATATACATACATACATATATACATACATACATATATACATACATACATACTACAAATAACTTAAAGTTAATTATATTTCATAACAATATTTTTCAAGCAAAAAGCTTTGAAAAACTTGCCCTGCTCAGAAGATAAAGAAAATAAAGAAGGGCAAATAAGCTGGTTGTTAAAACAAATCTCTTTTATCTTTTAAACAGCGCTATTTAAAGGGTTTTCGTTAGCCTTCAGTCAGAATTTCTGTCAATACTTTGCCAACTTTAAACTCCTTTTTAGTATCTGTCCAAAAGCCAAGAGTGAGTTATTGCAAATATGACATTCTTTTTATTTAAAATTTTGTCAAGTCTTTGTGAATGTCACTGTGATGCACAAAGTTTTTAGCCAGAAGGGAACTCTTTTAGGTATGCTGTGGTGTTGAACATTGTCAAGAAGTAGATGTCAATGTTAGAGAATATACAAAGAAAAAATTTAAACAAATTTGGAATTATTTAAAATCAAATAATATTATGTATTTAAGATAAGTTTTATCTGCTAAAATTTAATATATAGACGTAGCGTAATTATGGATATATTTTCTTAAATGTACAAATTAAGTGACAAGAGCGCCATCTGTCTATTAGTAAATGCCTTATTTAGCGTTTGAATTTTTACTGCCGTATTCATAAAAACTAAAATAGATTTCAAACGTATTTTAAAACAAAATTTCCATACAAATTTTTCTTAAAACAGATTTCATATCCATTTTAGTTTTTTATGAATACGGCAGTTAGGGTTTTTTCTTCTCTACAAGTAACTCTTCTGTTTTATAACCGATTGCTTTTAAAGGAAAAACACAAAGAAAGTTCAATTATATTAAGCAACTTGGTAGAGTGCGTTCATTGAAGTCCGTTCATCCGTCCGTCTGGCTGGCAGTCTGTCTGTATATGGGCATTCCCTCCGAATGGTCAACCAGGATGGAAAAAAAATGTTGATAATCATCGTGTTTTATTGTTTATAATTATAAAAAAAGTCTATGTTTTTATAATAGAATGCTATATATGATATTCTATGATATGTTAGCTGTTTTACTTGAGGAAATTTGGGCTAGAAACTGGAAAATTTAATATTTTCGTTTTAAGTTACTTCTAAAGACATTTTTATATTTAATTATTTTACACGCAAACAAATTTTGTTATGTTTGCAGTCTTTCTTTAAAATCTCTCTATTACAATCAATTAAGAAGAGAAAAGTGTAAGGAGAAGATAAAAAGTTCGATTAACAGTAAATTAACGGTTAAAACATATGGAAAAATCGTACGTTCGCGACCCGTACGTTCGCGACCGGTACTTAAGCCAATTAAACAAAAACCAATAGAGATATTTTATTGTGTAAATACTGGATAGAGATCTACATTAATACGCTTTTAAAATAAATTATTCACAGATTTTTACATTTCACTACTGTCAGCCAAAGTTGACTTCTATTTTGCGTACGTTCGTGACCACATGTTTTGTAACTATCAGTATGAACACTTAAACTCGATGAAATCCATCTTTTGCACTAAACATAGAGCTACCAAAATGCTATCGAATTGCAAAAAAAAATGCTAGAAAAAAGTTTTGTTTTCCATATTATTTGTACATCAAAAGCGTACGAACGTACGTTCGTGACCCCAGGAAATGCCCATATGTAACCTTGTTCGCAAAGTACAGGTTGCAATTGTGAAGATAATTTGATGAAATTTGGTAAATACGTTTACATTGCCATAAGGATTTTCGTCCTATTGAAAATGTAGCGAATCGGTGCATTATTTCACATATACCCTATACAAACTTCTTTCAGGTATAGTCTTTGTGCCCATAAAATATCTTATTATGGTGGTATTTAGATTTCATTTGGCTCAAAAAGAATGTAATAAAAATCGTCTTATCATTTGTCCCAATTAAGGTCCATTCGCAAAAATTTGTAAATACTATGGTGTAGGGTATCATATGGTCGGGCTTGACTGACTATACTTTCTTACTTGCTTTCATTATGTTGTTTTCTTAATAGTTTTATAATGCAAATGAAAAGTAGTTGCTGCTGCTTACACATAGTGTGTGTGTTGCCCACCACTGGTCTGCAGCGAAAACTACATAAAAAATGTTGCACCAGTGTTTCTAATAACAAAATACAGGGCAATAATTTTATTGCATGGGTTTCTGTTCGAGGAAAATTTTTCCGGAAATTCACGAGAAATATTTTTTTGAAATTTCGAAACTTTTTGCAAAGTCTACGATTTATATTTAAGATTTTTTTTTAACAAAAACTGCCATTGATCTTAAACCAAATTTAAGATTAATTACACAGTTCAACACAAAAAAAGTTATGGGGTTTTGCCAACGCAAATGTTTTGTTTTACTTCCATTGCACACACATTGCTCAACGAAGCTTATTCTGAATATCGTCACCTAAAAAGCAAAACGGCGGGAGTAACAACATAAAAATTCGAAATAGAAACTACGGGGTTCTGCCGACGGATTCTGGTAGAGAAGACCAAAAACAAATATACGTGAGGCGGCTTTTTTTCTAAAGGCGATTAAAGTTTCCCAGCTTTGGCCTGTTCTTGCAGCATATCGGTACATAAAAATATGTTTTCTTCACATCTGAGGTGAGGGATATGTTCAGCAATGTTGTAGAATTGTTATTCTAAAATAAAATTCTCCTTTTGAGAGCTTTATTCGACTTTTTATTTTAACGTTGAAAAATAACTCTTAACTGTGGAGTTAAGATCGTTTTAAAGATATATTCTGAAAGAGCTCACGAAGACGAATCTATTGGTATATGACAGTATAGGTCTGCGTTGACTCTAACATAATGATTTATTAAGTTTACATTTTCTGGATAACTGTTATTTACGGTCCCTGGCTATGACAGTTTGATGATGTGGTCTAAAGGTAAAACAAGTTGGCTAGTTTGTAAAGATCATTAAAAATAAATAATCGGATTTAAAGAAATTTTCGATAATATAAGAAAAGTGATGGGAAAACTGATATATGATCGATCTTTGGGTGAGTAGTTCATGTTTTGCTTAATGTTCAAAATAATGGAATGGATCAAAAAAAAATTTAACAATATTTTACCCAAATTCTAAAGAATACGAACTCGATTATCTCTTACAATTAGTTTTTCTTAGACCTTATGATACGCGAGAATAAGTCCGCATCAATCAAGATTTAACAGAGATGGAAAGAGTTTGAAACAAAAACAAGTAAGAGTGCTATAAAATATTTGTTTGTGCCGAATCTTTAATTCCCTCACCTAACGTAACGTCCGTCTTAGGCCACTCACCCTCTAACACACATTATCGAATAGAATTAATAAAAACGGGATACAATATGTTAAGTACATGTTTTGGTTTAAAACACATTTTTCTATTTTGTACTTGTTATGAGTAGAAAAAAGTAAATAGAAAAATAAACAACAACAGACTAATTGTTGACAAATTAAGGGGCAATAGAGGTCTTTTTGGTCATATATCAGTCATTCATAAACCGATCTGGCTGAATTTCAATAGCAGAATTAGCCGAAGAACATGTGAAAGAAATGTAGGACAACTTAGTTCGCATTTTTTCTGGGGTCTTCGGAAAACCCATTTCAACAGACAGATAGACGAACGTCGGTAAATCCACTTCGCTACTCGTCAGGACCCAGAATATACACACTTTATACGGTCTAACATCAATATTATAGAAATTTAAAACGGAATGACAAACTTATATATTCCCTTTCCACCTGCGGCGAAGGATATAAAAAAAGGAGTGCCTTACAAAAACAAATCCCCGGAATAAATAATTTATTTTTTACGTTTCCGGGGTAGAAAAAGTCCAGGATATTAGAAACCCTAGTATAATTCAATTAAAACTAATTTTATTTAAACTCACTACTTTAATAAGCAAACTTTTTTCAAATAAATTAAATATGAACAAAAAGTCCTAATCACTTAAAGTGGTAAGAAAAATTCATTTAAAATTAATTTTTGATCGGATTAAAATAATTGCTAGTGCTTAAAATGAAATGCGTTTGAAACCAATAATCTTGTTGTACTAAATACGTTAAACAAAATCTTCTAGATTCGGGACAGTGGGGCACAAACTGCTAAAAATGTTTAAGTTAAGATTAAAAAGACAATGTCATATTTAGTCTTTTCCTAGCATTAAAACTTTCAGAACAATTTCTCAAACATGTACAAGAATGTGCTTGATATGAAATCGTATTAATGAAAAATCTAAACAGAAGCTCGTTTCTGCACTTCTCGCATCTTAAAATTTCTCACATGAAGTGTGAAACAAAAAATTCCATCGTTTCTCGATTTGTGAGAAAAAAGTGTTTCTGTATTTGAATGCGAGACCAGATAACACAGATTCTGTTTTAACTGGAATACTTCCAGCAATTAAGTGTCAAATACAAGCAAAACGTCAACTAAAGAAATAGATATAATAAAAATGGGGCTGCCAGATTTGACGATTTATCGTCATTTTGACAATTTTTTGTTCCGAAATTGGCAAAGTGCCGATTAGCTGATTTTTTTTAGTGACGATATTATTCAGTCTTCGAAATAAAACAACTTTAAATATTTGTATATGTTTGTGTAACAAGACTAAAAAAAAAAACACTATTTAACACAAAAAAAATTAACCATAAAAAACAATAACAAAGAACAAAAATTTTCTTACTTTTAATTAAAGAAATAAACAAAAATAAGTCGTTGCCACTTAGTATTTTAAACAACCAAAAGTAGTCGGTATCAACTGCAATGTTGCCACAGTATATAAATAATTTTTTATTTTATTTTAGCGGACAGCTGTAGTAATCAACAAAATTTGATGGTCACTTTATTGTTCACGATAGTTATTGTTCACTTTAACTGTCCCTTTAACATTAGGTTGTTATAATGGCCCGTAATGTCATAATCTCCTTTCCACTATTTTCCTTCAATTTTTGAAATAAACCCCTTTCTAAAAATTACTTTTATTTTTTTGCTTACCCAAAAAAAGTTTGAAACTCCCTGAAACATTTTCTGCTTAACTGAATCATGTGCTTAAATGTGTATTTTTGCTACACAGTGTTCGACTAAAAGCTTTTTTTAATCGCTTAAGTTAAATAGGCAAGAAAACAACAACAAAACAGTTAAACAAAAAAACTTTCTGACATGGGATTAGACATTTGTTGTTATTGCTGCTGCTGCTGCTGCTGCTGCTGCTGCTGCTGCCGCTACTGTTGTTTAAGATTTTTATCCTGACACTTGACTTAAATAGCTTTAGCATTTAAAAATAACACAAATTCGTAGAGAGCAAAAGCGAAAAAAGACGAACACAAGGGACAGAAACTACAAGCAAAATAATCCTGTAATATAAATAAAGAATAGGATTATAATGATGGGAGGCCTACAGTTAAGTGGAGAGGGAGGATGGCGAAAAAATTTGTTGATTACAAATGAAATAGTTATATAAACGTATGTATGCATAAGTTTTATATATAAAGAAAGTGAATATCCTTCTGGCACATACACGCCAACATACATAATTGAGAAATTAATGATAATTACGGGATATGAAATGTTGCTTATTTTCTTAACTATTAGGATTTAAATGTAATACTGAGAAATTTTTTCGAGACTTCTTATTCAAAAATTAAAAAAATGAATTCGTCATGTAGTTGGTAAAATTTGTGGGATATTTCAAAAATTGTGAAGAAGTCTAGTCACAGTAACACCACAGCCTTAAGGAATCTGAAGAAATTTTAAAATAGAACAAAATAAGTAAAATTGTTATATCGAAGAAACTTCTTTAATGTAACAACTAACGTTGTATGTAATTTAAAACGGCATTAACTTCACAATAGGAAATGCAAAACTTTTTAAAAAAAGTTGTTAAAATTGAAAAATTGTCTAAAGAAAAATTTACCCATTTGTTCCAAAAAAATTATCTTATATGTAATTTGTTATCTTTCTTAATCTATCTATCTCTGTAAAGCCTGGTACTCTGTTTAATATTTCACGTGAAATACTGTCAAAACACGTAAAAAAAATTATGCGGAATTTCTATGACATTATGTAGATAGAGTTGTACACTCAAAAGTAAAATCAATCCAGCCGTACTCAAATCAATCCGAAGCGGTATTTTTCTTGAATCAAATACAGACAGATTGATTCAAGTACGGGTTATTCAATCGCGAAATACTCAACTTATACATATTCAATCCCGAATTCGTACTTAAAATAATCCGAAAATGAGATTGATTTAAGTAAAACTGAGATTGAATCATTCTCAAATCGCGCTTGATTCAAGTATTATAAAGTTGATTTAATCCCAAATTCGTACTTGAAATAAACCAAAAGAGAAATTAGAAGCAGAATATCATTATGAATGATTTACTTACCCGTTTCACACCTTACAGAGTTCCAATTATAAATTACCAACATCATGCCCGATATGATTTTTACTTTAAAAACTTAATGTACATATTTAACTAAAAATATAAACTAAATGAGAACTCTTGCTTTCAATTTTACTTTTTAATGAAAATAATCACCCCTATCGTACAAGTGGAATTTTTGTTCCCATGAAATGTTTATTACCCTCGAAGGGAAAAATGCTATCGTGAAATTCCCGTGAACAATTTTTCGCGCTATCAGTTCTCAGTGAATGTAAAAAAGAAGAAATACTAAAAAACATTAAAAAAAAATTTTTGTTCAAAAATATACACGAATATTTTAAAGAAAAGTTAAAAAAAACAAGTTAGAGTGCTATATTCGGCTGTGCCGAAACTTTGATACCCTCCACCGACAGGAGTGGGCTCTATATGATAAATACATATATATTATTAATTAAGCTTCACAAAAACGAACGTCAGCATAAAAATTGGTTGCGGTTTAGACCTGAATTAAATTATTGACCGACAATAAGAAAATATTATTCGTTTCTTGTAAGAACTTTGAACTGGCTTGAGTAAAATATCATTATTCGTAACAGTTTTAGCCGGACTAAAATGATTTTTAGGAGCGTTATTTGTATTGGACCTATGGTAAATTATGGACAAATCATCCCAAAATTCTGAAGACTGATTTCTGGTATTACAAAAAATAAATTAGAATAAATTTCAATACAGCAGTGTAATTAGTTTTAGCGTTAACAGTAAATTTCACATACTTGCATGATAGTTTTTCTTGCCATATGAATTTAAGTAAAAAATTTACCGCAATATCTATAAATCCCAAGGTGGGCTTTATTTGGTTTTAGGCGCAATAAACTATTTTCCGAGAGTAGGGTTTATATGGGGCCTAGGATAAATTACGGCCACTCTTCACGAAATTTGACAGTGTGATTTCTCGTCCTATAAAACTGTGACGTACCGAATTTCCATTTGATAGCATTATTTATTACGGTTTTAGGCGTACTAAACGCTTTTCCGGGAGTAGGGTTTATATGGGGCCTAGTGTAAATTGTGGAACGATCTTCAAAAAACCTTACAGTGTGATTTCTGGTCTTATGAAACTGTGACGTACCCAATTTAAGTATGCTAACGTTTTTTATTGCGGTTTTAGGCGTACTAAACTGTTTTCCGCGAGAAGGGTTTATATAGGGCCTAGTGTAAATTATGGACCAATCTTCAAAAAATTTTACAGTGTGATTTCTGGTCCTATAAAACTGTGACGTACCAAATTTTAATACGATAGCGTTATTTTTTACGGTTTTAGGCGCAATAAACTGTTTTCGGGGGTAGGGTTTATATGGGGCCTAGTGTAAATTATGGACCAATCTCCAAAAAATTTTACAGTGTGATTTGTGGTCCTATGAAACTGTGACGTTTCAAGTTTAATTATGCTAGCGTTATTTATTGCGGTTTTAGGCGCCTAAACTGTTTTCCGCGAGAAGGGTTTATATGGGGACTAGTGTAAATTATGGACCGATCTTCAAAAAATTTTACAGCGTGATCTCTGGTCGTATAAAACTGTGATGTACCAAATTTTAGTATGCTAGCATTATTTATTGCGATTTTAGGCGTACTAAACTGTTTTCTGGGAGTAGGGTTTATATGGGGCCTAGTGTAAATTATGGACCGATCTTCAAAAAATTTTACAGTGTGATTTGACGTATTATAAAACTGTGACGTACCAAATTTAAGTATGCTAGCGTTATTTATTGCGGTTTTAGGCGTACTAAGCTGTTTTCCGCGAGAAGGGTTTATATGGGGCCTATGGTAAATTATGGACCGATCTTCACGAAATTTAACAGTATGATTTGCAGTCGTATAAAGCGAATTCGTGCAAAATTTTATGTCATTCCTTGCATTATTCCACCATTAATGTTAGTTTTTGTATCAAAATTATCAATTTTTTTTTGGGTAGTGGTTCCACATTTTGATTCATAGTTCTGATCCTACTAAACCGATGTTGCTGGATTTCAATCCCAAACTGCTTAGGATAACTACAAGCAATTTGAGACCAAGTTTGTTCTTTTCTTTTGCGTTTTTCGAAAGTGAGCGTGTTTTCAACAGACGGACAGACAGACGGACATGGCTAAATCGACTTAGAATTACTCAAGGACCCAGAATATATCGCTCATTTCGTGCAAGACCGTCACAACTCAAAATTTGGCATTTTCGAGTTAGTAATGCAGAAATGTTCTCCTCTTAAATCTCTACAAATTGATCTAAGAACGGAGAGAATTATCGAAAAAATAACGGTAATACAGATGCTTTTGACGCTATGACCTCTTTTAACAAACTTGAGCAATTAACATCAACAAGGTCACATTTCAGTTTTTTTGTTGGCATTCCTCTTGTACATGTGGTTTTCTTTGTAGCAAAAAAGAAACATTTGATTTTATAACTGTATATAAAATAAATAATAAAATAAATAATAATAGGTTGGAATCTTAAAAAGGCTCTCCTGTAAAGTTTCAAATTTTGAGTTGTGACGGTCTTGCACGAAATGAGCGATATATACTTTATGGGGTCTTAGATGTATAATAAAAAAGTTTCACACGGAATGACAAACTTAGTATACCCTCATTCACCACAGTGGTGGTGGAGGGTATAAAAACAAAATAAAATATATTGTATTAGAGTGATAGTCTGCTTGCAACATTAGTTTAATGCGCTTTTATGTAGTAAAAAAATTTCTAAAATTCTGCAACCACGTCTTTGAAAAGCTTCATAACTCCTCAGGCAATCGACCTGTTTTTTGCATTTTGTTAAACAATATACATATAAGTTTGTGCCTATTTTAACGGCAACTGACTTTAAAATTAATTTTGTAAACTTCAATATTTTAATTATGAGAAGAATTACTTACATAAATGTTTTGTTCCCCAGCAAAAATAAAGTGAGAAATTAAAAGGGAAAAGTGAACAAATTACGAGTGAAAAAATTGTTCACGATAAAGGGAATTTTTTTCCCGCGAATTTTTTTTTAATGGGATTTTTTAGTATTGTTTGGCATTTCATAATGGAAAGACTTACGCCTCAACAACGTTTACAAATCGTTCAACTTTATTACGAAAATTCACGTCCTGTGAGGAATGTGTTTCGTCCACTTCGCTAAACTTATGGTCAACATAATCGGCCTACGGAGCGTACTATTCGCAACACCATCATCCATTTTGAGACCCAGCATTCAATAGACCACGTCCAGACGCTGTGAAGAAAATATAGCGGCCGTAGCTGAGAGTGTACACGAAGACCGGGAAGAGTCGATTCGCAGCAGCTCGGACTGACGTATGGAACGACTTGGCGCATTTTACGTCGAGATCTTAAATTGAAAGCGTACAAAATACAGCTTGTGCAAATTACTGAAGCCGCTCCCAAGCGACATCGCTTCGCTCTATGGGCTCTTGAAAAGATCCAAGAAGATCCGACGTTTTCGAGGCAAATTTTGTTCAGCGATGAGGCCCATTTCTGGCTCAATGGGTATGTAAACAAAGAAAATTGCCGCATTTGGGACGAAGAGCAACCTGAAGAGATTCAAGAACTGCCACTTCATCCAGAAAAACAACGGTTTTGTAGTGGGAACATCGGTCCATATTTCTTTACAATTCGGTGAGCATATAATTTAACGTTTTGGCCCGGTCGATTGGCCACCAAGATCGTGTGATATCACACCGTTAGACTTTTTCCTGTGGAAATATGTTACGTCTAAAGTTTATGCGGACAAACCCGCTTCGATTCAGGCCTTGGAGGAAAACATCACGCGTGTCATTCGCCAGTTACCAGTCGAAATGCTCGAACGAGTCATCGAAAATTGGACTCAACGGATGGACCATCTGCGACGTAGCAACGGCCAACATTTGGTAGACATAGTCTTCAAAAAATAAATGCCAAAGAATGTTCTTTCAAATGATAATAAACATTCCCCATTAAATTTGAATTTTCTGTGTTGCAAAGTTTTCTATAGAGTAGTAAATTGTCCCAAAATTCTTTTAATTAAAATTATGAAAACCAATTTACGATACAATGTTTTTCGTTTAACATTGTGATTTTTCTTATTCATGCTATAAAATATGAATAATATACACTATTAACTATATATCAAATATGTTTATGAACTGTTCCAAAATACGATTTAAGTAATAAAATAGCAAATATGTTTATTGCATATGCGTATGTATATTGTTAAGAAATAAATTTGTGTTATAAACTTAGCTAAAGTAAACAGAAGCAATTATTTATTTAACACAAGTTCTTAGAAAAATAATGAAATACATTTATATTGTGTAATAATTGACTAAGATATAAAAGCTTCAAACTGAAAGATATGAATATTTGATATTATATAAAAATATTTTGCAACGGCATAAAAAGGGTGTTTTTTTTAGCTGCATGAGAACTGTCGCGTTGGAAAACTACACTCATAAAATTATTACAGTAACTGATTTTAGGTTATTAAATTCGTTTTCCGTACTGTTTAAATTTAATGAAAATATAGTTATTTTACGAATCAATTTATTTTTTAAAATTTACGTTTGTTATTCAATTTTCCGTACTACTATTGTTATGTAGTTTGATTTTTTGTCAGTAAAATTATATTTCTTAAAAGCAATAACGGTTAAATTTTACGAAATATTCTTTTAAAAAGAAAAAATTCAAAAATGTATGTAAAATTCAATTATTTTAAATGAAATGTAAATGATCCGTTTTTAAATAAATTTTTAGTTGTTTTAAATGAATTTTCTGTGGGATTTACCTACATAATATTTTGAGTGTATTGTTTGACAGCTGATAATGTCAAACTGTGGTGACATTTCTGTTCAGTAATGTTTGGCAGGCCATCATGAATCGTTTAAATCTAGAACGCTTCCAAATTGTGGAAATTTACTTAACAAAAATTAATCTGTTGGCGAAGTTCACAAAGCACTTCATCCAGTTTCCGAAGCTCATTTCTTTTAATGGTTAAATGGCTACACCTATAAGCAAAATTTACATATTTGGAGCGAAGACTATACTCAAGCCATTAACGAAACACCATTACATCCATTAAAATTGACTGGTTGTAGTGGTTTACACGCTGGCGGCATAATCTGTCCTTTCGAAATGAGCAATGAGCTGCCGATACGATGAATAACGCTCGCCATGCTGATTGAATTTTTGTTTCCCAAATCAGCTACACATCAACGAACTTTGGTTAAAACAATATGGCGCAGCTTTCCATACAGCGCCCTTAACAATCGATTTATTGCAAAATCTATTTAGTGAAAACTTTATTTCCAGAAGTGGAGCTGTTCATCGGGGCTATAAAGGGGCTATGTTAAGTCATTGGTTTATGCCGCCAAACCAGCAAATCTTGAAGCATTGGAAGCCAGTATTCAAGCTCCATTGACGCCATGCAGCCAGCTTAATTGGAAAAGTAGTCAACAACTGGACTGTTTGAATGGACCATGTAAGTCGTATCCACGGCGGACATATGCCGGAAATCATATTTAAAAAACCAATGTGATGAAATTATCTACCAGATTATTATAAAAAAAAAATAAAAAATATTCAACTTTTTTTTATTTTTCGAATTTATTCTATGAGCTAAGGTAAAATGTAACAGGAAGAAACAATATAATAGTATAAAGTCACTAAAATATTTAAGGAATGGAACTATTACAAAAAGCTTTATAAAATACATAACTAAAATTTAGCTCATATTTAGAATAAATTCGAAAAATAAAAAAAAAAAAAAAAAAAAAAATGTTGAATATAATAAATTAACTTATGAAAAAGAAATAATTCCCAGATTATATTTGTAAAAAGAAAAAATTTTATATTCCCAGCATATTTCTTTCTTGTATTATCATTTTAATCATCTTGCAGCTAAAAAAAATACACCCTATACAATGTACATACTATTTGCAATCCGAAATAAATTCATTACGTTTTTACACTTAAGCTTTACTGCACAGAAAAAAATTATTAAATTTCTCCAATCACCAAATTTATTCCAAATTCATAATATCAAGCAAACAATTTGTTGATTTTGCACCTATTACCAAAATGATTATATTGATTACTAAGAATTTTGAAAAAATATTTTCAATAAATGATATTTTTAACCCTTTATAACCCAGTGTGACATATCTGTAACAAACCCAAAAAAGGTCTCCAAATTAAGTAATAATAAAGTTTTTTTGATTTAAACCATACTAACACTATGACAACACAGTAATTAAGATTTTCATTCATAATAAGCCTTTTGGACGGCGCCACTATTGACTTAAGTCGCTTCGAAATTTGGCCAATGTTAAATTTAAAAAACCCCCTGATAAGCAAATTGAAAATTTCGTAAAATTATTGAAAACTAAAAAAAGCTTTTATATTTTGATAACAAATTATAGATAGGTGTATCATTTTCGTATTCTTTTGTTTGCAACACGTAAAAGTACTATTATTATAACAAAAAGCAAATATTTATGTTTGTAACATTTCTGTTACATTGAGTTAATGAGTGAAAGAAAAAATTATTAAGTGGCAAGTAATACAAAGGAATGTGAGGGACTAATTGTATAGTTTTATTCCAGAATGGCATCGCGAGTACTACGGGAAAGTGAAATATACAACATACTTTGGCAATACGACAGTGAAGATGGTCTAGATGACGATGATGATAGCATTGCTGACCCTCGTTCGCTTGCATTTTCAACTACAAACAGCTGATTTGCGGCCCACTTACAATTTTCAGCACGACAAGTCGATCGACAATGCAAGCGACCGATAACGTAACAGTTTTCCTACAAATTTGCGGCCCAATCAGTCACTTGTATTGTAGCCATCGACATAGGCATTTTGTTAAGATACGAGTATTTAACAAAATTTTCTTTACACACAAACACAATGCGAATTCATTACAGGTGATCATAAAAGCCCTGCTGATAACTTTGTTTCTTTAGCTTTATAATTGTTGGATGTTAAAATTTTGTTTATTATCTTTGTTTCTGTTTTAATTTGTTTCGGTTTTTGACAGTGTATAATGATTTTACAAAAACAAATTGCTTGAGGTTTTTGTACGAGTTGTACTTGTTGTACTATCGAGATTAGCTTGAATGAATTCGCCTTGAACAAACACTAAATATTTTTTTTATTATAATATTATTTTAAAACACCACCACTTTTAAAATTATATAGGATTTTAAATTATTTTTTTATAAAATTCTATTCTATATTTTTTTGTTTACTGCTTTGTTTGTTTGGTTACTCTTTTTTTTATTCTGATTTGGTTATAGTCAGAGTTCTATTTATTTGCTTAATTTATATGTTTTGTCAATTTTTAATTCCAAACTAGCGTTTTATTTATGGAATTGATGATGAGGCAATACAGTTATTTGACAATAAATAAATGAGTTACGTTAGACACGTAAAACCTGTCGACCGACAAGTCGATAGTTAGTGGGCTGCTTAAGAGAACGATAATGAGTGACTTGTTTTCGCTCGCTTAAGTTGTCGATCGACATCGTGGACCTGGCTGTAAACGTTCAAGACGTCATTACAGGGGTGGTAGCGACCGCTTATTACACGTGTCATAACCAAATCGGTTAAAAATTTGCCTTGATTATTGGTACACAAATTATTGTTATTATTACTCCTAACACTCCTTTGGAGGTAACCATAATATAGTTGTGGCTTCTTGATGGAGGACTAATTTAACCATACAATGATTGCCGGTGACAATAATACGGCTTTAGAAATCACAACATATTTAAAGGTTCATTGTTAAAAATTATTTTGTTGGAGGTCATCATAGAGAAAAATGTGTTTTCTCTCCGTGCAGCCACAACGCAAAGAAACCGGTTCTTAGGCGATTGGCATTCTAAAATGTTGGCCTAGAACCAAAAACTTTTGGAAATTTTAGGAAGTTTCTTAATTTCAAAACTTCCTAAAACTAATTCGGCCGTTCCAATTGTCAAAAATTTAGGATCTACTTTATTTGCGATTTTTCTTTTCTCTTTGATTTCCAATTGGGTTTAGTTATCGAATTTTTATACATTATTTATTAATTTTATTATAAAAAAAAAATTACTATTTATTTTTGGCCGGATCATTTATTTAATTTAATTATCTTTTCGCTATTTTTTCTTGTTAAAATTTATGTACAAAAATATTGTTATAATTTTCGTTTGATGCTTTATTCTATTATTTTATGTCGTTGCTGTAATAATTTAATATTTTACAACAAAAAAAATATATATGGCTGTTTTCCCATAGGATAAGTTGATATAAATAAATGTTGCTGTAGCTATTGAAAAGAAGTAGGGGTATTCAATATTTGGAGGTTAAGTATATGACACTATATTTAAAAAGTTCATACACAGACTGGCACAGAAGTAAAGTTGTGATTTAATGAGTGAATAACACCCCAATTATAAATAAAAATTCCCCGGGAGTTGTTTTCCCCTCTCCTGTGTTTCCCATTTAAATTATATTGTAAAAATAGGAAAAGGAAAAAAACTACCAGAGAATTTTTATTCATAATTGGACTGAAAATTTTTTTTTTTTTTTGTTTTTGTTTTTTTTTTTTTTTTTTTTTTTTTTTTTTATTATTATTATTATTATTATTATTATTATTATTATTATTATTATTTAAGATTTAACTGATGGAAGAACTCACTCAGCACAGAACAAAGAGCGGAAGTTGTGCTCTATTTTTCAGAAACAAAGATCATATCGAATAATGATCGATAAAGCTGACTTTCGCCTCATTGGTCACCTTAATTAAAAATCCAACTCCAAGAATAATTATTGAACATCAAATGCACTCATTTATATGCAGAGTTTGCTGTGGAATAACTATAAAAAAGATCATTGGACCGTATTTTTCGAAAACTGAACTACTCAACAGGACTTTACATTCCGAAAGTGCTGAAGAGACGGTCACCCCTACCAGTGTTGCCAGAACTTTTAGAGATAAAATCAGCAAAAAAATCATGATTTTTCTTCAAAAAATCAGCAAAATCTGCGTCTAGATTTTAAAATCTTCAAAGCACATTTAGTATATTTTTATGTACCTAGTATATTAAGAAAAAGATAGGTATAACAATTCATTTCAAAATATACGGCCATGTTCTGTAACTTGAAATCGATGGAGATTTTCTATTAATTTTTTTAAGGCCCTAATCATATAAAACGCAGCGCAACGCCAAAGAATAAATTGAAAGCACAAACAATGTCATAAATATTTTGTAATTTTGTTGTTGCTTCCTACAGTTCCGTCTTACCAGCATTAACTTTAAAACCTTGTTTTTGTGTAAAAATGTATGCCAATGCCGCTTATCATTTAAATTTTATAAGGGTTCAAGAGGTTTTTGGCAGGAGGTCGGTGGGAGCTTGTTTCGAACAAGAACAAATTGTGTCAAATTAAATGTATGTAAATAACATTATTCGCTTGGTTTCAAAATGGCTTGAAGTGTTTTCTTTAAGAAGACAATTAACTTTTATATCCTTAACAAATTATTCAATGTTTGTGGTTGTCACAAAAACCAAATTGGCAACGTGTATCATTTAACAAAGCCTGAATCCTTGTCAATTTGTGTTAAAAGGACCCCCCTTAATGAGCTTAATTTTGCTTCCCAAAATAATTTTTGGTTCTTAAATTGAATTGTTTAAAAAGAATCGTCCTTAAATATAGAAAAGAAACTTTTCAAAATCTAACAACAAAAAACCCACACAATTTAATTTAATTCATTAATTAAGCATTTTGTTGTGTTCAGTTCGGTTCGTTGTTGTCTTGAGGAAAATAAAAATTTATTTAAAACAAATTTTTATAAACTGTCAATCTCTATAGGACTGTTTTGTTGTTGTCGTGTTCTTGTCTTCTCAGTTTCTTTTATTGTTCATCTGCACTCAGCCCTTTAAGGTCACATTGAATTTTCAAGGTGGCATATTTGAACTTTGTCGAAAATAAAGAACGGAAAAAATAAGAAAAATTGGGTAGAAAAACAAAAAGAAAATTCAATCGATAATAATTTGTAACAAGTAAACGTGGTACCAAACTAAATTCAAAAGATGACACAAATATGTGTATACTTTGGTTATGCATTTAAGATACAGTCGAGGTTAAATAAATAGTTTAGTGATACGTATTTAAAGCCTTTAGAGTTTAGAATTGATTGGTATGAAGCTTAAATTTTTTTAGTAATGCTTATCCTTATGTTATTGTATGAGTTGTTTCAAAAACGTTTCGGATATTAGGGTTAAACAGAAGTTTCCTTATATTTCAAAATTATTATTTAATTTTTTTTTTTTTTTTTTTTTTGTAGAAAATGCCTTTTATAAATTGTACACAGACGCTGTCACGCATATTCTTTTTGTTTTCACAGGGTCTCCACCTGAGATAAGACGTCAAATTCAATCGCAGAGAGTATTATATTACGTGTGGACTCTCAAATAGTTTTAGTATTAATCAGGGATGTTAAATGGGGGTTTAAATTTTGTACCAACTTCCAAAAATAAATGTACTTTTTAGACATTCACGGACCAGTTTTTTTTTTGTAATTTATTAAAACAAGAAAAAAGTACATACAAATTCAATTGTAAAAAAAAAACAAAACTTAACATTAACATACATTATATCGCACTGCTTCCTCTAAAGAGCGTCAACTCAGAATTTACAAATTTTCAGTAGAGTCAAAAAACTGTTTTCTTTTTATATGTACTCTTATATCACAAAGGGGGATACAATTGCATTTTTTTTACAAAATACTAGAGAAAATGATGTAAGATTTTAACATCTGGTAGATATGGCCACTGTTCATCGATTTCTTGCAAAAAGTGAAAATTGAAAAATTTAGAGTTGACCCCCTTTAGAGGAAGCAGTGCGTTATGTATGAATCAAATAAGGTACATAAAAGTCTTATAAATATATGAGATCAAAATCAGGAACTTATTTATTTAGTTAATAAACATTTTGGAATTTTTACATCATAGCGCCATGAATTTGTCGATCTTAACCAATCCTTTGTTTGTATGAGACTTGATAATGTTGGCACATGAAGTCTGTTTCGCTCCCTAGTTTTCATTATATTTTGAAAAGAAAAAACCCTTTCCACATTTGCAGACGAATGTGGAATGGATAAAATACTAGCAACGACTCTAGAAACGTCAGGAAATATATGGACATTCAGCTCATTTTGTAAATTAGCTACTGCCGACCAAAAACCCCAAATGTTTTCAGTTTTTAACGACTGCAGTTGCTCGGCATCAGCTAAATTGATTATTGATTGAAGACTAGAAGAGGTATAATACAACTTGTTTTACCTGAAATGACACTTTCAGGAGAAAATTTATTGAAAATTTTTTATTGGTTCTCAAAACTTCGCAAAATTGTATATAAAATTGTTTTGCATTTTCTTTAATTTCTTTAACAATTTCAATATTGATATTATTTGTAGATATATATAAATCCACTTATGTTCAAACTTCGTCTGCCTCTCTTTCACTTGCCACATTGTAAAAGTTGACTAACCGCTCCTACACCACAATACTAGTCGCATATTTAAGCGCCCATTACATTAACGATTTGTTGTACAATATAAATGCAATGAAAAGGACTCAATAATTTGTTTGCTATACTAAAAATTCAAAAAGGGAAAACTATGACAAATTTTTTAATTGTACCAAATGAGTCACGGTAGTACCACGGTACTTTAGAAGGTCAAAATGTACCAACATAAGTACAATTGTACCAACTTTAACATCCCTGGTATTAATATTATAATAAATGTTATGAGACCGTTGTTATGAGAAATCTTTTAACAATTATCTTATAAGATGAGCTGTCAAAAGTACACATACATTTAAAACAATAATAAGACGCGATCATTGAAATGTTTAATTTGTTTAGTGCAAATAGTGAAAATCATGTGAAAAGTGCTTAAAAACAATATTAAACAATAATAAAAACAAAGAAAAAACTGAAATAAGAATAAAAAACGACACAAGTTTACTGTACGAAAATCAGTAAATTAAGAAGTCTTATAAGATACATGTTCCCAGGGCTGCCAGATAAAGTTGTGAAAAAATCGTCAATTTCCTGAGAAAAAATAAAAACTCGTCTTTTTCTGTTTAAAATATCGTCAAAAAAAATCGGATAATTTAAATTTAGATTTTAAACAAAGTTTGTTTGATTTATATTAAAAAACAAGCAAACACAAACATATTACATACATATACCCCCGTATGTTTATGAAATTGTTTGTTAAATTTAATAAACGGTTGTAAAGGAAAATTTTCGAAAAAAATTTGGTTTGTAAACCTTTTATTACTATATTATAATAATCTAAGGTTTTTTTTACAGTCTTAAGAATAAGAGATACTTTCAATCGGGCCTTTTTCAAATTTGTATACCGTTCACCACAGACCCAAAAGGTATATATACAAGTTCGTTTTATATAAGTTTGTCATTCTTTTTGTAATTGCTACGATATTATTGTAAGGCCCTATAAAGTATATATGTATGTATATTCTGAGTCTTTATGAATAGCAAAGTTGGTTTAACGATGTCTATCTAACCATGTGTTTGTTGAAATGGGATTTTCGAAGACCCGTATATAAACATTGCTATACATTTATATTATATATAGAACGGAATAGTGTGCTTTTATATTTCAGCCAGATCGGTCTACAATTGGCTAAGATATGAACAAAAAACCACTACTGCCTGTAATTTATACCCATAAATCTCTAATTTTGACCTGTAAACCTTAACTTCTTTAAATCTTCTTATAGTTTATTTTTTCTTTTTTACCTGAAATAATGGGCACCATAGCACCCATATAAGCAAGGAGGATCCAATTTGGCTTAAATATTTTTGATATATATGGAGTATTAAATGTTAAAAATAAGCCAAATCAGTCCATAACTTCACCTGCTCCCCACACGAGTGAACTCTCAAAATCAAGGTTTTGGTAGGAATTTTTACTTAAATTGACTTGACTCAAAATTTTGCTTTTGTCCATAAAATTTTTTATGGGAAAGAGAAAAAATGGCTAGTATAATTTTATTTACAATAGGGATGAATATTAAAATTTAAGATGTCTTGTTTAAAATTTTTATTCTGTGCTGCCTAATAGCAAACATCAAAAGGTTTAAAATTGTCTTATTTCGGCACTTTGCTAATTTCTGAACCAAAAATCGTCCAATCTGGCAGCCCTGCATGTTCCCCTTGTTTAAGATTAAAGGCTCAGTTAGGCGAACGTTGCAGTACCGTATCTGTACTGTATCAATGAGCTGTTCGCTTTTTGCTATATGAAAAGCAATGCAAAAGCTTACCGAAATGTAATGTTCCGTAGTTGTAACGTTTCATTCTGTTAAAATAGAATTTCATGCCGTCGTTACGTGACAATTTTAAAACAGTGATGGGTTGCTTCTATGTTACATTGAATGGGGTATTTACGCTTCTTTTTTTTTGGTACTTTTTTCAGTATATCTATGGACTTTCGACAAAACGACATACACTACAACATATTTTCATATATATAAATATACATATGCTTAAATGTACAAAATAAACAAATGCATATGCACATACAATAGAAATGAGAAATATATAAAAGTCTTTAAATGGTTACAAAATATTATTTTGTCTATGCACATTTACAAAATAATACATGTAAATGTGTATAATTATGCTAAAATACATATTTGCTTATTGTAATTCTATAACACAGTACAACATTTTTCAGTTAATTGATTGCCAACTCAATTCTGTGAACTGTATGTGAAATTAGACCCAAAAAGAAGAATTTCTGCATCATTCGTTTTGTCTTCTTACCTGCGATTTGAAGTTAGTATCGATTTGAAGTTAGCACTATCGTATAGGGAAATTTATCACGTTTTAGGCCCTGTTGTTTGACATAGCTCGACAACCACTAGCCCAATTTAGTTGAAATAAATTTTAAAAAATTAAGAATTACAATTCCCTTAATCTGTTCATATATTGTTTTCCTATACAAGTAACACTTTCGAAGTTAAAAATGAATGTATGAAGGGAAAAAATTATTTTTGCCTAAAAATTTAAATTTTTTTTTTTAAAAATACATAAAAAATCCAAAATGGAAAAAAGTTTCAAGTCTAGTTATTTTTTCGCAAAGTCACATAACCTATGAGCAAAATGAGACAAAGATCATAAAAATCGATGCACGCGTTTCGCTTTTATTCGCAATTGAGTAAATGTATGAATTTCAAAAATTTGCTCGAGATATGCACAACATTATTTGGAGAAAACATTGACACCTTTTTCATGATTCTGAGAATTAAAAAAAAAGGAATAAACAAAAGGTTATTTGATTTTTATGATTGCGGTAATAAATGTACGTGGACAATTAAACGGAAAGTGGACCTTTTTATTATTTGGGTTTTTCCGATGGCTACCTATATGATTTTTTTACAGAAATTGCACCCACATTTAAGGGTGGTCATTATTTGGAAAGTTTTGCACAGTTTGAAACGTACAAGTGCTGAATCAGGTTTATAGCCAGCCGCCATTAAAATATGCGCCCATTTATAAGTACCTGGCAGTAAAATATTCAAAAATACGTAGTATTTATAGGTGTGCATTGATCGATTTTTGGCATTCAGCCAGTGCCGACGAACGCGAACAGTAAAAGTGATTTTTCTCCAGTTTTTTAAAAGTGAATAACAACAAAACATAAAATATATCAATATGGAAAACAACAAGTGCCCATATTTGGATGAATATTGTTACGTTTGTGGTCATATCGTCCGAAAAATACAGAAAAAAGATCGAAAAAATTTGTTTACTGAGCAATTCAAAACCGCGTATTGTAATTATTTCGATGAAGCAGATTTAAGTGGTGCAAATTTTACGCCGAACACAGTGTGCAACAGTTGTTATACTATCCTTCTAAAATGGATTCACGGAAAAAGTAGAAAGTTATCTTTTATGAAGCCAGTAATTTGGGTGGAAGACACAACTGGACATGATGAATCCAGGTGCTATGCATGCATAAATTTTCGTCCTGGATTAAACAGACAACAATTGAAAACAAAAGTATACACTGCTGCACTTACTGCCACACTTCCAGTGCAACGCCCTGCTGATACCGATGCACCTAAACCACCGAGTGCGGATACTGTGTCCCTGCTAGCCGAAACCGTTTTCACCAATCCGACCGATTTGGATGATGCTGATTGGATACCCGATATTGAAAATAGTGCACCACAACCGCTACCACAAATCGAAATGGATTACATTGTGGCCAAGCTGGGACTATCACAACACGACTCCGAATGGCTGACATCATTTTTGAAGAGAAGAAAACTCACACAGCAAAATGTCAGCGCAACATCATACCGACAACGCCAAGCTGACGCAGACCATGAATATGAACAACCTACGAAGAAAACAAGATCATCAGAACCACAAGCGTCAACTTCTACAAGGATGGATATTGCCAATAATTGAAAAAATGTTCTAAATTTTGTTTTTATGCATATTATAATTGCGTATTAATTGCATATTATTTTATTTTCATTAAGTTTTTATAAATAAAGTTTTTTTTTGCATGATAATTTTTTAATTTATATTTTTATTTTAAGGGTGGTGGCTATAACTGATTTTTGAAATTCATACCTTTACTCAATTGCGAATAAAAGCGAAACGCGTGCATCGATTTTTATGATCTTTGTCTCATTTTGCTCATAGGTTATGTGACTTTGCGAAAAAATAACTAGACTTGAAACTTTTTTCCATTTTGGATTTTTTATGTATTTTTAAAAAAAAAAATTTTAATTTTTAGGCAAAAAATAATTTTTTCCCTTCATACATTCATTTTTAACTTCGAAAGTGTTACTTGTATAGGAAAACAATATATGAACAGATTAAGGGAATTGTAATTCTTAATTTTTTAAAATTTATTTCAACTAAATTGGGCTAGGGGTTGTCGAGCTATGTCAAACAACAGGGTCTAAAACGTGATAAATTCCCCTATACGATAGTACTAACTTCAAATCGATACTAACTTCAAATCGCAGGTAAGAAGACAAAATGAATGATGCAGAAATTCTTCTTTTTGGGTCTAATTTCACATACAGTTCACAGAATTGAGTTGGCAAATCATGTGTTGTACTGTGTAATATAATATCATGTATTAAATTATTAATGTTCTTTTACATACACTAAATGCTGTTTTAATACCATTTTAATCACTTGGTACTTTTTCTGCACAGCGGTCACCATTTAAACCATTTGATTTCCCATCACTGTGTGTGTTGTTTTATGTATACTATTGCTTTTTTGTTTATGTATGTGAAAAACATATGACTCGTTTTTAGATGTTCTATAAGTGCACCAACGTGCAAGCAGTCCGTTACAATAATTTACGGGTACAGCAACGTTCGCCTAACTCAGCCTTAAGATTAACATGAAGAAATGTGCTCTCTCACTCTGTCGACGTTCTCTGAAATATTATATCAGATATTAGGTGCGTTTGTTTACTATTCCAGTAAAATCCAGTAGTTGAGTAAATTTTGGGCAATATGAAAATTTTACTCTCAAAAATGGCTCTTGCACAAAAAAGTAAACGAACGGAAAAATTTCAAAAACTTGCAGGTTAATTCAAACAGCTGATCGCTAAAAAGCTTAGTGTTGTAAAATATGTGTTGTTTAGACTACCCAGTACATAATGTTTTTGGTACTTGATGAAATGCATTGTAATGATTATAAATTCGTAGAAAATTTATTTATTAAATGAGCTTCTGTGCAAGTTTAAAGACTTATTTATTTTGTACATGACTTTCAATTTTGTTTCCAGTTGAATTACATACGAAACTACATCAATATTTGATTTTTGATATTTTTTTGATTTTGTTTTTATTACAAATTGTATGCTTTTTGTTTGCTTACTTTTGTTTGTTTACTTAAATGAAACATATGTTTTTGTTTTCTACTGGTTTTTACTGGTAAAAATTTGTTCAGTAAAAATTTGCAGACTCTTTGCTTACAACTGTCACTTTACTCTCTCAGTAGATGCTCTCTTTTGCAAATTTTTGTGTAAGCGAACGCATTTCAGTAAAATCCAGTAAAAACTTGCACAAATTTGTGCAAATTTTGGGGTAAACGAACGCACCTATTATCTCAGGTGGAGACCCCGTGTTAGCAGTAACACTGTCACTTTTTTTGTTTTCTGAAACACATTGATATTTTTTTTATATTTAGAGAAAATGTAAAGAAAAACACTGCTACCAACATTGAAATGTGGTATTTTGATAGAGTTACCATTTTTTACACTGATAAAAAATTTTAGTTAACCAATTTACTGTAAATATAAAAAGCTAGTTAACTAATAGTTATCATTTTAGTTTAAATTTGGTCCTAAGTCATTGAAGTAAAAAGGTTTAGTTGCTTTTTGCTTTGAAAGTTTCGCATTTTGTGCTTTTATTACATCATTTGCAGAAAGTTTTACAAATTAAAATGATCTTTGCCTACCTAAACTTGTCATCGATTTCAAGGACTTTTTTAACATTGAAGACAAAAAGCATACAGGTCGGCCAAAAAAAGTTGAAAATGATTAATTGGATACTCAAGCTCAACGATTCTTTCAAAAAGCAGGAAAATCAGGTACCACGAATTCAAGCCGAAAGACGTTGGAAAACGCGTATACATATCCCAAATGCTGCTTGAACGGCAAAAATAGAAGTACTTTTTGCTTAAATTATTGCTAGCGATAAAAAGTGGATCCATTACAACAACGCTCAAAAAATCGGATAAAGCCGAACATTCATGACGACAAGGTATTGTTCTATATTTTGTGGGGAACACAATGAGAAATTAAGGCATCGATTTAGATATTGAGTTCCTCGATTTTTCTTCAATCATTGATGTTGGCTGTGAAAACTAGCAGTTAGTAACAAAATATCACCAAAAACTAAATTAGAGCAAAAACCAAGAAACAAAAGTTTTCGAAATTTACTTTCCATCAGTTTCCTTACATAAAACTTTCTGAAAACGTTTCACAAAAAAAGGCATTATTTGTATTTTCGTTATACCCTCCGCCACCACTAGTAGTGAATGAGGGTATACTAAGTTTGTTATTCCGTGTGAAACATTTTGATAATACATCTAAGACCCCATAAAGTATTTATATTCTGGCTCCTTGAGTAATTCTAAGTCGATTTATGTCCGTCTGTCCGTCTGTTGAAAACACGCTCACTTTCGAAAGAACGCAAAAGAAAAGAACAAACTTGGTCTTAAATTGCTTGTATTTATCCTAAGCAGTTTGGAATTTAAATCAAGCCACATCGGTTCATCAGGATCAGAACTTATAATTTTGATACAAAAACGAACATAAATGGTGGAATAATGCTCGCAATGATAAAAAATCACACTGTAAAATTTTTTGAAGAATGGTCCATAATTTACACTAGGTCCCATATAAACCCTACTGCCGGAAAACAGTTTAGTACGCCTGAAACCGAAATAAATAACGCTATCATACTAAAATTAGGTACGTCACAGTTTTATAGGACCAGAATTCACGCTGTAAAATTTCGTGAAGATCGGTCCATAATTAACCCTAGACCCCATATAAACCCTACTCCCGAAAAACATTTTAGTAACCCTATCATACTAAAATTAGGTACGTCAGAGTTTTATTGGACCAGAAATCACACTGTTATATTTTTTGAAGATCGGTCTATAATCTACTCTAGGCCCATATAAACTCTACTCCCGAAAAACAGTTTAGTAGGCCTACAAACGTAATTAATAATGCTATCATAATAAAATTTGGTATATCACAGTTTTATAAGACTAGAAATCGCAGTGCCAGATTTCGTGAAGATCGGTCCCATATAAACCATCCTCTCGGAAAACCGTTTTTAATAATTAAATTCGCTTAAAACCATAACAGATATTGCAGTAAAATCTCTACCAACTAAGATATATGGCCAGAAAAAATATCAAGCAATTTTGTGAAATTTAATGTTAACCATAAAACTAATTACACTGCTGTATTGAAATGTATTCTAATTTTTTTTTTTTTTTTTTTTTTTTTTTTAATACCAGAAATCAGTCTTGAGAATTTTGGGATGATTGGTCCATAATTTATCATAGGTCCAATACAAATTACCCTCCTAAAAATCATTTTAGTTCGGCTAAAACTGTTACGAATCATGATATTTTACTCAAGCCAGTTCAAAGTTCGAACAAGAAACGCATAAAATTTTGTTATTGTCGGTCAATAATTTAATTCAGGTCTAAACCGCAACCAATTTTAACGCTGACGTTCGTTTTTGTGAAGCTTGGTTAATAATATATATGTATTTACAATATAGAGCCCACTTCTGTTGGTGGAGGGTATCAAAGCTTCGGCACAGCCGAATATAGCCCTCTAACTTGTTTTAAATAAAAATAATTTTTATATTTATATTTAGTTTTATATGATCTTTTTCAATAATATTTTGATTGTATATTTTAATATTTAAGACCTGGAGCCTTTATTAAAAATATACAATCAAAATTTTTATATCTAAGCCCCTAACCCTCTAATGCCTAAGAGTGCCTCAAGGCAATAAAACTAACGAACTGAACTCGCTAAAAATTAAATGCGTTTTTATTACTAAATGGCCAAGGGTGTTTTGAGGCACTCATTGATGTTTGCTCATCTGAAAGGCAAACGACTCATTGTACGGGCTTACAAATAATTTTTTTGAACTCAGAACACCAAAAAACCCTCAAAGAAATTTCCGAAATTTCATTTCTATCAGTTTCAGGGAATTTCAAAAATATTTGGTTGTTCAGAAATCTCTTTGAAAACATTTTATAAATAAAGGCATTAATGGTACTTTCATTTTAAATAAAAATCATTTTAAAAATCTGAACAGCAGTCTTTAACATGAAAAAAATTGTGTCACTCTTAATGAAACACCTTTTAACCCTAACTTGACATTTGTAAATATTAAATTTTTAAAATAGCTATAATTTTTACATTTAAGGTCCTATGGGGCTATGATTCGAACGGACTCAGTGACAAATTCATGTTTTTCTTTCTCAAAATAATTCGCAAAACATATAAAAGTACACATATTTACAAATGCAAATGCTGTCCGAAACAATCCGTAGTAAAAAATTGGTGCCCAAGTTAGGGTTAAGGCTGCCAACTAATTTTCTAAACACCACTGTTTCTCTAGATTTAGTACTCGTACCTTCTCATCAAGAATATTATAACTTGTTAGAATTTAACTTTGACCTTTGTTGTTGTTCGTTGATAGTTGTTGTCCCTAGTTTGAGTTATAGTTGTTATTGTTGTTGTTTTAATACTTTTTATAGTAAAATAATTTTACTAAACCATCATGAACCAAATCCCGTGAGAGCCAACCAACCAAAAAATAAAAAAAAAAAAAGATAAACTTAAAGAAAAAACTCAATGGAACAACAACAAAACGTAAAACAAAATACAACAATGACAACAACAAAAGCAACAAAAGACTAAACAAAATAAGTGCCAGCTTATTGAATAACAAAATAGTTTTAGACAAGTTTTACATTCTAAGGATTGTTTTTAATTTTTCTTTTCGTTTCGACTTGTTTAAAATACTAAGGCTTATAATAATGGAAGATGACGTTAAATCTCTTAAGACAAAATATATAATAAATACATGTATACATATGTATGTCCCAGCAAGCAGTTGGAAGATCAGTCTTTAACAAATCAGTGAAATGAGTCGTTAATGGATAATTTTGATAAGCAAGAAATGCGTAAAAAAAAGACTTGAAAATACAAAATGTACAACAATCCAATAAATCAAGCAGAATATAGAAATGTGAGTGTATACTTAATTATTGCGCAACCGTTGAGTGTTTGTCTTATTTTTTATTTCACTATCTCAATGGTAAAGCTTCTTCAAGGAAATTTGGTTTTTTAAAAGAAATAATTCATAAAATAATTTAATGAAAATTAAATTCAATGAATTTGAGCCTAATTAAAAATATCGAAATTTGGATAAAAAAAAAACCATTAACAGTTCAATAGAATAACCAAAATACTAATTATTGTTAACAGCTAAGGCACGAACTATGTTTACATTTGTCCTTCAAGTTGTGCTGAAAAAGGTCAACAAGAAAAAAGAAAGACAAAAACATGATAAACAAAAATGTACTTTGGATTTCAAGAAGAGTTCTTGACAAAATGTACGAAAAACAGAAGTTAAGAAGAGCATGTAAATCAATTAAAATATTTAATCATTCATTCAAAGCAAATTTCGATCTACCAAGGTAAAATACCATTTGGTTAGAGATTGATGTTTGACTATTGACGTCATCCGCCGTCAATGGCGGTGAGTGTTAAACGGCAAGCCCCTCTGAAGAGATTGTGTGGTTACAATCGAAACTAGTCAGGGCATCATGTCCGTGAAAGCCTGGGTTTAATTCTCAGCGCAGTCAAGAATGAAAAATTATCAATAAATTTTAATTAATTTCATATTGTAAAATTCCTGTCTTTATAAAAATAATTTAATGAAAATTAAATTCAATGAACTTAAGCCTGATTAAAATATCAAAATTTGGATTAAAAACCATTAACAGTTCAATAAAATAACCACAATACTAAAAGAAATAATATTTAAAAGGCCGAAGAAATTAGACTGAATAAACTTATTAATTTT
The DNA here is from genome assembly GCA_943735925.1 of Pollenia amentaria. NCBI lineage: Eukaryota > Metazoa > Arthropoda > Insecta > Diptera > Polleniidae > Pollenia > Pollenia amentaria. The sequence continues at coordinate 127,316,503 of OX031009.1, forward strand.
AATTATTTCTTTTGTCACGCTTTTATTTATTTTCAATTGTTAACATTTATTAGCAGATAAATTTGCATAATATTTATCATGACGTTTCTAAAGCTGGAATCACACGATTGCCGCAATGCACCAATTTTCACACCCTTTAATAAGATAGTCGTGGGACTGCACAATCAAATGCCTCATGTACCAATCGAGGGCAATATTGTGCTTAATTTTGCCAATAAAATGCAACCCTGGTGAGGCAATCGTGTGACTACTTGATGTGCGTCAATAAAAATGACAAAATGTACCAATATTTATTGGTTTCTTGTGCGGCAATTAAATAGCACAATACGCGCCAATATATACCTTTTTTAATAAATTTACTTTGTGTGTTTCTTTTAGTAGGAATAAATTAAAAATAAAAATTAAATTTATCAAAAATAAAAATTGGGAATTTAGTGCAATAGCTGTTCAGGACAATATAAAAGAATATATACAGGAAACGGAGCAAAATGTATTGAAAATCTTTAAAGCGAATTTATTTTTGAATATAAATATTCTCTATTACTTTATATATTTAAATTAGAATTTTACTTTGTTTAATTTTTGGAATTTCATATATTTTACTTAAAAAATTTTAAATAAAACTATGCAACAAAAATTTGTTTGAATATATGATACAATTTTCTTCTTTTTAATGAACAAGCCAACTAGATCTTTCAGTTCGCAGTTGACACGAGTAAGCACAATCGTGTGATTGTGATGCGGCAATTATTGTACACATTTCGCTTTGTACCAACTAGCGGCAATAAAATTTGTATAAAACAGGGCAATCGTGTGATTTCAGAATATTTTATTGGGGCAATTTCATTATTGTGCGTCAATGAAGCACAATCAAAATTGTGTCATATTGGTGCATTTGCGGCAATCGTGTGATCCCAGCTTAAGACGTAAATGTTGGGCTCAACTGTTGTCAACAGTTTTGTAGCAGTCTAATGAACGTGTCCAATATTAATGAGTACTTTATTGGTATTATTATTATCGTTTTGCTCCAAAATATGCAATACGTTGCGCAATGTACAATGTTGTCAAGACATTACAAAATATTTATGTTTGCGCAATATAAATCAAAAGGTTTGCGCACTATAAATCAATTGGTTGTATTCAATATATGGTGCCCCTACACTCACAATATTCTCTATGTAAAATTAACTGAAATTGTAATATAAAATAAATTAATATTCAGTTAAAGCCCGGTCTACTTATTTTTCATTTATTTTTAACGAAAAGTTCATTTTATTTTTACTGTAAAAAATTCAACGGCGAAATCCGAATAAACAACTAAATTTTCAGTTATTTTATATAATTCAACTATCAAAAAAATAACCGACGAATTCCGTAAAAACAAAAGAATTTTCAGTTTTTTTATGTAATTCAGTAAATTTATATAATACGTATTTTACTCGAAATTCTAAAAAAAAAATACCAGACACCTGTCCGCTTGTTTTTCTAATGAGAGAGAGAGAAAGAATATTTATTTTTATTCACTTACCCCGTTATCAGGCCTGCCATATTTTTCGATTTTTTGCTTAAAAAATGCCGATTTTTTGCTAGCACTTAAACCACGGTAACTTTGCTTGTTAACGTGTGTATTTTATTAATTTTGGGCAACTTTAGAGCACTTGTCATAACCTATAAAACCAAGTGGAAAGTCCTTTTTAAACTGTATTAACTTATTTTATAAAAAACGATTAAAAATTTAATTTTAACGAATAATACACACCCACTATCTAAATTTAATGGAATTGCTTGTAAGCAATTTTGCTTGTGTTTGTGCAGCTCTTTAGTATATATACGCTTAGAAACATGTACAGTGCAATTTCGGCAATCCGGACACATGTGTTTTTAGGCTCGGTCGGATTATCGAGTTCTCCGGACTACAGTAGTGAAAATTATTTAAAAAATCAGTGAATTCAAACATTAATTTACGCTTTTTGAAACTTTGTCACCAAAAATTTTAAGATAATGAATACTATGCCTTAACTTAAATTTATCTAATTAGCCTGTGTTCGCTGAAAATTCGTCCGTCCCTGTCATCTTTGCCTAGAAGAATTTGGCCTTTGCTCTTAAAATTTCTGATGAAATCGGGACATGATTGTTTCTTTGTTGCAAAACTATGGGTAAATCCCTTCCTCTATATTTTCTAAAAAAAAAAGTTGTATATTATGAAAATGGCTGAATACATTATTCCATCGTCAAATGTTTCCAGGTCCATACATTCTTTTATCTTCTCCTTATATTTTTTTTTTTAATGTCGCAAATCGTTGATTGAAGAGGCAAAAATTTTAAATTGTCCTAAATGTAGGTTCAATGAGCAGCCGACACGAGGACGGCTCATTAAGGTGCTTATAGAGGTCCCTTTGTGATATGTCCTAAATGCAGAAAACTTTGTGAAAACATTTTATAACATTCTATTGGCACTTTCATTTTAAATAAAAGTCATTTTAAAAATCACTTAGGTGCTTATAGCGGTTCCTTTGTGATATGTCCTAAATGTAGAAGCGTCCAAATTATTGGAGTGGCGCATGTCCGGACTACCGAAGTTGTAGTTTATAGTGGGATATATTCTTTTCTTTCAAATGTAAACAAATAAGAAATTATTAGCTGAAAGTAGTGGTTACGTTTGTTTTGACAGATATTTCTCCATACTTTTGGTTAACTCGTTACGTTTTAGGGTCAGCGAAAAATAAACATTTCATTAAGGGGTCCGTAAAGAAAAAATCTGTGGTTTAAAAGAAACTGCTGAATGTTTGCCAGTTTTAATATTTTGTTCAATATTCATGCATAACAAAATGTATGGCTAAATATTTTATTAGTTTTTGTTATATTGAAATTTCTAGAATGTTCAAGGTACGCCCGGGCATATTAATCACATATTTTGTATATAAGTCTACACCATGTGTATGGTATAGAAATGCATAAATTCATATTAACAAAATTTTGCAAAATATATGGATGTATATCTACACATGCACAACTTAATCATAGAGCGGATAAAAAAAGAAATGACTTGAAATTTATTTGGTATGTGAGGTATTTGGAAACTACATGCCACATCATTAAGAACGTTGTGGCAAAAATGAAAGAGCATTGTTTTATGGTAATTATCTTCCCATTGCTATAACGTTGCTTTGCATCCATCAAAATATATGTAAAGACCAAATATAGGCATATAGTTAGCAGGAAAAAAAAGTAGGGAAAGCAGCAAAATCAAATACTCGACCTAAATCCAGGCAAGTGCCTCTTTAGTTGGTAAAATTTTCAGTAGCAGTTTGAATGCATACGATAACCAAACATAAATATTTATGTATGTATTTGTGTTTATGAAAATGAAATGCTCTTATCCTATATTATATAACAGACCCTTGAAGGTATTAATTAAAGGGCACAACAAAATATCTTTTAATAGATTTTCTATTTAAAAGGGAAATATGACAAAAGAGTTTTAGTAGATAAATTTTAGGGCTAAATTCTTCTATTTAGGATATTTTGAGTATTTTTATTACTTTGTAGTTTTAGGCAAAGAAAATAGTTAATTTGAAACAAGTTCTCTTAGCTCAAATATACAAAAGATTCTTTTCAACAACCAAAATTGTTTCCAAACGAATATTCCAAGTTTATTTCAGAAAAATATCTTGTTTGCTTTTTAAAGCATCGTCATTCTATTCATCTCTTTACTTCACTTGTTTCGTTCTTACATATTGAATGTAAAGTATGAATAATTTTTTGGGGGAAAAATCGTCCTTAAAGGAAATAAGGACTGGTTAAAGATCATCATTTCGTATTGCATTTTTAGTTAAACCTTTAGGATATTCTCTTGTTTTGTGCAGTTTCTTTTGTGTTTATACTTTTAATATAAAAGTTTTATATACAAACATATTTTGATTTCAGTTTTTCTTTTATCTTTCAAGTTTGAAATGGCTACCTAGCATAAATAGTGTATACAAAAACTATAAAGAAATATAAATTACAGTAATGTAAATTTAAATAAATTCTCTACGTTATGAATGATATTCTCTACGTTAGAAAACCCCAACATTTGCATGTAAAATACCTCGGTATACATCTAGATCGGCGTTTAACGTGGAAATGGCATATAGAAGCAAAATTAACTCAAATGAAACTAAAAGCAATTAAAATTAATTGGCTTATTGGAAGAAACTCTGTTCTTAAGCTCGATTGTAAGCTTCTTACAGCTCTACCTTAAAGCCAATCTTGTGCACGGTACTAAAAAATTCAAAAATATACACTAAAAAGTTAAAAAAAATTCCATCAAAAATCGTTTTTTTTTTTTTTAATTTTATTAAAAACAAATATAAAACTCAGTCTACTGTTATTCAAATATCATTAAAAAACTTAGATATTATTTTAATTAGGCTTAAGTTCATTGAATTTAATTTTCATTAAATTATTTTTATGAAGGCAGGGATTTTTTACAACATGAAATTAATTAAAATTTTTTTATTAATAATTTTTCATTCTTGACTGCGCTGAGATTTGAACCCAGGCTTTCACGGACAGGTTGCCCAGACTAGTTTCGATTGTTACCACACAATCTCGTCGGTGGGGTTTGCCGTTTTACTCACTCGGCTATTGCAGCCGGATGACGTCAATAGTCAAACATCAATCCCTAAACCAAATGGTATTTCACTTTGGTAGATCGAAATTTGCTTTTGAATGAATGATTATCTATTTTAATTAATTTACATGTTCTTCCTAACTTCAGTTTTTTCGTACTTTTTGTCAAGAATTCTTATTGAAATCCAAATAAAATTAAATTCAATGAACTTAAACCTAATTAAAAATATCTAAATTTGGATTAAAAACCATTAACAGTTCAATAATATAACCACAATACTAATAATATAATTAAAAAACTTAAATAACTTATTAACATTTTCATGTGGTTAAACAAAAAAGTACTGCAAAAACTTTTGTACGTGGAAAATTATCTCCAAAGTCAAGTTTCCGTGTGAAACTTTTTTATAATAGATCTAAGACCCCATAAAGTATATATATTCTGGCTCTTTGAGTAATTCTAAGTCGATTTAGCGATGTCCGTCTGTCTGTCCGTCTGTTGAAAACACGCTCACTTTCGAAAAACGCAAAAGAAAAGAACAGACTTGGTCTCAAATTGCTCGTAGTTATCCAGAGCAGTTTGCGATTGAAGTCCAGCAACATCGGTTCAGTAGGATCAGAACTATGAATCAAAATGTGGAACCACCACCCTAAAAAAATTGATAATTTTGATACAAAAACTAACATAAATGGTGGAATAATGCACGGAATGACATGAAATTTTGCACGAATTTGCTTTATACGACTGCAAATCATACTGTTAAATTTCGTGAAGATCGGTCCATAATTGACCATAGGCCCCATATAAACCCTTCTCGCGGAAAACAGTTTAGTACGCCTAAAACCAAATAAAGCCCATTTTGGGAAAATAATTAAATTCGCCTAAAACCGTAACAGATATAGATATTGCGGTAAAATTTCTTACTTAAATTCATATGGCCAGAAAAAATATCATGCAAATTTTTGAAATTTACTGTTTACGCTAAAACGTATTACACTGCTGTATTGAAATTTATTCTAATTTATTTTTTGTAATACCAGAAATCAGTCTTCAGAATTTTGGGATGAATGGTCCATAATTTATCATAGGTCCAATACAAATTACCCTCCTAAAAATTATTTTAGTTCGGCTAAAACTTTTACGAATCATGATTATTTACTCAAGCCAGTTCAAAGTTCTAACAAGAAACGCATGAAATTTTCTTATTGTAGGTCAATAATTTAATTCAGGTCTAATTTAAATGCTGACGTTCGTTTTTGTGAAGCTTAGTTAATAATATATATATATATATCATATAGAGCCCAGTCCTGGCGGTGGAGGGTATCAAAGATTCGGCACAGCCGAATATAACACTCTAACTTGTTTTATTGCAAAACGTTCTGGATTTTTTTTTATTTTGTCAGGTAATTCCTCCTTCCACATTATTAATTTTACTTGCAGCAATATCATAATTCTCCACATTGACGATATTGAACCTCAATTATGTCTCAGAGTCAATGAAAATATGGCCTATCGGATTGAGGTATGCCACCGAAGCCGTTGCGAGCATTTGGCCGATATTTTGTTCCAAAAATAATTCTCATAGACCCTTTAATCATAAAAAAAATATGGATAATTCTCTGAAAATTTTTTTTATTTATTTACAATTAGCATCGTGCGTTTTGGTTGGACCACCCCAAGGCGTATTATTCAACAGGTGGTGTCGGAACTACAACAATCCAAAAACAACAGAATCAACATAGGGGTTTTTTGCATTTCGTTGATAGTGTTTACGGTCCAAAATGTCAACCATTCCTAACAAAACACTAACAAATCAATGGCGTTTCGACACCACCTGTAGTTGAATTCGCCTTGGACCAACCTTTAGAACAATTTATTAGATTGCACCTTGTTGGAGAACATTCAAATTAGTGGATTTTGCGGGAAAATTGTTTTAAAGAATGGGCACTGAAGTGGGTACAGTAGTTTAGGATAGTAATCTCTAGAATGTGTTGGCCCTTGCTAAATATTAAACAGACAAAAAAACTTCTGTCGCCAGAGATTCCAAATAGGTTGGACATACGTCTGGACGGTCTTGTATTCCTTTTTGCGGGCATTTCTTTAAGTGGTTGGATGAGGGATACTGACGTTGTGTGGCCTAGACACTTTACCTCCATATTCATAAAACATAATTTTGATTAATAAAAATATATTTTGATTAATTTTCATAGAAAATTTGTTTCATAAACCTGCTTTAAGCCTAAAATATTTTTTATGAATATGGGGGTTAGACATTAGTTTCAAGGATACGTTATGTATGGCTTAGCCAAGTGACCTTCGTGAAAAGAACGGGAGATTCTGGAAATTTAACGTAAACTGTTTTGACAGAGTTTAGTTTTTAGGCTCCATTCAGAGCTCCAAATATACACCAAATGTCGGCCGTCCCAAGTCTGAAAAGTCTTTCAGAAGCATGACAAAAATCCCTTTAACCTTCGTACCACATTCGATTTTCTCAAGCTGTAATTTTCTATAATAAAAGAAACTAATTTGCCGTTACAACAATACAACATATTACGAGTACAATACCATTATTTACTACAACTACAATAATGGCGAAAATAATAACAACAAGAGCAATAACGTCAGTACAATTCATTTCAATTCATTGTTTTATTTTATTTTCTTCTCATTTTTTTTTTATTTTTTTTTTTTTCTTTTTTTTTGTTTAGTGCCCGTAAAAATTTCATTCATTCATTGGTTTGAAGCTGTGGAGTTGGTTTAAATAAGGATTTTTATTTAAAAATACAAAAAACACATTAAATATATAAAGAAGGATCATGAACATGGGAAGAACAAAACAAAAACAAGTTAGAGCGATATATTCGGCTGTGCCGTATCTTTCGATACCCTCCACAGACAGTAAGAATATTTCAGGAGTGGGCTCTATATGGGATATAAAAATTTTTCAGCCGCAACCAATTTAAGCACTGGCGTCTGTTTTTATAAATATAAATTAATCAGCCTTATTGTGTTTGTCGTTGTCGTATACGACTGTGTCGTTTTTTGTAATAGATTTAAGTTAAACACAACATGTGTTCTTTAATCTACTACAAAAAACTACACAGCCGCATACGACAACGACAACCACAATAAGGCTGATTAATTTATATTTATAAAAACAGACGCCAGTGCTTAAATTGGTTGCGGTTTAGACCTGCCCAGGTAAAACTTTTTGAATTTTGGTAATAGGTCGTAGTTATTACCTGGTAAGTAGTAGTCATTACAATTGTCATTATTCTGAAAACCTCAATAAGTACTTGCTAGTAATGTCCTCAGTAAGTACTTTTCACTAATATTATTTTCAGTTAAGAATATTTGCTTACTAATAATCAGCTAAATAACTACTTATTAGTTGTCTTGTTTTCGGTACTGAATATTTACTTACTAGTAACTAGTTCCATAACCACTTATTATGTATATTAACTAGCGCCAATTAAATAAAAACTATTTATTTTTTGGCTTCTAGTAAGTATACTCTAAGTACTTACAATTCAACTTACTGGTAGTTAAATAATAACTAGATATTTAGTGACTTCTAGTAAGTGTATTGTAACTACTGAATTCTGTGGACAACTCGAACAAAAATATGTAGTTATTCAGTCGAAAAGTAAGGAGTGTTTATATTTCTCCAACATTACTTGCTAACTTATCAGGTAAGTAAAGTTTTTGCTGGGTGATTTAAAATATTGACCGACAATCAGAAAGTGTAATGCTTTTATTTCTAGTCCTATAAAACTTAACATGAACTAATTTGAGTAAAATATCGCGATTCGTAACAGTTTTAGCCGCACTGAAATGATTTTCAGGAGGGGAATTTATATTGAACCCACGGTAAATTGAACCCACGGACTCATCATCACAAAATTATGAAGATTGACTTTTGCTATTAAAAACCCTAAATTAGAATAAATTTCAAAACAGTAATGAAATTTGATTTAGGGTATCTTACATTTTAAAGTGCTTTTCAGAAGGCTGCTTTATATGGGTCCTATGCTAAATTACACAGACCAACAAATGGCTAACCCTTGGACTAGAGTATACTATTCCAAAGGTATGAGTTGCATTGAATCCGAGTCTTTACTCCGAATTCATTCATCACATCAGGTTTTCGCGGCATCTACGCTTAAATTTAAAAAAACAATTTTTTTTTCGTCATATTCGTGACATTATAACTGCGCGAATTATTCTTTATTTATAAAACCTAATTTGTCGTCTGAAAGCCCTACCAATTGCCTTTAAAATAATTTTTAAACATTGGTAATATCTTGTTCCTGTTCTGAGATATCTTAGCCTGCAATTTGATTTTTCCCTATATTCATTATTTTCGCCCCCACTTACAACTACAATTAATTGTAGTGGGGAGTGTAAGAAAAGATAAACTCACTGTTTTATTGTTGGAATTTTGTTTAAGCTTTGATATTTTTGCAAATTAGACTTTTTAAGTGTTTGTAATTCTCATTCCCTCTGTACATTATTTACTGATATTTTTGGCTTTTCTAAAATTTTTTGGGAAAACGTTTCCTGATGATCTGGCCTAAGCAACCAGTGAATTGCGCATAGAAACAGCTTATCCTTCAACAATAAATTTCAGTATTTATATCAAGAATATAAATAGGGAATTAAGCACAACAAACAAAATTTTTTTATGAAAAATTATGTATTCCCAACTTTGATAATTCGCCATTTGTTTTATTTTTTGTGATTATTTTTTTTATAATTTTGACTTAATTTTTGTATTTTTTTTTAAGACTCATCTAATTTGTTATTATTCGATTTCAATGTGCTATTAGTAAAAACTATTATTACGAAGTGCGCAGCAAAATATTTAATAAGGCTTGAGTCGCACCCAAATCCACTAGCTCGAAATATTTTAAATGACAGTGGCCATTCTAGATTAAGAAGAAGAGATACTGCAGGACTCATCCGACGAGAAGACCGCTATACATCTACATATGTGAACAGAAGCCGTGAGGAGAAAAATTTTCGTCTAGCATTGGCAGGACAAAAATAAAGTATTAGTATAAGATTTGATTAATTATTGTTAGTTCATATTTATTATATGAATATTCAATAAATAAATAATGAAAGAAAAAAAAAAATCTAATTTTTTATTATTCGACCTTTCCAATTTTAAATAAATGAAAATTAATCAAGCTCGAGGCCAGTGTTTTTTTGTAAATAAATATTCATTTTTATTTAATTCCGACATTTCGATCTTTGTTGAAGATCATCATCAGGGATTGTTTTAATGAATTTTTATTAATACAAAAACTTAAAAATATATATCTGATGATGATCTTCAACGAAGATCGAAATATCGGAATTAAATAAAAAGGAATATTTATTTACAAAAAAAACACTGTCCTCGAGCTTCATTATTTTTATTTATTTATTTTAAAGACTGGCCTCGAGCTTGATTATTTTTATTTATTTATTTTAAAGACTTATAAAAAAATCTTAAAAAAAATATAAAATATAGCGAAAAAAGGGTTTATTAAGCTTGCGAATATATTGTAGAGAAATTCTGAGAAATGATTCGGATTCAGCGGAACTCGAACCTCTAGAGAAGTATAAGTTAGTTTCGACTCTTTTCACATTTTGCCGGCCTGCGTCATGGATCGGTTATCAGAAAATTGCATGATGATATTTCTGGCCATTTAAAATTAAATTGGAAGAAATTTAAACACAATATCCATATTTGCTGCGGTTTTAGGCGTATTCAAATGATTCCACAGAGTGGCCTTTATATGACACTTATGGTTATTTCTGGACCGATCTGCACGAAATTTGTGATTCCTGGTCCTATAAAACTGTGACATATCAAATTTTATTACGAATACTGGCTATCGTTACGGTTTTAGGCGTGATAAAATGTTTTCCGAGAGTGGGCTTTGTATGAGCCCTATGGTAAATGATGGACCGATTTTCACGAAATTTGACAGTGAAATTTATAACCCTATAAAACTGTGGCGTACCAAACTTTTTTTGCAGTAGCGTTATTATTTACGGTTTAAGGCTTACTAGACACTTTTCCCAGAGCTGGCATCTTCACGAAATAAGACAGTGTAATTTTTAGTCTTATAGAACTGTTACAGGCGAAATTCTATAAAATAAGCATTATTCGAAACGGTTATAGGCATACTAAACTGTTTTCCTAGAATAGGCTTTAAGTGGGAAATTTGCCAGTATGTGCGTTATGTCACCCTTTATGTTAGTTTTTGTAACAAAACTTTCAAACTTTTAGGGTGGTGGTTCCAAATCTAAATTCATAAATCTTGTTTGAAAAAAAAAACGGGACCAACAGGCAAGCTCAAATATAATTTCCTTAAATTCCAATATTTATTTTGTATATAATACCACATGTTACATAAAAAAGTTTTTTACTTTGTCTAGCAGTATAATTAGTTTTATTTTGTGATATTAAGACCATGTTAAGTATCACTAGGTTAGGTTAGGTAAGGTTAAGAAGTGTTATGCGCCCAAGGGCGCATATCCACACGGAGGCCAATGAGGTCCATTGTGAATCCCTTCAGTGTAGGAGAAAAGAGAAGTAAAGAAGAAAAGTAGAAAAACGACCTAAGGTTTGGTGCAGATGTAGGACAAGTCCCTCCTATGGTCCCCCGAACAGAAACAGCCGTCCTATTTCCCTGACAAACCTCCGTAATCGGTTGGATTACATGCAGCGATACACCCCAGTTCGTCGTGAAATCTAGCCCCTAGCCATTTCTGCCTGGGACTCTGCATCCAAGGACAGTGGCACAGTACATGCTCAACCGTCTGTAGTTCCTCGGCATCCCTGCACAGCCTGCAGAAATCCGGTATGGCAATGTCCCATTTGCCCATAAAAGCCGTAACAGAACAATGTCCCGTCAGGAACCCTATAAGGGTCCTGAGACTAAATCTCACTTACTATTAACAAAAGTAGTTGTTATTCTTATTTGGTCAAATATTTAATAAGTTTGTCAGTAGCTTTACTCTAGAGAATCGATTTTGCTACATTTCAATCAGAAACTGCTTAGGATAACTGGAAGCAATTTGACACCTATATTTTTCTTTTGAGTTGTTCGAAAGTGAACGTGTTTTCAACAGACGGACATGTCTAAATTGACTTAGAATTACTCAAGTACCCATAATATATATCCTTTATGGGGTCTTAGATCAATATTTAAAAAAAGTTTCCCACGGAAAGACAAACTTAGTATACCCGCATTCACCACTAGTGGTGGAGGGTATAATAAACGTAAGAAAGGAATAAAAAAAAATTGTGAATTGTTACTAAAGAGATTTTTGTGCATTCATTTTCTTGTGTTTTTCCTGTAACACAGTGCCCCAATTCATTTTGAATGGTTGTAGGTTGGGGTTTGTTGGCTGTTGGCTGGTGGGTAACAGCCTCTGCTTACAATTGACTTCAACTGTTAGTCATGTTTTGTGATGATTGTTATTCAAGCATATAATTTCCTTCTCCTTGTGCAAGCAGCAGAACATTTGTGGTTCGCTATAGGAATTGTTCTCTTATTGTGTGTGTGTGCGTTTTTGTCTTAATACTAGTGTATTTCACATATTTGGCATGAAACTCTTTAAATTTCTTAATTTTTTGATAATACTTAACAATATTTTTTTTAAGAAATAGTATTGATGTATCCAGGACCTGTGAAAAATATTTTTAACACACAGTGTTAATAGTGGCTGGAAATATTACAATGATATTAGAGTTTTTGTGCAATAAATATGTTGCTGTCAGTTACCGAAAATAACAGTTATTTTGAAATTTTAAAACAAAAAAAGCATATAGAAGTAAATACTGGCAAACTGATTCAAGTATCCTATATTGATCCTTATGAACTTTTCTATGATAAAATATTATGATTTTTAAAGTTTTGATTTTTATTTTTTCAATCAAAAATTGCAGTTATTTTATGATTTAAATTTTTTTGGACAAAAATAACAGTTATTTTTTGATTTTTATTTTTTCGATCAAAAATATCAGTTATTTTATGATTTTTATTTTTTTGAACAAATATAATAATTATTTTTTGATTTTTATTTTTTCGAGCAAAAATAAAAGTCATTCTTTAAAGAAATGTACGTGTTATAATTATTGAGTTGTCTTTAAATATTTATTTAAATTAATATAAATATTTAAAGTCAACTAAATAATTATAACACGTACATTTGTTTAAAGAATAACTTTTATTTTTGCTCTAAAAAAAAATCATAAAATAACTCTTATTTTTAATGGAAAACATAAAAATCAAAAAATAATTGTTATTTTTGTTCAAAAAAATAAAAATCAAAAAATAACTGTTATTTTTGTCAAAAAAAAAATAAAAATCAAAAAATAGCTGTTATTTTTGTTCAAAAAAATAAAAATAACTGTTATCATCTGACTTTTATGAAAAAAGGAATAACTGTTACGGTCCCTGATTGCTGTGTACACATTTTTATTTCACTACTTGATATAAGAATCCGCCGTTTGACAAACAAATTACTCCAACAATAGATTGTAAAGGTACGTTCAGACTAATGAAATATTTGACGAAAATATTTGTTCTGATATTTGCTTCAAACTGTGTGAAACAAAAAAATATTTTGTTTAATGTTCAAACTAAGCTCAAATATTTGACAATTTTTGTTTGATGAAACAGTTGGCAAACAGTGTGAAATAAAATAAATTAATTCATGTTTGCCATGCGTTCAGACTAAAAGAAATATTTGCATCAAATAATTATTTAATGAAAGTGTTCAAAAATAAAAATATATTTCTCAAATAGTAAAAATGAGCGCAAAAGCTAATTTATTTATTTTATTCTGTGGATCAGCATCTCTTATAGTGTTAGAACAGGAGAATTTAAAAGAAAAATAAATGGAAGCCACAGGGTAACGGGAACATGGTTAAAATTTGCGAAAAATTGCAAAGTCGGAAACAAACCCTAAAATATATTTGAAGTCGCTAAATCGGTTAAAAACAAAATGTCAAGAAAATAACACAAAAAAATGTTGCAAAAATAGCGGAAATTCGCGAAACATTTAGGCCCTAATCATGTACAACGCAGCGCAACGCCAAACAATAACATTGAAAGCACAAACAATGTCATAAATATTTTGTAATTTTGTTGTTGCTTTCAACAGAAATTCATGTACCGTTTTAAAATTTTCAACGACACAAGCAATGGAGCGTTTGAAATTTTAAGACGCAATGTGAATTTCTGTAGAAAGCAACAACAAAATTACAAAATATTTATGACATTGTTTGTGCTTTCAATGTTATTCTTTGGCGTTGCGTTAGTTCTGTGGCGTTGCGCTGCGTTGTACATGATTAGGGCCTTAGATATTTCAAACAAGCCATAAAATTTATTAAAAGTGCCTAAAACTAAAAGGAATGGCAAAATTTCGATAAAAATTGCTATATTAGCGGAAATTCGCAAAAATTTGCTAATAGCGCAAATAATTATTATAATAATTATAGCCTAATAATTATTAAAAATCGTTAAAGCTCTAAAGATTCACAGTGAAAAATCGCTACATTGCGAGCATGGCTTAAATTCGCGAAAAATTGCAAACTTAGAAACAAACCCTAAAATTTATTTGAAATCGGTTAAAAAAAAAACAGATTGCCGGAAAATAACAAAAAAAGATTTTTTTTCAAAAAATAGCGAAAATTCGCGAAAATTTTTGATATTTTAAACAAGCCATAAAATTGATTAAAAGACCCTAAAAGTATAAGGAATTGCGAAAATTCGCTAAAAAATTGCTAAATTAGCGAAAATACGCAACAATTTGCTATAGCGGCAGGATACCAAAGTTTAGTACTCATAATTATTAAAAATAGTTAAAGCTGCAAAGAATCTCAGAAAGAAATCGCTTCTTTTGCGAACATGGATAAAATTCGCAAAAAATGGCAAACATGGAAACAAACCCTAAAATATATTTGAAATTGCTAAATCGGTTAAAAAACAAAATTTAGGGGAAAACAAAAAAAAAATGTTGCAAAAATAGCGAAAATTCGTGAACCATTTTAATATTTCAAACAAGCCATAAAATTTAGTAAAAGTGCCTAAAACTATAGGGAATGGCAAAAATTCTATAAAAATTGCTAAATTAGCGGTAATTCGCAAAAATTTGCTAATAGCGGCACGACAGCAAAGTCTAATAATTATAAAAAATCTTTAAAATTGTAAAGAATCCGAAAACTTACAGGAAAAATTGCTTCTATCCGGAACATGGCTAAAATTATTTGTCGTTATTTGCTCTTACAATTTTTTTGTAATATCAAATAAATGTTTGCTCAAAAATTACTAAAATATTTGATTTTTTGTGTTTTTTGCCGGCAAATACTTTTATTTGCTCAAAATCAGCTGTTATTTTATTTGATACCCAAAAATATTTTGTGTTCAGGCTACGTTAATGAAATATTTGATGTTTGCTTTCAAATATTTCATCAGTCTGAACGTACCTTAAGTTTAATCTTTACCTTAAAATACATGTATGTACAAACAAACTCACATATATTCTAATGAAATTATGACCCTATCCCGCGTTTAAAAAATGCCGTCAAAGTTGAAAAACTGTTATTTCTTTCACTTCTTCATTTGTCATTGACCAAAAAAAACTGTTGTTTTTACTTTTGATTCATTAAATGTAAACAGTCGCTGACAAACCAACTCAAAAAGCGAAAAGGTTTACACAAATTTTCGTTTTTTGTTCGACAGTTTTTGGTTTCGACTGCAGATTTTTAAGCCCTGACGCTATTTATAAGTTGCAACTTTAGACATATGGCACTACCAATGCATTTAGAGTCAAGTTTATTTCTGCATTTCATTTGACATTTCTCAATTTCAGACTAACTCAATTTAAACCATGGAAAGATACACAATCGAGCAACGCATTAAAGTTATTCAGGCTTATTATGAAAATGGCTGCATATCGTTAAATTCCTCTTCAGTAATGAGGCACATTTTCACCTCAGTGGATTCGTCAATAAGCAGAACTGCCGCATTTGGGCGAATGATAATCCAAGAGTGATTGTTGAAAAACCAATGCACCCACAAAGAGTGACTGTTTGGAGCGGTTTATGGGCTGGCGGCATCATCGGGCCGTATTTTTTCCAAAAAGGGGCCGGTCAGGCAGTTACTGTGAATGATGTTCACTATCGTGAGATGATAACGAACTTTTTATGGCCCGAATTGGAAGATATGGATGTGGACGATATGTGGTTTCAACAGGACGATGCCACTTGCCACACAGCTAACGAAACAATGCCTCTTTTGCGCGACAAATTCAATGGCCGTCTTGTCTCACGTCGTGGCGATGTCAATTGGCCGACAAGATCATGTTATTTGACACTGTTGGACTTCTTTCTTTGGGGTTATTTGAAAGAAAAGGTGTACGTCGATAAGCCAGCAACAATTTAAGAGCTTAAGGATGAGATAATTCGGCACATTAACGGCACAGAATCTCAATTATGCCTCAGCGTCATCGAAAGTTTGGACCATCGGATGGAGGTGTGCCGCCGAGGTAGCGGCGTCCATTTGGCCGATATTTTATTCCATACATAATTAAACGATACCAATATTACAATAATAAAAAGAAATGACAATAATTTCCTAAATAATTTGTGTTTTATTCAAAATCAACATCGGCCCTTAAAATTAAGCCACCCTTTAGTATCTGATATTTTTGCGGGAAATCGTTAGTTAAGCTTCATTACAGAATTTACAGAATGGTTTTACATTTACATTAAAAATTTTAGTTTGAAAAACAAACTGCAGCTGAGGATGATTGACTGCAAGAGAAGTGAAAAGTTTTTTTTATTTTACGAACTATGAGCTTTACAAAGAACTTTGCAATAGATCGAACATTTATGCATAATTTAAATAAAATCCGAATCCAACATTCAATTGCATTAGCAATAACTCGAAAAGCAATATTATTATGCCTACAACAACGAACGAACGTTATTAGTGCAACAGGCGTTTACTTTCAAAAAAAAATCCTAGAAATTTCGAAAATTACACGGCATAATTTTCAATTAACAGTCAGTTAATCAATGTCAAATCGAAAGTTGTTCAAGAAAATTGTTTGAGCCGTATTTAAATTAAAAACAATTTTGGAAGCGGAAAAAACACGCAACAAGTTCGGAGGCAACCATAATATGGTTGTGGCTTCTTAATAGAGGACTTATTCAACTAATTCATGGTTGCCGTTTAAGAAATTAAGAATTTTCAAGATCTAGTTTTCCAGCATAATTACAAAAAGTTTTGCAATTTAGTTTAGCTAAGTTATGGTGTTTTCTTTTCTACAAAAAAAATTTGACATTTTATTTAAAAAGTGTAATTTGGTGTTCGTTTCTTAAAAATATTTTGTTCTATAAGAGGGCAGCATGTTTTTTTTTTTTCTAAAAAAAAACCCAACCTTACCAATGGCATAAGTCATTGCGCTTTTCGTCTTGTATAAATCGACAGTGTTGATAGTGCCCTGTAAAGAAGGTGACTTCGATTTATATATGGGGATATTTTTATAACGGCGACGATTGCTTCAAAGAGCTACAAAGCTAAGCGAAAATTGCAAAAAATTCGGAAAAGTTTGCAAAAGTAGTGAAAATTTACAATCACCCTTATCGTGGTTGGCGAATTAAAAATACGCCTGCGACTGTTTGCCAACAGGTTAAAGGAAATAAGTTCACGTTCTCTTTAATCTATTACCAAACAGTCGCAGGCGTATTTTAAATTCGCCAACCACGATAAGGGTGAATATTTCAAACAAGCCATAAAATTGATTAAAATTCCCTTAAACTATCAGGAATGGAAAATTCTGTAAAAATTGCTAAATTAGCTGAAATTCGCAATAATTTGCTAACAGCGACATGATAGCAAAGTCTAATTTTTATGAAAAATCGTTAAAGCTGTAGAATATCAGAAAACTTACAGTTAAAAATCATGGCTAAAATTCGCGAAAAATTGTAAAATTAGAAACAAACCGAAAAATCTATTTGAAATCTCGAAATCGGTTAAAAAACAATATGTCGGAAAATAACATAAAAAGCGTTAATAAGTGAGCTATAATGATAAAGAAAATAATTTTTGTCTGGTGTGGCAGATGGTGCAGAAATAACAAAAGTAAAGCTGACGCATTCTCCCAACATTTAAAGCATACTTTTCAACCTTTTCCGATATCTAATACAGTCGATGAATGTCAAATATTTAATTTTTTAGAATCTCCATACCAAATGGATCTTCCAACAAAAACGTTCTCCCCGAAAGATGTATGGAGTGTAATTTCCAAGCTTAATAACAAAAAGTTCCCAGGACATGATAAAATTGATTCATCAGTGGCCAAGAGCATTGTATTTTTATCACTCTTATATAAGTCGATTTTAAGGTTATCGTACTTTCCATCTACATAAATGGAAATGTGCTGAAATAATAATGATACAGAAACCTAACAAACCTGAAAATTCAATTGCCTCATAAGTTTGCTAACAACTTTTTCAAAGATTTTTGAAAAATTATTTGCATCTAGATTACTACCGATTTTAGAAACACAAAAAATTATACCTGATCATCAATTTGGCTTTCGTCAAAAACATGGAACACCGGAGCAATGTCATCGAATTATCAAAGTTATATCGGATTCATTTTAAAGAAAAATGTATTGTTTAGCGGTATTTTTAGATATAAAGCAGGCATTTAATAGAGTATGGCACGAAGCGTTTTTATATAAACTTAAACATATTTTATTCCATATTAAAATCCTATAGAAATGAGCGAACTTTTTATGTAAAGGTTGACGATGAAAAGTGAAGCACACTTCAAATATACTCAGGCGTACCACAGGGCAGTATTTTAGGACCCATATTATATACTATTTATATTTCAGATATGCCAACAACTGATAATGTTTCTCTAGCAACGTACGCAGATAATACTGCTATAATATCAACAAACAAATCACCAGTTGAAGCGTCATTTACAGTTCAACGGGAATTAAGTGTTTTACAACAATGTTTCCAGAAATGGAAAACTGAAACAAATACAGAAAAGTCAAATCATGTCACACTTACTCTGCGAAGAGATGTGTGTCCCCCATTGTACTTAAATGGCTTACAAGTAGCACCTAACGCAAATTTTGTCAAATATCTAGGAATGTATCTTGACAAACGTCTTACATGGAAAGACCATATCAAAGATAAAAAGGAACATCTAAATATCAAGACTAAAAAAATGTTCTGGTTACTAGGACCAAAGTCTCAACTTAGCCGTGAAAACAAAATTAAGTTATACAAAGTTATTTTAAAACCGATGTGGACCTATGGTATTGAGTTGTGTGGAACGGCCAGTCACTTAAACGTGGAGATATTGCAAAAGGTATCAATCAAAAACTTTAAGACGAATAGTAGATGCTCCATGGTTAATGACCAACAAACAAATTCATAGAGATCTTCAGATACCTTTCGTTTTGAATGAAATAAATAAATTTAGCACTCGATACATGAATAGACTTGGTAATCATTGTAACATATTAGCAATTTCCTTCTTAGATAAAACAGATGAAGTTAGAAGACTGAATAGGTTACACGTATAGATCTCCAATATAGAAAATAAAAATTTTGTATATAAAATGTATAATATTGAAAAACTTATTATCCATGTACATAGTTTATTAAGCTAATTGAAGTTTAATAACACATGTAATGTTTAATAACAATGTAATGTTTTCCTTAAATTTATCAAATTTACTAAATATTGTAAAAAAGATTGTAAATAAAAACTACTGAGAAAAAAAAAGGTTTTAAAAGCTGGACATTCATAACTTGTGTTTTGATCTTCTCAAATAACAAATGGCGTTATTACGAGGGTTGGCAAGACATTTTTTACATGCACCTTTACAGAAGGTTATATTTTTTGTGTAGAAAAGGGAACACCATTAGATAAAAAACTATATCAATAAGATTCAGACTAGGACGTGATGTTCGACTTAATATTTTTAAAAGTTTTTGACGAACCTCCTGTTTTAAGGCAAATACTGAAATTTATAACAGCTTGATCATAAATAACTTAAATGCAAAGGGAAGAAAAAGCGACTTTTTTGACTCTTATGTCTAAAAGAGATTTCGAAGCAAATGCAAACTCCTGTATTTTATTTAGCTAAGCACATTTATTATAATATAAAATGATCATTATTTGGCAATATCTAATAATACTTTGAAACTTATGCATTTTTGTATGCAGAGTATTTCATGAAGAAAACCCTACACCATAGTATTTAGGACCCATGGCCAATCATGGACCCGCCAGAACAAAATTTTGTTATGAGATTAAGATGGACAGCCAGCCGGCCAGCCAGTCCGACGGACGAAACTAACGATTTTCGATTAAAAAAGTGATTCTAGGACCAGTATTTGCAGGTGATACAAACATCAGCATACGCTCATAATACCTTCTATTTAATTTAATACTATTGTGGCGTGAGTATAAATACTCTATAGAATACGGCAAAATAAAGTTTTAGGCAAAATTGTAAACTTCGGTAATCAAATCACAAAGTCTAAAATTTAAACTCTAATTGCATTTGCTTGTAAATATGTAAAGATTTATAAAAGTGCTTAATTTTTTATTTACCTCGTAAATAGTGAATTTATATTAGTACTCGTATTTTCATGTGTGTGAAGATAAATATGCAGAGTTAAATATGTTTTGACGTATCAGCTTACGTCGCACAGAGGGGTATTTGGCCAATCTAGGCGGCCGAAATTATTTTGATTGAATTTTGTATGCAAAATATTTAGAAAAGACATGTTGTGGCATTTTAAATTGTAAATTTATATAAACAAGCAAAAAGACGTAGGGTATTAAGAGGGTGTTTCCCCAAACCAATTAAAAGAGGATACTTTTTAAAGAAATTCTAAGTCGTGCAGTATGAAAAATTAACAAACAATTCTGTTTTTATTGAAAAGATAAAAATGTGATATATCAGTTTGAAATTTAAGGCATTTCTTAAATATAAGTATAAAATCAATCGGCCATTTCTTCATTGCCTGAGCTGAAAATATCTTCTTTATTTAATTCATACATGTTGTCTTCGGTTGGAACAAGCATTTCTAAGCATTCCTTTGAGAAAGGATTTTGTGTTTTTTTCGGCTTTGGTCTTAGTCCCGTTAACAGAGGATCTGAAGTTAGCAATAATCTATTAATTATATCTCTATTGCAGGACTCTCTTGAAAATTTTCGGGCGTAGTTTTCACGATATTGTCGAAAGTGCTTATTTTCCGATAGCTGTCCTATAGGCAACAAAGCGCTTTCGATAACAATTCGGCCATGAACAAGTATCTTGTGCATCGCTTTTGAATTTCGCAAGACTATTTTTTTAGCAAAGTTATATCTTCTTTAGAATAATTTCCGGATTGCATTTCATGTTTTTCGGCAGCAGCTATATTAGCAATTATTGATGAAATATTGCAGATTTCGGAAATTCGTAAAACGTCTTCACGAACTATGAATTTGACCTTTGAAGAACCTAGATTTGGAAACAAAAAATATTGTAAATGCTTAATTTTAAAATGAAATGTGTAAAAGAAGTGTGCAATAAAGCAGCATGTACAGTAAAGCATCAGAATTTTTGGTACATTTTTCAGCAGTAGCATACTTCAAAGGGCCATAAAATGGTCATCCGCACATATCCGCAGCCAATTTTTTTTTTCCAAACCATGAAATATCAATTAACACACCCGAGCGAGAATCTCAGTTGCGTTAAGTGGTGTTATACAACTTTATGACTATAGTTAATTTTTTTAATCAATTAAAATTAACAAAAAATACCATAATTTTCAATGTAGCTCTGCCGGTACCAGAATATATTATATTCCTATTAAACTATGTGAATTATATCATATTTACCTGCATTACAATTATTCATTTTAATAAAATTCATAAACTGAAAACACGCTTTTACTCAAGTTTTTTTTCACGTTGACTTGCCTCAAACACAGCAAAAAAGCATATACCCAATTAGCAACACGAAACTTTGACTGCGTGGCGAGAGCGAACGAAAGCAAAAAGGAATTAAAAAATAACGGGATCTAGTCCAGCATTCTATTCTCTTCACCCTACGGTGGGTAGTTAAAGAAAAAGTGACTTTTGAAAATTCGAATTTTGGCTGCTTAAATTGGACAAATACCCCTCTGTGCGTCGCTTCATATTTAACTCTGGATGAAAGTGCGTAACGAAATATTTAAATATGGCATCAGAGCTGCCGTTGTTGGTTATTTCTAACCAAAATTGGTATTTTTTTTTCTCAGTGTGGAGAAGTGAATATTTTTTCATTTTGGTAACTTTTTTTCTAAAATATAAAATACATATGGATATATGTTTTTTAATAAACTTGCATCGCGTATTTCGATTCGATTTACGACTTCGAATAATGTGTACTTTCCACAACGATTTTCTCATTATATGTTTCGAATGAACGAAAACAAAAAATCCTTTGAAAATAGCTACCATATATTTTTGTTAAGATTTTGTTAAGAAAAAAATTACCAAATGTGATTTTTATATTAGAAACGGCCATGTCCTGAAATTGATATCAAATGAAGTTTTAACCGATAGAGATTTTCAACTATTTTTTATATGAGCGTAGTTTTTCCTAATTTTAATGGCAATTTTCTCAATGTATCGACAATTTGCCTGTTACTTAATGTCCACATAAATGTATTAGACCGACAAACTGTCCGTTAACGATTTTGGTTTTCTCAATATACCGACAAAAATATTGTTTTCAGTTGGCAGCACCTCTCAAAATATATGTAAAAGTTGGGAGTCAGCTGATTTAATTTATCTGTACGGCAAATAAATAATTGGCAGACGAGTGCCGGTCAGCTTTGCGACAGGATAGAAGCAAATGAGGCATTGAGAAAACCAAATTTCTTTAATGTGCAGTTTTTCGTTGGGAAAAAGATAATCGTCTAATGAGAAAACGGCTATAAGAGTAGTAAAGATAAGTGCTACTTAAAGTAGAAAATGCATAACATCACGCGGAATCGATTTCAGAAAAATATACAAAAGTAGTTTAAGTATTTCTAAAAACTTGAATAGAAGTAAAATGTTCTTTGTTTACATTAATTCCAGTAGTATATCTTAATATATTGAAATACACATATGTAGGAATATTAAAGATTTTTCAAAAATAAATTAATATATAATCTATAGTTTAAGAATTTGTGGAATTTACTGTAACCCCCTTATTTTGCAAAGCACTTAACCTCACTTAAAAAATTTTTTTCATACAAATTTTTAAAAATTAAAAAAATTTATATGAAAAATTTCTCAGCGCAAGGCGAAGTGATTTACAAAATAACCCTCTTAGAAAATATCGTGAATTTAAAAATTTAAAATTTAAATTTTTGTATATTTATTTAATCTTTTTTGGCAGTGTTTTTACAAATTTACAAATTTTGTTTATTGTAAACGATATATTAAAAAAATATACAGAATTTTGTATGGACATTTGACGGGTTTTAACTCTTAAAAAATAAAAATATTTCTTATGAAAAAGGTCTCAAATAAATAAAAACTTGGCTATATTTTTTCACATTTGGTAACTTTTTAAAAAATTTTGGTTGTAAAAATGTTGTTAGTCGTGGCAACACTGTATGGCAAATTTAACTATCACATATTTATATATGCCATATTTCACATATTTTAAACCCGGCCTAATATTTAAGATGTGATTTTCTTTAATAAAACATACCTTAAAAAAATACAAAAAAAAAGTATCGAATTATTATATTATTTAAACCCTAATAATTTCTAGACACATTTTAAAAATCCAACAAAAATAAATTGGAATTGTCACATCCTTCTTTGTCACTCATATGGAAAATCCTGCTATGGTACCCATATGCCTGATCTACGTTTTTAAAACTTAGCGAATATTTATGAGCTACGCAATAAGACATACAGAGAAACAGTAAGATAAGTGAAGCCATTTAAAGGTCTACGGCAATCCCTCAGTAGTTTTTATATGCGTTGAAAAAACGCATTTTATATCGAAATGTATTGATTGAAAGTGGGAACGCGTCATAGAAAATTCGTGCCTGCCGCAAGCGAGATGGTAAGAAAAACTTTTACAAAACTGCATCGTTTTTTATTAGGTTATTTGATCATTCAATTCGGTCCGATTGAATCAGTAGTTTCTCCTTAACCAGGAAATCCCTGTGTGTACACAACATGGTCGAAACAATATATTGCCATCTTAATTGTCTGCTGTAAATTGCTGCCTCTTTTAAGTGGCCCAGATTGCCTCATCAACGGTATAGTCTACTCCATGTGCTCCAACTCATGTCATTCCTTTTAAAGGTCAAAAAAAAAATTAAAAATGTTGAAAAAACAATGTAAATATAAAAGTCTCAAATCAGTTTTATAATATAATCTATTATTCCTTATTGAACAGTGCATTTTAAAGAAAATGTATATTCCATCTTAGAAAGCGTTAAAAAAAAGTACAATAGTACTGAATTTGCCATACCTGTTGCACAGTGTGGTATTCAGTTCCGCATCATCACACCAATACGCACGAACAGACAGTCAGACCAAAGACTATAGATTTATAAAGATGTTGCACTTAGTACATTTGGAATTGACAAAAATGTTGTGCTTCTTAATGATGAGGGGGGGAAGTAACAAGGAAAGCAAAAACTTCGTGCTCACATTTAGAAAACTGGAGAGAGCAAAAAACCACATGCATTAATACATGCATACACATGTTTTTTGTTTTTGTCAACCAACGTGTGTGTGCGTATGTTTTTTTCGTTAAAACCGGTTTTCGTGCTCACATTCAGAAAACTGATGAGAGCAAAAAACCACATACATGCATCAATACATACATACATACACATGTTTTCTGTTTTTGCAAACCAACGTGTGTGTGTATGTTTTTTTTCGTTAAAACAGGTTTTTGGTATTTTTATTTTTTAAGTGATTTTGTTTTGTTTGCAAGCAATTTATGTGCAAATAACCTGCGTAAGAACAAATGCGACCGATTCTTTAATTGGTAGGGTAAGATAGGTTTTTTATTGTTGTAAAAATGAAATTATAACGATTCGAACCGAATTATTATTAAAATTTTTAGACAATTCAACTATGTACATATGTACTTATAATATGTGTATGTATGTATCAAACGAATTTATTATAAAACAAGTGTGTTTTCTTAGGACGTGTGTGAGGCGATAGAAAAGAGCGAATGCAAGTAAAATGTTGACACTTCTGAAATTAATGAAATTTCAATAGCCCTGGGGGCTAGTAGAATTTTTAAAACAACCAACAAAATTTCTGACAAGCAGCAAATTGCAAATTGTAATAGAAAAAGTCAAATAAAAACGTTTAAAAAATTTTGTGAATTCAAAACAAAAATATAAAATAAAATGCATAGAGCCACCTGCAAAAAAATTGTATTTTCCTAATTTGTTCATTATTTTATACAGTACTTTTCGTTTATAGTCATTTCCATTGTTAGTCACATTAGCTATATAGTCCATTTAATCTTTATTTTTGCCGCTATACAGAAGATTAATAGAAAGTATTTACGTTATAGTCCATTTAGCGATATAATCACATTTACAAAAGTAAAGCAAATTATTAACGTTTTAGTCACATAAGCCTAAGTTTTTTATTTGTTTCTGAAGTTTCAAACCATATCAAAGAATCAAGAAATTAATCGTTTACTTTTTCTTATCAACTCTCCAATCGAAAAAAATTAGTTTTTGTGTTTGGTAACAGTGATGAAATATCTTATTATTGTTTTAACTTTTTTAAAACAGTTTGCATCTCTGCTGCAAAGCTATAATCCCGCTGTCAGTGTTGTTAATATGATTTTTTATTTTATAAATTCATATTAAATTCGCCAAAATATGCAAAAAATTTTCAATATTTAGCATTATTCCAGTAGTGTGTTTTTATTATAGTTTTTTGAACGATTTAAAATAAATCGGGCATGCTCTGATAATCGTAAAACGCTTAACATTCTTACTTGAAATCGTATAAAGCAGACCATACACGATTCAATTCAATTGTCAACTGAGTCGGTTGTTGTCCAAATCAAAGCGTGTATGGCCTTGTCAGTTGATTAGTTTGACGGTTGTCGAGTTGAAGAAAAATCAAAAGATTTTGATTTTTTCAAGTTGACTACTAAGTCTTTCAATTTGATTGCACTGTGTGTGCTCAAGTCTCTTGATCAGCTGTCAAAATGTATGTAAAAAAAAATCTAAATTTGACAGTTGAATTAAAATCTTTCAATTCAGTTGAAGAAGTGTATGGCCAAGTATCAATTCAGTTGAAAGCCTCAGTTGACAACTGAATTGAACCGTGTATGGGGCGCATAATATGTGTTCTGTAAATCGCAATAGCACGAAGTTTGACGAATTAAAATTACAAAAGTATGCTGAAGGAAACTAGAATTTTTGTAAGAAACTATGGCAGATCGCAAGAATAACGCAAGAGTTTCCGAACACTGTAAAATAAATCTGGTGTTTTGCTTTTTTAAATCTTGCGAATATCATAATAAGGCTGAATATCTTAAAACTTAGAACTTGAGAGATCAGTGAATTGAATTTTGCAAAAATATTAATTTTAAGAAATTTTTAAAATTCCATTTAATATACAATCAAACGCGATTAAATTTTTAGAATTTATTTTCCAAAATAAATTTAAAATTTACTTGTTTTCTTGTAGAGATCCGAAGTTTGATAACTTTTGGCAAGGAAAATGTCTGAAAATCAAATAAAGCTTAAGCTTTATTCCAAGTTTCTAAAGCAACCATTTTTAAATGTGTTTAATGTAATTATCTGGCAATATTATCAATTTTTTATCTAAAACATTTTCATTCGTATTGCGATTTTAAAATTTGTTAGAAATTTAAAGAAAAAACTATAGCCTTGCTGATAATTTTTTTTATATAATTAAGAAAGAAAGGTAAATTGATTTTCATAAATCGCTAACTTTTTTAAATTTTGCCAAAAATTTACATATGTATGTGGCACACATATACACATGTGAACTTGGCGTATAGTCATTCTAGCGATATAGTCCACGATTTGTGACTATAAGCAAAAAGTACTGTACATAGTATTTTTTTAAATATTTTAACACAACGTCAAAATTTTATATCGTCAAAAAAGATATAATTTTTTCCAACGATATTTTTCAAAAAAGTTCTTATAATGTAGACCATAACCAAAAAAATAGTAGTTAATATAACATACACTGTCCCGTGCTCGAGCACTAGTATATTTACAATCATAAAATCTAAGGTGTTTCTTTTAGGAATTTTGATAAATTAACTTGTAAGTACTGCAATATATACATAGCTATGTATTAGTATAATTAAAATGGGAAATAGCTTAAAAAACAAAAGAAAAGTTTTAGGCACCATATCGGTGTAGCCACCATTTTTTTTAATATACCTATTAGCTTGGCAACATGTTGTTATCCCTAAATGGATTAACATAGGTATGTAATTTAATTGCAGTTTATTTCGTTGACTCGTCTATAAATGTGGTATACTACCGTGGTCCCATATTTTGAATATATCCTTATTTATCTAGGTATACGATGAAAACGCATTCTTTATTTCGTTAAAATATATCATTTCACACAGCAGAAACATGAATTTTTTCCCCACATGGAAATACTTTGTTACCATAGTACTTTGCTACCGTTTTACACACGCCCTAACTATTTACCACGAGTATTTAGGTAATAATTTTACTTATAGGCTCTTTACAAGTTTAATGGTTACAAATTTTAACTTTTTCAGTATGTAATCGATGATTTGAAGGTATTTAAATGTTTCCCATGTGTATTGCTGCCGTCATAATATAAGGAAGGACTAGTAAATTTAACATCTCCATCTTGTCCTTATAACATACGTTATTCTCTGCAAACCAAAAACAATAAATAATTTAATAAATTTTTCATTTTCATTGCTTTGGGTGCGTTCGTCAGAAAACCAAACTTTTTTAATGCCAATAAAAAAGCAATTATAATTTTTTTTATTGTGTGACTATTATTTTTGTGGAGTATTTGACAATTTTTTGGTCCACATCTACTTCATTCATATATATATAAGCATTTTAAATCACTGATGCAGCGCAGTGATGCATTTACGAACGCACCCTTTATTTTGTAAAAATATTTTTGCAGACCTTTATAAGAATTTTACAAACTTCTTAAAGGTAGACTTCCAAAGCCTGAATATTTTTCATAATTTGTAATAATTATTTGTTGTAATAATAAACAAAATTGGATTTTTCATCGGAAACAATTTAATTATTTGTCAAATAATACAATTTTAATAAAATGTATTGAAAATCAAGTTTTCATACATTTTTAAACAAAAAATAAATAAAATTTCAAGAAATTACGTGCACACACATCAAACTGGCTGCAAATTTTTATGAAAATCAAAAGTATTTTGATTACCTATATCGCCATGTCGCTTTAGTAAACATAAAATATCTTTTATAAACAAAGCAGTTAATTTTTTTTAGAAAAATGATTTCTAATATTCCTACAATTGTTTAAATTTAGACAATAACAGCATTTGAACTTCGGTGCAAACCGATATACTTTCATCTGTACAACAATAAAACACATATTATTGCCCTACAATTAAAAATCGGTCACATTTGCGTTTACATAGGTTTTTTGCACATAAATGGCGTGCAAACAAAACTTCTTTTATTACTTGAATGTGTTTTCAACGAGAAAAACAAGACTTCTTTTAGTTTTTTCTATATTTTTTTCATTGCCATGTACACACGAGTACATACACACACGCATGCACGCACATATGCGCTGATAGATGAGAATAAAAAGTTCTCTGAGAGTAAAAACAAAGACTATAATTTACTCTCACAAGTGGATTTAGCGCCTAAATCCACCAGAAAAATTAATATAGACAGAAAAATGTATGAACTTTGTATGGCAGTGCAATATCTTTATAAATCTATAGTCTTTGGTCAGACATTCTCACACCCAATCCAAAGCCTCTAACATACTCTAACTAATGAAGTTTATCGTAATCATGATAATGACGATGACACGCATACAAAGTGTTGAAACATGTGTTAAGCAAAACAAACAGACAGCCAAAACCAGATGTACGCGACCGTCTGTCAGTCAGCAAAATATATAATTTCATGGTCTTCATGTTTAAAAAAATTCATACATTCCATAAATTTGTTATATTTTTTAATAATTTTTGTATTCTTTACTTTGTATCCCTCGCAATTTTTCTTTTTTTTTTTTTTCTTTAAGACTCCAAATTTCTTTATTGTAGGAGTTCGATAATGTCGGTGGCATTTTGTAGAGGCGTGTGTGTGTGTGGTTTTTGGTCTGAATGTGCTGTGTGGTTGTTTTTAGTTTAAATTAATTCATGGTTGTGTTGTGGTTTTTAGTTTTACGTTCTTTTTTTTTTTTTTCAAAGAAATCATTATTTTGTAAGTCCCAATTTACATTATACGATTTTTGTCGTTGCGATTATTGTCGTTTCTTCTTTGAAGTCGGTCTTATATTTACATTGTACGATTTTTGTCGTTACAACTTCTTGTGTATACATATAATTTGACACTACGAATGAAAGAACAAAACGAATCGATGAGTACACTCGCTTGTGTACCCCTTTTAATACCTCTCACCTCTCTCGCCTATAAGATAAGAATCGCAACGACAAAAATCGTTTAATGTAAATTGGGTCTAACCCGCTAAAAAGAAAAAATACATATTTATTTTTCGATCATTAACTTCATAAGTATTTGTATAAATTTGATACTGTCAGATCGAATGAAGACGTGTTAAAATATTGGATGTCGGTGTACTGCAACAGCAAAAGCAAGAAAAATCAATTCGAATTTTTAAAGCTCTCCTTCGCCGAAGATTAAAAAACAGTTGTCGTAGGTACACACTAGCCCTGTCGGATTTTTATTAGCTAGCTCAACATTTAGTTGACCTTTAGCTAACTTATTTACAACTAACTAGTAAACTAACTCATAATTGGTGCAGATTTGAGTCAGTTGTGTTTTGTGCGACTGACTTCTTCTCGATAACTATTGAACTAGCCTTTGGCTAACTCAAAAGTTATGCAGAGATTAGTGAGTTGTGTTTTGTGCGACTGACTTCTTCTCGATAACTTTTGAGCTAGCGTTTGGCTAAGTCAGCTTGTGGTGCATACAATATGTTGACTTTAATAAGAGAATAAAAAAAAAAAAATTACGTATTTTGCTTTATATATTTTCTAAAGAGAGACAGAGACTATTACATATATCGCTCATTTCGTGCAAGACCGTCACAACTCAAAATTTTAAACTTTACAGGAGAGCCTTTTTAAGATTCCAACCTTTATTTTTTTACCTTCTCTTTCACCAAAATACAGTTATAAAATCAAATGTTTCTTTTTTGCTACAAAGAAAAACACATGTACAAGAGGAATGCCAAACACAAACTGAAATGTGACCTTGTTAATGTTAATTGCTCAAGTTTGTTACGAGAGGTCATAGCGTCACAAGCATCTGTATTACCGTTATTTTTTCGATAATTCTCTCCGTTCTTAGATCAATTTGTAGAGATTTAAGAGAAGAACATTTCTGCATTACTAACTCGAAAATGCCAAATTTTGAGTTGTGACGGTCTTGCACGAAATGAGCGATATGTTTTCTTTCACTTTTGTTGTATTTCCCCTTTGTCTACAGAAAAACTCTCAGTTATAAGAAACCAGCAGCATGCCCGATATGACCAAAACCGGTTTTCATAATAATTCTACTTTGAAAATGAGATGTATTTAACTAAATGATATTAACAAAGAGAATATGGGAACTTTTACTTATTATTTAACTTTAAAAAAGGACACAAAACAAGCAAAACGTGTTTTTACCACAGTCCACTGCATCAGCTTTGAGTTAGCCAAACGCTAGCTCAAAAGTTATCGAGAAGAAGTCAGTCGCACAAAACACAACTCACTAATCTCTGCATAACTTTTGAGTTAGCCAAAGGCTAGTTCAATACTTATCGAGAAGAGGTCAGTCGCACAAAACACAACTGACTCAAATCTGCACCAATTATGAGTTAGTCACTAGTCAGTTGTAAATAAGTTAGCTAAAGGTCAACTAAATGTTGAGCTAGCTAATAAAAATCCGACAGGGAATGAGCTAACTTATGGTTATCTTAAAGTTATGCAGTGTGAGTACTGACTCGTACTGCGGACATTGCGTGTAAAAACTGAATAGCTTTAACCATGTAAATGAGTTAGCTTGTGAGTCACCTCTGACTAACTTCTGGTTAACCATGAGTTGACTTTGAGCTAACTCATTTTCCGACAGGGAGAGGTCTGCACAATATATTTGTATTTGAAAAGTACATGTGTAGTGACAAGACATGAACACTAACTCGAAGTATAAAAACATCGAAAAGAACAAATCTTTTAGAACAACAAATTTGTCGAATAAGACTAGATGTGTTAGGCCCGGAACAAACGGTGAAACTGCAACGAAACTGCAACTCCTAGTTATTTTCGAGTTTCATTTAAGTTAATGCCATAGCAGGGATGTTAAATAGGGTTTTAAATTTTGTACCAACTTCCAAATTTTTAATTTATTAAAACAACAAAAAAAAAACTACATAAGAATTCAATTGAACACAAAAAAAACAAAACTTTACATTAACATACATTATATGTATGAATTAAACATCTGCATGAAACTTAATAATGTTGTTCATGAAACCTTCATTATAATTTCGTATTCGCTTCGTTTGTATTCAGTAAGATGAATAACAATGAAATGAAAAGCAACAAACACTTGAAATTTAAGAGACGAGTAAGATGCAGTTACTTTGTTTACTTAAACAAGAGAATAGGAATACTTACAACAATGAAACAAAACAACCACTAAATAAATGTCGAATAAGTTCATGGAAAAACAAATTTATTTAAAAGTCAGTATTGCCAGTTAAAGGAAATGAAAAACATTGGGAAAGATAAAAAAACAAAAATAATCACGAAGAGTAAAAGCAACAAGATTAGGAAGTACATTAAAATTAAAATAACAAAAATAATACAAATTTGACTTTGTTTTTAATGTCAATTAATTGTTTTTAATGTAAATTTTTAATTTTTAAACTTCAAAAAAATTTTATTTTCAAAAACATTTTTCAGCAATGTATTTTTCTTGGAAGC
Organism: Pollenia amentaria; assembly: GCA_943735925.1. Classification (NCBI taxonomy): domain Eukaryota; kingdom Metazoa; phylum Arthropoda; class Insecta; order Diptera; family Polleniidae; genus Pollenia; species Pollenia amentaria. The sequence continues at coordinate 127,348,376 of OX031009.1, forward strand.
ACATAAAAAACTAGTTAGGAAAAAAAATTTAAATTTAATTAAAAAAATGCTTTACAAATTACATACACAGAAAAAAGTGTTTTATCAATTAAAAAAATGGTTTAAAAAGCATTTAAATTTAATTAATGTGATAATTGAATCAATTATTTTTTTAGTTGAAAGAAAATTAAAAATTTTATTTGGATTTAATTAACATTTTAGTTGTTTTGAAATAAATTTTCAATTAAAATTTTGATTAAATAACAAAAAATCTTAATTGACTTTTTTCGTTTAAAATAAAATAATTTAAACATGTAGAATTGTTGTTGGGAATTGTCAATATTTAATTAAATAAATTAACACATTGTTTGAAATGGCAATGTTTTTTGATCACTTTTTTAATTTAAATTAGTTATCAATATAATCATTTTGGTAATAGGTGCAAAATCAACAAAATGTTTGCTTGATATTATGTATTTGGTATAAATTTGGTGATTGGAGAAAATAAATAATTTTTTCTGTGTATATTATTGTAAAGGTAACAAAAAAGAAAAAAATACATTAATTTACTAAGTGGCAACATTTCTCAAAAAATGAGAGAGAGTGAAAACTGCAAAACAAAATTCGTTTCATTTAACAAAGTCTTTGTGTTTGCCATCAGGGCTGTCAGATGTGGCGATTTCTCGCCAAACGTGGCGATTTTCAAACTCTTTTGGCGACCTAATTTTCGATTTGGCGACATGGCGATTTTTTGGCGATTTATAAAATAGTTGGCGATTTTGTTAGCTATTTTTGATGAGCCATCTATTTGTTTTGAAATTTGTTAAATTCAAAACGAAGAAATAATATTTTTTTTATTTTAGTATTTGAATGTATGAAATTTGATGCATTCATATGTATGACCAGTATTTAAAACTAAATAATGTTGAAATGGCTGATGAAGGTAATCTTCGAGAAATTTTTTTTTTCACATTTAAATGTGCTCTTGAAAGAAGTAATAAGTAGAATTCTTTAAAAATGAATATAATGAAAGTTTATGAAAATTTTTCCATTATAAAATGTGACAAATTATCACATAAAATTTGTTGTTTTTAAATATATTTTAAAGATGTTATATGAATCCTAACTTACCCTTGGATGTTAATGAAATACAATAGAAAAAATACAGTTTGTTAAAAGAAAATTGTAATGATGATATTCAATCTAATTAAGATCAGTTTAGGCCAACAATTTTTAGCTACAAGGATACGACATGTACCTGTATTGAAATATTGAAATTCACTAAATATCTGCTTTGAAGTAGAATGCGATATGAAGTTTTCGACACGTTTTTACGAGCCAAAAGTTATATGAATATAAATAGCACATGTTGCATTTCTTTTCTACCTTCACAATGTATTTCAAAAAAGAAGACAACAAGTTAGTCTTCTTGGTGAACTATATAGCGTTTTAGTTATATAATAGAACTGCAACTACATACAAATATATTGTACATCCAATATTTGTTTAATACTTACCGCAAAATCCTTTTTTTGTTACTTTAAGTAGACTACTATAAAATATTTTCAACATTGCACCTATTTTGTTAAATAAAAAATAAACAAAATATATGGCGACTTTTTTGAATTTTTGGCGGATTTTAGGGATAGGGAACAAATTTTTTTTGGGATTTATGAAAAAATATTTTTAATTATTCTAAAAATACATATATTATTGTCGAAATCGAAAAAAATAAATGCTTTGGCGATTTTTGACATTGAATTTGGCGAAAAAGATCAAAATCAATCTGACAACTCTGTTTGCCATATGAAACGAAATGTGTTTGCTAGTAGCATGAATAAAACAACAGTTTGTTCAGTAATCTGAATTTAATTTGAATGCGAACTTCATTGGATAAACATTTCAGTATGTTTATGAATGAAGTTATTCATGCAGCCCTTTATTATGAATAAAATAAGGTACATTAAAGTCTTATAAATATATGAGATCAAAATCGGGCACTTATTTGATTAGTTTAAGTACGAGTATTAACTATTTGGAATTTTTACATCATAGCGCCATGAATTGGTCGATCTTAACGAATTCTTTGTTTGTATGAGACTTGATAATGTCGGCACATGTAGTCTGTTTCTTTCCTTAGTTTTTATTATATTTTGAAAAGAAAATACTCTTACCACATTTGCAGACGAATGTGGAATGGATAAAATTCCAGCAACGACTCTAGATATGTCAGGAAACATATGGACATTCAGTTCATTTTGTAAATTTAGCTAAAACGTTTTCAGTTTTTGACGATTGCAGTTGCTCGACATCAGCTGAAGCTCTAAATTGATTATTGATTGAATCAAATTTGACAATTTCATTCGGGAACATTTTTACTAGAAGAGGTACAATACTACTTGTTTTACCTGAAATAACATTTTCAGGAGTAAATTTGTGGAACCCCACTATAAAACTTCGTTTTTAAAGTTGACTTTGGTTCTCAAAACTTCTCAAAGTTTTATTTAAAATTGTTTTGCATTTTCTTTCATTTCTTTAACTATATCAATATTTATATTATTTTTACAGATATTTAAATCCACTTTTGTTCTTTAAAGGGCATGTGAGTTTTGTAAAGGTCTACGATAGATATATCACATTTATTCAAAACATTTTTATTAATGAAATTACGTGCTATTTGGCGGAACCAAAAAGTTAGCATTTGTAAAAATAAAGCATTCAAGCATCTTCTGATTGCATTTCTATTAATAATTTTAAGTGCATATTGCTTAAAAATGAAAAATAAAAAATGCAATTTAAAAGCAGGATTTTTAAACCCTGATGAAAGAAATAATTAAAAAATTAAATGCAATGAAAAGGACTTAATAATTTGTTTGCTATGACAAATTATTAAATTGTACCAAATAAGTCACGGTAGTACCACGTTACTTTAGAAGATCAAAATGTACCAAAAAAAAAGTACAATTGTACCAACTTTAACATCCCTGTGCCAAAGACTACTTGGAGGGACCACAGATAACGCGACCGTTCTGTGACCACTTTGAAACGCATTGGAAATCAATTGCATTGAAACCGGAGTGCAGGAACCTTGAGTTTGCGTTTCATCAGTTCTCAAAGAAAACCGACGTGATTGTGATAATTTCATTACCATTCTGGTACAATTAAGTTTGGAGGGTGTGTGGATATTGATTGAAACTGGTTTCAAAACAAAATTTTCTACAAGGTTTCGTTGCAGTTTCGTTTCACCGTCAGTCTGTTCTGCGCCTAACGATTATAACTTTTTTTTAAATAACTTATAATTTTTATTTCTTGAATTTATTTTTCACTTAGAAAATAAATAAAAGTTATTTGTATTCCTCAGAAATAAAAGTTATTCCTTGAGTTTTATTTATTCCTCAGAAAATAAAAATTATATTTGAGCTTTATATTTTACTTAAAACCTCTTTTTTTAAGAAAAGTTATTGGAAAGTTCTCACAGTTTGTTTTGATACTAGTGTTTGAACATGTAGAATTAGAGCCATTACAATCAGATAAAGATTCATATCCAACGCAAAAACTTGCAGAATTATTTGAAGTTATTATTTTAAAAGCTGTGAATTACAGTGAACTCGCGATAATATGAACACCCTAATATATGAACATCCCAAAATATGAACACTTATATTCTTCCATTGACTACTCTAAAATATTAACTTGTGTGAAAGCTTTAAAATATGAACAACTTTTAATTATATTTTTTACGTATTTTATCTACGTATACAGGTTTAAGTCTAAATCAACAAGGTGGTGGATAAATTTTGATTCAACTGTATAATAATTGGGGAGTTTTTCTAGCTGCTTTCTTTAAAATTGTCTTCAAATTTCAATCAAAATGTCTTGCATACACGATTTAGTTAGTGCTGACATTCAACTAGAATATCATATTCATCTTTAAACATTATTTGAACGTTAATAGTTCTTAAATATGCATACAAAAAGCATAAGTTTTTAACTTTAGAAGTCAGAAGTTTTAGAAGATTTAAGAATATTTAGGAAAAGCTGTCAGGGTTACTAATTTAACTTATACATTTTTGGTGAAATATTCTGCAATATGTGGACAAAAAATAAAAATGCTAACAATACGTTTATTTGACCTGGAAAAAGAAAAACGTGCGGTGCGGCCTTCCGAGTACCCAAAAATTGAAAATGCGTTCTCCGGATGGTTTTTGAATATGAGAGACAAAAAAAATCACTGTTAGAGGACACGGAAAATATTTTTGAGGGAAAATTAGTTGCCATTCGTAAATATGAATAATCTTGAAAAAGCGAACTGGCGTGGTTTTAATTAGTTCATATTATCGCGAGTGCACTGTACTTTAGAAAAACTGAAAAAACATAAAGCTTTAATTTTTTTATATAAATATATATTTACAAATTTTAATAGAAATTTTCACAAAATTAGTTTTTGTTTCGTAACGTTATTGAGATTTTTAATAGATTCATGTGGTTTGTATCAGAGGCTCCCTTTGAATCAAACAAAACGGCTGTATTCCTAACATTCCTAAACTCCTGTTGCATTGTTGTTATACATGGCAACATGTTCTTAAATGCAACCAAAAAAATTTAACAATGCGTTCTATTCCTAAATGTAACTGCGCAGAGAAAAGCCAATAAAGCAGGTAAAAAATTTCGATGTAAAACGTATACATATACAATGCAACGTAGGTCAAAATGTTAGTACACAATGCACGTTAACACTGTATTTACAAATTGTAAACACACTTTTAGGAAAACAGCCAACGTATGTGTCTACCAAAAGTTAATGACTCTATCATTCAGTGTTACCACCGGCAAAATTCATAACTAAACTTGAGATGTCGCAAAATTACCCAATTTAAATTAAACTACACCTGTTATAAAATTAACGTTTAATTATAAAAAAAAAACTTACAAAACAGAACAAATTTGAAACTATTTACAGACAAATTTTTAAGGATGTTCCCTTGTCAGGTCCCATATGGGCATTTCCATGTCATCGTACGTGACATTTGTACGCCTTCGGAGCGCTGGAGTTTTTGCGCAAATAGTAGTAACTGGAAAACTTATTAATCATTATGTTTCTTTTAGAGGGTACTATATATGAAAAAAAAAATTGTTACATTCGAAACCTTGTTGTCCAAAATACCTAGCAAAATAGGTGTATATCGTACGTGACATAAAACGGAAGTGATTTTGGGGTGAATGTAAAAAAATCCGAAAATCTGCGAATTGTTGGAGGTATTTTTAATTTTTTAAAGTTTTTACAGCAAACCATATATTTTTCCGTTATAATCCGTAATTGGAAAGAAAAAAATTTTTCTGGATGGTTTAATAATGAACCAAATGTAATATCGTACGTGACAGATTTTTCTCTTATAGTATTTACAAGATATGAAATATATTTTTGGGAAATATATGCATACAAAAACTTAAAACAAACAAGTCAGAAAGTATAGTCGGCCAAGCCCGACCATATAATACCCTACACCATAATATTTAAAAAAAAAATTTTTGAGTATCCCTATTTTTAACCCATCGCCAATCATGGTCGCCGGAACAGAATTATGCTATGCCGTTAAGAGTTATATAAAAGTTATTTGTGCCGTATATTATTCAGATATCTTCATCTATATGAGGTTTTCTTGCCTTTCAGCGATTTTAGGAAGGGGGTTTATATGGGACCTATAGTTAATTTTGGACCTACCAGCACAACATTTTATCACGACATAGTACTTGTCGTAAAAGGTATTGTTGCCAATTTTTATGTCAATACCAGCATTTATTAGAAAGTTACAACATTAAAAGCTATTTTCTGGAGTAGTATTTGAATAAGTGCTATGGTCAAATATGGACCGATAACAATTATAATTGTTTAGATCATTAAGACTGCAAAAAAATAATTGTTGATCAAATTTCAACCTAATACCAACATAATAAGATGATACATTTAGTTGAATTTGTAGTAATACAATATCGTACGTGACGACGTTTAACAGCTTATAAAATTTTTATTATACCTATTTAAAAAAAAAATCCGGTCAATATTTTTTTGCAACAAATATCTTGCTTTGAACTTTTATTTTGAAACACGTTCGACTGATCAAATACCAATGACATAGACAAATGATGTTTTCGCACCACGTACGTGACATTTGAATAGCACCCAAAGCAAACCAAAAAATATACCTCTAATCAAACTATATATTTGGTCTCTCCTCGTGAATTTTGTTCATTATTGTTGTAACATTAATTTTAAGGTATAATTCCAATGTTACCAGTATCTGTATTTAATCGGCAGAAAAGTGAAAATTGTTGATTGCAGTTACTAAAAATGAATCAAAGAGATAGTCAGTTTTAACTTTTATTTTTTGCTCTTTAAAAATTGTAATAAGCTATAAACCCCTTTGCATAGTAAAGTTTGAGTAGTTTTTTACTTTCTACCATATTCGAAAAATAGTTTCAAGGCTATTTATTTTTTGAGTCGTGGTTGACATTCTCATGGAAATGCCCATATACAATTATAGAACCGTCAATCAAACCGATGAAGAGCTTGATAAATACTATGAGGACTCTGCACCATCGATTTCAATGGTAAAAAAGTGGTTTATTGACTTTCGGTGGAAAGAGATTTAGCTCCAACGATGAAATTATTGGTCAAACAAATGCCTATTTTAGGGACCTCGAAAAATCCTTTTTTTTTTTGGAAGGGATACACAAATTGGAGAAACGTTGGACTAAGTGTATTGAAAAAAAACTCATTCAAAAAGTCACGGACTTATTGATCCGCCCTCGTATATTTGTATCAGCATAAACTTATAATACCATTTTCACTTAAATACTCGTAAGAGCAATATTAGACATCTATTAAGATTCGTATAGAAATTAAAAATATATTACCAAAAAATAGTATTAAAAACTTCAAATAAATTAATAAAAATGAAATAAAAACTTAAAATATAAATTCTACTGCATTTATCTAGGCAAAGTGCAATATGTTTATCCTCTGTATACTTTATTCTGTAAAAAAAATGGTTCCATATGACAGTCTGTTTCTCAAGACTGTTTAACAAATGTTAAGGGCGCTAAACATTTCTCGACTAAAGCATTTTAAATGTTAAAGCAATCACAAAATTGTATACTTTTTGTATTATTGGAAACATATTTTTTCTCCAGGGGTTTTTTTAGTATAAATACCTTCTTTTTCCAAAAAACTTCGTATTTTAAATCACTTCGAAGCTCATATTTATCGAAATCTAATTGTCCATCAGGCGTCAATCAATATGAACTTCCATGATAAACTATGGAAGTTTTTTTGTTTTAAATACACAGTGACTTTGGTTGAATATAATGGTATAAAATTTATCACTAAAATCAAATCATTTTATTATTTGTTTAAAAACGAAAGAATTTCAAACTACACCTAATCTACACCTCAAAGAATTTACCCACGCTCTACCCCCGAGAGTAAAAATTACACCAAATTCGGGTAATTACCCACAAAGTGGCAACACTGCTATCATTGCAATTTCCAACAAAATCTCGACCAGAGTGTATTCGGAAAATAATTTTGAGATTATATCTGGAACAAACGCGAAATACAGTATTGATCGCTTAGATACTTGCATTTGAATTTTTGCATGTTTTGCTGTGTTTTCAAACACCAAATGCACATAAAAAAAGTTCGCTTATATGCATAAATAGTGCTACAAAAAATTGCTGCATTTCATCAGCATCATGAATAAAAACTCTTTTATTTGCATTGAGAGTCAATGTAAATATTTTAAGGGCTTATACGATTTTTATACAAGTAAATTAGAAAGTATTAGAAAGTAATGACAATGGAATTAAACAAGTCAAAAACGAATATAATAGATTAACTAATAATTCAAAAACATTAATAGATTATATAATAACAAATAAAAGAACTATTACAGCTGTTTTAATAAAATAGCTGATAATGAATCCATTGACGTTTTTATCGAGTGCGAATGGAAAGCTCAAGAAAATCAAATTAAAGAAATAGAGATTTTTAAATACAAGAAAAATAGATTCAAACATAAACTAGGAGAAGAATTGAAAAATTATTGAAATAAATGAAGATTTATACAATTTTGATAAATCATTTGAGTGCACAAAAAAATATTTACTTTAAAGAAGAAAAAAATAACTGAAAAAACAACAAAAGAATATTAAGTTAGTCATCATCCAGACTTGCAATTTTAGTTGCTGCAATTTTTGAAAACTCTGCTTTAAAATTGCATTAGTGTCCAGATTATGGAATTATATTTTGCAATTTTTGTATCAAGATAAAATATCTTGTCTTTCCTCTTCCCCTTTTTATATTTTGTATATAAACACAAATACACCTACAGCCAAGTTTAAGTTGAAAAGTGTGAGAACAAAACAAAATCGAGTGGCAGAGTACATGAAACTGAATACCCCTCCCCAATCTTCTCACCACTCTCACCAATAAACTCAAGAATTTCTGCAACAAAAATTGCAAGTCTGGACGATGTCTAACGAAAAAATTGTTAAATATCAAATTGCACTCATAGAAAACACAAATGATGCCTGGAATAGTTATAAAATAATAAGAAATATCTAAAAAGTGAATATAAAAACTGAAAAAATGAAATATGCAGGGTGGCCCAAAATTACCCAAGGGGTTTGAATTCCATATACTTTTTTTCTTTGTTTTTTTAGCATTTTGTGAAGAAAACTTGGGGAATTAAGTAGGAATAACTTACAGTCGAACAAACATACTTAAACTCGAAATTTTGCGAAAAGTTATGAAAAATATGTTAAAAATAGCAGGTATGTAGGAAGCAGAACATGGCCACTTGCGAGATACAATTTTTAATAATTAAATTAAACTTTAAAATGACCTTCCAATATTCGCTTATATTGATGCTGATCTATTACACCACCTACAAACACCGATCATTCTACTCCACCACCATTCAACTTGTTGGTACACAAAACATATTTCAAACTATTTCAACAAGCTCTTGAAAAGGTTTCGAGCCGCCAGCGTCTTGTTGGTATTAAAAAAAAATAAGACCAAAAAAGAATCAAATTTGCACCCACATCTTGACCAAATCGGCCATTGCACAAATGACATTTATAGATATATTTTTATCCACAAAAATCCCCAGCAAAAAAGTTATTTTTCCACAAAAAATCTCCTGCGAATTTTCAAAAAATTGGTATCCCCAATTGCAAAAAAAATCCCGTAAACGGAAGAGGCTGTGTACAAACCAGGGATGACAAAATTTGTTCAATTGTACTTTTTTGGTACTTCAGTGCACTCGCGATAATATGAACTCCATAATATATGAACATCCCAAAATATGAACACTTATTTTTTTCCATTGAGTAGTCTAAAATATGAACTTGTACAAAAGCTTTAAAATACGAACAACTTATTTTTGTATTTTTAACGGTTTTAGTCATATTTTCGAAGTTTTAAGAACAAAATTCTACAAGTTATCTTTAAAATGGTTAAGTAATTTTTGTCCAGAAAATGTAATCAATGGAAAAACTAATAGTACAGTACTAGTTTTAGTAAAAAAAATTCCAAAAGAATAAAAATATTTTGATTACATAATTTCGCAATTTAGAGATCCGGGTAACATTGAAATATTAAAACATAATAAAGATTTAAGTATCAGTGATTTCTGGGCAACAGTTTTGACAATAAAAAATTAGGCAAATGAATTAATCAGAAATCTCGAAAATTATGAGATGAATATTATCAATTTCACATTCATCTGCAAATGTGGTTAGAATCGTTTCTCCCCAAAATATTATCAAAACCAAAAAGAGAAACTAAAAACCGTAAGTCTTTACGGCTCACTCCAAACAAATGACTTATGAAACTAATAAAATTGCAATTATTATGATGTAAATCGAAATCTTAATAAAAACCCAGTAAGTACATTCTTTATCTTAATAACTCCTACTTATATTATATATGTAAAAGTTTGTATGTTTGGATGTTTAGATGTTTGTAAGTTTGTGGCTCAATGAAGTGAAACACCCTTAATGGATTTGGAAGCAGTTTAGTAAACGGATAGCATATGGCCCAGATTCAAATATAGGGTACTTTAAAAGAGTTAAATCGGGGGAAAAACTGGTGCTTTGGTACTTTTTCTCTTTTTGATAAATTTGGTATGCAGATTGCATATGGTCCACATTAATATATAGGCTGCTTTTAAAGGGATATATAGGCAGCATATGACCCAAATTAAAATATAGTGTACTTTTTCTGTTATAAAAACGAAAAAAATTGGTACTTTTATATCGTCCAGTAGCCGGAATATACATATTCAGAGACCCCTTGCTTTTCATATGGACAGTTCAATGCCGGTTGCTCAAGAGTATCGAGTGCTCAAAACTTGTGTGAATGTGTTGCCGAAAAATATTTATTCCTATAATGTTGTTTATTGAACTATTTTAACTTAAAATAACTATATGTAAATATGCATCAAAACAAAAGTTTCACTTTATTGACACGAATGCAGTTTCAAAAGAGAATTTAAAGAAAGTGCAGCAAATGTTTCATAGTATGGACGAGGACTCAATACTTTTTAACATTTTTCTGTACATAAAATTCCTTAATTTACATAAATTATAATCACAAATAAAATGAAATTTTCCGAAATAACACCCAATTAAATTCTGTCCTCAAATGACTATTGAAATACCCAACCAATTTGGTAACGCTGCAACTGATAAACAAGTATTTGCAAAATTCTGTTTGCTTAAGTGGGTGGTCAGAAAACCAAAAAATAAAATGATATTTTGTAAACAAACAAACAATCAAATAAACAATGGCTTTAATGGCGAAAACAAAAAGAAAAACCGCTACATTAACAATAGCAAAATAAACAAACAAAAATTAAAACACTCCAATATTTTTACATAAAGTTTAAATAAGAAAAAAAGAAATACGAAGAAGAAACGACACATACAAGAAAAAAACCCGGAAAATGTACAACAATATTAAATAACAATAACACAGTGTTGGCGATTTCTGTGTAATTATCAAAAAATTTAACAAAAAAAAAAAAAAAAAGTTGGACCTTTTTTTTTAAAAATAAAATTTTTGTGTAATTTTGCTGCAACATTATTTTAAATACAATAATGTAAAAGTGTATCGTCTGAAAGTATATTGGCCCATATATTTTTTTTTTTTTTTTTTGAAATTATATCGGACGATGTTGGAATATTTTGTTAAGCCAGCTGTGAAAAAGATCCCACCTTTGGCTTTGGTGGGAAACGTATTTTGCGGACATATTACTTCGTGCACAAGCAATTTTTACTGGGCTCCATGTTTACCGGATTTAACACCTCCTGACAGTTTTCTTTGGAGATATTTGAAGATATAGTGTATGTTAACAAGCCAAAAAATATCCTCTAACTAAAAACCAACATCTGAAATTAAACCCGAAATTTTGCGAAATCTTATGTAAAATATGGTTAAAAGAGCACATAATGAAATAAATGGGCATATAAATTAGGGATGCCAAACGGGAAATCCCAAATCCCGAAATCCCGGTATTTTTCGGGATTGATATATACCGAATCCCGGGATTTATTTTTAACAAATAAACTTTTATGTACAAAAATTTTCGTTTTTTTTTTTTTTTTTGAATTTTTATACTCTATACAAAAATATTTTTTAAATATTATATTTAAGTTTATTTTTTATTGCAAATAATTCTTATTTTTGAGTTTAATTTTTGTTTTTGGAACACAGCGAGTATTTAAAATTTTCAATTTTTGCTTGTTATATGACGACTATTTCTGGATTTTTGTATTTTGCTTAATAAAAACCATTATTTTAGATAGAAACAAAATTTGCAGATTCACATCTCAAGCCTTTTTTAAAATTACGTTTAGCAAGTTCAGCTTTGGCTTAAGACATAATACCAAAATAAAAATGATTATTTTTATGCAAAATATAGAAATCAAGAAATAATTGTTATATATCAAGCAAAAAATAAAAATTATTCACGATCCAATTAAAGTTTTATTCAGAAACTAAAGAATAAAAGTTGATATAATTATAACAATTAAGTCGTAATATTTATGAAATAGCTCATATTCCTTACGGTCCAATAATAATAAAAAATTTGCTTAAAAAACATACGGTAAATAAAATAATTTTTATAAATAAACACTATTTGACGTATTCATTAATAAATTATTTAAACTTGAAATCTGTTTTAAGAAACATTTGTATAAACATTTTGTTTTAAAATAAATTTCAAATTTCGGGATTTGATTTTCTCTTTCGTACCTGATTAACAAACAAAAAATTCGTTTTGTGTTATTAATACAATTTTGGATAATTTCGATTATTGGTCAGTGTAAAATTGAATTTTGATTCCGGCAACACTGCAATAACAACAAAACATTGAAATCAGATAGTGACCAAACAAAAAAGGAAAAAACATAAATAAATAATTGAAGCAAGGAAAAAATGTAAAACAAGAAATTGCAAAAGAAATACATATTAATATAAAGCCAAATATATCTCTTTTCCAAATATGAAACATTGTTGCTTATATTTTAAAGTTCGTTATTATTATTATTATAACTTTCTTAGTATTTATTGATACATATAAATATTATAAAATTTTATACAAAAAGAGTTTTATCAATTAAAAAAATGGTTTAAAAAGTATTTAAATTTAAGTAATGTGATAATTGAATCAATTATTTTTTTAGTTGAAAGAAAATTAAAAATTTTATTTTGATTTAATTAACATTTTAGTTGTTTTGAAATATATTTTCAATTAAAATTTTAATTAAATAACAACAAATCTTAATTGACTTTTTTCGTTTAAAATAAAATAATTTACACATGTAGAATTGTTGTTGGGAATTGTCAATATTTATTTAAATAAATTAACACATTGTTTGAAATGGCAAAGTTTTTTGATCAATTTTTTAATTTAAAATAAAAATATTATTCATTGAAAATATTTTTTCAAAATTTAAAAATTTTTAGTAATCAATATAATCATTTTGGTAATAGGTGCAAAATCAACAACTTGTTTGCTTGATATTATGAATTTGGAATAATTTTGGTGATTGGAGAAATTTAATATTTTTTCTGTGTAACTATAAAGAAATATAAAGTCTGTGTGTTTTATTGTGTGTAGATCGATCTACATATGTATGTATGTCTTAAATTTCATCAAAATCGAAATTACCCATCTGTCCCTTCATATTTCTGGCTTTGAAAACCATATAAACCCTGTGTGTTTTAATTACGCATCTATCTATTTAAAGTTCATCAAAATTGGTTAGAGCAATTATGTCTCCTCTTTGTCGCTTTCGCATTCGGTCAGGGAACGGTCGAGCTAAGAGATAGACTGGAGGCAGAATGGAAGGTGGAACAGCGTTCTCATGTTAAAATCGCTTTGTTTTAAGTATGGCAACTATGTCTTTAATAGATCTTTTATAAAACTATAATTAATATTTTTTGAATGTAGGACGTTTAGCGGCCCTGACCCCTATCCTAAGTTAGTACCACTCAGAGAAATACAACGTACCAAAAAATCCCTCTTACAGACTCTCATTCATTCAGGACCTTGCATGTTTAATTTGATGTTTCTAAATCCAATGTTAACGGAAATTCAAAAAGTACCGGGTAAAGATCAAAAAAGTACCAAAACGACCCTCTAAGAGATTCTCATTCACTCAGGACATTGCATGTTTAATTTTATGTTTCTATGTCGAATACTAATGAAAATTAAAGAAAGTACCAGTTAAAGAACAAATGACAACCAAAAAGCTTTGTTACTGATTCTCATCCACTCAGGATCTTCCTTAATATTAATTTTATATTCATAGATCCAATATTAACGAAAATAAACAAACTACAAGTTAAAGAACGAAAAAGTACCAAATATATCCCTTTAAAGATTCGCATTCGCTCAGGACCTTGCATATTTAATATTTTCAATCCAATACTAACGCAAAATCCAAAAAGGACCATTTAAAGACCAATAAAGTACCAAAAAGTACCCCCATTTAGTCTTATCACCAGAGAAGACAAAGTGTTTACAGCAAAAAAAATATATAAAAAAAGCACAAAAATTTAGAAAAAAAGCAGCAAAAAAAGCATTTTTATTTTTTTAATATACAATATACATTTAAATATAAAAAATTACAGTTATTCTATTTCTTCAGATTCGTGAAAACAGTTACAATAACCAATCATGTGGGCTTTTATATTTGTCAACGTCATTTTTCTTCGTCTTTCTGTTAAAAGTGAATTGTACAAGTAGAAACTTCTTTCCACGTCAACGGATGTTGTTGGAGCAAATTTATATTTCAAAATTTAATCTCGTCATCAGGTTTAGCACCAGTTTGAAGAGTGTTGTTTATTTGTAAAATTGGTTTGAACCCCGGATTTCTTTGAAATACATACTGCATTAAATATCTTCATTTATATTTTTTCATGTAGATTCTCAAGAGCTTTTCGTACATTTGACACAATATTTACACTTTCGTGAATAGCTAACCCAACTGTTTGTAGCTTTTTTCTTCACTTTTCAGTTAAGAAATAACAGCCTTTACTTTAACAAGGTATTCTGCATATGCATTGTGGCTTATATCCAAGTACCCCAACGTGTAGGGCATGAAAACGGTGGAAGAGCCAAATTGGGATTCATTTGTAAAAATAACTGCTTTCTACGAGGAGCCTATGGAAATTAAAATTTTAGTTTGTATGTGTGTAAATACGAGGTATTGAAAAATTAACTTAACAAAAACGGATTTGGTACAAGATATTAATTTATTTACATGCTGAAACTCTAAGCGCTGCATCAGTTACCATTAGCAATATTTTGTCGTATTGAATGCCTAGATTAAATTAAAAAAAAAAAAACATAAAAAATAAAAAAAAAATTATGAATCAAATATCACTTACCATCAGGCCATAAAATTTGTAATGAATCGTTGAAGAAAGATACAATAGAAGTCCCATTTGCATTTTCGAGAACACCCATGTTCAATAAAAAAGGTTTATTTCCAACATACCAAATATAAAGTTGGCCACATATATTTGTTGACTGTCTGTTGTTTCATCAACAGAAATCCATATATATTTACCTTTAGCCTTTTCACGCATTTTCCCCAAAGCTTCCGTATACATTTGAGGTATGCATTTACCTCGAATAGAACTTTCGCTTGGAACTGACAAATTGGCGTACTTTTGAAAGATGTTTTTGAAACTGGGATGGCTTACTTTTTTTACTGGTATATTGGTCTCCAACAAAAATTTACATATATCTTCGTTAAATGTATTAGCAGTAATAGTAACAGGAAATTCCGTTATAAGTTTTTGTGGACGATTTTCTTGGCAAGCAGCTAATTTGTGTTTTTTGTACTAAAATTTTGCTCCACATTGCACTTCTTTTCGCTATTAATTTTACTCGAACACACATTACAAAAAAGCCAATCTTTTTCAACTTTAAAAACTTCAGGATACAATTTTACCATTTTTAGCAAAAATAACATATTTGACTTTTCTTTCGGCATTTATTTTTTTTTTTTTTTTATTTTTTCGTTCACAACGGCCGGTTTACTTATTTTGTTTTAAACTCAAATAAGTAACATGGCTGTTTTTTTTGGGATGGTAAGTTTATTAATTTTAGTTGTAATAAAGCGCCCAAAAACGTTGAGTCCACAACTAACATATTTTTGTTTTAACCCAGAAAAAAGTTGTCAATTATTTTTTTTTTCTCATGTTTTCTCAAAAAAATATTTTTTACGTAAAAATTATGTTAAAAAAGCTATTTTACAGCAAAAACATAGGAAAAAAGCAAAATAAGCACCATAATAACAAAAACAGCCAAAAAGAAGCAAAACAGCAAAAAAAAGCAAATTTGTCTTCTCTGCTTATCACTCAGGATATTGCATGTTGAATTTAATTTTTCTAGGCCCAATATAAACGGTAATTAAAAAAGTACCAGTTGTACAACCAAAAAGCTAAAGAAAGAAATTTAATTTTCCGTATTGCCCTTTTTGGTACTTTTATTATCCCCATTGAAGTATCAAAACTTACAATATTGTAGTGGGAGCCCATTTAATACGTATATGCCAAAGAATGGAGAAAAATACCTTGTAAAAAAAGTATTGATAACAGTTTCGAATTTCACCACTTAAACGTTCGAATTTTTAAAAAGTACCAAATTTGTATTTGTATTTTTTAGATAAGTTGATATAATGTTTATTTTTACGTTTAAAAGATAGACGGGGTGACAAAAAGTACTAAAATTCAGGTTTTACCCGTTTACTACCTAAAAGGGCCGAATTTCAAAAAAGTACCAGACACATGTCCGCTTATTTTTCTGAAGAACACCAATTAGTAATTCATTTATTATCTGTCCCGTTTAGTTATGGAGATGTTAGTGACGATAAAAAGGAGGTTTAGCGCCGCTGGACCCAACCCTAAGTACTTTAGTGGAAACTTATAAAGCCTATGTCCGTTAAGAGGTTCCATACTTCATTTTGTTGAAGACATTTTTAAAATCGCACCGGCAGTTCCGGAGATAAACACTTGCAAACATACAAACATAGAAACATGCAAACTTTTCAGCTTTATAATATTAGTATAGATTACTGTTTTTAACAAACTTGTTATGCTAAAAATATATTAACTCGCATGATTTTGTGAATTTTGTATTTTAAACTTTTCTCCGTTTTATAAAGATTATTTAAATACGGACGCAGCTCCAATTAAAAAGAGGACATAGCGGGTTAGAAAATTAAAAATATGAAGAAAATATAAAATCGTAAGTCTTGCAAGATCATAGTTTTCGAGTTATGGGCCTCTGATGGATATATGGGCATTTCCAGCGAAAAGTCTACTTTGTATTTGTATTTTTTAGATAAGTTGATATAATGTTTATTTTTACGTTTAAAAGATAGACGGGGTGACAAAAAGTACTAAAATTCAGGTTTTACCCGTTTACTACCTAAAAGGGCCGAATTTCAAAAAAGTACCAGACACATGTCCGCTTATTTTTCTGAAGAACACCAATTAGTAATTCATTTATTATCTGTCCCGTTTAGTTATGGAGATGTTAGTGACGATAAAAAGGAGGTTTAGCGCCGCTGGACCCAACCCTAAGTACTTTAGTGGAAACTTATAAAGCCTATGTCCGTAAAGAGGTTCCATACTTCATTTTGTTGAAGACATTTTTAAAATCGGACCGGCAGTTCCGGAGATAAACACTTGCAAACATAGAAACATGCAAACTTTTCAGCTTTATAATATTAGTATAGATTACTGTTTTTAACAAACTTGTTATGCTAAAAATATATTAACTCGCATGATTTTGTGAATTTTGTATTTTAAACTTTTCTCCGTTTTATAAAGATTATTTAAATACGGACGCAGCTCCAAATAAAAAGAGGACATAGCGGGTTAGAAAATTAAAAATATGAAGAAAATATAAAATCGTAAGTCTTGCAAGATCATAGTTTTCGAGTTATGGGCCTCTGATGGATATATGGGCATTTCCAGCGAAAAGTCTACTTTGTGTAACGTAACGCTAGCAAGCAAATAAGCTTGTATTTTATGCCCATGTTATTCAAATGTTATCCATTTTGTTACTAGATGTAGAGCAAATTGCGCTTTACACCAAAATATAAAAAAGGATATTATACATATAAAATTTTTTGAGAAACCGTTTTAATAATTGCAGGCGTTTCGTTACAAAAAGTAGACTTTTCGCAGGAAATGCCCATATATAGTTAGTCAAACAATTATTTTCAAAGATAAAACAAATCAAAGTATTTTAGTAAGCAGTCAAAATTTAAGTTTTTTTATTTAATTAAACGGTAAATAGAAAAAATTTTTTATTTTTTGAATTTATTCTATGAGTTAAATTTCAGTTATGTATTTTAAAAAGCTTTTTGTAATAGCTCTATGCCTTAAAATTTTTTTAGGAATGACTTTATACACTACCAAACTATTATATTGTATTGGTAGTGTATAAAGTCATTCCTAAAAAAATTTTAAGGAATAGAGCTATTACAAAAAGCTTTATAAAATACATAACTGAAATTTAACTCATAGAATAAATTCGAAAAATAAAAAATGTTGAATATAATAAAGTTGCTTATGAAAAAGAAATAATTCCCAATATCTATAAATAGAAAATTCATATTTATGTTTTGAAATATATTTATTTTAAAAAGAATTGCTTGACTTACTGTATATGGGATTTTCCAATACATTTCTGAGCGTATATGAACAATATTGATATCATTTGAAAGCCTTTGATTAGATTTTTCTGGATGTACAAAGTTTATAATGCAGAGAAGTTTGAGCAAGCGAAGCCGGTGTATGTTCTACTACAGAGGAGAGAATCCTTAAGCCCGGCAGAAAGACGGCTATGCAGAGTAGCTTGAGTGACCAAAGCCGGTGTTCGTTGTACCATAAAGCAGAAAATCTTGCGCCCGACCGAAGGCCGGCTATTCAGGGAAGCTTTAGGCAGAGAAGCCGTTGTTTGTTTTTCATTTCAATTGTTGTTTTAGTTTTATTTGAATAAACTAATAAATTCAAAAATGTTTAGGAGAGGCAAAGAAACGGGCTTTGATTGGATTTAGTTTGTGAACTGGTTTATGAGAAGAAAAAAACAATTTGGATACATTTTGAGTTGTGCCTGTTTATGATTTATTATTAATTAATATGAACTCTAATAAAATATTCCAAATAAATAATGTGATTATAGAACAAGTAAATAATATAAAATATCTGGGTTTCTTAATTGACAGATTTTAATTTTAAAGAACATATAGAATATCTATGTAGAAAAATTGGCAAAAAAAAATCGGGTTTGTTAAACGTTTAAGAAATAAGGTAACAAAAATAACCGCAACAAACAAATATAACACAATGATAAAACCACAATTTGAATATGGATTAACTATATTATTTACATTCTGTTCAGACCAGCAAATAACAAGGCTACAAATACTACAAAATAAGGCAATGCGCACAATACACAATATTAAAACGCAATCGTTACACTGCAATTAGACATATGTTGGACACAATAAAATGGCTAAATATACAACAAAGGCTGCAGTTAAATACAATATTTTTTATTCAGAAAATTAAAATGGGAAATGCACCTGATTACCTGATAGAACAGTTAAGATATGTTGGGGAGGTACAGCTGTATAAACTTAGCAATGCCGTAGATTTTAGACCACAGAGAGCAGAACACATGCAATGCAAAAATCATTATTTAGCAAAGGCTTGAACCTATACAACATGATGCCGAATGATGTAAAGAATGAATCAAATATAAATCTTTTTAGAAAAAAAAACTGTAAATTTTATAAAAAAAATTTTAAATTTGAATCAGAACGTAATATTTGTTAAATTAAATTAAAATTCCATTTAAAATTATTATAAATACTACTAATATAACTAATAAAAATTTAGTGTAGCGGTATTTGCCTAGTGCACTTCCATAATATTTTGATGTAAAATTTAAAAACTTTATCGGGAGCTAAAAAGTTAAAAATGTTTAAAAAATTTTGTATGACCAGAAGGATATATTCAAAAGATTTAAAATAATACCAATATCGTTCACATATGCTCAGAAATGTATTGGAAAATCGTATATACAGTTAATCAAAAATTTTTATAGAAAATCCGATTCAAAAACATTTTATAAACCAGTTTTATTTTTATAAATAAGACCGTAAATATTTTACACTTATACAATAACAAATATTTAATTTCACTGTGTAAAAACTATAAAAACTAAGATATGCAATTAAAACACAAGAATGTATTGAAAGAGGTTTGTATTTTACAAAATACATAAAAAATTTATAGAAGAGTTATTGTCTTTAAAGTGGGGTACACAGACGAAAATTGCCTCAGTCAACGACAAAATAATTTGTAGTTGACGGCTGACAACAGAAAATCAGCGGCCATACTATCGAGGAGACGAGAATTTGAACAAAACTGTCACTCATGTTTGATAGTGTGTTCCCCAGTTAAAAATAATCAGACTACATACACACAAGGTATGGCCAATTTTTTGGTTTGATATATCATATTTATATTTAAAGTCGTTTTAAATACAAAATTATATTCTTCACTAAATACATAAATGAAACTTAATTCACCAAGCTGGTACATTTACCCTGGGTCTCCACGTAGCAATATTTATTGCGTAAAACTTCTAATTTGATTGCTCCATAAAATTTGCGACCTGTGGACCGCATATTGCCATGAGTGGCAATCCATTGCGAAATGATTGCTCTTCTGATTGCTTAAGAAATTATTGCTTAGAAGTCTAGTGTTATATCAGTTGTTATTTATCTGACGTTTTATTTCTCTTTACGTTTGCTTGTTGGCAAAGCAATTTCACTTATTTTCCAGCAATATAATCAGCAATTATTGCGCCATTATTCTGCCGCGTTGTGCTTGTGCTTAGCAAAAAAAATTGCTACGTGGAGACCAGGCGTTAAATCCAATAAAAGTTTCCATTGTGTATAACTAAGCAAGGTGGGCTCAATATCTCAACAATACAACAACAGGCAAAGCAATAACAGTTTTGCTGTTTTTTGAAGCCCTCTTGTAAATAATTACACTTTTTATCATATTTTTTTTTTATGTTTGTATTTAGTAGTGCTGAAGTCAGTCTTGCCAATCACACATTGTGTGTAATTTTTACTTGCATGTGTAGGCCATGTGAAATTTTACTTTCAGTTCTATTTTTTCATTGATTTTTTATTAACTTTTGAAATTTTTTGCAGTTTCCGTCATGATCAAATTTTTTTTACAGCCTTGAAAAGTTTTTTTTAACAATTGTTGGTCAAATTTTTTGAGATTAAATGATATTGTTTTGGAATTTATAAATGTGTATCATTGATGGGGTTTATGGCACAATTGGGCCATTTTTGGCACTAAGCAATATTGCTTGGCCCTATGGCCCGTTTGCTCTTTTTTGACCCTTTTTAGA
This sequence comes from Pollenia amentaria, assembly GCA_943735925.1. Lineage (NCBI taxonomy): Eukaryota > Metazoa > Arthropoda > Insecta > Diptera > Polleniidae > Pollenia > Pollenia amentaria. The sequence continues at coordinate 127,369,387 of OX031009.1, forward strand.
TTTACATACATATACCAAGTAATTGAAAAATTTTAATTTATCGTAAACTTTATCATGTCCGAATTCAAAGCAAATATATATATTATATCCATCTTATAAATAAAAAATATTGTATATAAATAAAACATAAGTTCATTTTAGGGACGGGCAAATTGAAAAAATATATCGATATTTTTTAAGAGTATCGATATTTATTAATTAAAAATATATGCACAAAAAATAAATGCACAATCAAAAGTGAAACCTGAGCTTTTTCTTATTTTTATTTTAGAATTAAAACCTTTTTTACCTTAAAAGGACATATTAATTATAATATCGATATCGCACTTGTTCAACAATAGTGTAGTAACTCAAAATTTAAACATTTTTAGTAGCAGCAAAACAAATTTTCATTTTACATTAAAGACATATGAGAAAGAATTTTAGAATTAACCGTTTCATCGCCAAAAAATAGACAAATTACCATATTTTTACAGTGGGTAGATATGTATATAAGGTGTCGATTTTTTCCAAAAAGTTAAAAAATAAAAAATTGTGAACAAGTGCGTTATAATAAATATCCATTAAAAATGCAAAATTAAAATTAAACTTTGAAAGTTTAATAAAGGGATTTGGCCCGTTTTCATTACAAGTTTGGTACAAAATGAAAATTATCAAATACCATCACTGATGTGTATAGCGCTGGTATTTGAAACGCGTTATAGTTTTTATGTCATAGATTAGAGGTTTATTACTGTCAGAAGACCAAAAGTAGTACATTGAAAAAAATGATCGGTAAGAAACAATTGATTTTTAAAAAGTAATTTCATATACGGACCTGTTCATTTTTATTCAAATCACGTGATTTCAAATCACATGCGCCTTGTTAAATCAAATTATGGTCTTTGATTTTAATAGAATATGGTCTCGAAATTTTCCACCTAATAATTTTTTAAATTTTGCCCCTTAAAAATATAAATTTTTATAACGTAATAGGTTTGTTTGTATATGCTTTTCATATATGTACATTCATACTAAATTTTGTTTTGTATTATATGCTTACGTTGGCTTAAGGAACTGTGCGAACACATGTAAATCATAAGTGTTAAACCATACTGAACTTTTAAGGAAACCTTTTGTTACGTTTTATGTATCCGTCATTTGCTTAAGCAAAGTACGAAACAGATCGTACTTTCCGTACGGAATCAAGTGTTTTTAATTTGAGAGGCTTCTTGTAAATTTTTGACAGAAATTTAAGCAAGTTTATCAATATCATAGTTGGGCTTTAAATTAAAATTTCTAAATTTTATATCATAAATTAAAATACTATTTAAAATTGGTTTAAATCTAGTTTACCGACGCAGCTCCAAATAAAAAAAAGTACCTAGAGTGATAGAAAATGGAAAAATAAGAAGAAAAAATAAAATAAGAAAGTTGGCGCAAGCGCTTAGTTTTCGAGTTATGGACGTTAAAAGTTTTCATATAAAAATGCGATTTTCCACTACATTTCCAAACGTATATGGCTAATATAGATCTTTCTGGACATACAGAATTTATTTGAGTTTATTAAAAAGTGGGACGAGTTTGCAAAAACAAAAGTTCTTTAGTAAGCATACCAAACAAATTTATTCATTCTTTTTCTAATTGTTTAATGTATGGATATACTACATACAAAATTATTTAAGAATTTTAATTAAAATACAAGTAAAACCTTATTTATGATTATGTTATACAAATGAGAGAATCCTTGCCCATGGGCAAAGGCCGTCTATGCAGAGCAGCTTTAGTTAGCGAAGCCAGTGCTCGTTATACCATGGGTGAAAAAATCTTTGCGCCTGACCGAAGGCCGGCTATGCAGATAAGCTTTATTTAGCGAAGCCATTGCACGTTATACCATTGAGGAAAAAATTATTTAGCCCGGCCGAAGGCCGGTTATGCAATGAATATTTAGTTAGCGAAGCCGGTATTAGTTACACCATAGGGGAGAAAATTCTTGCGCCCGGCCGAAGGCCGGCTATGCAGAGAACCTTTAGTTAGCGAAGCCGGTATTAGTTATACCATAGGGGAGAAAATCTGAGACGGCCGAAGGCCGTCTATGCAAGCAAGCTTTAGTAAGCGAAACCCGTATTTGTTATACAATAGAGAAGATCCTTGCGTCCGGCCAAAGGCTGCCTACGCAAAGAAGTTTTTTGTTTGTTATCTTTTAAAATTTTTATTACACTTTTAATTAAATAAACTACATTCTTTCCTAGTGCACTTCCGTAACATTTCGACTTAAAATGAAAAAACTGTAATGTGAACTAAAGAGATTAAAATTTTGAAATAGATTATGTATATTCAGAAAAATCTATTCAAGAGCTTTAAAATGATACCAATATTGGCCATATATGTTTAGAATTGTAGTGGAAAATCGCATATTTATATGAAAACTTTAAACATCCATAACTCGAAAACTAAGCGTTTGCGCCAACTTTTTTATTTAATTTCTTCTTATTTTTCCATTTTCTATTACACTGGGTACTTTTGTTTTATGTGGAGCTGCGTCGGTAAACTAGATTTGTTCCTTAAAATTTACCTGTTCTTAAAATTTCTGAAGATTTTTCTTGAATAAAATTTTTTTATATGTATATGAGTTTAACGTTAATTTTTGAGCCTTTAAAAATTATACAAATGTTCATTTTACAAGAAAAAAAAATAGAATTTGATCTGCAAACTTGGCGATTTTTATATAAAAACAAAACTACCTGGTTGCCCTATATTCTTCATAAACATAAAAAACAAAACAAACTTACCGTCTACTTTTTATTGTTTTTGCTTGTGGAACGTAAATTTCATTTCATTTTATTCAAACGCGCACTTCATGGGTTAATGTAGAACACGAAATAAAAAAAAAACAAAAATACTACAAATTTTTCTGTTGCTTTGAGTGTAATTTTCTTTTGTAGGTGGTAAAATAAAAACAAACGATATAAATGTCAAATAATGCAATTTTTTTTAAAGAACTTGAGCTGTTTTGACTGATTTTTATAATTATTTACTTAACGTTTTACTTATTACTTTCACATTTTACGAGCTTCGCGTATTTTTCGTTTAAAACATGTGTTTTAATTCATTTTGTTTTAAATACATAATAATAGACAACGAATTATGTTTTGTTTTCATTTAAATAGAATAAACGAATTTTCGGAATTTCAGGGTCAACCATTTTTGTTTACTGTTTTTAGTTAATCAAATATGTATGCACAGAATGTTTTTCTTGTTTGAATTTCATTATTGTTGGAATTTCATTTATTGACTTTTTGTACAAGGAATTTTTTCATTGATTTTTTCCATTCGAAAGTGTTAATTCAGCCATACATTTTTCTTAAGAAATGATTTTGTTGCAAAACCTATTTCGAAAACAAGATTACTGTAAGAATTTCCAAAAGCTGCATTCTTTTTTATAGAAACATGATACAAAAACAAAGCATTGCAAAATAACAAAAATAAACACATTCACATTAACTTACACAGAATCACAACAAGCAAATGAAACTACACAAACAATTTTTTTTATTTTTGATTTTTCTTTTCTCTTATTTCATAAAACTTTTGTTTTTATTTTAATTGTTGTGTTATAATTGTCACTTTTGTTTTCGAAAAATTTATTTAATTATATGGATATTGAAAACCCGATTAAATTTTTTTATGAAAACAGGAGAAACATAAAAAATTTACAAACTTTTAACATAAACGTCACTTGTATTTTTCGTTTTACTTTACGTTTTTATTTTATCTTTGTTAACTATCTTCCGTTTGTTTTTTGCTAACAAATCTTTTTTTGTCGTGCTTTCTTGCTGCACTTTCTTCTAAGTTTTCGAAATGTTTTAACAACTTTTCATTATAATTTTAATTGACTTGTTGTTGCTAACATGAAAATTAGAATTTTTGTTTCGATATATCAAGAATAATTTTCACTTTTATTTGTTAATCGTTTTTATAATAATTCTCTACATTTTACTGTGGGATTTTGGACAAGAAAAAATTTAAAACACCAAATAGTTTTATTCACTCAACGCGATTTTTTCCTCAGCTAAAACATTTTTCAACCAACATCCACACTTCCGCACGACTAAACGAAGACTGAATGAAACAAATAAGAAAATTGCTTCGTTTTACTGTTTATCTTTTCCTTCTATAATTTATAGTGGATTGTATGTGCAACTGTTCGCACAGATGTTACATGGTTGTATTTAAAAAGCAGTAGATTTTTAGTTGTTAATAAGAGGAAATGGAAAATACATGTATGGAAATTGAAAAAAGAATTAACGCTAGTGTTATAATAATATAGAAAATAGTTTAAATTTATGTTAAAAAATTAATAATAACAATAAAGTATCACAAAAATGTTATCAAAATTCAAGTGAATATATATAAATTGTGTAAAATAAGTATAAATATTTAACTAAAATGACTTTTTAAAAGAAAATAAGAATTTTTTATTGTGCACAAACTTTTTTCTACCGGTAAGATTAATTTGTATGTATTTTATTAAATGAACCTATTAATGTTAATATGTACGTATATATATTTATTTATTCATATTTCAACGTCAATTCCCTAAATATATGAAGTAAAATGTAATGCATTTTATAATCCTAGTTATTCCATCGGGTACATTTCTACTTTGAGATTAATATTCGTTAATATATGGTTGTATTTTTCTATCATATAAATTATTTTCTTTTACAAATCTAAAATATTTAATAATTTCCATTCAACATTTTTTATTTTTCGAATTTATTCTATGAGCTAAATTTCTCTTATGTATTTTATAAAGTTTTTGTAATAGTTCTCTGCCTTAAATTTTTAGGAATGATTTTAAACACTACCAGACTATTATCTTGTATCTTCTTGTTACATTTTACCTTAGCCATCCGTTGGATAGCAATGAAGTATATTTATGTACAGAAAAATTTACAATTATTAGACACCAGCAGAATGTAATGCATTTTCTGGCCCGCTACGGTCTTCGTCAGCATTCTTTGTGTCAGACTGGATAGAGATACTTTATAAATTAAATGTATTTAACTCAACTATTTTAAAAATAAAAAATGTTGAATATAATAAAGTAAATAGTATTCAACATTTTTTATTTTTCGAATTTATTTTATGGTAGTGTATCAAGGCGAATTCATTACAGGTGATCCTAAAAGCCCTGCTGATAACTTTTGTTCTTTAGCTTTATAACTGTTGGATGTCAAAATTTTATTTATTATCTTTGTTTCTGTTTTCATTTGTTTCGGGTTTTGACATTGTACAATGATTTTACAAAAACAAATTGCTTGTTGTTTTTGTACGAGTTTTACTTGTTGTACTACCGAAATTACCTGGAATGAATTCGCCTTGGTAGTGTATAGTCATTCCTAAATATTTAAGGAATACAATTATTACATAACTGAAATTTAGCTCATAAAATAAATTCGAAAAATAAAAAATGTTGAATATAATAAAGCAGCTTATGAAAATAAATAATTCCCAGATTCTATTTAATTATTTCCGTAAAGTCAATTAAGAGACGATAAATAATTGAGGAGTCGCAAAACAAAACTTGCCTTTAAGTTATTTCATAATGGTGGGAAATCCAAGATTGTTTTTTTTCATGCAATTGATTTATAGCTTGGAACCAGAATATAACAAGTTCCTTCCTTATTATAAAATTCATCAGACCACAAAAAGTCGCAACTATAAATGCTAAGGATGTGCAAAATTAAAGGACTTTTAATTTGAAAAAAGCATGTTTTGTTAAAATAAAACTAAAAAAAGTACGTTTTGCTAAAAAAAAAATGTAAAAATAACGTTTTGGTATAGAACATGTTGGTATGCCCACCAAAATGTTATTTTTAACATTGTACCCAACCCACAATAGTGGAGAGGGTATTATGCGTTTGTGCTTATGTTTGTAGCACCTTGAAAGATCGGTCCAGACCCAAAAAGTACTTTTTTTGACATTAATTTTTTTAGGATCAAATGTTTTATGAGAAGAGGTCAAAAATTAGGCAAATAAGTTTTTTTCAATAGAACTTAACCAAATGATTGCAAAGACATCAAAAAATCATTTTCGAAAAAAAATACCAAAAAGACAAGTTTTGTTCTCCGACTCCACAATTATGGTCATATATTTAGTAAAAAATTATATCATTTGGTATCGGTCGAAATTTCCAAATAAATTGTAAGTAGGTATAGTAATTTAGATCGTAATATGGCCTCTTACAAGAAGACTGTTTTAATGTTTCATAAAGTTTTGAAAAATAACGTAGTGCTATGCTAACTGAATCTAAAAGTAGTCTGGTAAAGATAAGTGATGTTAAAAATTTGAGGTATAAAAAATTAAAAATTGTTATAAACTTTCCAAACAGAATCGAATTCGATTACCAGAACTATAATTCGGTTTATTTTTTTTTAAATAACGTCTAAATAACAGTATTTTGTAAAAAACTCTTCGAAACCGCCAACGTCCGTCTAGAAAAAAAGCGAAGCTGCTTACCCTATGCCGCTATGAAAGACAACCTAAGCAAGTGAATCCACATTTCGCGGCTTCTGCAACTACAACCTTAGCCGATATGAAAAACTTTCAATAAATTATAATGCATGTATTTTTGTAATATTTGTGCAAGCTCATTAAAGTTTGTTAAGCCCGTAAAAATGTGGAACCGCGGTTTCGGTTTTAAAATGACTAAAACCGGTCGGTTTCTGTTCGGTTTTCGGTTTTTCTTACAAATCTTGCATATTGTTATGTTTGACTGCTGCTCTGGTAATTTGAAATGTTTCCAAACTCCATATTTTAGTTGACATATTTCTGAAATAAAATTTGTATAATAAAATAAGTAAAAAAAGGTTTATTATGCAGCCAAATTGTATTGGTAATTAATATGGCGATTTTGATGCAATTATCGAATAGTTGAATTGTTTTTGCATATTTTGGTGAAAACGCACATTTTGGTTTTCAATGCATATTTTGATAGAGATTTTTTTTTTTTAATTTCCATATTATAAAAAAAAAATAATTTATAAATAGGTTATGTGGAGCTTTGCTTAAAATACAAGATTTTTAAAAAATTGAAAAAATTTTCTAAGTTAGACCTAAATTTTTTTATTTTTTAACCGAAATTTGCTTACCGTTGGAAATTTTCGAAAATGGTCTCAAAAAGGGGATTTTTCAGAAAAAGGGATCAAAATAGGGTATTTCAATTAAAAAAGGGTCCACTTTTTTATAAATAGTATTTCCCATTTTAAAGACAATAATAAGACCATGTTTTTTATAAACAAACAAAAAATATTTATTTCATGTAGGAAGTGCTCAATCAATTTAACTTTTTTATGGAATGCCCTTTCCTGTTATTAACACCTGACAAAAAGTTTGCTTTTTAACGCTTTTTATGTTATTTTCCCACATATTGATTTTAACCGATTTAACGATTTCAAATAAATTTTTGGGTTTTGTTTCCAATTTTACAACTGTTCGCGAATTTTAGACATTTTAGCGATAGAAGCGGTATTTCCCTATAAGTTTTCTGATTCATAAAAGCTTTTAAGAATTACCTACATACTAGAGTATCCACTAAATTAATCGTTGTTCGATTAATCGAAGAAAATTTTCGCCATTATTTGATCGAATAATTAAAACAGCCAATTTCAAATAACGAATAACTCGAACTATTTATGTCAATTCATCGATTAAAATTTATTTCTTAAAAACTCTACTTTTTTGATATAAAAATAATATTTTTTAGATTTCTAACTAATAGAAAACATAACAACTAAATAACATGTTCTTATATTTTGTATCTATTATGTTACGAACATATTTTAGTCCCTTTTTGGATGTGGGTGTGTGTGAGACAAATCATGTAATAAACGATTACCTACTAATCCCATACGTAAGAATTTTCGTACTAAAATATTACTTTTGCATATTGAATTCAGTGTAACAAAATCTGTCTGTCAGATTATGGGTTACCTGTTTTTATCAGATCTTAAATTTTCTTATTGCCATCCCAAACAGCTGGATGAAACCTGAAGTATCCTTAGATATGTAGGTAGTTGAAAACAAAATAACAGAATTCGTTAAAGAAAGAAATTACCAAACCTATAGAGTAGAGCTTTAAAATTAAGTAAAATAAAGTTATCAGCCATGTTCGGTAAATCGAATACATATGAGTAAAATTGAAATAGAACAAACTTTGAAAACGATGCAGTTTAAAAGTTTCTTCATGATTTGAGTTCTTTTCCTAACCAGGACTTCTCTTAAAATCAAGAATAATACGGTGTATAAAAAAATTATCTGAGAATCTCCATTGATTTTAATTTGACTTGATTTTCATGAATAATAAATTAGTTAAATTGAATTACGAATAATAAATTTGTTTAAATATGCTGGACCTCTCATAAAAATGGCGTGATAAAAAGTCTTAAATAAAAAAATAATTTATAAAAATATGAAACGAAAGCCTATGTTGAATTCCCGTATTAAGTATGGCGGGCGGAGCATAATTGCAAATTGTCTGAAATAAAATTAATGGACCCCAATGGCTGCTGAACCAAATGCTTTCAGATCATTTTATAGTCTGTTCCACCGAAGTAGTGTTTACTTTGTTTATAGTTTTATTTTTTCCTGAATCCTGTTTCGGTCTCTTTAGCGCCTTAAAAACGGATTTTCATACAAAATCCGTTTCATAAACCCTTTATTGACATGCTTTATTTTTTATAACTTAGGCCGTATATCTTTTGCAGTAGGGTTTTTGATAGTTTAATTATTTCTTTTATTTAAAAAGTTTTAGAACAGTGTGCGTAGTATAAATGAATTGTTATTTTATTGTTTATCTTCAACATTTTTATTTTTCGAATTTATTCTATGAGTTAAATTTCAGGAATGTATTTTATAAAGCTTTTTGTAATAGCTCTATTCCTTAAATTTCTTTAGAAATGCCTTTATACACTACCAGACTATTATCTTGTATTTTCTTTTTACATTTTACCTTAGCTTTCCGTTGGATAGCAATGAAGTATATTTATGTACAGAAAAATTTACAATTATTAGACACCAGCAGAATGTAATCCATTTTCTCACCCGCTACCGCCCTCGTCAGCATTCTTTGTGTCACACTGGATAGTGATACTTTATAAATTGAATGTATTTAACTTAACTATGAAAAGAAATAATTCCCAATGTCTATTTGTTAAAATAGTTGAGTTAAATACATTCAATTTATAAAGTATCACTATCCAGTGTGACACAAAGAATGCTGACGAGGGCCGTAGCGGGCCAGAAAATGCATTACATTCTGCTGGTGTCTAATAATTGTAAATTTTTCTGTACATAAATATACTTCATTGCTATCCAACGGAAAGCTAAGGTAAAATGTAAAAAGAAAATACAAGATAATAGTCTGGTAGTGTATAAAGTCATTTCTAAAGAAATTTAAGGTATAGAGCTATTACAAAAAGCTTTATAAAATACATAACTGAAATTTAACTCATAGAATAAATTCGAAAAATGAAAAATGTTGAATATAATAAAGTGGCTTATGAAAAGAAATAATTCCCAATATCTATTTATTGTTTATCTATATTTTTATTTTACTGTTTTTTTTTTCATTTATTAATCAAATAAAAGTATCAAATCAAATAGATATGTATATGTGTAATAGATATATATGAATTATTCGAGTTATTCGAGTTACTCAAACATATTACAACTCTTATTCGATTAATCGAGCAAAATTAAAATTCGAAAATCGATTAATTCCTTACTCGAACAAAACCAAAAGTCAAATAATTGGATGCTCTACTACATACACGCAAAAAGTCTTATTTGCAACGATATCAAAGCTTAAACAAAATACCAACAATAAAACAGTGAGTTTATCTTTTCTTACATTCCCCACTACAATTAGTTGGAATTCTCCCAACATCAATTGTAGTTGTAAGTTGGTAAAGAAAAAACATATTAAAAACAAAAACAAATTGCTTTTATTGTTTTCGCAAGAAATCAAAAGAAAAATAATTTGCCAGTTTAGTTATTTATGCACGTGCACTTGCAAAAATTTTACTATCAAAGGTGGTTTTTTGAATTATTATTATTAACAATTATTTATTAAAAGAATTTGTTTGTTGTGCTTAATTCCCTTTTTATAATAGTTGATAAAAAAAATACTGAAATTTATTGTTGGAGGATAAGCTGTTCCTATGTGCATTTCATTGGTTGCTTAGGCCAGATCATCAGGAAACGTTATACACGATAAATTATTTAATAAAGTAACAATAAATATAAAAATAACAAATATGTATGTATTAGGGATGCCAATCGGAACTGATTTTTGAAAATCCCGGGATTCGGGATTTTGGAAATACCGATCCCGATTTTTCGGGCTTCGGGATCAATGTGTTTCTTTAAGATGCTAGTTTTTTTAATAAGCAATCCTTTTTGAATATTCAAAAGGTTTTATATACGTAACATAAATTTTTAAAAATGAAAACAACAAAACAATTTATTTTATAAATATGTTTATAACACTGGCCTTTCCCATGATAAAACTGATCAGATTCTGAAAAAAGCTTAAAAAAATATACGTATCTCTTAGTGTCTCTAGATCAATTCATTTCGGTTTTTTGACAGCAATTCAATTTTTAATGTGAATTAAGTTGTGAAGACATTAATACACGGCAAAGTGTAATCCCTCATCGGGATCGATAGCTGAGTTAAAAACTGTAAAAATATGTCGACTGCATTGCAGTACACCTTCAGGGTGAGGGCGAGATTCATAATCAATAATTTAAGTACGTTTGAAATTTATTTTAAAACAAAATGTTTATACAAATGTTTCTTAAAACAGATTTCAAGTTTAAATAATTTATTTATGAATACGTCAAATAGTGTTTATTTATAAAAATTATTTTATTTACCGTATGTTTTTTAAGCAAATTTTTTATTATTATTGGAACGGAAGGAATATGAGCTATTTCATCAATATTACGACTTAATTGTTCTAATTATATCAACTTGTATTCTTTAGTTTCTGATTAAAACTTTAATTGGATCGGGAATAATTTTTTTGTTTGCTTGATATATAACAATTGTTTCTTGATTTTTATATTTTGCATAAAAATAATCATTTTTATTTTGGTATTATGTCTTAAGCCAAAGCTGAACTTGCTAAACGTAATTGTCAAAAAGGCTTGAGATGTGAATCTTCAAATATCGTTTCTACTTAAAATAATAGTTTTTAAGCAAAATACAAAAATCCAGAAATAGTCGTCATATAAAGCAAAAAAAATAAAAATTTTAAATACTCGTTGTGTGCCAAAAACAAAAATTAAACTCAAAAATAAGAATTATTTGCTATAAAAAATATAACTCAAATATAATTTTTAATAATTTTTTTGTATATAGTATAAAAATTCAATAACAACGAAGAGTTTTGCACATAAAAGTTGATATGTTAAAAATCCCGGGACTCATAAATATAAATCCCGGGATTTCGGGATTCGGGATTTCCCTTTTGGCATCCCTAGTACGTATGTTTATGAGTTATGTTTGTTATTAGGGAAATTGTAATTTAATTTGTACTTTACGATCGAAAATCTAATAAAGAAGTCGTAAAAAACTGAACTGGCAAATTGTTTTTATTTTGATTTCTTGCGAAAACAATAAAAGCACTTTGTTTTTGTTTTTAATATGTTTTTTCTTTACCCACTTACAACTACAATTAATGTTGGGAGAATTCCAAATAATTGTAGCGGGAAATGTAAGAAAAGATAAACTCATCACTGATTTATTGTTTGGTATTTTGTTTAAGCTTTGATATCGTTGCAAAGAAGACTTTTTGAGTGTTTGTAGGTAATTCTCATTCCCTCTGTAGTTTTGTTTGCTGATAGCTTTGGCTTTTCTAAAATTATTTAGGAGAACGTTTCCTGATGATCTGGCCTAAGCAACCAGTGAAATGCGCATAGGAACAGCTTATCCTCCAACAATAAATTTCAGTATTTTTTTTATCAATTATTTAAAAAGGGAATTAAGCACAACAAGCAAAATCTTTTAAAAGTCGTAAAAAATATTTTCACACAAATTATCCGCAAACTAACTACTTTTTAGGAATAAGCGTTCTACATTTTGTTATAAAATCTTCACTTGAAGTCCATTCCTCCATCTCCGCTTCGAAAAAAATTAAAAGGGGATAGCATGGGATTCTAAGTTTCTACTTTGAGACTATTCCAAAGTTTATTTTTAAGCAATGCTTATTTCGAAAATTCTTGTATAGCTGAAGCACGACTGTTCAACAGTGTTAGCAAAAAACTAAATGCGAGTGTTATTTTCAAAAAGGGTCTAAAAGTGGCACTAAATAGTTAAAAATTATACAAAAGGGTAATTTAAGAAAAGGGTCATAAAGATTGTCAAAAAAGGGTCAAATTTATACTTTAGTATCACAGCGGTAACGCTGCTTATAGTGTCCTTATTATATTAGCTGTGTTCATTTACTAAAAATTGTTACTGGAAAGTGTTCATTAACCAAAAAAATTTGCAACTTGAGAGCGTCGAAAGAGAGAAAAAAATTGAGAGACAAAAAAATTCTTGCAAATTTTTACTGGTAAAATTTTTACTTCCAAAAATTTTTGAAAAGCTGTTTCATGTTTTTGTTTACAAAATAAACTTTTCCAAAAGAAGTTTAAAATAAGGATATTTTGCAAAATTTATAAGCAAATGTTGATTTTTAAAATTATTAAAACTATTTATGCGATAAGAAATCATACTTTTGTTTAACACAGGTTCTCCACCTGAGATAAGATATAAGATGTTTATATCAGCAAACGTCAAATTCAATCGCAGAGAGTATTATCTTACGTGTGGACTCTCAAATAGTGTTAGTATTAATATTATAATAAATGTTATGAGACAGTTGTAATAAGAAATCTTATAACAATTATCTTATAAGATGAGCTATCAAAAATACACATACATACACACATATAAAACAATAATAAGCCACCATTATTAAAATGTGAAATTTATTAATGTAAATAGCGCCAATCTTGTGAAAAGTGTTAAAAAAACATTATTTTAAACTAAAAAATCAAAAAACTAAAAAAAAGAATAAAAATAATAAAAACGATACAAGTTTACTGTACGAGAATCAGTCGATTATGAAATCTTATAAGATACGTGTTCCCCTTGTTTAATATTAAGATTAACATAAAGAAATTTGTTCTCTCATTCTGTCGACGTTCTCTCAGATATTATATCAGGTGGAGACCCTGTGTAACTTAGGACATAAATTTCGATATTTTTATTGCTAAATAAAATAACGAACTTGTTAAAAAAATCCCATGTGTATTTTGTTTTGCTTTTAACCAATCAGGTGTTGTTATTAGTACTGTGAGTATAATGGTTACTTAACACTATTGCAGTATAATACCTCATTAGTTAAAAAATTTGTTTGCAAATTAAATTAGTTACAAAATTAAAGATTTTTATTAATTATGAAATAATTTGAGATATTCTCATTGTTTACTTAATGACCGTCTTGTTTATTATTAAACAAACACCAAAGAAATCCATTTGGACCAAATAAAACTTATGGCCGTTTAGATAATGAGAATATCTAAAATTATTTTATAATTAACAGTAATTTAACCCGCTACCTCGTTACCTTTCTTTCGTGGTCATATTTAAATGCCAAAGTTTATGTTTCTTAGTTTAAAAAAAAATTACCAACGTTAGAGGTTCTCATTCACTCAGGACCCTGCACCTATAATTTTATGTTTCTAATATCTATTATAGCAATTAACAAAGGTACCACTTGTAGAACGAAAAAGTAAAACAAAGACAATTAATTTCCCGCATTTCACCATTTTTTATATTTTTTCTCGATCGATTTAGCGAGAGACCAGCATCCGGTTCAAATTTCAACCTTATAACTCACGGCGTTAAGACTGTGCGAAGATGAATCTGTCAGTCAGTCCGTAACGTTGAAATGTTATATACCTTCATACAAAGGTCATACATAGATTGTTAAATTAAATATTTTGTTTTGCCTTATAAATACTTTTATTGTTTTTATCTTTTATTATTGATGAAAACCCGAATACTTCTTTCCTCTCCTAAATAAAAAAAAATCCAATTCATGATTCATTTTATTCAACATAAACAAATATAAATTAATAAAATCACATTATTTTAACCGTATTGTATAAAAAAAAAAAAAAATATAGTACTTTGAGAGCAATTTCTTTAAATTCATACTTACTCTCTCTTTGCAAGTTTCTGCTAGTAAAGTAAATGAACACACCTATTGTAAAAGTTTTATTATGTACTCTCTATTAGTTTAAAAGTTATGCAAATTTCTTAAGGCCCAACCATAATATGCATAGCCTTGCTTAACCTACTGTCAAAAATTAACAAAAAGTCTCTCAAATGTATTTAAAAAAACAAAAACAAAACAAAAAAACATTTGATTCCGTATGCAATGTGCGATCAGTTTCGCACTTTGCTTAAGCAAATGACAATTTCATAAAACTTCACAAGACGTTTCCTTAAGTTCAATATGGTTTGACTCATATTATTTACATGTATTCGCACATTTGCTGAAGCCAACTTAAGCACATTATGGTTGTCCACTTCGCAAATAATGCCCCATATACCATATACAATATTTATCGCATAAATGCACGCCATTTATAAACTTTACGCTTAAATGCATATTACGTGCTAATGCATCTCAATAATACAATTTTGTCTCGTGTTTAAATCATTGTTTATTAAAATTTGTTAGCAATAAACTGTACATTTATTTAATAAAGTAGGGATAATTTATTTTACAGGACTGCTTTTTATTAAGTTAATAGAATTTTTTTTTTTAAATTTGCTTTAGTTTTTTAAATGCTGAGTAATTAAATCATTTGAAACTCCTTCCATCAACTTTAGGCCACAATTTAGACCGTTTCTCGCCGGCATGTTTTATTTTATTTTAATGAGAATTTAATTTGAAATAATTTAGCAAATGTCCTTTAAAGCAGCAACTAACCTAAAATACTACTTCCTTAACAAGGCGTCCAGTATAACAGGATGTACAACAAAATGAACAGAGAGTAAAAAAAAAGTTTGCTAGTTGACATCGACAATTGTTGTAAATTGCAATAATATAAAAATTTTTAGCGCAAAAAGAAATAACAAAATAAATGTGACAAAAATAAATGGGAAAAAAAGAAAAACTCATACATAAGTATGTACACACATATATACACACATACGTACATAAAACTTTGCTTAGCCGGCAAATTCCTTTTCTGAAGAATTTATGAAAGTACAATTTTAAATCTGGCCCTTCGTTTAGATAGAAGACCAAAGTGTCAACATGTTTTAATAGTGAGAGCAACTCATGACTTAAAAAAAATATACTGACGTTATTATAAAAAATTATGGAAATATTTTAATATTTTTTCTTAAGGCGAAATGAAGAAACGAAAACTAAAATGCTTCACACTTGAATTAAGGGTCAGTGGTCTTTTATTCAATTTTTTTTTAATTTTTTTCTTTAATTTATCTCCAGTTGATTCTGTTGGCATTTGTCATAAATCACTGAAATGAATGAAAATAATTAAAAAAGTGAGTCAAAACTTTAATGGGCTGTAGTCAGGACAAAAATTTATTCAAATTAGCCCAATTATTTGGTTAATAGATAGAATTTTAGAAGAAAATGATTAGACACATAAAATTATGGAACGAAAATTTCGTTCGTTTAATTTACATTTAAAACATAAATTTAAAATTTGTTTTTGTTGTAAATCTTATCTAAACGAACGAAATGCAATATTCGTTCGATATCGATGAAGAGGCGGGATGTTATTTTTTGTTACAGAAAATCAGTTCTTATGGTGGTTGTTCCAAATTCAACTCTTATCCTACCGAAGCGATTGTGCCGGATTTGAATCTTAAACTGCTTAGGAGAAGAAAAGGACAGACATACGAACTTGGCTTAATAGACTTGGAATTACTCAAGGACCTAGAGTATATATAATTTGTAGGGGTCTTAGATGAATATTTAAAAAGTTTCACACGCATTGACAAAATTAGTATACCCTCATTGTTGTTGTTGTAGCAGTAAGACCTGAAGAAACAGTTGTTGTTGAGCTGAGAATCCCTGGTCGTTGTTCTTTGAACTCCGAGGCGTTTCGGTGCGTAGAACCGATTGTCGTGGGAACGCCCTCATTCACCGCTAGTGATAGGTATACAAATCGTATTTGATTTTTTCTTCGCTAACTAATGGCGATTTCTCTTCTGTTACAGTATATACATGTAACACTTTCTAATGTTACCTTTAATCACTCGAAGTGGTACATATTGTGCAACTTCAATAGAACAAAATTAGCTGCTTTTATTTACAACTATAACACTTTTATCGTTAATGTAGTTCACTAGCGATTTCAAAAGCTATTTAAGCGGTTTTTTCGCACTATGACGATTTGGAAACAAATATTGACATTACTAATGGCTTAAAAAAATTGCAACAATATTAATATACATAGAATTTTTCATTTTAATATGTAAACATTTTTAGATTTTGTTCTAAAATAATCTTTACACAAAATTATAAGTGGTATGTGTTAAATATGAGAAATAAAATAAAGTCTTGGTTATACAAAGAAAGTAGTAAGTACCAAGGTTGTAAAAAAGGGCAGTATGAAACCATAAGTAAAAGTGAGGGTAGAATAGGTAACATTTTTTGCATGTTTTTCCTCAACATATTCACAAAAGAACTTGAAATTGTTTGTATTTTTTTAACAACCGAACACGAAAATGTTGAACATTAAACATATATGCTACATATTTCTCAGAAAACAAATCGCCATAAGTTATACTGCATAAGACCAACTTCGGCTGCAAGACGATTTATTGTCACTTTGACGATTTTTGAGTACAAAAATGGTCAATTGACGATTGGACGATTTATACCATAAATTTAACGATTTTTCAAATGAAAAATATTGTACAAATGTTAGTAATATGATTTCACATTTTGTTTTAGCTTCTTAGATACTTCCATTAATTTTATTGGCAGTAATTTTTATGTCTTAGCTTTTCATCATATAAAAAACAATTTTTTTTAGCAAGATGCATACTTTTACGAGTTATATTTGATCAATTAGTACTGATTTATTACATTCAGTTTACAACCACTCTCTCTAGTCTGGGTTCACACTTTAAAAGTTTTCTTTCAGAACGTCGTGAGTTTATTGTGAGAGGGGAAGAGGAGGAGCAGAATTTTCGACGTGTTAAATAGGTGGTTGATATATCTTGGTTTTAGTTTATTTTCTTTCTTTTCTAATGAATGACAATACTTTTGAAAATTTTTTGGTTGTGTTACTTTAATAATAAGGTTCTAAACGAAAATATTTACCTTAATTTCAAAATCTGGCAGAATATATTAAAATATTAGCAACGGAAAATAAAAATAACAATTAATGCTCAAAACTTATTAAAAGTTAGTGGTTTTTTACATAGTCAATTTGACGATTTGACGATTTTTTCCTTAAAATTTGACGATTTTAGCCAAACTTTATCAGGCAGCTATGCCAACAACCACTAATAAATAATAAGACTAAAAAAAAAAAATAATAATGTGGCAATATCTCGAAAACTTGAGCCAAGCTGCCAAAACGGTGAAAGCTATCGATTACTTGGCCCCAAATAAAACAATATTCATTATAAGAACCATTTCCCGTAAAAAAGTCGAAATCCGCACACAGTGTTATAAATAAGATTTGTTTTCATAAGTTCTTTTAAATTTGCTTTTTTTTTATTTGAAACGTTTTAAATGTCAAGTGACTCAACTTTTGAAATCGATGTCTTCCGATTTGGATGAAATTTTTAATTAGGTATGTTATATACCGTCGGAAAGGTTGATTTGTCTACTTTCTCAGCATAAGTTTTATTTTTAAGATTTCAGCCCTCTACTGCATATGCAGCCATATATGGCTTTTCAATTTCAAATGCACATTCTCAACAAAAATTAACAGTTACGAAAAATAAAAGTTTTTGAAAAACATAAGTAGGCCTTTGTGGTTATGAGACGAATGTTGTTTTCTCTGTTCTTTACTTAGGTGCATAGAAAACCTCAGTCTTGTTTATAAGTACGCGTGGTCACTTCGTACAGTGAAAATATATAAAATAAAACATATATTTTTTAAATTACAAGTAAGTTGGTATGCTTATCTAATTTTTTTTTGTAGAATATATGTATAGCTTTGTGAATAGTGTTTATGTGAATATTTATTAATGGTGCATGTAGGTTCCGTAAAATCACGCAATTTTTAGAAAATCCAAATATGGCCTCTCATGCATTCACAGAAAAATTCGTCCAAATTTTCAGTGCCATAATTGGCTTCTCATGCATTTACGGATAAACATTACGGTACCTGCTTCCACCCCAACTACTCTAGCAAATAGGAAAAGAGGTTCAGATTCCTGTGGTTCAACCCTGAGTTCCTGTAACGTGCCAAAGAAATATTCAAAAAACAAAGCTCGCCGCCAAGACTTTCCACTAAGTGCTGTCAGACTGGATTCTACAGATCATCTTCCAAAATGGAAAAAGTACGCCAGATTTGTCAAAATGATTGCAAATTTCGATCATATATGTATAACTTGTACTAGATGCGGGGTCCATCTTTGTTTGAACAAAAACAGAAATTGCTTTGCTTTATTCCACGCATAAGTATATCGATCGGTTTTCGATTTTGCAATACTTATTTTCTTTACTGTGCTTTTAATTTCTTTTAATCTTATAAATATACAACCATGGAAGCGTTACTTTTGTATTTTTTACTTATGTTCGTTACATTTTAATTACTTTTGATTGCTTAAATAAAATATAAATATAAAAATTAATAAAAAAATTTTATTATCTTTGTTGCATGAAGCGCCACATATGGCAATATATTTTTAGGGTGATACAGATTGGAGTGCATATGAAGCCATATATGGCAATTTTTTTGTTTCAGAAAACTGACCTGCTTTTCTGAAAAAATTTTGTTTGCATATCTTAATTATGCCATTTAAAAAAATAATTTAAAATAAAAAAATTAATTTGTAGCTGGATCATAATGCATGCAGTAGAGGGTTAGAAACACTTACACATAAAAATAGTGCATATGCTAAAAATTTAAAAACCCTCGTCTTGAGTTAGAAATTATTTTTTTATACATATCCCACTCGCATCCCACTAAGCGACCAAAACTACCTAAAAGGAAAATACATAAGCTTTCTTTTGAGCAAAAAAAAAAAAAAAAAAAAATACCGTTATCAAAAAAAAAAATAAAAAAAAAAAGTTTTAAATTTAAAAAAAAAAATTTTTAAAAATTTACAAAAAATACAAAAAAAATTTTTTTCGGAAGCTTGAAGAAATAGCTATCTAATTTGTTTGGGACAAATTTTGCTTACACCAATAGATAATAAGTTACATGGACGATAAAGAACACCGGGTTGGCCAAAATGTCAAATTTTGACCCCCTCTAAATCAGAAACTTTTTGACCGATCTTGTTGAAAATTTGTGTCTATACTACTATCCAATAAGACTAATCTTGGTGCAAATTTCATCCAATTCGGAAGACATCGATTTCAAAAGATGGGTCACTTGACATGAAATCCCCCATATATATATTTAGTTTCAGCTAAAACACGGTCAATTCCACTCGACGTCGACTTAAAAACGCCATAGGAAATATCAAGCAACTAACAATAGAAATGGACTCAGAAAATACAATTATTGTTCCGTTGTCGTCGGCTTTAACTTTCATAATTGGGGTGATTGTATTTTCTTTTTAAATCTTTTCCGATTTATTGCGAAAGTATTTGACGCGATTTTTCGGAAAACCGAGTCCGCAGATTTACTGCTTGTTTTTTTTTAACTAAAGTAAAAATTTTCGTTTAGAAATTTATATTGAAAACAAAAACAAAATTGAGTTTTTTATTGTTATTTCATTATAAATTCCCAAGCGAAATTTTTTTTTTTTTTTTTTGAAAAACAGGCATTTAGTTAATTCTTTCTAGCTGAGCGAGGTTTTTTAATTTGTGCAACATTTTTTCGCAAAATTTTCGTAATTTCTTTACTTATAGAGATTTAAGCGAAGTTTTTGTAAATTAATTAATTTAAAAAGATTTCATGAGAGTTTTTTTAGAGATTGTTGGTATGATAACCGTGAGTAGAGAAGGCTGGATGGAAATGTGGAATTAGTAAATTCCCTGAGCCGATATAAATAAATAAAATATAGAATAAACTTAATTTTGTTTGCTCAGCAAAATTATAGCCAATAGGAAAATGAAATGGAAAAAATAGGAAATAAAACGAATTAGTTAGAATTGTATTTTGACTATTTATTGGAGAAATTCGTTACCTTCTTCGTTGGCTAGAAACAAAACAAGAAGCCAAATTTAGTTAAGCCAAAACGGAAACAGCTCCATAGACATTTAACACTTGTTGACGTCTTATTTTAGGCATTAAGCGAGAGAGAAAAAGGACGATATTTGCATCATTTAGCTTTCTTTAACATTTAATAAAAAGGGGAAAATTTTACGCATCAGCAATATTAATAACCAGGGCTGGATAAACACCCTTGGCATTAACAGAGATCATGGCGGAGAAACAAACAGTCGGTTTATATCTTTCACTATCACTAGTGATAAGTGCTAGTAAATTCAACAGCATTCCATTACTCAATCACACATAATTTATTTGGGTACTGAATACTACTCAATAATACTGAATACTTTCATCGTTTTTTTTTCAAGCAACGTTTCAATACCAAACACTGCTTATTTTTACACATTTTAATTTATTTTGTGTTGAATTTTTCCCTTATAAACAATTTAAAATTGTTCTTATAACTTCGATTTTTTTGTATACCCTTCACCACAGGTGGAAAAGGGTATATATAACATCATCATTCCGTTTGTAACTTTGACAATATTGATCCTGGACCCTATAAAGTATAAATTCTGGATTCTTATGAGAAGTGAAGTTCAAATCCGGTCTGGCCGTCTGTCCATCCGTCTGTCTGTTGAAATGGGTTTTCCAAAGACCCCAGGAGGCTTATTCTGAAGTGCGATTCGAAAATCAATGCGATGCGCAAATGAAATGCGATGCGAAAGAAAATTGGTATTCTGTTACACTTTCGCAATCGCATTCGCAATTTATTTCAAATCGTTGCAACGCTGCTAAAATAAACGTCAGTGTCAACAAACGTCAAATTAAAAATAAATAAATTGTTTGTGTTTGGCTTTGAAAATTGTTTATAAAATTTATTTAGGACATTCTGTAAAAAAATAATAATAATAAAAATAGATTCTGTGGCACTGTGGTTCGACGACGAAGAAGGGCATGAGCAAAATGAAAGGATACAGGGAAGATTGCTTAGAAGCAAATCCGATATTCTAAGCTTGAATGGGAAAAGGTAACTTTTTTGATGATTGCGAAAAATAAACGTTTACTTATGCAGAATATTTATTTTTTCAGCTTTATAAAAAATTTTAGATTATATAAAGAAGCGTTTGTATATGTCTTAAATAATATTAGCTCGGAATGCAATACTACGAAATCAAGTGCAATTCTATCATTTTTTCAAATTGACGCGGTTTAGTGGTCTTATTGCTTGCTTCCCTGAATTAAATAATAAATATATGATGAACAAATAAATAAAATATTATCTTTCACACATGTTTGTACTTGCGAATGCTATTTTGTTGTCGAAAAATTTTGCGAATTTGACGTGTGTTTGACATTTATTTTCGCAAAGTAGAATACCGACTTCCCACCTTTTCGCATTTGAAATGCGATTAAAAAAAAAACTTTGCGAATATCGCAATACAGAATAGCAATTGTTCGCATTTATGTATTTTCGCATCGCATTGATTTTCGCATCGCAATTCAGAATAAGCCTCCAGATGTGATGACTTGGGACTAGGTTTGTATATATTTATGCCAGATATGCTCATTTAAATTTTGTTTATAAATGACTTAGATATGAGCAAAAAACCACGACTACCTCTAATTTTACCCATAAATCTCTTGTTGTTAGTGGTTTTTTATTTATTTATATTTTTTGTATATATGGAGAACGGCAACAACCAAAGTTTCCAAAATAAATACAAACATCTTGGTTATCAATCAAATGGGTGGGCTTAGAGAAGTGGGCGTGGCATTTTCCATACAAACACATTATAAATTGCTTTATATCCGGCGAACGGAAAGAGCCAATTCTTCCAAATGAGGTATATAAACATGTTGGTTATCAACACACAACATCTCACAAAATATGGGCGGGATGGGAGAAGTAGGAGTAGCACTTCTCCTACAAAGGACTTATAGATTTTTGTATATCTGGAGAACGGCAAGAGCCATAGTTTCAAAATAAGGTTCAAGCATCTAGGTTTAGAATACGCAACATCCGACTCTATGGGGCGGGATTGGAAAACTAGGAGTGGTACGTCTCTTAGGAAGATATTTTAGATTTGTGTATTCCTGGAGAACGGTAAGAGTCAAAGTTTGCAAATTAGGTATTTACAAGCATCTTGGTTATCAATACACAATATCCGACAAAATGCGGGAGGGATGGGAGAAGTGGGCGTGGCATAAAATGTTAAAGTGGCACTATGGTGAAGGGTATATAAGATTCGGCATATCCGAATATAGCACTCATACTTGTTTTATTGTTGGATAATGTTTGCATATGTTTTGTCAGGTAGTACTTTATTTTTCAATAGACTTGTATTTTAATAGAGAGCCATTAAATTTTAATTTATTTAGAAAATACAACTCTGAAAGTTGTCAGAAACAGGGGTGCCAGATAATTTTGATAAAAAATCGGCATTTTTTCGACAAAAAATCGGCATTATCGGCACTTCAATTAAAAAAATCGGCAAAAAATCAGCAACTTAATAATATCCATTTTAAGAACAATAAAACATATTTTTATTAACACAAAAAATATCAAAACAGAATAATTCAGCATTAACTTTAATAAAAACCATATAAAAATTAATGAAAAAGAATATTTTTATAAATAAATTGTAGTTAATTTAAAAAAATTTTGTATATTAGGTATTGTTTTTATTGGTCGAAAAATTTTTTTCAACATTTTATTTTAACAAACATTTTATAGATACATATTTGAGTTTAATAGTTTAATTAAATCCATTTTAATACCAACATCAAAGCAGTTTACATTATTAAATTTTATGTAATCTTTAGAAAAAAGAATTCCTTGCAAGGATTCATTTTCCAGGGAACATCGAAAGGTGGTTTTATTAAGATTCACTTAGCTACAAATTCTTTCCACATTTACGGAGGAATATGGAATAACCATAATTTGTTGTACAAACTTTGACAGCACTGGAAATGTATCATTAGAATCCCCACGTTTTAAGTCTGAAATTTTTTGCCAAAAAGTTTGCAAATTTACTTCAATTCCTTATAAATCTTCTTAAAAATGTAAAAATTTTAACTCTACATTCAGTCTAAAATTTGTTTTTCTTTTTCAGAAATAAAGCTGGGGAACTCTTTCAGAATTTCCATAAAAAAAATATTTTCCTTCTTCATAATTTTGTTAGTGTTATCATATTTAAAGATTTATAAGATAAGATTGTTTGCAAGTTCTATATAAAAATTAATACAGTTAGTAACAATTTTGTTAACCGACTTTTGTTGAGTTTTTATTTTGATAGTAACTCATTAGCCACTAAGCCCGAATACTAATCATTAAAGTTCAAAAAATTCTTTGTGTTCATAAATTCCGTTAAGTAAATTTAATTTTTGTAAAATTAGTTAACACAGTTTTAAAAACACTTTCCATTTTGTTGTATAGGTTATGACAAGTGCTCCAAAGTTGCCCAAAATTAATGAATTACACGTTAATAAGTAAAGTTACCGTGATTTAAGTGTTTATCAAAAAATCGGCATTTTTGGAGCAAAAATCGGCAAATCGGCACTTTGCTAATTTTAAGGCAAAAAATCGGCAATATGCCGATAAATCGGCAAAAATGGCAGGCCTGGTCAGAAACTACTTTTGAGCATTGAGTACTCAAAAAAAAGTGAGTTTCCTCGCTACTCAGTACACACTATTCAATAATTTGCCAGCAGTACAAGTGATGAATGTTATACCACATTTAGCTAACAAAAAACAGGATCGAAACAGAAAAGGTTGCTCCTTAAGTAATGTACTTACTTTATTTATCTAAAAAACGTTTTAATTTTTATTTGTTAGCCAATTCTTTTTCCCCAAATTTATTGGTTTTCCAATTTTTATTCCACTTTTCAATTATGGTCGTTAGCATATAACGAACAAATTGATAAACAAAATTATTATAAAAATCATATAAAATTTCATAATTCATCTAAAATGTATCTAAAATGATTCTTTTTAATATTTCCTAAAAAAATGCACATAAATCGTATTATCCCTTAAATCTATTTATTTTCATATAAAGATTAAATCCAAAACATTAAAAAAATATATGAATATTGAAATCATGTTCAAATTTGAGCAGCAGTAAAACGTTCTAAATGGATTTTTTTTCTAACCACCCACAAGCATGAAAATGCATGTGTTACTCACTCATATGTCTATTACCACATAAATAAATCTATTGATTTTGTAAAAGGCATTTTTAAAAAAGCTTTTTTGGAAATTGATACTTGCATAAATGCTTTTTTACATACGAACATGCATAAATTAAACTGAGTCTATTCATAGTTATTGCTTTTTTTGCAATACTTCTCTTTTTCTTTTTGTTCTATTCGCAATCAATGTTAAGGACCGAGCAGTGCAAGCAAAAGGAGTAAAAAAAAGTAGGTTAAATTGATAGTTCAACAGCTTATCTAAATCTGTTTGGGACAGCATTTCCTATCGAAACTATTATTTAAAATATTATTTTTTATCGAAACTTTTGTTTTGAACAGCATTTTTTTTTTAACGAAGATCTAATTTAAAATAAAATTTTTTTATATATTAAACTATTGATTGGTACACCAATTTTTATTAAAAAATTTTTTTGGGGCATTGGAATTATTTACTTACAATACTATTATTTGTGACATCGTTTTTTCCATTTAAAATCTTATTTGATACAAGAATTTTATTAGAGAATCATAAATAGGACAACATTTTCCATAGAAAATCTTATACAGAACAATATTTTCTATAAGAAATCTTATGTGGAACGGAAATTTTCTATAGAAAATTATTTATGCGAAAAAATTTTTAAATAAAGTCCTTTTTGGGACATTATTTTCTATAGAAAACCTAATTTTGAACAAAATTTTCTGTAAAATATGATAAAATTTTATGTATCGGATGATTCATCATGAGGTTTGATTTATAATGTAAAATAAAACACTTAAATTTAAAAGTTATATTAAAATCTTTATTATCGGTTAAAATAGCAATTTATGGCTATTACTGTTTTTTTACATTTATGCATACAAAGGCGTCATAACGCTGATGTATTTTGACATTAATACTATGACAAGTGTCTTCGTTTTTAACCCCATGACACTTTACATCACTGTGATGTCAGCCTTAATATCACTTGGCCAAATTGTCATCAGGGTCAAAAATTTAAATTATGTCTTCAATGGGATGACACATTTTCATCACAGAAATTACGATTCGTACCCGGTTTTATAAAGCATGTCATCAGTGCGATTACAAACTGTCATCAAATTGAGTTATTGTAATTGTCCTTAATTCAAATTAAGAGAATATCAGTATTAACTTACCCCTTACATGTTTTTTTCACTTTTGTTGTACTCCGCCCTTTGTTAACAGAAGAACTCTTAATTATAAGACACCAGCAGCATGCCCAATATGGTTTTCGTAATAATTCTACTTAAAAAATTTGATGTATTTAAATAAATAATTTAAAAAAATAGAATATGGGAATTTTTGCTTCTAATTTTACTTTTTAAACAGGAAAATAATTAAATAATATATTATGACAGCGCACTGATGACAGTTTGTGATCGCATTGATGACAGTTTGTCATTGTAATGATGACAGTTTGTCATTGCACTGATGACGGTTTATTATTGCACTGATGAGTGTGTCATTGCCCTGATGAGTATGTCTTTGCACTGATGACAGTTTGTCATCACACTGATGAAATGATATATTATATCATCGCACTGCTGATAGTTTGTCATCGCACTGATTACAGTTTGTCTGTACTGATGTCAAAATACATCATCGTTATGACGCCTTTTCTATCAGTGTACACAAAATGTGGCGTCGAATTGATGTCACTGTAGTCATAGCGTAGATGACGCATAAAATATGACAAAATTTTATGACGACGTTCTTCATTGGATTGATGTGACTTTTTGCCTCGTTGATAACAATTGTAATAACATTATTGTCACATTTCTGATGTTAGGGTATCATCAATATGAAGATGCATTTTTCTATGAGTGTGTATAAAACGTAAATGTTGGCCATGACTACAACTGAGGTGGTCCATTCGGGAGGTCCAGTTTTTGACTGTTGGGTTCCAAAGCATCAATCGTAGCTGGCTTATTCCTGAAGACACTAGACTACACATATCCACAGAGAAAATAGTCCAAAGATGTTATATCGCACGGTGTATGTAGGTGGCTAATTTACCGTAGCAAAACGTGAAAATAATGCTCACCAAAATTAGTTCTCAACCAGAGCTCACCGAGACCATGCGCTTTAATTTCAGGAAGCACATAGTCCGTTAACATGGTGCAATAGCGGTTGCCGTTGACGGTAACAATCTGATTTTCCTCATTTTTGAAGAAATATGAACCAATGATTCCTCCAGCCCATAAACCACACCATACCGTTGTTTTTAATGGATGTAATGGTATCTCTTGGTACTCTTTGGGTTGCTCATCAGCCCAAAAACGGCAATTTTGTGTATCCATTGAGCCAGAAATCATCACTGAACAAATTTTCACGATAAAACACCGGATTTTCAAAAGTTATTTTCGGGAATACAAAATTTATTATTAATTTATTATTAATTAATTCATTTATTAATGACGGATTTTCATTGAGAATACAGCTGAACAATTTGGGGACGCTGTTATGGTCTGCGTCCTTCCATGATGACTTGCCAAACGATACTGAACTAAAATGACATGGCAGTCTTATTTGAGTCACGCGTAGTCTGTGAAAAAGCATATTGAAAATCAAACCTCAGGATAAATCACTATTTATATTGAAAATCTTATGGGATAAAATGATCTTTTAAAAAATTTTTAAGAGAAAAATTTTCTTTAGAAAATCTTTGATGATACAAAATTCTCTATAGAAAATCTCTTATAGGTCAAGTTTTTTTTACGAAAGAACTTGTTTTATATACATATGTGAAAGTCTTACTTCTGAAAAAAAATTTATATAGAAATTTATTTTTGTGACAATATTTGATATAGAAAATCAAATTGTGATGACATTTTTATAGAAAATTTTCTTGTACCAAAATTTTAAGAAAATGTTTGACAAAATTATCTTACCATTATTCTGTTTGTGACAAAATTATATATTTAAAATCATATTTGTGACAACATTTTTGCTTGACAAAATTTTCAATAGAAAATTGTTTGCACCAAAACATAGGGGAAAATTTTTTTATTTGGATAATTCCATGTCTTTCGATTTAAATGAAATTTTATGGAAGGTTCCTTTCATCCTATAAGGAACATATCGAGAGCCTATATTCAAAATATGTCATGTTAAATTTTTGGCGATATGAGTTTTTGATGGAAAATAACTTCCCTATGTAATACCCATCTGTGATATAAATTTCAGCTCAAAAACATAATTTGTTCTCGTTTTATCTCAATTTTTGTTAATATGCTATCTCAAAATACATTTTTTTTTGTTGGAAATAAATGCTATCTCTCATATTAAAAATACAATATTTTTGAAATAAATTTATTTATTATAAATCTACATCATATCTCATTGTAATTGACATGCTGAACACGAATCTGGTGAAATTTTTTTTATCCAATAGCTAATTTTTGAGATATTGCAGTTTTTAATCCTTTGGCGACGAATGATAGATATATTTCCTAATTTTAGTTTTTGTTGTAGTAGCTACATTTTCCAACCGATTTTTTTGAGTGTGGTGTGTATCAGAGAGGTAAATGAAGTACTTGAATCTACAAATAACAACAACAACCTCCGTTAGACGTCAATGTCGGTTAATGTCAAATGTGAAATGTAATAAAAATGAAAAATTGTTGACTTAAACAATAATTCATAATTATTATCAATTTACGTGAAATTTATAACTACAAATTTGTAAGTTATCCTCTTAATGTATTTACACATAAATATATAAAATACCCAATATGGTTTAGTATGATGGATGAAGATACTTGGAACGGCAATGCTCTACAACTTATTGCTAGGGATTATGAGTCCTCATCGGATGAAGAAAACATAGTTTCCAAAAGATCTGAAAGAGAACACGACTCTCGTTCAAAGATGCGTAAAACTAATTCTATCAAACGCATGAAAGGCAAACAATATTTGGGATTTTCCACATCAGACACAAAAATCCATCAAGACATACCAAAACCTCAAAGAAAACAAGGACCCAAATGTTCTTCAACATTTTGTTTAAATAGTGAATTGAGAAAGTGTCATCAATTTGAGGAAGAGGACAGAATCAAAATTTTTGAGGATTTTTGGAAGCATTCCTGGGAAGCTAAGAAGGTGTTTGTAAAAGATCATGTTTCGCAATCGGCTAAAAAATGTAATACAACAGAAAACTCAAAAAAACAAACTTCATTTTTGTACAAACTTCCTCTCAAAAATGAATTAGTGCAGGTATGTAAATTTACATTTATTTTAAACTTCCCTACAAATGTGAATCTCTTTAGGTATGTAAGATTATGTTCCTATCAACCCTATCCATAAATCGCGGTATGTTAAGAGGATGGTTGATTAATCCAGTTTCATCTCCTGAAATACTCGACCAACAAGGTGTTAATGATTCTAAAAACATTGTTTCCAAGACGTTTCTAATAAATTACTTGCATAATTTGGACCGAGTTGAAAGTCATTATTGTCGTAACAAAACCAGCAAAAGGTATCTCGCTGCAACTTTTACATCAAAAGCTGATGTATATAATGCTTACCTTACTGATTGCTCAACGAACAAAGTTAAGCCAATGTCATATTTTACATTTTCCAAATGCTTCGATGCAGAAAATTTAGCTATATTTAGACCTCGCAATGACGAATGCGACACATGTGTGGGCTATAAAACGAAACAAATATCTTCAGAGGTATACAATGAACATCTGGTAAAAAAAGATCGTGCTCAAACTGAGAAAAAACAAGATAAGCTTGATGCCCAAAATGGATTATGCCATGTTTTCACAATGGATGCTCAAGCAGTTAAACTTTGTCCTGATATTAATGCGTCAGCTATATACTATAAACAACGCTTACAAGTGCACAATTTCACCATGTACAATATTGGAAGCCTTCAGTGTACAAACTATTGGTGGAGCGAAATAAATGGCGACTTAACTGCTTCGTCATTTATTTCTTGTATAATAAGTCATCTTGAGACGCACTGTTTATCTGATGAGCTGCCAATTATAATTTTTTCAGATGGTTGCGGGTATCAAAACCGAAATAACTTCTTATCTAACGCGCTGTCCAATTTTTCAATAGAAAATAATAAAATTATAGAGCAAAAGTATCTAGAAAAGGGCCATACCCAGATGGAGTGCGATAGCGCTCATGCCAAAATAGAGAAAAAATTGAAAAACAACTCGGTTTATTTGCCTATTGATTATGTACATTATACTAAAGAAGCTCGAAAAACCGTTAAAATTGATGACAAGATCATAAAAAAACCTTTCGATGCAGTTTATTTAAACCACGACTTTTTTAAAGATTATAATGACAGCCAACTACTTCGTTTTAATAGTATAAGACCTGGCAAAGGCAAAAATGATCCAACAGTATCACAATTACGTTCGCTTATTTATCTTCCAAACGGCAACGTCAAATTTAAAATTAATTTCGACGATGAATACACTGATATACCGTGTCGAATAAAAAAATATGGAGGCAAGCAGGAACCAAATCCTTTGCATTCTGGACCACTTCCAATACAACCAAATAAGTTTAAACTTCTACAAGAATTAAAAAAAGTTATTCCGCAAGAATATCATTACTTTTACGATAACTTATGCCAGAAATAGTATAAATAAACATCATTATAACATCAGTTTTTATTATGTATTATCTTTTTTTTTAGCATTTTTTGTTATGTTTTTTCCTTTGTTATACCTAATATTCAATAAAACATCTTATTAAATGGTTAATTAATAAATATTGTTCAAAAAATCGTATTTTTATTTTCCGACAAAATATGCTATCTCTTAAAAAATATTTGTTTTTTGATATAATAAAATATGCTATCTCAAAAAAATACGCAATCAAGTGCAAAATATCAAATTTTTTCCACAGGTATAAATTAGCCGCAATATTTAAACAAACTTATGGAAGGCACATTGTTAATTTTTTCAATAATAAGCGAAATAACTAGTTTTTAAGCTCTCCTGAGAAATTGAATTTTTTGAGATAGCATTTATTGAATATAGGGTCTCGATATATCAACCAAAAAAAAAATTTTTATTTTTTCAAAAGTTATATCATATCAACATGTCGTAACTTCGCCGAATTAGCCGAATGTGTTGAGTTTATTTTTTCAATATCTCAAAAAATACTTCACATAAGAAGATAATTTGTATGTAATTTTAAAGAGAATAAATGGGGCTACATTTTTTTTTTGTTTTTAATGTAAAGGGTACTTTCGTAAATGCATCACTGCGCTGCATCAGAAAAGCAAACTTTTTCTAATGCCGAAAAAAGGCAATTATAATTTTTTTTATTGTGTGACTATTATTTTTGTGGAGTATCGACAATTTTTTGGTCCACATATACTTCATTGATATATATATAAACATTTGAAATCACTGATGCAGCACAGTGATGCATTTACGAACGTACCCATACATACATATCTGCAAAATATTAGATTTTAAAAATGGACTAAGTCAAAAACTTATTTTTTTATTTGGCTGATTTTTTTATATAATACCTCAAACTGTTCTTTAAAAATCCTGAAACATTGAAGGAGGTGTTTTTTTCTTTTTTAAGATATGATATTTTTTTCTTTCGCAACCTTTAAAAAAATAATCTTAAATAAAATGTTCATATAGTGATTCTGAGCTATAAGTATTTATTAAACCTGATTTGTTTGATTTAAGGTGTTTCAAAAAAAAAAAGTAACGACATTGAAAGAGTTTCTTTTGTTTTTTTGCTGCATTTCTTGTTGGAGCTTCAATGTGGGCACTTTCAAAGAAAAGTACACTTTTTGTCACGGTTCGTCTTCAAGAGATTAAATGAGTTTTATACATTACTTGGCTTCGTTCGAAAGCAATATATTAACACAGTACAACACATGATTTTGGGACTCAATTCTGACAATTGGTGGATACACTGAAGAAAACATGCCCTTGAATATTATATCTAACTCGGATGATGATGCAGACTCAGAACATGAATATGAACAACCAACGAATAACACAAGATCATCAGAACCACAAGCGTCAACTTCAACGAGGATGCACGTAGAGAAAAAATATGTTTAAATATGGTCACCTCCAACAAAAATATGTTTAAAGAAAATTTTAAACATTTTATGTTTAATTTAACCATATTTTTGTCACCGACAACCATATTATTGTTAAATTAGTCCTCCATCAAGAAGTCAAAACCATATTATGGTTGAATCTAAACATGTTATGGTTAAATATGACAATAATTTGTTTTTAAATTAACAATAGTATTTTCCTCTTTTCCAAGAGCAACATTCTATGGTTGAAAATCAACCATGCTATTATAAATGTTAAACACATTTTAGTTATTATTAACCAAAATATATTCGGAAGCAACATAATATGGTTGTACCTTCTTGATGGAGGAATAATTTAACCATTATATGGTTGTCGATGACAATAATATGGTTAAAATAACCATAGTATGTTTATAATTTTATTTAAAAATAGTTTTGTTGGAGGTGACCATATTTAAACATATTTTTTCTCTGGGTGTGGTTATTGACAATAATTCAAAATGTTCTAAATTTTGTTTCCATGCATACATAACCAATAAAAATCTCATATTTTCTGTGTAAGAATAGCTGTAATATGAATCGGAATTTTTGTTTCAAGCAAAGTAAAGTTTTTAAATAAAAAAACAGCATATTTGTGGTTTTGTAATCCAGTTATTGAGCAAAAAAGAAGAAAAATGGGAAAAATTTAAAAAAAAAGATTTTTAAGCCACTGGATGCACTTTTTCGGGTAGGTATGTTCCGCTTGTTTTTCTCCTATTCAATATCTACAATTTTGCTTCAGACACAAAAGAGATATTCCGTACGGTAACCGTGTTAAAATAAAGAAAACGTGATAAAAACCCACGTATTGCCATTAAACTTGACAAACTTATGATGCAGAAGTTCTTAAGCAATTGTCAGAAATGAGTCCCAAATGAGAACTAAATAACAATTTAGTTAGAGACATTTTCTAAAGTGAATTGTGGCTGTGAGCAGATTATCTACCAAAAATCATGTTTGGGTAATTTTTGTTTGTGGCAAAATTTTTATAGAAATTTTTTAAAGAAACTTTTTATGTGACAAAATTTTTAAAGAAAATATTGCTTGTGACAAAATTGTCTATTAAAAACATTTTTTATAGAAAGCCTTGTTTGTGAAAAAACTTTTTATAAAAAGTCTTCTTTGTGTCAAAATTTATACAAATAACTAGTTTAACCCGGTGTTAAAATTGAGAAGAATTGTTTAAAAAGCAAATCATCATGGACTAATTTTGAATGCTTTTACAGTAACCGTTCAACAGATATTCAGAAATTTCAAGTGTCTTCGTCGGGCAGGTGCTATGCCTATTTTTCCCATTTGAACCTACCTTTTGAAATATGCTGTGGGTTATTATCTAAGCTATTTGTACAAAATTGGAATACTTTCAGTATTAAAGTACTCCAAATACGTAAAAATATTTATTGATATTGTATGGGAAGTGCCACGCCCGCTTGTCTAATCCAGCCGACTTTTTGGCAGATGTCGTGTATTTATAACGAAGTTATTTGTTTCATATTGGAAAACTCTTATTTTAACCATCCTCCAGATATAAGGTTATTCATATTTTTATTGTATGGTTATTGCCACGCCTACTTGATTAAAATATATTAATAGCATATGTTAAGCGCCGGGTAATCAGAAAATTACTGTGAAACTTTTAGGAAAATCGGCTGAGTAGCTTAGGAGTCTGTAGAGAACAAGCAAACATACGCTTTTTGATTTATTTATTATATTTTTATTTTGGTAGGTGTTGTTTACCATAATAGTGGGTCCTACAAAGCTTGAAGACTTTTGTCTTCAGATATGAAGTATTTAATATTTTCGTCCTATGGAGGGTATTGCTACTCCTTCGCCTACCACCCACCCCCCATTTTTATTTTGGAATTTATAGCTTACCATAATAGTGGATTTAACCACATTTGAAGACCCTCGCTGTAATAGTTCTTCAGTTACGCGATATTAAATATATGCTTCCTATAGGGGTATTACTCCCCCAGCGCCTTACCACTTTATTTATATTTTAAAAGTGTAGTTTTTCATAAGAGTGACCCCAACCAGATTTGAACATTCTCACTATAAGAGTTCTTAAGATATGCGATATTAAACATTGGCGTCCTATGGGGGGGGGGAGGGTAAGCACCTCCCCTGCAGCTATCTTACTTCAATTTCGGTGCTCAGAAGATCCTACTACAACAAATTCAAGAAAATGGGTGCAGCGGCTCTTAAGATATGCGATACTTAATATTGGTATCCTATGGGGGGTACAACTTCCCCTGCGCCTATCGAAAAAATTATTTTATTTTCGGGGCTCATGTGTTGTTACTGTAAAAATTTCAGGAAAATCGGTTCAGTCGTTTAGGAGTCTACACGGAAAGAAAAAACATGGTTGTAGTAAACATATTCTAAGAGCAACATATTATGTTAAGATTCATGATTGTAGTCAACATATTACGATTATTATTAAATCATATTATGACCAAATATATTCGTAATATTACATCATAATATTTTTCCCCTCATCCTAATTTGTTTTTATTAAATACTATTGTAATTAAATGTAATCATATTCTTATCATGTTTATCATAATAAGTTTAAAAGTAATCATATTATTATCATGTTAATCATAATAATATGTAGATTATATCTAAAACCGAAAAATATTTTTAATATATATTAATGCTTATTTACTTACTCGTAACCTTAACGTAAAACTGTTACAGATATTTCACATCATAATATGATGCAACTTTAAGCATAATATTGTTAACCTATTTTTGTCGTAGGTCGCAATTATTTATAAATTTTTTTAAACAATTTTCCTTTTTTTTCTCTAAAATAACACAAAACAATGGTCAATATTATTGAACCACTGTCAAACAATATTAATATTTTTTAGTATTGATATTTTTAATTTAAATTTCTTTATTTTTTAAATTTATTTGAACTTGGTTTTTTTTAATGGGTATTTTTTTTTTTAATATTTAACCACTGAATAACTAACAATTCGATAGGCATATATATCGATACCTTCCCATAAGAATGTATTAAGCGACATTTCTAAAATTGTGTAGGAAACGAAAAAAACGTCTCATTTAGTTATTTATTTGTGTATTTTATTGAAAGGAACAAATTTTAATCAGATAAAAAGTTTTTGTCGCTTAGAACATTTTCGTGGTCAAGACATTGGCGCTTGATTCAATGGTAAATGGCGCTTAAAACATTGACATGGACACAAAAAATAAAGGTTTGAAATAAATTGTGTCGTTTAATTCATTTTTTATTTGTTCTGTTAAACAATAAAATAAATAAAAATCTATATAAAAAGTAACAAAACATTTATTTCAAAACAAAAAATCAAATACGGAAATTTTAAGATTATTAATAATCATTTTGATTGTCAGACAAATCATCTTCTTCGTCTGTCTCTGTCAATTCGTCTTCTTTCTCACCAAATGTATTTTTTATAATATCCTCGTATTCTTGTATGTATCGTTTCATAGAAAAATTATTTAAACTCAAAGACAATCATAATCTGGAGTGTTATAAGCGACAAAAATGGATCAAGTTCTAGTTGGATGAGTGTGCTAAGCGACAGTTTCGGTTAAACTAAGCGACATCTAACAAAATTTTTGTGTGGACCTTTTGTTGCTTACGACAATTACATTTTTAAAAATGTGGCTTAGCATAATTTCTTTGGCGGATAATACAAATTTCAGGGAGCAACATTATTCCAGTGAGAAAACTTGACGGTTGATACAATTTTATTTTCTATCTAGTTGCATTTGCATCCATGATAGGGCAGCGAAACCCAGGCCAAAATGTGGCGCTTAACTTCTAGTATAGTTCCACATCAAAAAGTAATTTTCGAAAAAAGTGTCGCTTAATACATTCTTATGGAAAGGTATCGATATGTAAAACAAACGACACAACGGATGCAAAATTATTTTACAAATGGCGATAACAAAATATTATTAGTGTAAAGATATTTTGTTTGCATCTTAAACATATTATGAGTACACGTATAGACAGTGATCATGTTATGGCTATTAAATATCATTAAATGGTTGTGAGGCATATAATATGTTTTCAAAGTTATTATTATTTAGTTGTTATAATAATGATTATTTTTCAGTGAACCATATATAAATTTATAATTGCGATTAACATTGACATGTTTACAGTAACTTTAATATTGTTGATATTAAATAAAAATAACAATATTTTGTGTACGACAGCAATATATTGTGTAGTGTAGTTGCCGTAACCATGCCCAGCCATGCCCAAAAGCATACATAATATGTATGTACATACATAATATGTATGTATATGAAAGTTTTTAAAACTTCATTCGTTGCAACGTTTTTGGTTTTGCAACGTTTTTGATTTTCAATGCGTTCATAAAAAATCATTTAACACTTTCATTTAAAAGTAATCAATTATATTTTTATGGACTTCAAAGACTTTTCGAATTCGATATTTAAGCAATATTTTCTTTTTAATTCAAATATCTTTTATTAGACCTAAAAACTTCATTTACAGTAATTAAAATTTCATATTCCTTTATTCCAATTTAAACTTACGTTTGTAACCAAAAAAAAAACAATGATATATGTATAAAATAAATTGATTTCATTCAATTAAGAATTCACCTTGAATTCCTCAATATAATTTATAATGTAAATGCATCCTTTAGAACTCAATATGCAGTTTGTTGTTGGGGTACATGTTGGTAAAATCCTATTTAAGCCTCAAAAACAACAAAAACAAATAAACTATACACGTATCTAGTATGTATGCAGTTACTCGTATAGAGAGCAAAAGAATCAATTTCTCAATAAGATTCTTTTTTTACCTTTATTGAGTTGAGGTTGTGTGGATTCGAAATATTTTAAACAATGAAATCAGCAGCACATCAATGACTCCATCCGAACTCATGCATTTACTTATAGGAACTTTCCATTTGAATACTAAATGCCCTGCAGTTAATTTTTTAGTACTCGTAAGGCCAAAGTGCTTTGTAAGAAATAGAAAAATTCATTCTCTGTTGTTCTTTTTTCCTTGTATTTGGCCATTTTGATAGCAACTGGCGGAAGTAGCAACAGTATTTTGCTGTAGTACAAAAGGTGATCATTTAAATTATATTCTATGTTTATACTACTAAAGTTGGTCCAGAAGTAGTCCCAGAGTAAAAAACTATTATTATTTTGACCGATTTTTACTCATCGGACGAAACTTTTGTTGTTACTAAGATATTCATTTAATCGGGTTTTTGCTTTAATCGGTTAATCACTCGATTAATTAACCGATGTTTTGTTTTGATCGGTTAATAATTTAATATTGTAATTGATCAGTTAACAGATTAATAAATTTTTTTTTTATAAATAAATTAATTTCAATTAATAAAAATGTATTAATTATTTATTATTTGAAAAAAATTAATTCATAAATTTGCAATACATCATTTTTAATGAATACTAGCTGTACCCGGTGAATTTCGTTCCACCTAACATTGATTTTATTATATTTCTTCATAAGCTGCTATGAATTCCCATCATCCCTACAACTGCAAATCATTGAAATAGGCAATATTGGTCGCACTTTGTGCGTTGGAGTTTTCTTTGGTTAATAAATGAAAATCGTTTCTTGTTTGATTTAAATAAATGTATCTTTATTAAAATGAATGGATACAAATTAAATAAACATTCAATTCAAGGCTTTTTGGTAAACTATGTTTTTTGTTTTGTTGTGCGGCGCGTAAACAAATAAAGATAATGGCGTACCGATACGCGAACACGCAACTTACAGTTGTCCATGCGAGAAACACGGAAACTCTAAGTTAATACCACAAACTTCTAGGGACTGGCCTTGTGATTTGTTTATGGTCATTGCACAGGGAATTGCAGCCGTTGAAACTCGAATGGCATATCATTTGGAGACAACGGGATGCGCGGAATCAAAACATCCTCTCCTTTATATTTTCCCTTAATAATCGTCGCTTCGATGACGTTGCTCATGAGATTTTTTACAGCTAGTATCGTTCCATTACAAAGTCGAGGTTGGTTGATGTTACACAACATGATGATGACAGAGCCGACTTTCAGTTGCAAATTGTTAGGTGGTAATCCAGGCAATTTATTTATTGGAAAGTTAAACAAATATAAAATAAATTTTTTTTTACAATAACTGTTAAATTATTTTAGAGATTATGACACTCAATCATAAACATATTGTTTATGATTAATTTTTTTATAAGCTTATAATTAATTTAAATTGGATGATTAAATGGGTTTGGTTTGTTTCTGTGCAGCTGTCAAACAAATACAATTCCTTTTGGTGGTATTAAGTCAAATTTGCATACAAAACGTACATTTTAGATTTTGTGATTTTTCGACTTTTATTTTTGGCTTTTCTTGTTCTTCCTTTTTTCGCAACCATCGCCGTGATAAAACGAAAAAAACAAAAAAGAATCATTGAAATCGGTCAAGCAATTATCGAGTTTAAGCAGACTAATCCACAGCAATAAATGGTGCAATGTAAAATTTGCATACAAAACACAATTTTCGCTTTTTTCGATTTTTAACCATTTTTTGGGCTTTTCTGAACTTTCTTTTTTTTCTAAACCTCCCTCGTGATTAGACGAACAAAACAAAAAAAAATCATACAAATCGGTCAAGTAGTTCTCGAGTTTTAGCGAGACTAAGACACAGCGTTTGATTTTTATATAAATATAGATATAAATATTATGTAGTTATTAAAAATAAACTGTAAGATTATTAGTTGTTTCAATAGATTAAGGAGACCTTAAAAATAATCTTTTAGAACAATAATTTTGCTTAAATGTTTAGGATTTAAGCGATTCTTTTCTTTAGTTTTGATAAAACTTGACTTGGAAAAAATTATTTCAACGAAAGCAACCCA
Organism: Pollenia amentaria; assembly: GCA_943735925.1. Classification (NCBI taxonomy): domain Eukaryota; kingdom Metazoa; phylum Arthropoda; class Insecta; order Diptera; family Polleniidae; genus Pollenia; species Pollenia amentaria. The sequence goes on from OX031009.1 coordinate 127,408,015, forward strand.
TAATACAGAATTTCTACGTTCCACCACAATCGGTACCAAGCACCGGTACGACTCGGAGCTCAAAAAACGCCGACCAAGGGTTGTCAACTCAGCAATACATATTCTTCCGGTCTCGCTGCTTCAACAACAACAACAATATATCTAATATCTCAGTCCCTTTCCTGGATTTCTCTAAACGTATAAAATCTTCCATTATGTCATTAGAGCCCTGTTTTAATTTTTAAAATTTCTAACTTTTCTAATTGCTTCGGTTAATTCTGTTAAAAGATTGATATGAGAAGAAACAAATAACTAAACACATAAATATAAACAGTACTTGAAACGAAAAGCTTTTGGCAGCAACCAGTTTTTTAAATTGAAGATCACTGAACACCTTTTTTGTTTTTATAAAAAAAATATTTTCTTAACACATGCCTTTTGTATAAGATACGAAACAAATAATTAAAAACGAACAAAAATATGTTATAATACTACAAAAAAGTAAAAATTTTGTTACATCGGTTAATCGACTGAGATTAACCGGTTTAATCGGTAATCGAAAAAAAGCCAATTTTAAATTAACCGATCAGATAGTCAGGTAGTCATTAATCGGTTACCGATTAACGGTTAACCGAATGAATACCCTAGTTGTTACTTTGCTGCAGTGATGCCAATAGAAATTTCAAAAAAAATCCTTTAGTGTTTAAAAAAATCCCCTTTTTCCCCACAACCAAAAAAAAATATCCCTACACTATTCCTTACGTTAAAAATGTATTGTTTTTAGCTTCAGGCAAACAAATACATACTCTGTTAACATTTTGTTAATATTACAATTACAGCATTTATTAAAATTTGTTATAAAAGTATTTATTAACAACAAGAAAAAGCCCAAAATAAAGTTGTAAAATATACTCACACACATAAAAATTCAGTAAAAAAAAAGCCTTGTGTGACAAATTAATTTTTTTTCTGTTTGGCAGAAAAGCCACTATATATCCTTCAGTCTAAAGACTAAATTAAACTGCGTGTTTGATTTTCATTTCCTCATCTTTTGTCCTTTTTAAAGGACTTAACCTTTTTCAAGAATACTTATTTAAATTAATTTTTTTTAATATAAGTATATAATATTTTTTTTAGCAAAATCGGTACCAAATAAAAGGGAAGGCTCTGTAGAATTTAAAAGAATATTTTCTTCAGTTCCCCCGTCTTGCGTCTTGCAACAAGCGCTAGCAATACAAAAGCGGTTCCTTGTAGATACTGTGACGAAACAATTAATGAATTGTCTTTAGTGTCCTCTTATAGTAAAAAAAAATTAGCAAAACAATTGCATTTAAACCGACAACAGTTTCAAATAAAATTTCGACTCAATCTAGTGATCTTTCATCCAATTCTGTCCAACCGTGAAGCTCCTGCCAACCAATGTCTAATCATCAGAGTCAAATGAATATACCGAAAATCTCTTTGAAAACATGTCCAAGATTTTTATTATAGAATTTTGCCACACAATGTGTTCGTTTGCTAAATGGGCTACAACAAAGTTTATACCCAACTTTTGGGTAAATACCATTTTGACACAATTTACCCATTTCACCGGGTGTTTGCCAATTGGGTATTTACCTTTTTCCCATCTTTAGTCATAGAGTTTGCAGTCTGTAGACCATATAAAAAGCCCGTTTAAGTTTGAAACAAAAATAAAGATAATTTTGCTGTGTTTTCAGGCTGTGTTTTTTGAGATCTCAGTTAAATTTGACGGAATAGCATAATTTTGCTTAAAATGTTGGTAAACTTCTTTGTTTGTAAATGGCGTAAATGGTCTTGTAGAAGAAGTTCTTGTGTCAACTGTATCTTAAATGGAAACAAATGCAAATCCTTGTGCAAAATTGTGGCCAAAGTTGTTCTTTGAAGACCGAGCTCCTCAGCACAACGTCGAATTGAGGTTGATGGATTGTTTTGAACACTTTCTTGAGCAGCAGTAATGTTTTCAGCCGATCTTGCAGTACGTTGTGGTCCATGCTTGGGCCTATAACCTACAGAACCTCTTTCTTCGAAATCATTCACTACACGATAAATAGTGAGTTTTGTTGGCACGTTGTTTCTCCCAAAAATTTCATTTAACTTTCTCGTCGTCACAGTAATCGATGATTGATTTTTAACAATTAAAACACGTTGGTTTATCGAATATTTTTCCATAATAAATATGCCGTGTCTACTTTACGACGCGTCTACTTCACGACTGCAAAATATGAACTGTCAAGACTAATATTTACCAAAATGGCGCCAGAACAATGTAGTATACCTTCCCGGCGGACACCCTGTACATAATGAAAAAAAAAATCCCATTTCGCCGGAAAAATCCGCGCTTAAAAAACCCAAGAACTGTTGTTATTCTAAAAGTTGTTATCAAAGTTCTTATCGGAGCAAAAATGGAATACAAATATAACCTTAGGCACGACATTCTTCTAATACCGAACCATTCCTTGTTATCTTAAATATTTTGCCTCATTTCCTAATTGTCTTGAAAACATATCAGATTAAAGCTTTTATCGCGCAGCTATACCAGCAAGTCCGAGAACTTACTCACAAAGGGTTGTAACTAGAGATGAGCGATATTTCTGTACCTGTGACTTAATCACTGTTACTGAAAAATCACGAACCACAGTTGTGACCAAATTTGTCAAGTAACAGGCACTTGCTAAGTCGTTCTTTTTGTTTTTTGTTACATACAAAAATTTATGATACTTCACTGTTTGTGTGGGTAATAGCGTTTTTTCATTCTCTCTTCTATCTTATTAGTATTTTTTTAAGCTAAAGTTTTTTTGTTCAATTATGTATGTATATTAGGGTATTCATTTAATCGGGCTGTTGCTTTAATCGGTTAATCGCTCGATTAATTAACCGAGGTTTTGGTTTAATCGGTTAATAATCGGTTAATTTTGTAATTGACCGGTTAACCGATTAATAAAGTGTTTTTTTATAAATAAAGTAATTTCAATAATAAAAATGCATAAATTGTTTATTATTTGGAGCTTATTAGTAAAAAAAAAATAATTGCTAACAAGCATAACAATTCTTGAACTAAAATAAACAAACAAAAAAATAATTCATAAATATGTTATACATACTTTTTAATTAATAGATTAATATTATGTAGTAATTAAAAAATAAGCTGTAAGATAATTTTATCATTTATTTCAATAGTTTAAGGAGACCTTAAAAAATAATCTTTTAGAAAAATGTTTAGGATTTAAACTATTCTTTTCTTTAGTTTTGATAAAACTTGACTTGAACAAATTCTTTCACTTCTCGTTGATGTTGGAGACATCGAAAGCAACCCATAATATAGAATATCTAATTACACAGTCCTTTTCCTGGATTTCTCTAAACGTATAAAATCTTCCATTATGCCATTAGAGTCCTGTTTTAATTTTTAACTCTTCTAATTGTTTCGGTTAATGTTGTTAAAACATTGATATGAGAAAATATGAAAATCACGTGAAATTTAAATCGATATAGATCTTAGATTGAATTTTTATTAAAATGAACGTAGCGATTCCTGATTTCAAAAGTAGTTTAGGTAGCAGAAGTTGGTCCTCAAAGTATGATATATGGAACAGGACATATTTTTATGTACCTTGAACACGGTAGAGTTTTCAAAATAGGTTTGATTTCAATTCCACGATATTTCGATTTCCAGAACATTCCCGATACATATAAAAAGTACGTGAAACAAAAAGCTGTTGACAGCAAACACCTATTTCAAATGAAGATCACGTCTTCTATGAAAAAATATTCTCTAAACACATACCTTTTGTATATGAGACGAAACAAATAATTAAAAATACAAAAAAAAAATGTGTTATAATACTAAAAACAAAAATATTAAAAATTTCGCTAAATCGGTTAATCGGTTAATCGACTGCAATTAACCGGTTTAATCGTTAATCAAAAATAGTCAATTTTAAATTAACCGACCAGTTAATCGGGTAGTAATTAATCGGTTAACCGATTAACGGTTAACCGAATGAATACCCTAATATATATGCAAGAAACCCGTTTTGAAAGCTCTTACAATTAGTTGTTGTTTCTTTGCAAAGTACTTACAAAACCTCGCGCATTGTGCATATAGCTTGGACGCACTTGCTATAAAAGAACTAAAAACTGACAAACAGTGATCCCAATCACAGTTCTAAGGAGCAGTGATTTTTAAATCGCGTTCACTTATCACGATGTTCTTTAAAAATCATGGGATCGCTCATCTCTAGTTGCAACCCTTTTTAATGTTTATAACTTTTACTTCAAGCAGGTACAAATAGCATTGACCCTGTATGAGCAAAATGCTATTATCGGCCAGTTGGACTAGAGTCCAAGAGCTATTTTGTCTCGCCAGACTGTGCGCGCAAGTGCTGGATAACGATACCCGGTAAATTGAGGTTAAGGTTTTGATATTCCGCTTTCCTTATTGCGTAAATTTCTCTTAAAAAGTCAGTGGGTTTTTTTTTTGCTTTAAGTTCCCCATTTAAATCATTTCTGTCTCGTATGCTGGTTGCAATTTTTAATAAGAGCGATTGTTTTTTTTTTAAGTTTCCTTCTTGCGTATATCTCCGACTGGAAGGCAGTTAAGTGTCTTACTGACCTAAGAGGTACTGAAGGGTTAAGGATATCCGTGAAGATACCTCAAACTGTGCGTGAAGCTGTTTTCAAGCCAACAGTAACGAACTACCGAGTATATACACACATTAGAATTATACAAACAAGTATAACAGTGTCTGTTATTGTCAGTTACGTTATTATGTTACAAATTATCAAACACGAGTTCTTTGAACATTGTAGCTGTACTTACATAAACGTATAGAGTGCTATTAAGGATATTTGAACTAAATTCTGTGTGGGACTAGATGAATGTGGTATTAAATTTTGCATATGTATGAGTTTTAACAAAATCTCTCTTTGTCGAACTTTAAACTTTTACTGCTGTTAAAACAATTAAAATTGATTGTGTAATCGGAAATGTTTTTGGAAAATTCACTCATAGATAATGCAACTTTGGGAAATATTTTTATAGTTATAAAGGCAGCATTTGTTGATATTTCATTAATTTTAGCATAACAGTTTTTATGCCTTTATAGCCAATAGTTTATTTGAAAGTTAATTTAAAATTGGGTTGTTCTTATGAATTACCTTCGCCTCTTTATAAAATTAACCAATTTGTATCTGCATTACTGCAATTATCTAAAGTAATGCAAATGGTTGTTATTGCGTAACTTCTTCGAATTGGTGTTTGTGGTAATCTGTTGACATCATCATTGCTTTTTGTCATCTAATTCGACTAAGTTGTTGACTTTCTCAAACAATTAATTGAAAAATAAATATTTAAATAGGATTTTTTGTTCTTAAGTTTGATGGTTAACATTGCTTACTTTTTTAACTCAAAGTAATGCTTAATTTGTCTGGAGCGATTTGGATGATTTTTATTTATTTGATTCGAAATTTTTAGGAGATGGTTTAAAAAAAAATTAAAAATTCTTGGCAAAATTCGGAAAATTCCTTTTCACTTCTCAATTTTCTAAGTATGGAAAATTTTTAGGAGAAACTTTAAAAACTAAACACACTGCCTCCTTTTCGCTTCTCATAAGTAAATTGCTTTCGAGCGAAGTCGGAATGTTTTATCGTAGGCTCGTTTGCCTCGTTAAACTTGGTATTCGGTAAATTAGAATTTGTTATCGGGGTGGTACACCAAGGCTTTTCCGAATCTTATATACTTTTCACTATTGCACGATAAGAGCAGAAAGTTACATCAATACCGTTCTTTGGATACAAATAAATCTATTTTGTGACACGACCACTCCCCCAATCCCACCCACATTTTTTCAGATGTTGCGTTTTGATAACCAAGATGATTGTACCTAATTTGGAAGCTCACTTCTCCCATCCCGGCCACATTATGTGGGATGCTGTGTATAGATTACCGAAATGTTTATAGCTTATTTGAAAACTTTAGCTCTTTTCATTCTCCAGATATACAGAAGTTTATAATGTCCACTTCTCCAATCGCGCCCATTTTTTTGAGAGTTTTGTATTGATAACCAATATGCTTGTACCTAATTTGAATGCTCTTGCCGTTCTCCAGATATACAGGAAAAAAGAAATAAAAAATCAACAACAAGAGATTTATGTGAAATATTAGAGGTAGTCGTGGCTTGTTGCGCATATCTCAGCCATTTATTTACCTATTTGACTGAATTTGAATAGCAAAATTTTAATGTCCATAGCCAATTTAAACATATACCAACTAAGCCCCTTTCATATCTGGGGTCTTGGGAAAACCAGACGGACGGATAGACTGTCAACAGGCTTTAAACTTCTCTTCTCATAAGGATTCAGAATATATATACTTTCAAGGGTTTAGGATCAATATTTTGGAAGTTACAAAAGGAATGACAAACCTTTTACCTTCGGTGAAGTGTATAAAAATGTTCTTTAGAAGCAAAACCATTTTTAATTGAATATTAAAGGCATATAAAAAATAAATTGTAAACCAACCATTTCCTTACCAAAAAGTAAACAAAAATAGCACGTTTTTTTCCAAAAAGTAAAAAATAACAATTTTGAGTTAATACCCTCTTCTTGATCAAGTGCGATTGTATTTGCTTTTAATATATTGTTTTGATATTTTGTTTTCATTTTCCAAAAATATGTACTTTCAATATTTTCTTTTTGGTTTGATTTTACAAAAGCGACTTCATATTCTTTATTTGTACATCCGTTTAGATATTGGCTACTTTACCTAAAATTATTGTTAAAAACAATTTTAATATTTAATTTGTTTAATAAACATTATTCTTTTGTTATAAAAAAAAAAAATTTTGATTAATGAAACTTTGTCGTGAAATATCTAAGGCTCCATCTTAATTTTAGATACATAATTTCTTCGAAAATTTTTTTCAGCTTGACAAAAAAAAAATTGGCCCGCCCTAATACACATTCGTGTAGATGGTGTAGGGCATAGATTACATAGATATGAAACTCGGTTGTCAAAAACCTAAGTCTGTTGTCAAAAAAACTTAGCTGATGAGAATGTATAAGTAAAAATGTTATCATTGTTTTAGTATGAAATGAACCCAGCTAACATAAGCTCTTTGTTAGACGATTATGTTTAATATACAACTCCTAAATCTTCTAATGATTATCTGACGAGTTACTATAGCAAAAACATCTAAATTGTTTTATATTTTTACTTTTTTACACATTTTTTTTACACAGTCTTTTAATCTTGGAGTGAACCTTTGCGACTCTCTGTATTAGTCATATAACAATTACTGAGCTACCTAAATAAAAGCATTTTTGAAATAGGAAAATTCTATTGCCAAAACAATTTCAATGAAATAAACCGACCTAAGGATCAGTCAAATAAGATTTTCCGATAGGATGATGTTTCATATAAATTGTTGGAAAGTTATAAGTTTTACATGAAAAAGACGCTCGATGCCCTTATTTATGTATCTCAGTTATACGGCTGAGCAGTTTACGAGTTGTAAAATAATCCCTTCATGAGTCTCATACGACTCTTGGCATGCTTTTTGAAAGACTCGTTAGATAATCCCTACATACATCATAAACGATTCCTTTTATGATTAATATAAGCGTCTTGCGCTGTGTTATGGAAGATTCTCTCATACGAATCAGCACGTGTAACAGTTTCTCCCGTGCGATGAATCGTCTACAATTAAAAAATGAGCTCGTCGACGATCAAAAACACTCTTCATGAGATTCCTAGTATACTCCTAGACGATTGAAAATGCAAGCTGGGAATATTCCCCACATTCCCAGCAAACGCGAATAAAAGGTCTGAAGAATAATATCGATTTTAGTTCAATATTATTAGGAAAATTTACAAAAAGTTCCCTTTTTTTGAAAATGCTTATAGTTTTGAATGATATTGAAACATTTTTTAGCAATATATATTTGAGAATGGGTTTAATTAAATATCATTATTAATTTCACATCAAGCTTTACTGTTTCCTGGGAATATTTCACCACTTTAATGATATATACCTAATTATAAAAAAAGTGAGAAAGTGTTGTAGGATATTATGTAGTCGGGCACATAATAACTTACACCAATGCAAATTTTCGACTAATGTGAAATCGTGAACGTTTGTTTTTTTTTCTTTCTATCCTCTTACAACTACAATTTCTGTTAGAAAAAAACCAGCCAATTGTAGGGGAATGTAAGAAAGAAAAATTCACGGTTTATTGTTGTGGCTTTGTTGAAGCTTTGATATTGTTACAGGTAAGACCTGAGTGTTTAAAATTCTTATTCACTTTATGGTCTTATTTGTATAATATTTTTAGCTTTTCTAAAGTATTTGGAAAAAGTTTCCTGACGAGCTGGCCTAAGCAACCAGCGAAATGCGCATAGAAACTAGCATTCCCACAACCATAAATTTCAGTGTTTTAATAATAAATAAAGATTGGGATTATTAGCACATCATTAATAAATGAATTAATTAATAATAAATATTTCATTCCCGAAAATAATTTTTGAAAATTATGTTATTAGTTCAAGATTCATGTACTACTACGCGTTCTTTGTGCCGAATATTATCTAGATATCTACATCTGAATAAGATTTTTTGGAAAGCGTTGGTATGGGACATATGGTTAATTCTGGACCCACATGTTATAACATTGAAGTTAATGTCACCAAATATCATGTCAATACCTGTATTTGTAATGTTGTTATAGCATTAAAAGCTATATTGGGGGACAGTATTTTGATGGGAGCTTTGGTCAAATATTGACCGTTCAAATAAAATTTGGTTAAATGATTGAGGATGAAATAAAATATGTTTGAGTCAAGTTCAATCGAAATACCAGCATAATAAGATGGTTTATGTTAAAAAAATACTCTACTCTGGAAAGAATTTTGTATGGGGGCTTTATTAAGCTGTGGGCCGATTCTTTCTTTTCGTCCTTATGACAATTTAATAATTTGTACCAAATTTCATCAAATTGTGTCTACAATTGCTAACTGTGATTTGCGTTATACAGCCAGCCAGATGAACGGGCATCGTTAGGTCAAATCAGGAGGTAATTCTAATTCGATCGGTATGCTAAAATAAGGGTTTAATACCAATATTTTTATGTATTGCATAGGGTGTTCAGCCGAATAATTCTTGTTCGATTAATCGAACAATTTTAGACGATTAATTGTTCGATTAATTTAAAATTGCTGATTTCGTTTAAAGGATTAATCGAAGAATTTATGCCGATTAATCGAATAACAAAAAATATATGGTCTTTCTGTCAAATGTATAATTTTTTAAAGTTTTAAGTCAAATAAATAAACCAAATGTATGTGTCCGTTGGAATAACAAAAAAAACAGTCATGTTTAGTGAGTAATTCACATACATTGCGTACTGCTTACTGAAAAAATTTTCAGTCACCAGTAAATTTTTACTGATTACTGAAATAATGCAGTAATCCGTTAATTTTTACTTATTATTGAAACAAATACAAAAATATATTTTTAACCCTGGAGCCATACGTTCAATATTTTCAAGTTGTTCACAAATTACAATAAATAACAAGTTAGAGTGCTACATTCAGCTGTGCCGAATCTTTGATACCCTCCACCGACAGAAGTGGGCTCTATATGATAAATACATATTTACTAATCTTCATAAAAACGAACGTCAGCATTAAAATTGGTTGCGGTTTAGGCCTATATTAAATTATTGACCGACAATAAGAAAGTTTTATGCGTTTCTTGTTAGAACTTTGAACTGGCTTAAGTAAAATATCATGATTTATAACAGTTTAAGCCGAACTAAAATGATTTTTAGCAGGGAAATTTGTATCGGACCAATGGTAAATTGTTTTTGAAAAAAAAACGTCAAATCAAGAAATCTGAAAAAATTGGTGTTAATAAATCAGCAATATGGCAAAGGTATTTTCTTGTTTACATATTTTTTAAAAAACAAACTAAAAAAATTAGAATTTCGTCATTCATTTTGTTCATTTATTTAATATCAATCTATTAACAAATTTTGGTTTACATATCGTTACCTTAATATAAAAAGGCCCCAACTCATCAAAAACACTTTTTACAGGAGAAGGAAAAAACTTAATAAAAGCTGAAATAATATATCTACACAACCATTGTCAAAAAACATCTTTATTAAAATTAAACGAGGAATTCAGATTGAAATACATAATATGTATTTCTTTCGAAAAATTGTGTGTATGAGTTAGGCCTTTTTTTCTTTAGAAAAATTGTGTGTATGAGTTAGGGCTTTTTGTATTCTGCTTATAACTTCTTTATTTTTAATCTAATTTGCTTGACCATTCTACAATAATCAATAAAAAAACGGATTTCCAAAAATAATGAGTTGGGGCCTTTTTATATTAAGGTAACGATATGTATATTTTTTTTATATTTTGAAGAACAAACTTTTTGTTAGCTGTTAAAAACAGGGCGGTCCAATTTTGTGTTTTGTTCTCGTCAAATAAAAAATTGCATTATTACAGGGTCGGCAAGACATTTTATACATGTACCTTTTAACAAGGTTGTATTTTTTTGTAGAAAGGAAAACACCATTAAAAACGCGAATGTGACTTGTTTTTTTTATGTTGTTTTAACCAGCGCCAAGGACAGTAGGGAAAAAACTTTAGGCATTGTTTTAAATGCAATAAAATGCAAAAAATTTAAATTTCTTTTAAAAAATTGTTAAGAAACACATTGTAAAAAAAATTTTACAAAACATTTGTTATTTAATTGTTTATAAAATATTCGTCAACAAATTGAGGGGATCTTTTACAAGTTTGAGGAATTCACACAGTTCCTATAGATGTGAAGATATAAATATATATTTTTTTTCAATTTAGTGGGAGTTTCATATACATATATGATTTCTATTGTGTAGGGTTTCATATTCTCGGGATTGACTAACTTTGTATTTGTAGATCTCCCACCAATTAGTTTCTATAAAGAAATCACTCTTTTAAAACCCATTTTCTCCTCATTACATACTTTTTGTGGTGTTTTTTTTTTAACTTTCATAACGTTGTACCATCGGATCTATAAATTGTTTTGATTTAAATTTTCCACTCATATTAATTTAACTTTTTTTTCTCTCGTCTGAACTTTTGCAACAGCAACTGTTTGTAATTCCAAAAAAAAAAAAACTTTTCATATTCTATGGCGTCATATTGTCAACTCGGCAAAATTTGTTTCACGAATTTCACAGCAGCAAAAAAAATTATAAGTTTTTACTTTTTGCTTTTTTAAACAAATAAATCAAAAGTTTTGTATTGTAAAACAAATTTATAGTGCAGCAGGAAAAAAATCACAAACCTACTGCTGCATCACTTCAAAAGAAAAGAATGTTCATTGTCCAACAAGGATAGACAATATTGTTGATCAATTTTGTATGGCGGACAAGTATTTACATTAATGTGAAAGTAATAAATATCTTTTGTTAAAAAAAAAATTTAATATGTTTTTTCTACAAAATTGTATTACAACGTTGAATATTTGAAATAACAAATAAACAAAATAAAGATTCTTTGAAATATGGCCAGAACTGTCATTGAAAAGCAATTCATTATTTGAGAGGATTAAAGTCCTCTTTTGTGGCATAATAATGTTAAATTTTTAAATTTAAAAATTTTTCCAAATGTATTCATTTGTAATGGTCAAATGGTTCCAAATATAAAAAATATACTCCCCAAATCCACCTATAAAAGATTAATATGGTTTACTTTTATTTCGCTTTTAAATCAAAGAAGAACAAATTGATTGTTGCTGGGTGATTAAATAATATTAAGAAACAAGATTGATTCATACAATTTATTTTGAAACAATGGCATAAAACAATAAAAAAAGACAGATAAAAAAGAACCTTCTAAACGATTTACAAAATAAACAAGCTACGATCAGGGTTACCGCTAGGAATTTTTTAAAAGTCGCACAAAAGGTCGTTCCATAAAAATAAAGTCGCACATAAAAATCGTTTGAGAAATAAAAGTCGAACATCTTTTTTTTAACGTTTTTTTTTTATTAATAAAAAGCATAAAAAAACAAAAAAAAATTAAACAAAACAGTCAGTTTCACTTGTTTTATTTTCAGAAGCCTCTTTTGCATAAGAGTTTTCATGATATCGCTTAAAAGTCTCGCAATCTGGGCAAACTGTATATTTTTACACCCTCGTAAATGAACTGTCAAAATTTATATGAGAATTCAATAACACATATGAGAATTCAATAACACAAAAACTAAAAGCTGTTTACAAACACTGCAAAAAAGCCGCTTTGACTCCATGTCTTGCTTAAGCCCAGTCTCTCGAATACCTGCAGCGATGTTAACGTTATCCGTCTCAGACTCCGTGGTTTTCTCTGCCTCTGATTGCGTATTTCTAGCTCCATTTTATTTTTCGTTTTCAAATTTCCTTTTCTTTTTAACAAGAAATCATTTTTCAAAGAAAAAAATAAATATTATTTTTTAAGTTAAAGCAAAATATTCTCATGTTCGTACATGCCTGTCCATGTTTTACGAAAACTTCATCTTTCATTGACTCGGTGGCTAAAAATTTGCAAAGAATTTGTTAAACACATGAAAAGGTAGCAAAAAAGTGATAAAAGTGTTGTCAAATGAACAAAAATCTGTGAATTGCTTTAAAATTTTAACGACTTCTTTTTTTAACGATTTACTACTAGTTAAATGCTTTACAAATAAAGGGTAAAAAGTCGCAACAAAATTAAATAAGTCGCAAAAGTCGGTGATAAAAAAAAGTTTCACAAAAAGTCGCAGACTGCTTAAAAAGGGTCAAATTGCGACTTTAGTCGGGCAGACGGTAACGCTGGCTACGATTTGTAGCAGAGATCCGAACCTCTTCGTTTATTGGTACTTAGTGGTAGTACTAGCCAGCGTAACCGTTATGCGACTAAGGCATTTTGCCCCTTTTTGACTGGCTTGCCACTTTCATTGCCTCTTTTTTTAAAATCCCCTTTTGTATCATTTTGTATTTTTTTGCCCCTTTTTGAACTATTTTTTTTTTGTATTGGCAGCCATGCCTGCCAGCTTTTATATCTTCGTATTTTTTTACTTTACCTCATACCATGAAGTTTTCTTCAGAATGAACCAATTTTTCAAATATAAATTTGACTTTCATACATTTTTGTGTTCATATAATGAATTACATATTTCAAAAAATTTTCTATAAGGCAATACCCAAGATGAAAATAGGAATAATAAAAAAAGGTTCTGTGATAAAAATTTTGACAGCAGTCGCTCGTGTTCAGTGAAAGAAAATGTAGCAGCATCCTTTTAAGAACATTTGATCAGTTAAAGTTAAAGCAGTAACACATAAAGCTTTGTAGCTAAGCAGTTTATTTTCCAGCAATATATTTAATAGACATTGTTGAAACAAGCAATTAAGCACTAAATGCAAAAACTTCAAACTTGACCTTTTAAAGATATTAATGAAGCAAAGGTCAAATCGATAACCGCCTTACGTGGAAGTGTAATCGAAACTAAAAATCAGGTTTTTTCTAACAAAAGTGAAAAAAAAATTGAAGATTCATTATCATTATAGGGTAGATTGAATGATTATGGGCATTTCCTGGGGTCAGGAAAGTACGTTCGTTCGTTCGCTTTTGATGTAAAAATAATATAGAAAACAAAACTTTTCCTAGCATTTTTTTTTGCGATTCGATAGCATTTTGGTAGCTCTATATTTAGTGCAAAAGATGGATTCAATCGAGTTTAAGTTTTCATAATGCTAATTATAAACATGTGGTCACGAACGTGCGCAAAATAGAAGTCATCTTTGGCTGACAGTAGTAAAATGTAAAAAATCAGCGAAATGAAACAGGATATTCCAAAGTGATTAATTTATTTTAAAAGTGTATTAATGTAGATCTCTCTCCAGTATTTACACAATAAAATATATCTATTGTTTTTTGTTTAATTGGCTTAAGTACCGGTCGCGAACGTACGGGACGCGAACGTACGATCAGTGTGGCCATTTTGGCATTTTTGCAGCAAAATTTAGCATTAAAAATTTTTATTTAGCTGCAAAATTTTCATTTGGCTCCTGGGAATGTATTAAGAATTTAGAAAATGTTTTTAGCTTTTTTAAGCATTATTTATTTTAAAAATTTGGACGATTATTTTTATTGATATAACTTAAATTTACTCATGAATTATAAATAAATTTTGACTAAAAATAAATGTACCCAAAATAACATTTCGTATGAAAAAAATACGATATAGGAATATTAAAAATGCCCTTTATCATGGATTGTTAATATTATTTGCCCTTTGATATCACGATTTAAAAGTACAAGGAAATTTCACTTTGTATTTAGATAAAAATTCAATACAGTAAATATTTGAAAAAAATTGCACCCAATTTGGGTAATTACCCACAAAGTGGCAACACTGCTTTAAATCTGCGATCGGCGAATTCAGGGCGCCGGGATTTCTCTTTTATTACGTACGTGTGCACACACATTGAAGAGAATTTAACAACCTTAACAACAACATATGAAGAATTCATACAACGCATGTAATAGTATAGTTTTCCGATCGCAGTTTTAAATTGAGCCCAATGAGTCTTTTCTCGGATGTTACCGAGTCACGACGACATTTTTATTAAACTGACTCCGATTCGTCATTTCTGTGATGCCGATTTATCATCCAATTGATGACATAACTTCAATTTTTTACCCTGATGAGAATTTGTCCAAATGATGTTAAGGCTGGCATCACAGTGATCTAAAGTGTCATAGAGTCAAAAACGGAGACACTTGTCATAGTTGTGATGACAAAATACATCAGCGTTATGACGCCTTTTCTATTAGTGTAGGGTACCATATGATTAAAGAAAACTATATTGTTTTTAATAACATAGGCAACGCTTACAAAATCATGTTTTTACGAAGGTCAGCTTAACATCTATCCCATTTATAAAAAGAAAATTTAAAATTTTTGATTTTTATAGCCGATTTATATGACAAAAAACGTTATATCTTATAGTTTCCATATAATCTTTTTAATCTCATTATATATCAGAAAGTGGTACCGTTTTAAATTTTTTCATAAATTCGACATAATAAACTTTAAGGCGCTTACAAGGCTTTACGATATAAAAATATGTTTTAAATTGAAAAACTTTTTTGCAAATCTTGATTTGGAGCCAAATTTGTAAAAGGCATCACTTTTATTTTTGAAAGTGATTTAAAAAAAAAAACTTATTTAAGGGTATTTTAGGGAATGTCTTCGTTCGTAATAAAAAATGTTCTTACCAGCATAATTTTTTAAGAAGTGCGGACCACGGATTCCACCATCCCATAAAGCACACCAAACAGTCAGTTTTTCTGGATGTAACGGCATCTCAACATACACTTGAGGATTATCATCACTCCAGAAGCAGTTTTGTTTATTGACGTATCCATTCAACCAAATGTGAGCTTTATCGCTTAATAAAATTCGCTTATGAAAATCGGGATTAACGGCAATATTTTGTTTTGGGCCCATTCACCGCATCTACGTCTTGCAAGGTGATCGTGTTTCTATTCATGTTAAAATGCCAAACCAAACTGAACATAAATCACTTGACAGTAGGCAAGATTGGCGCCAGTTAAAAAAGTGTTGCCAACTTAAAGTTGTATACCTCATAAAAAACTCCCTATATTTATTAAATGTAACAACAACTAAGGTGAAAAAGTGCATGAAGATAATTAAAATCAAAACTATATGATTTTAAGGATTATTAAATGATTATTTTATCATTTAACAAAAGGAAGAATAACAACATTTAGGTTTTGATGGGCGGTGGGCATGGTCGATTTTTACGATACTCGGCATACGTGTATTTACCACTACCAATAGCCCCAAAACAGACGGGGCCATATTTCTGGCGTAATTTTGCGCACCGCCCATTTTGATAGGTAAATGCAGATTCAATTATATTTTTACCTTCTCCCTTTAAGTTGTAATTATGTGAGTTAGTACGTACAAAGTTAAAAAAGCGCATTTTATCGAATTGAAATTTAAAATATTATATGTCAGTATTCATAAAAATGTTTTAAATTTAATAATAGAAAGAAATTTTTTATGAAAATTTTACTTACTGAGCGTTTGGTATATGTTATAATTGTTTTTGAATACGGGGGTTTTTGATCTTTAACAAATTTGCAAGCACTTTTTTTTGAAAATTTTCAAATTGTATTTATTTATTTGACACAGTTATTTACATATTTCAAATGTCCACTGAGGCTTCATAATTGTT
The DNA here is from genome assembly GCA_943735925.1 of Pollenia amentaria. NCBI lineage: Eukaryota > Metazoa > Arthropoda > Insecta > Diptera > Polleniidae > Pollenia > Pollenia amentaria. The sequence goes on from OX031009.1 coordinate 127,424,290, forward strand.
GGAAACTATTTGGTTTTTTAAACTCTTAATATTTTGTTCTTAAACTTGTTCCATATTACTGCTAAAACTGAAAGCCAATTATCTAAACTCGTATTTAAATGTAACATAAGGAAAATGTTCTAGTATTATAAAACTAGATATATAAATATGGCAGCACATACATATTCTTATCTACATATAGGAGGCATTACATATAACTGAATGTATTTCAGATTTGTTGTTTCTGCAACTAAAATAATACAATAATATTTTATTTAACTAAAAATTTCTACTAACACTAATTACAGAGGAAACATTGTCTGAAAAACTTTATTCCTGGCTATCCTGTGGTCTTTTGTTTCATTACAGTATCAGCACAAAAAAAAAACTTTGTCTTTTGTATGAGTGTGTGGAGTGGATGTGGTTCTAAAAAATAAGACGAGTAATAACAGTTTCTATGTGTTTTTTTTTATTTATTTATATTTCAGTAGCCACTGGAGTTTTAAGTCCTGAATAGTTTTTTAAAAAGTTTTCTATTTTTTTTTTTTACGTATACAACTATAAACGATTTTATTCTACTTGTTGTGGTTTTTTTTCTCTTCTTCTTTTTCTTCTTCTTCTTATAGCTAAGAGTCATTTTCTCTTCTCAAATAATCTTATAAATGTCATTTACGTTAATGTTTTTAAATAGTTTGTTAATAACATGAGAAACTCATACAAAAGTTTAAGAGTTTTCCATTTAATTCAAACAAAAACAAGTAGAAAAGTATGTGGCCAAGATCCACCACATGATACCCTACAAGAGTTTAGAATAGCAATAACCCAGTCTATTGCCGCCATAAAAAAGAAAAAATTTTAAAAGGTTAATAAAATAAAATAATTTGTTTTTATTTTTGTTTGTTCTTTACCCACTTACAACTACATTTAAGGGATGCTCAGACCTAACAAATATTTGTAAAAAAAAAAAATCCAAAAAAGCGTGACCAGTAAATTTTTCTAGCTTTAACTTTATTTTTAACAATTTTTATTTATTTTCTAAACTTTATTTGTTAGAAGATAATTATATAATGCAATTCAAAAACTGTTAAATGATGTTTAATCTAGTCGAACGTTTTGCAAATGCAAATAAATTGTTCATAAAACTAGTGGTTACGTGTAGGACGTCAAATATTAAATAGGTGTAAACATGGCCTTAGAGTTGGCAAAGAAAACAACTTATTGAAGTCGGGAATGTAAGAAAAGATAAACTCGCTGTTTATATAGGTTGCTTTGTTTAAGCTTTGATATTGTTACAAGTAAGATTTTATGGGGCAACCCAGACGAGAGGAGAACAAAAAGCCTCCTCAACGGAAGTAAGTCCGAATTTAGTATGATGGTACGTATCAAAACTGGTCATGCGGGGCTACGGGCACAACTTCACCGAATTGGAAGGGCGTGCGGCGAGGAGAGCGAGACGCTGGAACACTTTCTCTGCTACTGTCAGGCCTTCGTCGAATTAAGACCCAAACACCTCGAAAGTGACGTCATGTTGCGCTTGGGATCCTTGAGGAACGTTTACTGGAAAACCTTAAGGAATTACGTCCGGGAAACTGGGTTTCTTAATACCGGGCTATCCACCTAAATCCCCCATGTTTTTTCTTAAGAAGCGCACAACAGGCCCGCTAGTGGTCTAGGGGAATATCGTACAGATATGAGGTTGCATCTTTGATGTTTCGTCCTCCTTACGACCTAACCTATCCTAAGACTTGGAGTATTTATAATTCTTATTCGCTTTATAGTTTTATTTGTCTAATATCTTTAGCTTTTCTAAAATCTTTGGAAAAAGGTTTCCTCATAATCTGCCCTAAGCAACCACTGAAATACGTATAGAAACTAGCTAATCCCATCGACAATAAATTTCAATGTGTTTATCGAGAGTACGAATTGGGAATTTAGCAGATTAAATGTACAATAATATATAGGGTTTTCTAATAAGGACTTGAAAACTTTTTTTAAATAAAACGCACACCATTTGAGATATTTCCAAAACTTTATGATAGACTTGAAATACAATCAACACATTTATGAATGGAACTCGATTTCGTTTATATGGCCACCACGGGCACGTCAACAGAGGTCCATTCGTTTGAACCCAATTTCGCGTTAAATGTTGGCTCTGAGTTCTTCCAACGTCGTTGGCATAGACCAATGATGTGACGTAGCCCTCAAGAAAAAAGTCTACAGGCGTTAAATCGCACGAACGACGCGGCCAATTGACTGGTCCATTTCTTGAGATAACACGCTCACCAAACTTACTCTTCAATAAATCGATTGTAACGCTGCGTGATGTGTGTTTTGTGGCACCGTCTAGTTGAAACCACATGTCGTACAATGTTTTCCAATTCTGGCCAAAAATAATCGGTAGTCATGGCGCGATAACGATCGGCATTCACAGTAACGTGACAATCGTTATTGTCGACGAAAAAATATAGCCCAATGACGCCGCCGGGCAAACCGCACCAAACAGTTATTTTTTGTGGATGTGATTCATGAAGCACATGTGGATTTTCACCAAACCAATAACGCATATTCTGCTTATTGACGAACCCATTGAGCCAAAAATAAGCTTCGTCACTGAATTTGATTTTGCGATGAAATTCATCATCTTGGCGCAACTTCTCCAGAGCCCAATCGGAGTACGTTTTTTTTTTACCACGATGAAAATATTGAGTTTACTGAAAAAAAGGAAAGTAACAGTTAGATGATCGGTGAAATATAGCGTTCACAAATTAAATTCAAAGTTGTCAAGTACCTATTTGAAAACCCGATAGCTCAGTAAGAATATGGGCCTCTTCTACTTTGGAAGCGTTATCCTGCATCTAAGCAGGATATACTCAGCCTTTATTAAATCTCGCCAGGCATTTGGACTTTTAAGCCCTGTATGGAAGTCAACAGCAATATCGCAGAAGACTAAATTTAAACTATTTAACTTTAATGTTAAGTCAATATTGCTTAACGCTGTGGTGTTGTGGAATGCTGCTCAATAATAGATCAAGTCATTCAGATTTTTCAAAATAAGTTCATACGGAAAGTCCTGCGCATATTTTGGCCGAGAACTATCACGAACATTCGCCTATGGTCAACAACACAACAGCAATGAATGCAGCTTAAAATCAGATGGCGCAAATTGGGATGGATGGGTCATACGTTAGGGAAACTAGCAGACGACATCGCAAGACAGGCTCTCGAGAGGAGCCCACTGGGCAGCAGGAGAAGAGGTCGTCGTTCAGAAGAAGAGGTCGTCCTTCATTAAGACTTCAAATGGAAATTGAAGCTAAAACGTTAAACTAAAGTGTAAAGGAATTAAAAGCTCCAAGATTGGAATCTAATTGTTACGGCCCTATGCTTCTCTCAGGAGTAAAAGGATAAATACTTATACACTGATAGAAAAGGTATCATAACGCTGATGTATTTTTACATCAGTACTATGACAAGTGTTCGTTTTTAACGCCATGAAACTTTTCATCATTGTGTTGTCAGCCTTGGCCAAATTGTCATCAGGGTCAAAAATTTAAATTATGTCATCAATGGGCCGACACATTGGCATCACAGAAATAACGAATCGGAGGCAGACTAACTGCAATTAAATTAAGTCATTGGAATGGACTTAAGTCAAAGTGAGAGAATATTATTATTTACTTACCCGTTACACACGTTTGTTTCACTTTTGTTATGTTCCGCTATTTCTTTAAAGAAGAACTCCCATTATAAGACATCAGCAGCATGCCCGATATGGTTTTCGTGATCATTCTACTTTGCAAATTTGATGTATTTAACTTAATAATTTAAAAAAAATAGAATATGGGTATTTTTACTTTTTAAGCATGAAAATAATATTAATAATGCACGAAATGTAGCATCGAATTTATGTCACTGCAGTCATGGCATAGATGACGCATAAAATATGATAACATTTTATGATGACGTTTGTCATTGGATTGATGTCACTATTTGCCTCATCGATGCCATTTGTAATAACATTGAGGTCACAATTCTGATGTAAGCGCATAATCAATATGAAGAGTGTTTCTATGAGTGTATATATATTTCTATATATATTACAAGTCAACTTTTTGCCAAGTTGTTTGCCTTTTGTTACAAATTTTCATTTGCTTTCCATATCGGCCAAAAAATACGTAAAACTTGCCTATGACACCGGTTAATAAAAGTTTGGATTCTAGTAATCATACTTTTAGTCTGGCTCCATGTTGTGCAAACATAAAGGAGTACAGACTTCATCGCCATATTTTTTGAAGATTGTGAAAGGCCATACGAGCTTTTTCACTACTTTGGCATATGTCTGCCATAGAACCAACATCGTTTGTAATTGTACATCCAAGAAAGTTGAATTTATCCACATCTTCAATTGCAGTATGTATCGCCGCTTTTAAGAGGTGTTGTATTTTGGATTCCAATACGCAGGAATTTTGTATTTTTTACATTTATTTTCAAGCCTACTTTCTAAGCCTTCTCGGAGAGTTTCTTCAGTATAAGCTCAATATCCGAAAATCGATGTGCAAGGAGGCAGATGTCCTCATTTATGTACCCCAACATATTCCACCGGGTACCAAAAGGTGCTTATCTGTTGGTATTTTCCATTACGCCATCCAGTAGTAGTAGAAACAGAGTTGGTGAAAGAATACACCCTGACTTATATCTGTATTGTACGGGCTACTCTCTTTATCATTGTACCGAACTTTATATTGTGATCCAAATTGAAGTTGCCGAATTTCTGATAAAATTTTCTGCTCCACAATAGGTTGTATACGCTATAAAAGTAGTACTGCCATTACTTTACCTATTGAATTTAGCAGAGTTATTCCTCTCCAGCTAAAGACCAACTTCTTAGGAATAATTACTACTATTCCCGCCCTCTATGTATCTCCTCGTTATTCCATGCAATAGTATTGGATTCATATTTAAGGAGGTTTGCGGGTATGGTGTCAGGCCCGGATGCTTTAAAATGTTTTATTTTGTTTAAAGTAGATAACAATTCAGAAAATAAAATATGAAACATCTATTTTTGAAATTTTAAGATTCATAGTCTTAGAATTATTGAAATCACTATTGCTAGGACTGTTCGTGATATAAATATAAAAAAATTCTATCTACAACTTATCTGGGATCCTTGAAAAATCAATTATGGCCAAAACAAGTCAAATCAAATCCATTTTCTATTAGGACTAGGTATAAAAACAAAATGTATAAAGAGAGATATATAGTATTTAAGAATAATATAGTTTTTTATATTTGAATTATTTTAAAATTTTCTAATCTTTTTGGTGCCGGGACACTCAGGGGTCCCGGGTAATAATAGGGCTGATGAACTAGGCTGTTTGAAATGCCCAAATGGTGGGCCCGAGCCCTTTTGTGGGCTAAGCTGGGCCACTACCCAATCAGCCCAGTCCTTTTCGAGGACTGTCAAAGAACTGATCTTTTCCTGAACTGCAATAGGGCAAAAGGTATCAATAAACAGGAACTACGACTGTTGGCGACTTATCTAACAGGTCACCACACGGTCAGGTACCACCTTTTTCGGATGGGCCTGGCAGAAGACCAGGAATGCAGACTATGTTTTTATGGGGCTTATGCTGTGTGACTGCCCAGCGCTAGAATGGGCCAGTCGTAAACATTTATGGCACGGAACGATTATTGCGTCCCTAGTCGGTGCAACACCGGCAAAAGACCTAATTAAATTCCTATGGGAAGGAGAGGGGCTTTTGGCCAACTAAAGGAAAGTGGATACAATAGACCTAAATTAGTCGCAGTGCCATCTCTGATGAGGAGAAAACTCCCTGCTCTCTCTGAAAAAAATCTTGGTGCCTTAAAACAAGAACTGCATCTAAGTACAAGGTGACGCAAAAGTTGTCACCCGATGTTCTTCGACTATAACTTTTCTTATAAGTAAAAAACTTGAGTTTTGCTTTTGGACTATGTATATTTGTGGCATGCCAGAACTTCCAGCGATAGGTTTTCGCTTTCCTGACAAATTTTCTCTTTGAGGACTTCAAGAGTCTGAGTCTTGTTAACATAGACTCGAGACTTTATTCACCACTCCACTAAAAGAAGTCTAGAATGGTCAAATCAGGCGATCTTGCTGGCCACTGCAAATCACCAAAACGGGAGGTTTGACGACCCAGAAATGCAGTCCTCCGAAAATCGATACAATTATTCCGCGATTTTGAGGGGTATAGCGCTCCATTTCGAATTGACGTGTATTTTGTATATGTTAACTTTCCAAGGTGCAGTGTTATAAAGCCATAGAAAATCAAGCCATATGGCCTAATATCTCAATAGGACGAGAAATAAGACCATATTGCTTTATTACCAATACCCAACTGAAGTAACGCCATATTCGTTTATCAACCAAAGTGGAAATAACGCCATAACAGTGTAATTGTAATAGTTACATATTGCCAAAAAAAATTATTTGCTATTGTCAAGTGTTGGAAAAATAATGTACAAAAGGTGGCCGTGCGCAAGGATTTTCTCCTTTATGCTATAACAAATGCCGGCCTCGCTTACTATTTAAATCTTCTAAATTCGGAATTTGATATCGGGATTTTGAAATCTAGGATTTATTAATTCGGGATTATAAGGTTCAGGATCTTAAGATTCAAAATTCTGAAATTCGGGATTTTGACATTTCGAGATTTTGTTATTCTCCCTTTTTTAATTTGAACTCTTTGGGGTAAATAAAGGGTTGTCCAACCAAAACGCTCGATGTTAATTGTAAATAAAAAAAAAAGTTTTCTGAGGATTATCTTAATATTTTTTATGAAAATTTTGTTTGAAACAAAATGTCGGTCCAATGCTCTCTTCGGCTTCGGTGGAATATCTCTATCCGATGTAGGGAGATCGATTATTCGACTTTTTTCAATAACCGGTTTTCGAATATTACGAATAGTTGCTATTTTAGAAAACCCGGTTTTCGGTTAAGCAATTTTTAAATAACCGGTTTTAATTCGAATACTTAAAAACACAAAAATCTAATAAGTTTTAAAAATAAAACGTTAATTTGAATAAAAACAAAACAATTTGCAAAGGTAAGGAACCAACAAAATACATGGATAATATGACTTACATCAGACCTAACAAATATTTTACGATAAAATCCAAGAAAAGTGGGACCAGTTAATTGTTCCAACTTTAGCTAAATTTTCAACAATTTTTTATTGATTTGTAAGAAGATATTTGTATAATGTAATTTAGAAACTGTGGAATGATATTTTATCTAGACAAACGTTTTGCAAAAGCAAATAAATTATAGGAATATTATAAAGTTGCAAACAAAACCTCTTAGCCAGGATTAACTATTTCAAATTGTTTCAGCATTATAGAAACGAATAGTGAACTGAATATTATTTTTGTGTAAAATATTTGTCAATTCGTCGACCACAATTTAAAACATTCCATGACATTGCTTGATTTCTTCAATTTTGTTTTTTAGTTCTTGGTGTTTTTATAAATAAAACTGGTAAAAATTTTTCCCATATCGTTGATTCCGCCGTAATGTTGTAGTTTTCAGCATGAAGAGATGCTAGAACTATTTAAGAGTTTTTAGTGCCTTAACGGGCATTTCGTCCTCGGCAACACAACGTGCTAATATTTCACCCAATGAATAATTTTTTGCTGCGTATTTTAATAAATTATTATTTGTCGTCTCCTTAGAACTACTTCGAGTTAAGTTTCATTTGGATCACATTAATGTCAAGCATGTATGCTAATTAAAGGTGATTAAGAAGTCGTGAAATGGAAAAACTTTTACAACTTATCATTTTAGGGCACTTCAGGCAACTATCTTTGTCTTTTTAATCGCGTTCGAAAAATATATAGAGATAACCTTTATATAAAAATATATTTAATATTTAGAATGCTCCTGCACAAATTACTATTTACTTTTTAACTGCACTCGTTTTTGTAGTATTTTGAATAGTTTTTAGTTTTTTTCTACAAGAACACATCTTTTATAAGCGATTTGTTTTTACAGTGTTCATAATGTTTTTGACCTTTGTTACATTTTGTTTTGACATTCTTCATAAAAAGTTTAAGTTTGCCCAATATGCAATTAGAAAATACTTAAATTACGGGTACATCTACAACAAGAGTAAGGAAAATGTATATAAATTGCACATTACTAAAATAACCGGTTTATTATACCAAAATAACCGGTTTATTCGATATTCGAAAAATGGGCATTTTAAAATAACCGAATCGGGCAAAGCTAAAATAACCGGCTAAAATCGGTCGAATAATAACCGTCCGATCTCCCTAATCCGATGGCTCATATTTTCAATGGCTCTGAGGCATAATTAAGATTCAATGTCGTTAATGTGCCGAATTATCTCATCCTTTAGCTTTTGAATTGTTCTTGTATTTTTGACGTACACTGTTTTTTTAAATAGCCCCAAAGAAAGAAGTCCAGCGGTGTCAAATCGTGACGGTCGTGACGGCCAATTAAAATCGCCACGAGGTGAGATAGCTAGGCCATTTCTGGCTGTGTGGCAAGTAGAACCATCCTGCTGGAACCACATGTCTTCCAGGTCCATATCCTGAATTTCTGGCCAAAAGAAGTCCGTTATCGTCTCGTACGACAACGAGTCGAGGTTGACGGCTCCTCTGCCACACTATCGCGAACAACAGCAATGTTTTCCTCAGAACGAACTGGGCGCAAACCTGCACAGGTGTTTTCACATTTCCTATAGACCCGCTTTGCTGAAATTTGAACACAATTTGCCCTATTGTGGACACATTTGGTCGATTTTACTGACAAAAAAATATCACGAAGTGCACGAAATGTCAAAAGGCATTTTTTTAAAAGACTTCAATAATCTTAACGCGCTGCTCAATTGTGTACCTCTCCATGGTTAAATATGTCAAACACTGAAACAAAGAAATGTCAAATTAAGTTGGGGAAAACAACTTGACGTTTAGGTGTGACTCACAATCAACATCGCGCATTATGTTGGACCACCCTTTATTTAAAAAAATTAAAAATTACTTTTAACAAAATCTTTTTAAATGAAATAAAAAAATTTAAGAATTACATTTAACAAAACATTTTTGAATGAGCATAACACCACAATGGCCTTATTTCACTTCTTATATGGAAATATAGCCGGCCTTATTTCTCAATTAGATGATAAATAAGGCCATATGGCTTTATTACACTGCACCACTTCAAAAACGTCAAAGCAGTATTGGCATTTCATAATGGAAAGACTTAAGCCTGAACAACGTTTACAAATCGTTCAACTTTATTACGAAAATTCACGTTCTGTATTTCGTGCACTTTGCTCAAATTATGCTCAACATAATCGGCCTACTGCGCGTACTATTCGCAACACTATCACCCATTTTGAGACCCATCATTCATTACTGGATAATATTTGACCAAATATACCACGTCCAGTACGCTGAGAGTGTACACGAATACCGTGGAGAGTCGATTCGGCGCCGTTCGCAGCAACTCGTACTGACGTATGGAACGACTTGGCGCATTTTACGTCGAGATCTTAAATTGAAAGCGTACAAAAAAAAACTTGTGCAACAACTGAAGCCGCTCGACCTTCCCAAGCGACATCGCTTCGCTCTATGGTCTCTTGAAAAGTTCTAAGAAGATCCGACGTTTTCGAGGCATATTTTGTTCAGCGATGAGGCCCATTTCTGGCTCAATGGGTATGTAAACAAACAAAATTAACGCATTTGGGACGAAGAGCAACCTGAAGAGATCCAAGAACTGCCACTTTATCCAGAAAAAAACGGTTTGGTGTGGTTTGTGGGCCGGTGGAATCATCGGTCCATATTTCTTTAAAAAAGATGCCGGTGCGAACGTAACCGTCAATGGCGACCGTTATCATGCCATGATAACCGATCTTTTGATGCCTGAAATTGAAGCTCGTGATCTCGGCGACATTTGTTTTCAGCAAGACGGCGCCACTTCCCACACATCGCATCAATCAATAGATTTATAAGCACATAATTTCACGTTTTGAGTTGGTCGATTGGCCACCAAGATCGTGTGATATCACACCGTTAGACTTTTTCCTGTGGGGATATAAAAAGTCTAAAGTTTATGCGGACAAACAGGCTTCGATTCAGGCCTTGGAGGAAAACATCACGCGTGTTATTCGCCAGTTACCAGTCGAAATGCTCGAACGAGTCATCAAAAATTGGACTCAACGGATGGACCATCTGCGACGTAGCAACGGCCAACATTTGATAGACATAATCTTCAAAAAATAAATGCCAAAGAATGTTCTTTCAAATGATATTAAACATTCCCCATTAAATTTCAATTTTCTGGGTTTTTTTCTTTAAAAAATAGGGAACCTCGGAATGGATCGCGCTTTATTTGGGTGATTCACAAGGTAGTCATAAAGTTGTAAAGTCATATGTCTTAAAATAATTACAAGAAATATATATGACTGCTGTGGGCAACTAATTTAGATTTCTACTGTACAGTTATGACGAATAAATGAACACAGCATTAAAATTTTTATTTTGTTCGAAACACAATATTTTTTTTTAAACAATTGTAAAATATTTGTCAGGACATTATAACGATATGACTTTATAGCACACCTTGTGAATCACCCAATTGTGATGTATTAATACAGTATATCCATATATGCGAATGCTTTTACACAAAATAATTTCAACTTTGCACCAGTTGAAATTTATAAAAGCTTTAAATGTTTATAACAGATAAGCAATTAAGCGATAAATATTGTAATGTAAAAAATTTAAAACCAAATCAGAACTCACTTTATAATGTATAACGAGGCATTTATTTCTTTTAGTTTTAAACTCCCTTAAATACCCTTTTCCTTAGATTTTCAGTGAATTACTTTGTCAACTACCTGTTAATGTTCATTATACAAGAAAAAAGTAAAAAGTTTTTTTTTTATTAAGAAGAATAATAAGTTTTTCAAAACATTCAGAGATTTTTTCCTTTTTTTTTTTGTTTCTTTTATAAATAGAATAAGAGAAAATAAAGTACTCGCGTGGGAAAAGAACAAAAGTAGTTTAAGAGGAAATTAATGTTTGTTTATCTGCATTACGCACATTTTGCCAGTTGTAGTTGTTTTTTTAATAAACTTTTTTTCTTCTTTATTTAAATAATTGCATTGTAAATATTTGTGTTTTTAATAAATGAAAAAATAACTCATTTATAATTAAATATGGCATTAAAACATTTTCTTAAAAAAATAAACAATAAAATTTTAAATGGAAATAATTATTTAAGTCCAATTAAATGGAGTTTTTTATGGAATATTTTTATTTTGTAAGATAAATCGTAGATATTTTTAAAAGAAATTCATAAAAGTGTTTAACCCGACTTCTACATCTAAAGGTTACACTCAGGGCAACATTTGTTAATGATGAAACAGAATTGAGTCTTCCACTTCAGGCAAAAATCGTAATGCAAATAATTAACACGTCGGCAGTAGCTTCGAATTCTCTCTCATTTACTTCTTTTTCTTTTATTCTTATTTTTCTGTGTTTACAAAATCTATGAAATTGAATGAAAGTATCTTAACGATTCAAATTAATTTGTTTTAGTTTAAATTAACTCTAATGGTGTTTTCTTTTCTACAAAAAATGTGACATTTTATTTAAAAAATGCAATTTGGTGGTCATTTCTTAAAAATGCTTCGCTCTCTAAAAGGGTGGCTTGTTTTATTCTAAAAAATGCACCCTTACTAATGGCATAAGGCATTGCACTTTACGACCTGTATAAATCGACAGTGTTGATAATACCCTGTAAAAAGATGGCTTCTGTTTATATATAGGGTTACCAGACGAATTTGGTAAAGAGTCGGCTCTAATCAGGACAGTAAAAATTTTAAATTTTAATAGTAATTTTTCTATTATTTAATAGTAAAAACATAAGAAAGCATTACTTTTTTACTGATAGGTTGTCAGTGATATAAAATTTAAGTGGATTCGGTGTTATAAAATTGTTTTTAAAAAAAAAAGTCAAATCAAGAAATCTGAAAAACTTGGTGTTAATAAATCAGCAATCTGGCAAAGGTATTTTCTTGTTTACATATTTTATAAAAACAAAACAAACTCAAGAAATTGGAATTTCGTCATTCATTTTGTTTATTTATTTAATATCAATCTATTAACAAATTTTGGTTTATGTATATTTTTTTTTTAAATTTTGAAGAACAAAGTTGTTAATTACATATTTTTTTATATTTTGAACAACAAAGTTTTGTCAGCTGTAAAAAACAAGGCGATCCAATTTTGTTTTGTTCTCGTCAAATAAAAAATTGCATTACTACACGGTCAGCATGACATTTAATACGCGTACCTTTTAACAAGGTGAATTATTAGAAACTAACTATTCACGGAATTTAAGGAAACTGTTTAGTTAATCATTTTTAATATCTGTTTATATATATATATATATATATATATATATATATATATATATATGTTCCTTTTACTCCTCTGGGGAGCATAGGGCCGCCACAAGTTGATTCCAGTGATCTCGATCATCAGCGCGATGTTTGACTTCGTTCCACTGTAGTCGTAGCTCAGACAGTTCGGTTATGATTTGGCGTTTCCAGGTGTTTGATGGTCGTCCGATGCGCCTGCTTCCCTGTGGGTTCCAGTCTATGGCCTTCTTAGTGATATCGTCTAATGGCTTGCGGAGAGTGTGTCCAAGCCAGCCCCATTTGCGTTTTCTTATTTCCATCTCAATTGGTTGCTGGTTGGCATCTGACCAGAGTTGGGCATTTGATATTAAGGAGGGCCAGTTAACACGCAAGACTTTACGCAGGCATTTGTTAACAAACACCTGAAGGGACTGGATATCGCGCGGTGCCATATTCCACGTTTCGCAACCGTACAGCAATGTGGATTTAACGCTGGAGTTGAAAATTTTAATTTTGGTACGTTTCGAGATGTTAGGCGATTTCCAAACAGGGCTGAGTTGGGCAAATGCACTACGTGCCTTATTAATGCGACTGGCCACATCGGCTGATGAACCACCGGATTTGTCGATTATACTGCCTAGATAGCAGAAGGACTCCACATCATCAATTTCCTTGCCGTATATTATAAATTTCCGCGTTGAGTTAGCATTTAACCTAAGTGTTTTTGTTTTAGGGATGTTTATCTTCAATCCAACTAGCTTTGCTGTTTCGCTAACTATAGCTTTGATTGCATATCGGAAAACGAATGACTTAATAAGCATATATCATCTGCATAGTCCAGGTCTTCTAATCTGTCTTGCAACCCCCATGTTATCCCTCTCCTATGTCTTGTTGACTTTTGCATCACTTCATCTAGGACACAGTTAAAGAGGAGTGGTGATAACACACATCCTTGGCAAACTCCGGTTTTTATTCTGATGTTCTTGCTTAGTTGTTTCTCATGCAATACGCGGCATGTTGCATTGCTGTACTCTGTTTATGTATTTTAGAGTAATTTATAAATTTTTAACATCATTGAAAATTGAAAATAATAATATAATATTTAAAAAAAATTTTTTTTGTTGATCAGTGTAATGTCTAATGTGTGTTTTTTTTTATATATAGAACTATTTAATAACTATTTAATAATAACATTTAAAAATATATAGAATGTATTTTAATAGATAAATTAAATAAAATTTAATATCATACTCTCACCAAAAATTTCTTTATATTTATTTATATTTAACTTTTATAGTACCAAATTTTAATCAAAAAATCAATTGCAAATGGACAATATATTGAATAAACTTTAATTTTATATAAAAAAAGTGAGTTTCAAAATCTAAAAAGTGCAAAACATGTTAAAATTTAAATATTTGCCATTGAGTAATATTTCGTTGTTTGACTTTTCATGGGTAAATAATGACAACTCTCCCTTATAAACGTACCTGGTACTTATTATACTATGGTTAAAATATAAAAATTCTTTTATTATTTTATATTTTAACATCAGTGGCGTTGCCTAATATCGCTGCTGTTAACACAACTGAACTTCCGTTGCCATCCGTAACATCAAATTTTTGTGTACCGATTTAAAGTAAAAATCTTTATAAGTAAATTTAACTCCTTTTGTTTTATTTCCCTTCTAAAAAAAGGAATTCTCATTATCCGTATGTTCCATGCACACAATATAAGCAAATATTATTTTGCAACACTTTATTTTTGTTTTTTTTTTTATTTTCCTATTTTTTGTTTGTTTAAATTTGCAACAAATAAACGTGTAGTAAACTAAACACATCAAAAGTTAGTTACCATTTAACCACAATTTATTTTTCATTCTTTCAATTCCTTTTAAAAATATTTCTTTCGTTATAGTTTTTTTTTCGTTTTTCATTTGATTCGTTTATAGTTTATTTTTTTTACTGTTACATAAACACTACAAATGTGTTTTTAGGTTTTCATTTAACCATTTTGTGTGTGTTTCAAATGAACACCAAAGTACAAAAAAACTATATCCAAATAGACATCCTCCTTATCCTCATCGGCCAAAGAAATGAGAGAAAGGAAATAAAGCACAAAAATGAGAAATAAGTGGGAAAAACTGGAGTTACCAGTTTTTTTTAACACACAATAGGAAAAAGAAGTGAAAATTCTTAAAATTGTATAATTATAATTTAAAAAACAAACAGAACTAGAACAGAATTAAAACAGAACTAAAACAGAAATAAAACCTAACAAGTACAGTACTAAAACTAAACTAACAAAGAATACAACGAAACAAACCTAGAACAGAGAAAAACTAGAAAAAAAAAAACTACAACCGAACTAGAAGAGAGCTAGTACACGACTACAACAGAACTAGCGTGAACAAAATCCGAACTAGAATTTAACTAGAACTTGCTGTTGAACCTGAAATGATCTAGAACTTTTTTTCCATTCATATTTATTAATATTCTCAATATGCACATTTTAAATTAGAACATAACAAAAACTGAACTAGATTAGAAATGAAAACTAACTAGAACAAAAGTAGAACAGAACTAAAGCTACACTAACACAGAAATACAACTAAACAAAACCAGAACAGGACAAATATATTAGAAGAAGAACGGAACAAAACTTGAACAGAACAAGAACAGAACTAGACAAGACGAAAAAAAGAACCAGAACCTAACTACAGCAGAACAAGAACAGGCCTAGAACAGAATTAGAACAAAACATGAACAGAATTATAACATAACTATAACCGAACTAGTACATACCTAAAACAGAACTAGAACGCTATTACAACAGAACTTTAACTGAACTAGAACTTTACTTAACCTTAACAAGAACTAAACTAGAACATAACAATGACTGAATTAGAATAAATATAAAACCTTTCTAGAACAAAAGTCTAAATCTAACTAAACAAAACTAAATTCATAAAATTATTACAGTAACTGACGGTATGTTATTAAATTCGTTTTCCGTACTGTTAATATTTAATGAAAATATAGTTATTTTATGAAGCAATTTATTTTTAGCATTTATGTTTGTTATTTAAAAAAACAAACTACCAAAGAATACTGTTTTTCTGTACTAATATTGTTATGTAGTTTGATTGTTTGTCAGATAAATTATATTTTTTAAAGCAATAACTGTTAAATTTTACGGAATATACTGTTAAATAAAAAAAATTAAAAATTTATGTATAATTCTTTTATTTTAAAAGAAATGTAAATGATCCGTTTTTTAAACAAATTTTTAGTTGTTTAAAATGAATTTTCTGTGGGATTTACCTACATAATATTTTGAGTGTAGAACCGATCAAAATCAGAATAAAAAAAGAACAGAACTAAAATAAGTAAATAACTAGAAAAGATCTAGTACAGAACTTGGAACAAAACTAGCACAAACTAAAACCGAACTAGAGTTTAACTAGAACCAAACGAGAACTGAACAAAAAATGAACCGGAAATAAACTAGAACTAAACTAGAAATGAACAAGAACTTAAATAGAATTTTTTGTTTCCTCTTTTTAATGAATTGAAACTTTAATGATCTGAATACGAACTAAAACAGAATTAAATAAAAGCGACGAAAGAACAGAATTAAAAAGAGCTAAGAGCTAAGCTAGAACTAAAATTAAGCTATCGCTACAAATTTTTAAATGCTTTACATATCTGCTATCTGCCCCACTGTGTACTACATATTTCTGATTGTCTTAAGATTTGTATTTGTAAATATTAGCAAGATTTTTTTACTTTTTAAATTGTATATCTTTAAAAGTATTTGTAAGTGTAAGCAAAGATTTTGTATGCATACACTCATTCAAACACTCACAAACGAATCTCGTAAGTGTTGAAGAAAAACATGCAACATTGTTTTGCAAAATTATTACCATAAAATGGCAGTGATTTATTTGTGTTCAGTGAAAAGTTCCGTTTCCTTTTTTTCTCCACACAACTTCTTGTTTTTTATACGAAAGGATATTTCATTCATTCAACGAACTATTGCTGTGAAAACGAAATAGAACTAAGAACCAAACTGAACTGTGTACAACACATAATCAACTGAGGAGCCTTGTGTACACACAGAGCAACTTAAGATTGTTTTGTTTTAGATTTCGAAATTTTTGTATTATTTTTCTCATTATTATTTTTTCCATTTTTTTTTTATTTTATTTCATTCATACAGGTTTGCTTGAATGATTTGGTATTTTGCTATTCAGAAAAAAAAGTTGCTATGAAACAATTTTTTTGATTGTATTGCTGGGATATTTAAAACTACGGTAGCACAATTGTTAAGCTTAAATTAGCCTAAAAGGAAATAGAAAATAAGATATTTTAGTTTAAATTGCTATTTAGCAAAACGTATTATTTTACATAAAAATACAATAATTTTAGAAAATTACAGAGTAAACTAATAGTATGTCATTGAGATTACATCAAAAGAGATGGATAAATTGCTTTTTTTGAGAACATTAAAATTACAAATGTTTGGTTTTTTAAAAGCCAAAATCTATTATATTGCAAAGGCCAGTTAACTAGAAATATAAAAAATTGTAATATGTTTAAAGTGTTAAAAGTTAAATTTTTCTTTATTTGTTTTTTAAGAATATTTTTTTACACCATATAAATAAATTGATTAAAACTGTTGTTTATTAGTGTAAATATACCCTCGCCACAATAGCCGAGAGGATATTATATGTTTGTGCTGATTCTTGTAACACTTTAAGCCACGTTTTAGTGTATCGATCGACTCAGAATCACTTTTAAGTCGATCGAAAGATATCCCTCCGTCCATCTATCCTGCTGGCTGTAAGCCATGTGCGCAAAGTAAAGCTCGCAATTTTGGAGATACTTTGATGAAATTTTTTTCTAATGTCCATAGGCACCAAGGATCTATTGAAAATGGTGAGAAAAGGTCCATAATTTTACATACCCCTCATACAAGAATAATTTTTCGGGAATAGAAATTTTGTGCCCATAAATCATCATATTATGTTGTTTTTATATTAAATTTGGTCCAAACTTATTTTATTGCCTACTATATCATGGCAAAATGTTGTGCTGGTACGTCCAAAATTACCCATAGGTCTCATAGGAAAAACTTAAGGGCAAGCTAGAACTGAACCAAAACTGAACCTGAACTGAATTAGAACTGAACTAGAACTGAACTAGAACTGAACTAGAACTGAACTAGAACTGAATTAGAACTGAACTAGAACCGAACTAAAACTGAACTAGAACTGAATTAGAACTGAACTAGAACGGAACTAGAACTGAACTAGAACTGAACTAGAACTGAACTAGAACTGAACTAGAACTGAACTAGAACTTAACTAGAACTGAACTAAAACTGAACTAGAACTGAACTAGAACTGAACTAGAACTGAACTAGAACCGAACTAGAACTAAACTAGAACTGAACTAGAACTGAACTAGAACTGAACTAGAACTGAACTAGAACTGAACTAGAACTGAACTAGAACTGAACTAGAACTGAACTAGAACTGAACTAGAACTGAACTAGAACTGAACTAGAACTGAACTAGAACTGAACTAGAACTGAACTAGAACTGTACTAGAACTGAACTAGAACTGAACTAAAACTGAACAAGAACTGAAATAGAACTGAACTAGAACAGAACTAAAACAGAACTAGAACAGAACTAGAATAGAGTTAGAACACAACTATAACAGAACTAGAACAGAACTAGAACAGAACTAGAACACAACTAGAACAGAACTAGAACAGAACTAGAACAGAGCTAGAACAGAACTAGAACAGAACTAGAACAGAACTAGAACAGAACTAGAACTGAACTAGAACAGATCTAGAACAGAACTAGAACTAGAACAGAACTATAATTGAACTAGAACTAAACTAAACCTAAACTAGAACGAAACCAGGACTTAACTAGAACTAAAATAAAAGTAAGCTAGAACGAAACCAGAACTTAACTAAAACATAATTAGAATTGCTCTTAAACTGAACTAGACTTATATTGAAATAACAATTATTTTACCACCCTTCTTGAAAAAATGGACAAGAATTTTTCATGGTTTATGTAAAAACTTTTCAGATCTCATCCTTACCTTCTTAATTATCCTCTATTTAAAACAATTTTATTTATGTAATTCTTCCATTGCCTAAAATTTCATCCCTACAAAAATGTTAAATGTTTTATTTTTCTAAATCCGTTTGTAGACATCAATTACTTACACCACATGGACAATATGATTTGGCCACCAAAACAAAAAATGTGTCTGCTTTATTTTATTTTTGTTTTCTATTACAAAACATAGATGAAATTTGTTATAGCAAATAAATCATAACAATAGTTTTAAATTGCAATACAATATAACATAATCAATAAAATAGTTTAACTCCGGTATTTATCCGAAAACTTTTATAGTTTTTTATTTGTCATAGAGATTTATTTAGGTGTTTTTTATTTTGATAGTGGTAAAATTTGTTTTAGTTAAATTAATTTTTGCATTTTAATTTTAAATGTTTTATTATTTGCAGGGGTTCTCAATATTTCAATATTTTGTTGATTGTCATTCTGAAAACGTTTGGACTTTTATTAACGAAAGACAAAATTTAATAAAAAATAAATGTGTGTAGGCAGTGCCTACTAGGCACAGTTGGGGGTAGTGCACTCAATAATAATTTAAATCAAAATTGCACTCTCACTTAATAAAACTGCAAAAAATATATATAACCTTATATATCGTATCGATATTTTTTAAGAGTATCGATATATATTAATTAAAAATATAGATATATCGATGTATCGAACGTATTAAGCAGAAATTATTACCAAATTTAAAAACTTAATATACCTATGTCGATACATATTTACATATGTCAAAACATATTACATGTAATGCCATTCTAACTTTTTATTGTTTCTTTTAATTGCAAATTTACTGCCTGTCCCTCGATTTCGAACGAAACTTTCATTCGCCTAACTTTTATTTAAAGCAAAAAACAATTTTAAAATTTTTAAGGTAAGTTATGCGAACGAAGTTGTCGTTTGAAATCGAGGGACCATCAGTTTATTCAACAATAAAAAAAATTTAAAAAAAGTAAAGAATACAAAAAAGTTTTTATTTATTCGCCATATGAAATCTAAAAAAATTAATTGGGATTATATAATGCCGGATTATATACTACCGGTAAACGAAACTTGTGACACATACTATACAAGTAAACTGTGCAATATTATTTTTAATATATAAGAACATGCTCAAATGAAAAAAAAACAAAATATTTTTTTTATTATTAACATTCCAACCCTCATGAGTCTATTTCTGCTAATACGCCATAATTAAGGCGATTCTTTGCATAATTCTAGGAACCCTTTCCAGAATATTTTTTCCGCGCTTATTGTTTTGTTGTCATCCCTTAAAAACCGAGACAAAACTGAACTGTGTAATCTATGAAAATATACAATGGAAAAGCGCCGTTATTGGCTTAATATTAATTAAAAACATTTGATGCAATTCCTAAAAAACAACAGTATTGTAAGCAGTTAAGCAACGGTTAAAATGTTAAATTTTATTAGAAAGAGATCTTAAAAATATCGAATTCGATAGTCATAGATAAATATCGATGTATCGATATATCGGTATTTTTAATATCGGCGATATATATCGATTATAATTTTTTTAAATATCGATATTTTGATATATCGATAGTTATTGCCCATCCCTAGTTGGGAGTCATCTGAATTTATCTTTACGGCAAATAAAAAATTGGCAGATTTGAATTGGAATTTGACTTGAAAATTGGGGATTAATTAAAGCTGACTTCCAGCAATATTTAAAGCACTTGAATTTCAAAAATGTTAGTGCTTATTGGGTAAGAACATGCTCAAATAAAAAAAAAAAACTAAATATTTTTTTTATTATTAACATTCCAACTTTCATGAGTCTGTTGCTGCTAATACACTATAATTAAGGCGATTCTTTGCATAATGCTAGGAACCCTTACCAGAATATTTTTTCCGCGCTTATTTTTGTGTTGTCATCTCTTAAAAAACCGAGACAAACCTGAACTGTGTAATCTATGAAAATGTACAATGGAAAAGCGCCGTTATTGTCTTAATATTAATTAAAAAACATATGATGCAATTCTTAAAAAACAACAGTATTGTAAGCAGTTAAGCAACGGTTAAAATGTTGAATTTTATTAGAAAGAGATCTTAAAAATATCGAATCCGATAGTCATAGATAAATATCGATGTATCTCGATATATCGGTATTTTTGATATCGGCGATATATATCGATTATAATTTTTTTAAATACCGATATTTTGATAAATCGATATTTATTGCCCATCCCTAGTGATGAGTGCTATTTTTTTACTAGCAATAAAAAATTGAGTGATATTGCAAAGTTTTTCACTATCACTAACGGTGATTGAATGCACCAAACCTTCATTCAATTCAAATACTGCAAAATTTGAACTTGCTATCAAAAAGCTGCATATAAACATACTGGCCCATAATCATAGTCAAAAATAAAGTCGACTTTTTCTAAAGTATAGTTTTCACATGCAGTTAAAGCCGGTTTTAGTTTAAAGTATACATTATTTTAACTATGAGTATGGACCACTCTCACTAAAATTTAAAAAATGTAATTTTGTATGTGCATGGTTTTTGATTTTGCATAAGCTAAAGGAAATTTTGTCAAACACGAAATAATTCTTGGCTTAAGTCCTAAAAAAAAATTTTTGGTTTTAAATTTAGTGCAAAATTGATTTTTGTTTTTTTAAATCAATCTAACGACGCACAGTGGCGCCCGTAGAGCAAGCGAGGTTGCAAAAATCAAAATTTTCATGAGTGCCGACGAAGTTTTGAATAAACCCATGTTATAGGAAACTTTTCAACGATTTCAAATATGCCACTCTTAATCACATTTTTAGTTTAGAAGATATAACCGTTCAAAGTTGACCGACTTTCGGTTTTCAAAAAAACACACAATTTTTAGTCAATTTGTTGCGATTTCAGGTGTAATATCACGAAAAATAGGTAACGAATCGCCTTATTTTTTGTTTGTATTGATTGATGTATTTATTAAATGTATAATGATAAAAAAAAATTAACTGTTTGCTCTGTGTTTCTCCTGGTAAATCACTATTTAAAAACTATCCGTTTTTTCACTATTTTTCAACTTTGACGGAAAATAAAAAAAAACTATATTTTTCTATATTTGCCATACGTGCAAAACCTGTTCTTTGATTATTTCTTTACATAATTCCAAATTTTTATCTGCCCGTACGTGCCCGTTTGGCTTCTAGAGGTAAAAAAGTTTAAAAAGACATGGTTGCAGAAATTGTATGGCGTCCATCCCTTATATGTTTTGACTGACAGTAGTTTGATCTAATAGTTTGAAAAAAACTACTCATTGAAATTAACAGGTACGTACCTCACTTAAACAATACTTTGGCGTACAAATGGTCAGGAACAATATTGACTTATGGTCCCTACAGGTAGGCACAAATCTTATTTGGACACGTGCATAATATCAAAATTGCATTATTCAGCCTAAATCCATATGTATGCAGGGAACAGATAAATTTTTAGGCATGGTAGCATAAGCCTATATATTGCAAAATAAGCATAATGCCTGGATTAGTCTACGCCTAAAAGTTGGCGCAACAATTACTGAAACCATTAAACAATTTAAGTACTGAAAACATGGCGTTGAACAATTTAAAATTATTTGAACTGTTTAGAAAGTCAACCACACCAAAGTTTTTCACGGAAGTGAAAATTCTTCCTGAGAAGTTGACATTGATCAGCAAATGGGGCTGCGATGGATCATCCGGACAAAGCGTTTATAAGCAAAGGATATCTTCCGATGACGCTACAATATCGGATGGAAATATGTTTATGGCATCTGTTGTTCCTTTGCGGCTAAAATCGGATGATTCCCTACACTGGAAAAATCCACGACCGTCATCAGTGCATTATTGCCGACCAATAATGTTTCAGTTTGCAAGGGAATCGACAGAACTCATAAGGACTACGGTGAAGGACATTGAAGAACAAATAAGCCAGATTAAGCCTACAAAGCTGCAAATTGGAGAAGGAAAATATATTGAATGCAATTACGAGTTCCACCTGACCATGGTTGACGAAAAAGTCGTAAACGAACTGACAGGAACAACCTCAACAATGTCATGCCCGATTTGCAAAAAGAGTCAGAAGAACTTTTTTCAATTCAATTCAATTTATTTCATATATAATATGTTACATCTCAATTTTATATAATTAGTTGTAAAGAGTTTAAGATTAGTATCTTTTTCTGCTTAATTATAACATATTTCAATTAGTTATCATATACATATATATAGACAGAATTATATTGGAGGTAAAAATTTAGCAAAAACCTATTTAAACCCCTTTTTCGTTTTATTTTTATATTTTTTTATCGATTTTTTATTATTATTTGTCAGAAGAACTTTGGTAATTTAAACGATTCTACAAATGAGGAGAATTACGAATATGGAATGTCACCATTGCACGCAAGGATAAGGTGTATGGAATTCTTGCTAAAACTGGCATATACCCTACCACAAGAGGAGGAAAACTTCGATGAAAATACATCAATAAAGGATAAGGAAAAGATCAGAAAGAAGCAAATACAGGATGCTTTTTTTAAACAAGTTGTACTAAAAGTAGACTGTCCCAAGCACGGATACGGTAACTCAAACGATGGAAACACTTCTAGGAGATTTTTTGAAAATGATGAGGCAGTAACTAGAATCATTGGAATTGACAATCAAATCGTGAAAAGATTGGGAACGATCTTGGATGTTTTAAACTGCAAAGAAAATGTCAATTCTACAAAATATGGAGAATATGCGTCGAAAACTGCATTTCTTTTAGCAGAAATGTATCCACAGAAGAAGTTGACCCCGACCGTCCATAAAATATTTGCGCATGGCAAAGATATAATTGAGTACCAGTCTTTGCCAATTGGAGAGCTTTCTGAAGAAGCACAGGAGTCTCTTAACAAATTTTATAAAATATATATATTGCACAACACATTCAAAGCATCAAGGGTAAGGCAAAATAAGGACCTCTTCAACATGTTGGCAGCATCTTCCGATCCACTTATTTCTTCCCTGCGGCATGTGAAGTCACGAATAGAGTTACAAAATAATTATAGTTTAGAAATGGTTAGTCTTTTAGATATACCTTCTCTTACGAATTGTGATGAATATTTTACAGAAAATTGAAAAAATAAATTTAAAAAAAAAAATTATTTTTGTTTTTAATTTGTTGGGTAATAATTTAAAACATAAAACCCTAAAGAAAAAAAATAAAAACAATCTAAAAATGTAAAAATAATTTTTTTTAGTTACCATAAAATTGATTTTTCTACTAATTTTAACTTTGATAACCCATAAGTAGACCCCTACAAAGCGTAGCACCCTTTCCAAACGCTCATTTCATAGGCTGAACAGTTATCTATCATATGCTGTTTAAACTGTTCAATTATCTTATTCTGTTCAAAAGATATGATTTTTGCAACGAAAAAACTCAAATGGTGCCACTGTGCGACGTTCAGATTTAGGCTTGCACAAGAGCAAATGCAAAAAATCGTAGCTCTTTTGTTAAATCCAACTACAAAATACACAGAGTTTTCATTATGATATTTTGCATTTGCTCTTTTGTAAGCCTAATACTGAACACCGCTAATATTTTTTTTTTGGAGATCAAGATTTTTTTAACATCACTATGATTGAAATGATTGAAATAATTATTCGCTATCACTTAGGCCCAGAACAGGCAGTGAAATGCAAATGCAACGAAACCCTTTTAAAATTATTGTTTTGAAATCAGTTTCAATCGATCGCGAGACCAGTGATGCCAATTTTTCTGGAGCAGAAAGCACTTTAAAATTAAAAATAAAGCACTATTTCAAGCCAAACAGAGCGTTAAAAAGCACTAAGCCATTTATTTCAATTTCATCGATAATTGAACACAAAACAAGTTACCAAATATTTTAAAAAGTCGGCGAGGGCGTTGTTGGAGCACCATTTTCGTACATAACTTTAATTATCAGAATTTATAAGGTTTTTAATATTACAAATTAAAGTTGCTTTTTAATTTCAGAACTAAAAATGTACACAGCTAGAAAAAAGTTTTTTTAAGAACATGGTATATAATTTAAAAGTAGATAATAAATATATTTAGATTTGTAAATACAAATTTTCAAATGCGTTATTAAAAATTATTGTTATCATCTTTAAACAAAATAATATCATCCAAATCATTTGGATCATTGGATCATCTTAAGTTCAGTTTGAATTGGGTCATAAAACAGTTTTTAAGTATTATTTTGATTTTTTGTATGTTTCACTGGAAAAGATATCACTGCAGACACTAGGTGGTAGAGTGTAATCATTACAGCATGAATTATGTCGACGAAGTTCATATTAAATGTGAGGAATTGAATTAATAAAGTTCAAGGATAATCCGTTTCTTATTTTGGATTTACTGTAGCTAATCGAACTAGATGTTCTTTTAACTTCTGCATTAGAATATGGCCAACTTGAAATTCTTTATACAAAACTGGATAAATCTGAAAATGGATTTTGTATTATGCAATCTTTGAAATCGTTGACTTATATGCAAAAGGATATGTTCGTTGTTTATTTTTCCATTCACAATTTCTTATATTTTCCAAGCAATTTTCTTTGATAAAATGTGTAACAAAAACAATTACATCGTTCTTATTGCGATTAACAACCGGTGGGAGATTTTTAAAACAAAGCAGGATTGCAGAGTACATGAAATTGTGTACCCCTCCCAAATCTTCTCAGCTCTCTCACCAAGAAACACTAGAATTGCTGCAAAAAAAAATTGCATGTCTGGGCGATCCCTTTATGATGAGATTACTTAATAAACAGTTGCCATACTAAAAGAAGGTTTTTTACACTTGACAAAATTTTTACTGCATAATTAATTGAAAAAATTGTAGAAAAAAATAAAAATTTGAAAAAAGCACTAAAGGCACTAGCGAAAAATTGAAAAAGCACCAAGTTAGGGCTTTTTTTAGTTTGGCACTAAAGATACATTTTTGACGTTTCGAGGCATTAGAAGGCACCATAAATAGTGTCAAAAGCACTAAGTTGGCTTCACTGCGCGAGACGTGTTAATCGCAACCTGAATTGCACTGCAATGTAAGGAACTTATCACAATCATTTCGGTTTTCTTTGAGAACTGATGAAACGCAAACATGAGTTTTCTGCACGCCTGTTTGAACGCAATTGAATTCCAATGCATTTCAAACCGGTTTCAAAATACTCGCGTCATGTGCTGTCTCTCAAGGAGTCTATGGCAGAAACTTAAAACCAACTAGAGGTTGCAGTTTCTTTGCATTTGCGTTTCACTGTATGTTCGAGGCCCTGGTGTGAGTTCAAACTGCTGAATTAGTGCACTACCCCCATCTATGATAAAAGGGCATTATAAAATTAAAATTTAAAAAATGTGATTGATAAGCCTGAGGTTTTCTGAAATTGGAACGAATGTTAAATTTTTGTAGATTTTGATGAAAAAATGGTAGTATTTTAAGCAGAGTATATAACCGTTTTGCTTTGTACTTTGTACAGAGTAAAACAAAAAAAATATAAAAAAATAGAACAAGAGCAATGGGAATGATTTTGTCAAAGATGTACACAGAAAAAATTCAAAATTGTCTCTAATCACCAAATTTATACCAAATTCATAATATCAAGCAAACAAATTGTTGACGTTGCACATATTACCAAAATGATTATATTGATTACTAAAAATTGTAAACTTGTGGATATTTTTTTTTTTTTCAATAAATTATATTTTTATTTTAATTAAAAAAAGGATTCAAAAACTTTGCCATTTCAAAAAATGTGTTAATTTATTTAACTTGAGCCTAATTAAAAATATCTAAATTTGGATTGAAAACCATTAACAGTTCAATAAAATAACCACAATACTAATTATTGTTAACAGCTAAGGCACGAACTATGTTTACATTTGTCCTTCAAGTTGTGCTGAAAAAGGTCAACAAGAAAAAAAGAAAGACAAAAAACATGAAAAAACAAAAAATGTACTTCGGATTTCAAGAAGAATTCTTGACAAAAAGTACGAAAAACAGAAGTTAGGAAGAACATGTAAATCAATTAAAATAGATAATCATTTATTCAAAAGCAAATTACGATCAGGGTGAAATACCATTTGGTTTAAAGATTGATGTTTGACTATTGACGTCATCCGGCTGCAATAGCCGAGTGAGTAAGACGGCAAACCCCACTGAAGAGATTGTGTGGTTACAATCGAAACTCGTCTGGGCAACCTGTCCGTGAACGCCTGGGTTCAAATCTCAGGGCAGTCAAGAATGAAAAACTATCAATGAAAAATTTTAATTAATTTCATGTTGTAAAATTCCTGTCTTCATAAAAATAATATAATGAAAATTAAATTCAAATGAACTTGAGCCTAATTAAAGATATCTAAATTTGGATTGAAAACCATTAACAGTTCAATAAAATAACCACAATTCTAATTTAATTAAATATTGACAATTCCCAACAACAATTCCACAAGTTTAAATTATTTTATTTTAAACGAAAAAGTCAATTAATATTTTTTGATATTAAATTAATATTTTTATTAAAAATTTATTTCAAAACAACTAATATATTAATTAAATCAAAATTACATTTTCAATTTTCTTTCAACTATAAAAATAGATGATTCAATTATCACATTAATTAAATTTAAATACTTTTTAAACCATTTTTTTAATTGATACAAAAACTTTTTCTGTGCAGTTTTATATTGATTCTGCTTTTAAGCATAACATGTACATTATTTTAAACGTACACAGTTAGAAATGCAAAAAGGGAGCGAAATTTAAAAGTTTTGAGCAAAATTTGCTTGCAAATATTTGCTAATTAATTTGCCTTTTATAGTGATGTTTCTGAGTAGTATCTAAAGACAACTTTTTGGAAAGGTTTTTGGTTATTTAGACTACAGTAGTAATAAAATGAAAAAGCAATCCATAGCACAAAAAACTAAGGCCCAAACTTAATCATTAGTTAATTATTAGTAAACTAAAATGATAACTATTGGTATTAGCATTTCATATTTACAGTATATTGGATAACTAAAAATTTTTATCAGAGCATAAAATGATAACTCTATTAAAATACGAAATTTCAATGTTGGTAGCAGTGTTTTTCTTTACATTTTTATTATTTCTAAATATAAAAATATACCGAAATTTTAAAGAAAACAAAAGTGGCAGTGTGACTGTTAAACAAAAAGAATATGCGTGGCAGCGTCTGTATAAAATTTATAATAGTCATTTTCTACAAAAAGAAAAAACAAATGTAAAAAATTATTTTCAACGGAAGAGCTGTTATTTAACGAGTAGTTAACTAATAACATTAATAATATTTTATAA
The DNA here is from genome assembly GCA_943735925.1 of Pollenia amentaria. Classification (NCBI taxonomy): domain Eukaryota; kingdom Metazoa; phylum Arthropoda; class Insecta; order Diptera; family Polleniidae; genus Pollenia; species Pollenia amentaria. Next base: position 127,452,195 of record OX031009.1, read on the forward strand.
GTTAAGCCATTGCTATGAGCTTACTAAACACTGTCGGCCTAAGTTATAAAAAATAAAGCATGTCAATAAAGGGCTTATGAAACGGATTTTTGCTTTATTTTTTATAACTTAGGCCGTGTAAATTTAGACCTAAATGAATCATTTACAAAATACGTTTCGTGTTTTGTTCTCAAATGTACAAATGCAACGGTACATCAAATCATGCAGATGAGTAAAAAGTCAATTGTTTTGTTGGTACTAGGGTATTCATTTAATTGGGTTTTTGCTTTCATCGGTTAATCGATCGATTAATTAACCGAAGTTTTCGTTTATTCGGTTAATAATCGGTTAATTTTGTTATTGATTAGTTAACCGATTAATAAAGTTTTTTTTATAAATTAAGTAATTTCAATAAATAAAAATGGATAATTTATTTATTATTTGAAGTTTTTTAACAAATAGAATCTGGGAATTATTTCTTTTCATAAGCTACTTTAATATATTCAACCTTTTTTATTTTTCGAATTTATTCTATGAGCTAAATTTCAGTTATGTATTTTATAAAACTTTTTGTAATAGTTCTATTCCTTAAATTTTTAGGAATGATTTTAAACACTACCAGACTATTATCTTGTATCTTTCTGGTACATTTTACCTTAGCTATCCTTTGGATAGCAATGAAGTATATTGTATTTACAAAAAAATTTGGTACTCTTGGTTACTTAAAAAGTATTAATTTTAAAAGTATTGTACATTTTGCAAACGCATCCGAAATGTTTCGTTTGTTTTTAAACACTGACTTTATTAAGTGCTTTTTTAACGGTCTAAGTTATAAAAATTAAAACAGGTTTTGTATGAAAATCCGTTTCATTTACCCTTTATAAACCTGTTGTATTTTTTATAACTTAGGCCATTATACTCTAAATATTATATGAATTTTTTGTTTGTTTTTGTTTTACTTCAAAACAATGTAACTTATGTATTTGCGACATATGCTGTTATTCAAGAATACTACAAAAATGTGCCAGGAGTTGCTGTATGTGGCACATTATGTTTTATTTGCCTTATTACCCTGCAGATATCGAGACTAGACCATACATGCGTGTAAAGAGTAGTCCATAAAGGAGTAGGAGTACTCCAAAACTACTCCAATTATATGTTAAAAAGGTGGTCTATTTAACATTACGATGTCCTAGGAGTGGACCATACAACCCACCGAAGTAGTCCATAAACTACTCCAGGGAGTACTCAAGTGGGTTAGTTTCAAAAGTACTCCATGTTACTACTTTTTCACTAATCGCCTTTTATGGCGTGCACTGTAATCCATTATTGCTATTATTATATATATTTACTTGGTATTTTTAATTTTTTTTTCACAAATCTTAAAAAACTTTCCTGTTTCACTTTTAAAAAACAATTAATAATGGACAACATCAGGGCTTCCAATGTGTAATACTGTAAACTATAGTATAGTATACATATACATCATGCAGTTGTTGGCAGCACTGCATCTTAATTTGTCTAATATGGTCCATACTACAGTACATTGGACCATGTTGTATGTAGTCCATTTAAGCCACAATGGACCACGTAGTCCAATATTATCTGCAGGGTAAGGCCGGGTTTTTCAGATGTGGATTAAGTTTATACTTAGTTTAACTTACTCTGATACTTGGATTTTCAGCCGAAATGTATTTTTTTTTTTTGTTATTATTTCATTAAAGACCAACATTTTAAGCAAAACTAAGCTGTTCCGTCAAAATGTTGTATACAAACTTGGTAATGGCGCACAAATCTGTTTTCAGATTAATTACACTGACTTTAACTGAGATCTCAAAAACCCAGCCTTAGCGTTAAAAATCTACCATTAGTTTTGTTTCCGCTTTTATCTGTTAAACTGTTTTGAAAAAAGTATGTTGGTAGTTCAATCAAAAGTTACAAAAAAGGAGGAGCAATTTGTAAAAGGTTTTAAATATTTAGTGCTTAGTTCCCAAAAAAAAAAATTGTGTAACAGGTGGTTTTAAGTGGAAAAAATGTTTAAAGAATTGTGCAAATTAATAGCAGTTTTTTTTTATTTAGCAGCAAAAATTTATTAATTAAGTATGGTTAGTAAAATTTTGTAAAGAGTACTCGATTTGTATAAAAATAAAATAAAACGAAAAAAAAAAAATTTGGAAGTCCATAACAAAACGCAACAGTTCCACTTTTCAAGTTGATTGTTTATTTTGCTGAATAATATTCTACATATTAAAATCTATATAGCCAATTTTTTAAAACTTACCATATGTCAACATTTATGTTGTTATTCAATAACACACATTATAGTACGGGAAATTAAGACAAAAAATAATTGCAAGCTTCGGAACAGGGCTGTAAAGTCGGAGTAGAAGAGTTGGAGTTGACGTTTTTGTGCCGGAGTCGGAGACGGCACATAAAATTTGAAAAATTTTCTAATATTTTCCAATATAAAAATTCTTCGAAATTAGCGATGCAACATTTCAAATATCGATTTGAAATTTTTACAGAATCATTCTCTTGCTATATTTAACCATTTAAAAGGTACTGAATTAAAAACAAGTTAAAGTGCTATATTCTATGTGCTATATTATTAATTTATCTTTATAAAAACGGACGCCAATATAAAAATTGGTTCCGCTTTAAACCAATTGGACGATAATCAGACAGTGCTATGCTCTTATTTCTAGCAATTTGAACTAACTTGAATAAAATATAATAATTCGTAATAGTTTATGCCGAACTAAAATGATTTTCATGAGGAGAATTTATATAAGAGACATGGTAAGTTATGGTCAAATCATCACGAAATCCTGTAGAGTGATTTATGTTATTACAAATCTAAATGGAACAAATTTTAATACAGTAGTGAAATTTGTTTTAGCGATCTAATGTAAATATGAACCGATAACCAGAAAATTGCATGATATTATTTCTGGCCATATGAACCAAAATTGGACCAAATTTTACCACAATATCTATATCTGCTACGGTTTTAGGCGTACTTAAATAATTTCCCAGAGTGAGCATAATATTGGACATAATATGGTAAATCATGGCCCGAGCTTCACGAATTTTTATAGTGTGATTTTTTGTCGTATCTTTGTATTACAATAACATTATTTATTACTTTTTTAACGTACTTAACGGTTTTCCGATATTTTTGCAGTTTGATTTCTAGTCCTATAAAACAGTGACGTACCAAATTGTATTATTATAGCGCTATTTATTACGGGCTTAGGCGTACTAGTTAAACTAGTTTCCGGGAGTAGGCTTTATATGGGGCCTATGGTAAATTATGGACCGATCTTTACGACATTTGACAGTGTGATTTATAGTCCTATAAAACTAGGACGTAACACTAGGGTGTTCAGCCGATTAATTATGGTTTGATTTTTTCTATTAATTTCATAAAAATTTAATAATTTGTAATCTGATTCTGGCGAAAAATTATGTAACAACAGGTTTTGTTATTCTCTTCAAGGGTGGGAAAGTTGATATTTTTTCCTCTGTATACAGTATTTAATTAGTTTTTACAAGAAATTTTTATATACATATATGTTTATCATATTGTTTTTTTTTTTTCTTTTTTTTTTATTAGAAAAAATAATAGAGAACATTTTTGATTTTTCCATCCCTGATTTTCTTCTTGTGCTTCTATAAAAATACAACTCTGATAAAATGAAAAATATGCCCATACAATTTTTATGAAGCATTCCTATTTCATATTATGAGAAGGCGGCCAAAACTATTTTTTATGTTCTCCGATTTTGAAATTTTTTTATTCATGTGAAAGTAAATACTAGTGAACCTCGGGAACCAAAAAATGTCAACCCTATTTCATTGAGAACAGGGTGGTCCCAAATATAAATTCTCAGTATTTGGTTATAGTTTTGAATTTCTAAGTCAATTTTTAAAGTTGAAATGCTCATAACTTATTTGTTTTTCACGATTTTTTGATAAAACGCGCCAAAAAAAAATTTGTACTCTCTTGTAGTCCGGACTCTAACCTTCATTTCTTTACCCCATTGTACACACATTTGGATGCGATCTTGCGAACAACAGCAATTTCTGTGACCCAAAGTAAGATATTTAGTTCAAAAAATAAGTCCTGCAAGGAAACATTACTGAAATTAAAGAAGGTGAATATTAAAGAATTTTCGACGATTAAAGCAATTCCGGCCACATAAATTATGTAGCACGCCAGGTTATCAATTAATTTCGAAAATGTAAAGATATTACCATTGTTATGAACTCATTGTTGGTGAACGGATGCTGCAAAACGAATAGGCGATATAAATAGACTAGCACGTTATGTTTCTGAATTTTAAGTTTTAAGGTTAAACATTAGTAAATAGCCGCAACATAAACTACATACACAGAAAAAATTAAAAATTTTCCTTAATCACCAAATGTATTCCAAATTCATAATAATTATCAAGTAAACCAGTTGTTGATTTTGCACCTATTACCAAAATGATTTTATTGATTACTAAAAAAATAAAAAGTTTTTTCGAGCTCGAGGCCAATTATTTGTAAAAAATATTTATTATTTATTTACTAATCTTCTCCAATATTTCGATATCCATCGGATATCATTATCAAGGAATGAGTTACAAATATATTCGAAGAGACGTATGACCTTCTCCACATTCAATATTTAATTTAGAGAAGGTTCAATATTCTCGAGCTCGAAAAAACTTTTTATTTTTGAAAAAAAAGGTCGAAGGAATAATATTTAATTTGATTACTAAAAATTTTAAAATTTTTAAAATTTTTTTTTCAATAAATGATATTTTTAATTTTAATTAAAAAAGTAATCAAAAAACTTTGTCATTTCAAACAATGTGTTAATTTATTTAAATAAATATTGACAATTCCCAACAACAATTCTACAAGTTTAAATTATTTTATTTTAAACTAAAAAAAAATTAATTAATATTTTTTGATATTTAAATCGTTAGTATAATTCGCAAAGACGCTAAGTCCACTTCTTTTCAAAATTGAGATTTTAATGTTAAACGGTAATACTATACAAAATACATATTTTACGACAACAAAAAGTATCATTATGTTTAAAGTTGTTGTAATTTTGTGGTTTGCAAAAACGCTAAGTCCACAACACTACGAAAAATACTAAAAGCACGTGCTAACTCCACGAATATTAATTCGTTCAATTGAATTTGGTGTTTTCTGTTCTATTTTTTCTAAAGCCGTGAAAAGTGGAGATCTAAAAAAAAATTAAATACTTAAAAAAATATACTTTGCAATGCGCTGCTCAATGTGGCTATCAAACATGGCATTGATATTGAGCAAAAAATTCTTAAAATTAGCCATACGCAAATGGCGGCAACACAAAAGAAAGTGCTATGAAAAAAAGAGTAATTAACGAACCTTCAGAATTCATAGATGTTTGTAAAGATGCTCGAAAAAACCATAGGACCCTATGATGTTATGTATTTAGAACATTAATTTTTCAAAACATTGTATAACGTTCAATTTCTTAGGAGTATCAGACCTGGGCGTAATAGAGGTGATAGTAAAGTTAAAGATATTAGAGCTATAAAGTACACCCCAAGCAAAGAAATATATTTTAAAATTCGTTTTTGTGATGTATGGAAAATATTACCGCATAAAATTGATGATAAAATGGATCCTATAGACTTTGAAAATTTGCAGCAACTTTATCAAGAAAGAAGAAAAATTAGTGCCAGAAGGTATGAAGACTGACAATTTCTCAAATCAACCTTACCCAATGAACACCACAAATTTTACGATGATTTGGCCTCACCTTTGAATTTTTTCTATTTTAAGTTTTTCAATAACAATTAAAATGAGCTTAAAAATGTATATAGTTATATTTTTGTATCTTTTTAATAGAAATGAACTGAGCTAGTCTTAAGTTTCTGCTTTTTTTTTTTAAATAAAATTAATATAGAAAATTAAATCAAAAATTAATTTTTAAAATTAAAACTGATTGTAGGAAAATGTGCTAAGTCTATAAAAAAACGAATAAGTTTACAAAGCAAAAATGCTAAGTCCAAAAAGTGAGAATTTTCGTCCCAAGATTTTGTGAAATGGATTTTTGATCTAGGGCATTTAAAGAGAGCAATTTTGTAAAAATAATTGCGTTGAAAAAGTTTACAAATTTTAAAAACTGAAAAAGCTACAATGTTTTTTGTGTCTCCTGTAAAATTTGAAAAAAGGGACTTAACACATTTGCGAATTAGACTAACGAAATAATATTTTAATTAAAAATTTATTTCAAAACAACTAAATATTAATTAAATCAAAATTATATTTTTAATTTGCAACTAAAAAAGTAATTGATTCAATTATTACATTAATTAAATTCAAATACTTTTTTAACCATTGTTTTAATTGATAAAAAACTTCTTTTCTGTGTAGTTTAATTACCTGAAAATTTCCACTTAATTAAAAAAAATGGAAGAAGTGTAAATGGTAAAAAAAAACTAGCACGCAGTTATATTTTACGTGAAAATTAGCTACATTTTACCTGTTAATTCATTGCCTGTATGTTATCCTTTTAAAAAGTGTGAAAAGAGGGGTTTTTATGTTTCAAATTAATGCTAATAAAAGCTTAAATTTGTATATAGAAAAGGGGTTTTATATTTCAAAGAAGTGGTAACAAAAAATATTATTTAAAAACACTTTGTATATCTAGAGTATAAAAATGCATGCATTCATAATTTGTTCTTCATTATTGTTTAAACAATGGCTGAGTTCAGTTATAAAGTTCTCGATGATATATATTTTCAACAGAAAGATGAAAAAGATATTGAGTTACACATAATAAACACTTCATTCTTTAAATTATGCAACGAACAAGAAATCAAAGTTCATAAGATACACATTTTTCATTTACGTTAAGAAAACGGTACCTTAAATGTTTTAGAAACAAGAAAATGTCTTACTTACGCAATCAAAAATGGCCAACAAATGATCTGATTTTTAAAAAGCCGTCGATAACCGCTAAGGGCATGTACGCGGCATGTTTTTTTACATCTGACTTGTTAACTTTTCAAGTCACATGTAATTGTGCATGTCTGTCAAAATTGCTGTTTTACATAAGGTTTATAATATTTGGTCACAAACGTACATGTACGTTGCTTCTGACATTGTCTCTGTTTTTTTTTTTTTTTTGTCTGAAGCTTTTGTAGAAACCAACGTAGTTCTCGGTTTCAAAATAGCGTGCTGCCGCCACAAAAATTTTTAATTGCGCCGTAAAAGAGTTCTGCCATCTTAAAATTTTTTTCTTTAAATTCGAAGAAAATAATTTAGGCTATTATAATGAAACGTGTATTTTTCAGGGAACAAAAATAACAGTTATTTTGAAATTTTAAAACAAAAAAAGCATATAGAAGTAAATGCTGGTAAACTGATTCAAGAATTACATATTGATCCTTATGAACTTTTCTATGATAAAATATTATGATTTTTAAAGTTTTGATTTTTATTTTTTCGATCAAAAATTACAATTATTTTTTGATTTTTATTTTTTCGAACAAAAATAAAAATTATGCTTTAAAGAAATGTACGTGTTATAATTATTGAGTTGTTTTGAAATATTTATTTAAATGTGTGATCATGATTGGGATATCTTATGCGCATTAAAATAAATATTTAAAGTCAAGTAAATAATTATACCACGGAAATTTCTTTAAAGAATACTTATTTATTTTTGCTTTTAAAATAACTGTTATTTTTGATCGAAAAAATAAAAATCAAAAAATTAATGTTATTATTGTTCAAAAAAATAAAAATCATAAAATAACGGTTATTTTTGATCGAAAAAATAAAAATCAAAAAAAAACAGTTATTTTTGTTCAAAAAAATAAAAATAAAAAAATAACTGATATTTTTGTTCAAAAAAATAAAAATCAAAAAATAACTGTTATCATCAGACTTTTATGAAAAAAGGAATAACTGTTACGATCCCTGGTATTTTTATATATACTCAATCGTAAAATTATCATACATATGTATATATTGTAAAATATTAACTTCAGCCGGCTAATGATTCCGTCAATAGTGCACCGCCGCGGCCGGCTTCTTCCCGGCATAGATCTCTGACACAGCTGATGTCAGATGGTTTGTAAGAAAAAAATAGAGCACGCTCTAATTGAAATTTTGTCAGATGACTTTGCGTCTGACTTTAACAGATGCAATGTTTTAAAGGTAACACACGACATGTATGTGTTTACGGTGGAAAATTTGACAAGTCAGATGTAAAAAACATGTTGCCTTACAAACAAGGCACCTTAAGGAAACTGAAAAAGTGTTTCGACCCGCAAAACAAATTGACAATTGCAGTGAAAGATCACGAAGACGCAAGCTTGCAAATATCAATGAAGAAATTTCTCATAGTATGATAAAGGATTCATTTCTGCATCAAATTCAACCAACGCAAAATAAGAAAACAAAAATTGCAATAATTGAAAAAATAGTGGAAGCGAGCTCTAGACGCACAAATATGATTTTAAAAAGTATGCCTACACCAACTGAAGAAATGAAATTTACTCCAGAAGAAGCATTTGCACTATTTTTGGATTTAAAACTGACTAAAAATCAGTATATAGAACTGCGAAAGTGAACCAATGAAAAAAAATTGTGGAATCTTTCCAGCATACCGTGATTTAGGCCCTAATCAGGTAAAACGCAACGCAACGCCAAAGAATTACATTGAAAGCACAAACAATGTCATACATATCTTGTAATTTTGTTGTTGCCTCCTACAGAAATTCACATTGCGTTTTAAAATTTTTAAAACTTCAAAGTAAAGTTGCAGGATTTCTCGAACACACTGCAGAACGATTATTAAATACACTTGATGCTGACTATTTAGAAGAATTTTTTATTAATATCGTTTAATTGAAAATAGTTTACATATTATAATTTGTTTTTGATTTAAGTATATAATTATTTGTATTAATATATCAAACTTAAATCAAACCAAAAATAAAAGTTGAATTACTTAAAATTTTATCGATAGCCAAGAATACCATTTGGGCATTTTTCAAAATGTTCCTTTTCAGTTTTATCCCTTTAACAACTCGCCTCGTCCAAAAAAAAATCAACCTTTGGCCCCTGTGAATATTGGGACTAAAAAAGGTAGAGGGGCCAAATGTTGGCATTTTCTGACAGGATCTAAGTTCGGAATTAAAAAACTAAGTATCAATTGTAAAATACAAGAGGAATAATAATATAAAGTATAAGAAAATTATATTTTAAATATTCAACTTTTACATAGAAACTCAAAAAAAAAATGAATATGCATTTTGAACTCCCCATAACTTTTGTTTCTATCAGTCGAATTTAACGTTTTAAAGCGCAAATTAAAGCCTATCATCGCACCTATCGAGCAAAAATCGCATAAAATAATATCGATCCAGCCAAGATTTATGGAATTTTGACCGCCTTCTCTTAAAATTTCGCACTATGCGGCGTCAACGCTTTGCAATTGGAAAATCCGATTTATAATAGTGAAGTTGGCCGCTATTTTTAATAGATATGTAATGGCAATTTAGCTATTTCTTGGTTAATCAAGCGGTTTTATCTCCATTTTTTTATTTCTATTATGTGGGTTTTATTGAAAAAGAAAGTTAACACTACTGTTCGCGGCACAGCGTTAACGCTCTTGTTTAGCAAGGTTATGCTAGGAACACAACTAAGACGAACGACGAATTTTTGGCCGCGAATATTCGTAGCCAAAAATGAAACATATTGGTGTATATGACAGTACACACAATAATAGCGCCAAAAATGAAACATATTGGTGTATATGACAGTACACACAATAATAGCGTCCGACGAAATTCGTTATACGCGGCGTCTTTGCAATAGATTTATTTCTATTTCATACGCCGGCGAACGACGAACAAATCAGTACCATGCTTGCTTTTAGTTTAGAAGTATTTTAGTAAATAAAGTTACTTTTTACTTTAATAATTGTTTTTTTTTTATTGTATAACATAAATATACAAAGTATTTTGCTACAAAAATAGTTTCTAGTTGTGTTTTTGATTATGTTTTAATTTTTAATCATTATTTTTTTTATTTGCTCACACTATTTCTCTCTCTTTGCACAAACAGCAATCAATTTTCTCAATTATAAAAGCTGCTGGTTATTCGTCGTTATTGTGCTTCATACGACGAATTTTTACTGAAAAATTCGCCGTGTTGGGCGATATTCGTCGTTCGTACCAGTTGTGTTCCTAGCATTATACCTTCTGTTCTTGTTTAGGTATGGTTGTTAGAAAAATTTCAAGAAATTGTGAGAAACATACGACTGTCAAATTTCTTTACGTATTTTTTAACATTTCCTAACAGATTATTTCCACACTATTATAAATTAAGAATTTCTTTGAGTATTTGACATGTCGTAGGAGTACTCAGTGTGAAAGAGCTAACAGCTGCGATAATAATTAATATCATTGAATTAATTATAATATTTTTAAACATTCTGAAGCCATTCAAAAAAGTTGTCTCTAACCTTTTCCAACCCTATGATTGTATCTAGGTGTACTATTTTTGTTGTCTCATCTGTTCGTAATAGAATATTTAAGTGATGCAAAGTATTTTAACATTTTATCGAGTGATTTCTTTTATTTTATTTTTTTTTTTTTTTTTTTTTTTGTGTGTGATTAATTTAAATCTAAAATATAACAAAAATACTGCAATTTTAAAAGGTTTTTGGTTCTCTGCAAAGTCGAACAAAAAGAATTTTTAATTAAGAGAAAAATCTAATTGTAATTAGTTCGGTTTACTTTGGAAATGTTTTAGAAGTGTGCAGGTATTAAAAGAAGAATCGAAAAATACAAAATTTAAGTGCGGCTTCTTGCTGGAAAATCCGATTTTATCATTTAAAAAAAACTTAAATTACTGTTTTATCTCTTAAATATAATAAACATTTATTTGATATTAAATTTACCTTTTCATTATAAAATTTTTTTAATTTTATGCAGTTCAAGGTATTAATTTTTATAATAAAACAATTAATTTAAATATAAATATATATTTATTTGAATAAAAAATATATTTCATATATAAATATTATGTGTACATTATCAACATAACAATTAATTAATACAAATAATATGAAAAACACCTGTAAACTCTCATAAGCATTTTAATATTTAACGGTCACAGTTGAATTTTTAAAAGGAACTGAAGCAAAAAACAAAATTAATGTTTGGCCTGCAGTCCAACGTGCATGATGTGCGTAGCACACGTAAATGCTGTGTGAATTCGCACACATTCATAAACGTGTGTAGATGCCTAAAAGTAGACAACATGCCTTAATTGAAATTCCATACGTGTATTGAGCATTTAATTTAAAGTAGATTGCTGTGTACATAGTTTATTTAACATTTAACTAGTTTCTCATTAAAACGAAATTCAATTTTTTTAATACTGTTTTTTAAATAAAATGCAAATTTGTTGTGGTATACGGAAAACAACCTGTATGTAAGAAATTAATTTAATGAAAAAAGGAAGTAGAATTCTCTTATTCGAGATATTAATTTTGTATGTGGCAAAAAAATATTTTATGCCAAATTTTTGTATCAGGCCCTTATATCAAGTTTTTTTTCTGTATCCTCAAATATGCATTGAAAATAGTTTTATGTGAATTCATCTCGTCGGGAATGCTTAATGACCGGATCTTGTAAAATTAAAATACTAGATAGAAATCTTTGAACCTCGAATTGGGTCCTTTATGAAAATAAAATTTCTAGTTTTACTGAATTATATAGGCTCCGAAATTTCCTATTAAGTCCTTGTACTTTCAATAACTCTTAGACTGACTATTACTACTCGCATAATTGTTAAGGCTTGCCCTTAACTACGAAATTTTAACCTTCAGCTTTTATGCGAAAAGTCTGGGGCCTAATCACCGCATACGATATCGAGCAAAATTTATCGAAGTTTCTTATTTTGGTATAATGACACTCGATATCGAATGAATTGTATCGTAATTAGAGATGTGGCATTTGATATCGAGTAACCAAAGTTTTTATTCGATACGGCAGTGTCTATCGTATGCAGAAAAATATGATAGCTTACTCGATACGACAGTTTACACGATATCGAATGCAGTGATTATAAAACCCTGCACTATAGGAAAACTTTCCATTTTTTTGGCCAAAACTAATTCTAGTCAAACGGCTGGACCAAATAACATATTTTTTTGAAAATTTTCCATTTTTTGGCCAAAACTAATTCTAGCCAAACGGCTGGACCAAATAACATATTTTTTTGGATTCGATCATTGGAATTTTCCCACCCTCTTAAGGCCAATACATTTTTTTGTCACGCACTTTCACGGGCAAAAAGTTGGTCACGCGCTCTCACGGGAAAAATTTCTATATTATCACTCGCTTGCTCATTCATGAAAAAAAAAATTGGTCACACGCGCTCACGTGCGAAAGTTTTAAAACACTTCTATTAAAAACATTACTTTTTTTTGTTCCCACATAAAAGAAACTTTTGTTTTAAACAAAGTCTAATTGCAAAATTTGGTTTCCTAGTTCTAAATTATTAATTAAATTAAAAAACAACATAAATTTAAAAAACATGATTCTCAATTTCTTCATCTTCTCTCTTAGAATATTGTTCGTCTTCCTGTTGGCAGTTTTCGACATTTATAACTGAGATTTAAAGAAATACTCGCGACAGCTCTTATAAATGTTGCTTAAAATGTTCGGAATACCTGCTTCTAACAATATATTTCAATATAGTAGAAAAATATGCTAATGACTGGAATATGAAAATCAATGAAAAAAAATGTGAAACAATACTATTTCGTTTTCCAGTATCCAAATGTAGTAATAATATCCGAACTAAGTGGAAACATTTTACCATAAAATCGGGTTCAAATAGTTGTATTCCAAATAAAAAAGTGGTTAAATATCTAGGTATTTACCTGGACAACTTTTTATATTTTAATACTCATATAAATACACAGCTAATTAAGACGAAGAATGCTTTTTTTATGTACAAAAAACTTTTTTACTCACGATATATTAAGTCAAGGATGAAAATAATTTTATATAAATCGCAAATTCGGCCAATCTTAACATATGGTTGCCAAATATGAATCAACATTTCACCATCATATATGGAAAACTTCAGAATTTTTGAGAGAAAATGTTTGAGAGCATGCACCTCACTCTATAAATCATCGGAAAACAAAATATATCCCCAACAAAAGGTTATACAACGAAGCTAAAATAAGCAGGATCGACAGCTTCATAAAATATGGATAATGAGAGTTCTACGCCAAATTTACCCAAAAAGCCATTAAAATCACCCAAAAGCCATTAAAATTACCCAAAAGCCATTAAAAAGCCATTAAAATTACCCAAAAGCCATTAAAATTATCCAAAAGCCATTAAAATTATCCAAAAGCCATTAAAATTTTTCCAAAGCCATTAAAAAGCCATTAAAATTATCCAAAAGCCATTAAAATGAACACGTGTTAAAGTATGTCAAATGAACACGTGTTAAAAAAGGTCAAATTTTAAAAAAAAAAAAAAATTTTCAAAAACAAAGTAATAAAAATGTCATAAATTTTAAAAAAGGCAAAATTAGGGGGGAAATTCCTGAACACGTGTTAAAGTAGGTGAAATGAACACGTGTTAAAGTAGGTAAAATTTAAAAAAATTTCAAAAACAAAGTAATAAAAAAAAAAGTCGTTAAATTTTATAGGATAGCAATGCACAAGTGGTGGGTGCATTGTTGAAGCCTTTCTTTTGTTGTGATCGATAGACAGACAGCCAGACAGACATAGAGATATGTAGATAGATAGACATACAGACCTTGTAGAAGCAATTGGAAAATATTGTTGATAATTCTATCTTTTTTGATTTTTGTGGGAAATTGAGGATTTTCTGGACGATGAAGAGGGAGATACCATCATTTTGAAGGCAAATGATGGTTTTTATTTGGACGAAGATGGAGATCGTTATATTAGGGAAGTAGACTTATGTTTATAGATGTAGTAGAGATTTTTTTTTTAATTCAAAATATATTTTAAGAAATTAATAAATAAATATAAATAATAAAAACTAATAAAATTGAAATTAGAATTTGTTTGTTTTTACAATGGGTGTGGTGGGTAAAATTAAAAAACATTATCGATAATTTTAATGAATTAGAGCAAACAACATATGTTAAAACTAAGTGTAACCAAAAAAAAAAAAAAAACAAAAATTTTTTCTATAAATTGTGAATTTATTTAGTAATTTATTACATTTCATTATAAATTATCAAACGATGAATATTAACGCGGAATTAATTGCTTCATTCAACAAATTAAATATAAAACATATTTTAAGTGTTAAAAATATGATAGGTGGAAAGGACTATCCTATTACAGGAGCTGAACGGGTAACTACAAAATATGGAGATGCCATTGTCTTGGAATTGGATGGAGCTATGCTTTATCTTCCTAAAAGGTTTAATGTCTTAACTGAAAACGATGTTGGGAGCCTATCAACTGGCTCATATATAATTTCAAAGATTCCTTTAGATGACGAAAAGGATAGCATTAATTATAAGCTAGAAATTAAGACGGCTGCTCCTATGAAAGGATATTACCCTTATACTCATTTTAATACATTTAAATAAAATAATTTTTTCAATAAAAAAAAAATGATTGAACAATAAAAAAAATTATTATAGATTCTAGTGTTTTTTTTTTTTATTTTATTAGTATATATATATATATATATATATATATATATATAACATAGAAATATTAATATTTTTAATAAGTTGTAACTGAAATCTTAATGTGGAAAGATGGAGGTTATTGAAGCTTTTCTACAAGAATTTGGAAGTGTAATCTTTGAAGAACATTTGGAATTATTATGTACATTCAAAAGAGAATATACAAATTTTAATGTATATAATATGCCTTGCTCTCACGAAAGTACAAGTGGAGATGTCGTGGGTTTGTGTGGATGCTACTTTTTCTATAAGAGGAAAAAGGAGGTTATAAGAATTATAGAAAATTATAAAAAGATATTAAAATATTTTAGAAGTCTAAATTTATGTACAAGAAAACAAAAATAATTAAATAAAAATAAAAAAAAAAAAAAAAAAAAGATAAAAGCATTTTTTTCTTTAAATAGAGAGTTTCAAAGCAAAAATATTATTAGTTTACATTTAAAATTCATCGAGAATGTTCAATCTTGTAAGAAGCCCGAAAATATACGACTGTGTATTTGAGTTGGAATATTTTATAAATTTAAAATTAAAGATATCCTGCGGATTTTCCACAGCTCTTGGTTTTAAGCCTATTGTCTGGTTGCATTATAAGGATAGGAACTTCATTGCATTGGACCGGGATGAATGGATAAACCTTATGAGCTATAAGGAATATATTAAGGCAACACTTAATCAGTATGAATTCCAAGATTGTATGAATCTAATTAATAAGGATGAAAAGAAGGACGTTCAATATACATTTCAGTATAGGAATAATATTTGCTATCTCATCCTACAACAGGGAAACCATAAAATAAAAATTGATCCTGAAACTTGGAAATCTCTGACTCAAATTGGAATATTCTTGACGACATTTTTAAGCTGGAATACAATTCTTCGCAAGCAAATCTTATATTTTTATTATGAACATTATATTCCTAATTGCTCTATTTTAAATAAAACAAATGTACAATATTATGAAATTAAAAATATAAATGAAAGAGATATAGAAATTGATTTAACCAGACTTTGTTATGAGTTTGGAAAAAAAATGCAAAATAAAATTAAAACAGATGTTAAAATCTATAGATTATTATTAAGAATGGATAATAAATAAAAAACAAACAAACAAAAAAAATAATAAAAAAAAAAAAAAATATTTGAGTTTTTTATTAATTCTTTATTTTGAAATTTATTAAAAATTTTAAACATAAATGACCACAAATAAAAGTATTAAATTTTTGATATCTTAAATAGTTATATTTAATGTTTTTACCCAAGTATCTTAAAACTTCTATAGGTGGTTGGAGATTACCAAAACTATCAAAGTATTCTACATTGTCATTATTTTTATAAAATGCTACCCAATGCGTTCCATATCCTCTATTTGAATCCAAGTTTATAATTCCATTCTCTATTCGGTGTGGAGTTTTAGGAAGTTTATCCCTCATATATACTCCTCTAAAATAAGGAATATACTTCTTCCCAAATGTTCTCAAGTCCACATCTGTTAGCGGTCTATTAGGTAGCTGCTTTAATAGTTTTTTGATGAGGTATAAAATATTCCATAGCCTTTTTTATAGGGTTTAAGATATAGACCTTTACCCATAGCTATTGCCTCTAATGTTTTGTTATGACGCTTACTTTCTTCGAGCTGTTGTCTACCATTTTTAGCTAAAGTAATAGTTTTAGCGATTGCTGACCCACCAGAAGCTATTGCTCCCAATGCTCCAAGTGCTGTTAGAATAGGGACAAGTGGAAGAAAACCGCCAAGTTTAGGTATGTTGATAATTCTAGGAATTTTTACTATAGATTTTTTTCCAAGAAATGAATGTTGGATAGCTTTTCGTGCAGTTTTAATAGCGGTTTTGATGTCATTTGGTTTTTCCTTTTTTAAAATATCGGTTGCTGATTTAACGGCATTCTTAAAAATATTTCGTCTACACTTTTTCTTTTGTTTGTCAGTTTTTACTCCCAAGCCCAATTTAACTTTTGACTTCATTGTGTTAGTGACAAGGTATGCGTTGAGTTTTTCTCCAAATGTACTATCTTTAGCTTTAACTCTACTCCAAGCTTTTTCTGCTAGTTCTTTATCTGCGTAATGTCGTTTATGAATATCAGTGTTCTGGGCATAAGCAATATCATGAATTTTACAAGCTGCATCTAACGGATTGATACCTTTATCACCCCTTTGTAATCGTTTTTCCAATTTAGTGCCTGGTCCACAAAATTGATAACCCGGTAAATGAAGTTCAAGTGGTAGTGAATTAATTAAGCTATTTACAAGTCCTTTTCCAAAGACGAAATGTTTTCTACTAAATTCTTTATTTTTATACACAATCATTTATATATATATAAAAATTGCTTTTCTGAAAATAAAAATAAATAAAAAATCTAAAAGTAAATAAAACGCAATATTAAGCAAACGTATGCTTTCAGTTATAATGATGCGTTTGGTAAAACAACAATCGAATATTTCAGTGAGAAACTTGGATTTAACGGAAAACAGAAATGGTTTTAAACATAGCTGTCTTTTACCTAATTCTATCAGAGCACTAATAGTTGGTCCCTCAAACTGTGGCAAAACAAATATAATGCTAAGTTTAATTGAAAGTCCGAATGGTTTAAAATTTAAAAATATTTATATATACTCAAAATCATTAAATCAACCGAAATATAAATATCTGTCAAGATTAATTTCATCAGTAAAGGGTATGGGACTTTATACATTTTCAGACAATGAACATGTCATACCACCCGAAAAAGCTAAAGTAAATTCTATTATGATATTTGACGATGTCGCTTGTGAAAAACAAAATAATATAAGATCATATTTCTGTATGGGGAGACATAAGGATATTGATTCTTTTTATTTATGTCAGACTTATACACATATTCCAAAACATTTAGTACGTGATAATGCAAATATGATTATTTTATTCAAGCAAGATGAATTAAATTTAAAGCACATCTACAATGATCACGTTGGCAGTGACATGAGTTTAAATATGTTTCGTTACATTTGCGGAGAATGTTGGAAGGATAAATATGGATTTCTTATAATAAGTAAAGATGATGAAATGAAGCAAGGGCGTTATAGAAAAGGCTTTGATCTATTCATTCAGATTTAGTCATATAAATACTACTAACTACATCAGACGTATACCTATTAATATTAAATACGTTTTTTTTTCCACTTGGAAACTGTTAAAATTATTCCACGAAGCTGTTTATCTGTTTTAAGAAGCTGTTTAGCTGTTTTCAAAAGCTGTTTAACTGGTTTCAAAAGCTGTTTATCTGTTTTAAGAAGCTGTTTAGCTGTTTTCAAAAGCTGTTTAACTGGTTTCAAAAGCTGTTTATCTGTTTTAAGAAGCTGTTTAGCTGTTTTCAAAAGCTGTTTAGCTGTTTTCAAAAGCTGTTTAGCTGTTTTAAGAAGCTGTTTAGCTGTTTAAAGAAGCTGTTTAAAGAAGCTGTTTAGCTTTTTTTTTTTCATCAAAGTTATAATCATGGAAGAAAATATTTTAAAAGAGTTGGTGAAATCCAAAAAAATTTTAAAGAAAAAATTTCAAAGCATAAGACTGGGAGAATTGGAAAAATTTAATAATTTAGAAAGAACGTTTAAACCTTTAACAGAACCTCTAAAGAAACTAGTCAAATTGTCAGATTCGTCAAATCTAACAATACCCACAGACGAAAAATATAAATGTAAGCACAATACTAAAATAAAAACGGAAAATAATACTATATTCACCAGCACTCCTAAGAAAAAATTATTGATCGAGAAAAACATTAATTCAGCACCTAATAAAATAAAAAGGGGTAAAGAAGAAGAAGAAGAAGAAGAAGACTATAATAGTAATAGTGAAGATGAAGTAAATGATAAATCGAAAAATGAACAATTTTATTCTCAATCATCCGATTGGGAGTTTGATTTATCAACCCTAAATGGAAATAAAAAGCTTGACACTATATTTGGACCTCATAAAATGGAAAATGGAGACTGGAAATTTGGAAATTCTATTTTAAAGCTAACCGATGATAAAATAATAATAGGTCAAAAATCTTGGGCACTAACCCCAGGGTTATACTCATTACTTTTTCATAAAAATCCAAAACAATTTGATTCGTCAGAGCTAGCAATATATAAAAATATTTTACTTGATACAAATGCACATCGAAGAAACTATGATCCTAATAATCAAATCAATGGAAACAGAGGTTATAAATATAAAAAAATAATAAATAAATTGTTTACTACAACTACTCACGTTGGTAAGGGTTTAATGGAGGTAAATCTTAATAAACCGAACTATATATACTGGGATAATCCTAATGAAATTGTAGACCGATTGAGGCTGTTAATAGCATCACAACATGCTGGTAACAATAATCATTCTAATGAAATAATATCTATAATCGAAGAACTAAGGGAAGCAAATATAATTGAATAACTTTTAAATAAATAAATAAATAAAAAAATTATGACTGTTGACAAATTTGGTCATTACTATAATCAAAAATATATAGGAGATATAACAAGAAACAACATTTCAAAAAAATTCGGTATCAAACTCAACGTAAATAATATTGATATAGAGAATAAAAGAATTTTAAATTTGTCACCTCCAATGAATGGGACAGATGCTGTTAACAAAAATTATGTGAATATACAAATGACCCATATGCAAGAACATTTAAAAAGGGGTATAAACAAAGAAGTTTTAATTGTAAGAAATGAAATAAAGGATTTAAATAAGAAAATTTCTGATATATATAGTGCAATGATTCATCACAACAAACTTTCATCACAACAACAACAACAACAACAACAACATAATGGAAAAAAGAACGGTAATAAATGAACTACATTCTAGAGCACGCAAAAATTTCTTAAGACGGAAAGTAATAACAAAGGGAATTGATGATCTTTGGCAAGCAGATTTAGTAGAAATGGGTAACTATTCCATTATAAACAACGGATACAAATATATGCTAACAGTTATTGATACATTTTCAAAATATGCTTGGGCTGCAGCAATTAAAGCAAAAACCGCAAATGAAGTTTCCAAAGCTTTCCAGGAAATACTAAGTAAGGGGCGAATACCTAAAAATTTACAAACAGATGACGGAAAAGAATTTTTTAATAAGGAGTTTGGTTTACTAATGCGTAAATATTCAATTAATCATTACTCTACTTATAGTGGAATGAAAGCTTCAATTGTTGAACGCTTTAATCGAACACTAAAAGGTATGATGTGGAGAGAATTTAGTTATAATGGAACATTTCACTGGATTGATATTTATAAAAAACTAGTTGATCAATATAACAGAAAAACTCATAGTAAAATTAAAATGGCGCCTATTGATGTAAAACGTGAACATGAACAACATCTACTGAAAACTGCATTTAGCAGTTTAAAAATGTTTAAATCATCAAGGTTTAAGGTTGGGGACTATGTTCGCATAAGTAAATATAAACATATATTTGAAAAAGGTTATACCGGATATCTTCGGTATTTGCCAATGAATCTTTGAGTTGATAATGCAAATGAATGCCTTAAGGTGTTATAATACTTGCTATTTGTTGTATTGGATTTTTTAGGATTGATTGAATGAAACAACAAATGAGTGAAAGAACTAGAAATTTCAGCGTTTGGAGTCAGAGTCGGAACTAGTACTATTTCTGACGACTCCACTGCCCTGGTATTTCTAGTTCTTTCACTCATTTGTTGTTTCATTCAATCAATCCTAAAAAATCCAATACAACAAATAGCAAGTATTATAACACCTTAAGGCATTCATTTGCATTATCAACTCAAAGATTCATTGGCAAATACCGAAGATATCCGGTATAACCTTTTTCAAATATATGTTTATATTTACTTATGCGAACATAGTCCCCAACCTTAAACCTTGATGATTTAAACATTTTTAAACTGCTAAATGCAGTTTTCAGTAGATGTTGTTCATGTTCACGTTTTACATCAATAGGCGCCATTTTAATTTTACTATGAGTTTTTCTGTTATATTGATCAACTAGTTTTTTATAAATATCAATCCAGTGAAATGTTCCATTATAACTAAATTCTCTCCACATCATACCTTTTAGTGTTCGATTAAAGCGTTCAACAATTGAAGCTTTCATTACACTATAAGTAGAGTAATGATTAATTGAATATTTACGCATTAGTAAACCAAACTCCTTATTAAAAAATTCTTTTCCGTCATCTGTTTGTAAATTTTTAGGTATTCGCCCCTTACTTAGTATTTCCTGGAAAGCTTTGGAAACTTCATTTGCGGTTTTTGCTTTAATTGCTGCAGCCCAAGCATATTTTGAAAATGTATCAATAACTGTTAGCATATATTTGTATCCGTTGTTTATAATGGAATAGTTACCCATTTCTACTAAATCTGCTTGCCAAAGATCATCAATTCCCTTTGTTATTACTTTCCGTCTTAAGAAATTTTTGCGTGCTCTAGAATGTAGTTCATTTATTACCGTTCTTTTTTCCATTATGTTGTTGTTGTTGTTGTTGTTGTTGTGATGAAAGTTTGTTGTGATGAATCATTGCACTATATATATCAGAAATTTTCTTATTTAAATCCTTTATTTCATTTCTTACAATTAAAACTTCTTTGTTTATACCCCTTTTTAAATGTTCTTGCATATGGGTCATTTGTATATTCACATAATTTTTGTTAACAGCATCTGTCCCATTCATTGGAGGTGACAAATTTAAAATTCTTTTATTCTCTATATCAATATTATTTACGTTGAGTTTGATACCGAATTTTTTTGAAATGTTGTTTCTTGTTATATCTCCTATATATTTTTGATTATAGTAATGACCAAATTTGTCAACAGTCATAATTTTTTTATTTATTTATTTATTTAAAAGTTATTCAATTATATTTGCTTCCCTTAGTTCTTCGATTATAGATATTATTTCATTAGAATGATTATTGTTACCAGCATGTTGTGATGCTATTAACAGCCTCAATCGGTCTACAATTTCATTAGGATTATCCCAGTATATATAGTTCGGTTTATTAAGATTTACCTCCATTAAACCCTTACCAACGTGAGTAGTTGTAGTAAACAATTTATTTATTATTTTTTTATATTTATAACCTCTGTTTCCATTGATTTGATTATTAGGATCATAGTTTCTTCGATGTGCATTTGTATCAAGTAAAATATTTTTATATATTGCTAGCTCTGACGAATCAAATTGTTTTGGATTTTTATGAAAAAGTAATGAGTATAACCCTGGGGTTAGTGCCCAAGATTTTTGACCTATTATTATTTTATCATCGGTTAGCTTTAAAATAGAATTTCCAAATTTCCAGTCTCCATTTTCCATTTTATGAGGTCCAAATATAGTGTCAAGCTTTTTATTTCCATTTAGGGTTGATAAATCAAACTCCCAATCGGATGATTGAGAATAAAATTGTTCATTTTTCGATTTATCATTTACTTCATCTTCACTATTACTATTATAGTCTTCTTCTTCTTCTTCTTCTTCTTCTTCTTCTTCTTTACCCCTTTTTATTTTATTAGGTGCTGAATTAATGTTTTTCTCGATCAATAATTTTTTCTTAGGAGTGCTGGTGAATATAGTATTATTTTCCGTTTTTATTTTAGTATTGTGCTTACATTTATATTTTTCGTCTGTGGGTATTGTTAGATTTGACGAATCTGACAATTTGACTAGTTTCTTTAGAGGTTCTGTTAAAGGTTTAAACGTTCTTTCTAAATTATTAAATTTTTCCAATTCTCCCAGTCTTATGCTTTGAAATTTTTTCTTTAAAATTTTTTTGGATTTCACCAACTCTTTTAAAATATTTTCTTCCATGATTATAACTTTGATGAAAAAAAAAGCTAAACAGCTTCTTTAAACAGCTTCTTTAAACAGCTAAACAGCTTCTTAAAACAGCTAAACAGCTTTTGAAAACAGCTAAACAGCTTTTGAAAACAGCTAAACAGCTTCTTAAAACAGATAAACAGCTTTTGAAACCAGTTAAACAGCTTTTGAAAACAGCTAAACAGCTTCTTAAAACAGATAAACAGCTTTTGAAACCAGTTAAACAGCTTTTGAAAACAGCTAAACAGCTTCTTAAAACAGATAAACAGCTTCGTGGAATAATTTTAACAGTTTCCAAGTGGAAAAAAAAACGTATTTAATATTAATAGGTATACGTCTGATGTAGTTAGTAGTATTTATATGACTAAATCTGAATGAATAGATCAAAGCCTTTTCTATAACGCCCTTGCTTCATTTCATCATCTTTACTTATTATAAGAAATCCATATTTATCCTTCCAACATTCTCCGCAAATGTAACGAAACATATTTAAACTCATGTCACTGCCAACGTGATCATTGTAGATGTGCTTTAAATTTAATTCATCTTGCTTGAATAAAATAATCATATTTGCATTATCACGTACTAAATGTTTTGGAATATGTGTATAAGTCTGACATAAATAAAAAGAATCAATATCCTTATGTCTCCCCATACAGAAATATGATCTTATATTATTTTGTTTTTCACAAGCGACATCGTCAAATATCATAATAGAATTTACTTTAGCTTTTTCGGGTGGTATGACATGTTCATTGTCTGAAAATGTATAAAGTCCCATACCCTTTACTGATGAAATTAATCTTGACAGATATTTATATTTCGGTTGATTTAATGATTTTGAGTATATATAAATATTTTTAAATTTTAAACCATTCGGACTTTCAATTAAACTTAGCATTATATTTGTTTTGCCACAGTTTGAGGGACCAACTATTAGTGCTCTGATAGAATTAGGTAAAAGACAGCTATGTTTAAAACCATTTCTGTTTTCCGTTAAATCCAAGTTTCTCACTGAAATATTCGATTGTTGTTTTACCAAACGCATCATTATAACTGAAAGCATACGTTTGCTTAATATTGCGTTTTATTTACTTTTAGATTTTTTATTTATTTTTATTTTCAGAAAAGCAATTTTTATATATATATAAATGATTGTGTATAAAAATAAAGAATTTAGTAGAAAACATTTCGTCTTTGGAAAAGGACTTGTAAATAGCTTAATTAATTCACTACCACTTGAACTTCATTTACCGGGTTATCAATTTTGTGGACCAGGCACTAAATTGGAAAAACGATTACAAAGGGGTGATAAAGGTATCAATCCGTTAGATGCAGCTTGTAAAATTCATGATATTGCTTATGCCCAGAACACTGATATTCATAAACGACATTACGCAGATAAAGAACTAGCAGAAAAAGCTTGGAGTAGAGTTAAAGCTAAAGATAGTACATTTGGAGAAAAACTCAACGCATACCTTGTCACTAACACAATGAAGTCAAAAGTTAAATTGGGCTTGGGAGTAAAAACTGACAAACAAAAGAAAAAGTGTAGACGAAATATTTTTAAGAATGCCGTTAAATCAGCAACCGATATTTTAAAAAAGGAAAAACCAAATGACATCAAAACCGCTATTAAAACTGCACGAAAAGCTATCCAACATTCATTTCTTGGAAAAAAATCTATAGTAAAAATTCCTAGAATTATCAACATACCTAAACTTGGCGGTTTTCTTCCACTTGTCCCTATTCTAACAGCACTTGGAGCATTGGGAGCAATAGCTTCTGGTGGGTCAGCAATCGCTAAAACTATTACTTTAGCTAAAAATGGTAGACAACAGCTCGAAGAAAGTAAGCGTCATAACAAAACATTAGAGGCAATAGCTATGGGTAAAGGTCTATATCTTAAACCCTATAAAAAAGGCTATGGAATATTTTATACCTCATCAAAAAACTATTAAAGCAGCTACCTAATAGACCGCTAACAGATGTGGACTTGAGAACATTTGGGAAGAAGTATATTCCTTATTTTAGAGGAGTATATATGAGGGATAAACTTCCTAAAACTCCACACCGAATAGAGAATGGAATTATAAACTTGGATTCAAATAGAGGATATGGAACGCATTGGGTAGCATTTTATAAAAATAATGACAATGTAGAATACTTTGATAGTTTTGGTAATCTCCAACCACCTATAGAAGTTTTAAGATACTTGGGTAAAAACATTAAATATAACTATTTAAGATATCAAAAATTTAATACTTTTATTTGTGGTCATTTATGTTTAAAATTTTTAATAAATTTCAAAATAAAGAATTAATAAAAAACTCAAATATTTTGTTTTTTTTTTATTATTTTTTTTGTTTGTTTGTTTTTTATTTATTATCCATTCTTAATAATAATCTATAGATTTTAACATCTGTTTTAATTTTATTTTGCATTTTTTTTCCAAACTCATAACAAAGTCTGGTTAAATCAATTTCTATATCTCTTTCATTTATATTTTTAATTTCATAATATTGTACATTTGTTTTATTTAAAATAGAGCAATTAGGAATATAATGTTCATAATAAAAATATAAGATTTGCTTGCGAAGAATTGTATTCCAGCTTAAAAATGTCGTCAAGAATATTCCAATTTGAGTCAGAGATTTCCAAGTTTCAGGATCAATTTTTATTTTATGGTTTCCCTGTTGTAGGATGAGATAGCAAATATTATTCCTATACTGAAATGTATATTGAACGTCCTTCTTTTCATCCTTATTAATTAGATTCATACAATCTTGGAATTCATACTGATTAAGTGTTGCCTTAATATATTCCTTATAGCTCATAAGGTTTATCCATTCATCCCGGTCCAATGCAATGAAGTTCCTATCCTTATAATGCAACCAGACAATAGGCTTAAAACCAAGAGCTGTGGAAAATCCGCAGGATATCTTTAATTTTAAATTTATAAAATATTCCAACTCAAATACACAGTCGTATATTTTCGGGCTTCTTACAAGATTGAACATTCTCGATGAATTTTAAATGTAAACTAATAATATTTTTGCTTTGAAACTCTCTATTTAAAGAAAAAAATGCTTTTATCTTTTTTTTTTTTTTTTTTTTATTTTTATTTAATTATTTTTGTTTTCTTGTACATAAATTTAGACTTCTAAAATATTTTAATATCTTTTTATAATTTTCTATAATTCTTATAACCTCCTTTTTCCTCTTATAGAAAAAGTAGCATCCACACAAACCCACGACATCTCCACTTGTACTTTCGTGAGAGCAAGGCATATTATATACATTAAAATTTGTATATTCTCTTTTGAATGTACATAATAATTCCAAATGTTCTTCAAAGATTACACTTCCAAATTCTTGTAGAAAAGCTTCAATAACCTCCATCTTTCCACATTAAGATTTCAGTTACAACTTATTAAAAATATTAATATTTCTATGTTATATATATATATATATATATATATATATATACTAATAAAATAAAAAAAAAAACACTAGAATCTATAATAATTTTTTTTATTGTTCAATCATTTTTTTTTTATTGAAAAAATTATTTTATTTAAATGTATTAAAATGAGTATAAGGGTAATATCCTTTCATAGGAGCAGCCGTCTTAATTTCTAGCTTATAATTAATGCTATCCTTTTCGTCATCTAAAGGAATCTTTGAAATTATATATGAGCCAGTTGATAGGCTCCCAACATCGTTTTCAGTTAAGACATTAAACCTTTTAGGAAGATAAAGCATAGCTCCATCCAATTCCAAGACAATGGCATCTCCATATTTTGTAGTTACCCGTTCAGCTCCTGTAATAGGATAGTCCTTTCCACCTATCATATTTTTAACACTTAAAATATGTTTTATATTTAATTTGTTGAATGAAGCAATTAATTCCGCGTTAATATTCATCGTTTGATAATTTATAATGAAATGTAATAAATTACTAAATAAATTCACAATTTATAGAAAAAATTTTTGTTTTTTTTTTTTTTGGTTACACTTAGTTTTAACATATGTTGTTTGCTCTAATTCATTAAAATTATCGATAATGTTTTTTAATTTTACCCACCACACCCATTGTAAAAACAAACAAATTCTAATTTCAATTTTATTAGTTTTTATTATTTATATTTATTTATTAATTTCTTAAAATATATTTTGAATTAAAAAAAAAATCTCTACTACATCTATAAACATAAGTCTACTTCCCTAATATAACGATCTCCATCTTCGTCCAAATAAAAACCATCATTTGCCTTCAAAATGATGGTATCTCCCTCTTCATCGTCCAGAAAATCCTCAATTTCCCACAAAAATCAAAAAAGATAGAATTATCAACAATATTTTCCAATTGCTTCTACAAGGTCTGTATGTCTATCTATCTACATATCTCTATGTCTGTCTGGCTGTCTGTCTATCGATCACAACAAAAGAAAGGCTTCAACAATGCACCCACCACTTGTGCATTGCTATCCTATAAAATTTAACGACTTTTTTTTTTATTACTTTGTTTTTGAAATTTTTTTAAATTTTACCTACTTTAACACGTGTTCATTTCACCTACTTTAACACGTGTTCAGGAATTTCCCCCCTAATTTTGCCTTTTTTAAAATTTATGACATTTTTATTACTTTGTTTTTGAAAATTTTTTTTTTTTTTAAAAATTTGACCTTTTTTAACACGTGTTCATTTGACATACTTTAACACGTGTTCATTTTAATGGCTTTTGGATAATTTTAATGGCTTTTTAATGGCTTTGGAAAAATTTTAATGGCTTTTGGATAATTTTAATGGCTTTTGGATAATTTTAATGGCTTTTGGGTAATTTTAATGGCTTTTTAATGGCTTTTGGGTGATTTTAATGGCTTTTTGGGTAAATTTGGCGTAGAACTCTCATTATACATATACTCTTCATTATTCTTCTTATAAGAAATCATGTTATTAAAAGTTCTCAGTGCAGGGAAAACAATTTAATTCTGGCTCCATACTACGCCAATGAAGATTATATACGCCAAACACTACAAAGTGGATATTAGGGAGATCGAACGGTTAATTTTCGACCGGTTTTAACCGGTTATGTTAGCTTAGCCCAAGTCGGTTATTTAAAAATGGGCATTTCTCGAATATCGAATAAACCGGTTATTTTAGTAATGTGTAATTTATATACATTTTCCTTATTCGTGTTGTAGATGTACCTGCAATTTAAGTATTTTCTAACTGAATATTGGTCAAACTTAAACTTTTAATGAAGGATGTCAAAACAAAATGTAACAAAGCTCAAAAAACATTATGAAATCTCTTATAAAAGCGTGTGTTCTTGTAAAAAAAAAAACCAAAAACTATTCAAAATACTACAAAAACGTGTGCAGTTAAAAAGTAAATAGTAATTTGTGCAAGAGTATTCTAAATATATAATATATTTTTATATAAATGTTATCTCTAGATATTTTTCGAATGCGATTAAAAAGACAAAGTTAGGTTCTTGAAGTGCCCTAAAATTATTAGTTACAAATGTTCTTCCAGGTTACGACTTATTAATCACCTTTAATTAGTATGGATCACATGCTTGACATTAAAATGAAACTTAACTCCGTTCGAAGTAGTTCTAATAAGACGACAAATAATACTTTACTAAAATACGCTGCAAAAAATTAATCATTGGCTGAAATATTAGCCCGTTGTGTTGCCGAGGACGAAATGCCCGTTAAGGCACTAAAAACTCTTAAGTAGTTCTAGCATCTCTTCATGCTGAAAACTACAACATTACGGCGGAATCAACGATATGGGAAAAATTTCTACCAGTTTTATTTATTAAAACACCAAGAACTAAAAAACCAAATTGAAGAAATCAAACAATGTCATGCAATGTTTTAAGTTGTAGTCGACGAATTGACAAATATTTTACACAAAAAGAATCTTCAGTTCACTATTCGTTTCTATATTGCTGAAACAAAATAATTTGAAGAAGATAATACTGGCTAAAAGGTTTTGTTTGCAACTTTTGAAAAATATGGTTGATTTATATAGATAGCCTAACCACCAACAAATTAAAACTCATTCAAAATAAATTTGAGAGAATATTTCAAATAATAACTTTATAAAATTCCTATAATTTATTTGCTTTTGCAAAACGTTTGTCTAGATCAAATATCATTCAACCGATTCTAAATTCCATTATACAAATATCTTCTTACAAATAAAGTTTAGAAGATCAATAAAAAGTTGTTGAAAATTAAGCTAAAGTTTGATCAATTTACTGGTCCCACTTTTCTTGGATTTTATCGTAAAATATTTGTTAGGTCTGATCTAAGTCATATTTATGTATTTTGTTGGTTCCTACCTTTGCAAATTGTTTTGTTTTTATTCAAATTAACGTTTTATTTTAAAAACTTATTTGATTTTTTTATTTTTGAGTATTCGAATTAAAACCGGTTAACCGGTTATTTAAAAATTGCTTAACCGAAAACCGGGTTTTTTTAAAATAGCAACTATTCGTAATATTCGAAAACCGGTTATTGAAAAAGTCGAATAATCGATCTCCCTAGTGGATATGTACAACCTGAGGCTTTTCTATACCTCGACAGCAAAGGATTTATTCAAAACGAAAACATATATATAGAAGGGCCACTAACAAGACAATACAGTGTAACGAACTTCCGAACGACAACAGTAGATTTAATAGAAACATATATTCAGAGGATGAAAATATAATCACAAACAAAAATAAAAAAAATACTAATACCATTTTGCATCTATTTTTATCTTTTGACCTTTATAACACTTTTACCCCCTTTTTCACAACTTACCGATAGCTAAAGGTACGATTTTATCGGCGGTATAAAAAGTGTTCCCTTATTAAAACTTAACTTTAACATATCAGGTATGATGAACCTTCCTTTAACTTATCCCTCACTTTAGGTTAAAGTACAGTTGAAATAATGGAACACTAGTTATTCGGCCGATAAAATCCTACCTTTAGCTATCGGTAAGTCGTGAAAACGGGCCTTAGTCTTTGTTTTATATAAAAGTAAGGTTTTTTGTCAATTTTTTTTTCATAAATTATATAAAAAAATTTTTTCATATCAAAAATAATACCCAATTAGAAAATATGTTATAAATTCATATCATATATACATTGTTCTCGAGTGCCCGAATATGGGACTATGTATAATAATAAGCATCATTAAGACTATTTTGTTTATTTATAGTTTTTAAGCATAAATAGTTGGCTTAAATAAATTTATAAAATATATAATATAAAATTGTCATAAACAGCTGTCCGTTCGTTTTACTCGCCATTAATCAAATAACTCTGAATTTGTCACACTTAAGTTACCTAGAAAAATACGCTTTTTAAAGAGATTTGCAAGTATTTGCAGCTAAAGTTAGAAATGTATGGAAGATGTTTTATTGCCGTAGAGAAAAAATTAAGGTTAATTTTTAACTATCAATTGCAATCATTCTTCTTAAGTGCCAATTGAAATTCCAATTCATAGTTCTATTTACTAATTTTCAATCCACTTAAATCCTGCCGATAAAATCCTACTAATATAAAAATTCCCCAATATTTCAATACATATTAAAAAAATATCCACTTTCGACATTAGCTTTCATTTTTATTTTTCTGTAATCATAAGTTATTTGTATCAAAACTTTTATTTAAAAATCACTTGTATTTTACTGCACTCAATCATTGATTTTAACTCGGTAACAAATCACACATGTTTGTATCTATAAAGTAACGGTAAATCTACATTGTAGAAAAAAATACACACCGATGCCTATTTTGGTATGTTTT
This sequence comes from Pollenia amentaria, assembly GCA_943735925.1. Taxonomy (NCBI): domain Eukaryota; kingdom Metazoa; phylum Arthropoda; class Insecta; order Diptera; family Polleniidae; genus Pollenia; species Pollenia amentaria. The sequence continues at coordinate 127,482,600 of OX031009.1, forward strand.
AAATGTACTAAATTAAAAAAAAATAATATCAAAAATGAAAAAAAAAATTTTTTTGGCTTTTGGCCAAATAAAGGCAAAAATTTCCTGTAGTGCCCTGGTGTAATCAAAACCATTAGAACTTATTTTTTTAACTGTAAACGTCTATGTGATAATCTTAGCTCTCTTGTCCAACTAAAGGTGTTATGATACTTGCTATTTTTTGTATTTTTTCTATATTGGAGAACAGTGCAAATATATTTGCATAGGAAAACTGACTAAGTGTAAAGAGTTTGATTATACCATAAAAAATCTTGAAATGACAAAAAAATATACGTGTGTTATCGATAAATAATCTTAGACTGTCAAAAAAAATATAAAAATTTGTAACTTAAAATTGATATTTCCAGATTAAATGTTAGCACTGCTGCTAACTTTTTTAGTTTTTGATCGAAAGTAGCGGGTTTTAACTTTTTTTTTGCGATTTATAGCTTTTTTGAGGGTTTTTATGGGAAGAAAACGTGGGCAATATTGTTTGGTTTGTTTACATATTGTATTTCTTGTTCTTTCTCGCATTTGTTGTTTCATTCAGTCAACCCTAAACAAATCCAATACAAAAAATAGCAAGTGTCATAACACCTTAAGGGCCATTTTTATATCTTAATGATAAAATTCCGGATAGTTTAAGTGAACAATGGCTATCGTGAACGATCAAGTGGCCATTAAGTTTTCTCCATTAGTACAACTGTCTGATAAAATTAAAACTGTAACTTATATACTGTGTCAACATTGCAGTGGATACCGACTGCTTTTGGTTGTTTAAAGTACGTAGTGGCAACGACTAACTTTTGTTTATTTCTTTAATTGAAAGCAGAAGTAAATTTTTTGTGCTTTATTTTTATTTTTTTTTTTTTATCAAAGTTGTTTGTGGGAATACTATTATTTATTAAAAGATTTTGTTTGTTGTGCTTAATTCCCTTTTTAAATAATTGATAAAAAATACTGAAATTTATTGTTGGAGGATAAGCTGTTCCTATGCGCATTTCACTGGTTGCTTAGGCCAGATCATCAGGAAACGTTCTCCTAAATAATTTTAGAAAAGCCAAAGCTATCAGTAAACAAAACTACAGAGGGAATGAGAATTACCTACAAACACTCAAAAAGTCTTGTTTGCAACGATATCAAAGCTTAAACAAAATACCAAACAATAAATCTGTGATGAATTTTATCTTTTCTTACATTTCCCGCTACAATTATTTGGAATTCTCCCAACATTAATTGTAGTTGTAAGTGGGTAAAGAAAAAACATATTAAAAACAAAGTGCTTTTATTGTTTACGCAAGAAATCAAAATAAAAACAATTTGCCAGTTCAACAGTTGATCTGGCCTAAGCAACCAGTGAAATGCGCATAGGAACTGCTTATCCTCCAACAATAAATTTCAGTATTTTTTATCAATTATTTAAAAAGGGAATTAAGCACAACAAACAAAATCTTTTTTTTTTTTTTTTTTTATTGTAAATTGTTTTTTCTTGTGTTAAATTGTTTTTGTTGGAAAAAAATTAGTAATTTAAGACTGTCGTTGAATTTGCCATATCTTGAGCAGAAAATATGGCAGCTTCAAATTCTTAAAGTTCGCTTGTGAAGTTACCATGAGGATAAAATGTTAGGACCTGTTTACATGAAGCGACATGTCCCCTGCGACTCGAGTTTTCGTGGGAAGGCTGTGGTGTAGAGTACGGTGTAATAAGCTTGAAGCGATTATTTCTCGTTTACATCTTTCGTTCTCTTCTTGTCATGTTATGTATGACCGGTGCGTCAAAAAGTCGCTTTGTTGCTGCAACAAAATCCCATCCGATGGAAGCTAGCTAGAGTGAGAAGGCGAACAGTCATGTAGCATGAATGGTCAAAATGCAATATGGCGTCACAGGCAAGTAAACGACTTACGAAAACATTAAACGTAAGCATGACTGCAACGTGGGATTGGTCACACAGATAGCTTCCCTATTAAAAATCTTGGAAAAAAGGGTAAGTAACCCACATTTCTGAAATCAACAATGCTAACGAATCGCTCAGGCGACTCATGCTCCAGTGGGAGTTAGAGGACCATGTATATATATATATGTGTAGAAAAGCAGATGTGCTCAGCCAAAGTGATCATCACTTACGACAGCATTTAAATGCCCCATGCATGGTCAGTGTAAATGTTTTTTCAATGCGACAGCAATGGGTACTCTTAAGGTTTGAAATATATGCTGGAGCTATATCCATAGACAATACGAGAATATAATGCGCATATGGGTGGAGTACACCTAAAGACTCATACATGGGTCGAAATAGACTTAAAATAAAAACGCAACATGTGGTAACCGGGATTTTTACTATCTTCTCGATATGTCCACAATAAATGCATTTGTTTTATATCAAAGTAAATGCCGCATATGTTGACAAAACGGAAAAGCTTAATGAAATTACAATGAGTGAATTTCGGCTGAGTATCGCAAAAAATACATGTACATTTACCGAAAAACGATAGGTAAAAAAGCTGTTCATTTTTTTTTTTGGATAGTGTTAGGTTTTTCCAAATCAATAATATTCCGAAATGGAGATAAAAAAAATTGTATAAAAAATTCGTTACAAACCCTTTCTGTGCCAAGTGTAACATCCACTTGTGCTTTACAAAGGCAAAAAATTCCTTTCAAAAATATTATATGCTATAATGATATATATCATTTATTATTCCTAAATTTTAGATTTTGCTTTATGGAAAATTTATTGAAAAAAAAATTTATCCACTGCTTTTAGATATCCGGTAGCATCTGCTCAATGGCAACAGTACCTACAAAAATCAGCCTTCCATGTGGAAGACTCCCTTCCCGGGATTTTGGGCATAAATCACAGCCACTACGTGATCCCCGCAAAAATAATCAACCTGAAAGACAATAAGAATTTTACGCAAAAAACTTGCTAACGGAAGCCTCAACCAATAGTCAGACCGGTGATTGCTTACCGGAGACTGCTGACAACCGTAGCACTTTGCTGAAACTTCGAACTTAAGAAATCCGAAAAAAGCATGAGCCTTGTCATTTCGCAGGCTGCATGCACTAGTTATTTTCCCATGTGATTGGAACATTTATATTTTTTTTTTTTTTTTTTTTTTTTTTTTTTTTTTTTTTTTTTTCGTTATTTATTTATTGAATCTTCATATATTTAATATGAACTAACAATAATTTATCAAATCTTAACCTAATACTTTATTTATGTCCTGCCAGTGCCAGACAAAAATTTTCTTCATCACGGGTTCTGTTCACTTATATAGGTGTTTATCGCTCATCTAGTTGAGTAAGTGCTGCAGTGTCTCTTCTCCTTAAGCGAGTGTGGCCGCCATGATTTAAAATATTTCGAGCTAAAGGATTTGGGTGTTGTTCAAGTCTTTTTAAATATTTTAATGCATATTTTGTAATCATAGTTTTTACTAATGGCACGTTGAGATCCTTATGAATGTTTGAGTTTTTAACATACCAGGGGGCGGCTGTGATTATACGAAGAAGTTTATTTTGGCGCCTTTGAATTTTTTCGATATTAGAGGCCGAGGCAGTGCCCCATAGTTGAATACCGTAGCACCAGATAGGCTTTAAGATAGAGTTGTAAAGTAGAAGCTTGCAATCGAGTCTAAGAACAGAATTTCTTCCAATAAGCCAATGAATTTGGATGGCTTTTAGTTTCATTTGAGTTAATTTTGCCTCTATATGGCATTTCCACGTTAATCGCCGATCCAGATGTATACCGAGATATTTTACATGCGAATGTTGAGGAATAATTTGATTATTGATTGTAATAGGGGGGCAAGATTCCCGGCGCAGGGTGAATGTTATATGTACGCATTTTTGCTCATTGACCATTATCCTCCATTGTCTTAGCCATATTTCTAGTTGAAATATATGATGCTGTAGGTAACGAGATGCTTCATAACGGTTTTCGTGGACGCTTAGAAAAGCTGTGTCGTCTGCAAATGTTGAAGTTTGGGTGTAGTTGTTTGTTGGCATGTCCGAAGTATAAATTAAGTATAATAGAGGGCCCAGGATGCTGCCCTGTGGGACTCCAGCGCCAATCGGCTGAGGTGAACTTAAGAAATTTCCTTCTTTAATAATAAATTGACGACCGACTAAGTAGCTTTCTAGCAGTTTGTGTGTGTTTGCTGGTAAATTTTGCTTCAATTTGTGTAATAAGCCTTCATGCCAGACTTTGTCAAAAGCTTGCGAAACATCGATGAAGAGTGCTGAGCAATATTTTTTTTCTTCAAATGTTTTTCTTATGACATTTACTATTCGATGAGTTTGTTCAATTGTGCTGTGTTTTCTTCTAAATCCGAATTGATGGTTTGGAATACATCTATTTTCACTTAAAATCGGTGTTAATTTTGAAACTAATAATTTCTCAAATAGCTTTGACATATTTGACAATAAGCTAATAGGCCTATAAGACTCAACTTTCGTATGATCTTTACCTGGCTTTGGTATCATGGTAACTAAGGAAACCTTCCATTTTTGAGGAAAGTATTCAAGGCGTAAAATAGCATTAAAAATAAAAAGAATAATTTTCTTTGCTACGCGAGGTAGCTCTAATAGCATTTTATTGCTGATCTTATCAATGCCAGGTGCCTTCTTAGTGTTTAAGTCACATATAACCTTTTCGATTTCTCTCATCTCAAATCTTAGGGGAATAGCTGCTCTAACAGCAACAGGTGGTAAATCGACCGCAATATTGTGAGATATATTAGGTGTAAATACGTTTTTCAAGTGACTTACAAACAGATTTCCTTTTTCAACATCATTTCTTGCCCAACTTCCATTCAAGTTTCTTAATGGTGGTTTAGAGACAACTGGCCTTTTGAGGTTTCTAGCTGCACGCCATAATGAGTAGTCCGATTGTGGAGTTGCATCAAGTTCCTTAAGATATTTTTCCAGAGAAGCCGTTTTCTGAGTCTGCAATAACTTTCTTAATCTTTTTGTACACTCTTTTAGCAAGTTCTTAAGTTGAGGAGATCTGTGCAATTGCCACTCTCTTCGTGCCCTCCTTTTTTCAGACAAGAGACGCTCGACATCTGTGGAATATATTTTAATAGTTTTTGTTTTTTTGGGGGCAATATTGGAATGTTGAACAGCTAGTTTCAGAAAACTGTCAAAATTATCAATAGAGCGATCTACATACTCCGGTGTACTGAGCGGAATATTTTCTGTGCAATGGGCACTGAGATATTTTTTATATTTTAACCAATTTATTTGTGTGGCTGACGTCGCTAGGTAACCAGTCGGAGATACAATTCTATTGGGGTTCATTATAGTAACAATTGTAGGTGTGTGGTCGGAAGATAATTCTAGGGAAGCTTCAACGTGAATCGTTTCTGTGGGGATGTTTTTAACCACGCCAAAATCGATGACATCTGGAATTTTTTGCGGGTCAGCAGGCCAATATGTTGGTTGGCCGCTCGCGACAACATTTAAATTCATTTTAGAGATTGTATTAAACAAAACACGACCCTTTGGTGTTATTAGTCGTGACCCCCAGAAGGTATGTTTAGCGTTATAATCGCCAGCGGCCAGGAAACAGGGTCCTAGTGATTTATAATATTCACAATATTGGCTTTCTGATATTGAAAATCTAGGTGGAGAGTATAAAGATGAGATTACAATGCTACGATTCAGCTCTTCAACACAAATGTTCGTTGCTTGGAGATAATCCTCACGATGATCACACATTAGGTAGTGTTTGACTCGATTTTTTATCAAAATGGCAGAACCACCACAAGCTCTATCTCGAGGGTCCTTGGTATCATATAGTATATAACCATTGATGTTAAACGTATTTCTTGAGGTCAAATGAGTTTCAGAAACCATCATGACATCAATTTGTTTATTTTTAAGAAAGTATTCTAATTCATTTTTATGTTGGCGGATGCCGTTCGCGTTCCAAAAACAGATTTTTAAACAGTTCATGGCCTGTTAAGTACAGATTGCAATAACATCGATTGCATTCTAAGAATTTCCTGCATCATATTACCCATTGTGTTCGTAAAATTAGTTACTGTTTGCACTAATGTTTCCATGGTTTTTTCCAGACGACTTAAATTTGAAACTGGAGTTTCATCATTACTTGGCGCAGCACCTTGCGTTGGCGCATGGTTTGATTTTACGACGTTAGCATAAGAGGTTCTGTTATAACTAGGCTGCGGGGCCTGAATGTCACCAGTGCTTACTTGATTTGTTACCTGCATTTGAGGGGGATTAGTTTTCGGTCCAACTGACTGCTTGACGATGGTATATACAGGGCATCCTCTATAATTGGCAGTGTGATTACCGCCACAGTTGCTACATTTTTTTACGTTGGGGTCGGTTTTAGACTTATCGCAAAGATCTGTACCATGTAATTCACCACATACTACGCAAACAGGGGGTAAATAGCAATATGCCTTAGTATGACCATATTCTTGACAGTTTAAACACTGAACGGGACCATTTCTTTTGTGTGGCTCTTCTATAGTTACTCTTCTATAGAGAATATATTTCAAATTGTAAATAGGGTGCGTTTCATTTTTTTTAAGCTTTACGTCGCCGGGTTCAAACTCCACTCGAAAAAGTGGTTGGGGGTTTTTTTCTCTATTTTTTATATTTACTACATGTTTTATTTTGAAGCCTTTTTCTTCGAGGAATGTTTTTACCTCTTCTGGGTCCACACATGAGTCAATTCCCTTAATCACTACCTGGAGACCTTTACTGCTTTTCAGTTGGTATGTATAAAAGTTTTTTTTAAGTACTTCAAATTTGTTTATAATTTTGCGAAAATCATTCTCATTATTGACTTGTATTTTTGTCTCGTTTATACTACCACGCTTGATAGCAGCTACGTAAAACGAATTTTCACCTATCACCGATATCAAACTCTTTATGAGCTCATTTGAGTTTTGCTCCCTAAGATATATCGGGGGAGGCTTGGACGATTTTATGACGTTTGGTGCTTCAGAGGATTCATCCTCCAGAATTGCAAATCGATTTTGAGAATTTATTTTATCAAAAGATGGTACTTTTGAGGCCGAAGCAACTGCTGCAGAGGTAGGGCTGCGACCCCGTTTAAGCACTGTTATGTACCTGTCCATACCAACTTGTACTTGAGGCTTTTGACCACTTTTTACTTGTGGAGCTGAGTTTTCCATCATGCCTGATTTGAGGGTAATATTTTCATCACTTATTAAAATCGTTTTTGCCGCTGAGGCACCGCTTGCAGGTTTTATATTTTTTATTGTATTAATATCAACCGTATTATTAGACACCGAAGGTGATACTGAGTTTTCTATTATGCCTGATTGGGGGTTAATATTTACATCACTTATTAAAATTGTTTTTGCTGTTGAGGCAACGCTAGCAGGTTTTGTATTTGTTATTGTATCAACCGTGTTATTAAATACAGACGGCGAGAGGGATCGCGTACGAGTAATAGGTTTAGCCGTTAGGTATTTGCTATCATCGATTCTTTTTTTTATTTCTGTATTTTTTTCGCTAACACTCACTGTGATATATGCATTTCTACTGTTTGCACTCATAAGAGTTTTTTTTTTCTTTTACTGTTTACAGTTGTGCTCTTCTTATTTGTTATTGTTTATCAACACCGATAATGAAAAAAATGTGTGTTTATGTATGTATGTACATACATGTAATTTTTTTTTTTTTTTTCTTTTTCTTGTATTTACTTTTTTTATACTTTATTTGTTCAAAAAAAATAAACCGTATGCCGAGTTTAGAAAACACGTCTATCTTCAACGACCGCGACATTTATATGTCGAAGGGTTCAAGATGGCTTAGTACTCCCCCTGGTAGGAAGTGTATCCCAGGTTGCATGCACCTGTTATTTTTCCCAGCGCATGTCACTTCAAGAGGTCGAAGTCCTCAAGATGGATTACTACGCTCCCTGAGAGTCGCAGCACATCTCCCGGGGTGTGTATTAAATGTAATGTATTATGACCAGGTACTGGTAGAACCACAGATATGCTGTACAAGCAGAGTTTCATTAGAGACCATAAGTGTCTATGTGGAGTTCGCCGACAAACAAACGATCAACAGTTTCATTTCGGGCCCAGTATTGTGGTTGAAATTCTTGGAACTTAAATAATAATAATCAACAGAACAAAACTTTTCTTTTTTTTTTGCCAATATTGTAAATCCATATGCTAAACTAAATTTTGCATATCCGCTTGCCGAAAGAAAACCCTACATTAAGAATTATATATTTCTACCCATAGTTTGATTTTCTGTTGATTTACCTGTTTTTACCCTCTTAAAAGTACCAAATACCAAATATTTTGTACCAAGAATTATATACACTGAACACATTTTTTCTTACAATTTTTTAATTAGACCAATTAATATTCCTCAGCCGTGCTGATATTTTGCGTATTATTGTTATTTAAATCAATTCAATTGCAGCAACACCCTGACGTATGGTTGTTTAATTTACTATCCGTTTTAATATTAATCATACGTCTTTTAAATGTTTACAATAAATAATAAAATTATTCCCTTAATATTACAGAATTAAAAGTTAATCACACCTCGTGTTAAAAATTATTCTTTAAAATTTGTTTCCCCCAAATTCCAAAGAAAAAAATTGCATTCCTATATATTTAAGAGTTATGAAAAAAATATATATTTTTTAAATACTTATTAAGTCTCTCACTCACTCACTGTTAATTAAATTTATTATATCCTTTATATCACCAACCATCCTGCCAGTCTCATATCTTTTTACAACCCGTATTGAAAGAATTTTAAATTTATTTTGTGAGATGTCTTTTTACAATTTATTTTTCATTTTCGAGGTTAAAATAAACGTGTACGCTGCAGCACGAGTGCATTTACGGAAACAATGATATGTCACGTTTAATTGTATAAAATGAAAAATTAAGTAAAAATTACTTTATTACGGATAAATAAACACTGATGGTTGTATGAAGGGAAAAAACAAGAAATTACCTGCATACAAGAACAAACACACATAATTTAAGCCGGACAAAGGAAAACTATGGGGAGAATGTAGAAGGACTTAAAAAATCCTTATTGCTGTTTAACTTAATTTGATGGGCACATCTTTTTTTTGTTAATTATCTTAAAACGTCTAGTGATTTTGCAATTAATTTTAAAATATATGTAAATATACTCTACAACGAGCATTTACTAGAAAAAATGTGTGTTTCCATGAAGAACTTTACACATTTAATACAAAATTAATAGGACTTAGAAAGTTATACTTCAAAGTTGCTAGATTTAATTAAATCAAGTTAAAGTGCTATATAAGGCTTTGTCGTATCTATTATACCCTTTGTCTAATTCATTGGGTATGGTCGCTATCGTTCCAAAATCCTTGTTCCGTGAATTATCATCACCATATTTAACAAAACCTTTTGTTTATCTTGCAATAAGACTTTTACCCTTTGGTCTGTGCAGCAGGCACGTACCATCTGAACCGTGTAAATAAAAAGTTTGTTTCAGCGGAAAAACACATTTCCACTTTTCTTCGGACCACTAAAAGTATTTTTTTTTTGCAAAGATATCGCCCACACTTGCAATATTTGTTGCAGCAATTTGTAAAAATTCTGCTTTAAAATTGCGTTAGTGTTCAGATTATGAAATTATTGTTTTGAAATGTTTGTATTTTTATCTTGCCTTTCCTCTATATCCTTTTTATATTTTGTATATAAATACAAATACACAACTTCAAGTTAAAAACTGTGAGAATAACAATACAAAACAGAATTGCAGAGTACATGAAACTGAGTACCCATACCCAAACTCTTTACCCCTCTCACCAAAAAATTCAAGAATTTCTGCAAAAAAATTGCAAGTCTGGACGATGACCACCTGAGCTAACCTATTCTTTTAGAAATGAACGGCTTTTTAATAGTTGTGTAAGCTCACAGTTCAATTTCTTCGGCTCTACGACTAATTATTGGCGTGGATATATCAAGTTGAAATCAAGTTGAAGTGAATTTGTTTATTACTTTAGACGATATTTGAAGACATTGTTGTATAATTCTTTTAATTTTCCGATTCTCTGTTGGCGTTGCCTTACGTTTTATTTCAGCTCCATGCACTGAATTGGTGTTTCCACTGCCTATAACGTGAGTCACAGTTGTTTTGTGGACATTATACTTGCATGATATTCTTCGCGCTACACCTTTTTTGTAATCGTCAATAATATGCTTTTTAATGTGTTTATTATATCTATTTCTACCGATTTCATTTAATTTACAAACATGAGACCCTACCGATAAATTTATGCCGAAATCATGTTATTAACTAAATTTATTTTTGGTGACTCCAAGGCGAATTTAGCTATAGGTGGTGTCGATACTACAACAATCCAAAAACAATAGAAACAACATATGTTTTTTTGCATTGCATTGTTGGTGCTTACGGCTCGAAAAGTCAACCATTCCTAACATAACACTAACAAAGCAAAACTAACTGGTTCGCACTGTCAAAATCAGATGGCGTTTAGACTCCATCTGTAGTTTAAATCGCCTTGGATACTTCTTTTTAGAGTAACCTTTCTTTTTTTTACTGATCTATTTTCACAGTAATAAAAGAAAAACGAAAAATAATACCGGAGAAAAAAAACCAAAACATGGAATTGGGTAGTTGCAAATGTTTTAAGCACGTTAAAATAAGTGTCAATTTTTTTTCGGAAAGATTCTTCTATATTTATTTAGTGTAATATAATTTAGAAAGCTGAGTTATTAATTATAATCAATAATAATCAGTAAATGATGAATTAAAAGCCCCGTATTTTTTTTTAGTATAGGCACGATTTATTATATGGTAGTAATAGTTGCAAATGTTTTGGTCACTACTGTATATACTTTATAGGGTCTAACATCAATATTGTAGAAATTACAAATTTATTAGGAATGTAAGGCTTGCAAAAAAAAGCAAATAAAAGTTTTCTCAGACATTGAATCAAAAAACCATCAGCTATTCAGGAAGTTCAGTGATGCAACCGAACGTGCAATTAAAATTATGCAAGACATTTTGCTGTTGTGTAAATCATCATTTAAAACTTATTTTATAAAACAATTAAAAACATTTGTGTTCCAAATAAAATTTTTTAAAAACAAGTTAGATTGCTATATTCGGCTGTGCCGAATCTTTGATACCGTCCACCGACAGGAGTGGGCTCTATATGATAAATACATATATATTATTAACTAAGCTTCACAAAAACGAACGTGAGCATTAAAATTAGTTGCGGTTCAGACCTGAATTAAATTATTGACCGACAGTAAGAAAATTTTATTCGTTTCTTGTAAGAACTTTGAACTGGCTTGAGTAAATAATCATGATTCGTAAAAGTTTTAGCCGAACTAAAATAATTTTTAGGAGGGTAATTTGTATTGGACCTATGATAAATTATGGACCAATCATCCCAAAATTCTGAAGACTGATTTCTGGTATTACAAAAAATAATTTAGAATAAATTTAAATACAGCAGTGTAATTAGTTTTAGCGTTAACAGTAAATTTCACAAATTTGCATGATATTTTTTCTGGTCATATGAATTTAAGTTAGAAATTTTACCGCATTATCTATATCTGTGATGGTTTTGGGCGAATTTAATTATATTCCCAAAGTGGGCTTAATTTGGTGTTAGGCGCAATAAACAGAGTAGGGTTTATATGGGGTCTAGGGTAAATTATGGACCAATCTTCACGAAATTTGGCAGTGTGATTGCTCATCCTACGTACCGAATTTCAATTTGATAGCATTTTTTATTACGGTTTTAGGCGTACTAAACGGTTTTCCGGGAGTATGGTATATAAGGGGCCTAGTGTAAATTATGGACCGATCTTCAAACAATTTTACAGTGTCATTTCTGGTCCTATAAAACTGTGACGTACCAATTTATAGTATGCTATTATTTATTACGGTCTTAGGCGTACTAAACTGTAGAGTAGGGTAGGTAAACGGGAGTAGGGTTTATATGGGGCCTATGGTCAATTATGGACGGATCTGCACGAAATTTAACAGTATGATTTCGTATAAAGCGAATTCGTGCAAAATTGTACGTCATTCTGTGCATTATTCCACCATTAATGTTGGTTTTTGTATCAAATTTTATCAAGTTTTTTAGGGTGGTGGTTCCACATATTGATTCATAGTTCTGATCCTACCGAACAGATGTTGCTGGATTTGAATCCGAAACTGCTTTGGATAACTACAAGCAATTTGACGCCAAGATTGTTCCTTTCTTTTGCGTTTTTCGAAAGTGAGCGTGTTTTTAACAGACGGACAGACAGATGGACATGGCTATATCGACTTCGAATTACTCAAGGATCCAGAATATATATACTTTATGGGGTCTTAGATGTATTATAAAAAAGTTTCTCACGGAATGACAAACTTAGTATACCCTCATTCACCACAGTATTGGTGAAGGGGATAAAAAACTCTGTCTATTTTTAGAAATCACGTTTGGTGTGGAACATTTTTGAACCCAAATCATCTAAAAAATTGATTTTCTATGTGCCATGCCAAAATTTTGGTAAAATTTAGTTTTATGCCTAATATACATTTGTATGTACCTTTTCATAAAAATTTAAAGAGTGACAAGTAAAGTGCACAAACTAGTCGCGCACACCTCAACAAACATTTAATTATCTTATTTGCTGTTAGTTTCATTTACAGATCTATAAGTGCATGCATATAGTTATCGTTACCTTAAGTCGTAAAGGAGCTAAGTCCACATTTTTGAAAATACAGTTCACAAAAATATATAGTTTGCAAAAAAGTAAAGAGTATTTTATATGTTTTATTTGTTGTTGGTTTTCAACGGCACGTTAAAGTGTTAGGTCCAATATTGTTGAAAGAAAAAGTACTTATTCCCCTTTTAATATGAAATTCTATAACAAAATATTAAGACTTGTTGGTTGTAAACTTTTAAATGAGTCAAATAAGATTAATCGAGTATTTTTTTTCAAATTGTCATCCCACATTTTTAACTTTTGCTGTTATTTTTCGGATCTTTTTAGAAAAGCATACAAATTTTCATATTTTTTTTATTATTTATGTGATTGATTGCCAGTTTTTATTTAATTAAGTGCTGACAAATTCGCATATGAACTTACTTTATAGAAAAAAAAACATTGCGAAGAATTGTACTCCTTTAAAAATCAAATTTTATAGCGATAAGTGATAAGCAATGCTTTGCTTAATGTAAGTCCAACAAAAAGTAGCTATTGAGAAAAAGATTCGCTAAATTGGCCATACGTTATTTAAAGGCCCATTAAGTACAAATTAATGCCCCTGCTTACTGCATTGCCATATGTGACCTCTAATCTTTCTTCCAAACCTTCTAAATAAAAGCCTATTGGAGGTCTGACTATCTCCACACAGTCCGTATTCACCATTTCCTAGCCAAGTCTCGCTAACTCATTGGCCATTGCAGGTGATGTTTCAGTGACCCGATACCTAGCATAGCCTCCAGTGTGACCATTTTGGCATTTTTGCAGCTAAATTTTGCATTAAAAATTTTTATTTAGCTGCAACATTTTCATTTAGCACTTGGCATTTTTTTTAGCATTTTTGGAAAATGTCTTTAGCATTATTTTAAAATGTTGGACGTTAATAGTTTTATTGATTTTACTTAAATTTTTCTATAAATTATAATAAATTTTGACTAAAAATAGTTGTACCCAAAATGAAATTTCCTATGGAAATGGATAATTCTAATGTTAAGAAACATCTTACCTGTCTTGTTCAAAAAAATAGAATATTCAGGGAATATAAGAAATGCCCTCATCATGTTGATTGTAAATTTCAGTTTGTATTTAGAAAAAATTTTTTAAAAACTGTTAGCTAAACTGCTAAAAAAATGATAATTTTAAAACTACAGTTTTTCTATAACTTTCAACGATAAGCAATAAAATGATCTAAAAAATTTTGTATAGCCATAGAAGCTTTGGTATTGTTACAAGTAAGACCTGAGTGTTTAAAAATTCTTATTCACTTTATGGTCTTACTTGTATAATATTTTTACCTTCTCTAAAGTATTTGGAAAAAGTTTCCTGACGAGCTGGCCTAAGCAACCAGCGAAATGCGCATAGAAACTAGCTTTCCCACAACAATAAATTTCAGTGGTTTTGATCATAAATAAAGATTGGGATTATTAGCAGATAATTAATAAATGAATTAATTAATAAAATCGTTCAAATTTTGCATGTATCGGGTGTTTGCGGGTCCCCTTCATTAAAAATGTAATCTTAAATACCTGTGCTAAATATTTATATGTATGTATATATCAGATGGTTTACCAAAATCCTCTTGTTTAAATATAACCACTCATTTCAATTGCGTTAAGAAATAAGTAACTAAAATGTATTTAGTTTCGAATAAAGTTTCATACTGGTAATTAAATTTTAACAAAAATCTTTAAAAAATTTCTGGCATTATTTTTAGCATTTTTTAAAATAATTTTTAGCATTTTTTTACCATGTCTGATGCCAGATTTAGCATTTTCAAGATCTGGTCACACTGATAGCCTCACTACATATCTCCTAAGATTAGCCTTATTTAATTTTAACTTTGGATGGAAATGTAGTTCTTGCATCAAAATTGTGAATTGTTTTAAAACATTGATGGTTGATTTAATTTCAGCACTGACTTTTAAAATTCAAACTTTTGATTAAAATATTTGGTTTGTTGTGCTTAATTCCCTATTTTTATTATTGATAAGAAATACTGAAATTTATTGTTGGAGGATAAGCTGTTCCTATGCGCATTTCACTGGTTGCTTAGGCCAGATCATCAGGAAACGTTCTCCTAAATAATTTTAGAAAAGCCAAAGCTATCAGCAAACAAGACTTCAGAGGGAATGAGAATTACATACACTCAACTTTTGACTTATGGCGATTTTACCAAAAATGTGTGCTTTTTATTTATACGGATGATAAAAAAAATATACAACAACTGACTGGGAGTGTAAGTAAAATTCTTGTAAAAAGGGGAAAAAAATGTATTAATTTTAATTAATTTCTGAATGCTGACTGTAATTTTCAATTACAAACAAACCACTTTTTCATAGGGCAATTGTAGCAGGTGCTGCGTCTTTAGTTCAAAATAATCTTATTTTAAGCGCAAATGTAGAGCAAATAAAAATATTGAAAATAAATGTTTGCTCCTTCCAATTAAATTTGAGTTGATTTCATAAAATGCTTGTCTATTTTTTTAAATAACTGGGCTACCTAAATAAGAGCGGCAAGCGTTTTTCTTTAGGTTAAAACTTCTCATTTTCATTAAGTTTATACGAAACAAACCTTTAGAACGCAAATTCAATTACAATCGGCTGGAAATTCTTATTTGACAGATTTCAAGGTCGGCTTCTTTTATTGAAAATGTATTGGCAAAATAATTTTCATGTTTAAAAAACGCTTGCCGCTCTTGTTTAGGTAGCTCAGTAACTTTATTTAACAAAAAGTTCTAACATTTATTTATTGATAAAAAATACAGGATTTAACTTAAGAGCATAATAAACCACACAAATAGCTTATCATTTTGTTGTTTACTCCAAATTTCGTCTGGAGATTTTCCGTTGCGACAATTCTTAGTTGTGAGATTCGCCAAATACGCTGCAGTGCTTGTAGCTTCTGCCAGATAATGTTTTTTAGATTTGCATCATATAGCATTGATTGTGCTCTTTCCACTAAAGCACAATCATTCTTTTGGCTTTTCCATTTTGTTTTGGACTATACAGAGTAGATGTTTGATTTATTATGCCGCTTTGGTCACCGATTAAGCGAGCGTTCCAATATTCCATGCCATTATGAGAACGAAGTATTTTAATTTTATTATCCGTTTGAATTTCCACAACATTCTTTAAATTTTGAAATATTATTAGGCCTTCCGATTTGTTTTTCATCATGTAAACAACTACTTTACGCGAACAAAAATTTTGGAATTTGAGTCTCTTTTTTGCAGTTGTAACAGATTACCTTTTTACTTTTCACTACCCGCTTTTTATTTCTGTATTTTCAATAAAACGCTGATTCTGTTGATGAAAACTTTTTGTACATACCACAATTTTTTTTCCCATAAAACGCTGATTCTGTTGATGAAAAGTTTTTGTACATATCACAATTCTACAATAATTTTGTTTTTATTGTTTCCCCTGTAATTTTAGTAGCACTTCTTTCGATGGCCATAATCATGAAATAAAAGAAGCTCCGGAAGACCACGTAATAGAAGACTTCGAACCCACCCTTCATTCACTTTCATAACAACTTTAACTTTTGCGCGGTGTCTATTATAGCGTTCACCAAGGCGAATTCATTAGAAGGTGACGTCAAGTCTACAACAACACTGCTTTTGTGGTCCGATTGTCAAAATATTGCTAGTAAAAAATGTTTGTTTACATAAAAAACTTGTTTGTATACAAACTTTGACCAATCGACCGCCGAAAACAATAAACATATGTTGACTTGACCCCACCTTCTAGTGAATTCGCTTTGGTGTTTACATACTCACTAATACTATCACAGTTCGCCAATTGTGTTGTCGTAAACTTTCTTAGTAATGCGCACCTGCGTGTTAATCCGGAATCATAATGTGTGGTTTAACATGTTTCTTCAATTTTCTTTGCTGTTATTACGTCTTGTACATGTACATATCGTCACCTAAAATGCAAAAGGGCGTAACAACACTATTTTATTCAGGAGAAGCAAAAACCCTTACAAAATTAATAACAAAAAGGTGAACTTGGCGTTTGAATTTCTTTAATAAAATCCCCATTTTGGTCGTAGGGATCTTTTGTGAACATGTAGTGTAACAAAACAAACAAAAATCAACCAAAAACTGTATTGCGAATTTGTTTGTTGCTACGCCCTTTTGCAGTTTAGGTGACGATATAGACTATATGAAATATATACAACACCAACCTGGATGTATCCTTACAAGATTTACAAAACTGAGTTGATCTGTATACTAAAACATGGTTCTAGAAGCAATATTGCATATCGTCAGCTCATTATTGGTTTGACCTACCGACTATTCTTAAAAAAAAGGGGCTTATTGTGTAAACCCCTTCACCTTGCGTTGAAAATTTTTTCATATAAAATTTTTTGAATTTTCAAAAATTTGTATGAAAATATTTTTCAAGTGAGGTAAAGTGTTTTACAAAATAACCCCCAAAGTTAGGACGAGGTTCTACTTTGAATACATCCTTTCTACACGCAAAGAAAAAACATGATTGATACAATCGCAAACTATCATTAATGTTTGTGGTTATGATTGTGTCAAACACGTCTTAAGCAACAATATATGTTCAGTTATAATGATTTTAGATAATTGCTGTCTCAAACATATTATTATGTTCAGAAGAAAAATGCGCAATATCTTTCAAACCATTTTTCTATATTTCCCAATACCATGCAAAATGTATTTTATATGGTTCTTACAATAAAAACAATAAAAAATGTAATTTAAAAAATTTATGTTTTATTACAAATATAATAAATAAAATATAGCATACATATATTAAAAATAAAATTAAATACACATATTTATATATGTACCTGTGTATGTGTTTTAATTTATAAATTTACGTTGTGTGGTACAAATATATCCAAACAAATAAGAATTCCGTTTTTGAAAAAATTCGGGGCTGATGACAAAAGTATGTGTTAAAATTGGTTATAGGTTTTTATGGCTGCAAGAAAGACAAAATAATTGCATATTTATATATTTTTATAATTATATTTAAATAACTTACCTGTTTCAATAAACGTATAATAATTTATTTCGTTAGTTTTGCAAGGCAGCATGGCATTTTTCTCCCCGAAAAATGTTTTAATTATTCTGTCATCATTCATGTTTCCTGATTAACTGACGCTCGCGGTCGGAGAAAATGTAATTTTAAAGCACACACTGTTTGTTTTGACAATAAATGTTTGCATCTTAAGAGAATGTGTTTTCAAGCGAACAAAAATGATGGTATTAAACATACCTTTTGTGTTCAACTAATATTATGATTTTAACTGTATAGTTGAAAATATATATATTATAGTAGCTAACATATCAAATAATATAATATGTTTAGCTAGACCAGAGTACCTTTTTAGGTGTAAGTCACCAAATAATATTATTATAGTGAATTTAAAAATGTTAAGGACAAAAAAATTTTTTAAGTTATATTAAGACTATAATTAATTTATGAGGGTAAACATATAAGGCAAGTATAAACAAAAATGGTCGTAGTGACCATTCATTAATCATGTTTTTTCTCTGCGTGTAAGTTCAAAACCTGTTTATGGTTTCTAAGATATTAAGCATTAGTTTTGCTCCATATGAACCATTTTAAAGTTTATTAAGTATTGTCTTGCTCTACACGCCTCTGTTTGGCGAATGCAGCAAATTCCTCATACAAAAACGTACAAACTAAATTTCACTTTTGCTTTGCTTCATTGCCATAAGAAAAAAAGTAGTTAAAGCAAAAGCAAAATAAAATGTCAACAACTCAACACAAAAAGCTGGTTTTTAAATATAAATTAAAAAAGGGTGTTTATGCGGGCGCAAAACAATTTAACACTTTTAAGCTCGTTAATGAACGCTCACAAAAATTCACATTTTTCTTCAAAACACATGCCGGAAGCAGTAGTGAAAATACAAAAAAGAATATTTTCAGAAAACTTTATGTAAACCTTCATTGACGTTTTTCTCCACTACGACTTTTTGGCATATGCGCCAAACCAATAATGAGCTGACGATATATCAACTAAATTTACTTTAATAAATTCTTTACCAAATTGTTTGCAATGGCTTACGTTTTATCTAATTCGTAATTTCTATTACATACGAAATTTGGTTCACTGTCAACAGGCAGATAATCTGCATTTAAAGTACTCGTAGACAAATAAATTTAAATAGTCCAAAAAATAAACACTAGAAATTTGCGGAATAACGCATTTTATACAATTATATAAACTCATTGCTATACATTTTTTTTTTTTTTAATTTTTTAATTTTAATAAAAACATTTTAACCTTAAGTACTGTTAACATCAAATTGAGCATATTCCCCTAAAAAAATATAAAAGAGATTTTTTGTCCTCCTGGTAAATTGTTTGTGTTTGACACAAACAAGCGGAAGTTAAGTTGGCATAAAAAACAAATTGCATCAAACACAATCACAGATTAAATGTAGATTAAATACTATTAATAACAAACACCCGTACACAGAAGTTTATCATACATCAGAGTTGGGAATTTGTAATAGCAAAAAATTAAAAGTTGTACTTTTAAATATATGTTTGTAAAGAGTGCTTTTTTAAGCCGAATAGAACTTGAAATTGTAAAAAAACACAAAAATAAAATTTGAATTCCAAATACTAATGTGCTTGTCGAAAAACACCTTATATTGCGCCTTATATACCCTGGTACCTATATGGAAGGTACGAAGAAAACCACCATTTTAGCACTATGACTAGCTAAAATGCTGTAAAAATGAATGTTCTTGACAACAGATACTTTATAACTTACTTAGATGGTACTTCAACCTTTTGTTGATATCGGCCTGCTTAAAGATGTTCTCCATGCGGTTCGAGCTTTTGTACACAGAAAAATGTTTCCCCTATTAAAGCATTAATCAAAAATAAAATCAGTCTTAATTAAAAATTTAATCAAGTGAATTAAACGTTAAATTGTCACTATTAATTTGTTTACTAGTGCAAATTAATAGTATCAATTAATTCACTTGATTAAACGATTAATTCACTTGATTAAATTTTTAATTAAAACTGATTTTATTTTTGATTAATTCTTTAATTGGTGCAAAATTTTTTCTGTGTACGTTGTCTCTAGTTTGAATAGCCAGGGATTTACGTTTTCTTCATACAGATTCTCGAATTTGTTTCATTTTGAAGTATCCACGTTCATTCCTTCGATGTGTCCTAGCCAGCGCAATCGTTATATTTTGATGCGTCTATCTATGATCATACAGATAATGCTTCACTCATCGCGTATATTCTCCGGCAAGGCATATGGGTTTTTAAATTTCACGAATTATTTTTCTCTCAAAAAATTCCTGACATCTCTATCGATTTTTTTGTGTGGATCCATGTTTTGGCACGGGTATCTCAAGCGGTTTTCGTTTTCCCTGAGATGGCTTTACTTTTAAAATGCTTGCTTACACGATAATACATAAATGTGTTTCCATGCCCAATCCTTCGTTTTATTTCCAAGGATCCAAGGTAGGTATACTATGCTACTATGTACCTCTAAAATACAATTACATGCTTGCACTTCGTAGCCATATTTTATTTGCGAGGATGTTTTACAGTTGCAATCAATATCTTTGTTTTGTCCGAGAGGTGTCAAATCGCACGACCTTAGAGACCAATCGACAGGCCAAATTTTGATTGCAATAAGTTGAGGTCGCCGCAAAGCACGTACCGCCATCATCCTAGCGGGAAAAAGAAGGAGTACGGAGGCGTTCTAGAAAGCCTCAGTACCCTCTGGTACTTTAATATGTATGTAGGCCTCTGGTACTTTAATAAGTATGTATGTAACTTTGTTTTTGTAAAGAGATCTGAATTCGTTTGCATTTTCTTGTGCAACAAACAAAACAAAATATGTTACTCCTTCTCTTCTCGCTTCTCATAGAAGCGAGTGTTGAAGGTGTATCTTATCTTTTATACAAAAGATCCAAGGCCTTCTATGAGGCATTCTTTAGCAGTTAGATAATAATAGTAATTGAATCAAAAAAATTTTTAAGAAGGCCTTTAAAATGGCCTGAAGTAAGAAGGTCTTCTGAGTTTTCCCGCTGGGATAATGTAACCACATGTCGCCAGAATCAATGTCATTCATATATTTAAGCCGAAAATCATTGATCATGGCGCGATAACGATCTTGATTGAGCATAACGTGATTTCTGGCTTAATTTTTTGAAAAAATAAGGTCCGATGATGCCACCGGACTAAACAGTACATATTTCTGGATGTAATGGCGTCTTTAAAGTTTGTTGTGGTTTGGTCTTAATTCATATGCGGCAATTTTAAGACAAAAAATGAGCCTCATCGCTTTAATAGAGAGATTTTATTCTATAGAAAACCACGAAGAAAGTTCTTAACTTTTAGATGGTTTTTATGGTTTCGTTTTCTTATAAAAATGTAACTGTAGCGCTTAACAACGTCTTATAAAGGAATGTAATTTGTTTTTTTTTTTATCGAGCTTATTTGTACGAGATCTTTTTAGAGAGAATAATATTAATGAGTCTACCTAAAATCCAGGACCCGTTCTCAAGCGTAGGACGGAGGACATTGTTACATCGGCACACTAAGCCGCAGCTGTAAGTGATAAACTTTAGTGGGGAGTATAAATATCGCTACAAAAAATTAAAAAAATATACTAACGGCCATATTCATAAAAAGTTCTTATTTTAAGCACTTTTTGTCTTATAGATCCATTGCTGTGGAGTCATCATAAAATTGTTGTAACTCCGACTCCAACCGCTGAAATATTTTAAGTCCGACTCCGTCTACAACTCCGAATCCTACTCTTAAATGTATTATAAATGTATATGAGACTGGTTCTTATTTGACTTTAAACTCTTGTTCTTAATGCAGTATCTTTTAAACGGTTAAATATAGCAAGAACATTATTCTATAAAAATTTCGAATCGATATATTAAATATTGCATTGCCAAAATCAAAGAATATTTTATTTTTGAAAATTTTGGGAAATGTTTTTAAATTTTTTATGCCGAAAAATTTTGGAGTAGGAGTCGCGACTCTGACTCCGGTACAAAAACCTCAACTCCGACTCCACAGCCCTGTATAAAGCTCTTATAAAAATGTGTATTCATAAAAGTACATTGAGATCTTTTTAACTATTTACTGTTTGTAGCGATTTTGTGTTTAAGTATGGCAACTTTTTCTTTACGTTTTTCTGCCAATTTATTGCTAGTGATGCATGAAACTTCTATTCGGCTCACATAATACTCCATAATTAACATTTGTTGTTTATAATTTTAGATCTTAAAAATTATTCTAATAAAATAAAAATACATATTATTTTAGTTTCTGAACAAAATTTTGCCGAAAGGTACTATAAAAATGGTTGTTTGAACTTTTTTTCAAATATACTATAAGGAAGTATTCGAATAAAAAATTTGTTTACTTTTTATTAACATCACCATTATTATGATTTGTTTATTTTATTTTTTTAAATATTTTTGATCAAGAATTCGTTGTTGAAAATGCCCCTAAACGTATTAAAATAAATCATATAAGCATTTTATAAAATATTTAACAAAATAAATTTATATTGGTTGTAAAAAAAAAGTTTAGTAAAATGTATGAAAATTTTCAATATTAATATATAAAATATTGTTTCCATTATTTTTTAACATATTTCACAAAAATAATATCATCAAATGCAAAAATTTATCGCACTGTCATTTTATTTACGGTTTAAAGAAGGGAAAATCCAACAATAAATTTTCTTACTTTTTTTTAATGGTTTATTAAAGGATCAATATATCGTTTATGAATACAACTTTAGCAATTTTTGCTTAAAAACGGTTAATTAATCATAAATAAGGTTTTATGAATACGGCTGTAAATCTAGAAAATTTTTATTTTTAATAGAATTGGACTTTTAAAGAAGTGCAATTGTATCACCTTTAACATCTCTGGCTGTAACACACATATACACACACTTGCTGACCAAAGAGTTTATTTTAACTGAATTTATAGTCTGGTCACATTTAAACAAACACACTTCCACTCACACACATTTATATACTCCGATGTATTTATTTTATATTTGTGGTACATAAATTCAGACAACCCGGGTCTAATGTTTTAATAGAGACATCGACTATATACTCACACAAGTATGTATATACATCAAATAAACACTTTGTCAAGTAGAATTGTAGCCACATGTCCTTGTATACACTCGTGATACCTGATCGTCATCGCTCTATTGAGTTTGTTGACTTCAACACGTAGAATACATTTGGTACAATGTTCCACACTATTTATTGCATTTTAACAACGACGACGTCGATTTTAAACATGAATCACTTAGTCGTTGTATTGTTAGTGGATTTAAAGTACTTGTCGTTGAAATCATGCAGTACATGTCCACTATCACCATCATCATCACCACCATCACCATCACCAACTGCACTGCGTCAATCGTGTAACTACACTCAATTGACCATTAGTGTCATGCTCCATTATGGTCAAATTGGTGATGGCGATGGTGACGACGGTGGTGGTCTATTTAATGAAAACTAAAGTGGTATCAATTTGTCAACTGATAATTTAATACAATTTTCCAAATTTACAACAGACAGTTATAGAAAAACGAGTATATATTTGATAGTTTATGCATTCGCTTGCTGTGGCCCAGTGACTTAAAACATTTATGGCTGGTCATAGTTGGAAATTGAAATAGTTTTTGAAAAGGAATATTTGATAAGTTCTTTTTTAATTTACAATAGATAATTTATATTCGTTTGCGTATGGAAGTGTTTAGTTCAAGTTTTCTTACGCTACATACAGATTATTTCGTTCGGCTCATTGCACCGTGGTGCCGATCATAAAATAATTTATAATAATATGTGAAATTTAAATGTGACATACCAATTAAAGCATATGCAGAATTTTATAAAGCATCCAACGGCTTCGAATTCTGCAGTTGGCCATCGGTTTTTTAACGACTTTCTTCAATTTTATTAGGTTTTCTTTTTGAGCCTTCTCTTATTTTGGTGGTTAAAACATATTTTAAAGTTTAGCAATTATATTGTAAAACTATTACAATTTATTGCAATGAATGGTTTTTGTATTAAAGGCAGATTTTTGAAATATTAATTTTCATTTAATTTTTAATAACTTCGACATTTTATTATATTCAACATTTTTTTATTTTTCGAATTTTTTTTATGAGTTAAATTTATGTATTTTATAAAGCTTTTTGTAATAGTTCTATTCGAGTTTTCTTTTTTCCTAAAAAAAAAAAAAAATAAGGAATAGAACCATGGTGAAATTATTAAAAGGTGGCCTCGGTAATACAACAAACATAATAATACAAACTCTACAGGCAAAAAGTGTATCATCAACGTCAAAAAAGCAGATACAAAGTAAACAAATATTGAGAAACATATTATAAAAAATTTAAAATAGTTAAAAAAAATTATAATTTTTGTAAAAAGATCCAAATAACAAATATTACATTATCAAAATTGTCCGGGTTTCATGATTTGTGTCGCTGTTGGTGACTGGGCAAGAAAAGATATTTATAAAACATCTAAGTTTCAAGAAAAAAATACTTAAATTGCATATCATAAGCCCAAGAAGCTCTACCCATACTACGTGAATAAAAGAGAATATTCCTCTCAAGAAGTTCCAACATAATATAGCACATATGTAAATATATTAAACGAAAAACATAATCGTGGCCGAGATTTATATGTAATTGCATAAAATGCATAGCCCGGCACAAGAAGCTCAATGTATACAACATGGATTTATCTTCCTTATTTATTTCCTACGTTTGCTACAAATTGAGAGTAAACACGCATTTTTGTTTTTTATATTGTATTAAATCTTAAAGCAATATTTTTTATTATAAAATACAAATATTTAAAAATTTAAAACACAGAAAAAAGACCAATTCAAAACAGAAAGTTCAATACACTTTGACAATAAAATAGCACTTTGACAAGTGCATAACAAATAGAGCTGGCAAACTATCGATAGTCAATACAATTGATATTTTCGATAGTTTGTTAACTATTAATAGTATCGAATTCTTAGTAGAACTGTTAAATTTAATTTTTTGAACTACTCGAACTTGAACTACGTCTCACAGTAGGAGATTTTGAAAACATTTTTAATAATTATATCGGATCTGTTCTAAAGCTCACGTGATTTTTAATCACGTGTGATCTTGTGGTGTTTTGAATATCATTCCGTTTTTGTGTTTCTCGGTGTGCTTTCGGCAATTGAAAATCACACCTAAGCCCACAAAAACGGGACACCAAAATATCACACGTGTGATATCAAAAGGCACATGTGATTTGAATTAATGTGATTTTCAGAACAGGCCTGTATATTTTGTAAACGGTTAGTCGAATTGGTATGAATTTTCAGGACTTGTGTTCAAATTTAAGTTTTCTATTTGGGGTCTATAGCATATGATGAAGGCCGCCATAGTTTTCCAAAGTATGGTACATTGGGTATAACAAGAATTTAACTGCACTTGTTGAAATTAGCCAGTAGATGTTTATTTAATAAAAGAAAAATTCATAATTTTTAAGCAAATGAGTAAATTTTAAAACTGAAAAGGCCAGAAAATATGATTAATTAAAAGAATTCGGGTTTTAATAAATTAATTTTCCTTAAATATATTTTAAGTGTTTTTCTTTATTTCGTTGTTAATGGGTTAATGGAGTTGTTAAGTTTGAGAGGTAATTTCTTAAACTGTTCCAGGATACTAATGTTTTGCCTATTGGAGAAGTAATATTAGAGATACATAAAACGAATTATGTACCCAAAATTTGGGGGCCCATAACTTGGGCAATATTGTTCGCCACTCATAGCAAAAAACATTATCAATGGTAAAATTTTGGAGTCAATATTACAAGTTTGGGCAAGCTAGTTTTCAGCCATATAAAACATTACCAGAAAATGCTCAGAAAAAAGCAAACATTAAAGGCTGTGCTACGATTCCATATAACAACAAATGGAAACGCAGAAAGTTGGAACTTTTTTGACTTGAAGACATTTTTAACAAAGAAGTAGAAAAATATAAATTTTGAGAGATTTACTATGATTTCAACGAAACTGTGGTAAAAACGATTCCAGCCGATTATAAGTCAATTAAGCCGGCGCCGTTGAACAAAAATTGTTGACAATTTACCAAAAAATTTCAACGATAGTAACACTATAGAAATTAAATTATCGATAGTCCAATAGGAACAGAACTCTCGATAGTATCGATAGTACTATCGATTGTTTGCCAGCATTAATAAAAAACCCAAAACAAATTTGACAAGATCAATACACGAACACATACAATCAAACAACGAACGGCTGGCTTACCGAGGCCACCTTTTAGTAATTTCACCATGAATAGAACTATTACAAAAAGCTTTATAAAATACATAACTGAAATTTAACTCATAGAATAAATTCGAAAAATAAAAAAATTTTGAATATAATAAAGTTGCTTATGAAAAGAAATAATTCCCAATATATATTCGACATTTTATGTAAAATTACTTTGACGTTTGTAAGATTCTGGTAATTTTTGCAGATTTTAACAATCTATTCATATTTTCAAATGTAACGATTTTATGTACAAGCAAACATTTTTGTAAAACCAGCGATTTTTTTAAAAAAACAAGTTAGAAAGTATAGTCGGCCAAACCCGACCATATGATACCCTACACCACAGTATATAAGAAAAATTTGTGGAAGTGTACCTATTTGGGATCAGTCTTGAAACATGCATAGCTAATGTGGCTATATGAATAGGGATCTATCTGTTTTCAATTTCATTAAAATCGGCTTATATTTTCATATAAATATGAATCTATCTATGTTTCAAATTTCATTCAAATGGTCTAAATAGTGGTCACAAAGAACATATTCCGGAAAGCAGCTTATGTGGGGGCTATAAGAAATTATGGACCGATTTGCTATAGGTTTGGTCCTTGTGCCAATTAGAACCTGTGTACCAAATTTCATCAAACTATCATCAAAATTGCGACTTGTACTTTGCGCACTATGTTACATGTCCAGCCAGCCAGACGGACATCGTTAGATCGATTCAGAAAGTGACTGACTTCTTAGTTTTTATAATTCAGCGATTGTATTGTAAAATTATAACCACTTAAGGCTAGATTACACTATTATACTTTGTATTAATACATGTCAAAAACTCAAGTAATATGACAAAGTGTGATAGTGGGAATGCAATGTGTCACAAGTATTACGAAAAAAGTTTGACATCCCATACGACTTAATCGTTTTTTGAAAAATTTCTAAACGCTAATACTTTTCATTGGATCAGGGTTGCATTTTAACAAAAGCATGTTCATGTGTGATAGTGTGACTACAAACTGTAATGTTACATTAGATTTTTTGACAGTCACAACAAAACTCATTAGATTTCCATCTCTCAAAGTATTATGGAATACGTAAGGCTTGTGAGATAGTGTAATCTAGCCTTTAATGACATGAAATACATATTAAATGCTGTTCTTATAAATTGTTCTTTTTATCGTTCTTTGTATTTTTTTAAAGTCATAAGAGCTTAAGCTAAAGATGTAAGGCCACACCACGCGTTTTATGCTTTTAAGTATCCTACGCGGCTGTCAAAAAAGTTGAATAAATGTTACGTTATATGTATCAAGTTACGTGCACAAAAACGTGGGATGTCTTGACGCGTAGAAAGAAAAAGACAAAATAAACCACACACATGGCTTAGCAAACATGTCAACATTTTACGTTTGCACAAATTTTTTGTGTTGTTAATTGGGGTGTTTGGACAAACATTGGAAGAATGTTTGTAGAAATATCAAAATTTTTTAATATTTGGCGGACATAATGGATGTTTTGTGGTGTATATTGCTAAATGTACTTATTTCTGTGAAACTTTTGCAGAGTGAAGATGTAAATGTAGAAGCATTTAAGTTATTTCCAGTCGTAAATTCTAATTTTTTAAGCAGCATTGTTTGCTTCCAAACAGCTCGTTGTTTAACCCAGTCTTAACTCTACATTATTTGCCGCAGCACTTTCGTCGTTTGCGTTCATTGGAAAAAAAACAAAAATGTAAAATTTATGTTTGTACGAAATATGGTTATGTTGTTGTTTGACAAGCCATTTGTGTGGTATATTTTGCCCTTAAGGATCACAAGAAACGTTTGAACTAGAGATGAGCGATCCCGTGATTTTTAAATATCATCGTGATTAGTGAACGTGATTTGAAAATCACTGCTCCTTTAAACTGTTATTGTGATCACGGTTTCTCAATTTTCTGTTCTTTTATAGCAATTGAGGCCAAGCTATATGTACAATGCGCGAGCTTTCGCAAGAGCTTTTGTAAGCACTTTGCAAAGAAACAACAACAAATTGTAAGATCTTTGAAATCTGTTTACTTATACATACATACATACTTGAACAAATAAACTTTGGCTTAAAAAAATACTAATAAGATAGAAGAGAGAATGAAAGGAACAGCAATATTATTCGCCATTTGATTCAAAAAACGCTATTACTCACACAAACAGTGAAATATCATTAATTTGTATATGTAACAAAATACAAAAAGAACGACTTAGAAAGTACCTGTTACTTGACAAATTTGGTCACAACTGTGATTCGTGATTTTTCAGTAACAGTGATTAAATCACAGGTACAGAAATATCGCTCATCTCTAGTTTGAACAGTAAGATTTTTAAAAATAAATTTGCATGTAGCAAATAAGTGAACTAATTAGTTTTGGAAGTATTTTTTTTTTAAATTGGCTATTTTTTTAATACATTATTTCATTTTACTTGGGTTGTTTATGGAAGGCTTTTTATCAGGTTATTTAGTTATATTCACAACAACAAAAAGCATAAATAAATGCTGTTTTTGTTTTTTTTTATATATTTTGTGGCTGTTAATACAACTACATAACCACATAACCTGATAATCCGCCTATCGTGAACAGCCCAACTGTATTTTATTATTTTTCCTGTTTTGACGATCTTAAAAATTTTTGTTTGATTGTAACGATTAACTTAGTGAATAAAGCGATTATGTGAATCTGAGGTTTTGATAATTTTTTGATTTTGCAAAATTTAAATGATTCTTTGCGATTATTTTAATCCTAGAAATAAAAATGTATTCAAGTGGCAAAAAATGGGAAATTTAGAAGCCAAGTGTTGTACTAGGTGCAGTACACAGAAGAAAGTGTTTTATTAAATAAAAAATGATTTAAAAAGTATTTAAATTTAATTAATGTGATAATTGAATCAATTACTTTTTTAGTTAAAAGAAAATTAAAAATTAAATTTTTAGTTGTTTTGAAATACATTTTCAATTAAAATTTTAATTAAATAACAAAAAATCTTAATTGACTTTTTTCGTTTAGAATAAAATAATTTAAACATGTAGAATTGTTGTTGGGAATTGTCAATATTTATTTAAATAATTTAACACATTGTTTGAAATGGCAAATTTTTTTGATAATTTTTTTTAATTAAAATTAAAAATATAATTTATTGAAAAAAAATATTCACAGTTTTACAATTTTTAGTAATCAATATAATCATTTTGGTAATAGGTGCAAAATCAACAAATTGTTTGTTTGATATTATGAATTTGGTATAAATTTGGTGATTGGAGAAATTTAATAATTTTTTCTGTGTAGGACGATTTATTGTTTAGTTTTAACGATTCTCATTTCGGATGTTGGCGCTTTTCTTTAATTTAGTTCGATATTCTGGGTTAAGTGATTAATTAAGTTTTCGAACTCTTTTTTTAACCCACACCACAATGATGGAGAGGGTAATATGCATTTGTGCTAATGTTTGTAACACCTTAAAATATTGGTCCTAGGCCCAGCTTTAAATATACTGACCGACTCAAAATTACTTTCACGAAAGATGGCTGGCTGTCCATGTAAACCTTGTGCGCAATGTATAAAACGGAATTTTGGAGATAATTTGAATTAGTTGTGCACAAATGATCTGATCATCACAAGGACCAAACCTATTGAAAATGGTGAGAATCGGTCTATAATTTCAGAAAGCCCCCATACAAACTTCCTTTCGGAATAGTCTTTGTGCCCATAAATTGGTTAATTTTTTTTTTTTTAATAGTAATTTATTTTTTTTGCGATTTTCATGATATTTTATGAATTTTTATTGAATAAATTTTCTTTAGATATTTAAATTATGACGTCTTTAAGATTTAATAGTTTTTTAATAAATTTTTTTTTTCCAAATGTTTATATATTGGTTGATTTTCTGAAATTTGTATAAAGTTACCGAATCTTGTAATTTATTATATTTTAACGACATTTTAATGATTTGTTGCTATTTTACATTTATTTTAATGTATAAAATGAGTAACGTTTTAACGATATTTTGATTTTGAAAATACATAATAGGGGATAACAAAAAAGCGGGAAATTAATTTTCAGTTTCAGTTTCTGAATAGATTGTCCAATTTTAATAAATTGTCATTCAAATTGTACCGAAAATAAAAAAAAATGTGTAAATGTTTTAACCATTAAGTAGACCTCTAGTGATCTATTTTAAAGCCTTTTTTAAAACTTAATCTTTACTTCTGGTAATAATGTGTAAAATATTTCCAATCATTAAAAGTATTAATTTTAATTCACCCTTTTCTTTAATACTTCCCACTGTGTGAATTTAATACCGTTTTGGTTTTTAAATTACTTTTATTGGGTCCCAAAAATTTTAAAATCATACTGATAGCTACACTTAATCCCATTGCAATCTCCTAAATACTATCCTAAACAATTTCTTTCAAAACTTTTATTTACAATTTAAGAAAGATAATTTAAATTACTTTGCAAACATAATTTATAAAAATGAAGCACTTCCTTTAATCTTTTTGAAATTTTCTAAAAACCTTTTCTAAAAAACTTATTTTTAATCTTTTTGCAGTATATTAAAGAAAAAAATTCAAATTTTCTTTAAAAATAATCTTTTACTTTTACATACAAAAATTGTTTCCTCTTGTTCTCAAAGACAATGACCTCAAAAGAATAAATTCTATTTAAGATATTTATTGCTTTTGAACCAATATAATTTAGATTTCATTTAATACTAAATTTAATATGATTTGTTTTCGACTTTTTCCTCTTTATAAAAAATCTCTTTCTTTTAGTAAATTTTAAGTAAATTGAATTTATTATTCTTTATCATATACAAATAAGTATAGGTGAATGAACCCAGGAAACAATTTCACTCGAATTTGATCAAAAGATTTTATGGCTGCTGTTTCTTTTAGTCTAAAATAATAAAAAAAAATCATCATAACAGAAATCATAACTATAGACAGCCAAATATTTTAAACCATCCTTTTTATTGTGGTCCCTATAGTTATGGAAAAAAATCGTCAGGGGCAATCTGCAATAATTTCATACTTTTACTTTTCAACAAATCATATTTACATAATATTATAATTGATCCAGCAATACAATAACAAAAAATGTAAAACCATATTTAGTTTTTCTCAAAGCCAAGCTTAAGCTAAATGTTTTCCCCCATTTCCTCGTCTTCAATAGGCCCATTATTCCTAAAACTCAAATTCTGAAAGTCTCAATTTACACGTTTCATCTTTTGATGCTCAACTTCTTTTTAATTCCCTTTTGAAGATGCCATTACGTTCACACGCAGCAACCGGTTTCAACTTTTTTTGCTTCAAAACAACAACACTTTTATTTAAAGCGAACCAAAGAGGAAAAGAAAAAAATTTACATGCAGCCTTGTTGTGCATATATCTATGAATGAGAACACAAAGCGTACTGCCCACGTACATGCATCTCCGTACCAACCCCTTTTCTTCTTGCTTCACTCTCCATAAAACACAAGAGTTGAGCATTAAAAGATGAAACGTGTGAATGTAGACTAAGGATAAATGTGTTCCAGAATAAAATGAGTATCTGGCATTTCGGCTTATAAATAGATACAGGAGGCAATAAGCACATCGACCCATTGGATCTTTTTTGCAGCTGCGATATTTGCCATGACAGATCTACAAAGCCAATTATTCTGCTGGATAAATTCCGGTTAAATTGATAACTTAACTTGCGCTTGTGGAAACAGCATATAGGATTTGTAATAACAAATTTTAAAATAACGAAATCGTTAAAATATAATTATTTTTGCTCATAAGACACCAACATCACATGTATGTTAATAGAAAAAATACGTCCCAGAAGAATATTATTTTCCGAGTTATTCCCACTCCCCCAGGGGAATGTAGGGAAACATATAAAGAATATTCCACCTTTTAACGTTACGTCCTCCAGGGAAATCATGTGCAGCTAATATCAAGAAATCGCCAGAATTTAAAATTTTCAGATCTCATTGAGATCGCGGCTGACCAGAGTTCCGGGAGTCAGTAGCCCCCTGTGGCACGGTACCGGCCAGACTTTTGCTTGAATTCCTTTCGGGGATTACGTGATGGTTGTAGTTTATGATCACCACTACCGTGAATAAATTGCCCTCGTAATTTTTGCCCTTTTCACGTATTTGCGATCATGGAAAACTCCCATGAAAAAAGATAATTGAAAGGAGAATAATAAAGTGAAAAAATGTTCGCGGGGAAAAATTCCCCTTATTGTAAAAAATTGTTTCCCTCGTAATTTTTTCACTTTTCCCTTGGAATTGCTCACTTTATTTTTGCTGGGGAACAAATCATTTATATAGGTAATTCTTCTCATATCTAATATTCGAGGCTTACAAAATCAATTTTAAGGTCAAGATTCGTTAAAACAGCACAAACTTTTATGTATATTACTCAACAAATGCAGAACAACAGGTCGATTGCCTGAGGATTTGTGAAGCTTTCCAAAGACGTGGTGGCAGAATTTTAAAAATTTTTTTACTATGTACATAAATTTGCAATTAGCTAATGTTGCAATCAAACTATCTCTCCAATACAACATATTTAACTTTTTTTTAACTTTACTTTGAAATATTCTTGTATATTTTTGAAAAAAAATGTCTTTGATTTTAAATGTTTTTTAATCTTTCTTCTTTTTTATATTCACCGAGAACTGATTGCGCGAAAAATTGTTCACGCGAGCTTCACGATAGCATTTTTCGCTTCGAGGGGAATAAAAATTTAATGGGAACAAAAATTCCACTTATTATTCTCGGTAAATATACACAGAAAAAATTATTAAATTTCTCCAATCACCAAATTTATACCAAATTCATAATATCAAGCAAACAATTTGTTGATTTTGCACCTATTACAAAAATGATTATATTGATTACTAAAAATTTTAAAATTTTGAAAAAAATTTTTCAATAAATGATATTTTTAATTTTAATTAAAAAAGTGATCAAAAAACTTTGCCACTTCAAACAATGTGTTAATTTATTTAAAAAAACATTGACAATTCCCAACAACAATTCTACATATTAAAATTATTTTATTTTAACGAAAAAAGTCAATTAAGATTTATTGTTATTAATATGAAATTTTAATTGAAAATTTATTTCAAAACAACTAAAATGTTAATTAAATCAAAATTAAATTTTTAATTTTCTTTCAACTAAAAAAAATTATTGATTCAATTATCACATTTATTAAATTTAAATACTTTTTAAACAATTTTTTTAATTGATAAAACACTTTTTTCTGTGTATACAGCCATGTAACAAAGTACAATTCCGTTCGGAAGCGGAATTCATACCGTATTTTGATGCTTCAGAAAATTACGAAAAATCTTTGCGGAATGAAACCATTTTTATTTTTATGAACGGAATGGGAGTTTTCCGTATCTTAAAGGGCAAAAAACTATCAAAAAAAACTTTCTATCAATAAACAAATATGTTTTCTTCGGTTCCGAATGGAATCATTCCGAACGGAATTGTACTCTGTGACATGGCTGATAGTCCCGGAAAGAGAGAACTTTATAAGTTAGGGTCAAAGGCAGATTTTTAACGACTTGTGGAGAAGTTCAGCCTTCTGACGGATCTCCCTAGATGCTGTTGCTATTTAACAATTGCTGCTGGCTATTCATAAAGCCTAATCTACACTTAAAACTATTATCTGCGTATGTTGGTGGCGCTCATACACAAAGGCGGTTGGTAAGCGCGTTGTTTGTTACCCAGTGGTTACGAACGCCACGATAGAGGGCAGTATGGCAGGTGCTCATGGAAATCGTATCTACTACTATTTTCTAGTTATAATATCGGGTGATTCATCGTCAAAAACTGGACCATTCGGATGGCATAGCTACTGGTATTTTGGGAATATCGCGAGAAGTATTGGCTTTCGAAGCGTCAATCGTAACTGGCTTATTCCTGACGACTTAACATATCCCCAGAGAAAATAGTGTTAAAGAGTTTTTCAATCTGTCAAAAACAATAAGGTGAAAAATATTTGATTTTCATTTTTATAGTTTATTGAACCTGTAATAGTGATTTTTGAAACGTTGTTACAGGATTTGACTTGTTTAAAGGAAAGCTAAAAATTAATATGTCATGCCACATCCAAAATTTATGTTCACTGGGGGATCTTGTGTGACAGTTTATAGTTCTGTGTGTGTAAAGGGTGTCCAAAATAGAAGTATCATTTTAGCTTTGATAAAAAAAAATTTTTTTTTTTAGGTATTAAAAATTTTTTTATTATAGTATATTTCAAATAGGTTCCGGTTAAAAATGAAAAACTATGTCGGTCAAGTGACCCCACCCTACTGTCTAGGCAGGCTCCCAATTTTTTCCCAAAATTTTCTATCACGTTTTTCAATGAACTCTTGTCAATGGTTGTTTTTAAGCTCTTGAACTGCTGTGGGATTATTGCTGTACATTTTCGATTTCAAAAAACCCCACAAAAAAATAGTCTAAATGTTTTAAATCGCACGATCTTGGTGGCCAATTAGCTCCTCCTCTAATGCGATTTTTGAACTTTTCTTTCAAAAGATCCATTGTTTCTCTTGCTGTGTGGAAAGTGGCACCATCCTGTTGAAACCACATATTCTCTCCGCCTTTAAATGGAGATCACGATGCAAAATGTTGAATAATGTGCATCGTTTACGAATAAAAGTTTTTGGATCTTCTTCAACACTTCTGCTCACAGCTGCTACATTCTCGGCCGAACGACCATTACGTTGAAAGATATTACTTCTGTTATCATGAACGGATCCAGTTTCTTCAAATTTTTCAACCATCAGCTTAGCTTGATGGCACGATTTGTCGGAGCACTTTCTCTAACAAATTTTATTCTAAATTTCCTAATTTACATCTTGAAAACTTTTGCCGTTTTCAAAAAATGTTTTAATAATAAAAACACGTTATTCCTTTGTGTAACGTACCATATTAAATAACCGGAATGTATTTAGAATCTGAAAATTAAAATGTAGAATAAAAATTTCAGGTAGAAAAAAAAATGGCTGCAAAATTAAATTTGGACACCCTTTATCAACATATGCAATAAACACACATGTACATATGAACTTGTATGTAAAAAGAACACTCGAAAATTTATAAAGTTGTATAGCCGATACCCAGAAACTAAAAAAAATGGCCAAGACTATAGCATATAAAATATAGATTTATTTCTAATACAAGGGAAAAAAACTCCAGTGTTATTGCTTGTAACTATAAAGTTATAACACTGGAATTTGTTTTTTCTTTAAAGTTTAAAGTCATATTCCAAAGAGTTGTAAATACGGGACTGGCCAAGGATCCCCACAACGATTTCATTTCCTTATTTTTGGTACGATTTATAGTCTTGTTGAAGGATTTCTCTTCAGCTGGGGTTGTTAGTTCTTCCAACATCACTGTGACATTTCTTTATTAACATGTATCTAAAAATTAAAACATATACAGTGTATCACAAAACTAAGTATGCAGCGATATATATTGTTACGTTACTGCCTTTTCAATAACGTTTTTGGTTTATTTCCTTTATAATAATCCTCTAGAGTTCTTTTATTGCAACTTTAATAAAATAAATAAAGCACACCACTTTAAACACTTTATTTATAGCTGATACTATAAACTATTCACACAACTTTATTTACAACTTAGTCCCTGTAACAATTTTTAATTGCGATCTACACACTTAAACGTTGGTACTCAACTGATTAACGATGCCCACCTTCACGAGTGTTTATACTCTGTTCGATCGCTGACGTCTAGATGTCTCTAGAACATTCGACGTTTTCGAGCTGTTTGTAACATTTTCGAATTGTCTGGACCATTCGAGCTTTTATTATCTTAACAGTTAGCATCATTATGCTTTAACACTATGGCTGAATTTAAATTGAGCTATTATACATCAATAAAATAAAGCATACTTTAAGGATTAACAATATTTTTAACATTATTATCGAATATTCGAGAATTATAGTGGGGTTGAAGTATATTACATTTGTACTAGAGAATTCTGTACAGTGATTTTTGGATTATAAATATGCATAACTACTACAATAACAACTTAAACTAATAAAATTACTAACAAATACAAAATAACTAATCAATAAAAGATAACTAAAAAATTAAACTAATTCTTAACTAAAGTTACTTTCGTAACAAAATGATTGAAATTATTGAAAAAATGGCTAAAGATTTGAAATGAATACACAAAAATATATTATATTACTTCAGTTATTTTATATGAGAACTTTTGAAAAATATTAAAAAAATAAAATGTTTCTAATTCATTACTGGTTAATAATTAACAATATAATTAACAAAATGGTTGTCATTCATAATAAAAATTTGTAAAAAATTTAAAGTTGTGAGTTTTTTCTTAATTAATGATTAATTTAATTAAGAAAATTATAAAAAACCAACTTATGATCTCCAACAATGTGTTAATTGATTTAATTAAGAAATAATTAACATGACAACTTTTTTATTCAATTACTTTAGTTGATTCAAACTAAATAAAAAAATAGTTAATATAGCAATTGAATAGAGAAAACTAGTAATGGATTTATTTGCAAGATTCTTTTAAAATTTTAATTAAATGAATTAAAATGAATAATTGAAATTTGAATACGAAATTAATTAACAAAATAAATTTTTTTAGTTAACCATAAACATCTTATTTTAACAAAAACACACTTTTATACCCACACAGCCAATGGTAGGATCTATGTTGTCTATAAATTGCAATACTTAATTTCGTGAAACGCTCTATAAATTACCATTGGTCCTATTCCCAATCTCGGAAACACTTTAATAAGTCTAAACTTGTAAAGAGTAAAGTTTAAGTTTTGCATTTCGTGCAATTAGAAAATAAAACCACACGGAACTTTTGGATTTTCTTTTTGTTTTGTGAACTTCAAAAGACATTTATTTCTTTAATTAATTTTCTTCTTTAATTATTTTCTTCTTACATTAAAAATTCTTTACGATTAAAAAGAATTTCGTTTTCAATGACTGTATTAATCAAATAAAAATAAAAGGTCAATATTGTGTTCCCTATCCTCTCAAGGTAGAATGTTACGATGAATTTTTTTTAATAAAAAAAGGACGAACAAAAAAATTAAGTGAACGATTTCGGGATTGACAAAATCCCGAAAATTCCGGGATTTTTCGGGATCGGGATTTCGAGATTGACATCCCTAGTTCAAACAGATATTAAATTGCTTCAAATAAAAAATTTTTTGCCTAAAAATAAATATTTGCTCAAATTGTCAAAAATATATAACAAATAAATTAAATTACTTTTTATTGAAACTAAAAATTAATATTTTGATGTAAAAAACGAAACTTTTTTGGTTTTATGGTAAAGAAGGTGGAGAATGGCAATTTTAAAAGTCAAAGTGGATTTAGATGATAAATATAGGGATAAGGAAGAAAACATTTTTTTAAAGAATTGTCATAAATATATTATGAATTAATTAAAAAATAAACTGCGAGATCATTTTTTTAGTTATTTTAATAGTTTAAGGAGATCTTATAAAATAATATTTTAGAAAAATAATTTGGTTTGAATGTCAAGAATTTATGCGATTTTTTTCTACAGTTTTGATAAAACTTGACTTGGAAAAAATTCTTTCACATATTGGAAATGTTAGAGAAATAGACAGCAACCCATAATACAAAATATCTAATTTCTCAGTCCTTTTCCTGCATTTCTCATATATGTACATATAAAATCTTCTAATATGCCATTATATCCTGTTTTAATTTTTTTAAATTTTTAGCACTTCCAATTGTTTCGGTTAATTCTGTGAAAATAAAATATGAGAAGACATGATAAAAAACAAATAAGAAAAGAGTACAGTACTTTTCGTTTATAGTCACTCCGTTTTTAGTCACATTAGCGATATAGTCCATTTTATCTTTATTTTCTGTCACTATAAGTAAATTTATTATAAAATATTTACGTAATAGTTCATTTAGCGTTATAAACACATTTGGCATATATTTCACTTATCAGCGGCTTATTAGCGTTTTAATCACTTTAGCAACATGTTGATTTAAGTTTTTGAAGACACAAACCATATAAAAGCACCTCTAATTAAACCGCTTAATTTTTATAATTAACTCTCTATTCGAAAAAGAAACAGTTTTCATCTTGTTATCAGGGATGATCTATTTTTTTTATTATTTTAGCTATCTCTTTATACAGTATGCAACTCTATTGCATAACCATAAGCCTGCTGTCGGTGTAATAAATATGATTTTTTTTTTTTTTTAAAAATTCATCAAAAATGGGAAAGTTTTCCAGGCAAACAAAACAAGCCAAAAATGATTAAAATCTATTGATTACTTTTGATTTTATTTACAAAAGACCAAAAATTTTAATTCATTTAAGGAATTCATAAAACGCTATATTTGTATGGGAGCCCCCCTAAGAAGTGGTGATAAAGGGAAAGTATGTCTTGAGAAAATGTTAAGGACAAAAAAATAATTGAGGTCGATCATACATTATATCCCACTAGGGTTGACGCCTGGGCATTTATGGCACTTTTTCTTCAATATATTTCTAGTCTGTGTTGAACATTATATATGGGAGCCCTCTTAATGGATAGACAAAGCTGGTAGGTATGTTTAAAATAAATGATGTCGATGAAAAATAAAGTGGGGTTGGTCATACATTTGACCCATCTGGGGACATCGTAGGCACTGCAGGTGCCAAATTTAAGAATTTTATTAACCCGACATATTTGTATGGTTGAAATTATTAAATTTGGCCCCTGCAGTGCCTATGATAAGGTTGAAATGCCAGGCCCCCGGCTTGTATGTTTTTTCAACTAGCATAGTGTAATTATAGGCTTATATTCATATTAGCGATATAGGCCACTACTTGGCTGCAACTAAAGGATGTGAATTTAAGGAAAAAGTACTGTACATATAAAAAGTACGTGAAACAAAAATTTGTTAAAAGCAAACACTTATTTAAAATGAAGATCTCTAATCACTTTCTCTTTTTTGTACGAAAAATATTTTCTAAACACATACCTTTTGTATATGAGACGAAACAACTAATTAAAAACACAAAAAATATATTATAATACTACAATAATTTAAAATTTTTTTACATCGGTTAATCGACTGACATTAATCGGCTTAATCGTTAATCGAAAATAGGCAATTTTAAATTAACCGATCAGTTAATGGGGTAGTAATTAATCGGTTAGCCGATGAACGGTTAACCGAATGAATACCCTAATGAACATATTAGTATGCTATATTGGGCTGTGCCGAGAATTAAAATATTCTACAAAATGTATATGGGAACTATAAGGCCCTAATCATGTAAAATGCAACGCAACGCCAAAGAATTACATTGAAAGCACAATGTCATAAATATTTTGTAATTTTGTTGTTGCTTTCTACAGAAGTTCACATTGCGTTTTAAAATTTCAAACGCTGCATAGCTTAAGGCGTTGAAATTTTTAAAACGGTACACGAATTTCTGTAGAAGGCAACAACAAAATTACAAAATATTTATGACATTGTTTTTGCTTTCAATGTAATTCTTTGGCGTTGCGTTGCGTTGTACATGATTAGGGCTTTAACAATTTGTAATGTCCAACAATGTTATCAGTATTTTGTCACAAATCGAAAAAGATTGCCAAATATATACAGTTTTGCCACATTTTTAAAAAGTTCCTACATTTTAATGATTTAAAAATATCTGTCCTTATCCCTACGGCCATTTTTTTTTTTAGAATAAAATCCCTAGGTATTTTTCCCTACGTATAACATCACTGGTGTTAGGCATAAATGCATCTGCATATTTTTGAGAAAAAAATAAAAATTTTAATTATTTTTATGCTGCATACTTACTTTAGTTATACACTGTATGTACGTATATTTTATATATGATAATATCACTAATTTTTTTTTTTTTTTTTTTTTTTTTGTTCAATAAATTTTGTTCACACACTCGGACGAGTCTTATGAAGAAAATTTAATCAAATACTTACTATTTTTAGTTTAGATAAACAAATAGCTTTTTTATATACCAATATAACCTACTGCTACAACAACTTTAAATTCGTCTTTGAAAAGGAAACTTTTAAAAATGGCATATTTGCAGCAAAATGTAATAACTCTAAATTTATAATTTGAATTTATATATTACCAATAAGATTTAGCAAAATGACTTATAAATAATTTTGAAATATTTTTCAAAAAAAAACTAGCAAGAGCCAATCTTTTTTAATGGGCCTTCACAGAAATAATTCACAAATTTCTCAAATCACCAAATTTATACCGAATTTATAATATCAAGCAAACAATTTTTTGATTTTGCACCTATTACCAGAATGATTATATTGATTACTAAAAATTGTAAAATTATGAATATTTTTATTTTTTTTTTTTTCAATAAATGATATTTTTCATTAAAACAATGATCAAAAAACTTTGCCATTTCAAACAATGTGTTAATTTGTTTAATTAAATATTAACAATTCCTAACAACAATTCTACAAGTTTAAATTTTTTTATTTTAAACGAAAAAAGTCAATTAAGATTTTTTGTTATTTAATTAATATTTTAATTTAAAATTTATTTCAAAATAACTAAAATGTTAATTAAATCAAAATTAAATTTTTAATTTTCTTTCAATTAAAAAAATAATTGATTCAATTATCACATTAATTAAATTTAAATACTTTTTAAACCATTTTTTTGATTGAAAAAAACTTTTTTCTGTGTTTGCATTAGATCGATTCTGAAATTGATTCGTAGTCAATCAATATGCTAAATATTAGCGCAGACACAAATTTCCCTCTCGACAAAAAGTAGTGTGGGTTTAAAAAGTAAGAGCAGAATATTGTGCTAGGATGGCTCGGGCACCTCGAGCTTTTTTCCTTTATATAAAAGATTTGAGACTAACATATTTTTGTAAAAAAAAATGTTTTATTTAAAAAAATTTTTTTTATTAATTTTAAAACACGTTGTTGCATTTTTACCGATATTTGTCCTCAATATTTCTTAAC
This sequence comes from Pollenia amentaria, assembly GCA_943735925.1. Lineage (NCBI taxonomy): Eukaryota > Metazoa > Arthropoda > Insecta > Diptera > Polleniidae > Pollenia > Pollenia amentaria. Next base: position 127,523,790 of record OX031009.1, read on the forward strand.
GAAAATATTTGTTTACCTTATAAGAGAATACCAAATTCAATAAAGTAACAGATTTCTTGTTACTTCAGCTGCCCACACACGAGTGATTTCTCTCGAAGAAATTGAAAATTTCAATTACTTGTGAAAATTTGAAAATTTTCATTACTTTGTGCGCTTACAGCCCCACTAACAAGTACCAAGACATCGAGCATGAACAAATCACGAGCACAAATCACTCGTATGTAGGCAGCTTTAAGAATATTGGTAGTTAAATAAAAATAAAAAGAATATCGGAACTGAACTTGCATTCGGTATTTGAAAAACTCGTTATTATAAATACCCAGGCCAAGTTTAACAAAAATATTTCCAAAGTTTAGTGTTAAGTGAATATGATCATGCGTAAGAGTAAATGCAAAATACTGGAGCTCTTTAGTTAAATCCATCAACCAAATGCACAGAGAATCTGTTTAATTTCATAAAAAAGCTACAATATTTTGCATTTGCTCTTTCGCAAGACCATTTACTTACTTGAGAATTTATTAAAAGAGTGCACAAAACGGCTAAAAAAGTTACTGCAGTCTTAAAAAACGGCTTCCCTGGAGAAATATCTTAAGGAACTTGATGCAACGCCACAATCAGATAAGAGTTATCTCTAAAGCCACCAACCATTAAGAAACTTAAATGGAAGTTTGGCAAGAAATTAAATAGAAAAAGGAAATATGTTTGTTTATCATTTGAAAAACGTATTAACCACAAATATATCTCACGAAATAGCAGTCGAGTTACCGCCTGTTAATTTTAGAGCAGCTATTTCCCTTAAATTTGAGTTAACAGAACGAAAAGGTTATTTGTGATTTAAACACCAAGAAGGCCCCGGTATTGATAAGATCAGTAATAAAATTCTTTTGGAGCTACCAAGTATAGCAAAGAAAATGATTCTTTTTATTTTTAATGCGATTTTACGCCTTAAATACTACCCTCAAGAATGGAAGGTTTCCTAAGTTACCATGATACCAATGCCAGGAAAAGACCATACAAAATTAAATCATATAGCCCTTTTAGCTTATTACTTAATATATCAATGCTATTTGAGAAACTATTAGTTTTAAATCTAACACCGATTTTAAATAAAAATAGATGTATTCCAAGCTATTAATTTGGCTTTAGAAGAAAACACTGCGCAATTGAACAAACTCATGGAATAGTAAATGAAGCCTTTGAAGAAACAAAATATTGCTCAGCACTCTTCATCGATGTCACGCAAGATTTTGATACAGTCTGGCATAAATGCTTATTAGTTTAATTGATGAAGATTTTCAATTAATTTTTCGTAAATGAGCGTAGTTTTTTTTTGATTTTAATAGAAGTAAAGATAAGTGGTACTTAAAGTAGAAATTGCATAATATCGCGCGAAATCGATCTCAGAACATGACTACAAAATTACACAAAAGTAGTTTTAGTGTTTCTTAAATCTTAAATATATGTAAGTAAAAAATTGTAATATATTGAAATACACATAGGAATTTTAAAGATTTTTTAACAAAAATTTTTATCTCAATTTAAGACTCTTATTTTAGAATTTACTGTTAGAAAACGGCGGGAATTTAAGAAGTTTTAAATTTTACTTTTTATAACCTGTCGATATGTATATTTATATAATGATTTGGCAATATTTTTAATTTATAAAAAAAACCTTTGGCTGTCAGTGATATACTTTTTGCCTATGGAATGTACGTTCTGAAATACGAATTTGTTTATATTCGCCATACAATAATTCACAAATATTTCAAATAGAAAAATTTTGAAACATTAATAATAACAATTATAAATTTAAAATACAATTTACAAAGAAGAGAAAAATGTTATACCCGTTTTTATAATATTTTAGATATATGTAAATTAGAAAAGATTCAAAAAAAAGGCATTTCGCATATCGCCAACAGTTCCAAATATTACCAAAATAATCACCATATCGCCAAACGTAAATTTCCATCGCCAAAAGGATTAAAAAATCGCCACATTTTACAGTCCTGCCACTGACAGTTCAAAAGCGGAAAACAATTTAATGTTTTCTTTTTTGATATTTATAACTGTGAAGTACAAATTTCGTTTATGGCAAAAGGCATATTTAAAAAATTCAATTTATTTACATTCAATATACTGAATTTGTATTAATATTTGACGGGTCTAACTCTTATAAGATAAAAATATTTTTTATGAAAAAGGTCTCAAATAAATGAAAACTTTTAATTTAAGTTTCTTGTTATTTTTTTTTTTTTTATATGAACAAAAATTACATTTCTTGTTTTGTTTTCTTAATTTATAATTAATATTTTCCTATTAAGTGCAAATAACTTTTGCCTTACAATGCAAATTAAAAAAATTTTTTATGTTTTTCTCAATTAACAAAAGTCATTTCCAATTTGGTTATATTTTTTCACTATCAAAAATTATTTTTGGGAATGAAATATTTTATTAATTAATTCATTTATTAATGATGTGCTAATAATCCCAACTTTTTTAAATGAAAACACTGAAATTTATTGTTGTGGGAAAGCCAGTTCCCACATTTTCACATTTGGTAACTTTTTCAAAAATGTTGGTTGTAAAAATTTCATTAGTCGTGGCAGCACTAAAGAGAACTCAAAAAAACCGATGAGTGAAATAGGAGTTTTGCTGGGTATCCTTATTGTAACAGATTATTTTTCAGTTCCTTAAAAAAAAGAAAGCGATCTCTAAAATTCAATGTCTTCCGATTCTATTCGTGGAAATTACTTTGATACGACATTTCGTCATATACATTTAATTGATAATGCAAAGCAACAAGATGATAAAATCTGCAAGCAATTTTTTTTTTTGTGTAAAACGCATTAAATAAAAAAACATTTCTGTTACATTTTATGTAATAAATCTTTTTTATTATCAAAGTTGTTTTTGGGAATAGGTACTATTATTTATTAAAAGATTTTGTTTGTTGTGCTTAATTCCCTTTTTTAATAATTGATAAAAAAAAATACTGAAATTTATTGTTGGAGGATAAGCTGTTTTTATGCGCATTTCACTGGTTGCTTAGGCCAGATCATCAGGAAACGTTCTCCTAAATAATTTTAGAAAAGCAAAAGCTATCAGCAAACAAGATTACAGAGGGAATGAGAATTACCTACATACACTCAAAAAGTTGTTTTTGCAACGATATCAAAGCTTACACAAAATACCAAACAATAAATCAGTGATGAGTTTATCTTTTCCTTCATTTCATGCTACAATTATTTGGAATTCTCCCAACATTAATTGTAGTTGTAAGTGGGTAAAGAAAAAACATATTAAAAACCAAGTGCTTTTTTGTTTTCGCAAGAAATCAAAATAAAAACAATTTGCCAGTTCAGTTTTTTATGCACGTGCAAAGTTGTTTTTGGGAATACTATTTTTTATTAAAAGATTTTGTTTGTTGTGCTTGAGCATAGGAACAGCTTATCCTCCAACAATAAATTTCAGTATTTTTTATCAATTATTAAAAAAAAGGGAATTAAGCACAACAAACAAAATCTTTAAATAAATCTTTTTAGTTAAGTTTTGTTTATAATAAATATAAGTTTTATTTGAAAAATACAAGGCGCAAGAATTTTATATACGTCCCACTGTTATGCTTTTATTAAAATAGGTTTTTTGACTTAGGTAAATTGTTGTTCAAAATTTCATTGATATATGAATGAATATCATTAAATATTTAGTTACTGGGTTAAATAATAAAGTTGTTTAATAATAATTAATATTGTGGTTATTTTATTGAACGGTTAATGTTTTTTAATCCAAACTTAGATATTTTTAATTAGGCTTAAGTTCGTTGAATTTAATTTTTATTAAATTATTTTTATGAAGACAGGAATTTTACAACATGAAATTAATTGAAATTATCAATAAAAATTTTAATTAATTTCATGTCTTTTAATAATTTTAAAAATCTAACCATTTCTAGATATTTTTGTTTTTAATTCTTGCCTTTTTTGAACTGCCGAGTAGGCAACCTTGGTTGTAATTATGCTGTTCTCTCAAAATGTTTTTGTTTTCGCTTTGCACTTGCAAATACACATGGGAAAAATTTTTTGTAGTTGATTTTTAGGTATCTTATCGTCCACCGATTTTAATGAATTATATATCGTTGTAAAGGTATTTTTGTGTAGATATTTTTTTGTTTTTGAAAATAAAATAAAAATGTTCGTTCAGAAATTTCCCTGCAGGCGATTAAGAGTTAATTGTCAAAATGCCACTAGTACAATTACTAGAACAAGAGGTACTAGTCCTAACGGGGTTAGAGTTTTTATATAAAAATACTAATGCTTATGCGTACCAGTACTTGATGTAGTAAAAGGGCGTCACTTGTATACTGATAGAATGTTTGTGTAGCAAAACTAAAATTCAAGTACATATTTGTATTTTAATACTGTTTCTTAAATTTGATTACAAATAATTTATTTATGCCATTTTTTTTATTAAAAAATGTTAAAATGCTAAATTTTAGTTTTTCTATTTTTATTTTTATAAACCTTTACTTTATATATTTTACTCTATTTAAATTTAAATATAATCTATGTAGTTTTTAAAAAAATATTTTTCATCAATGTATACTTTAACTTGTCTGATTCTAATGCTGTAATTTATAAGATATTGTGTCTTGTTGTATTAGAAAATCGAATTAATAAATACAAATACAAATACAAAAAATACAACAACTAGTAACAAACTGGTTCTCAAGCACCCAATTCGGTTCTAGTGTACTAGTACACGTCTAGAACCAATAGTACTAGTGATTTTTCAAGCACACTCAATGCTAATTTGAGCATTAAGATGGTATCGAAAAGTTTACAGTTGAAAACTAGTACTGGATATTTTTGTACTAGTAAGGTACTAGTTCAATCTCCGGCAGTGTTATATTTGTTATTGTTGTTTCAATATACATATTGTTTTTTTTTTTTAATTTTATTGCTAAGAACAGGCAATTTAAACTTTATTTTACCTTTTCTACTCGAAACTTTATCACATACACATTGTAAAAATAGTAAATAAATGCTTTAATAATAACGAATAAAAGGATATATGAAAAGATATTTGTTACTTTCTTAAATATGAATTGCATATTCCATACGCGCATAACGTGTTTTCATTAAATTTTTTTGTTTTATATTCTTTGTGCATAAAAAACTTTTCCTGCTAACTTATAGATCTATCAAAACTCGTATTGGATACCTCATATAAAAATTGTATTGCCTTCTATCTAGGGAGATCGAACGGTTATTATTCGACCGGTTTTAACCGGTTATTTAAGCTTTGCCCAAGTCGGTTATTTTAAAATGCCCATTTTTCGAATATCGAATAAACCGGTTATTTTGGTATAATAAACCGGTTATTTTAATAATGTGTAATTAATATACATTTTCCTTACTCCTGTTGTAGATGTACCCGTAATTTAAGTATTTTCTAATTGAATATTGGTCAAACTTAAACTTTTAATGAAGAAAGTAAAAACAAAATGTAACAAATGTCAAAAAATATTATGAACACTGTAAATACAAATCGCTTATTAAAGCGATTATAAAAATCATTGGTGAAATATTAGCCCATTGTGTTGCCGAGGACGAAATGCCCTTTAAGGCACTAAAAACTTTTAAGTAGTTCTACCATCTTTTCATGCCGAAAACTACAACATTCCGACGGAATCAACGATATTGGAAAAATGTCTACCAGTTTTATCATTAAAACACCAAGAACTAAAAAACAAAATTGAAGAAATCAAACAATGTCAGGGAAGGTCTTAAATTGTAGTCGACGAATTGACAAATATTTCACACAAAAAGCATGTTCATTTTACTATTCGTTTCTATAATGCTGGAACAAAATAATTTTAAATAGATAATCTTGGCTAAGAGGTTTTGTTTGCAACTTTTCCAAAATATGGTTGTTTTATATAGACATGCTTAACCACCAACAAATTAAAACTCATTCAAAATAAATTTGGTAGAATATTTCAAATAATAACTTTATTAAATCAAATATCATTCAACCGATTCTAAATTCCATTATACAAATATCTTATTACAAATAAAGTTTAGAAGATCAATAAAAAGTTGTTGAAAATTAAGCTAAACTTTGATCAATTTACTGGTCCCACTTTTCTTGGATTTTATCGTCAAATATTTGTTAGGTCTGATCTAAGTCATATATATGTATTTTGTTGGTTCCTACCTTTGCAAATTGTTTTGTTTTTATTCAAATTAACGTTGTATTACAAAAACTTATTTGATTTTTTTGTTTATATGTATTCGAATTAAAACCGGCTAACCGGTTATTTATAAAATGCTTAACCGAAAACCGGGTTTTTTAAAATAGCAACTATTCGTAATATTCGAAAACCGGCTATTGAAAAAAGTCGAATAATCGGATCTCCCTTTTTTTAACAATTTACCAAAAATGTATTCTATATTAATTACACATTGTGCCTGAAACTGTCATAACTTGCATTTCCATTTAATGCTGAAATATTTGTTTGTTTTCATGTCTGTATGTAAAATTTTACGTTGCCAACTAATATTTCGTTTAAAGTCATTTAATTTTAATAGTTTAAATATGTAAATAATTAATGTAGAAAACTTTGTTTGCAAAAATTCATGTAAATATGCAATTAAAGTCAAACATAAAAATAAAGTCTCATTAAAAGTTGTTCTTATAAAATTAAGACAATTTGTAAACATTGTTATGAAAATAGTCATGTAAGTATGTATGTTATTGTGATTTAAAAACAAGGTAGGGATGGGCAAATTGAAAAAGTATATCGATATTTTTAAAAGTATCGATATTTATTAATAAAAATATCAATATCTAGATGTATCGAACGTATAAAGCTGAAATTATTACCAAATTTAAAAACTAATTATACCTATGTAAATACATATTTACATATGTACAAACATTTTACATGTAATTCCATTCTAACTGCCTGGATGTAGAACGCGAGCGCAAAAGTGACTCACTTAACTTACATTTAAAACAAAAACAAATTTTTAAATTTGGTTTTTTGTTTTGTTTTTGTTTTAAATGTAAGTTAAGCGAGTCACTTTTGCGTCCGCGTTCTACAAACAGGCAATAACTTTTTATTGTTTTTTTTTTTTTTTTTTGATTTCAAATTTACTAAATGTCCCTTGATTTCGAACGAATCTTTCATTCGCTTAACTTCCATTTAAAACAAAAATAAATAAAATTTAGGTTCTAATGTAATTAGTTATGCGAACGAAGTTTTCGTTCGAAGTCGAGAGACTGGCAGTTAATTCTACAATAAAATAAAATTCAATAAAAATAAAAAAAAATGAATTTATTCCCAAGACCACATTTTTTTTATTCGCCATATGAAATCTAAAAAAAAATAAATTACGAAAAATTTAAATGGGATTATATAATGCCGGTAAACCAAACTTGTGACACATACTATGCAGGTAAACTGTGCCATATTTTATTTTTAATATATAAAGGCTGGTACTCTGTTTACCATTTCACGTGAAATGCTGTCAAAACTCATATGAAAAAAACTTGTGCGGAATTTCTATGAAAAAATGTTGATAGAGTTGTACTCTGTTTAATTTGTGAAAAAGTTGCGAAATGTTTCTGGAAACCTTTTTTTTACATAATATAAGCTGCACTTATTTCACGTGGAATTTTAAGCAAATGAAAACAATTTTAAACTTAATATTAAAATGAGAACTGAAAAACATAAAAAACACAACCGGTATCAGTTTTTCATCCATATTTACTTTATTTTTAATTTCATTATTTAAGCTCTAGCGCTTCTAGTTTCCGAGAAAATCGAGTTTAAAGTTTTTCATACAAAATCAGTCCAAAAATGGGATTTTGTTAAGTTATATGAGTGATACCAGAATTTCATTATTTAAGCTCTAGCGCTTCAAGTTTCCGAGAAAATCGAGTTCAAAGTTTTTCATACAAAAGCAGTCCAAAAATGGGATTTTGCTAAGTTATATGAGTGATACCAGAATTTCATTATTTAAGCTCTAGCGCTTCTAGTTTCCGAGAAAATCAACTTTAAAGTTTTTCATACAAAATCAGTCCAAAAAAGGGATTTTGTTAAGTTATATGAGTTTAAAGTTTTTCATACAAAATCAGTCCAAAAATGGGATTTTGCTAAGTTATATGAGTGATACCAGAATTTCATTATTTAAGCTCTAGCGCTTCTAGTTTCCGAGAAAATCGAGTTCAAAGTTTTTCATACAAAACCAGTCCAAAAATGGGATTTTGCTAAGTTATATGAGTGATACCAGAATTTCATTATTTAAGCTCTAGCGCTTCTAGTTTCCGAGAAAATCGACTTTAAAGTTTTTCATACAAAATCAGTCCAAAAAAGGGATTTTGCTAAGTTATATGAGTGATACCAGAATTTCATTATTTAAGCTCTAGCGCTTCTAGTTTCCGAGAAAATCGACTTTAAAGTTTTTCATACAAAATCAGTCCAAAAATGGGATTTTGCTAAGTTATATGAGTGATACCAGAATTTCATTATTTAAGCTCTAGCGCTTCTAGTTTCCGAGAAAATCGACTTTAAAGTTTTTCATACAAAATCAGTCCAAAAAAGGGATTTTGTTAAGTTATATGAGTTTAAAGTTTTTCATACAAAATCAGTCCAAAAATGGGATTTTGCTAAGTTATATGAGTGATACCAGAATTTCATTATTTAAGCTCTAGCGCTTCTAGTTTCCGAGAAAATCGAGTTCAAAGTTTTTCATACAAAACCAGTCCAAAAATGGGATTTTGCTAAGTTATATGAGTGATACCAGAATTTCATTATTTAAGCTCTAGCGCTTCTAGTTTCCGAGAAAATCGACTTTAAAGTTTTTCATACAAAATCAGTCCAAAAAAGGGATTTTGTTAAGTTATATGAGTTTAAAGTTTTTCATACAAAATCAGTCCAAAAATGGGATTTTGCTAAGTTATATGAGTGATACCAGAATTTCATTATTTAAGCTCTAGCGCTTCTAGTTTCCGAGAAAATCGAGTTCAAAGTTTTTCATACAAAATCAGTCCAAAAAAGGGATTTTGCTAAGTTATATGAGTGATACCAGAATTTCATTATTTAAGCTCTAGCGCTTCTAGTTTCCGAGAAAATCGACTTTAAAGTTTTTCATACAAAATCAGTCCAAAAAAGGGATTTTGTTAAGTTATATGAGTTTAAAGTTTTTCATACAAAATCAGTCCAAAAATGGGATTTTGCTAAGTTATATGAGTGATACCAGAATTTCATTATTTAAGCTCTAGCGCTTCTAGTTTCCGAGAAAATCGAGTTCAAAGTTTTTCATACAAAACCAGTCCAAAAATGGGATTTTGCTAAGTTATATGAGTGATACCAGAATTTCATTATTTAAGCTCTAGCGCTTCTAGTTTCCGAGAAAATCGACTTTAAAGTTTTTCATACAAAATCAGTCCAAAAATGGGATTTTGCTAAGTTATATGAGTGATACCAGAATTTCATTATTTAAGCTCTAGCGCTTCTAGTTTCCGAGAAAATCGACTTTAAAGTTTTTCATACAAAATCAGTCCAAAAAAGGGATTTTGCTAAGTTATATGAGTTTAAAGTTTTTCATACAAAATCAGTCCAAAAATGGGATTTTGCTAAGTTATATGAGTGATACCAGAATTTCATTATTTAAGCTCTAGCGCTTCTAGTTTCCGAGAAAATCGAGTTTAAAGTTTTTCATACAAAATCAGTCCAAAAATGGGATTTTGCTAAGTTATATGAGTGATACCAGAATTTCATTATTTAAGCTCTAGCGCTTCTAGTTTCCGAGAAAATCGAGTTCAAAGTTTTTCATACAAAATCAGTCCAAATGGGATTTTGGTAAGTTATATGAGTGATACCAGAATTTCATTATTTAAGCTCTAGCGCTTCTAGTTTCCGAGAAAATCGAGTTTAAAGTTTTTCATACAAAATCAGTCCAAAAATGGGATTTGGCTAAGTTATATAAGTGATACCAGAATTTCATTATTTAAGCTCTAGCGCTTCTAGTTTCCGAGAAAATCGAGTTCAAAGTTTTTCATACAAAATCAGTCCAAAAATGGGATTTTGCTAAGTTATATGAGTGATACCAGAATTCCATTATTTAAGCTCTAGCGCTTCTAGTTTCCGAGAAAATCGAGTTTAAAGTTTTTCATACAAAATCAGTCCAAAAATGGGATTTTGCTAAGTTATATGAGTGATACCAGAATTTCATTATTTAAGCTCTAGCGCTTCTAGTTTCCGAGAAAATCGAGTTTAAAGTTTTTCATACAAAATCAGTCCAAAAATGGGATTTTGGTAAGTTATATGAGTGATACCAGAATTTCATTATTTAAGCTCGCGCGCTTTAGTTTCCGAGAAAATCGAGTTTAAAGTTTTTCATACAAAATCAGTCCAAAAATGGGATTTTGCTAAGTTATATGAGTGATGCCAGAATTTCATTATTTAAGCTCTAGCGCTTCTAGTTTCCGAGAAAATCGAGTTCAAAGTTTTTCATACAAAATCAGTCCAAAAATGGGATTTTGTTAAGTTAAATGAGTGATACCAGAATTTCATTATTTAAGCTCTAGCGCTTCTAGTTTCCGAGAAAATCGAGTTCAAAGTTTTTCATACAAAATCAGTCCAAAAATGGGATTTTGCTAAGTTAAATGAGTGATACCAGAATTTCATTATTTAAGCTCTAGCGCTTCTAGTTTCCGAGAAAATCGAGTTCAAAGTTTTTCATACAAAATCAGTCCAAAAATGGGATTTTGCTAAGTTAAATGAGTGATACCAGAATTTCATTATTTAAGCTCTAGCGCTTCTAGTTTCCGAGAAAATCGAGTTCAAAGTTTTTCATACAAAATCAGTCCAAAAATGGGATTTTGCTAAGTTAAATGAGTGATACCAGAATTTCATTATTTAAGCTCTAGCGCTTCTAGTTTCCGAGAAAATCGAGTTCAAAGTTTTTCATACAAAATCAGTCCAAAAATGGGATTTGGCTAAGTTATATGAGTGATACCAGAATTTCATTATTTAAGCTCTAGCGCTTCTAGTTTCCGAGAAAATCGAGTTCAAAGTTTTTCATACAAAATCAGTCCAAAAATGGGATTTTGCTAAGTTATATGAGTGACACCAGAATTTCATTATTTAAGCTCTAGCGCTTCTAGTTTCCGAGAAAATCGAGTTCAAAGTTTTTCATACAAAATCAGTCCAAAAATGGGATTTTGCTAAGTTAAATGAGTGATACCAGAATTTCATTATTTAAGCTCTAGCGCTTCTAGTTTCCGAGAAAATCGAGTTCAAAGTTTTTCATACAAAATCAGTCCAAAAATGGGATTTTGCTAAGTTATATGAGTGATACCAGAATTTCATTATTTAAGCTCTAGGGCTTCTAGTTTCCGAGAAAATCGAGTTCAAAGTTTTTCATACAAAATCAGTCCAAAAATGGGATTTTGCTAAGTTAAATGAGTGATACCAGAATTTCATTATTTAAGCTCTAGCGCTTCTAGTTTCCGAGAAAATCGAGTTCAAAGTTTTTCATACAAAATCAGTCCAAAAATGGGATTTTGCTAAGTTATATGAGTGATACCAGAATTTCATTATTTAAGCTCTAGCGCTTCTAGTTTCCGAGAAAATCGAGTTCAAAGTTTTTCATACAAAATCAGTCCAAAAATGGGATTTTGCTAAGTTATATGAGTGATGCCAGAATTTCATTATTTAAGCTCTAGCGCTTCTAGTTTCCGAGAAAATCGAGTTCAAAGTTTTTCATACAAAATCAGTCCAAAAATGGGATTTTGGTAAGTTATATGAGTGATACCAGAATTTCATTATTTAAGCTCTAGCGCTTCTAGTTTCCGAGAAAATCGAGTTCAAAGTTTTTCATACAAAATCAGTCCAAAAATGGGATTTTGCTAAGTTATATGAGTGATACCAGAATTTCATTATTTAAGCTCTAGCGCTTCTAGTTTCCGAGAAAATCGAGTTCAAAGTTTTTCATACAAAATCAGTCCAAAAATGGGATTTTGGTAAGTTATATAAGTGATACCAGAATTTCATTATTTAAGCTCTAGCGCTTCTAGTTTCCGAGAAAATCGAGTTCAAAGTTTTTCATACAAAATCAGTCCAAAAATGGGATTTGGCTAAGTTATATGAGTGATACCAGAATTTCATTATTTAAGCTCTAGCGCTTCTAGTTTCCGAGAAAATCGAGTTCAAAGTTTTTCATACAAAATTAGTCCAAAAATGGGATTTGGCTAAGTTATATGAGTGATACCAGAATTTCATTATTTAAGCTCTAGCGCTTCTAGTTTCCGAGAAAATCGAGTTCAAAATTTTTCATACAAAATCAGTCCTAAAATGGGATTTGGCTAAGTTATATGAGTGATACCAGAATTTCATTATTTAAGCTCTAGCGCTTCTAGTTTCCGAGAAAATCGAGTTCAAAGTTTTTCATACAAAATCAGTCCAAAAATGGGATTTGGCTAAGTTATATAAGTGATACCAGAATTTCATTATTTAAGCTCTAGCGCTTCTAGTTTCCGAGAAAATCGAGTTCAAAGTTTTTCATACAAAATCAGTCCAAAAATGGGATTTGGCTAAGTTATATAAGTGATACCAGAATTTCATTATTTAAGCTCTAGCGCTTCTAGTTTCCGAGAAAATCGAGTTCAAAGTTTTTCATACAAAATTAGTCCAAAAATGGGATTTGGCTAAGTTATATGAGTGATACCAGAATTTCATTATTTAAGCTCTAGCGCTTCTAGTTTCCGAGAAAATCGAATTCAAAGTTTTTCATACAAAATTAGTCCAAAAATGGGATTTGGCTAAGTTATATGAGTGATACCAGAATTTCATTATTTAAGCTCTAGCGCTTCTAGTTTCCGAGAAAATCGAGTTCAAAGTTTTTCATACAAAATTAGTCCAAAAATGGGATTTGGCTAAGTTATATGAGTGATACCAGAATTTCATTATTTAAGCTCTAGCGCTTCTAGTTTCCGAGAAAATCGAGTTCAAAGTTTTTCATACAAAATCAGTCCAAAAATGGGATTTGGCTAAGTTATATGAGTGATACCAGAATTTCATTATTTAAGCTCTAGCGCTTCTAGTTTCCGAGAAAATCGAGTTCAAAGTTTTTCATATAAAATCAGTCCAAAAATGGGATTTTGCTAAGTTATATGAGTGATACCAGAATTTCATTATTTAAGCTCTAGCGCTTCTAGTTTCCGAGAAAATCGAGTTCAAAGTTTTTCATACAAAATTAGTCCAAAACTGGGATTTTGCTAAGTTATATGAGTGATACAAGAATTTCATTATTTAAGCTCTAGCGCTTCTAGTTTCCGAGAAAATCGAGTTCAAAGTTTTTCATACAAAATTAGTCCAAAAATGGGATTTGGCTAAGTTATATGAGTGATACCAGAATTTCATTATTTAAGCTCTAGCGCTTCTAGTTTCCGAGAAAATCGAGTTCAAAGTTTTTCATACAAAATCAGTCCAAAAATGGGATTTGGCTAAGTTATATGAGTGATACCAGAATTTCATTATTTAAGCTCTAGCGCTTCTAGTTTCCGAGAAAATCGAGTTCAAAGTTTTTCATACAAAACCAGTCCAAAAATGGGATTTGGCTAAGTTATATGAGTGATACCAGAATTTCATTATTTAAGCTCTAGCGCTTCTAGTTTCCGAGAAAATCGAGTTCAAAGTTTTTCATACAAAATTAGTCCAAAAATGGGATTTGGCTAAGTTATATGAGTGATACCAGAATTTCATTATTTAAGCTCTAGCGCTTCTAGTTTCCGAGAAAATCGAGTTCAAAGTTTTTCATACAAAATTAGTCCAAAAATGGGATTTGGCTAAGTTATATGAGTGATACCAGAATTTCATTATTTAAGCTCTAGCGCTTCTAGTTTCCGAGAAAATCGAGTTCAAAGTTTTTCATACAAAATCAGTCCAAAAATGGGATTTGGCTAAGTTATATGAGTGATACCAGAATTTCATTATTTAAGCTCTAGCGCTTCTAGTTTCCGAGAAAATCGAGTTTAAAGTTTTTCATACAAAATCAGTCCAAAAATGGGATTTGGCTAAGTTATATAAGTGATACCAGAATTTCATTATTTAAGCTCTAGCGCTTCTAGTTTCCGAGAAAATCGAGTTCAAAGTTTTTCATACAAAATCAGTCCAAAAATGGGATTTTGCTAAGTTATATGAGTGATACCAGAATTTCATTATTTAAGCTCTAGCGCTTCTAGTTTCCGAGAAAATCGAGTTCAAAGTTTTTCATACAAAATCAGTCCAAAAATGGGATTTGGCTAAGTTATATAAGTGATACCAGAATTTCATTATTTAAGCTCTAGCGCTTCTAGTTTCCGAGAAAATCGAGTTCAAAGTTTTTCATACAAAATTAGTCCAAAAATGGGATTTGGCTAAGTTGATATGAGTGATTTTGCTAAGTTATATGAGTGATACCAGAATTTCATTATTTAAGCTCTAGGGCTTCTAGTTTCCGAGAAAATCGAGTTCAAAGTTTTTCATACAAAATCAGTCCAAATGTGATTTTGGTAAGTTATATGAGTGATACCAGAATTTCATTATTTAAGCTCTAGCGCTTCTAGTTTCCGAGAAAATCGAGTTTAAAGTTTTTCATACAAAATCAGTCCAAAAATGTTATTTTGCTAAGTTGATATGAGTGATTTTGCTAAGTTATATGAGTGATACCAGAATTTCATTATTTAAGCTCTAGGGCTTCTAGTTTCCGAGAAAATCGAGTTCAAAGTTTTTCATACAAAATCAGTCCAAATGGGATTTTGGTAAGTTATATGAGTGATACCAGAATTTCATTATTTAAGCTCTAGCGCTTCTAGTTTCCGAGAAAATCGAGTTTAAAGTTTTTCATACAAAATCAGTCCAAAAATGTTATTTTGCTAAGTTGATATGAGTGATTTTGCTAAGTTATATGAGTGATACCAGAATTTCATTATTTAAGCTCTAGGGCTTCTAGTTTCCGAGAAAATCGAGTTCAAAGTTTTTCATACAAAATCATTCCAAAAATGGGATTTTGCTAAGTTGTATGAGTGATACCAGAATTTCATTATTTAAGCTCGAGCGCTTCTAGTTTCCGAGAAAATCGAGTTTAAAGTTTTTCATACAAAATCAGTCCAAAAATGTTATTTTGCTAAGTTGATATGAGTGATTTTGCTAAGTTATATGAGTGATACCAGAATTTCATTATTTAAGCTCTAGCGCTTCTAGTTTCCGAGAAAATCGAGTTCAAAGTTTTTCATACAAAATCAGTCAAAAAATGGGATTTTTCTAAGTTATATGAGTGATACCAGAATTTCATTATTTAAGCTCTAGCGCTTCTAGTTTCCGAGAAAATCGAGTTCAAAGTTTTTCATACAAAATCAGTCCAAAAATGTTATTTTGCTAAGTTGATATGAGTGATTTTGCTAAGTTATATGAGTGATACCAGAATTTCATTATTTAAGCTCTAGCGCTTCTAGTTTCCGAGAAAATCGAGTTTAAAGTTTTTCATACAAAATCAGTCCAAAAATGTTATTTTGCTAAGTTGATATGAGTGATTTTGCTAAGTTATATGAGTGATACCAGAATTTCATTATTTAAGCTCTAGCGCTTCTAGTTTCCGAGAAAATCGAGTTCAAAGTTTTTCATACAAAATCAGTCCAAAAATGGGATTTTGCTAAGTTATATGAGTGATACCAGAATTTCATTATTTAAGCTCTAGCGCTTCTAGTTTCCGAGAAAATCGAGTTCAAAGTTTTTCATACAAAATCAGTCCAAAAATGGGATTTTGCTAAGTTACATGAGTGATACCAGAATTTAATTATTTTAGCTCTAGCGCTTCTAGTTTCCGAGAAAATCGAGTTTAAAGTTTTTCATACAAAATCAGTCCAAAAATGTTATTTTGCTAAGTTGATATGAGTGATTTTGCTAAGTTATATGAGTGATACCAGAATTTCATTATTTAAGCTCTAGCGCTTCTAGTTTCCGAGAAAATCGAGTTCAAAGTTTTTCATACAAAATCAGTCCAAAAATGGGATTTTGCTAAGTTACATGAGTGATACCAGAATTTCATTATTTTAGCTCTAGCGCTTCTAGTTTCCGATAAAATCGAGTTTAAAGTTTTTCATACAAAATCAGTCCAAAAATGGGATTTTGCTAAGTTACATGAGTGATACCAGAATTTCATTATTTTAGCTCTAGCGCTTCTAGTTTCCGAGAAAATCGAGTTCAAAGTTTTTCATACAAAATCAGTCCAAATATGGGATTTTGCTAAGTTACATGAGTGATACCAGAATTTCATTATTTTAGCTCTAGCGCTTCTAGTTTCCGAGAAAATCGAGTTTAAAGTTTTTCATACAAAATCAGTCCAAAAATGTTATTTTGCTAAGTTGATATGAGTGATTTTGCTAAGTTACATGAGCGATACCAGAATTTCATTATTTAAGCTCTAGGGCTTCTAGTTTCCGAGAAAATCGAGTTCAAAGTTTTTCATACAAAATCAGTCCAAAAATGGGATTTTGCTAAGTTACATGAGTGATACCAGAATTTCATTATTTTAGCTCTAGCACTTCTAGTTTCCGAGAAAATCGAGTTTAAAGTTTTTCATACAAAATCAGTCCAAAAATGGGATTTTGCTAAGTTACATGAGTGATACCAGAATTTCATTATTTTAGCTCTAGCGCTTCTAGTTTCCGAGAAAATCGAGTTCAAAGTTTTTCATACAAAATCAGTCCAAAAATGGGATTTTGCTAAGTTACATGAGTGATACCAGAATTTCATTATTTTAGCTCTAGCGCTTCTAGTTTCCGAGAAAATCGAGTTTAAAGTTTTTCATACAAAATCAGTCCAAAAATTTTATTTTGCTAAGTTGATATGAGTGATTTTGCTAAGTTATATGAGCGATACCAGAATTTCATTATTTAAGCTCTAGGGCTTCTAGTTTCCGAGAAAATCGAGTTCAAAGTTTTTCATACAAAATCAGTCCAAAAATGGGATTTTGCTAAGTTACATGAGTGATACCAGAATTTCATTATTTTAGCTCTAGCGCTTCTAGTTTCCGAGAAAATCGAGTTTAAAGTTTTTTCATACAAAATCAGTCCAAAAATGGGATTTTGCTAAGTTACATGAGTGATACCAGAATTTCATTATTTTAGCTCTAGCGCTTCTAGTTTCCGAGAAAATCGAGTTCAAAGTTTTTCATACAAAATCAGTCCAAAAATGGGATTTTGCTAAGTTACATGAGTGATACCAGAATTTCATTATTTTAGCTCTAGCGCTTCTAGTTTCCGAGAAAATCGAGTTTAAAGTTTTTCATACAAAATCAGTCCAAAAATTTTATTTTGCTAAGTTGATATGAGTGATTTTGCTAAGTTATATGAGTGATACCAGAATTTCATTATTTAAGCTCTAGGGCTTCTAGTTTTTGAGAAAATCGAGTTCAAAGTTTTTCATACAAAATCAGTCCAAAAATGGGATTTTGCTTAGTTATATGAGTGATACCAGAATTTCATTATTTAAGCTCTAGGGCTTCTAGTTTCCGAGAAAATCGAGTTCAAAGTTTTTCATACAAAATCAGTCCAAAAATGGGATTTTGCTAAGTTATATGAGTGATACCAGAATTTCATTATTTAAGCTCTAGCGCTTCTAGTTTCCGAGAAAATCGAGTTCAAAGTTTTTCATACAAAATCAGTCCAAAAATGGGATTTTGGTAAGTTATATGAGTGATACCAGAATTTCATTATTTAAGCTCTAGCGCTTCTAGTTTCCGAGAAAATCGAGTTCAAAGTTTTTCATACAAAATCAGTCCAAAAATGGGATTTTGGTAAGTTATATGAGTGATACCAGAATTTCATTATTTAAGCTCTAGGGCTTCTAGTTTTTGAGAAAATCGAGTTCAAAGTTTTTCATACAAAATCAGTCCAAAAATGGGATTTTGCTTAGTTATATGAGTGATACCAGAATTTCATTATTTAAGCTCTAGGGCTTCTAGTTTCCGAGAAAATCGAGTTCAAAGTTTTTCATACAAAATCAGTCCAAAAATGGGATTTTGCTAAGTTATATGAGTGATACCAGAATTTCATTATTTAAGCTCTAGCGCTTCTAGTTTCCGAGAAAATCGAGTTCAAAGTTTTTCATACAAAATCAGTCCAAAAATGGGATTTTGCTAAGTTATATGAGTGATACCAGAATTTCATTATTTAAGCTCTAGCGCTTCTAGTTTCCGAGAAAATCGAGTTCAAAGTTTTTCATACAAAATCAGTCCAAAAATGGGATTTTGGTAAGTTATATGAGTGATACCAGAATTTCATTATTTAAGCTCTAGGGCTTCTAGTTTCCGAGAAAATCGAGTTCAAAGTTTTTCATACAAAATCAGTCCAAAAATGGGATTTTGCTAAGTTACATGAGTGATACCAGAATTTCATTATTTAAGCTCTAGCGCTTCTAGTTTCCGAGAAAATCGAGTTCAAAGTTTTTCATACAAAATCAGTCCAAAAATGGGATTTTGCTAAGTTATATGAGTGATACCAGAATTTCATTATTTAAGCTCTAGCGCTTCTAGTTTCCGAGAAAATCGAGTTCAAAGTTTTTCATACAAAATCAGTCCAAAAATGGGATTTTGGTAAGTTATATGAGTGATACCAGAATTTCATTATTTAAGCTCTAGCGCTTCTAGTTTCCGAGAAAATCGAGTTCAAAGTTTTTCATACAAAATCAGTCCAAAAATGGGATTTTGCTAAGTTACATGAGTGATACCAGAATTTCATTATTTAAGCTCTAGCGCTTCTAGTTTCCGAGAAAATCGAGTTCAAAGTTTTTCATACAAAATCAGTCCAAAAATGGGATTTTGGTAAGTTATATGAGTGATACCAGAATTTCATTATTTAAGCTCTAGCGCTTCTAGTTTCCGAGAAAATCGAGTTCAAAGTTTTTCATACAAAATCAGTCCAAAAATGGGATTTTGGTAAGTTATACCAGAATTTCATTATTTAAGCTCTAGCGCTTCTAGTTTCCGAGAAAATCGAGTTCAAAGTTTTTCATACAAAATCAGTCCAAAAATGGGATTTTGCTAAGTTATATGAGTGATACCAGAATTTCATTATTTAAGCTCTAGCGCTTCTAGTTTCCGAGAAAATCGAGTTCAAAGTTTTTCATACAAAATCAGTCCAAAAATGGGATTTTGCTAAGTTATATGAGTGATACCAGAATTTCATTATTTAAGCCCTAGCGCTTCTAGTTTCCGAGAAAATCGAGTTCAAAGTTTTTCATACAAAATCAGTCCAAAAATGGGATTTTGCTAAGTTATATGAGTGATACCAGAATTTCATTATTTAAGCTCTAGCGCTTCTAGTTTCCGAGAAAATCGAGTTCAAAGTTTTTCATACAAAATCAGTCCAAAAATGGGATTTGGCTAAGTTATATGAGTGATACCAGAATTTCATTATTTAAGCTCTAGCGCTTCTAGTTTCCGAGAAAATCGAGTTCAAAGTTTTTCATACAAAATCAGTCCAAAAATGTTATTTTGCTAAGTTGATATGAGTGATTTTGCTAAGTTATATGAGCGATACCAGAATTTCATTATTTAAGCTCTAGCGCTTCTAGTTTCCGAGAAAATCGAGTTCAAAGTTTTTCATACAAAATCAGTCCAAAAATGGGATTTTGCTAAGTTATATGAGTGATACCAGAATTTCATTATTTAAGCCCTAGCGCTTCTAGTTTCCGAGAAAATCGAGTTCAAAGTTTTTCATACAAAATCAGTCCAAAAATGGGATTTTGCTAAGTTATATGAGTGATACCAGAATTTCATTATTTAAGCTCTAGCGCTTCTAGTTTCCGAGAAAATCGAGTTCAAAGTTTTTCATACAAAATCAGTCCAAAAATGGGATTTTGGTAAGTTATACCAGAATTTCATTATTTAAGCTCTAGCGCTTCTAGTTTCCGAGAAAATCGAGTTCAAAGTTTTTCATACAAAATCAGTCCAAAAATGGGATTTTGCTAAGTTATATGAGTGATACCAGAATTTCATTATTTAAGCCCTAGCGCTTCTAGTTTCCGAGAAAATCGAGTTCAAAGTTTTTCATACAAAATCAGTCCAAAAATGGGATTTTGCTAAGTTATATGAGTGATACCAGAATTTCATTATTTAAGCTCTAGCGCTTCTAGTTTCCGAGAAAATCGAGTTCAAAGTTTTTCATACAAAATCAGTCCAAAAATGGGATTTTGGTAAGTTATACCAGAATTTCATTATTTAAGCTCTAGCGCTTCTAGTTTCCGAGAAAATCGAGTTCAAAGTTTTTCATACAAAATCAGTCCAAAAATGGGATTTTGCTAAGTTATATGAGTGATACCAGAATTTCATTATTTAAGCCCTAGCGCTTCTAGTTTCCGAGAAAATCGAGTTCAAAGTTTTTCATACAAAATCAGTCCAAAAATGGGATTTTGCTAAGTTATATGAGTGATACCAGAATTTCATTATTTAAGCTCTAGCGCTTCTAGTTTCCGAGAAAATCGAGTTCAAAGTTTTTCATACAAAATCAGTCCAAAAATGGGATTTGGCTAAGTTATATGAGTGATACCAGAATTTCATTATTTAAGCTCTAGCGCTTCTAGTTTCCGAGAAAATCGAGTTCAAAGTTTTTCATACAAAATCAGTCCAAAAATGTTATTTTGCTAAGTTGATATGAGTGATTTTGCTAAGTTATATGAGCGATACCAGAATTTCATTATTTAAGCTCTAGCGCTTCTAGTTTCCGAGAAAATCGAGTTCAAAGTTTTTCATACAAAATCAGTCGAAAAATGGGATTTTGCTAAGTTACATGAGTGATACCAGAATTTCATTATTTTAGCTCTAGCGCTTCTAGTTTCCGAGAAAATCGAGTTCAAAGTTTTTCATACAAAATCAGTCCAAAAATGTTATTTTGCTAAGTTGATATGAGTGATTTTGCTAAGTTATATGAGCGATACCAGAATTTCATTATTTAAGCTCTAGCGCTTCTAGTTTCCGAGAAAATCGAGTTCAAAGTTTTTCATACAAAATCAGTCCAAAAATGGGATTTTGCTAAGTTACATGAGTGATACCAGAATTTCATTATTTTAGCTCTAGCGCTTCTAGTTTCCGAGAAAATCGAGTTTAAAGTTTTTCATACAAAATCAGTCCAAAAATGGGATTTTGCTAAGTTACATGAGTGATACCAGAATTTCATTATTTTAGCTCTAGCGCTTCTAGTTTCCGAGAAAATCGAGTTCAAAGTTTTTCATACAAAATCAGTCCAAAAATGGGATTTTGCTAAGTTACATGAGTGATACCAGAATTTCATTATTTTAGCTCTAGCGCTTCTAGTTTCCGAGAAAATCGAGTTTAAAGTTTTTCATTCAAAATCAGTCCAAAAATGTTATTTTGCTAAGTTGATATGAGTGATTTTGCTAAGTTATATGAGCGATACCAGAATTTCATTATTTAAGCTCTAGCGCTTCTAGTTTCCGAGAAAATCGAGTTCAAAGTTTTTCATACAAAATCAGTCCAAAAATGGGATTTTGCTAAGTTACATGAGTGATACCAGAATTTCATTATTTTAGCTCTAGCGCTTCTAGTTTCCGAGAAAATCGAGTTTAAAGTTTTTCATACAAAATCAGTCCAAAAATGGGATTTTGCTAAGTTACATGAGTGATACCAGAATTTCATTATTTTAGCTCTAGCGCTTCTAGTTTCCGAGAAAATCGAGTTCAAAGTTTTTCATACAAAATCAGTCCAAAAATGGGATTTTGCTAAGTTACATGAGTGATACCAGAATTTCATTATTTTAGCTCTAGCGCTTCTAGTTTCCGAGAAAATCGAGTTTAAAGTTTTTCATTCAAAATCAGTCCAAAAATGTTATTTTGCTAAGTTGATATGAGTGATTTTGCTAAGTTATATGAGTGATACCAGAATTTCATTATTTAAGCTCTAGGGCTTCTAGTTTTTGAGAAACTCGAGTTCAAAGTTTTTCATACAAAATCAGTCCAAAAATGGGATTTTGCTAAGTTATATGAGTGATACCAGAATTTCATTATTTAAGCTCTAGGGCTTCTAGTTTCCGAGAAAATCGAGTTCAAAGTTTTTCATACAAAATCAGTCCAAAAATGGGATTTTGCTAAGTTATATGAGTGATACCAGAATTTCATTATTTAAGCTCTAGCGCTTCTAGTTTCCGAGAAAATCGAGTTCAAAGTTTTTCATACAAAATCAGTCCAAAAATGGGATTTTGGTAAGTTACATGACTGATACCAGAATTTCATTATTTTAGCTCTAGCGCTTCTAGTTTCCGATAAAATCGAGTTTAAAGTTTTTCATACAAAATCAGTCCAAAAATGGGATTTTGCTAAGTTACATGAGTGATACCAGAATTTCATTATTTTAGCTCTAGCGCTTCTAGTTTCCGAGAAAATCGAGTTTAAAGTTTTTCATACAAAATCAGTCCAAAAATTTTATTTTGCTAAGTTGATATGAGTGATTTTGCTAAGTTAAATGAGCGATACCAGAATTTCATTATTTAAGCTCTAGGGCTTCTAGTTTCCGAGAAAATCGAGTTCAAAGTTTTTCATACAAAATCAGTCCAAAAATGGGATTTTGCTAAGTTACATGAGTGATACCAGAATTTCATTATTTTAGCTCTAGCGCTTCTAGTTTCCGAGAAAATCGAGTTTAAAGTTTTTCATACAAAATCAGTCCAAAAATGGGATTTTGCTAAGTTACATGAGTGATACCAGAATTTCATTATTTTAGCTCTAGCGCTTCTAGTTTCCGAGAAAATCGAGTTCAAAGTTTTTCATACAAAATCAGTCCAAAAATGGGATTTTGCTAAGTTACATGAGTGATACCAGAATTTCATTATTTTAGCTCTAGCGCTTCTAGTTTCCGAGAAAATCGAGTTTAAAGTTTTTCATACAAAATCAGTCCAAAAATTTTATTTTGCTAAGTTGATATGAGTGATTTTGCTAAGTTATATGAGTGATACCAGAATTTCATTATTTAAGCTCTAGGGCTTCTAGTTTTTGAGAAAATCGAGTTCAAAGTTTTTCATACAAAATCAGTCCAAAAATGGGATTTTGCTAAGTTATATGAGTGATACCAGAATTTCATTATTTAAGCTCTAGGGCTTCTAGTTTCCGAGAAAATCGAGTTCAAAGTTTTTCATACAAAATCAGTCCAAAAATGGGATTTTGCTAAGTTATATGAGTGATACCAGAATTTCATTATTTAAGCTCTAGCGCTTCTAGTTTCCGAGAAAATCGAGTTCAAAGTTTTTCATACAAAATCAGTCCAAAAATGGGATTTTGCTAAGTTATATGAGTGATACCAGAATTTCATTATTTAAGCTCTAGCGCTTCTAGTTTCCGAGAAAATCGAGTTCAAAGTTTTTCATACAAAATCAGTCCAAAAATGGGATTTTGGTAAGTTATATGAGTGATACCAGAATTTCATTATTTAAGCTCTAGCGCTTCTAGTTTCCGAGAAAATCGAGTTCAAAGTTTTTCATACAAAATCAGTCCAAAAATGGGATTTTGCTAAGTTATATGAGTGATACCAGAATTTCATTATTTAAGCTCTAGCGCTTCTAGTTTCCGAGAAAATCGAGTTCAAAGTTTTTCATACAAAATCAGTCCAAAAATGGGATTTTGGTAAGTTATATGAGTGATACCAGAATTTCATTATTTAAGCTCTAGCGCTTCTAGTTTCCGAGAAAATCGAGTTCAAAGTTTTTCATACAAAATCAGTCCAAAAATGGGATTTTGCTAAGTTACATGAGTGATACCAGAATTTCATTATTTAAGCTCTAGCGCTTCTAGTTTCCGAGAAAATCGAGTTCAAAGTTTTTCATACAAAATCAGTCCAAAAATGGGATTTTGGTAAGTTATATGAGTGATACCAGAATTTCATTATTTAAGCTCTAGCGCTTCTAGTTTCCGAGAAAATCGAGTTCAAAGTTTTTCATACAAAATCAGTCCAAAAATGGGATTTTGGTAAGTTATACCAGAATTTCATTATTTAAGCTCTAGCGCTTCTAGTTTCCGAGAAAATCGAGTTCAAAGTTTTTCATACAAAATCAGTCCAAAAATGGGATTTTGCTAAGATATATGAGTGATACAAGAATTTCATTATTTAAGCTCTAGCGCTTCTAGTTTCCGAGAAAATCGAGTTCAAAGTTTTTCATACAAAATCAGTCCAAAAATGGGATTTTGCTAAGTTACATGAGTGATACCAGAATTTCATTATTTAAGCTCTAGCGCTTCTAGTTTCCGAGAAAATCGAGTTCAAAGTTTTTCATACAAAATCAGTCCAAAAATGGGATTTTGGTAAGTTATATGAGTGATACCAGAATTTCATTATTTAAGCTCTAGCGCTTCTAGTTTCCGAGAAAATCGAGTTCAAAGTTTTTCATACAAAATCAGTCCAAAAATGGGATTTTGGTAAGTTATATGAGTGATACCAGAATTTCATTATTTAAGCTCTAGCGCTTCTAGTTTCCGAGAAAATCGAGTTCAAAGTTTTTCATACAAAATCAGTCCAAAAATGGGATTTTGGTAAGTTATATGAGTGATACCAGAATTTCATTATTTAAGCTCTAGCGCTTCTAGTTTCCGAGAAAATCGAGTTCAAAGTTTTTCATACAAAATCAGTCCAAAAATGGGATTTTGGTAAGTTATATGAGTGATACCAGAATTTCATTATTTAAGCTCTAGCGCTTCTAGTTTCCGA